>OY796676.1:7164702-8540202 GCA_963680715.1 Tetragnatha montana | reverse complement strand
AGATTCGAACTCGGATCGCTGAATTCAAAGTCCAGAGTGCTAACCATTACACCATGGAACCAAGTTCCCATGCCGGGAGTCGAACCCAGGTCACCTGGGTGAGAGCCAAAAATCCTAACCGCTGAACCACATAGGATACATCCGTTGTTGAAAACTATTTCGATACATGATTTAATTGCAAAATTATCAAGAAAAAAGTAAAACATTTTTAACGAATAAAAGGTTCCACCGAGATTCGAACTCGGATCGTTGGATTCAAAGTCCAGAGTGCTAACCATTACACCATGGAACCATGTTCCCATGCCGAGAGTCGAACCCGGGCCACCTGGGTGAGAGCCAGGAATCCTAACCGCTGGGCCACATGGGACACATCCGTTGTTGAAAACTATTTCGATACATGATTTAATTGCAAAATTAGCATGAAAAAATAAAAGCATTTTTAACGAATAAAAGGTTCCACCGAGATTCGAACTCGGATCGCTAGATTCAAAGTCCAGAGAGCTAACCATTACACCATGGAACCATGTTCCCATGCCGGGAGTCGAACCCGGGCCTCCTGGGTGAGAGCCAGGAATCCTAACCGCTGGACCACATGGGACACATCCGTTGTTGAAAACTATTTCCATAGAAGATTTAATTGCAAAATTATCACGAATAAAAGGTTCCACCGAGATTCGAACTCGGATCGCTGGATTCAAAGTCAAGAGTGCTAACCATTACACCATGGAACCATGTTCCCATGCCGGGAGTCGAACCCGGGCCACCTGGGTGAGAGCCAGGAATCCTAACCACTGGACCACATGGGATACATCCGTTTTTGAAAACTATTTCGATACATGATTTAATTGCAAAATTAGCATGAAAAAAGTAAAACATTTTTAACGAATAAAAGGTTCCACCGAGATTCGAACTCGGATCGCTGGATTCAAAGTCCAGAGTGCTAACCATTACACCATGGAACCATGTTCCCATGCCGGGAGTCGAACCCGGGACACCTGGGTGAGAGCCAGGAATCCTAACCGCTGGACCACATGGGATACATCCGTTGTTCAAAACTATTTCGATACATGATTTAATTGCAAAATTAGCATGAAAAAAGTAAAACATTTTTAACGATTAAAAGGTTCCACCGAGATTCGAACTCGGATCGCTGGATTCAGTGCAGAGTGCTAACCATTACACCATGGAACCATGTTCCCATGCCGGAAGTCGAACCCGGGCCACCTGGGTAAGAGCCAGGAATCCTAACCGTTGGACCACATGGGACACATCCGTTGTTGAAAACTATTTCCATAGATGATTTAATTGCAAAATTAGCATGAAAAAAGAAAAACATTTTTTACGAATAAAAGGTTCCACCGAGATTCGAACTCGGATAGCTGGATTCAAAGTCCAGAGTGCTAACCATTACACCATGGAACCATGTTTCCATGCCGGGAGTCGAACCCGGGCCTCCTGGGTGAGAGCCAGGAATCCTAACCGCTGGACCACATGGGACACATCCGTTGTTGAAAACTATTTCCATAGAAGATTTAATTGCAAAATTATCACGAATAAAAGGTTCCACCGAGATTCAAACTCGGATCGCTGGATTCAAAGTCCAGAGTGCTAACCATTACACCATGGAACCATGTTCCCATGCCGGGAGTCGAACCCGGGCCACCTGGGTGAGAGCCAGGAATCCTAACCGCTGGACCACATGGGACACATCCGTTGTTGAAAACAATTTCCATAGATGATTTAATTGCAAAATTAGCATGAAAAAAGAAAAACATTTTTTACGAATAAAAGGTTCCACCGAGATTCGAACTCGGATCGCTGAATTCAAAGTCCAGAGTGCTAACCATTACACCATGGAACCAAGTTCCCATGCCGGGAGTCGAACCCAGGTCACCTGGGTGAGAGCCAAAAATCCTAACCGCTGAACCACATAGGATACATCCGTTGTTGAAAACTATTTCGATACATGATTTAATTGCAAAATTATCAAGAAAAAAGTAAAACATTTTTAACGAATAAAAGGTTCCACCGAGATTCGAACTCGGATCGTTGGATTCAAAGTCCAGAGTGCTAACCATTACACCATGGAACCATGTTCCCATGCCGAGAGTCGAACCCGGGCCACCTGGGTGAGAGCCAGGAATCCTAACCGCTGGACCACATGGGACACATCCGTTGTTGAAAACTATTTCGATACATGATTTAATTGCAAAATTAGCATGAAAAAATAAAAGCATTTTTAACGAATAAAAGGTTCCACCGAGATTCGAACTCGGATCGCTAGATTCAAAGTCCAGAGAGCTAACCATTACACCATGGAACCATGTTCCCATGCCGGGAGTCGAACCCGGGCCTCCTGGGTGAGAGCCAGGAATCCTAACCGCTGGACCACATGGGACACATCCGTTGTTGAAAACTATTTCCATAGAAGATTTAATTGCAAAATTATCACGAATAAAAGGTTCCACCGAGATTCGAACTCGGATCGCTGGATTCAAAGTCAAGAGTGCTAACCATTACACCATGGAACCATGTTCCCATGCCGGGAGTCGAACCCGGGCCACCTGGGTGAGAGCCAGGAATCCTAACCACTGGACCACATGGGATACATCCGTTTTTGAAAACTATTTCGATACATGATTTAATTGCAAAATTAGCATGAAAAAAGTAAAACATTTTTAACGAATAAAAGGTTCCACCGAGATTCGAACTCGGATCGCTGGATTCAAAGTCCAGAGTGCTAACCATTACACCATGGAACCATGTTCCCATGCCGGGAGTCGAACCCGGGACACCTGGGTGAGAGCCAGGAATCCTAACCGCTGGACCACATGGGATACATCCGTTGTTGAAAACTATTTCGATACATGATTTAATTGCAAATTTAGCATGAAAAAAGTAAAACATTTTTAACGATTAAAAGGTTCCACCGAGATTCGAACTCGGATCGCTGGATTCAGTGCAGAGTGCTAACCATTACACCATGGAACCATGTTCCCATGCCGGGAGTCGAACCCGGGCCACCTGGGTAAGAGCCAGGAATCCTAACCGTTGGACCACATGGGACACATCCGTTGTTGAAAACTATTTCCATAGATGATTTAATTGCAAAATTAGCATGAAAAAAGAAAAACATTTTTTACGAATAAAAGGTTCCACCTAGATTCGAACTCGGATAGCTGTATTTAAAGTCCAGAGTGCTAACCATTACACCATGTTCCCATGCCGGGAGTCGAACCCGGGGCTCCTGGGTGAGAGCCAGGAATCCTAACCGCTGGACCACATGGGACACATCCGTTGTTGAAAACTATTTCCATAGAAGATTTAATTGCAAAATTATCACGAATAAAAGGTTCCACCGAGATTCAAACTCGGATCGCTGGATTCAAAGTCCAGAGTGCTAACCATTACACCATGGAACCATGTTCCCATGCCGGGAGTCGAACCCGGGCCACCTGGGTGAGAGCCAGGAATCCTAACCGCTGGACCACTTGGGACACATCCCTTGTTAAAAACTATTTCCATAGATGATTTAATTGCAAAATTAGCATGAAAAAAGTAAAACATTTTTAACGATTAAAAGGTTCCACCGAGATTCGAACTCGGATCGCAGGATTCAGTGCAGAGTGCTAACCATTACACCATGGAACCATGTTCCCATGCCGGGAGTTGAACCCGGGCCACCTGGGTGAGAGCCAGGAATCCTAACCGTTGGACCACATGGGACACATCCGTTGTTGAAAACTATTTCCATAGATGATTTAATTGCAAAATTAGCATGAAAAAAGAAAAACATTTTTTACGAATAAAAGGTTCCACCGAGATTCGAACTCGGATCGCTGGATTCAAAGTCCAGAGTGCTAACCATTACACCATGGAACCATGTTCCCATGCCGGGAGTCGAACCCGGGCCTCCTGGGTGAGGGCCAGGAATCCTAACCGCTGGACCACATGGGACACATCCGTTGTTGAAAACTATTTCCATAGAAGATTTAATTGCAAAATTATCACGAATAAAAGGTTCCACCGAGATTCAAACTCGGATCGCTGGATTCAAAGTCCAGAGTGCTAACCATTACACCATGGAACCATGTTCCCATGCCGGGAGTCGAACCTGGGCCACCTGGGTGAGAGACAGGAATCCTAACCGCTGGACCACATGGGACACATCCCTAATTAAAAACTATTTCCATAGATGATTTAATTGCAAAATTAGCATGAAAAAAGTAAAACATTTTTAACGATTAAAAGGTTCCACCGAGATTCGAACTCGGATCGCTGGATTCAGTCCAGAGGTCTAACCATTACACCATGGAACCATGTTCCCATGCCGGGAGTCGAACCCGGGCCACCTGGGTGAGAGCCAGGAATCCTAACCGCTGGACCACATGGGACACATCCGTTGTTGAAAACAATTTCCATAGATGATTTAATTGCAAAATTAGCATGAAAAAAGAAAAACATTTTTTACGAATAAAAGGTTCCACCGAGATTCGAACTCGGATCGCTGGATTCAAAGTCCAGAGTGCTAACCATTACACCATGGAACCATGTTCCCATGCCGGGAGTCGAACCCGGGCCACCTGGGTGAGAGCCAGGAATCCTAACCGCTGGACCACATGGGATACATCCGTTGTTGAAAACTATTTCGATACATGATTTAATTGCAAAATTATCATGAAAAAAGTAAAACATTTTTAACGATTAAAAGGTTCCACCGAGATTCGAACTCGGATCGCTGGTTTCAGTCCAGAGGTCTAACCATTACACCATGGAACCATGTTCCCATGCCGGGAGTCGAACCCGGGCCACCTGGGTGAGAGCCAGGAATCCTAACCGCTGGACCACATGGGACACATCCGTTGTTGAAAACTATTTCCATAGATGATTTAATTGCAAAATTAGCATGAAAAAAGAAAAACATTTTTTACGAATAAAAGGTTCCACCGAGATTCTAACTCGGATCGCTGGATTCAAAGTCCAGAGTGCTAACCATTACACCATGGAACCATGTTCCCATGCCAGGAGTCGAACCCGGGCCACCTGGGTGAGAGCCAGGAATCCTAACCGCTGGAAAACATGGGACACATCCCTTGTTGAAAACTATTTCCATAGATGATTTAATTGCAAAATTAGCATGAAAAAAGTAAAACATTTTTAACGATTTAAAGGTTCCACCGAGATTCGAACTCGGATCGCTGGATTCAGTGCAGAGTGCTAACCATTACACCATGGAACCATGTTCCCATGCCGGGAGTCGAACCCGGGCCACCTGGGTGAGAGCTGGAAATCCTAACCGTTGGACCACATGGGACACATCCGTTGTTGAAAACTATTTCCATAGATGATTTAATTGCAAAATTAGCATGAAAAAAGTAAAACATTTTTAACGACTAAAAGGTTCCACCGAGATTCGAACTCGGTTCGCTGGATTCAGTCCAGAGGTCTAACCATTACACCATGGAACCATGTTCCCCTGCCAGGAGTCGAACCCGGGCCACCTGGGTGAGAGCCAGGAATCCTAACCACTGGACCACATGGGATACATCCGTTGTTGAAAACTATTTCGATACATGATTTAATTGCAAAATTAGCATGAAAAAAGTAAAACATTTTTAACGAATAAAAGGTTCCACCGAGATTCGAACTCGGATCGCTGGATTCAAAGTCCAGAGTGCTAACCATTACACCATGGAACCATGTTCCCATGCCGGGAGTCGAACCCGGGCCACCTGGGTGAGAGCCAGGAATCCTAACCGCTGGACCACATGGGACACATCCGTTGTTGAAAATTATTTCCATAGATGATTTAATTGCAAAATTAGCATGAAAAAAGTAAAACATTTTTAACGAATAAAAGTTTCCACCGAGATTCGAACTCGGATCGCTGGATTCAAAGTCCAGAGTGCTAACCATTACACCATGGAACCATGTTCCCATGCCGGGAGTCGAACCCGGGCCACCTGGGTGAGAGCCAGGAATCCTAACCGCTGGACCACATGGGACACATCCGTTGTTGAAAACTGTTTTCATAGATGATTTAATTCCTAAATTAGCATGAAAAAAGTAAAATATTTTTAACGAATAAAAGGTTCCACCAAGATTCGAATTCGGATCGCTGGATTCAAAGTCCAGAGTGCTAACCATTACACCATGGAACCATGTTCCCATGCCGGGAGTCGAACCCGGGCCACCTGGGTGAGAGCCAGGAATCCTAACCGCTGGACCACATGGGATACATCCGTTGTTGAAAACTATTTCCATAGATGATTTAATTGCAAAATTATCATGAAAAAAGTAAAACATTTTTTACGAATAAAAGGTTCCACCGAGATTCGAACTCGGATCACTGGATTCAAAGTCCAGATTGCTAACCATTACACCATGGAACCATGTTCCCATGCCGGGAGTCGAACCCGGGCCACCTGGGTGAGAGCCAGGAATCCTAACCGCTGGACCACATGGGATACATCCGTTGTTGAAAACTATTTCCATAGATGATTTAATTGCAAAATTAGCATGAAAAAAGTAAAACATTTTTAACGATTAAAAGGTTCCACCGAGATTCGAACTCGGTTCGCTGGATTCAGTCCAGAGGTCTAACCATTACACCATGGAACCATGTTCTCATGCCAGGAGTCGAACCCGGGCCACCTGCTAGAGAGCCAGGAATCCTAACCACTGGACCACATGGGATACATCCGTTGTTGAAAACTATTTCGATACATGATTTAATTGCAAAATTAGCATGAAAAAAGTAAAACATTTTTAACGAATAAAAGGTTCCACCGAGATTCGAACTCGGATCGCTGGATTCAAAGTCCAGAGTGCTAACCATTACACCATGGAACCATGTTCCCATGCCGGGAGTCGAACCCGGGCCACCTGGGTGAGAGCCAGGAATCCTAACCGCTGGACCACATGGGACACATCCGTTGTTGAAAATTATTTCCATAGATGATTTAATTGCAAAATTAGCATGAAAAAAGTAAAACATTTTTAACGAATAAAAGGTTCCACCGAGATTCGAACTCGGATCGCTGGATTCAAAGTCCAGAGTGCTAACCATTACACCATGGAACCATGTTCCCATGCCGGGAGTCGATCCCGGGCCACCTGGGTGAGAGCCAGGAATCCTAACCGCTGGACCACATGGGACACATCCGTTGTTGAAAACTATTTCCATAGATGATTTAATTCCAAAATTAGCATGAAAAAAGTAAAACATTTTTAACGAATAAAAGGTTCCACCAAGATTCGAACTCGGATCGCTAGATTCAAAGTCCAGAGAGCTAACCATTACACCATGGAACCATGTTCCCATGCCGGGAGTCGAACCCGGGCCTCCTGGGTGAGAGCCAGGAATCCTAACCGCTGGACCACATGGGATACATCCGTTGTTGAAAACTATTTCGATACATGATTTAATTGCAAATTTAGCATGAAAAAAGTAAAACATTTTTAACGAATGAAAGGTTCCACCGAGATTCGAACTCGGATCGCTGGATTCAAAGCCCAGAGTGCTAACCATTACACCATGGAACCATGTTCCCATGCCGGGAGTCGAACCCGGGCCACCTGGGTGAGAGCAAGAAATCCTAACCGCTGGACCACATGGGACACATACCTTGTTGAAAACTATTTCCATAGATGATTTAATTGCAAAATTAGCATGAAAAAAGTAAAACATTTTTAACGATTAAAAGGTTCCACCGAGATTCGAAATCGGATCGCTGGATTCAAAGTCCAGAGTGCTAACCATTCCACGATGGAACCATGTTCCCATGCCGGGAGTCGAACCCGGGCCACCTGGGTGAGAGCCAGGAATCCTAACCGCTGGACCACATGGGACACATACCTTGTTGAAAACTATTTCCACAGATGATTTAATTGCAAAATTAGCATGAAAAAAGTAAAACATTTTTAACGAATAAAAGGTTCCACCGAGATTCGAACTCGGATCGCTGGATTCAACCATGGGACCACCCAAGGTTTATAGAATATAAGGTTGGCTCTTCACATAGACATGGAAAAAGCTCGTGACGTCTCGATTCCGCTGCCAGTGACGTCATTTGTAACGCCTCCTAACTGTTTGAACAACCAATCACTTTCAGTTTGAGCGGGATAAGGGAATACCCTATTCGCACTGCACCTAAAGGGCCCTTTATAGCATTGAGCACTTTCCCGGATAGGGCCCTTTCGTGCAAACGGCGTTCGCACTGGTAAGGGGCAAATGACCGAGATTGGATTCGCTTTTACACTTTTTATCGTCCGTTAAATAGTTCCAAAAATTCTAGAACAGCTACACATTATTAAAAAACACTTTCATTCTTTAAAATATCATGAAAGAAATAGACATCTAGTGCCAGAAACATTTTGTAAAATCAAGTGTATAATTATTTATTAGTGATTGTGACAGATGGCAGCACAAGCACACACTTCCAAATAATTATACACTACACTTTCTATTTCTAATACTTTCACAAAAAAATAATGACAGAAGACTTTTTTGATAATAAGTAGCTGTTCTAGTGTTTGTGGAACTATTTAAAGGACCGCAAAAATGTAAAAGCAATCAGCATAGATTCGAATCTCGCCGCCATCTTTGTTGCGTTAAGGGCCCTTTGGAGTGGATAGGGCGATTTTGGACCACCCTTTAGGATGGGACGCTTCTGGCTCCGCTAAAGGGTGGTTCGACGCCGATAGAGGGCGGAGCGGAAAATAAAGGGCCCCTTATCCGTGCAGTGCGAATAGGGTAGAAAGATACTGGTGGCATGGAAACTTTACGCTCCGCCTTAACAAGCCTGATTGGCCAGTGTAAGCTTTGGCTCGTCACTTCCGCTGCCAGTGACGTCACTGGTAACAGTGTCAGATGGGCCCCCTCAGGGGACCACCATGGAACCATGTTCCCATGCCGGGAGGCGAACCCGGGCCTCCTGGGTGAGAGCCAGGAATCCTAACCGCTGGACCACATGGGATACATCCGTTGTTGAAAACTATTTCGATACATGATTTAATTGCAAAATTAGCATGAAAAAAGTAAAACATTTTTAACGAATAAAAGGTTCCACCGAGATTCGAACTCGGATCGCTGGATTCAAAGCCCAGAGTGCTAACCATTACACCATGGAACCATGTTCCCATGCCGGGAGTCGAACCCGGGCCACCTGGGTGAGAGCCAGGAATCCTAACCGCTGGACCACATGGGATACATCCGTTGTTGAAAACTATTTCGATTCATGATTTAATTGCAAAATTAGCATGAAAAAAGTAAAACATTTTTAACGAATAAAAGGTTCCACCGAGATTCGAACTCGGATCGCTGGATTCAAAGTCCAGAGTGCTAACCATTACACCATGGAACCATGTTCCCATGCCGGGAGTCGAACCCGGGCCACCTGGGTGAGAGCCAGGAATCCTAACCGCTGGACCACATGGGACACATCCGGTGTTGAAAATTATTTCCATAGATGATTTAATTGCAAAATTAGCATGAAAAAAGTAAAACATTTTTAACGAATAAAAGGTTCCACCGAGATTCGAACTCGGATCGCTGGATTCAAAGTCCAGAGTGCTAACCATTACACCATGGAACCATGTTCCCATGCCGGGAGTCGATCCCGGGCCACCTGGGTGAGAGCCAGGAATCCTAACCGCTGGACCACATGGGACACATCCGTTGTTGAAAACTATTTCCATAGATGATTTAATTCCAAAATTAGCATGAAAAAAGTAAAACATTTTTAACGAATAAAAGGTTCCACCAAGATTCGAACTCGGATCGCTAGATTCAAAGTCCAGAGAGCTAACCATTACACCATGGAACCATGTTCCTATTCCGGGAGTCGAACCCGGGCCACCTGGGTGAGAGCAAGAAATCCTAACCGCTGGACCACATGGGACACATACCTTGTTGAAAACTATTTCCATAGATGATTTAATTGCAAAATTAGCATGAAAAAAGTAAAACATTTTTAACGAATGAAAGGTTCCACCGAGATTCGAACTCGGATCGCTGGATTCAAAGCCCAGAGTGCTAACCATTACACCATGGAACCATGTTCCCATGCCGGGAGTCGAACCCGGGCCACCTGGGTGAGAGCCAGGAATCCTAACCGCTGGACCACATGGGGCACATACCTTGTTGAAAACTATTTCTATAAATGATTTAATTGCAAAATTAGCATGAAAAAAGTAAAACATTTTTAACGAATAAAATGTTCCACCGAGATTCGAACTCGGATCGCTGGATTCAAAGTCCAGAGTGCTAACCATTACACCATGGAACCATGTTCCCATGCCGGGAGTCGAACCCGGGCCTCCTGGGTGAGGGCCAGGAATCCTAACCGCTGGACCACATGGGACACATCCGTTGTTGAAAACTATTTCCATAGAAGATTTAATTGCAAAATTATCACGAATAAAAGGTTCCACCGAGATTCAAACTCGGATCGCTGGATTCAAAGTCCAGAGTGCTAACCATTACACCATGGAACCATGTTCCCATGCCGGGAGTCGAACCTGGGCCACCTGGGTGAGAGACAGGAATCCTAACCGCTGGACCACATGGGACACATCCCTAATTAAAAACTATTTCCATAGATGATTTAATTGCAAAATTAGCATGAAAAAAGTAAAACATTTTTAACGATTAAAAGGTTCCACCGAGATTCGAACTCGGATCGCTGGATTCAGTCCAGAGGTCTAACCATTACACCATGGAACCATGTTCCCATGCCGGGAGTCGAACCCGGGCCACCTGGGTGAGAGCCAGGAATCCTAACCGCTGGACCACATGGGACACATCCGTTGTTGAAAACAATTTCCATAGATGATTTAATTGCAAAATTAGCATGAAAAAAGAAAAACATTTTTTACGAATAAAAGGTTCCACCGAGATTCGAACTCGGATCGCTGGATTCAAAGTCCAGAGTGCTAACCATTACACCATGGAACCATGTTCCCATGCCGGGAGTCGAACCCGGGCCACCTGGGTGAGAGCCAGGAATCCTAACCGCTGGACCACATGGGATACATCCGTTGTTGAAAACTATTTCGATACATGATTTAATTGCAAAATTATCATGAAAAAAGTAAAACATTTTTAACGATTAAAAGGTTCCACCGAGATTCGAACTCGGATCGCTGGTTTCAGTCCAGAGGTCTAACCATTACACCATGGAACCATGTTCCCATGCCGGGAGTCGAACCCGGGCCACCTGGGTGAGAGCCAGGAATCCTAACCGCTGGACCACATGGGACACATCCGTTGTTGAAAACTATTTCCATAGATGATTTAATTGCAAAATTAGCATGAAAAAAGAAAAACATTTTTTACGAATAAAAGGTTCCACCGAGATTCTAACTCGGATCGCTGGATTCAAAGTCCAGAGTGCTAACCATTACACCATGGAACCATGTTCCCATGCCAGGAGTCGAACCCGGGCCACCTGGGTGAGAGCCAGGAATCCTAACCGCTGGAAAACATGGGACACATCCCTTGTTGAAAACTATTTCCATAGATGATTTAATTGCAAAATTAGCATGAAAAAAGTAAAACATTTTTAACGACTAAAAGGTTCCACCGAGATTCGAACTCGGTTCGCTGGATTCAGTCCAGAGGTCTAACCATTACACCATGGAACCATGTTCCCCTGCCAGGAGTCGAACCCGGGCCACCTGGGTGAGAGCCAGGAATCCTAACCACTGGACCACATGGGATACATCCGTTGTTGAAAACTATTTCGATACATGATTTAATTGCAAAATTAGCATGAAAAAAGTAAAACATTTTTAACGAATAAAAGGTTCCACCGAGATTCGAACTCGGATCGCTGGATTCAAAGTCCAGAGTGCTAACCATTACACCATGGAACCATGTTCCCATGCCGGGAGTCGAACCCGGGCCACCTGGGTGAGAGCCAGGAATCCTAACCGCTGGACCACATGGGACACATCCGTTGTTGAAAATTATTTCCATAGATGATTTAATTGCAAAATTAGCATGAAAAAAGTAAAACATTTTTAACGAATAAAAGTTTCCACCGAGATTCGAACTCGGATCGCTGGATTCAAAGTCCAGAGTGCTAACCATTACACCATGGAACCATGTTCCCATGCCGGGAGTCGAACCCGGGCCACCTGGGTGAGAGCCAGGAATCCTAACCGCTGGACCACATGGGACACATCCGTTGTTGAAAACTGTTTTCATAGATGATTTAATTCCTAAATTAGCATGAAAAAAGTAAAATATTTTTAACGAATAAAAGGTTCCACCAAGATTCGAATTCGGATCGCTGGATTCAAAGTCCAGAGTGCTAACCATTACACCATGGAACCATGTTCCCATGCCGGGAGTCGAACCCGGGCCACCTGGGTGAGAGCCAGGAATCCTAACCGCTGGACCACATGGGATACATCCGTTGTTGAAAACTATTTCCATAGATGATTTAATTGCAAAATTATCATGAAAAAAGTAAAACATTTTTAACGAATAAAAGGTTCCACCGAGATTCGAACTCGGATCACTGGATTCAAAGTCCAGATTGCTAACCATTACACCATGGAACCATGTTCCCATGCCGGGAGTCGAACCCGGGCCACCTGGGTGAGAGCCAGGAATCCTAACCGCTGGACCACATGGGATACATCCGTTGTTGAAAACTATTTCCATAGATGATTTAATTGCAAAATTAGCATGAAAAAAGTAAAACATTTTTAACGATTAAAAGGTTCCACCGAGATTCGAACTCGGTTCGCTGGATTCAGTCCAGAGGTCTAACCATTACACCATGGAACCATGTTCTCATGCCAGGAGTCGAACCCGGGCCACCTGCTAGAGAGCCAGGAATCCTAACCACTGGACCACATGGGATACATCCGTTGTTGAAAACTATTTCGATACATGATTTAATTGCAAAATTAGCATGAAAAAAGTAAAACATTTTTAACGAATAAAAGGTTCCACCGAGATTCGAACTCGGATCGCTGGATTCAAAGTCCAGAGTGCTAACCATTACACCATGGAACCATGTTCCCATGCCGGGAGTCGAACCCGGGCCACCTGGGTGAGAGCCAGGAATCCTAACCGCTGGACCACATGGGACACATCCGTTGTTGAAAATTATTTCCATAGATGATTTAATTGCAAAATTAGCATGAAAAAAGTAAAACATTTTTAACGAATAAAAGGTTCCACCGAGATTCGAACTCGGATCGCTGGATTCAAAGTCCAGAGTGCTAACCATTACACCATGGAACCATGTTCCCATGCCGGGAGTCGATCCCGGGCCACCTGGGTGAGAGCCAGGAATCCTAACCGCTGGACCACATGGGACACATCCGTTGTTGAAAACTATTTCCATAGATGATTTAATTCCAAAATTAGCATGAAAAAAGTAAAACATTTTTAACGAATAAAAGGTTCCACCAAGATTCGAACTCGGATCGCTAGATTCAAAGTCCAGAGAGCTAACCATTACACCATGGAACCATGTTCCCATGCCGGGAGTCGAACCCGGGCCTCCTGGGTGAGAGCCAGGAATCCTAACCGCTGGACCACATGGGATACATCCGTTGTTGAAAACTATTTCGATACATGATTTAATTGCAAATTTAGCATGAAAAAAGTAAAACATTTTTAACGAATGAAAGGTTCCACCGAGATTCGAACTCGGATCGCTGGATTCAAAGCCCAGAGTGCTAACCATTACACCATGGAACCATGTTCCCATGCCGGGAGTCGAACCCGGGCCACCTGGGTGAGAGCAAGAAATCCTAACCGCTGGACCACATGGGACACATACCTTGTTGAAAACTATTTCCATAGATGATTTAATTGCAAAATTAGCATGAAAAAAGTAAAACATTTTTAACGATTAAAAGGTTCCACCGAGATTCGAAATCGGATCGCTGGATTCAAAGTCCAGAGTGCTAACCATTCCACGATGGAACCATGTTCCCATGCCGGGAGTCGAACCCGGGCCACCTGGGTGAGAGCCAGGAATCCTAACCGCTGGACCACATGGGACACATACCTTGTTGAAAACTATTTCCACAGATGATTTAATTGCAAAATTAGCATGAAAAAAGTAAAACATTTTTAACGAATAAAAGGTTCCACCGAGATTCGAACTCGGATCGCTGGATTCAACCATGGGACCACCCAAGGTTTATAGAATATAAGGTTGGCTCTTCACATAGACATGGAAAAAGCTCGTGACGTCTCGATTCCGCTGCCAGTGACGTCATTTGTAACGCCTCCTAACTGTTTGAACAACCAATCACTTTCAGTTTGAGCGGGATAAGGGAATACCCTATTCGCACTGCACCTAAAGGGCCCTTTATAGCATTGAGCACTTTCCCGGATAGGGCCCTTTCGTGCAAACGGCGTTCGCACTGGTAAGGGGCAAATGACCGAGATTGGATTCGCTTTTACACTTTTTATCGTCCGTTAAATAGTTCCAAAAATTCTAGAACAGCTACACATTATTAAAAAACACTTTCATTCTTTAAAATATCATGAAAGAAATAGACATCTAGTGCCAGAAACATTTTGTAAAATCAAGTGTATAATTATTTATTAGTGATTGTGACAGATGGCAGCACAAGCACACACTTCCAAATAATTATACACTACACTTTCTATTTCTAATACTTTCACAAAAAAATAATGACAGAAGACTTTTTTGATAATAAGTAGCTGTTCTAGTGTTTGTGGAACTATTTAAAGGACCGCAAAAATGTAAAAGCAATCAGCATAGATTCGAATCTCGCCGCCATCTTTGTTGCGTTAAGGGCCCTTTGGAGTGGATAGGGCGATTTTGGACCACCCTTTAGGATGGGACGCTTCTGGCTCCGCTAAAGGGTGGTTCGACGCCGATAGAGGGCGGAGCGGAAAATAAAGGGCCCCTTATCCGTGCAGTGCGAATAGGGTAGAAAGATACTGGTGGCATGGAAACTTTACGCTCCGCCTTAACAAGCCTGATTGGCCAGTGTAAGCTTTGGCTCGTCACTTCCGCTGCCAGTGACGTCACTGGTAACAGTGTCAGATGGGCCCCCTCAGGGGACCACCATGGAACCATGTTCCCATGCCGGGAGGCGAACCCGGGCCTCCTGGGTGAGAGCCAGGAATCCTAACCGCTGGACCACATGGGATACATCCGTTGTTGAAAACTATTTCGATACATGATTTAATTGCAAAATTAGCATGAAAAAAGTAAAACATTTTTAACGAATAAAAGGTTCCACCGAGATTCGAACTCGGATCGCTGGATTCAAAGCCCAGAGTGCTAACCATTACACCATGGAACCATGTTCCCATGCCGGGAGTCGAACCCGGGCCACCTGGGTGAGAGCCAGGAATCCTAACCGCTGGACCACATGGGATACATCCGTTGTTGAAAACTATTTCGATTCATGATTTAATTGCAAAATTAGCATGAAAAAAGTAAAACATTTTTAACGAATAAAAGGTTCCACCGAGATTCGAACTCGGATCGCTGGATTCAAAGTCCAGAGTGCTAACCATTACACCATGGAACCATGTTCCCATGCCGGGAGTCGAACCCGGGCCACCTGGGTGAGAGCCAGGAATCCTAACCGCTGGACCACATGGGACACATCCGGTGTTGAAAATTATTTCCATAGATGATTTAATTGCAAAATTAGCATGAAAAAAGTAAAACATTTTTAACGAATAAAAGGTTCCACCGAGATTCGAACTCGGATCGCTGGATTCAAAGTCCAGAGTGCTAACCATTACACCATGGAACCATGTTCCCATGCCGGGAGTCGATCCCGGGCCACCTGGGTGAGAGCCAGGAATCCTAACCGCTGGACCACATGGGACACATCCGTTGTTGAAAACTATTTCCATAGATGATTTAATTCCAAAATTAGCATGAAAAAAGTAAAACATTTTTAACGAATAAAAGGTTCCACCAAGATTCGAACTCGGATCGCTAGATTCAAAGTCCAGAGAGCTAACCATTACACCATGGAACCATGTTCCTATTCCGGGAGTCGAACCCGGGCCACCTGGGTGAGAGCAAGAAATCCTAACCGCTGGACCACATGGGACACATACCTTGTTGAAAACTATTTCCATAGATGATTTAATTGCAAAATTAGCATGAAAAAAGTAAAACATTTTTAACGAATGAAAGGTTCCACCGAGATTCGAACTCGGATCGCTGGATTCAAAGCCCAGAGTGCTAACCATTACACCATGGAACCATGTTCCCATGCCGGGAGTCGAACCCGGGCCACCTGGGTGAGAGCCAGGAATCCTAACCGCTGGACCACATGGGGCACATACCTTGTTGAAAACTATTTCTATAAATGATTTAATTGCAAAATTAGCATGAAAAAAGTAAAACATTTTTAACGAATAAAATGTTCCACCGAGATTCGAACTCGGATCGCTGGATTCAAAGTCCAGAGTGCTAACCATTACACCATGGAACCATGTTCCCATGCCGGGAGTCGAACCCGGGCCTCCTGGGTGAGGGCCAGGAATCCTAACCGCTGGACCACATGGGACACATCCGTTGTTGAAAACTATTTCCATAGAAGATTTAATTGCAAAATTATCACGAATAAAAGGTTCCACCGAGATTCAAACTCGGATCGCTGGATTCAAAGTCCAGAGTGCTAACCATTACACCATGGAACCATGTTCCCATGCCGGGAGTCGAACCTGGGCCACCTGGGTGAGAGACAGGAATCCTAACCGCTGGACCACATGGGACACATCCCTAATTAAAAACTATTTCCATAGATGATTTAATTGCAAAATTAGCATGAAAAAAGTAAAACATTTTTAACGATTAAAAGGTTCCACCGAGATTCGAACTCGGATCGCTGGATTCAGTCCAGAGGTCTAACCATTACACCATGGAACCATGTTCCCATGCCGGGAGTCGAACCCGGGCCACCTGGGTGAGAGCCAGGAATCCTAACCGCTGGACCACATGGGACACATCCGTTGTTGAAAACAATTTCCATAGATGATTTAATTGCAAAATTAGCATGAAAAAAGAAAAACATTTTTTACGAATAAAAGGTTCCACCGAGATTCGAACTCGGATCGCTGGATTCAAAGTCCAGAGTGCTAACCATTACACCATGGAACCATGTTCCCATGCCGGGAGTCGAACCCGGGCCACCTGGGTGAGAGCCAGGAATCCTAACCGCTGGACCACATGGGATACATCCGTTGTTGAAAACTATTTCGATACATGATTTAATTGCAAAATTATCATGAAAAAAGTAAAACATTTTTAACGATTAAAAGGTTCCACCGAGATTCGAACTCGGATCGCTGGTTTCAGTCCAGAGGTCTAACCATTACACCATGGAACCATGTTCCCATGCCGGGAGTCGAACCCGGGCCACCTGGGTGAGAGCCAGGAATCCTAACCGCTGGACCACATGGGACACATCCGTTGTTGAAAACTATTTCCATAGATGATTTAATTGCAAAATTAGCATGAAAAAAGAAAAACATTTTTTACGAATAAAAGGTTCCACCGAGATTCTAACTCGGATCGCTGGATTCAAAGTCCAGAGTGCTAACCATTACACCATGGAACCATGTTCCCATGCCAGGAGTCGAACCCGGGCCACCTGGGTGAGAGCCAGGAATCCTAACCGCTGGAAAACATGGGACACATCCCTTGTTGAAAACTATTTCCATAGATGATTTAATTGCAAAATTAGCATGAAAAAAGTAAAACATTTTTAACGATTTAAAGGTTCCACCGAGATTCGAACTCGGATCGCTGGATTCAGTGCAGAGTGCTAACCATTACACCATGGAACCATGTACCCATGCCGGGAGTCGAACCCGGGCCACCTGGGTGAGAGCTGGAAATCCTAACCGTTGGACCACATGGGACACATCCGTTGTTGAAAACTATTTCCATAGATGATTTAATTGCAAAATTAGCATGAAAAAAGTAAAACATTTTTAACGACTAAAAGGTTCCACCGAGATTCGAACTCGGTTCGCTGGATTCAGTCCAGAGGTCTAACCATTACACCATGGAACCATGTTCCCCTGCCAGGAGTCGAACCCGGGCCACCTGGGTGAGAGCCAGGAATCCTAACCACTGGACCACATGGGATACATCCGTTGTTGAAAACTATTTCGATACATGATTTAATTGCAAAATTAGCATGAAAAAAGTAAAACATTTTTAACGAATAAAAGGTTCCACCGAGATTCGAACTCGGATCGCTGGATTCAAAGTCCAGAGTGCTAACCATTACACCATGGAACCATGTTCCCATGCCGGGAGTCGAACCCGGGCCACCTGGGTGAGAGCCAGGAATCCTAACCGCTGGACCACATGGGACACATCCGTTGTTGAAAATTATTTCCATAGATGATTTAATTGCAAAATTAGCATGAAAAAAGTAAAACATTTTTAACGAATAAAAGTTTCCACCGAGATTCGAACTCGGATCGCTGGATTCAAAGTCCAGAGTGCTAACCATTACACCATGGAACCATGTTCCCATGCCGGGAGTCGAACCCGGGCCACCTGGGTGAGAGCCAGGAATCCTAACCGCTGGACCACATGGGACACATCCGTTGTTGAAAACTGTTTTCATAGATGATTTAATTCCTAAATTAGCATGAAAAAAGTAAAATATTTTTAACGAATAAAAGGTTCCACCAAGATTCGAATTCGGATCGCTGGATTCAAAGTCCAGAGTGCTAACCATTACACCATGGAACCATGTTCCCATGCCGGGAGTCGAACCCGGGCCACCTGGGTGAGAGCCAGGAATCCTAACCGCTGGACCACATGGGATACATCCGTTGTTGAAAACTATTTCCATAGATGATTTAATTGCAAAATTATCATGAAAAAAGTAAAACATTTTTAACGAATAAAAGGTTCCACCGAGATTCGAACTCGGATCACTGGATTCAAAGTCCAGATTGCTAACCATTACACCATGGAACCATGTTCCCATGCCGGGAGTCGAACCCGGGCCACCTGGGTGAGAGCCAGGAATCCTAACCGCTGGACCACATGGGATACATCCGTTGTTGAAAACTATTTCCATAGATGATTTAATTGCAAAATTAGCATGAAAAAAGTAAAACATTTTTAACGATTAAAAGGTTCCACCGAGATTCGAACTCGGTTCGCTGGATTCAGTCCAGAGGTCTAACCATTACACCATGGAACCATGTTCTCATGCCAGGAGTCGAACCCGGGCCACCTGCTAGAGAGCCAGGAATCCTAACCACTGGACCACATGGGATACATCCGTTGTTGAAAACTATTTCGATACATGATTTAATTGCAAAATTAGCATGAAAAAAGTAAAACATTTTTAACGAATAAAAGGTTCCACCGAGATTCGAACTCGGATCGCTGGATTCAAAGTCCAGAGTGCTAACCATTACACCATGGAACCATGTTCCCATGCCGGGAGTCGAACCCGGGCCACCTGGGTGAGAGCCAGGAATCCTAACCGCTGGACCACATGGGACACATCCGTTGTTGAAAATTATTTCCATAGATGATTTAATTGCAAAATTAGCATGAAAAAAGTAAAACATTTTTAACGAATAAAAGGTTCCACCGAGATTCGAACTCGGATCGCTGGATTCAAAGTCCAGAGTGCTAACCATTACACCATGGAACCATGTTCCCATGCCGGGAGTCGATCCCGGGCCACCTGGGTGAGAGCCAGGAATCCTAACCGCTGGACCACATGGGACACATCCGTTGTTGAAAACTATTTCCATAGATGATTTAATTCCAAAATTAGCATGAAAAAAGTAAAACATTTTTAACGAATAAAAGGTTCCACCAAGATTCGAACTCGGATCGCTAGATTCAAAGTCCAGAGAGCTAACCATTACACCATGGAACCATGTTCCCATGCCGGGAGTCGAACCCGGGCCTCCTGGGTGAGAGCCAGGAATCCTAACCGCTGGACCACATGGGATACATCCGTTGTTGAAAACTATTTCGATACATGATTTAATTGCAAATTTAGCATGAAAAAAGTAAAACATTTTTAACGAATGAAAGGTTCCACCGAGATTCGAACTCGGATCGCTGGATTCAAAGCCCAGAGTGCTAACCATTACACCATGGAACCATGTTCCCATGCCGGGAGTCGAACCCGGGCCACCTGGGTGAGAGCAAGAAATCCTAACCGCTGGACCACATGGGACACATACCTTGTTGAAAACTATTTCCATAGATGATTTAATTGCAAAATTAGCATGAAAAAAGTAAAACATTTTTAACGATTAAAAGGTTCCACCGAGATTCGAAATCGGATCGCTGGATTCAAAGTCCAGAGTGCTAACCATTCCACGATGGAACCATGTTCCCATGCCGGGAGTCGAACCCGGGCCACCTGGGTGAGAGCCAGGAATCCTAACCGCTGGACCACATGGGACACATACCTTGTTGAAAACTATTTCCACAGATGATTTAATTGCAAAATTAGCATGAAAAAAGTAAAACATTTTTAACGAATAAAAGGTTCCACCGAGATTCGAACTCGGATCGCTGGATTCAACCATGGGACCACCCAAGGTTTATAGAATATAAGGTTGGCTCTTCACATAGACATGGAAAAAGCTCGTGACGTCTCGATTCCGCTGCCAGTGACGTCATTTGTAACGCCTCCTAACTGTTTGAACAACCAATCACTTTCAGTTTGAGCGGGATAAGGGAATACCCTATTCGCACTGCACCTAAAGGGCCCTTTATAGCATTGAGCACTTTCCCGGATAGGGCCCTTTCGTGCAAACGGCGTTCGCACTGGTAAGGGGCAAATGACCGAGATTGGATTCGCTTTTACACTTTTTATCGTCCGTTAAATAGTTCCAAAAATTCTAGAACAGCTACACATTATTAAAAAACACTTTCATTCTTTAAAATATCATGAAAGAAATAGACATCTAGTGCCAGAAACATTTTGTAAAATCAAGTGTATAATTATTTATTAGTGATTGTGACAGATGGCAGCACAAGCACACACTTCCAAATAATTATACACTACACTTTCTATTTCTAATACTTTCACAAAAAAATAATGACAGAAGACTTTTTTGATAATAAGTAGCTGTTCTAGTGTTTGTGGAACTATTTAAAGGACCGCAAAAATGTAAAAGCAATCAGCATAGATTCGAATCTCGCCGCCATCTTTGTTGCGTTAAGGGCCCTTTGGAGTGGATAGGGCGATTTTGGACCACCCTTTAGGATGGGACGCTTCTGGCTCCGCTAAAGGGTGGTTCGACGCCGATAGAGGGCGGAGCGGAAAATAAAGGGCCCCTTATCCGTGCAGTGCGAATAGGGTAGAAAGATACTGGTGGCATGGAAACTTTACGCTCCGCCTTAACAAGCCTGATTGGCCAGTGTAAGCTTTGGCTCGTCACTTCCGCTGCCAGTGACGTCACTGGTAACAGTGTCAGATGGGCCCCCTCAGGGGACCACCATGGAACCATGTTCCCATGCCGGGAGGCGAACCCGGGCCTCCTGGGTGAGAGCCAGGAATCCTAACCGCTGGACCACATGGGATACATCCGTTGTTGAAAACTATTTCGATACATGATTTAATTGCAAAATTAGCATGAAAAAAGTAAAACATTTTTAACGAATAAAAGGTTCCACCGAGATTCGAACTCGGATCGCTGGATTCAAAGCCCAGAGTGCTAACCATTACACCATGGAACCATGTTCCCATGCCGGGAGTCGAACCCGGGCCACCTGGGTGAGAGCCAGGAATCCTAACCGCTGGACCACATGGGATACATCCGTTGTTGAAAACTATTTCGATTCATGATTTAATTGCAAAATTAGCATGAAAAAAGTAAAACATTTTTAACGAATAAAAGGTTCCACCGAGATTCGAACTCGGATCGCTGGATTCAAAGTCCAGAGTGCTAACCATTACACCATGGAACCATGTTCCCATGCCGGGAGTCGAACCCGGGCCACCTGGGTGAGAGCCAGGAATCCTAACCGCTGGACCACATGGGACACATCCGGTGTTGAAAATTATTTCCATAGATGATTTAATTGCAAAATTAGCATGAAAAAAGTAAAACATTTTTAACGAATAAAAGGTTCCACCGAGATTCGAACTCGGATCGCTGGATTCAAAGTCCAGAGTGCTAACCATTACACCATGGAACCATGTTCCCATGCCGGGAGTCGATCCCGGGCCACCTGGGTGAGAGCCAGGAATCCTAACCGCTGGACCACATGGGACACATCCGTTGATGAAAACTATTTCCATAGATGATTTAATTCCAAAATTAGCATGAAAAAAGTAAAACATTTTTAACGAATAAAAGGTTCCACCAAGATTCGAACTCGGATCGCTAGATTCAAAGTCCAGAGAGCTAACCATTACACCATGGAACCATGTTCCTATTCCGGGAGTCGAACCCGGGCCACCTGGGTGAGAGCAAGAAATCCTAACCGCTGGACCACATGGGACACATACCTTGTTGAAAACTATTTCCATAGATGATTTAATTGCAAAATTAGCATGAAAAAAGTAAAACATTTTTAACGAATGAAAGGTTCCACCGAGATTCGAACTCGGATCGCTGGATTCAAAGCCCAGAGTGCTAACCATTACACCATGGAACCATGTTCCCATGCCGGGAGTCGAACCCGGGCCACCTGGGTGAGAGCCAGGAATCCTAACCGCTGGACCACATGGGGCACATACCTTGTTGAAAACTATTTCTATAAATGATTTAATTGCAAAATTAGCATGAAAAAAGTAAAACATTTTTAACGAATAAAATGTTCCACCGAGATTCGAACTCGGATCGCTGGATTCAAAGTCCAGAGTGCTAACCATTACACCATGGAACCATGTTCCCATGCCGGGAGTCGAACCCGGGCCACCTGGGTGAGAGCCAGGAATCCTAACCGCTGGACCACATGGGACACATCCGTTGTTGAAAACTATTTCCACAGATCATTTAATTGCAAAATTAGCATGAAAAAATTAAAACATTTTTAACGAATAAAAGGTTCCACCGAGATTCGAACTCGGATCGCTGGATTCAACCATGGGACCACCATGGAACCATGTTCCCATGCCGGGAGTCGAACCCGGGCCACCTGGGTGAGAGCAAGGAATCCTAACCGCTGGACCACATGGGACACATCCGTTGTTGAAAACTATTTCCATAGAAGATTTAATTGCAAAATTATCACGAATAAAAGGTTCCACCGAGATTCGAACTCGGATCGCTGGATTCAAAGTCCAGAGTGCTAACCATTCCACGATGGAACCATGTTCCCATGCCAGGAGTCGAACCCGGGCCACCTGGGTGAGAGCAAGAAATCCTAACCGCTGGAGCACATGGGACACATACCTTGTTGAAAACTATTTCCATAGATGATTTAATTGCAAAATTAGCATGAAAAAAGTAAAACATTTTTAACGAATAAAATGTTCCACCGAGATTCGAACTCGGATCGCTGGATTCAAAGTCCAGAGTGCTAACCATTACACCATGGAACCATGTTCCCATGCCGGGAGTCGAACCCGGGCCACCTGGGTGAGAGCCAGGAATCCTAACCGCTGGACCACATGGGATACATCCGTTGTTGAAAACTATTTCGATTCATGATTTAGTTGCAAAATTAGCATGAAAAAAGTAAAACATTTTTAACGAATAAAAGGTTCCACCGAGATTCGAACTCGGATCGCTGGATTCAAAGTCCAGAGTGCTAACCATTACACCATGGAACCATGTTCCTATGCCGGGAGTCGAACCCGGGCCACCTGGGTGAGAGCAAGAAATCCTAACCGCTGGAGCACATGGGACACATACCTTGTTGAAAACTATTTCCATAGATGATTTAATTGCAAAATTAGCATGAAAAAAGTAAAACATTTTTAACGATTAAAAGGTTCCACCGAGATTCGAACTCGGATCGCTGGATTCAAAGTCCAGAGTGCTAACCATTCCACGATGGAACCATGTTCCCATGCCGGGAGTCGAACCCGGGCCACCTGGGTGAGAGCCAGGAATCCTAACCGCTGGACCACATGGGATACATCCGTTGTTGAAAACTATTTCGATACATGATTTAATTGCAAAATTAGCATGAAAAAAGTAAAACATTTTTAACGAATAAAAGGTTCCACCGAGATTCGAACTCGGATCGCTGGATTCAAAGCCCAGAGTGCTAACCATTACACCATGGAACCATGTTCCCATGCCGGGAGTCGAACCCGGGCCACCTGGGTGAGAGCCAGGAATCCTAACCGCTGGACCACATGGGATACATCCGTTGTTGAAAACTATTTCGATTCATGATTTAATTGCAAAATTAGCATGAAAAAAATAAAACATTTTTAACGAATAAAAGGTTCCACCGAGATTCGAACTCGGATCGCTGGATTCAAAGTCCAGAGTGCTAACCATTACACCATGGAACCATGTTCCTATGCCGGGAGTCGAACCCGGGCCACCTGGGTGAGAGCAAGAAATCCTAACCGCTTGACCACATGGGACACATACCTTGTTGAAAACTATTTCTATAGATGATTTAATTGCAAAATTAGCATGAAAAAAGTAAAACATTTTTAACGAATAAAAGGTTCCACCGAGATTCGAACTCGGATCGCTGGATTCAAAGTCCAGAGTGCTAACCATTACACCATGGAACCATGTTCCCATGCCGGGAGTCGAACCCGGGCCACCTGGGTGAGAGCCAGGAATCCTAACCGCTGGACCACATGGGACACATACCTTGTTGAAAACTATTTCCACAGATGATTTAATTGCAAAATTAGCATGAAAAAAGTAAAACATTTTTAACGAATAAAAGGTTCCACCGAGATTCGAACTCGGATCGCTGGATTCAACCATGGGACCACCCAAGGTTTATAGAATATAAGGTTGGCTCTTCACATAGACATGGAAAAAGCTCGTGACGTCTCGATTCCGCTGCCAGTGACGTCATTTGTAACGCCTCCTAACTGTTTGAACAACCAATCACTTTCAGTTTGAGCGGGATAAGGGAAAGATACTGGTGGCATGGAAACTTTACGCTCCGCCTTAACAAGCCTGATTGGCCAGTGTAAGCTTTGGCTCGTCACTTCCGCTGCCAGTGACGTCACTGGTAACAGTGTCAGATGGGCCCCCTCTGGGGACCACCATGGAACCATGTTCCCATGCCGGGAGTCGAACATCGGCCTCCTGGGTGAGAGCCAGGAATCCTAACCGCTGGACCACATGGGATACATCCGTTGTTGAAAACTATTTCGATACATGATTTAATTGCAAAATTAGCATGAAAAAAGTAAAACATTTTTAACGAATAAAAGGTTCCACCGAGATTCGAACTCGGATCGCTGGATTCAAAGCCCAGAGTGCTAACCATTACACCATGGAACCATGTTTCCATGCCGGGAGTCGAACCCGGGCCACCTGGGTGAGAGCCAGGAATCCTAACCGCTGGACCACATGGGATACATCCGTTGTTGAAAACTATTTCGATTCATGATTTAATTGCAAAATTAGCATGAAAAAAGTAAAACATTTTTAACGAATAAAAGGTTCCACCGAGATTCGAACTCGGATCGCTGGATTCAAAGTCCAGAGTGCTAACCATTACACCATGGAACCATCTTCCTATTACGGGAGTCGAACCCGGGCCACCTGGGTGAGAGCAAGAAATCCTAACCGCTGGACCACATGGGACACATACCTTGTTGAAAACTATTTCCATAGATGATTTAATTGCAAAATTAGCATGAAAAAAGTAAAACATTTTTAACGAATAAAAGGTTCCACCGAGATTCGAACTCGGATCGCTGGATTCAAAGTCCAGAGTGCTAACCATTACACCATGGAACCATGTTCCCATGCCGGGAGTCGAACCCGGGCCACCTGGGTGAGAGCCAGGAATCCTAACCGCTGGACCACATGGGACACATACCTTGTTGAAAACTATTTCTATAAATGATTTAATTGCAAAATTAGCATGAAAAAAGTAAAACATTTTTAACGAATAAAATGTTCCACCGAGATTCGAACTCGGATCGCTGGATTCAAAGTCCAGAGTGCTAACCATTACACCATGGAACCATGTTCCCATGCCGGGAGTCGAACCCGGGCCACCTGGGTGAGAGCCAGGAATCCTAACCGCTGGACCACATGGGACACATCCGTTGTTGAAAACTATTTCCACAGATCATTTAATTGCAAAATTAGCATGAAAAAATTAAAACATTTTTAACGAATAAAAGGTTCCACCGAGATTCGAACTCGGATCGCTGGATTCAACCATGGGACCACCATGGAACCATGTTCCCATGCCGGGAGTCGAACCCGGGCCACCTGGGTGAGAGCAAGGAATCCTAACCGCTGGACCACATGGGACACATCCGTTGTTGAAAACTATTTCCATAGAAGATTTAATTGCAAAATTATCACGAATAAAAGGTTCCACCGAGATTCGAACTCGGATCGCTGGATTCAAAGTCCAGAGTGCTAACCATTCCACGATGGAACCATGTTCCCATGCCAGGAGTCGAACCCGGGCCACCTGGGTGAGAGCCAGGAATCCTAACCACTGGACCACATGGGATACATCCATTGTTGAAAATTATTTCGATACATGATTTAATTGCAAAATTAGCATGAAAAAAGTAAAACATTTTTAACGAATAAAAGGTTCCACCGAGATTCGAACTCGGATCGCTGGATTCAAAGTCCAGAGTGCTAACCATTACACCATGGAACCATGTTCCCATGCCGGGAGTCGAACCCGGGCAACCTGGGTGAGAGCCAGGAATCCTAACCGCTGGACCACATGGGACACATCCGTTGTTGAAAACTATTTCCACAGATGATTTAATTGCAAAATTAGCATGAAAAAATTAAAACATTTTTAACGAATAAAAGGTTCCACCGAGATTCGAACTCGGATCGCTGGATTCAACCATGGGACCACCATGGAACCATGTTCCCATGCCGGGAGTCGAACCCGGGCCACCTGGGTGAGAGCAAGGAATCCTAACCGCTGGACCACATGGGACACATCCGTTGTTGAAAACTATTTCCATAGAAGATTTAATTGCAAAATTATCACGAATAAAAGGTTCCACCGAGATTCGAACTCGGATCGCTGGATTCAACCATGGGACCATGTTCCCATGCCGGGAGTCGAACCCGGGCCACCTGGGTGAGAGCAAGGAATCCTAACCGCTGGACCACATGGGACACATCCCTTGTTGAAAACTATTTCCATAGATGGTTTAATTGCAAAATTAGCATGAAAAAAGTAAAACATTTTTAACGATTAAAAGGTTCCACCGAGATTCGAACTCGGTTCGCTGGATTCAGTCCAGAGGTCTAACCATTACACCATGGAACCATGTTCCCATGCCAGGAGTCGAACCCGGGCCACCTGGGTGAGAGCCAGGAATCCTAACCACTGGACCACATGGGATACATCCGTTGTTGAAAACTATTTCGATACATGATTTAATTGCAAAATTAGCATGAAAAAGTAAAACATTTTTAACGAATAAAAGGTTCCACCGAGATTCGAACTCGGATCGCTGGATTCAAAGTCCAGAGTGCTAACCATTACACCATGGAACCATGTTCCCATGCCGGGAGTCGAACCCGGGCCACCTGGGTGAGAGCCAGGAATCCTAACCGCTGGACCACATGGGACACATCCGTTGTTGAAAACTATTTCCATAGATGATTTAATTCCAAAATTAGCATGAAAAAAGTAAAACATTTTTAACGAATAAAAGGTTCCACCAAGATTCGAACTCGGATCGCTGGATTCAAAGTCCAGAGTGCTAACCATTACACCATGGAACCATGTTCCCATGCCGGGAGTCGCACCCGGGCCACCTGGGTGAGAGCCAGGAATCCTAACCGCTGGACCACATGGGACACATCCGTTGTTGAAAACTATTTCCATAGATGATTTAATTGCAAAATTAGCATGAAAAAATAAAAACATTTTTAACGAATAAAAGGTTCCACCGAGATTCGAACACGGATGGCTAGATTCAAAGTCCAGAGAGCTAACCATTACACCATGGAACCATGCTCCCATGCCGGGAGTCGAACCCGGGCCTCCTGGGTGAGAGCCAGGAATCCTAACCGCTGGACCACATGGGACACATCCGTTGTTGAAAACTATTTCCATAGAAGATTTAATTGCAAAATTATCACGAATAAAAGGTTCCACCGAGATTCGAACTCGGATCGCTGGATTCAAAGTCCAGAGTGCTAACCATTCCACGATGGAACCATGTTCCCATGCCAGGAGTCGAACCCGGGCCACCTGGGTGAGAGCCAGGAATCCTAACCACTGGACCACATGGGACACATACCTTGTTGAAAACTATTTCTATAGATGATTTAATTGCAAAATTAGCATGAAAAAAGTAAAACATTTTTAACGAATAAAAGGTTCCACCGAGATTCGAACTCGGATCGCTGGATTCAAAGTCCAGAGTGCTAACCATTACACCATGGAACCATGTTCCCATGCCGGGAGTCGAACCCGGGCCACCTGGGTGAGAGCCAGGAATCCTAACCTCTGGACCACATGGGACACATACCTTGTTGAAAACTATTTCCACAGATGATTTAATTGCAAAATTAGCATGAAAAAAGTAAAACATTTTTAACGAATAAAAGGTTCCACCGAGATTCGAACTCGGATCGCTGGATTCAAAGCCCAGAGTGCTAACCATTACACCATGGAACCATGTTCCCATGCCGGGAGTCGAACCCGGGCCACCTGGGTGAGAGCCAGGAATCCTAACCGCTGGACCACATGGGATACATCCGTTGTTGAAAACTATTTCGATTCATGATTTAATTGCAAAATTAGCATGAAAAAAGTAAAACATTTTTAACGAATAAAAGGTTCCACCGAGATTCGAATTCGGATCGCTGGATTCAAAGTCCAGAGTGCTAACCATTACACCATGGAACCATGTTCCTATGCCGGGAGTCGAACCCGGGCCACCTGGGTGAGAGCAAGAAATCCTAACCGCTGGACCACATGGGACACATACCTTGTTGAAAACTATTTCCATAGATGATTTAATTGCAAAATTAGCATGAAAAAAGTAAAACATTTTTAACGAATAAAAGGTTCCACCGAGATTCGAACTCGGATCGCTGGATTCAACCATGGGACCACCCAAGGTTTATAGAATATAAGGTTGGCTCTTCACATAGACATGGAAAAAGCTCGTGACGTCTCGATTCCGCTGCCAGTGACGTCATTTGTAACGCCTCCTAACTGTTTGAACAACCAATCACTTTCAGTTTGAGCGGGATAAGGGAAAGATACTGGTGGCATGGAAACTTTACGCTCCGCCTTAACAAGCCTGATTGGCCAGTGTAAGCTTTGGCTCGTCACTTCCGCTGCCAGTGACGTCACTGGTAACAGTGTCAGATGGGCCCCCTCTGGGGACCAACATGGAACCATGTTCCCATGCCGGGAGTCGAACCCGGGCCTCCTGGGTGAGAGCCAGGAATCCTAACCGCTGGACCACATGGGATACATCCGTTGTTGAAAACTATTTCGATACATGATTTAATTGCAAATTTAGCATGAAAAAAGTAAAACATTTTTAACGAATGAAAGGTTCCACCGAGATTCGAACTCGGATCGCTGGATTCAAAGCCCAGAGTGCTAACCATTACACCATGGAACCATGTTCCCATGCCGGGAGTCGAACCCGGGCCACCTGGGTGAGAGCCAGGAATCCTAACCGCTGGACCACATGGGACACATACCTTGTTGAAAACTATTTCCACAGATGATTTAATTGCAAAATTAGCATGAAAAAAGTAAAACATTTTTAACGAATAAAAGGTTCCACCGAGATTCGAACTCGGATCGCTGGATTCAACCATGGGACCACCCAAGGTTTATAGAATATAAGGTTGGCTCTTCACATAGACATGGAAAAAGCTCGTGACGTCTCGATTCCGCTGCCAGTGACGTCATTTGTAACGCCTCCTAACTGTTTGAACAACCAATCACTTTCAGTTTGAGCGGGATAAGGGAAAGATACTGGTGGCATGGAAACTTTACGCTCCGCCTTAACAAGCCTGATTGGCCAGTGTAAGCTTTGGCTCGTCACTTCCGCTGCCAGTGACGTCACTGGTAACAGTGTCAGATGGGCCCCCTCTGGGGACCACCATGGAACCATGTTCCCATGCCGGGAGTCGAACCCGGGCCTCCTGGGTGAGAGCCAGGAATCCTAACCGCTGGACCACATGGGATACATCCGTTGTTGAAAACTATTTCGATACATGATTTAATTGCAAAATTAGCATGAAAAAAGTAAAACATTTTTAACGAATAAAAGGTTCCACCGAGATTCGAACTCGGATCGCTGGATTCAAAGTCCAGAGTGCTAACCATTACACCATGGAACCATGTTCCCATGCCGGGAGTCGAACCCGGGCCACCTGGGTGAGAGCCAGGAATCCTAACCGCTGGACCACATGGGATACATCCGTTGTTGAAAACTATTTCGATTCATGATTTAATTGCAAAATTAGCATGAAAAAAGTAAAACATTTTTAACGAATAAAAGGTTCCACCGAGATTCGAACTCGGATCGCTGGATTCAACCATGGGACCACCCAAGGTTTATAGAATATAAGGTTGGCTCTTCACATAGACATGGAAAAAGCTCGTGACGTCTCGATTCCGCTGCCAGTGACGTCATTTGTAACGCCTCCTAACTGTTTGAACAACCAATCACTTTCAGTTTGAGCGGGATAAGGGAAAGATACTGGTGGCATGGAAACTTTACGCTCCGCCTTAACAAGCCTGATTGGCCAGTGTAAGCTTTGGCTCGTCACTTCCGCTGCCAGTGACGTCACTGGTAACAGTGTCAGATGGGCCCCCTCTGGGGACCACCATGGAACCATGTTCCCATGCCGGGAGTCGAACCCGGGCCTCCTGGGTGAGAGCCAGGAATCCTAACCGCTGGACCACATGGGATACATCCGTTGTTGAAAACTATTTCGATACATGATTTAATTGCAAAATTAGCATGAAAAAAGTAAAACATTTTTAACGAATAAAAGGTTCCACCGAGATTCGAACTCGGATCGCTGGATTCAAAGTCCAGAGTGCTAACCATTACACCATGGAACCATGTTCCCATGCCGGGAGTCGAACCCGGGCCACCTGGGTGAGAGCCAGGAATCCTAACCGCTGGACCACATGGGACACATACCTTGTTGAAAACTATTTCTATAGATGATTTAATTGCAAAATTAGCATGAAAAAAGTAAAACATTTTTAACGAATAAAAGGTTCCACCGAGATTCGAACTCGGATCGCTGGATTCAAAGTCCAGAGTGCTAACCATTACACCATGGAACCATGTTCCCATGCCGGGAGTCGAACCCGGGCCACCTGGGTGAGAGCCAGGAATCCTAACCGCTGGACCACATGGGACACATACCTTGTTGAAAACTATTTCCACAGATGATTTAATTGCAAAATTAGCATGAAAAAAGTAAAACATTTTTAACGAATAAAAGGTTCCACCGAGATTCGAACTCGGATCGCTGGATTCAACCATGGGACCACCCAAGGTTTATAGAATATAAGGTTGGCTCTTCACATAGACATGGAAAAAGCTCGTGACGTCTCGATTCCGCTGCCAGTGACGTCATTTGTAACGCCTCCTAACTGTTTGAACAACCAATCACTTTCAGTTTGAGCGGGATAAGGGAAAGATACTGGTGGCATGGAAACTTTACGCTCCGCCTTAACAAGCCTGATTGGCCAGTGTAAGCTTTGGCTCGTCACTTCCGCTGCCAGTGACGTCACTGGTAACAGTGTCAGATGGGCCCCCTCTGGGGACCACCATGGAACCATGTTCCCATGCCGGGAGTCGAACATGGGCCTCCTGGGTGAGAGCCAGGAATCCTAACCGCTGGACCACATGGGATACATCCGTTGTTGAAAACTATTTCGATACATGATTTAATTGCAAAATTAGCATGAAAAAAGTAAAACATTTTTAACGAATAAAAGGTTCCACCGAGATTCGAACTCGGATCGCTGGATTCAAAGCCCAGAGTGCTAACCATTACACCATGGAACCATGTTTCCATGCCGGGAGTCGAACCCGGGCCACCTGGGTGAGAGCCAGGAATCCTAACCGCTGGACCACATGGGATACATCCGTTGTTGAAAACTATTTCGATTCATGATTTAATTGCAAAATTAGCATGAAAAAAGTAAAACATTTTTAACGAATAAAAGGTTCCACCGAGATTCGAACTCGGATCGCTGGATTCAAAGTCCAGAGTGCTAACCATTACACCATGGAACCATCTTCCTATTCCGGGAGTCGAACCCGGGCCACCTGGGTGAGAGCAAGAAATCCTAACCGCTGGACCACATGGGACACATACCTTGTTGAAAACTATTTCCATAGATGATTTAATTGCAAAATTAGCATGAAAAAAGTAAAACATTTTTAACGAATAAAAGGTTCCACCGAGATTCGAACTCGGATCGCTGGATTCAAAGTCCAGAGTGCTAACCATTACACCATGGAACCATGTTCCCATGCCGGGAGTCGAACCCGGGCCACCTGGGTGAGAGCCAGGAATCCTAACCGCTGGACCACATGGGACACATACCTTGTTGAAAACTATTTCTATAGATGATTTAATTGCAAAATTAGCATGAAAAAAGTAAAACATTTTTAACGATTAAAAGGTTCCACCGAGATTCGAACTCGGATCGCTGGATTCAAAGTCCAGAGTGCTAACCATTACACCATGGAACCATGTTCCCATGCCGGGAGTCGAACCCGGGCCACCTGGGTGAGAGCCAGGAATCCTAACCGCTGGACCACATGGGACACATACCTTGTTGAAAACTATTTCTATAGATGATTTAATTGCAAAATTAGCATGAAAAAAGTAAAACATTTTTAACGAATAAAAGGTTCCACCGAGATTCGAACTCGGATCGCTGGATTCAAAGTCCAGAGTGCTAACCATTACACCATGGAACCATGTTCCCATGCCGGGAGTCGAACCCGGGCCACCTGGGTGAGAGCCAGGAATCCTAACCGCTGGACCACATGGGACACATACCTTGTTGAAAACTATTTCCACAGATGATTTAATTGCAAAATTAGCATGAAAAAAGTAAAACATTTTTAACGAATAAAAGGTTCCACCGAGATTCGAACTCGGATCGCTGGATTCAACCATGGGACCACCCAAGGTTTATAGAATATAAGGTTGGCTCTTCACATAGACATGGAAAAAGCTCGTGACGTCTCGATTCCGCTGCCAGTGACGTCATTTGTAACGCCTCCTAACTGTTTGAACAACCAATCACTTTCAGTTTGAGCGGGATAAGGGAAAGATACTGGTGGCATGGAAACTTTACGCTCCGCCTTAACAAGCCTGATTGGCCAGTGTAAGCTTTGGCTCGTCACTTCCGCTGCCAGTGACGTCACTGGTAACAGTGTCAGATGGGCCCCCTCTGGGGACCACCATGGAACCATGTTCCCATGCCGGGAGTCGAACATGGGCCTCCTGGGTGAGAGCCAGGAATCCTAACCGCTGGACCACATGGGATACATCCGTTGTTGAAAACTATTTCGATACATGATTTAATTGCAAAATTAGCATGAAAAAAGTAAAACATTTTTAACGAATAAAAGGTTCCACCGAGATTCGAACTCGGATCGCTGGATTCAAAGCCCAGAGTGCTAACCATTACATCATGGAACCATGTTTCCATGCCGGGAGTCGAACCCGGGCCACCTGGGTGAGAGCCAGGAATCCTAACCGCTGGACCACATGGGATACATCCGTTGTTGAAAACTATTTCGATTCATGATTTAATTGCAAAATTAGCATGAAAAAAGTAAAACATTTTTAACGAATAAAAGGTTCCACCGAGATTCGAACTCGGATCGCTGGATTCAAAGTCCAGAGTGCTAACCATTACACCATGGAACCATCTTCCTATTCCGGGAGTCGAACCCGGGCCACCTGGGTGAGAGCAAGAAATCCTAACCGCTGGACCACATGGGACACATACCTTGTTGAAAACTATTTCCATAGATGATTTAATTGCAAAATTAGCATGAAAAAAGTAAAACATTTTTAACGAATAAAAGGTTCCACCGAGATTCGAACTCGGATCGCTGGATTCAAAGTCCAGAGTGCTAACCATTACACCATGGAACCATGTTCCCATGCCAGGAGTCGAACCCGGGCCACCTGGGTGAGAGCCAGGAATCCTAACCGCTGGACCACATGGGACACATTCGTTGTTGAAAACTATTTCCATAGATGATTTAATTCCAAAATTAGCATGAAAAAAGTAAAACATTTTTAACGAATAAAAGGTTCCACCAAGATTCGAACTCGGATCGCTGGATTCAAAGTCCAGAGTGCTAACCATTACACCATGGAACCATGTTCCCATGCCGGGAGTCGCACCCGGGCCACCTGGGTGAGAGCCAGGAATCCTAACCGCTGGACCACATGGGACACATCCGTTGTTGAAAACTATTTCCATAGATGATTTAATTGCAAAATTAGCATGAAAAAATAAAAACATTTTTAACGAATAAAAGGTTCCACCGAGATTCGAACACGGATGGCTAGATTCAAAGTCCAGAGAGCTAACCATTACACCATGGAACCATGCTCCCATGCCGGGAGTCGAACCCGGGCCTCCTGGGTGAGAGCCAGGAATCCTAACCGCTGGACCACATGGGACACATCCGTTGTTGAAAACTATTTCCATAGAAGATTTAATTGCAAAATTATCACGAATAAAAGGTTCCACCGAGATTCGAACTCGGATCGCTGGATTCAAAGTCCAGAGTGCTAACCATTCCACGATGGAACCATGTTCCCATGCCAGGAGTCGAACCCGGGCCACCTGGGTGAGAGCCAGGAATCCTAACCACTGGACCACATGGGACACATACCTTGTTGAAAACTATTTCTATAGATGATTTAATTGCAAAATTAGCATGAAAAAAGTAAAACATTTTTAACGAATAAAAGGTTCCACCGAGATTCGAACTCGGATCGCTGGATTCAAAGTCCAGAGTGCTAACCATTACACCATGGAACCATGTTCCCATGCCGGGAGTCGAACCCGGGCCACCTGGGTGAGAGCCAGGAATCCTAACCTCTGGACCACATGGGACACATACCTTGTTGAAAACTATTTCCACAGATGATTTAATTGCAAAATTAGCATGAAAAAAGTAAAACATTTTTAACGAATAAAAGGTTCCACCGAGATTCGAACTCGGATCGCTGGATTCAAAGCCCAGAGTGCTAACCATTACACCATGGAACCATGTTCCCATGCCGGGAGTCGAACCCGGGCCACCTGGGTGAGAGCCAGGAATCCTAACCGCTGGACCACATGGGATACATCCGTTGTTGAAAACTATTTCGATTCATGATTTAATTGCAAAATTAGCATGAAAAAAGTAAAACATTTTTAACGAATAAAAGGTTCCACCGAGATTCGAATTCGGATCGCTGGATTCAAAGTCCAGAGTGCTAACCATTACACCATGGAACCATGTTCCTATGCCGGGAGTCGAACCCGGGCCACCTGGGTGAGAGCAAGAAATCCTAACCGCTGGACCACATGGGACACATACCTTGTTGAAAACTATTTCCATAGATGATTTAATTGCAAAATTAGCATGAAAAAAGTAAAACATTTTTAACGAATAAAAGGTTCCACCGAGATTCGAACTCGGATCGCTGGATTCAACCATGGGACCACCCAAGGTTTATAGAATATAAGGTTGGCTCTTCACATAGACATGGAAAAAGCTCGTGACGTCTCGATTCCGCTGCCAGTGACGTCATTTGTAACGCCTCCTAACTGTTTGAACAACCAATCACTTTCAGTTTGAGCGGGATAAGGGAAAGATACTGGTGGCATGGAAACTTTACGCTCCGCCTTAACAAGCCTGATTGGCCAGTGTAAGCTTTGGCTCGTCACTTCCGCTGCCAGTGACGTCACTGGTAACAGTGTCAGATGGGCCCCCTCTGGGGACCAACATGGAACCATGTTCCCATGCCGGGAGTCGAACCCGGGCCTCCTGGGTGAGAGCCAGGAATCCTAACCGCTGGACCACATGGGATACATCCGTTGTTGAAAACTATTTCGATACATGATTTAATTGCAAATTTAGCATGAAAAAAGTAAAACATTTTTAACGAATGAAAGGTTCCACCGAGATTCGAACTCGGATCGCTGGATTCAAAGCCCAGAGTGCTAACCATTACACCATGGAACCATGTTCCCATGCCGGGAGTCGAACCCGGGCCACCTGGGTGAGAGCCAGGAATCCTAACCGCTGGACCACATGGGACACATACCTTGTTGAAAACTATTTCCACAGATGATTTAATTGCAAAATTAGCATGAAAAAAGTAAAACATTTTTAACGAATAAAAGGTTCCACCGAGATTCGAACTCGGATCGCTGGATTCAACCATGGGACCACCCAAGGTTTATAGAATATAAGGTTGGCTCTTCACATAGACATGGAAAAAGCTCGTGACGTCTCGATTCCGCTGCCAGTGACGTCATTTGTAACGCCTCCTAACTGTTTGAACAACCAATCACTTTCAGTTTGAGCGGGATAAGGGAAAGATACTGGTGGCATGGAAACTTTACGCTCCGCCTTAACAAGCCTGATTGGCCAGTGTAAGCTTTGGCTCGTCACTTCCGCTGCCAGTGACGTCACTGGTAACAGTGTCAGATGGGCCCCCTCTGGGGACCACCATGGAACCATGTTCCCATGCCGGGAGTCGAACCCGGGCCTCCTGGGTGAGAGCCAGGAATCCTAACCGCTGGACCACATGGGATACATCCGTTGTTGAAAACTATTTCGATACATGATTTAATTGCAAAATTAGCATGAAAAAAGTAAAACATTTTTAACGAATAAAAGGTTCCACCGAGATTCGAACTCGGATCGCTGGATTCAAAGCCCAGAGTGCTAACCATTACACCATGGAACCATGTTCCCATGCCGGGAGTCGAACCCGGGCCACCTGGGTGAGAGCCAGGAATCCTAACCGCTGGACCACATGGGATACATCCGTTGTTGAAAACTATTTCGATTCATGATTTAATTGCAAAATTAGCATGAAAAAAATAAAACATTTTTAACGAATAAAAGGTTCCACCGAGATTCGAACTCGGATCGCTGGATTCAAAGTCCAGAGTGCTAACCATTACACCATGGAACCATGTTCCTATGCCGGGAGTCGAACCCGGGCCACCTGGGTGAGAGCAAGAAATCCTAACCGCTGGACCACATGGGACACATCCGTTGTTGAAAACTATTTCCATAGATGATTTAATTGCAAAATTAGCATGAAAAAAGAAAAACATTTTTTACGAATAAAAGGTTCCACCGAGATTCGAACTCGGATCGCTGGATTCAAAGTCCAGAGTGCTAACCATTACACCATGGAACCATGTTCCCATGCCGGGAGTCGAACCCGGGCCACCTGGGTGAGAGCCAGGAATCCTAACCGCTGGACCACATGGGACACATACCTTGTTGAAAACTATTTCCACAGATGATTTAATTGCAAAATTAGCATGAAAAAAGTAAAACATTTTTAACGAATAAAAGGTTCCACCGAGATTCGAACTCGGATCGCTGGATTCAACCATGGGACCACCCAAGGTTTATAGAATATAAGGTTGGCTCTTCACATAGACATGGAAAAAGCTCGTGACGTCTCGATTCCGCTGCCAGTGACGTCATTTGTAACGCCTCCTAACTGTTTGAACAACCAATCACTTTCAGTTTGAGCGGGATAAGGGAAAGATACTGGTGGCATGGAAACTTTACGCTCCGCCTTAACAAGCCTGATTGGCCAGTGTAAGCTTTGGCTCGTCACTTCCGCTGCCAGTGACGTCACTGGTAACAGTGTCAGATGGGCCCCCTCTGGGGACCACCATGGAACCATGTTCCCATGCCGGGAGTCGAACCCGGGCCTCCTGGGTGAGAGCCAGGAATCCTAACCGCTGGACCACATGGGATACATCCGTTGTTGAAAACTATTTCGATACATGATTTAATTGCAAAATTAGCATGAAAAAAGTAAAACATTTTTAACGAATGAAAGGTTCCACCGAGATTCGAACTCGGATCGCTGGATTCAAAGCCCAGAGTGCTAACCATTACACCATGGAACCATGTTCCCATGCCGGGAGTCGAACCCGGGCCACCTGGGTGAGAGCCAGGAATCCTAACCGCTGGACCACATGGGATACATCCGTTGTTGAAAACTATTTCGATTCATGATTTAATTGCAAAATTAGCATGAAAAAAGTAAAACATTTTTAACGAATAAAAGGTTCCACCGAGATTCGAACTCGGATCGCTGGATTCAAAGTCCAGAGTGCTAACCATTACAACATGGAACCATGTTCCTATGCCGGAAGTCGAACGCGGGCCACCTGGGTGAGAGCAAGAAATCCTAACCGCTGGACCACATGGGACACATACCTTGTTGAAAACTATTTCCATAGATGATTTAATTGCAAAATTAGCATGAAAAAAGTAAAACATTTTTAACGAATAAAAGGTTCCACCGAGATTCGAACTCGGATCACTGGATTCAAAGTCCAGAGTGCTAACCATTACACCATGGAACCATGTTCCCATGCCGGGAGTCGAACCCGGGCCACCTGGGTGAGAGCCAGGAATCCTAACCGCTGGACCACATGGGACACATACCTTGTTGAAAACTATTTCTATAAATGATTTAATTGCAAAATTAGCATGAAAAAAGTAAAACATTTTTAACGAATAAAATGTTCCACCGAGATTCGAACTCGGATCGCTGGATTCAAAGTCCAGAGTGCTAACCATTACACCATGGAACCATGTTCCCATGCCGGGAGTCGAACCCGGGCCACCTGGGTGAGAGCCAGGAATCCTAACCGCTGGACCACATGGGACACATCCGTTGTTGAAAACTATTTCCACAGATCATTTAATTGCAAAATTAGCATGAAAAAATTAAAACATTTTTAACGAATAAAAGGTTCCACCGAGATTCGAACTCGGATCGCTGGATTCAACCATGGGACCACCATGGAACCATGTTCCCATGCCGGGAGTCGAACCCGGGCCACCTGGGTGAGAGCAAGGAATCCTAACCGCTGGACCACATGGGACACATCCGTTGTTGAAAACTATTTCCATAGAAGATTTAATTGCAAAATTATCACGAATAAAAGGTTCCACCGAGATTCGAACTCGGATCGCTGGATTCAAAGTCCAGAGTGCTAACCATTCCACGATGGAACCATGTTCCCATGCCAGGAGTCGAACCCGGGCCACCTGGGTGAGAGCCAGGAATCCTAACCACTGGACCACATGGGATACATCCGTTGTTGAAAACTATTTCCACAGATGATTTAATTGCAAAGTTAGCATGAAAAAAGTAAAACATTTTTAACGAATAAAAGGTTCCACCGAGATTCGAACTCGGATCGCTGGATTCAACCATGGGACCACCATGGAACCATGTTCCCATGCCGGGAGTCGAACCCGGGTCACCTGGGTGAGAGCCAGGAATCCTAACCGCTGGACCACATGGGACACATCCCTTGTTGAAAACTATTTCCATAGATGATTTAATTGCAAAATTAGCATGAAAAAAGTAAAACATTTTTAACGATTAAAAGGTTCCACCGAGATTCGAACTTGGTTCGCTGGATTCAGTCCAGAGGTCTAACCATTACACCATGGAACCATATTCCCATGCCAGGAGTCGAACCCGGGCCACCTGGGTGAGAGCCAGGAATCCTAACCACTGGACCACATGGGATACATCCGTTGTTGAAAATTATTTCGATACATGATTTAATTGCAAAATTAGCATGAAAAAAGTAAAACATTTTTAACGAATAAAAGGTTCCACCGAGATTCGAACTCGGATCGCTGGATTCAAAGTCCAGAGTGCTAACCATTACACCATGGAACCATGTTCCCATGCCGGGAGTCGAACCCGGGCAACCTGGGTGAGAGCCAGGAATCCTAACCGCTGGACCACATGGGACACATCCGTTGTTGAAAACTATTTCCACAGATGATTTAATTGCAAAATTAGCATGAAAAAATTAAAACATTTTTAACGAATAAAAGGTTCCACCGAGATTCGAACTCGGATCGCTGGATTCAACCATGGGACCACCATGGAACCATGTTCCCATGCCGGGAGTCGAACCCGGGCCACCTGGGTGAGAGCGAGGAATCCTAACCGCTGGACCACATGGGACACATCCGTTGTTGAAAACTATTTCCATAGAAGATTTAATTGCAAAATTATCACGAATAAAAGGTTCCACCGAGATTCGAACTCGGATCGCTGGATTCAACCATGGGACCATGTTCCCATGCCGGGAGTCGAACCCGGGCCACCTGGGTGAGAGCAAGGAATCCTAACCGCTGGACCACATGGGACACATCCCTTGTTGAAAACTATTTCCATAGATGGTTTAATTGCAAAATTAGCATGAAAAAAGTAAAACATTTTTAACGATTAAAAGGTTCCACCGAGATTCGAACTCGGATCGCTGGATTCAAAGTCCAGAGTGCTAACCATTACACCATGGAACCATGTTCCCATGCCGGGAGTCGAACCCGGGCCACCTGGGTGAGAGCCAGGAATCCTAACCGCTGGACCATACCTTGTTGAAAACTATTTCCACAGATGATTTAATTGCAAAATTAGCATGAAAAAAGTAAAACATTTTTAACGAATAAAAGGTTCCACCGAGATTCGAACTCGGATCGCTGGATTCAACCATGGGACCACCCAAGGTTTATAGAATATAAGGTTGGCTCTTCACATAGACATGGAAAAAGCTCGTGACGTCTCGATTCCGCTGCCAGTGACGTCATTTGTAACGCCTCCTAACTGTTTGAACAACCAATCACTTTCAGTTTGAGCGGGATAAGGGAAAGATACTGGTGGCATGGAAACTTTACGCTCCGCCTTAACAAGCCTGATTGGCCAGTGTAAGCTTTGGCTCGTCACTTCCGCTGCCAGTGACGTCACTGGTAACAGTGTCAGATGGGCCCCCTCTGGGGACCACCATGGAACCATGTTCCCATGCCGGGAGTCGAACCCGGGCCTCCTGGGTGAGAGCCAGGAATCCTAACCGCTGGACCACATGGGATACATCCGTTGTTGAAAACTATTTCGATACATGATTTAATTGCAAAATTAGCATGAAAAAAGTAAAACATTTTTAACGAATGAAAGGTTCCACCGAGATTCGAACTCGGATCGCTGGATTCAAAGCCCAGAGTGCTAACCATTACACCATGGAACCATGTTCCCATGCCGGGAGTCGAACCCGGGCCACCTGGGTGAGAGCCAGGAATCCTAACCGCTGGACCACATGGGATACATCCGTTGTTGAAAACTATTTCGATTCATGATTTAATTGCAAAATTAGCATGAAAAAAGTAAAACATTTTTAACGAATAAAAGGTTCCACCGAGATTCGAACTCGGATCGCTGGATTCAAAGTCCAGAGTGCTAACCATTACAACATGGAACCATGTTCCTATGCCGGAAGTCGAACCCGGGCCACCTGGGTGAGAGCAAGAAATCCTAACCGCTGGACCACATGGGACACATACCTTGTTGAAAACTATTTCCATAGATGATTTAATTGCAAAATTAGCATGAAAAAAGTAAAACATTTTTAACGAATAAAAGGTTCCACCGAGATTCGAACTCGGATCACTGGATTCAAAGTCCAGAGTGCTAACCATTACACCATGGAACCATGTTCCCATGCCGGGAGTCGAACCCGGGCCACCTGGGTGAGAGCCAGGAATCCTAACCGCTGGACCACATGGGACACATACCTTGTTGAAAACTATTTCTATAAATGATTTAATTGCAAAATTAGCATGAAAAAAGTAAAACATTTTTAACGAATAAAATGTTCCACCGAGATTCGAACTCGGATCGCTGGATTCAAAGTCCAGAGTGCTAACCATTACACCATGGAACCATGTTCCCATGCCGGGAGTCGAACCCGGGCCACCTGGGTGAGAGCCAGGAATCCTAACCGCTGGACCACATGGGACACATCCGTTGTTGAAAACTATTTCCACAGATCATTTAATTGCAAAATTAGCATGAAAAAATTAAAACATTTTTAACGAATAAAAGGTTCCACCGAGATTCGAACTCGGATCGCTGGATTCAACCATGGGACCACCATGGAACCATGTTCCCATGCCGGGAGTCGAACCCGGGCCACCTGGGTGAGAGCAAGGAATCCTAACCGCTGGACCACATGGGACACATCCGTTGTTGAAAACTATTTCCATAGAAGATTTAATTGCAAAATTATCACGAATAAAAGGTTCCACCGAGATTCGAACTCGGATCGCTGGATTCAAAGTCCAGAGTGCTAACCATTCCACGATGGAACCATGTTCCCATGCCAGGAGTCGAACCCGGGCCACCTGGGTGAGAGCCAGGAATCCTAACCACTGGACCACATGGGATACATCCATTGTTGAAAATTATTTCGATACATGATTTAATTGCAAAATTAGCATGAAAAAAGTAAAACATTTTTAACGAATAAAAGGTTCCACCGAGATTCGAACTCGGATCGCTGGATTCAAAGTCCAGAGTGCTAACCATTACACCATGGAACCATGTTCCCATGCCGGGAGTCGAACCCGGGCAACCTGGGTGAGAGCCAGGAATCCTAACCGCTGGACCACATGGGACACATCCGTTGTTGAAAACTATTTCCACAGATGATTTAATTGCAAAATTAGCATGAAAAAATTAAAACATTTTTAACGAATAAAAGGTTCCACCGAGATTCGAACTCGGATCGCTGGATTCAACCATGGGACCACCATGGAACCATGTTCCCATGCCGGGAGTCGAACCCGGGCCACCTGGGTGAGAGCAAGGAATCCTAACCGCTGGACCACATGGGACACATCCGTTGTTGAAAACTATTTCCATAGAAGATTTAATTGCAAAATTATCACGAATAAAAGGTTCCACCGAGATTCGAACTCGGATCGCTGGATTCAACCATGGGACCATGTTCCCATGCCGGGAGTCGAACCCGGGCCACCTGGGTGAGAGCAAGGAATCCTAACCGCTGGACCACATGGGACACATCCCTTGTTGAAAACTATTTCCATAGATGGTTTAATTGCAAAATTAGCATGAAAAAAGTAAAACATTTTTAACGATTAAAAGGTTCCACCGAGATTCGAACTCGGTTCGCTGGATTCAGTCCAGAGGTCTAACCATTACACCATGGAACCATGTTCCCATGCCAGGAGTCGAACCCGGGCCACCTGGGTGAGAGCCAGGAATCCTAACCACTGGACCACATGGGATACATCCGTTGTTGAAAACTATTTCGATACATGATTTAATTGCAAAATTAGCATGAAAAAGTAAAACATTTTTAACGAATAAAAGGTTCCACCGAGATTCGAACTCGGATCGCTGGATTCAAAGTCCAGAGTGCTAACCATTACACCATGGAACCATGTTCCCATGCCGGGAGTCGAACCCGGGCCACCTGGGTGAGAGCCAGGAATCCTAACCGCTGGACCACATGGGACACATCCGTTGTTGAAAACTATTTCCATAGATGATTTAATTCCAAAATTAGCATGAAAAAAGTAAAACATTTTTAACGAATAAAAGGTTCCACCAAGATTCGAACTCGGATCGCTGGATTCAAAGTCCAGAGTGCTAACCATTACACCATGGAACCATGTTCCCATGCCGGGAGTCGCACCCGGGCCACCTGGGTGAGAGCCAGGAATCCTAACCGCTGGACCACATGGGACACATCCGTTGTTGAAAACTATTTCCATAGATGATTTAATTGCAAAATTAGCATGAAAAAATAAAAACATTTTTAACGAATAAAAGGTTCCACCGAGATTCGAACACGGATGGCTAGATTCAAAGTCCAGAGAGCTAACCATTACACCATGGAACCATGCTCCCATGCCGGGAGTCGAACCCGGGCCTCCTGGGTGAGAGCCAGGAATCCTAACCGCTGGACCACATGGGACACATCCGTTGTTGAAAACTATTTCCATAGAAGATTTAATTGCAAAATTATCACGAATAAAAGGTTCCACCGAGATTCGAACTCGGATCGCTGGATTCAAAGTCCAGAGTGCTAACCATTCCACGATGGAACCATGTTCCCATGCCAGGAGTCGAACCCGGGCCACCTGGGTGAGAGCCAGGAATCCTAACCACTGGACCACATGGGACACATACCTTGTTGAAAACTATTTCTATAGATGATTTAATTGCAAAATTAGCATGAAAAAAGTAAAACATTTTTAACGAATAAAAGGTTCCACCGAGATTCGAACTCGGATCGCTGGATTCAAAGTCCAGAGTGCTAACCATTACACCATGGAACCATGTTCCCATGCCGGGAGTCGAACCCGGGCCACCTGGGTGAGAGCCAGGAATCCTAACCTCTGGACCACATGGGACACATACCTTGTTGAAAACTATTTCCACAGATGATTTAATTGCAAAATTAGCATGAAAAAAGTAAAACATTTTTAACGAATAAAAGGTTCCACCGAGATTCGAACTCGGATCGCTGGATTCAAAGCCCAGAGTGCTAACCATTACACCATGGAACCATGTTCCCATGCCGGGAGTCGAACCCGGGCCACCTGGGTGAGAGCCAGGAATCCTAACCGCTGGACCACATGGGATACATCCGTTGTTGAAAACTATTTCGATTCATGATTTAATTGCAAAATTAGCATGAAAAAAGTAAAACATTTTTAACGAATAAAAGGTTCCACCGAGATTCGAATTCGGATCGCTGGATTCAAAGTCCAGAGTGCTAACCATTACACCATGGAACCATGTTCCTATGCCGGGAGTCGAACCCGGGCCACCTGGGTGAGAGCAAGAAATCCTAACCGCTGGACCACATGGGACACATACCTTGTTGAAAACTATTTCCATAGATGATTTAATTGCAAAATTAGCATGAAAAAAGTAAAACATTTTTAACGAATAAAAGGTTCCACCGAGATTCGAACTCGGATCGCTGGATTCAACCATGGGACCACCCAAGGTTTATAGAATATAAGGTTGGCTCTTCACATAGACATGGAAAAAGCTCGTGACGTCTCGATTCCGCTGCCAGTGACGTCATTTGTAACGCCTCCTAACTGTTTGAACAACCAATCACTTTCAGTTTGAGCGGGATAAGGGAAAGATACTGGTGGCATGGAAACTTTACGCTCCGCCTTAACAAGCCTGATTGGCCAGTGTAAGCTTTGGCTCGTCACTTCCGCTGCCAGTGACGTCACTGGTAACAGTGTCAGATGGGCCCCCTCTGGGGACCAACATGGAACCATGTTCCCATACCGGGAGTCGAACCCGGGCCTCCTGGGTGAGAGCCAGGAATCCTAACCGCTGGACCACATGGGATACATCCGTTGTTGAAAACTATTTCGATACATGATTTAATTGCAAATTTAGCATGAAAAAAGTAAAACATTTTTAACGAATGAAAGGTTCCACCGAGATTCGAACTCGGATCGCTGGATTCAAAGCCCAGAGTGCTAACCATTACACCATGGAACCATGTTCCCATGCCGGGAGTCGAACCCGGGCCACCTGGGTGAGAGCCAGGAATCCTAACCGCTGGACCACATGGGACACATACCTTGTTGAAAACTATTTCCACAGATGATTTAATTGCAAAATTAGCATGAAAAAAGTAAAACATTTTTAACGAATAAAAGGTTCCACCGAGATTCGAACTCGGATCGCTGGATTCAAAGCCCAGAGTGCTAACCATTACACCATGGAACCATGTTTCCATGCCGGGAGTCGAACCCGGGCCACCTGGGTGAGAGCCAGGAATCCTAACCGCTGGACCACATGGGATACATCCGTTGTTGAAAACTATTTCGATTCATGATTTAATTGCAAAATTAGCATGAAAAAAGTAAAACATTTTTAACGAATAAAAGGTTCCACCGAGATTCGAACTCGGATCGCTGGATTCAAAGTCCAGAGTGCTAACCATTACACCATGGAACCATCTTCCTATTCCGGGAGTCGAACCCGGGCCACCTGGGTGAGAGCAAGAAATCCTAACCGCTGGACCACATGGGACACATACCTTGTTGAAAACTATTTCCATAGATGATTTAATTGCAAAATTAGCATGAAAAAAGTAAAACATTTTTAACGAATAAAAGGTTCCACCGAGATTCGAACTCGGATCGCTGGATTCAAAGTCCAGAGTGCTAACCATTACACCATGGAACCATGTTCCCATGCCGGGAGTCGAACCCGGGCCACCTGGGTGAGAGCCAGGAATCCTAACCGCTGGACCACATGGGACACATACCTTGTTGAAAACTATTTCTATAAATGATTTAATTGCAAAATTAGCATGAAAAAAGTAAAACATTTTTAACGAATAAAATGTTCCACCGAGATTCGAACTCGGATCGCTGGATTCAAAGTCCAGAGTGCTAACCATTACACCATGGAACCATGTTCCCATGCCGGGAGTCGAACCCGGGCCACCTGGGTGAGAGCCAGGAATCCTAACCGCTGGACCACATGGGACACATCCGTTGTTGAAAACTATTTCCACAGATCATTTAATTGCAAAATTAGCATGAAAAAATTAAAACATTTTTAACGAATAAAAGGTTCCACCGAGATTCGAACTCGGATCGCTGGATTCAACCATGGGACCACCATGGAACCATGTTCCCATGCCGGGAGTCGAACCCGGGCCACCTGGGTGAGAGCAAGGAATCCTAACCGCTGGACCACATGGGACACATCCGTTGTTGAAAACTATTTCCATAGAAGATTTAATTGCAAAATTATCACGAATAAAAGGTTCCACCGAGATTCGAACTCGGATCGCTGGATTCAAAGTCCAGAGTGCTAACCATTCCACGATGGAACCATGTTCCCATGCCAGGAGTCGAACCCGGGCCACCTGGGTGAGAGCCAGGAATCCTAACCACTGGACCACATGGGATACATCCATTGTTGAAAATTATTTCGATACATGATTTAATTGCAAAATTAGCATGAAAAAAGTAAAACATTTTTAACGAATAAAAGGTTCCACCGAGATTCGAACTCGGATCGCTGGATTCAAAGTCCAGAGTGCTAACCATTACACCATGGAACCATGTTCCCATGCCGGGAGTCGAACCCGGGCAACCTGGGTGAGAGCCAGGAATCCTAACCGCTGGACCACATGGGACACATCCGTTGTTGAAAACTATTTCCACAGATGATTTAATTGCAAAATTAGCATGAAAAAATTAAAACATTTTTAACGAATAAAAGGTTCCACCGAGATTCGAACTCGGATCGCTGGATTCAACCATGGGACCACCATGGAACCATGTTCCCATGCCGGGAGTCGAACCCGGGCCACCTGGGTGAGAGCAAGGAATCCTAACCGCTGGACCACATGGGACACATCCGTTGTTGAAAACTATTTCCATAGAAGATTTAATTGCAAAATTATCACGAATAAAAGGTTCCACCGAGATTCGAACTCGGATCGCTGGATTCAACCATGGGACCATGTTCCCATGCCGGGAGTCGAACCCGGGCCACCTGGGTGAGAGCAAGGAATCCTAACCGCTGGACCACATGGGACACATCCCTTGTTGAAAACTATTTCCATAGATGGTTTAATTGCAAAATTAGCATGAAAAAAGTAAAACATTTTTAACGATTAAAAGGTTCCACCGAGATTCGAACTCGGTTCGCTGGATTCAGTCCAGAGGTCTAACCATTACACCATGGAACCATGTTCCCATGCCAGGAGTCGAACCCGGGCCACCTGGGTGAGAGCCAGGAATCCTAACCACTGGACCACATGGGATACATCCGTTGTTGAAAACTATTTCGATACATGATTTAATTGCAAAATTAGCATGAAAAAGTAAAACATTTTTAACGAATAAAAGGTTCCACCGAGATTCGAACTCGGATCGCTGGATTCAAAGTCCAGAGTGCTAACCATTACACCATGGAACCATGTTCCCATGCCGGGAGTCGAACCCGGGCCACCTGGGTGAGAGCCAGGAATCCTAACCGCTGGACCACATGGGACACATTCGTTGTTGAAAACTATTTCCATAGATGATTTAATTCCAAAATTAGCATGAAAAAAGTAAAACATTTTTAACGAATAAAAGGTTCCACCAAGATTCGAACTCGGATCGCTGGATTCAAAGTCCAGAGTGCTAACCATTACACCATGGAACCATGTTCCCATGCCGGGAGTCGCACCCGGGCCACCTGGGTGAGAGCCAGGAATCCTAACCGCTGGACCACATGGGACACATCCGTTGTTGAAAACTATTTCCATAGATGATTTAATTGCAAAATTAGCATGAAAAAATAAAAACATTTTTAACGAATAAAAGGTTCCACCGAGATTCGAACACGGATGGCTAGATTCAAAGTCCAGAGAGCTAACCATTACACCATGGAACCATGCTCCCATGCCGGGAGTCGAACCCGGGCCTCCTGGGTGAGAGCCAGGAATCCTAACCGCTGGACCACATGGGACACATCCGTTGTTGAAAACTATTTCCATAGAAGATTTAATTGCAAAATTATCACGAATAAAAGGTTCCACCGAGATTCGAACTCGGATCGCTGGATTCAAAGTCCAGAGTGCTAACCATTCCACGATGGAACCATGTTCCCATGCCAGGAGTCGAACCCGGGCCACCTGGGTGAGAGCCAGGAATCCTAACCACTGGACCACATGGGACACATACCTTGTTGAAAACTATTTCTATAGATGATTTAATTGCAAAATTAGCATGAAAAAAGTAAAACATTTTTAACGAATAAAAGGTTCCACCGAGATTCGAACTCGGATCGCTGGATTCAAAGTCCAGAGTGCTAACCATTACACCATGGAACCATGTTCCCATGCCGGGAGTCGAACCCGGGCCACCTGGGTGAGAGCCAGGAATCCTAACCTCTGGACCACATGGGACACATACCTTGTTGAAAACTATTTCCACAGATGATTTAATTGCAAAATTAGCATGAAAAAAGTAAAACATTTTTAACGAATAAAAGGTTCCACCGAGATTCGAACTCGGATCGCTGGATTCAAAGCCCAGAGTGCTAACCATTACACCATGGAACCATGTTCCCATGCCGGGAGTCGAACCCGGGCCACCTGGGTGAGAGCCAGGAATCCTAACCGCTGGACCACATGGGATACATCCGTTGTTGAAAACTATTTCGATTCATGATTTAATTGCAAAATTAGCATGAAAAAAGTAAAACATTTTTAACGAATAAAAGGTTCCACCGAGATTCGAATTCGGATCGCTGGATTCAAAGTCCAGAGTGCTAACCATTACACCATGGAACCATGTTCCTATGCCGGGAGTCGAACCCGGGCCACCTGGGTGAGAGCAAGAAATCCTAACCGCTGGACCACATGGGACACATACCTTGTTGAAAACTATTTCCATAGATGATTTAATTGCAAAATTAGCATGAAAAAAGTAAAACATTTTTAACGAATAAAAGGTTCCACCGAGATTCGAACTCGGATCGCTGGATTCAACCATGGGACCACCCAAGGTTTATAGAATATAAGGTTGGCTCTTCACATAGACATGGAAAAAGCTCGTGACGTCTCGATTCCGCTGCCAGTGACGTCATTTGTAACGCCTCCTAACTGTTTGAACAACCAATCACTTTCAGTTTGAGCGGGATAAGGGAAAGATACTGGTGGCATGGAAACTTTACGCTCCGCCTTAACAAGCCTGATTGGCCAGTGTAAGCTTTGGCTCGTCACTTCCGCTGCCAGTGACGTCACTGGTAACAGTGTCAGATGGGCCCCCTCTGGGGACCAACATGGAACCATGTTCCCATGCCGGGAGTCGAACCCGGGCCTCCTGGGTGAGAGCCAGGAATCCTAACCGCTGGACCACATGGGATACATCCGTTGTTGAAAACTATTTCGATACATGATTTAATTGCAAATTTAGCATGAAAAAAGTAAAACATTTTTAACGAATGAAAGGTTCCACCGAGATTCGAACTCGGATCGCTGGATTCAAAGCCCAGAGTGCTAACCATTACACCATGGAACCATGTTCCCATGCCGGGAGTCGAACCCGGGCCACCTGGGTGAGAGCCAGGAATCCTAACCGCTGGACCACATGGGACACATACCTTGTTGAAAACTATTTCCACAGATGATTTAATTGCAAAATTAGCATGAAAAAAGTAAAACATTTTTAACGAATAAAAGGTTCCACCGAGATTCGAACTCGGATCGCTGGATTCAACCATGGGACCACCCAAGGTTTATAGAATATAAGGTTGGCTCTTCACATAGACATGGAAAAAGCTCGTGACGTCTCGATTCCGCTGCCAGTGACGTCATTTGTAACGCCTCCTAACTGTTTGAACAACCAATCACTTTCAGTTTGAGCGGGATAAGGGAAAGATACTGGTGGCATGGAAACTTTACGCTCCGCCTTAACAAGCCTGATTGGCCAGTGTAAGCTTTGGCTCGTCACTTCCGCTGCCAGTGACGTCACTGGTAACAGTGTCAGATGGGCCCCCTCTGGGGACCACCATGGAACCATGTTCCCATGCCGGGAGTCGAACCCGGGCCTCCTGGGTGAGAGCCAGGAATCCTAACCGCTGGACCACATGGGATACATCCGTTGTTGAAAACTATTTCGATACATGATTTAATTGCAAAATTAGCATGAAAAAAGTAAAACATTTTTAACGAATAAAAGGTTCCACCGAGATTCGAACTCGGATCGCTGGATTCAAAGCCCAGAGTGCTAACCATTACACCATGGAACCATGTTCCCATGCCGGGAGTCGAACCCGGGCCACCTGGGTGAGAGCCAGGAATCCTAACCGCTGGACCACATGGGATACATCCGTTGTTGAAAACTATTTCGATTCATGATTTAATTGCAAAATTAGCATGAAAAAAATAAAACATTTTTAACGAATAAAAGGTTCCACCGAGATTCGAACTCGGATCGCTGGATTCAAAGTCCAGAGTGCTAACCATTACACCATGGAACCATGTTCCTATGCCGGGAGTCGAACCCGGGCCACCTGGGTGAGAGCAAGAAATCCTAACCGCTGGACCACATGGGACACATACCTTGTTGAAAACTATTTCTATAGATGATTTAATTGCAAAATTAGCATGAAAAAAGTAAAACATTTTTAACGATTAAAAGGTTCCACCGAGATTCGAACTCGGATCGCTGGATTCAAAGTCCAGAGTGCTAACCATTACACCATGGAACCATGTTCCCATGCCGGGAGTCGAACCCGGGCCACCTGGGTGAGAGCCAGGAATCCTAACCGCTGGACCACATGGGACACATACCTTGTTGAAAACTATTTCCACAGATGATTTAATTGCAAAATTAGCATGAAAAAAGTAAAACATTTTTAACGAATAAAAGGTTCCACCGAGATTCGAACTCGGATCGCTGGATTCAACCATGGGACCACCCAAGGTTTATAGAATATAAGGTTGGCTCTTCACATAGACATGGAAAAAGCTCGTGACGTCTCGATTCCGCTGCCAGTGACGTCATTTGTAACGCCTCCTAACTGTTTGAACAACCAATCACTTTCAGTTTGAGCGGGATAAGGGAAAGATACTGGTGGCATGGAAACTTTACGCTCCGCCTTAACAAGCCTGATTGGCCAGTGTAAGCTTTGGCTCGTCACTTCCGCTGCCAGTGACGTCACTGGTAACAGTGTCAGATGGGCCCCCTCTGGGGACCACCATGGAACCATGTTCCCATGCCGGGAGTCGAACCCGGGCCTCCTGGGTGAGAGCCAGGAATCCTAACCGCTGGACCACATGGGATACATCCGTTGTTGAAAACTATTTCGATACATGATTTAATTGCAAAATTAGCATGAAAAAAGTAAAACATTTTTAACGAATGAAAGGTTCCACCGAGATTCGAACTCGGATCGCTGGATTCAAAGCCCAGAGTGCTAACCATTACACCATGGAACCATGTTCCCATGCCGGGAGTCGAACCCGGGCCACCTGGGTGAGAGCCAGGAATCCTAACCGCTGGACCACATGGGATACATCCGTTGTTGAAAACTATTTCGATTCATGATTTAATTGCAAAATTAGCATGAAAAAAGTAAAACATTTTTAACGAATAAAAGGTTCCACCGAGATTCGAACTCGGATCGCTGGATTCAAAGTCCAGAGTGCTAACCATTACAACATGGAACCATGTTCCTATGCCGGAAGTCGAACCCGGGCCACCTGGGTGAGAGCAAGAAATCCTAACCGCTGGACCACATGGGACACATACCTTGTTGAAAACTATTTCCATAGATGATTTAATTGCAAAATTAGCATGAAAAAAGTAAAACATTTTTAACGAATAAAAGGTTCCACCGAGATTCGAACTCGGATCACTGGATTCAAAGTCCAGAGTGCTAACCATTACACCATGGAACCATGTTCCCATGCCGGGAATCGAACCCGGGCCACCTGGGTGAGAGCCAGGAATCCTAACCGCTGGACCACATGGGACACATACCTTGTTGAAAACTATTTCTATAAATGATTTAATTGCAAAATTAGCATGAAAAAAGTAAAACATTTTTAACGAATAAAATGTTCCACCGAGATTCGAACTCGGATCGCTGGATTCAAAGTCCAGAGTGCTAACCATTACACCATGGAACCATGTTCCCATGCCGGGAGTCGAACCCGGGCCACCTGGGTGAGAGCCAGGAATCCTAACCGCTGGACCACATGGGACACATCCGTTGTTGAAAACTATTTCCACAGATCATTTAATTGCAAAATTAGCATGAAAAAATTAAAACATTTTTAACGAATAAAAGGTTCCACCGAGATTCGAACTCGGATCGCTGGATTCAACCATGGGACCACCATGGAACCATGTTCCCATGCCGGGAGTCGAACCCGGGCCACCTGGGTGAGAGCAAGGAATCCTAACCGCTGGACCACATGGGACACATCCGTTGTTGAAAACTATTTCCATAGAAGATTTAATTGCAAAATTATCACGAATAAAAGGTTCCACCGAGATTCGAACTCGGATCGCTGGATTCAAAGTCCAGAGTGCTAACCATTCCACGATGGAACCATGTTCCCATGCCAGGAGTCGAACCCGGGCCACCTGGGTGAGAGCCAGGAATCCTAACCACTGGACCACATGGGATACATCCATTGTTGAAAATTATTTCGATACATGATTTAATTGCAAAATTAGCATGAAAAAAGTAAAACATTTTTAACGAATAAAAGGTTCCACCGAGATTCGAACTCGGATCGCTGGATTCAAAGTCCAGAGTGCTAACCATTACACCATGGAACCATGTTCCCATGCCGGGAGTCGAACCCGGGCAACCTGGGTGAGAGCCAGGAATCCTAACCGCTGGACCACATGGGACACATCCGTTGTTGAAAACTATTTCCACAGATGATTTAATTGCAAAATTAGCATGAAAAAATTAAAACATTTTTAACGAATAAAAGGTTCCACCGAGATTCGAACTCGGATCGCTGGATTCAACCATGGGACCACCATGGAACCATGTTCCCATGCCGGGAGTCGAACCCGGGCCACCTGGGTGAGAGCAAGGAATCCTAACCGCTGGACCACATGGGACACATCCGTTGTTGAAAACTATTTCCATAGAAGATTTAATTGCAAAATTATCACGAATAAAAGGTTCCACCGAGATTCGAACTCGGATCGCTGGATTCAACCATGGGACCATGTTCCCATGCCGGGAGTCGAACCCGGGCCACCTGGGTGAGAGCAAGGAATCCTAACCGCTGGACCACATGGGACACATCCCTTGTTGAAAACTATTTCCATAGATGGTTTAATTGCAAAATTAGCATGAAAAAAGTAAAACATTTTTAACGATTAAAAGGTTCCACCGAGATTCGAACTCGGTTCGCTGGATTCAGTCCAGAGGTCTAACCATTACACCATGGAACCATGTTCCCATGCCAGGAGTCGAACCCGGGCCACCTGGGTGAGAGCCAGGAATCCTAACCACTGGACCACATGGGATACATCCGTTGTTGAAAACTATTTCGATACATGATTTAATTGCAAAATTAGCATGAAAAAGTAAAACATTTTTAACGAATAAAAGGTTCCACCGAGATTCGAACTCGGATCGCTGGATTCAAAGTCCAGAGTGCTAACCATTACACCATGGAACCATGTTCCCATGCCGGGAGTCGAACCCGGGCCACCTGGGTGAGAGCCAGGAATCCTAACCGCTGGACCACATGGGACACATCCGTTGTTGAAAACTATTTCCATAGATGATTTAATTCCAAAATTAGCATGAAAAAAGTAAAACATTTTTAACGAATAAAAGGTTCCACCAAGATTCGAACTCGGATCGCTGGATTCAAAGTCCAGAGTGCTAACCATTACACCATGGAACCATGTTCCCATGCCGGGAGTCGCACCCGGGCCACCTGGGTGAGAGCCAGGAATCCTAACCGCTGGACCACATGGGACACATCCGTTGTTGAAAACTATTTCCATAGATGATTTAATTGCAAAATTAGCATGAAAAAATAAAAACATTTTTAACGAATAAAAGGTTCCACCGAGATTCGAACACGGATGGCTAGATTCAAAGTCCAGAGAGCTAACCATTACACCATGGAACCATGCTCCCATGCCGGGAGTTGAACCCGGGCCTCCTGGGTGAGAGCCAGGAATCCTAACCGCTGGACCACATGGGACACATCCGTTGTTGAAAACTATTTCCATAGAAGATTTAATTGCAAAATTATCACGAATAAAAGGTTCCACCGAGATTCGAACTCGGATCGCTGGATTCAAAGTCCAGAGTGCTAACCATTCCACGATGGAACCATGTTCCCATGCCAGGAGTCGAACCCGGGCCACCTGGGTGAGAGCCAGGAATCCTAACCACTGGACCACATGGGACACATACCTTGTTGAAAACTATTTCTATAGATGATTTAATTGCAAAATTAGCATGAAAAAAGTAAAACATTTTTAACGAATAAAAGGTTCCACCGAGATTCGAACTCGGATCGCTGGATTCAAAGTCCAGAGTGCTAACCATTACACCATGGAACCATGTTCCCATGCCGGGAGTCGAACCCGGGCCACCTGGGTGAGAGCCAGGAATCCTAACCTCTGGACCACATGGGACACATACCTTGTTGAAAACTATTTCCACAGATGATTTAATTGCAAAATTAGCATGAAAAAAGTAAAACATTTTTAACGAATAAAAGGTTCCACCGAGATTCGAACTCGGATCGCTGGATTCAAAGCCCAGAGTGCTAACCATTACACCATGGAACCATGTTCCCATGCCGGGAGTCGAACCCGGGCCACCTGGGTGAGAGCCAGGAATCCTAACCGCTGGACCACATGGGATACATCCGTTGTTGAAAACTATTTCGATTCATGATTTAATTGCAAAATTAGCATGAAAAAAGTAAAACATTTTTAACGAATAAAAGGTTCCACCGAGATTCGAATTCGGATCGCTGGATTCAAAGTCCAGAGTGCTAACCATTACACCATGGAACCATGTTCCTATGCCGGGAGTCGAACCCGGGCCACCTGGGTGAGAGCAAGAAATCCTAACCGCTGGACCACATGGGACACATACCTTGTTGAAAACTATTTCCATAGATGATTTAATTGCAAAATTAGCATGAAAAAAGTAAAACATTTTTAACGAATAAAAGGTTCCACCGAGATTCGAACTCGGATCGCTGGATTCAACCATGGGACCACCCAAGGTTTATAGAATATAAGGTTGGCTCTTCACATAGACATGGAAAAAGCTCGTGACGTCTCGATTCCGCTGCCAGTGACGTCATTTGTAACGCCTCCTAACTGTTTGAACAACCAATCACTTTCAGTTTGAGCGGGATAAGGGAAAGATACTGGTGGCATGGAAACTTTACGCTCCGCCTTAACAAGCCTGATTGGCCAGTGTAAGCTTTGGCTCGTCACTTCCGCTGCCAGTGACGTCACTGGTAACAGTGTCAGATGGGCCCCCTCTGGGGACCAACATGGAACCATGTTCCCATGCCGGGAGTCGAACCCGGGCCTCCTGGGTGAGAGCCAGGAATCCTAACCGCTGGACCACATGGGATACATCCGTTGTTGAAAACTATTTCGATACATGATTTAATTGCAAATTTAGCATGAAAAAAGTAAAACATTTTTAACGAATGAAAGGTTCCACCGAGATTCGAACTCGGATCGCTGGATTCAAAGCCCAGAGTGCTAACCATTACACCATGGAACCATGTTCCCATGCCGGGAGTCGAACCCGGGCCACCTGGGTGAGAGCCAGGAATCCTAACCGCTGGACCACATGGGACACATACCTTGTTGAAAACTATTTCCACAGATGATTTAATTGCAAAATTAGCATGAAAAAAGTAAAACATTTTTAACGAATAAAAGGTTCCACCGAGATTCGAACTCGGATCGCTGGATTCAAAGCCCAGAGTGCTAACCATTACACCATGGAACCATGTTTCCATGCCGGGAGTCGAACCCGGGCCACCTGGGTGAGAGCCAGGAATCCTAACCGCTGGACCACATGGGATACATCCGTTGTTGAAAACTATTTCGATTCATGATTTAATTGCAAAATTAGCATGAAAAAAGTAAAACATTTTTAACGAATAAAAGGTTCCACCGAGATTCGAACTCGGATCGCTGGATTCAAAGTCCAGAGTGCTAACCATTACACCATGGAACCATCTTCCTATTCCGGGAGTCGAACCCGGGCCACCTGGGTGAGAGCAAGAAATCCTAACCGCTGGACCACATGGGACACATACCTTGTTGAAAACTATTTCCATAGATGATTTAATTGCAAAATTAGCATGAAAAAAGTAAAACATTTTTAACGAATAAAAGGTTCCACCGAGATTCGAACTCGGATCGCTGGATTCAAAGTCCAGAGTGCTAACCATTACACCATGGAACCATGTTCCCATGCCGGGAGTCGAACCCGGGCCACCTGGGTGAGAGCCAGGAATCCTAACCGCTGGACCACATGGGACACATACCTTGTTGAAAACTATTTCTATAAATGATTTAATTGCAAAATTAGCATGAAAAAAGTAAAACATTTTTAACGAATAAAATGTTCCACCGAGATTCGAACTCGGATCGCTGGATTCAAAGTCCAGAGTGCTAACCATTACACCATGGAACCATGTTCCCATGCCGGGAGTCGAACCCGGGCCACCTGGGTGAGAGCCAGGAATCCTAACCGCTGGACCACATGGGACACATCCGTTGTTGAAAACTATTTCCACAGATCATTTAATTGCAAAATTAGCATGAAAAAATTAAAACATTTTTAACGAATAAAAGGTTCCACCGAGATTCGAACTCGGATCGCTGGATTCAACCATGGGACCACCATGGAACCATGTTCCCATGCCGGGAGTCGAACCCGGGCCACCTGGGTGAGAGCAAGGAATCCTAACCGCTGGACCACATGGGACACATACCTTGTTGAAAACTATTTCTATAGATGATTTAATTGCAAAATTAGCATGAAAAAAGTAAAACATTTTTAACGAATAAAAGGTTCCACCGAGATTCGAACTCGGATCGCTGGATTCAAAGTCCAGAGTGCTAACCATTACACCATGGAACCATGTTCCCATGCCGGGAGTCGAACCCGGGCCACCTGGGTGAGAGCCAGGAATCCTAACCTCTGGACCACATGGGACACATACCTTGTTGAAAACTATTTCCACAGATGATTTAATTGCAAAATTAGCATGAAAAAAGTAAAACATTTTTAACGAATAAAAGGTTCCACCGAGATTCGAACTCGGATCGCTGGATTCAAAGCCCAGAGTGCTAACCATTACACCATGGAACCATGTTCCCATGCCGGGAGTCGAACCCGGGCCACCTGGGTGAGAGCCAGGAATCCTAACCGCTGGACCACATGGGATACATCCGTTGTTGAAAACTATTTCGATTCATGATTTAATTGCAAAATTAGCATGAAAAAAGTAAAACATTTTTAACGAATAAAAGGTTCCACCGAGATTCGAATTCGGATCGCTGGATTCAAAGTCCAGAGTGCTAACCATTACACCATGGAACCATGTTCCTATGCCGGGAGTCGAACCCGGGCCACCTGGGTGAGAGCAAGAAATCCTAACCGCTGGACCACATGGGACACATACCTTGTTGAAAACTATTTCCATAGATGATTTAATTGCAAAATTAGCATGAAAAAAGTAAAACATTTTTAACGAATAAAAGGTTCCACCGAGATTCGAACTCGGATCGCTGGATTCAACCATGGGACCACCCAAGGTTTATAGAATATAAGGTTGGCTCTTCACATAGACATGGAAAAAGCTCGTGACGTCTCGATTCCGCTGCCAGTGACGTCATTTGTAACGCCTCCTAACTGTTTGAACAACCAATCACTTTCAGTTTGAGCGGGATAAGGGAAAGATACTGGTGGCATGGAAACTTTACGCTCCGCCTTAACAAGCCTGATTGGCCAGTGTAAGCTTTGGCTCGTCACTTCCGCTGCCAGTGACGTCACTGGTAACAGTGTCAGATGGGCCCCCTCTGGGGACCAACATGGAACCATGTTCCCATGCCGGGAGTCGAACCCGGGCCTCCTGGGTGAGAGCCAGGAATCCTAACCGCTGGACCACATGGGATACATCCGTTGTTGAAAACTATTTCGATACATGATTTAATTGCAAATTTAGCATGAAAAAAGTAAAACATTTTTAACGAATGAAAGGTTCCACCGAGATTCGAACTCGGATCGCTGGATTCAAAGCCCAGAGTGCTAACCATTACACCATGGAACCATGTTCCCATGCCGGGAGTCGAACCCGGGCCACCTGGGTGAGAGCCAGGAATCCTAACCGCTGGACCACATGGGACACATACCTTGTTGAAAACTATTTCCACAGATGATTTAATTGCAAAATTAGCATGAAAAAAGTAAAACATTTTTAACGAATAAAAGGTTCCACCGAGATTCGAACTCGGATCGCTGGATTCAAAGCCCAGAGTGCTAACCATTACACCATGGAACCATGTTTCCATGCCGGGAGTCGAACCCGGGCCACCTGGGTGAGAGCCAGGAATCCTAACCGCTGGACCACATGGGATACATCCGTTGTTGAAAACTATTTCGATTCATGATTTAATTGCAAAATTAGCATGAAAAAAGTAAAACATTTTTAACGAATAAAAGGTTCCACCGAGATTCGAACTCGGATCGCTGGATTCAAAGTCCAGAGTGCTAACCATTACACCATGGAACCATCTTCCTATTCCGGGAGTCGAACCCGGGCCACCTGGGTGAGAGCAAGAAATCCTAACCGCTGGACCACATGGGACACATACCTTGTTGAAAACTATTTCCATAGATGATTTAATTGCAAAATTAGCATGAAAAAAGTAAAACATTTTTAACGAATAAAAGGTTCCACCGAGATTCGAACTCGGATCGCTGGATTCAAAGTCCAGAGTGCTAACCATTACACCATGGAACCATGTTCCCATGCCGGGAGTCGAACCCGGGCCACCTGGGTGAGAGCCAGGAATCCTAACCGCTGGACCACATGGGACACATACCTTGTTGAAAACTATTTCTATAAATGATTTAATTGCAAAATTAGCATGAAAAAAGTAAAACATTTTTAACGAATAAAATGTTCCACCGAGATTCGAACTCGGATCGCTGGATTCAAAGTCCAGAGTGCTAACCATTACACCATGGAACCATGTTCCCATGCCGGGAGTCGAACCCGGGCCACCTGGGTGAGAGCCAGGAATCCTAACCGCTGGACCACATGGGACACATCCGTTGTTGAAAACTATTTCCACAGATCATTTAATTGCAAAATTAGCATGAAAAAATTAAAACATTTTTAACGAATAAAAGGTTCCACCGAGATTCGAACTCGGATCGCTGGATTCAACCATGGGACCACCATGGAACCATGTTCCCATGCCGGGAGTCGAACCCGGGCCACCTGGGTGAGAGCAAGGAATCCTAACCGCTGGACCACATGGGACACATCCGTTGTTGAAAACTATTTCCATAGAAGATTTAATTGCAAAATTATCACGAATAAAAGGTTCCACCGAGATTCGAACTCGGATCGCTGGATTCAAAGTCCAGAGTGCTAACCATTCCACGATGGAACCATGTTCCCATGCCAGGAGTCGAACCCGGGCCACCTGGGTGAGAGCCAGGAATCCTAACCACTGGACCACATGGGATACATCCATTGTTGAAAATTATTTCGATACATGATTTAATTGCAAAATTAGCATGAAAAAAGTAAAACATTTTTAACGAATAAAAGGTTCCACCGAGATTCGAACTCGGATCGCTGGATTCAAAGTCCAGAGTGCTAACCATTACACCATGGAACCATGTTCCCATGCCGGGAGTCGAACCCGGGCAACCTGGGTGAGAGCCAGGAATCCTAACCGCTGGACCACATGGGACACATCCGTTGTTGAAAACTATTTCCACAGATGATTTAATTGCAAAATTAGCATGAAAAAATTAAAACATTTTTAACGAATAAAAGGTTCCACCGAGATTCGAACTCGGATCGCTGGATTCAACCATGGGACCACCATGGAACCATGTTCCCATGCCGGGAGTCGAACCCGGGCCACCTGGGTGAGAGCAAGGAATCCTAACCGCTGGACCACATGGGACACATCCGTTGTTGAAAACTATTTCCATAGAAGATTTAATTGCAAAATTATCACGAATAAAAGGTTCCACCGAGATTCGAACTCGGATCGCTGGATTCAACCATGGGACCATGTTCCCATGCCGGGAGTCGAACCCGGGCCACCTGGGTGAGAGCAAGGAATCCTAACCGCTGGACCACATGGGACACATCCCTTGTTGAAAACTATTTCCATAGATGGTTTAATTGCAAAATTAGCATGAAAAAAGTAAAACATTTTTAACGATTAAAAGGTTCCACCGAGATTCGAACTCGGTTCGCTGGATTCAGTCCAGAGGTCTAACCATTACACCATGGAACCATGTTCCCATGCCAGGAGTCGAACCCGGGCCACCTGGGTGAGAGCCAGGAATCCTAACCACTGGACCACATGGGATACATCCGTTGTTGAAAACTATTTCGATACATGATTTAATTGCAAAATTAGCATGAAAAAGTAAAACATTTTTAACGAATAAAAGGTTCCACCGAGATTCGAACTCGGATCGCTGGATTCAAAGTCCAGAGTGCTAACCATTACACCATGGAACCATGTTCCCATGCCGGGAGTCGAACCCGGGCCACCTGGGTGAGAGCCAGGAATCCTAACCGCTGGACCACATGGGACACATTCGTTGTTGAAAACTATTTCCATAGATGATTTAATTCCAAAATTAGCATGAAAAAAGTAAAACATTTTTAACGAATAAAAGGTTCCACCAAGATTCGAACTCGGATCGCTGGATTCAAAGTCCAGAGTGCTAACCATTACACCATGGAACCATGTTCCCATGCCGGGAGTCGCACCCGGGCCACCTGGGTGAGAGCCAGGAATCCTAACCGCTGGACCACATGGGACACATCCGTTGTTGAAAACTATTTCCATAGATGATTTAATTGCAAAATTAGCATGAAAAAATAAAAACATTTTTAACGAATAAAAGGTTCCACCGAGATTCGAACACGGATGGCTAGATTCAAAGTCCAGAGAGCTAACCATTACACCATGGAACCATGCTCCCATGCCGGGAGTCGAACCCGGGCCTCCTGGGTGAGAGCCAGGAATCCTAACCGCTGGACCACATGGGACACATCCGTTGTTGAAAACTATTTCCATAGAAGATTTAATTGCAAAATTATCACGAATAAAAGGTTCCACCGAGATTCGAACTCGGATCGCTGGATTCAAAGTCCAGAGTGCTAACCATTCCACGATGGAACCATGTTCCCATGCCAGGAGTCGAACCCGGGCCACCTGGGTGAGAGCCAGGAATCCTAACCACTGGACCACATGGGACACATACCTTGTTGAAAACTATTTCTATAGATGATTTAATTGCAAAATTAGCATGAAAAAAGTAAAACATTTTTAACGAATAAAAGGTTCCACCGAGATTCGAACTCGGATCGCTGGATTCAAAGTCCAGAGTGCTAACCATTACACCATGGAACCATGTTCCCATGCCGGGAGTCGAACCCGGGCCACCTGGGTGAGAGCCAGGAATCCTAACCTCTGGACCACATGGGACACATACCTTGTTGAAAACTATTTCCACAGATGATTTAATTGCAAAATTAGCATGAAAAAAGTAAAACATTTTTAACGAATAAAAGGTTCCACCGAGATTCGAACTCGGATCGCTGGATTCAAAGCCCAGAGTGCTAACCATTACACCATGGAACCATGTTCCCATGCCGGGAGTCGAACCCGGGCCACCTGGGTGAGAGCCAGGAATCCTAACCGCTGGACCACATGGGATACATCCGTTGTTGAAAACTATTTCGATTCATGATTTAATTGCAAAATTAGCATGAAAAAAGTAAAACATTTTTAACGAATAAAAGGTTCCACCGAGATTCGAATTCGGATCGCTGGATTCAAAGTCCAGAGTGCTAACCATTACACCATGGAACCATGTTCCTATGCCGGGAGTCGAACCCGGGCCACCTGGGTGAGAGCAAGAAATCCTAACCGCTGGACCACATGGGACACATACCTTGTTGAAAACTATTTCCATAGATGATTTAATTGCAAAATTAGCATGAAAAAAGTAAAACATTTTTAACGAATAAAAGGTTCCACCGAGATTCGAACTCGGATCGCTGGATTCAACCATGGGACCACCCAAGGTTTATAGAATATAAGGTTGGCTCTTCACATAGACATGGAAAAAGCTCGTGACGTCTCGATTCCGCTGCCAGTGACGTCATTTGTAACGCCTCCTAACTGTTTGAACAACCAATCACTTTCAGTTTGAGCGGGATAAGGGAAAGATACTGGTGGCATGGAAACTTTACGCTCCGCCTTAACAAGCCTGATTGGCCAGTGTAAGCTTTGGCTCGTCACTTCCGCTGCCAGTGACGTCACTGGTAACAGTGTCAGATGGGCCCCCTCTGGGGACCAACATGGAACCATGTTCCCATGCCGGGAGTCGAACCCGGGCCTCCTGGGTGAGAGCCAGGAATCCTAACCGCTGGACCACATGGGATACATCCGTTGTTGAAAACTATTTCGATACATGATTTAATTGCAAATTTAGCATGAAAAAAGTAAAACATTTTTAACGAATGAAAGGTTCCACCGAGATTCGAACTCGGATCGCTGGATTCAAAGCCCAGAGTGCTAACCATTACACCATGGAACCATGTTCCCATGCCGGGAGTCGAACCCGGGCCACCTGGGTGAGAGCCAGGAATCCTAACCGCTGGACCACATGGGACACATACCTTGTTGAAAACTATTTCCACAGATGATTTAATTGCAAAATTAGCATGAAAAAAGTAAAACATTTTTAACGAATAAAAGGTTCCACCGAGATTCGAACTCGGATCGCTGGATTCAACCATGGGACCACCCAAGGTTTATAGAATATAAGGTTGGCTCTTCACATAGACATGGAAAAAGCTCGTGACGTCTCGATTCCGCTGCCAGTGACGTCATTTGTAACGCCTCCTAACTGTTTGAACAACCAATCACTTTCAGTTTGAGCGGGATAAGGGAAAGATACTGGTGGCATGGAAACTTTACGCTCCGCCTTAACAAGCCTGATTGGCCAGTGTAAGCTTTGGCTCGTCACTTCCGCTGCCAGTGACGTCACTGGTAACAGTGTCAGATGGGCCCCCTCTGGGGACCACCATGGAACCATGTTCCCATGCCGGGAGTCGAACCCGGGCCTCCTGGGTGAGAGCCAGGAATCCTAACCGCTGGACCACATGGGATACATCCGTTGTTGAAAACTATTTCGATACATGATTTAATTGCAAAATTAGCATGAAAAAAGTAAAACATTTTTAACGAATGAAAGGTTCCACCGAGATTCGAACTCGGATCGCTGGATTCAAAGCCCAGAGTGCTAACCATTACACCATGGAACCATGTTCCCATGCCGGGAGTCGAACCCGGGCCACCTGGGTGAGAGCCAGGAATCCTAACCGCTGGACCACATGGGATACATCCGTTGTTGAAAACTATTTCGATTCATGATTTAATTGCAAAATTAGCATGAAAAAAGTAAAACATTTTTAACGAATAAAAGGTTCCACCGAGATTCGAACTCGGATCGCTGGATTCAAAGTCCAGAGTGCTAACCATTACAACATGGAACCATGTTCCTATGCCGGAAGTCGAACCCGGGCCACCTGGGTGAGAGCAAGAAATCCTAACCGCTGGACCACATGGGACACATACCTTGTTGAAAACTATTTCCATAGATGATTTAATTGCAAAATTAGCATGAAAAAAGTAAAACATTTTTAACGAATAAAAGGTTCCACCGAGATTCGAACTCGGATCACTGGATTCAAAGTCCAGAGTGCTAACCATTACACCATGGAACCATGTTCCCATGCCGGGAGTCGAACCCGGGCCACCTGGGTGAGAGCCAGGAATCCTAACCGCTGGACCACATGGGACACATACCTTGTTGAAAACTATTTCTATAAATGATTTAATTGCAAAATTAGCATGAAAAAAGTAAAACATTTTTAACGAATAAAATGTTCCACCGAGATTCGAACTCGGATCGCTGGATTCAAAGTCCAGAGTGCTAACCATTACACCATGGAACCATGTTCCCATGCCGGGAGTCGAACCCGGGCCACCTGGGTGAGAGCCAGGAATCCTAACCGCTGGACCACATGGGACACATCCGTTGTTGAAAACTATTTCCACAGATCATTTAATTGCAAAATTAGCATGAAAAAATTAAAACATTTTTAACGAATAAAAGGTTCCACCGAGATTCGAACTCGGATCGCTGGATTCAACCATGGGACCACCATGGAACCATGTTCCCATGCCGGGAGTCGAACCCGGGCCACCTGGGTGAGAGGATGTGTCCCATGGACGTTGTGTCCAACAACGGATGTGTCCCATGTGGTCCAGCGATTAGGATTCCTGGCTCTCACCCAGGTGGCCCGGGTTTTACTCCCGGCATGGGAACATGGTTCCATGGTGTAATGGTTAGCACTCTGGACTTTGAATCCAGCGATCCGAGTTCGAATCTCGGTGGAACCTTTTATTCGTTAAAAATGTTTTACTTTTTTCATGCTAATTTTGCAATTAAATCATGTATCGAAATAGTTTTCAACAACGGATGTATCCCATGTGGTCCAGCGGTTAGGATTCCTGGCTCTCACCCAGGTGGCCCGGGTTCGACTCCCGGCATGGGAACATGGTTCCATGGTGTAATGGTTAGCACTCTGGGCTTTGAATCCAGCGATCCGAGTTCGAATCTCGGTGGAACCTTTTATTCGTTAAAAATGTATTACTTTTTTCATGCTAATTTTGCAATTAAATCATGTATCGAAATAGTTTTCAACAACGGATGTATCCCATGTGGTCCAGTGGTTAGGATTCCTGGCTCTCACCCAGGTGGCCCGGGTTCGACTCCTGGCATGGGAACATGGTTCCATCGTGGAATGGATAGCACTCTGGACTTTGAATCCAGCGATCCGAGTTCGAATCTCGGTGGAACCTTTTATTCGTGATAATTTTGCAATTAAATCTTCTATGGAAATAGTTTTCAACAACGGATGTGTCCCATGTGGTCCAGCGGTTAGGATTCCTTCCTCTCACCCAGGTGGCCCGGGTTCGACTCCCGGCATGGGAACATGGTTCCATGGTGGTCCCATGGTTGAATCCAGCGATCCGAGTTCGAATCTCGGTGGAACCTTTTATTCGTTAAAAATGTTTTAATTTTTTCATGCTAATTTTGCAATTAAATCATCTGTGGAAATAGTTTTCAACAACGGATGTGTCCCATGTGGTCTAGCGGTTAGGATTCCTGGCTCTCACCCAGGTGGCCCGGGTTCGACTCCCGGCATGGGAACATGGTTCCATGGTGTAATGGTTAGCACTCTGGACTTTGAATCCAGATATCCGAGTTCGAATCTCTTTGGAACCTTTTATTCGTTAAAAATGTTTTACTTTTTTCATGCTAATTTTGCAATTAAATCATTTATAGAAATAGTTTTCAACAAGGTATGTGTCCCATGTGGTCCAGCGGTTAGGATTCCTGGCTCTCACCCAGGTGGCCCGGGTTCGACTCCCGGCATGGGAACATGGTTCCATGGTGTAATGGTTAGCACTCTGGACTTTGAATCCAGCGATCCGAGTTCGAATCTCGGTGGAACCTTTTATTCGTTAAAAATGTTTTACTTTTTTCATGCTAATTTTGCAATTAAATCATGTATCGAAATAGTTTTCAACAACGGATGTATCCCATGTGGTCCAGTGGTTAGGATTCCTGGCTCTCACCCAGGTGGCCCGGGTTCGACTCCTGGCATGGGAACATGGTTCCATGGTGTAATGGTTAGACTTCTGGACTGAATCCAGTGAACCGAGTTCGAATCTCGGTGGAACCTTTTTATCGTTAAAAATGTTTTACTTTTTTCATGTTAATTTTGCAATTAAATCATCTATGGAAATAGTTTTCAACAAGGGATGTGTCCCATGTGGTCCAGCGGTTAGGATTCCTTGCTCTCACCCAGGTGGCCCAGGTTCGACTCCCGGCATGGGAACATGGTTCCATGGTGGTCCCATGGTTGAATCCAGCGATCCGAGTTCGAATCTCGGTGGAACCTTTTATTCGTTAAAAATGTTTTACTTTTTTCATGCTAATTTTGCAATTAAATCATATATCGAAATAGTTTTCAACAACGGATGTATCCCATGTGGTCCAGCGGTTAGGATTCCTGGCTCTCACCCAGGTGGCCCGGGTTCGACTCCCGGTATGGGAACATGGTTCTATGGTGTAATGGTTAGCACTCTGGACTTTGAATCCAGCGATCCGAGTTCGAATCTCGGTGGAACCTTTTATTCGTTAAAAATGTTTTACTTTTTTCATGCTAATTTTGCAATTAAATCATGTATGGAAATAGTTTTCAACAACGGATGTATCCCATGTGGTCCAGTGGTTAGGATTCCTGGCTCTCACCCAGGTGGCCCGGGTTCGACTCCTGGCATGGGAACATGGTTCCATGGTGTAATGGTTAGACCTCTGGACTGAATCCAGCGAACCGAGTTCGAATCTCGGTGGAACCTTTTAATCGTTAAAAATGTTTTACTTTTTTCATGCTAATTTTGCAATTAAATCATCTATGGAAATAGTTTTCAACAAGGGATGTGTCCCATGTGGTCCAGCGGTTAGGATTCCTGGCTCTCACCCAGGTGACCCGGGTTCGACTCCCGGCATGGGAACATGGTTCCATGGTGGTCCCATGGTTGAATCCAGCGATCCGAGTTCGAATCTCGGTGGAACCTTTTATTCGTTAAAAATGTTTTAATTTTTTCATGCTAATTTTGCAATTAAATCATCTGTGGAAATAGTTTTCAACAACGGATGTGTCCCATGTGGTCTAGCGGTTAGGATTCCTGGCTCTCACCCAGGTGGCCCGGGTTCGACTCCCGGCATGGGAACATGGTTCCATGGTGTAATGGTTAGCACTCTGGACTTTGAATCCAGATATCCGAGTTCGAATCTCTTTGGAACCTTTTATTCGTTAAAAATGTTTTACTTTTTTCATGCTAATTTTGCAATTAAATCATTTATAGAAATAGTTTTCAACAAGGTATGTGTCCCATGTGGTCCAGCGGTTAGGATTCCTGGCTCTCACCCAGGTGGCCCGGGTTCGACTCCCGGCATGGGAACATGGTTCCATGGTGTAATGGTTAGCACTCTGGACTTTGAATCCAGCGATCCGAGTTCGAATCTCGGTGGAACCTTTTATTCGTTAAAAATGTTTTACTTTTTTCATGCTAATTTTGCAATTAAATCATGTATCGAAATAGTTTTCAACAACGGATGTATCCCATGTGGTCCAGTGGTTAGGATTCCTGGCTCTCACCCAGGTGGCCCGGGTTCGACTCCTGGCATGGGAACATGGTTCCATGGTGTAATGGTTAGACTTCTGGACTGAATCCAGTGAACCGAGTTCGAATCTCGGTGGAACCTTTTAATCGTTAAAAATGTTTTACTTTTTTCATGTTAATTTTGCAATTAAATCATCTATGGAAATAGTTTTCAACAAGGGATGTGTCCCATGTGGTCCAGCGGTTAGGATTCCTTGCTCTCACCCAGGTGGCCCAGGTTCGACTCCTGGCATGGGAACATGGTTCCATGGTGTAATGGTTAGACTTCTGGACTGAATCCAGTGAACCGAGTTCGAATCTCGGTGGAACCTTTTAATCGTTAAAAATGTTTTACTTTTTTCATGTTAATTTTGCAATTAAATCATCTATGGAAATAGTTTTCAACAACGGATGTATCCCATGTGGTCCAGCGGTTAGGATTCCTGGCTCTCACCCAGGTGGCCCGGGTTCGACTCCCGGTATGGGAACATGGTTCCATGGTGTAATGGTTAGCACTCTGGACTTTGAATCCAGCGATCCGAGTTCGAATCTCGGTGGAACCTTTTATTCGTTAAAAATGTTTTACTTTTTTCATGCTAATTTTGCAATTAAATCATGTATGGAAATAGTTTTCAACAACGGATGTATCCCATGTGGTCCAGCGGTTAGGATTCCTGGCTCTCACCCAGGTGGCCCGGGTTCGACTCCCGGCATGGGAACATGGTTCCATGGTGTAATGGTTAGCACTCTGGGCTTTGAATCCAGCGATCCGAGTTCGAATCTCGGTGGAACCTTTTATTCGTTAAAAATGTATTACTTTTTTCATGCTAATTTTGCAATTAAATCATGTATCGAAATAATTTTCAACAACGGATGTATCCCATGTGGTCCAGTGGTTAGGATTCCTGGCTCTCACCCAGGTGGCCCGGGTTCGACTCCTGGCATGGGAACATGGTTCCATCGTGGAATGGTTAGCACTCTGGACTTTGAATCCAGCGATCCGAGTTCGAATCTCGGTGGAACCTTTTATTCGTGATAATTTTGCAATTAAATCTTCTACGGAAATAGTTTTCAACAACGGATGTGTCCCATGTGGTCCAGCGGTTAGGATTCCTTGCTCTTACCCAGGTGGCCCGGGTTCGACTCCTGGCATGGGAACATGGTTCCATCGTGGAATGGTTAGCACTCTGGACTTTGAATCCAGCGAACCGAGTTCGAATCTCGGTGGAACCTTTTAATCGTTAAAAATGTTTTACTTTTTTCATGCTAATTTTGCAATTAAATCATCTATGGAAATAGTTTTCAACAAGGGATGTGTCCCATGTGGTCCAGCGGTTAGGATTCCTGGCTCTCACCCAGGTGGCCCGGGTTCGACTCCCGGCATGGGAACATGGTTCCATGGTGGTCCCATGGTTGAATCCAGCGATCCGAGTTCGAATCTCGGTGGAACCTTTTATTCGTTAAAAATGCTTTAATTTTTTCATGCTAATTTTGGAATTAAATCATCTATGGAAATAGTTTTCAACAACCGATGTGTCCCATGTGGTCCAGCGGTTAGGATTCCTGGCTCTCACCCAGGTGGCCCGGGTTCGAGTCCCGGCATGGGAACATGGTTCCATGGTGAAATATTTAGCACTCTGGACTTTGAATCCAGCGATCCGAGTTCGAATCTTGGTGGAACCTTTTATTCGTTAAAAATGTTTTACTTTTTTCATGCTAATTTTGGAATTAAATCATCTATGGAAATAGTTTTCAACAACCGATGTGTCCCATGTGGTCCAGCGGTTAGGATTCCTGGCTCTCACCGAGGTGGCCCGGGTTCGAGTCCCGGCATGGGAACATGGTTCCATGGTGAAATGGTTAGCACTCTGGACTTTGAATCCAGCGATCCGAGTTCGAATCTCGGTGGAACCTTTTATTCGTTAAAAATGTTTTACTTTTTTCATGCTAATTTTGCAATTAAATCATCTATGGAAATAATTTTCAACAACGGATGTGTCCCATGTGGTCCAGCGGTTAGGATTCCTGGCTCTCACCCAGGTGGCCCGGGTTCGACTCCCGGCATGGGAACATGGTTCCATTTTGTAATGGTTAGCACTCTGGACTTTGAATCCAGCGATCCGAGTTCGAATCTTGGTGGAACCTTTTATTCGTTAAAAATGTTTTACTTTTTTCATGCTAATTTTGGAATTAAATCATCTATGGAAATAGTTTTCAACAACGGATGTATCCCATGTGGTCCAGTGGTTAGGATTCCTGGCTCTCACCCAGGTGGCCCGGGTTCGACTCCTGGCATGGGAACATGGTTCCATGGTGTAATGGTTAGACCTCTGGACTTTGAATCCAGATATCCGAGTTCGAATCTCTTTGGAACCTTTTATTCGTTAAAAATGTTTTACTTTTTTCATGCTAATTTTGCAATTAAATCATTTATAGAAATAGTTTTCAACAAGGTATGTGTCCCATGTGGTCCAGCGGTTAGGATTCCTGGCTCTCACCCAGGTGGCCCGGGTTCGACTCCCGGCATGGGAACATGGTTCCATGGTGGTCCCATGGTTGAATCCAGCGATCCGAGTTCGAATCTCGGTGGAACCTTTTATTCGTTAAAAATGTTTTACTTTTTTCATGCTAATTTTGCAATTAAATCATATATCGAAATAGTTTTCAACAACGGATGTATCCCATGTGGTCCAGTGGTTAGGATTCCTGGCTCTCACCCAGGTGGCCCGGGTTCGACTCCTGGCATGGGAACATGGTTCCATGGTGTAATGGTTAGACCTCTGGACTGAATCCAGCGAACCGAGTTCGAATCTCGGTGGAACCTTTTAATCGTTAAAAATGTTTTACTTTTTTCATGCTAATTTTGCAATTAAATCATCTATGGAAATAGTTTTCAACAAGGGATGTGTCCCATGTGGTCCAGCGGTTAGGATTCCTGGCTCTCACCCAGGTGACCCGGGTTCGACTCCCGGCATGGGAACATGGTTCCATGGTGGTCCCATGGTTGAATCCAGCGATCCGAGTTCGAATCTCGGTGGAACCTTTTATTCGTTAAAAATGTTTTACTTTTTTCATGCTAATTTTGCAATTAAATCATTTATAGAAATAGTTTTCAACAAGGTATGTGTCCCATGTGGTCCAGCGGTTAGGATTCCTGGCTCTCACCCAGGTGGCCCGGGTTCGACTCCCGGCATGGGAACATGGTTCCATGGTGGTCCCATGGTTGAATCCAGCGATCTGAGTTCGAATCTCGGTGGAACCTTTTATTCGTTAAAAATGTTTTACTTTTTTCATGCTAATTTTGCAATTAAATCATATATCGAAATAGTTTTCAACAACGGATGTATCCCATGTGGTCCAGTGGTTAGGATTCCTGGCTCTCACCCAGGTGGCACGGGTTCGACTCCTGGCATGGGAACATGGTTCCATGGTGTAATGGTTAGACCTCTGGACTGAATCCAGCGAACCGAGTTCGAATCTCGGTGGAACCTTTTAATCGTTAAAAATGTTTTACTATTTTCATGCTAATTTTGCAATTAAATCAGTTAGCGGTTATGGTTAGTTAAATCAGTTACGTCCATGGTCCATTAAATCAGTTACGGTTCAGTTAACATGGTTCCATGGTGGTCCCATGGTTGAATCCAGCGATCCGAGTTCGAATCTCGGTGGAACCTTTTATTCGTTAAAAATGTTTTACTTTTTTCATGCTAACTTTGCAATTAAATCATCTGTGGAAATAGTTTTCAACAACGGATGTGTCCCATGTGGTCCAGCGATTAGGATTCCTGGCTCTCACCCAGGTGGCCCGGGTTTTACTCCCGGCATGGGAACATGGTTCCATGGTGTAATGGTTAGCACTCTGGACTTTGAATCCAGCGATCCGAGTTCGAATCTCGGTGGAACCTTTTATTCGTTAAAAATGTTTTACTTTTTTCATGCTAATTTTGCAATTAAATCATGTATCGAAATAGTTTTCAACAACGGATGTATCCCATGTGGTCCAGCGGTTAGGATTCCTGGCTCTCACCCAGGTGGCCCGGGTTCGACTCCCGGCATGGGAACATGGTTCCATGGTGTAATGGTTAGCACTCTGGGCTTTGAATCCAGCGATCCGAGTTCGAATCTCGGTGGAACCTTTTATTCGTTAAAAATGTATTACTTTTTTCATGCTAATTTTGCAATTAAATCATGTATCGAAATAGTTTTCAACAACGGATGTATCCCATGTGGTCCAGTGGTTAGGATTCCTGGCTCTCACCCAGGTGGCCCGGGTTCGACTCCTGGCATGGGAACATGGTTCCATCGTGGAATGGATAGCACTCTGGACTTTGAATCCAGCGATCCGAGTTCGAATCTCGGTGGAACCTTTTATTCGTGATAATTTTGCAATTAAATCTTCTATGGAAATAGTTTTCAACAATGGATGTGTCCCATGTGGTCCAGCGGTTAGGATTCCTTCCTCTCACCCAGGTGGCCCGGGTTCGACTCCCGGCATGGGAACATGGTTCCATGGTGGTCCCATGGTTGAATCCAGCGATCCGAGTTCGAATCTCGGTGGAACCTTTTATTCGTTAAAAATGTTTTAATTTTTTCATGCTAATTTTGCAATTAAATCATCTGTGGAAATAGTTTTCAACAACGGATGTGTCCCATGTGGTCTAGCGGTTAGGATTCCTGGCTCTCACCCAGGTGGCCCGGGTTCGACTCCCGGCATGGGAACATGGTTCCATGGTGTAATGGTTAGCACTCTGGACTTTGAATCCAGATATCCGAGTTCGAATCTCTTTGGAACCTTTTATTCGTTAAAAATGTTTTACTTTTTTCATGCTAATTTTGCAATTAAATCATTTATAGAAATAGTTTTCAACAAGGTATGTGTCCCATGTGGTCCAGCGGTTAGGATTCCTGGCTCTCACCCAGGTGGCCCGGGTTCGACTCCCGGCATGGGAACATGGTTCCATGGTGTAATGGTTAGCACTCTGGACTTTGAATCCAGCGATCCGAGTTCGAATCTCGGTGGAACCTTTTATTCGTTAAAAATGTTTTACTTTTTTCATGCTAATTTTGCAATTAAATCATGTATCGAAATAGTTTTCAACAACGGATGTATCCCATGTGGTCCAGTGGTTAGGATTCCTGGCTCTCACCCAGGTGGCCCGGGTTCGACTCCTGGCATGGGAACATGGTTCCATGGTGTAATGGTTAGACTTCTGGACTGAATCCAGTGAACCGAGTTCGAATCTCGGTGGAACCTTTTAATCGTTAAAAATGTTTTACTTTTTTCATGTTAATTTTGCAATTAAATCATCTATGGAAATAGTTTTCAACAAGGGATGTGTCCCATGTGGTCCAGCGGTTAGGATTCCTTGCTCTCACCCAGGTGGCCCAGGTTCGACTCCCGGCATGGGAACATGGTTCCATGGTGGTCCCATGGTTGAATCCAGCGATCCGAGTTCGAATCTCGGTGGAACCTTTTATTCGTTAAAAATGTTTTACTTTTTTCATGCTAATTTTGCAATTAAATCATATATCGAAATAGTTTTCAACAACGGATGTATCCCATGTGGTCCAGCGGTTAGGATTCCTGGCTCTCACCCAGGTGGCCCGGGTTCGACTCCCGGTATGGGAACATGGTTCTATGGTGTAATGGTTAGCACTCTGGACTTTGAATCCAGCGATCCGAGTTCGAATCTCGGTGGAACCTTTTATTCGTTAAAAATGTTTTACTTTTTTCATGCTAATTTTGCAATTAAATCATGTATGGAAATAGTTTTCAACAACGGATGTATCCCATGTGGTCCAGTGGTTAGGATTCCTGGCTCTCACCCAGGTGGCCCGGGTTCGACTCCTGGCATGGGAACATGGTTCCATGGTGTAATGGTTAGACCTCTGGACTGAATCCAGCGAACCGAGTTCGAATCTCGGTGGAACCTTTTAATCGTTAAAAATGTTTTACTTTTTTCATGCTAATTTTGCAATTAAATCATCTATGGAAATAGTTTTCAACAAGGGATGTGTCCCATGTGGTCCAGCGGTTAGGATTCCTGGCTCTCACCCAGGTGACCCGGGTTCGACTCCCGGCATGGGAACATGGTTCCATGGTGGTCCCATGGTTGAATCCAGCGATCCGAGTTCGAATCTCGGTGGAACCTTTTATTCGTTAAAAATGTTTTAATTTTTTCATGCTAATTTTGCAATTAAATCATCTGTGGAAATAGTTTTCAACAACGGATGTGTCCCATGTGGTCTAGCGGTTAGGATTCCTGGCTCTCACCCAGGTGGCCCGGGTTCGACTCCCGGCATGGGAACATGGTTCCATGGTGTAATGGTTAGCACTCTGGACTTTGAATCCAGATATCCGAGTTCGAATCTCTTTGGAACCTTTTATTCGTTAAAAATGTTTTACTTTTTTCATGCTAATTTTGCAATTAAATCATTTATAGAAATAGTTTTCAACAAGGTATGTGTCCCATGTGGTCCAGCGGTTAGGATTCCTGGCTCTCACCCAGGTGGCCCGGGTTCGACTCCCGGCATGGGAACATGGTTCCATGGTGTAATGGTTAGCACTCTGGACTTTGAATCCAGCGATCCGAGTTCGAATCTCGGTGGAACCTTTTATTCGTTAAAAATGTTTTACTTTTTTCATGCTAATTTTGCAATTAAATCATGTATCGAAATAGTTTTAAACAACGGATGTATCCCATGTGGTCCAGTGGTTAGGATTCCTGGCTCTCACCCAGGTGGCCCGGGTTCGACTCCTGGCATGGGAACATGGTTCCATGGTGTAATGGTTAGACTTCTGGACTGAATCCAGTGAACCGAGTTCGAATCTCGGTGGAACCTTTTAATCGTTAAAAATGTTTTACTTTTTTCATGTTAATTTTGCAATTAAATCATCTATGGAAATAGTTTTCAACAAGGGATGTGTCCCATGTGGTCCAGCGGTTAGGATTCCTTGCTCTCACCCAGGTGGCCCAGGTTCGACTCCCGGCATGGGAACATGGTTCCATGGTGGTCCCATGGTTGAATCCAGCGATCCGAGTTCGAATCTCGGTGGAACCTTTTATTCGTTAAAAATGTTTTACTTTTTTCATGCTAATTTTGCAATTAAATCATATATCGAAATAGTTTTCAACAACGGATGTATCCCATGTGGTCCAGCGGTTAGGATTCCTGGCTCTCACCCAGGTGGCCCGGGTTCGACTCCCGGTATGGGAACATGGTTCCATGGTGTAATGGTTAGCACTCTGGACTTTGAATCCAGCGATCCGAGTTCGAATCTCGGTGGAACCTTTTATTCGTTAAAAATGTTTTACTTTTTTCATGCTAATTTTGCAATTAAATCATGTATGGAAATAGTTTTCAACAACGGATGTATCCCATGTGGTCCAGCGGTTAGGATTCCTGGCTCTCACCCAGGTGGCCCGGGTTCGACTCCCGGCATGGGACCATGGTTCCATGGTGTAATGGTTAGCACTCTGGGCTTTGAATCCAGCGATCCGAGTTCGAATCTCGGTGGAACCTTTTATTCGTTAAAAATGTATTACTTTTTTCATGCTAATTTTGCAATTAAATCATGTATCGAAATAATTTTCAACAACGGATGTATCCCATGTGGTCCAGTGGTTAGGATTCCTGGCTCTCACCCAGGTGGCCCGGGTTCGACTCCTGGCATGGGAACATGGTTCCATCGTGGAATGGTTAGCACTCTGGACTTTGAATCCAGCGATCCGAGTTCGAATCTCGGTGGAACCTTTTATTCGTGATAATTTTGCAATTAAATCTTCTACGGAAATAGTTTTCAACAACGGATGTGTCCCATGTGGTCCAGCGGTTAGGATTCCTTGCTCTTACCCAGGTGGCCCGGGTTCGACTCCTGGCATGGGAACATGGTTCCATCGTGGAATGGTTAGCACTCTGGACTTTGAATCCAGCGAACCGAGTTCGAATCTCGGTGGAACCTTTTAATCGTTAAAAATGTTTTACTTTTTTCATGCTAATTTTGCAATTAAATCATCTATGGAAATAGTTTTCAACAAGGGATGTGTCCCATGTGGTCCAGCGGTTAGGATTCCTGGCTCTCACCCAGGTGGCCCGGGTTCGACTCCCGGCATGGGAACATGGTTCCATGGTGGTCCCATGGTTGAATCCAGCGATCCGAGTTCGAATCTCGGTGGAACCTTTTATTCGTTAAAAATGCTTTAATTTTTTCATGCTAATTTTGCAATTAAATCATCTGTGGAAATAGTTTTCAACAACGGATGTGTCCCATGTGGTCCAGCGGTTAGGATTCCTGGCTCTCACCCAGGTGGCCCGGGTTCGACTCCCGGCATGGGAACATGGTTCTATGGTGTAATGGTTAGCACTCTGGACTTTGAATCCAGCGATCCGAGTTCGAATCTCGGTGGAACCTTTTATTCGTTAAAAATGTTTTACTTTTTTCATGCTAATTTTGCAATTAAATCATTTATAGAAATAGTTTTCAACAAGGTATGTGTCCCATGTGGTCCTGCGGTTAGGATTCCTGGCTCTCATCCAGGTGGCCCGGGTTCGACTCCCGGCATGGGAACATGGTTCCATGGTGTAATGGTTAGCACTCTGGACTTTGAATCCAGATATCCGAGTTCGAATCTCTTTGGAACCTTTTATTCGTTAAAAATGTTTTACTTTTTTCATGCTAATTTTGCAATTAAATCATTTATAGAAATAGTTTTCAACAAGGTATGTGTCCCATGTGGTCCAGCGGTTAGGATTCCTGGCTCTCACCCAGGTGGCCCGGGTTCGACTCCCGGCATGGGAACATGGTTCCATGGTGTAATGGTTAGCACTCTGGACTTTGAATCCAGCGATCCGAGTTCGAATCTCGGTGGAACCTTTTATTCGTTAAAAATGTTTTACTTTTTTCATGCTAATTTTGCAATTAAATCATGTATCGAAATAGTTTTAAACAACGGATGTATCCCATGTGGTCCAGTGGTTAGGATTCCTGGCTCTCACCCAGGTGGCCCGGGTTCGACTCCTGGCATGGGAACATGGTTCCATGGTGTAATGGTTAGACTTCTGGACTGAATCCAGTGAACCGAGTTCGAATCTCGGTGGAACCTTTTAATCGTTAAAAATGTTTTACTTTTTTCATGTTAATTTTGCAATTAAATCATCTATGGAAATAGTTTTCAACAAGGGATGTGTCCCATGTGGTCCAGCGGTTAGGATTCCTTGCTCTCACCCAGGTGGCCCAGGTTCGACTCCCGGCATGGGAACATGGTTCCATGGTGGTCCCATGGTTGAATCCAGCGATCCGAGTTCGAATCTCGGTGGAACCTTTTATTCGTTAAAAATGTTTTACTTTTTTCATGCTAATTTTGCAATTAAATCATATATCGAAATAGTTTTCAACAACGGATGTATCCCATGTGGTCCAGCGGTTAGGATTCCTGGCTCTCACCCAGGTGGCCCGGGTTCGACTCCCGGTATGGGAACATGGTTCCATGGTGTAATGGTTAGCACTCTGGACTTTGAATCCAGCGATCCGAGTTCGAATCTCGGTGGAACCTTTTATTCGTTAAAAATGTTTTACTTTTTTCATGCTAATTTTGCAATTAAATCATGTATGGAAATAGTTTTCAACAACGGATGTATCCCATGTGGTCCAGCGGTTAGGATTCCTGGCTCTCACCCAGGTGGCCCGGGTTCGACTCCCGGCATGGGAACATGGTTCCATGGTGTAATGGTTAGCACTCTGGACTTTGAATCCAGCGATCCGAGTTCGAATCTCGGTGGAACCTTTTATTCGTTAAAAATGTTTTACTTTTTTCATGCTAATTTTGCAATTAAATCATGTATCGAAATAGTTTTAAACAACGGATGTATCCCATGTGGTCCAGTGGTTAGGATTCCTGGCTCTCACCCAGGTGGCCCGGGTTCGACTCCTGGCATGGGAACATGGTTCCATGGTGTAATGGTTAGCACTCTGGACTTTGAATCCAGCGATCCGAGTTCGAATCTCGGTGGAACCTTTTATTCGTTAAAAATGTTTTACTTTTTTCATGCTAATTTTGCAATTAAATCATGTATGGAAATAGTTTTCAACAACGGATGTATCCCATGTGGTCCAGCGGTTAGGATTCCTGGCTCTCACCCAGGTGGCCCGGGTTCGACTCCCGGCATGGGACCATGGTTCCATGGTGTAATGGTTAGCACTCTGGGCTTTGAATCCAGCGATCCGAGTTCGAATCTCGGTGGAACCTTTTATTCGTTAAAAATGTATTACTTTTTTCATGCTAATTTTGCAATTAAATCATGTATCGAAATAATTTTCAACAACGGATGTATCCCATGTGGTCCAGTGGTTAGGATTCCTGGCTCTCACCCAGGTGGCCCGGGTTCGACTCCTGGCATGGGAACATGGTTCCATCGTGGAATGGTTAGCACTCTGGACTTTGAATCCAGCGATCCGAGTTCGAATCTCGGTGGAACCTTTTATTCGTGATAATTTTGCAATTAAATCTTCTACGGAAATAGTTTTCAACAACGGATGTGTCCCATGTGGTCCAGCGGTTAGGATTCCTTGCTCTTACCCAGGTGGCCCGGGTTCGACTCCTGGCATGGGAACATGGTTCCATCGTGGAATGGTTAGCACTCTGGACTTTGAATCCAGCGAACCGAGTTCGAATCTCGGTGGAACCTTTTAATCGTTAAAAATGTTTTACTTTTTTCATGCTAATTTTGCAATTAAATCATCTATGGAAATAGTTTTCAACAAGGGATGTGTCCCATGTGGTCCAGCGGTTAGGATTCCTGGCTCTCACCCAGGTGGCCCGGGTTCGACTCCCGGCATGGGAACATGGTTCCATGGTGGTCCCATGGTTGAATCCAGCGATCCGAGTTCGAATCTCGGTGGAACCTTTTATTCGTTAAAAATGCTTTAATTTTTTCATGCTAATTTTGCAATTAAATCATCTGTGGAAATAGTTTTCAACAACGGATGTGTCCCATGTGGTCCAGCGGTTAGGATTCCTGGCTCTCACCCAGGTGGCCCGGGTTCGACTCCCGGCATGGGAACATGGTTCTATGGTGTAATGGTTAGCACTCTGGACTTTGAATCCAGCGATCCGAGTTCGAATCTCGGTGGAACCTTTTATTCGTTAAAAATGTTTTACTTTTTTCATGCTAATTTTGCAATTAAATCATTTATAGAAATAGTTTTCAACAAGGTATGTGTCCCATGTGGTCCTGCGGTTAGGATTCCTGGCTCTCATCCAGGTGGCCCGGGTTCGACTCCCGGCATGGGAACATGGTTCCATGGTGTAATGGTTAGCACTCTGGACTTTGAATCCAGCGATCCGAGTTCGAATCTCGGTGGAACCTTTTATTCGTTAAAAATGTTTTACTTTTTTCATGCTAATTTTGCAATTAAATCATGTATCGAAATAGTTTTCAACAACGGATGTATCCCATGTGGTCCAGTGGTTAGGATTCCTGGCTCTCACCCAGGTGGCCCGGGTTCGACTCCTGGCATGGGAACATGGTTCCATGGTGTAATGGTTAGACCTCTAGACTGAATCCAGCGAACCGAGTTCGAATCTCGGTGGAACCTTTTAATCGTTAAAAATGTTTTACTTTTTTCATGCTAATTTTGCAATTAAATCATCTTTGGAAATAGTTTTCAACAAGGGATGTGTCCCATGTGGTCCAGCGGTTAGGATTCCTGGCTCTCACCCAGGTGGCCCGGGTTCGACTCCCGGCAAGGGAACATGCTTCCATGTTGGTCCCATGGTTGAATCCAGCGATCCGAGTTCGAATCTCGGTGGAACCTTTTATTCGTTAAAAATGTTTTACTTTTTTCATGCTAATTTTGCAATTAAATCATCTGTGGAAATAGTTTTCAACAACGGATGTGTCCCATGTGGTCCAGCGGTAAGGATTCCTGGCTCTCACCCAGGTGGCCCGGGTTCGACTCCCGGCATGGGAACATGGTTCCATGGTGTAATGGTTAGCACTCTGGACTCTGAAGATAGCGATCCGAGTTCGAATCTCGGTGGAACCTTTTATTCGTTAAAAATGTTTTACTTTTTTCATGCTAATTTTGCAATTAAATCATGTATCGAAATAGTTTTCAACAACGGATGTATCCCATGTGGTCCAGCGGTTAGGATTCCTGGCTCTCACCCAGGTGGCCCGGGTTCGACTCCCGGCATGGGAACATGGTTCCATGGTGTAATGGTTAGCACTCTGGGCTTTGAATCCAGCGATCCGAGTTCGAATCTCGGTGGAACCTTTTATTCGTTAAAAATGTTTTACTTTTTTCATGCTAATTTTGCAATTAAATCATGTATCGAAATAGTTTTCAACAACGGATGTATCCCATGTGGTCCAGTGGTTAGGATTCCTGGATCTCACCCAGGTGGCCCGGGTTCGACTCCTGGCATGGCATGGGAACATGGTTCCCTCGTGGAATGGTTAGCACTCTGGACTTTGAATCCAGCGATCCGAGTTCGAATCTCGGTGGAACCTTTTATTCGTGATAATTTTGCAATTAAATCTTCTATGGAAATAGTTTTCAACAACGGATGTGTCCCATGTGGTCCAGCGGTTAGGATTCCTGGCTCTCACCCAGGTGGCCGGGGTTCGACTCCCGGCATGGGAACATGGTTCCATTTTGTAATGGTTAGCACTCTGGACTTTGAATCCAGCGATCCGAGTTCGAATCTTGGTGGAACCTTTTATTCGTTAAAAATGTTTTACTTTTTTCATGCTAATTTTGGAATTAAATCATCTATGGAAATAGTTTTCAACAACGGATGTGTCCCATGTGGTCCAGCGGTTAGGATTCCTGGCTCTCACCCAGGTGGCCCGGGTTCGACTCCCGGCATGGGAACATGGTTCCATGGTGTAATGGTTAGCACTCTGGACTTTGAATCCAGCGATCCGAGTTCGAATCTCGGTGGAACCTTTTATTCGTTAAAAATGTTTTACTTTTTTCATGCTAATTTTGCAATTAAATCATCTATGGAAATAGATTTCAACAACGGATGTGTCCCATGTGGTCCAGCGGTTAGGATTCCTGGCTCTCACCCAGGTGGCCCGGGTTCGACTCCCGGCATGGGAACATGGTTCCATGGTGTAATGGTTAGCACTCTGGACTTTGAATCCAGCGATCCGAGTTCGAATCTCGGTGGAACCTTTTATTCGTTAAAAATGTTTTACTTTTTTCATGCTAATTTTGCAATTAAATCATGTATCGAAATAGTTTTCAACAACGGATGTATACCATGTGGTCCAGTGGTTAGGATTCCTGGCTCTCACCCAGGTGGCCCGGGTTTGACTCCTGGCATGGGAACATGGTTCCATATTGTAATGGTTAGACCTCTGGACTGAATCCAGCGAACCGAGTTCGAATCTCGGTGGAACCTTTTAATCGTTAAAAATGTTTTACTTTTTTCATGCTAATTTTGCAATTAAATCATTTATAGAAATAGTTTTCAACAAGGTATGTGTCCCATGTGGTCCAGCGGTTAGGATTGCTGGCTCTCAATCAGGTGGCCCGGGTTCGACTCCCGGCATGGGAACATGGTTCCATGGTGTAATGGTTAGCACTCTGGACTTTGAATCCAGCGATCCGAGTTCGAATCTCGGTGGAACCTTTTATTCGTTAAAAATGTTTTACTTTTTTCATGCTAATTTTGCAATTAAATCATGTATCGAAATAGTTTTCAACCACGGATGTATCCCATGTGGTCCAGCGGTTAGGAATTCCTGGCTCTCACCCAGGTGGCCCGGGTTCGACTCCCGGCATGGGAACATGGTTCCATGGTGTAATGGTTAGCACTCTGGACTTTGAATCCAGCGATCCGAGTTCGAATCTCGGTGGAACCTTTTATTCGTTAAAAATGTTTTACTTTTTTCATGCTAATTTTGCAATTAAATCATGTATCGAAATAGTTTTCAACAACGGATGTATCCCATGTGGTCCAGCGGTTAGGATTCCTGGCTCTCACCCAGGTGGCCAGGGTTCGACTCCCGGCATGGAAACATGGTTCCATGGTGTAATGGTTAGCACTCTGGACCTTGAATCCAGCGATCCGAGTTCGAATCTCGGTGGAACCTTTTATTCGTTAAAAATGTTTTACTTTTTTCATGATAATTTTGCAATTAAATCATCTATGGAAATAGTTTTAAACAACGGATGTATCCCATGTGGTCCAGCGGTTAGGATTCCTGGCTCTCACCCAGGTGGCCCGGGTTCGACTCCCGGCATGGGAACATGGTTCCATGGTGTAATGGTTAGAACTCTGGACTTTGAATCCAGCGATCCGAGTTCGAATCTCGGTGGAACCTTTTATTCGTTAAAAATGTTTTACTTTTTTCATGCTAATTTTGCAATTAAATCATCTATGGAAATAGTTTTCAACAACGGATGTATCCCATGCGGTCCAGCGGTTAGGATTCCTGGCTCTCACCCAGGTGGCCCGGGTTCGACTCCCGGCGTGGGAACATGGTTCCATGGTGTAATGGTTAGCACTCTGGACTTTGAATCCAGCGATCCGAGTTCGAATCTCGGTGGAACCTTTTATTCGTTAAAAATGTTTTACTTTTTTCATGATAATTTTGCAATTAAATCATCTATGGAAATAGTTTTCAACAACGGATGTATCCCATGTGGTCCAGCGGTTAGGATTCCTGGCTCTCACCCAGGTGGCCCGGGTTCGACTCCCGGCATGGGAACATGGTTCCATGGTGTAATGGTTAGACCTCTGGACTGAATCCAGCGAACCGAATTCGAATCTCGGTGGAACCTTTTAGTCGTTAAAAATGTTTTACTTTTTTCATGCTAATTTTGCAATTAAATCATCTGTGGAAATAGTTTTCAACAACGGATGTGTCCCATGTGGTCCAGCGGTTAGGATTCCTGGCTCTCACCCAGGTGGCCCGGGTTCGACTCCCGGCATGGGAACATGGTTCCATGGTGTAATGGTTAGCACTCTGGACTTTGAATCCAGCGATCCGAGTTCGAATCTCGGTGGAACCTTTTATTCGTTAAAAATGTTTTACTTTTTTCTTGATAATTTTGCAATTAAATCATGTATCGAAATAGTTTCCAACAACGGATGTATCCCATGTGGTCCAGCGGTTAGGATTCCTGGCTCTCACCCAGGTGGCCCGGGTTCGACTCCCGGCATGGGAACATGGTTCCATGGTGTAATGGTTAGCACTCTGGACTTTGAATCCAGCGATCCGAGTTCGAATCTCGGTGGAACCTTTTATTCGTTAAAAATGTTTTACTTTTTTCGTGCTAATTTTGCAATTAAATCATGTATCGAAATAGTTTTCAACAAGGGATGTGTCCCATGTGGTCCAGCGGTTAGGATTCCTGGCTCTCACCCAGGTGGCCCGGGTTCGACTCCCGGCATGGGAACATGGTTCCATGGTGGTCCCATGGTTGAATCCAGCGATCCGAGTTCGAATCTCGGTGGAACCTTTTATTCGTTAAAAATGTTTTACTTTTTTCATGCTAATTTTGCAATTAAATCATCTGTGGAAATAGTTTTCAACAACGGATGTGTCCCATGTGGTCCAGCGGTTAGGATTCCTGGCTCTCACCCAGGTGGCCCGGGTTCGACTCCCGGCATGGGAACATGGTTCCATGGTGTAATGGTTAGCACTCTGGACTTTGAATCCAGCGATCCGAGTTCGAATCTCGGTGGAACCTTTTATTCGTTAAAAATGTTTTACTTTTTTCATGCTAATTTTGCAATTAAATCATCTATGGAAATATTTTTAAACAACGGATGTATCCCATGTGGTCCAGCGGTTAGGATTCCTGGCTCTCACCCAGGTGGCCCGGGTTCGACTCCCGGCATGGGAACGTGGTTCCATGGTGTAATGGTTAGCACTCTGGACTTTGAATCCAGCGATCCGAGTTCGAATCTCGGTGGAACCTTTTATTCGTTAAAAATGTTTTAATTTTTTCATGCTAATTTTGCAATTAAATGATCTGTGGAAATAGTTTTCAACAACGGATGTGTCCCATGTGGTCCAGCGGTTAGGATTCCTGGCTCTCACCCAGGTGGCCCGGGTTCGACTCCCGGCATGGGAACAAGGTTCCATGGTGTAATGGTTAGCACTCTGGACTTTGAATCCAGCGATCCGAGTTCGAATCTCGGTGGAACATTTTATTCGTTAAAAATGTTTTACTTTTTTCATGCTAATTTTGCAATTAAATCATTTATAGAAATAGTTTTCAACAAGGTATGTGTCCCATTTGGTCCAGCGGTTAGGATTCCTGGCTCTCACCCAGGTGGCCCGGGTTCGACTCCCGGCATGGGAACATGGTTCCATGGTGTAATGGTTAGCACTCTGGACTTTGAATCCAGCGATCCGAGTTCGAATCTCGGTGGAACCTTTTATTCGTTAAAAATATTTTACTTTTTTCGTGCTAATTTTGCAATTAAATCATGTATCGAAATAGTTTTCAACAACGGATGTATCCCATGTGGTCCAGCGGTTAGGATTCCTGGCTCTCACCCAGGTGGCCCGGGTTCGACTCCCGGCATGGGAACATGGTTCCATGGTGTAATGGTTAGCACTCTGGACTTTGAATCCAGCGATCCGAGTTCGAATCTCGGTAGAACCTTTTATTCTTTAAAAATGTTTTACTTTTTTCATGATAATTTTGCAATTAAATCATCTATGGAAATATTTTTAAACAACGGATGTATCCCATGTGGTCCAGCGGTTAGGATTCCTGGCTCTCACCCAGGTGGCCCGGGTTCGACTCCCGGCATGGGAACGTGGTTCCATGGTGTAATGGTTAGCACTCTGGACTTTGAATCCAGCGATCCGAGTTCGAATCTCGGTGGAACCTTTTATTCGTTAAAAATGTTTTACTTTTTTCATGCTAATTTTGCAATTAAATCATCTATGGAAATAGTTTTAAACAACGGATGTATCCCATGTGGTCCAGCGGTTAGGATTCCTGGCTCTCACCCAGGTGGCCCGGGTTCGACTCCCGGCATGGGAACATGGTTCCATGGTGTAATGGTTAGCACTCTGGACTTTGAATCCAGCGATCCGAGTTCGAATCTCGGTGGAACCTTTTATTCGTTAAAAATGTTTTACTTTTTTCATGCTAATTTTGCAATTAAATCATGTATCGAAATAGTTTTCAACAACGGATGTGTCCCATGTGGTCCAGCGGTTAGGATTCCTGGCTCTCACCCAGGTGGTCCGGGTTCGACTCTCGGCATGGGAACATGGTTCCATGGTGTAATGGTTAGCACTCTGGACTTTGAATCCAGCGATCCGAGTTCGAATCTCGGTGGAACCTTTTATTCGTTAAAAATGTTTTACTTTTTTCATGCTAATTTTGCAATTAAATCATGTATCGAAATAGTTTTCAACAACGGATGTGTCCCATGTGGTCCAGCGGTTAGGATTCCTGGCTCTCACCCAGGTGGTCCGGGTTCGACTCTCGGCATGGGAACATGGTTCCATGGTGTAATGGTTAGCACTCTGGACTTTGAATCCAGCGATCCGAGTTCGAATCTCGGTGGAACCTTTTATTCGTAAAAAATGTTTTTCTTTTTTCATGCTAATTTTGCAATTAAATCATCTATGGAAATTGTTTTCAACAACGGATGTGTCCCATGTGGTCCAACGGTTAGGATTCCTGGCTCTCACCCAGGTGTCCCGGGTTCGACTCCCGGCATGGGAACATGGTTCCATGGTGTAATGGTTAGCACTCTGGACTTTGAATCCAGCGATCCGAGTTCGAATCTCGGTGGAACCTTTTATTCGTTAAAAATGTTTTACTTTTTTCATGCTAATTTTGCAATTAAATCATGCATCGAAATAGTTTTCAACAACGGATGTATCCCATGTGGTCCAGTGGTTAGGATTCCTGGCTCTCACCCAGGTGGCCCGGGTTCGACTCCCGGCATGGGAACATGGTTCCATGGTGTAATGGTTAGCACTCTGGACTTTGAATCCAGCGATCCGAGTTCTAATCTCGGTGGAACCTTTTATTCGTGATAATTTTGCAATTAAATCTTCTATGGAAATAGTTTTCAACAACGGATGTGTCCCATGTGGTCCAGCGGTTAGGATTCCTGGCTCTCACCCAGGAGGCCCGGGTTCGACTCCCGGCATGGGAACATGGTTCCATGGTGTAATGGTTAGCTCTCTGGACTTTGAATCTAGCGATCCGAGTTCGAATCTCGGTGGAACCTTTTATTCGTTAAAAATGCTTTTATTTTTTCATGCTAATTTTGCAATTAAATCATCTATGGAAATAGTTTTCAACAACGGATGTGTCCCATGTGGTCCAGCGTTTAGGATTCCTGGCTCTCACCCAGGTGGCCCGGGTTCGACTCCCGGCATGGGAACATGGTTTCATGGTGTAATGGTTAGCACTCTGGACTTTGAATCCAGCGATCCGAGTTCGAATCTTGGTGGAACCTTTTATTCGTTAAAAATGTTTTACTTTTTTCATGCTAATTTTAGAATTAAATCATCTTTGGAAATAGTTTTAAACAAGGGATGTGTCCCATGTGGTCCAGCGGTTAGGATTCCTGGCTCTCACCCAGGTGGCCCGGGTTCGACTCCCGGCATGGGAACATGGTTCCATGGTGTAATGGTTAGCACTCTGGACTTTGAATCCAGCGATCCGAGTTCGAATCTCGGTGGAACCTTTTATTCGTTAAAAATGTTTCACTTTTTTCATGCTAATTTTGCAATTAAATCATGTATCGAAATAGTTTTCAACAACGGATGTGTCCCATGTGGTCCAGCGGTTAGGATTCCTGGCTCTCACCCAGGTGGCCCGGGTTCGACTCTCGGCATGGGAACATGGTTCCATGGTGTAATGGTTAGCACTCTGGACTTTGAATCCAGCGATCCGAGTTCGAATCTCGGTGGAACCTTTTATTCGTTAAAAATGTTTTACTTTTTTCTTGATAATTTTGCAATTAAATCATGTATCGAAATAGTTTTCAACAACGGATGTATCCCATGTGGTCCAGCGGTTAGGATTCCTGGCTCTCACCCAGGTGACCTGGGTTCGACTCCCGGCATGGGAACTTGGTTCCATGGTGTAATGGTTAGCACTCTGGACTTTGAATTCAGCGATCCGAGTTCGAATCTCGGTGGAACCTTTTATTCGTAAAAAATTTTTTTCTTTTTTCATGCTAATTTTGCAATTAAATCATCTATGGAAATTGTTTTCAACAACGGATGTGTCCCATGTGGTCCAGCGGTTAGGATTCCTGGCTCTCACCCAGGTGGCCCGGGTTCGACTCCCGGCATGGGAACATGGTTCCATGGTGTAATGGTTAGCACTCTGGACTTTGAATCCAGCGATCCGAGTTTGAATCTCGGTGGAACCTTTTATTCGTGATAATTTTGCAATTAAATCTTCTATGGAAATAGTTTTCAACAACGGATGTGTCCCATGTGGTCCAGCGGTTAGGATTCCTGGCTCTCACCCAGGAGGCCCGGGTTCGACTCCCGGCATGGAAACATGGTTCCATGGTGTAATGGTTAGCACTCTGGACTTTGAATCCAGCGATCCGAGTTCGAATCTCGGTGGAACCTTTTATTCGTAAAAAATGTTTTTCTTTTTTCATGCTAATTTTGCAATTAAATCATCTATGGAAATAGTTTTCAACAACGGATGTGTCCCATGTGGTCCAACGGTTAGGATTCCTGGCTCTTACCCAGGTGGCCCGGGTTCGACTCCCGGCATGGGAACATGGTTCCATGGTGTAATGGTTAGCACTCTGCACTGAATCCAGCGATCCGAGTTCGAATCTCGGTGGAACCTTTTAATCGTTAAAAATGTTTTACTTTTTTCATGCTAATTTTGCAATTAAATCATGTATCGAAATAGTTTTCAACAACGGATGTATCCCATGTGGTCCAGCGGTTAGGATTCCTGGCTCTCACCCAGGTGTCCCGGGTTCGACTCCCGGCATGGGAACATGGTTCCATGGTGTAATGGTTAGCACTCTGGACTTTGAATCCAGCGATCCGAGTTCGAATCTCGGTGGAACCTTTTATTCGTTAAAAATGTTTTACTTTTTTCATGCTAATTTTGCAATTAAATCATGTATCGAAATAGTTTTCAACAACGGATGTATCCCATGTGGTCCAGTGGTTAGGATTCCTGGCTCTCACCCAGGTGGCCCGGGTTCGACTCCCGGCATGGGAACATGGTTCCATGGTGTAATGGTTAGCACTCTAGACTTTGAATCCAGCGATCCGAGTTCGAATCTCGGTGGAACCTTTTATTCGTGATAATTTTGCAATTAAATCTTCTATGGAAATAGTTTTCAACAACGGATGTGTCCCATGTGGTCCAGCGGTTAGGATTCCTGGCTCTCACCCAGGAGGCCCGGGTTCGACTCCCGGCATGGGAACATGGTTCCATGGTGTAATGGTTAGCTCTCTGGACTTTGAATCTAGCGATCCGAGTTCGAATCTCGGTGGAACCTTTTATTCGTTAAAAATGCTTTTATTTTTTCATGCTAATTTTGCAATTAAATCATCTATGGAAATAGTTTTCAACAACGGATGTGTCCCATGTGGTCCAGCGGTTAGGATTCCTGGCTCTCACCCAGGTGGCCGGGGTTCGACTCCCGGCATGGGAACATGGTTCCATTTTGTAATGGTTAGCACTCTGGACTTTGAATCCAGCGATCCGAGTTCGAATCTTGGTGGAACCTTTTATTCGTTAAAAATGTTTTACTTTTTTCATGCTAATTTTGGAATTAAATCATCTATGGAAATAGTTTTCAACAACCGATGTGTCCCATGTGGTCCAGCGGTTAGGATTCCTGGCTCTCACCCAGGTGGCCCGGGTTCGAGTCCCGGCATGGGAACATGGTTCCATGGTGAAATGGTTAGCACTCTGGACTTTGAATCCAGCGATCCGAGTTCGAATCTCGGTGGAACCTTTTATTCGTTAAAAATGTTTTACTTTTTTCATGCTAATTTTGCAATTAAATCATCTATGGAAATAATTTTCAACAACGGATGTGTCCCATGTGGTCCAGCGGTTAGGATTCCTGGCTCTCACCCAGGTGGCCCGGGTTCGACTCCCGGCATGGGAACATGGTTCCATTTTGTAATGGTTAGCACTCTGGACTTTGAATCCAGCGATCCGAGTTCGAATCTTGGTGGAACCTTTTATTCGTTAAAAATGTTTTACTTTTTTCATGCTAATTTTGGAATTAAATCATCTATGGAAATAGTTTTCAACAACGGATGTATCCCATGTGGTCCAGTGGTTAGGATTCCTGGCTCTCACCCAGGTGGCCCGGGTTCGACTCCTGGCATGGGAACATGGTTCCATGGTGTAATGGTTAGACCTCTGGACTTTGAATCCAGATATCCGAGTTCGAATCTCTTTGGAACCTTTTATTCGTTAAAAATGTTTTACTTTTTTCATGCTAATTTTGCAATTAAATCATTTATAGAAATAGTTTTCAACAAGGTATGTGTCCCATGTGGTCCAGCGGTTAGGATTCCTGGCTCTCACCCAGGTGGCCCGGGTTCGACTCCCGGCATGGGAACATGGTTCCATGGTGGTCCCATGGTTGAATCCAGCGATCCGAGTTCGAATCTCGGTGGAACCTTTTATTCGTTAAAAATGTTTTACTTTTTTCATGCTAATTTTGCAATTAAATCATATATCGAAATAGTTTTCAACAACGGATGTATCCCATGTGGTCCAGTGGTTAGGATTCCTGGCTCTCACCCAGGTGGCCCGGGTTCGACTCCTGGCATGGGAACATGGTTCCATGGTGTAATGGTTAGACCTCTGGACTGAATCCAGCGAACCGAGTTCGAATCTCGGTGGAACCTTTTAATCGTTAAAAATGTTTTACTTTTTTCATGCTAATTTTGCAATTAAATCATCTATGGAAATAGTTTTCAACAAGGGATGTGTCCCATGTGGTCCAGCGGTTAGGATTCCTGGCTCTCACCCAGGTGACCCGGGTTCGACTCCCGGCATGGGAACATGGTTCCATGGTGGTCCCATGGTTGAATCCAGCGATCCGAGTTCGAATCTCGGTGGAACCTTTTATTCGTTAAAAATGTTTTACTTTTTTCATGCTAATTTTGCAATTAAATCATTTATAGAAATAGTTTTCAACAAGGTATGTGTCCCATGTGGTCCAGCGGTTAGGATTCCTGGCTCTCACCCAGGTGGCCCGGGTTCGACTCCCGGCATGGGAACATGGTTCCATGGTGGTCCCATGGTTGAATCCAGCGATCTGAGTTCGAATCTCGGTGGAACCTTTTATTCGTTAAAAATGTTTTACTTTTTTCATGCTAATTTTGCAATTAAATCATATATCGAAATAGTTTTCAACAACGGATGTATCCCATGTGGTCCAGTGGTTAGGATTCCTGGCTCTCACCCAGGTGGCCCGGGTTCGACTCCTGGCATGGGAACATGGTTCCATGGTGTAATGGTTAGACCTCTGGACTGAATCCAGCGAACCGAGTTCGAATCTCGGTGGAACCTTTTAATCGTTAAAAATGTTTTACTTTTTTCATGCTAATTTTGCAATTAAATCAGTTAGCGGTTATGGTTAGTTAAATCAGTTACGTCCATGGTCCATTAAATCAGTTACGGTTCAGTTAACATGGTTCCATGGTGGTCCCATGGTTGAATCCAGCGATCCGAGTTCGAATCTCGGTGGAACCTTTTATTCGTTAAAAATGTTTTACTTTTTTCATGCTAACTTTGCAATTAAATCATCTGTGGAAATAGTTTTCAACAACGGATGTGTCCCATGTGGTCCAGCGATTAGGATTCCTGGCTCTCACCCAGGTGGCCCGGGTTTTACTCCCGGCATGGGAACATGGTTCCATGGTGTAATGGTTAGCACTCTGGACTTTGAATCCAGCGATCCGAGTTCGAATCTCGGTGGAACCTTTTATTCGTTAAAAATGTATTACTTTTTTCATGCTAATTTTGCAATTAAATCATGTATCGAAATAGTTTTCAACAACGGATGTATCCCATGTGGTCCAGTGGTTAGGATTCCTGGCTCTCACCCAGGTGGCCCGGGTTCGACTCCTGGCATGGGAACATGGTTCCATCGTGGAATGGATAGCACTCTGGACTTTGAATCCAGCGATCCGAGTTCGAATCTCGGTGGAACCTTTTATTCGTGATAATTTTGCAATTAAATCTTCTATGGAAATAGTTTTCAACAACGGATGTGTCCCATGTGGTCCAGCGGTTAGGATTCCTTCCTCTCACCCAGGTGGCCCGGGTTCGACTCCCGGCATGGGAACATGGTTCCATGGTGGTCCCATGGTTGAATCCAGCGATCCGAGTTCGAATCTCGGTGGAACCTTTTATTCGTTAAAAATGTTTTAATTTTTTCATGCTAATTTTGCAATTAAATCATCTGTGGAAATAGTTTTCAACAACGGATGTGTCCCATGTGGTCTAGCGGTTAGGATTCCTGGCTCTCACCCAGGTGGCCCGGGTTCGACTCCCGGCATGGGAACATGGTTCCATGGTGTAATGGTTAGCACTCTGGACTTTGAATCCAGATATCCGAGTTCGAATCTCTTTGGAACCTTTTATTCGTTAAAAATGTTTTACTTTTTTCATGCTAATTTTGCAATTAAATCATTTATAGAAATAGTTTTCAACAAGGTATGTGTCCCATGTGGTCCAGCGGTTAGGATTCCTGGCTCTCACCCAGGTGGCCCGGGTTCGACTCCCGGCATGGGAACATGGTTCCATGGTGTAATGGTTAGCACTCTGGACTTTGAATCCAGCGATCCGAGTTCGAATCTCGGTGGAACCTTTTATTCGTTAAAAATGTTTTACTTTTTTCATGCTAATTTTGCAATTAAATCATGTATCGAAATAGTTTTCAACAACGGATGTATCCCATGTGGTCCAGTGGTTAGGATTCCTGGCTCTCACCCAGGTGGCCCGGGTTCGACTCCTGGCATGGGAACATGGTTCCATGGTGTAATGGTTAGACTTCTGGACTGAATCCAGTGAACCGAGTTCGAATCTCGGTGGAACCTTTTAATCGTTAAAAATGTTTTACTTTTTTCATGTTAATTTTGCAATTAAATCATCTATGGAAATAGTTTTCAACAAGGGATGTGTCCCATGTGGTCCAGCGGTTAGGATTCCTTGCTCTCACCCAGGTGGCCCAGGTTCGACTCCCGGCATGGGAACATGGTTCCATGGTGGTCCCATGGTTGAATCCAGCGATCCGAGTTCGAATCTCGGTGGAACCTTTTATTCGTTAAAAATGTTTTACTTTTTTCATGCTAATTTTGCAATTAAATCATATATCGAAATAGTTTTCAACAACGGATGTATCCCATGTGGTCCAGCGGTTAGGATTCCTGGCTCTCACCCAGGTGGCCCGGGTTCGACTCCCGGTATGGGAACATGGTTCTATGGTGTAATGGTTAGCACTCTGGACTTTGAATCCAGCGATCCGAGTTCGAATCTCGGTGGAACCTTTTATTCGTTAAAAATGTTTTACTTTTTTCATGCTAATTTTGCAATTAAATCATGTATGGAAATAGTTTTCAACAACGGATGTATCCCATGTGGTCCAGTGGTTAGGATTCCTGGCTCTCACCCAGGTGGCCCGGGTTCGACTCCTGGCATGGGAACATGGTTCCATGGTGTAATGGTTAGACCTCTGGACTGAATCCAGCGAACCGAGTTCGAATCTCGGTGGAACCTTTTAATCGTTAAAAATGTTTTACTTTTTTCATGCTAATTTTGCAATTAAATCATCTATGGAAATAGTTTTCAACAAGGGATGTGTCCCATGTGGTCCAGCGGTTAGGATTCCTGGCTCTCACCCAGGTGACCCGGGTTCGACTCCCGGCATGGGAACATGGTTCCATGGTGGTCCCATGGTTGAATCCAGCGATCCGAGTTCGAATCTCGGTGGAACCTTTTATTCGTTAAAAATGTTTTAATTTTTTCATGCTAATTTTGCAATTAAATCATCTGTGGAAATAGTTTTCAACAACGGATGTGTCCCATGTGGTCTAGCGGTTAGGATTCCTGGCTCTCACCCAGGTGGCCCGGGTTCGACTCCCGGCATGGGAACATGGTTCCATGGTGTAATGGTTAGCACTCTGGACTTTGAATCCAGATATCCGAGTTCGAATCTCTTTGGAACCTTTTATTCGTTAAAAATGTTTTACTTTTTTCATGCTAATTTTGCAATTAAATCATTTATAGAAATAGTTTTCAACAAGGTATGTGTCCCATGTGGTCCAGCGGTTAGGATTCCTGGCTCTCACCCAGGTGGCCCGGGTTCGACTCCCGGCATGGGAACATGGTTCCATGGTGTAATGGTTAGCACTCTGGACTTTGAATCCAGCGATCCGAGTTCGAATCTCGGTGGAACCTTTTATTCGTTAAAAATGTTTTACTTTTTTCATGCTAATTTTGCAATTAAATCATGTATCGAAATAGTTTTCAACAACGGATGTATCCCATGTGGTCCAGTGGTTAGGATTCCTGGCTCTCACCCAGGTGGCCCGGGTTCGACTCCTGGCATGGGAACATGGTTCCATGGTGTAATGGTTAGACTTCTGGACTGAATCCAGTGAACCGAGTTCGAATCTCGGTGGAACCTTTTAATCGTTAAAAATGTTTTACTTTTTTCATGTTAATTTTGCAATTAAATCATCTATGGAAATAGTTTTCAACAAGGGATGTGTCCCATGTGGTCCAGCGGTTAGGATTCCTTGCTCTCACCCAGGTGGCCCAGGTTCGACTCCCGGCATGGGAACATGGTTCCATGGTGGTCCCATGGTTGAATCCAGCGATCCGAGTTCGAATCTCGGTGGAACCTTTTATTCGTTAAAAATGTTTTACTTTTTTCATGCTAATTTTGCAATTAAATCATATATCGAAATAGTTTTCAACAACGGATGTATCCCATGTGGTCCAGCGGTTAGGATTCCTGGCTCTCACCCAGGTGGCCCGGGTTCGACTCCCGGTATGGGAACATGGTTCCATGGTGTAATGGTTAGCACTCTGGACTTTGAATCCAGCGATCCGAGTTCGAATCTCGGTGGAACCTTTTATTCGTTAAAAATGTTTTACTTTTTTCATGCTAATTTTGCAATTAAATCATGTATGGAAATAGTTTTCAACAACGGATGTATCCCATGTGGTCCAGCGGTTAGGATTCCTGGCTCTCACCCAGGTGGCCCGGGTTCGACTCCCGGCATGGGAACATGGTTCCATGGTGTAATGGTTAGCACTCTGGGCTTTGAATCCAGCGATCCGAGTTCGAATCTCGGTGGAACCTTTTATTCGTTAAAAATGTATTACTTTTTTCATGCTAATTTTGCAATTAAATCATGTATCGAAATAATTTTCAACAACGGATGTATCCCATGTGGTCCAGTGGTTAGGATTCCTGGCTCTCACCCAGGTGGCCCGGGTTCGACTCCTGGCATGGGAACATGGTTCCATCGTGGAATGGTTAGCACTCTGGACTTTGAATCCAGCGATCCGAGTTCGAATCTCGGTGGAACCTTTTATTCGTGATAATTTTGCAATTAAATCTTCTACGGAAATAGTTTTCAACAACGGATGTGTCCCATGTGGTCCAGCGGTTAGGATTCCTTGCTCTTACCCAGGTGGCCCGGGTTCGACTCCCGGCATGGGAACATGGTTCCATGGTGGTCCCATGGTTGAATCCAGCGATCCGAGTTCGAATCTCGGTGGAACCTTTTATTCGTTAAAAAGGTTTTAATTTTTTCATGCTAATTTTGCAATTAAATCATCTGTGGAAATAGTTTTCAACAACGGATGTGTCCCATGTTGTCCAGCGGTTAGGATTCCTGGCTCTCACCCAGGTGGCCCGGGTTCGACTCCCGGCATGGGAACATGGTTCCATGGTGGTCCCATGGTTGAATCCAGCGATCCGAGTTCGAATCTCGGTGGAACCTTTTATTCGTTAAAAATGTTTTACTTTTTTCATGCTAATTTTGCAATTAAATCATTTATAGAAATAGCTTTCAACAAGGTATGTGTCCCATGTGGTCCAGCGGTTAGGATTCCTGGCTCTCACCCAGGTGGCCCGGGTTCGACTCCCGGAATGGGAACATGGTTCCATGGTGTAATGGTTAGCACTCTGGACTTTGAATCCAGCGATCCGAGTTCGAATCTCGGTGGAACCTTTTATTCGTTAAAAATGTTTTACTTTTTTCATGCTAATTTTGCAATTAAATCATGTATCGAAATAGTTTTCAACTACGGATGTATCCCATGTGGTCCAGTGGTTAGGATTCCTGGCTCTCACCCAGGTGGCCCGGGTTCGACTCCTGGCATGGGAACATGGTTCCATGGTGTAATGGTTAGACCTCTGGACTGAATCCAGCGAACCGAGTTCGAATCTCGGTGGAACCTTTTAATCGTTAAAAATGTTTTACTTTTTTCATGCTAATTTTGCAATTAAATCATCTATGGAAATAGTTTTCAACAAGGGATGTGTCCCATGTGGTCCAGCGGTTAGGATTCCTGGCTCTCACCCAGGTGGCCCGGGTTCGACTCCCGGCATGGGAACATGGTTCCATGGTGGTCCCATGGTTGAATCCAGCGATCCGAGTTCGAATCTCGGTGGAACCTTTTATTCGTTAAAAATGCTTTAATTTTTTCATGCTAATTTTGCAATTAAATCATCTGTGGAAATAGTTTTCAACAACGGATGTGTCCCATGTGGTCCAGCGGTTAGGATTCCTGGCTCTCACCCAGGTGGCCCGGGTTCGACTCCCGGCATGGGAACATGGTTCTATGGTGTAATGGTTAGCACTCTGGACTTTGAATCCAGCGATCCGAGTTCGAATCTCGGTGGAACCTTTTATTCGTTAAAAATGTTTTACTTTTTTCATGCTAATTTTGCAATTAAATCATTTATAGAAATAGTTTTCAACAAGGTATGTGTCCCATGTGGTCCTGCGGTTAGGATTCCTGGCTCTCATCCAGGTGGCCCGGGTTCGACTCCCGGCATGGGAACATGGTTCCATGGTGTAATGGTTAGCACTCTGGACTTTGAATCCAGCGATCCGAGTTCGAATCTCGGTGGAACCTTTTATTCGTTAAAAATGTTTTACTTTTTTCATGCTAATTTTGCAATTAAATCATGTATCGAAATAGTTTTCAACAACGGATGTATCCCATGTGGTCCAGTGGTTAGGATTCCTGGCTCTCACCCAGGTGGCCCGGGTTCGACTCCTGGCATGGGAACATGGTTCCATGGTGTAATGGTTAGACCTCTGGACTGAATCCAGCGAACCGAGTTCGAATCTCGGTGGAACCTTTTAATCGTTAAAAATGTTTTACTTTTTTCATGCTAATTTTGCAATTAAATCATCTTTGGAAATAGTTTTCAACAAGGGATGTGTCCCATGTGGTCCAGCGGTTAGGATTCCTGGCTCTCACCCAGGTGGCCCGGGTTCGACTCCCGGCAAGGGAACATGCTTCCATGTTGGTCCCATGGTTGAATCCAGCGATCCGAGTTCGAATCTCGGTGGAACCTTTTATTCGTTAAAAATGTTTTACTTTTTTCATGCTAATTTTGCAATTAAATCATCTGTGGAAATAGTTTTCAACAACGGATGTGTCCCATGTGGTCCAGCGGTAAGGATTCCTGGCTCTCACCCAGGTGGCCCGGGTTCGACTCCCGGCATGGGAACATGGTTCCATGGTGTAATGGTTAGCACTCTGGACTCTGAAGATAGCGATCCGAGTTCGAATCTCGGTGGAACCTTTTATTCGTTAAAAATGTTTTACTTTTTTCATGCTAATTTTGCAATTAAATCATGTATCGAAATAGTTTTCAACAACGGATGTATCCCATGTGGTCCAGCGGTTAGGATTCCTGGCTCTCACCCAGGTGGCCCGGGTTCGACTCCCGGCATGGGAACATGGTTCCATGGTGTAATGGTTAGCACTCTGGGCTTTGAATCCAGCGATCCGAGTTCGAATCTCGGTGGAACCTTTTATTCGTTAAAAATGTTTTACTTTTTTCATGCTAATTTTGCAATTAAATCAAGTATCGAAATAGTTTTCAACAACGGATGTATCCCATGTGGTCCAGTGGTTAGGATTCCTGGCTCTCACCCAGGTGGCCCGGGTTCGACTCCTGGCATGGCATGGGAACATGGTTCCCTCGTGGAATGGTTAGCACTCTGGACTTTGAATCCAGCGATCCGAGTTCGAATCTCGGTGGAACCTTTTATTCGTGATAATTTTGCAATTAAATCTTCTATGGAAATAGTTTTCAACAACGGATGTGTCCCATGTGGTCCAGCGGTTAGGATTCCTGGCTCTCACCCAGGTGGCCGGGGTTCGACTCCCGGCATGGGAACATGGTTCCATTTTGTAATGGTTAGCACTCTGGACTTTGAATCCAGCGATCCGAGTTCGAATCTTGGTGGAACCTTTTATTCGTTAAAAATGTTTTACTTTTTTCATGCTAATTTTGGAATTAAATCATCTATGGAAATAGTTTTCAACAACGGATGTGTCCCATGTGGTCCAGCGGTTAGGATTCCTGGCTCTCACCCAGGTGGCCCGGGTTCGACTCCCGGCATGGGAACATGGTTCCATGGTGTAATGGTTAGCACTCTGGACTTTGAATCCAGCGATCCGAGTTCGAATCTCGGTGGAACCTTTTATTCGTTAAAAATGTTTTACTTTTTTCATGCTAATTTTGCAATTAAATCATCTATGGAAATATTTTTAAACAACGGATGTATCCCATGTGGTCCAGCGGTTAGGATTCCTGGCTCTCACCCAGGTGGCCCGGGTTCGACTCCCGGCATGGGAACGTGGTTCCATGGTGTAATGGTTAGCACTCTGGACTTTGAATCCAGCGATCCGAGTTCGAATCTCGGTGGAACCTTTTATTCGTTAAAAATGTTTTAATTTTTTCATGCTAATTTTGCAATTAAATGATCTGTGGATATAGTTTTCAACAACGGATGTGTCCCATGTGGTCCAGCGGTTAGGATTCCTGGCTCTCACCCAGGTGGCCCGGGTTCGACTCCCGGCATGGGAACATGGTTCCATGGTGTAATGGTTAGCACTCTGGACTTTGAATCCAGCGATCCGAGTTCGAATCTCGGTGGAACATTTTATTCGTTAAAAATGTTTTACTTTTTTCATGCTAATTTTGCAATTAAATCATTTATAGAAATAGTTTTCAACAAGGTATGTGTCCCATTTGGTCCAGCGGTTAGGATTCCTGGCTCTCACCCAGGTGGCCCGGGTTCGACTCCCGGCATGGGAACATGGTTCCATGGTGTAATGGTTAGCACTCTGGACTTTGAATCCAGCGATCCGAGTTCGAATCTCGGTGGAACCTTTTATTCGTTAAAAATGTTTTACTTTTTTCGTGCTAATTTTGCAATTAAATCATGTATCGAAATAGTTTTCAACAACGGATGTATCCCATGTGGTCCAGCGGTTAGGATTCCTGGCTCTCACCCAGGTGGCCCGGGTTCGACTCCCGGCATGGGAACATGGTTCCATGGTGTAATGGTTAGCACTCTGGACTTTGAATCCAGCGATCCGAGTTCGAATCTCGGTGGAACCTTTTATTCTTTAAAAATGTTTTACTTTTTTCATGATAATTTTGCAATTAAATCATCTATGGAAATATTTTTAAACAACGGATGTATCCCATGTGGTCCAGCGTTTAGGATTCCTGGCTCTCACCCAGGTGGCCCGGGTTCGACTCCCGGCATGGGAACGTGGTTCCATGGTGTAATGGTTAGCACTCTGGACTTTGAATCCAGCGATCCGAGTTCGAATCTCGGTGGAACCTTTTATTCGTTAAAAATGTTTTACTTTTTTCATGCTAATTTTGCAATTAAATCATCTATGGAAATAGTTTTAAACAACGGATGTATCCCATGTGGTCCAGCGGTTAGGATTCCTGGCTCTCACCCAGGTGGCCCGGGTTCGACTCCCGGCATGGGAACATGGTTCCATGGTGTAATGGTTAGCACTCTGGACTTTGAATCCAGCGATCCGAGTTCGAATCTCGGTGGAACCTTTTATTCGTTAAAAATGTTTTACTTTTTTCATGCTAATTTTGCAATTAAATCATGTATCGAAATAGTTTTCAACAACGGATGTGTCCCATGTGGTCCAGCGGTTAGGATTCCTGGCTCTCACCCAGGTGGTCCGGGTTCGACTCTCGGCATGGGAACATGGTTCCATGGTGTAATGGTTAGCACTCTGGACTTTGAATCCAGCGATCCGAGTTCGAATCTCGGTGGAACCTTTTATTCGTTAAAAATGTTTTACTTTTTTCATGCTAATTTTGCAATTAAATCATGTATCGAAATAGTTTTCAACAACGGATGTGTCCCATGTGGTCCAGCGGTTAGGATTCCTGGCTCTCACCCAGGTGGTCCGGGTTCGACTCTCGGCATGGGAACATGGTTCCATGGTGTAATGGTTAGCACTCTGGACTTTGAATCCAGCGATCCGAGTTCGAATCTCGGTGGAACCTTTTATTCGTTAAAAATGTTTTACTTTTTTCTTGATAATTTTGCAATTAAATCATGTATTGAAATAGTTTCCAACAACGGATGTATCCCATGTGGTCCAGCGGTTAGGTTTCCTGGCTCTCACCCAGGTGGCCCGGGTTCGACTCCCGGCATGGGAACTTGGTTCCATGGTGTAATGGTTAGCACTCTGGACTTTGAATCCAGCGATCCGAGTTCGAATCTCGGTGGAACCTTTTATTCGTAAAAAATGTTTTTCTTTTTTCATGCTAATTTTGCAATTAAATCATCTATGGAAATTGTTTTCAACAACGGATGTGTCCCATGTGGTCCAACGGTTAGGATTCCTGGCTCTCACCCAGGTGTCCCGGGTTCGACTCCCGGCATGGGAACATGGTTCCATGGTGTAATGGTTAGCACTCTGGACTTTGAATCCAGCGATCCGAGTTCGAATCTCGGTGGAACCTTTTATTCGTTAAAAATGTTTTACTTTTTTCATGCTAATTTTGCAATTAAATCATGCATCGAAATAGTTTTCAACAACGGATGTATCCCATGTGGTCCAGTGGTTAGGATTCCTGGCTCTCACCCAGGTGGCCCGGGTTCGACTCCCGGCATGGGAACATGGTTCCATGGTGTAATGGTTAGCACTCTGGACTTTGAATCCAGCGATCCGAGTTCGAATCTCGGTGGAACCTTTTATTCGTGATAATTTTGCAATTAAATCTTCTATGGAAATAGTTTTCAACAACGGATGTGTCCCATGTGGTCCAGCGGTTAGGATTCCTGGCTCTCACCCAGGAGGCCCGGGTTCGACTCCCGGCATGGGAACATGGTTCCATGGTGTAATGGTTAGCTCTCTGGACTTTGAATCTAGCGATCCGAGTTCGAATCTCGGTGGAACCTTTTATTCGTTAAAAATGCTTTTATTTTTTCATGCTAATTTTGCAATTAAATCATCTATGGAAATAGTTTTCAACAACGGATGTGTCCCATGTGGTCCAGCGTTTAGGATTCCTGGCTCTCACCCAGGTGGCCCGGGTTCGACTCCCGGCATGGGAACATGGTTTCATGGTGTAATGGTTAGCACTCTGGACTTTGAATCCAGCGATCCGAGTTCGAATCTTGGTGGAACCTTTTATTCGTTAAAAATGTTTTACTTTTTTCATGCTAATTTTAGAATTAAATCATCTTTGGAAATAGTTTTAAACAAGGGATGTGTCCCATGTGGTCCAGCGGTTAGGATTCCTGGCTCTCACCCAGGTGGCCCGGGTTCGACTCCCGGCATGGGAACATGGTTCCATGGTGTAATGGTTAGCACTCTGGACTTTGAATCCAGCGATCCGAGTTCGAATCTCGGTGGAACCTTTTATTCGTTAAAAATGTTTCACTTTTTTCATGCTAATTTTGCAATTAAATCATGTATCGAAATAGTTTTCAACAACGGATGTGTCCCATGTGGTCCAGCGGTTAGGATTCCTGGCTCTCACCCAGGTGGCCCGGGTTCGACTCTCGGCATGGGAACATGGTTCCATGGTGTAATGGTTAGCACTCTGGACTTTGAATCCAGCGATCCGAGTTCGAATCTCGGTGGAACCTTTTATTCGTTAAAAATGTTTTACTTTTTTCTTGATAATTTTGCAATTAAATCATGTATCGAAATAGTTTTCAACAACGGATGTATCCCATGTGGTCCAGCGGTTAGGATTCCTGGCTCTCACCCAGGTGACCTGGGTTCGACTCCCGGCATGGGAACTTGGTTCCATGGTGTAATGGTTAGCACTCTGGACTTTGAATTCAGCGATCCGAGTTCGAATCTCGGTGGAACCTTTTATTCGTAAAAAATTTTTTTCTTTTTTCATGCTAATTTTGCAATTAAATCATCTATGGAAATTGTTTTCAACAACGGATGTGTCCCATGTGGTCCAGCGGTTAGGATTCCTGGCTCTCACCCAGGTGGCCCGGGTTCGACTCCCGGCATGGGAACATGGTTCCATGGTGTAATGGTTAGCACTCTGGACTTTGAATCCAGCGATCCGAGTTTGAATCTCGGTGGAACCTTTTATTCGTGATAATTTTGCAATTAAATCTTCTATGGAAATAGTTTTCAACAACGGATGTGTCCCATGTGGTCCAGCGGTTAGGATTCCTGGCTCTCACCCAGGAGGCCCGGGTTCGACTCCCGGCATGGAAACATGGTTCCATGGTGTAATGGTTAGCACTCTGGACTTTGAATCCAGCGATCCGAGTTCGAATCTTGGTGGAACCTTTTATTCGTTAAAAATGTTTTACTTTTTTCATGCTAATTTTGGAATTAAATCATCTATGGAAATAGTTTTCAACAACCGATGTGTCCCATGTGGTCCAGCGGTTAGGATTCCTGGCTCTCACCCAGGTGGCCCGGGTTCGAGTCCCGGCATGGGAACATGGTTCCATGGTGAAATGGTTAGCACTCTGGACTTTGAATCCAGCGATCCGAGTTCGAATCTCGGTGGAACCTTTTATTCGTTAAAAATGTTTTACTTTTTTCATGCTAATTTTGCAATTAAATCATCTATGGAAATAATTTTCAACAACGGATGTGTCCCATGTGGTCCAGCGGTTAGGATTCCTGGCTCTCACCCAGGTGGCCCGGGTTCGACTCCCGGCATGGGAACATGGTTCCATTTTGTAATGGTTAGCACTCTGGACTTTGAATCCAGCGATCCGAGTTCGAATCTTGGTGGAACCTTTTATTCGTTAAAAATGTTTTACTTTTTTCATGCTAATTTTGGAATTAAATCATCTATGGAAATAGTTTTCAACAACGGATGTATCCCATGTGGTCCAGTGGTTAGGATTCCTGGCTCTCACCCAGGTGGCCCGGGTTCGACTCCTGGCATGGGAACATGGTTCCATGGTGTAATGGTTAGACCTCTGGACTTTGAATCCAGATATCCGAGTTCGAATCTCTTTGGAACCTTTTATTCGTTAAAAATGTTTTACTTTTTTCATGCTAATTTTGCAATTAAATCATTTATAGAAATAGTTTTCAACAAGGTATGTGTCCCATGTGGTCCAGCGGTTAGGATTCCTGGCTCTCACCCAGGTGGCCCGGGTTCGACTCCCGGCATGGGAACATGGTTCCATGGTGGTCCCATGGTTGAATCCAGCGATCCGAGTTCGAATCTCGGTGGAACCTTTTATTCGTTAAAAATGTTTTACTTTTTTCATGCTAATTTTGCAATTAAATCATATATCGAAATAGTTTTCAACAACGGATGTATCCCATGTGGTCCAGTGGTTAGGATTCCTGGCTCTCACCCAGGTGGCCCGGGTTCGACTCCTGGCATGGGAACATGGTTCCATGGTGTAATGGTTAGACCTCTGGACTGAATCCAGCGAACCGAGTTCGAATCTCGGTGGAACCTTTTAATCGTTAAAAATGTTTTACTTTTTTCATGCTAATTTTGCAATTAAATCATCTATGGAAATAGTTTTCAACAAGGGATGTGTCCCATGTGGTCCAGCGGTTAGGATTCCTGGCTCTCACCCAGGTGACCCGGGTTCGACTCCCGGCATGGGAACATGGTTCCATGGTGGTCCCATGGTTGAATCCAGCGATCCGAGTTCGAATCTCGGTGGAACCTTTTATTCGTTAAAAATGTTTTACTTTTTTCATGCTAATTTTGCAATTAAATCATTTATAGAAATAGTTTTCAACAAGGTATGTGTCCCATGTGGTCCAGCGGTTAGGATTCCTGGCTCTCACCCAGGTGGCCCGGGTTCGACTCCCGGCATGGGAACATGGTTCCATGGTGGTCCCATGGTTGAATCCAGCGATCTGAGTTCGAATCTCGGTGGAACCTTTTATTCGTTAAAAATGTTTTACTTTTTTCATGCTAATTTTGCAATTAAATCAAATATCGAAATAGTTTTCAACAACGGATGTATCCCATGTGGTCCAGTGGTTAGGATTCCTGGCTCTCACCCAGGTGGCCCGGGTTCGACTCCTGGCATGGGAACATGGTTCCATGGTGTAATGGTTAGACCTCTGGACTGAATCCAGCGAACCGAGTTCGAATCTCGGTGGAACCTTTTAATCGTTAAAAATGTTTTACTTTTTTCATGCTAATTTTGCAATTAAATCAGTTAGCGGTTATGGTTAGTTAAATCAGTTACGTCCATGGTCCATTAAATCAGTTACGGTTCAGTTAACATGGTTCCATGGTGGTCCCATGGTTGAATCCAGCGATCCGAGTTCGAATCTCGGTGGAACCTTTTATTCGTTAAAAATGTTTTACTTTTTTCATGCTAACTTTGCAATTAAATCATCTGTGGAAATAGTTTTCAACAACGGATGTGTCCCATGTGGTCCAGCGATTAGGATTCCTGGCTCTCACCCAGGTGGCCCGGGTTTTACTCCCGGCATGGGAACATGGTTCCATGGTGTAATGGTTAGCACTCTGGACTTTGAATCCAGCGATCCGAGTTCGAATCTCGGTGGAACCTTTTATTCGTTAAAAATGTTTTACTTTTTTCATGCTAATTTTGCAATTAAATCATGTATCGAAATAGTTTTCAACAACGGATGTATCCCATGTGGTCCAGCGGTTAGGATTCCTGGCTCTCACCCAGGTGGCCCGGGTTCGACTCCCGGCATGGGAACATGGTTCCATGGTGTAATGGTTAGCACTCTGGGCTTTGAATCCAGCGATCCGAGTTCGAATCTCGGTGGAACCTTTTATTCGTTAAAAATGTATTACTTTTTTCATGCTAATTTTGCAATTAAATCATGTATCGAAATAGTTTTCAACAACGGATGTATCCCATGTGGTCCAGTGGTTAGGATTCCTGGCTCTCACCCAGGTGGCCCGGGTTCGACTCCTGGCATGGGAACATGGTTCCATGGTGGTCCCATGGTTGAATCCAGCGATCCGAGTTCGAATCTCGGTGGAACCTTTTATTCGTTAAAAATGTTTTACTTTTTTCATGCTAATTTTGCAATTAAATCATATATCGAAATACTTTTCAACAACGGATGTATCCCATGTGGTCCAGCGGTTAGGATTCCTGGCTCTCACCCAGGTGGCCCGGGTTCGACTCCCGGTATGGGAACATGGTTCCATGGTGTAATGGTTAGCACTCTGGACTTTGAATCCAGCGATCCGAGTTCGAATCTCGGTGGAACCTTTTATTCGTTAAAAATGTTTTACTTTTTTCATGCTAATTTTGCAATTAAATCATGTATGGAAATAGTTTTCAACAACGGATGTATCCCATGTGGTCCAGCGGTTAGGATTCCTGGCTCTCACCCAGGTGGCCCGGGTTCGACTCCCGGCATGGGAACATGGTTCCATGGTGTAATGGTTAGCACTCTGGGCTTTGAATCCAGCGATCCGAGTTCGAATCTCGGTGGAACCTTTTATTCGTTAAAAATGTATTACTTTTTTCATGCTAATTTTGCAATTAAATCATGTATCGAAATAATTTTCAACAACGGATGTATCCCATGTGGTCCAGTGGTTAGGATTCCTGGCTCTCACCCAGGTGGCCCGGGTTCGACTCCTGGCATGGGAACATGGTTCCATCGTGGAATGGTTAGCACTCTGGACTTTGAATCCAGCGATCCGAGTTCGAATCTCGGTGGAACCTTTTATTCGTGATAATTTTGCAATTAAATCTTCTACGGAAATAGTTTTCAACAACGGATGTGTCCCATGTGGTCCAGCGGTTAGGATTCCTTGCTCTTACCCAGGTGGCCCGGGTTCGACTCCCGGCATGGGAACATGGTTCCATGGTGGTCCCATGGTTGAATCCAGCGATCCGAGTTCGAATCTCGGTGGAACCTTTTATTCGTTAAAAAGGTTTTAATTTTTTCATGCTAATTTTGCAATTAAATCATCTGTGGAAATAGTTTTCAACAACGGATGTGTCCCATGTTGTCCAGCGGTTAGGATTCCTGGCTCTCACCCAGGTGGCCCGGGTTCGACTCCCGGCATGGGAACATGGTTCCATGGTGGTCCCATGGTTGAATCCAGCGATCCGAGTTCGAATCTCGGTGGAACCTTTTATTCGTTAAAAATGTTTTACTTTTTTCATGCTAATTTTGCAATTAAATCATTTATAGAAATAGCTTTCAACAAGGTATGTGTCCCATGTGGTCCAGCGGTTAGGATTCCTGGCTCTCACCCAGGTGGCCCGGGTTCGACTCCCGGAATGGGAACATGGTTCCATGGTGTAATGGTTAGCACTCTGGACTTTGAATCCAGCGATCCGAGTTCGAATCTCGGTGGAACCTTTTATTCGTTAAAAATGTTTTACTTTTTTCATGCTAATTTTGCAATTAAATCATGTATCGAAATAGTTTTCAACTACGGATGTATCCCATGTGGTCCAGTGGTTAGGATTCCTGGCTCTCACCCAGGTGGCCCGGGTTCGACTCCTGGCATGGGAACATGGTTCCATGGTGTAATGGTTAGACCTCTGGACTGAATCCAGCGAACCGAGTTCGAATCTCGGTGGAACCTTTTAATCGTTAAAAATGTTTTACTTTTTTCATGCTAATTTTGCAATTAAATCATCTATGGAAATAGTTTTCAACAAGGGATGTGTCCCATGTGGTCCAGCGGTTAGGATTCCTGGCTCTCACCCAGGTGGCCCGGGTTCGACTCCCGGCATGGGAACATGGTTCCATGGTGGTCCCATGGTTGAATCCAGCGATCCGAGTTCGAATCTCGGTGGAACCTTTTATTCGTTAAAAATGCTTTAATTTTTTCATGCTAATTTTGCAATTAAATCATCTGTGGAAATAGTTTTCAACAACGGATGTGTCCCATGTGGTCCAGCGGTTAGGATTCCTGGCTCTCACCCAGGTGGCCCGGGTTCGACTCCCGGCATGGGAACATGGTTCTATGGTGTAATGGTTAGCACTCTGGACTTTGAATCCAGCGATCCGAGTTCGAATCTCGGTGGAACCTTTTATTCGTTAAAAATGTTTTACTTTTTTCATGCTAATTTTGCAATTAAATCATTTATAGAAATAGTTTTCAACAAGGTATGTGTCCCATGTGGTCCTGCGGTTAGGATTCCTGGCTCTCATCCAGGTGGCCCGGGTTCGACTCCCGGCATGGGAACATGGTTCCATGGTGTAATGGTTAGCACTCTGGACTTTGAATCCAGCGATCCGAGTTCGAATCTCGGTGGAACCTTTTATTCGTTAAAAATGTTTTACTTTTTTCATGCTAATTTTGCAATTAAATCATGTATCGAAATAGTTTTCAACAACGGATGTATCCCATGTGGTCCAGTGGTTAGGATTCCTGGCTCTCACCCAGGTGGCCCGGGTTCGACTCCTGGCATGGGAACATGGTTCCATGGTGTAATGGTTAGACCTCTGGACTGAATCCAGCGAACCGAGTTCGAATCTCGGTGGAACCTTTTAATCGTTAAAAATGTTTTACTTTTTTCATGCTAATTTTGCAATTAAATCATCTTTGGAAATAGTTTTCAACAAGGGATGTGTCCCATGTGGTCCAGCGGTTAGGATTCCTGGCTCTCACCCAGGTGGCCCGGGTTCGACTCCCGGCAAGGGAACATGCTTCCATGTTGGTCCCATGGTTGAATCCAGCGATCCGAGTTCGAATCTCGGTGGAACCTTTTATTCGTTAAAAATGTTTTACTTTTTTCATGCTAATTTTGCAATTAAATCATCTGTGGAAATAGTTTTCAACAACGGATGTGTCCCATGTGGTCCAGCGGTAAGGATTCCTGGCTCTCACCCAGGTGGCCCGGGTTCGACTCCCGGCATGGGAACATGGTTCCATGGTGTAATGGTTAGCACTCTGGACTCTGAAGATAGCGATCCGAGTTCGAATCTCGGTGGAACCTTTTATTCGTTAAAAATGTTTTACTTTTTTCATGCTAATTTTGCAATTAAATCATGTATCGAAATAGTTTTCAACAACGGATGTATCCCATGTGGTCCAGCGGTTAGGATTCCTGGCTCTCACCCAGGTGGCCCGGGTTCGACTCCCGGCATGGGAACATGGTTCCATGGTGTAATGGTTAGCACTCTGGGCTTTGAATCCAGCGATCCGAGTTCGAATCTCGGTGGAACCTTTTATTCGTTAAAAATGTTTTACTTTTTTCATGCTAATTTTGCAATTAAATCAAGTATCGAAATAGTTTTCAACAACGGATGTATCCCATGTGGTCCAGTGGTTAGGATTCCTGGCTCTCACCCAGGTGGCCCGGGTTCGACTCCTGGCATGGCATGGGAACATGGTTCCCTCGTGGAATGGTTAGCACTCTGGACTTTGAATCCAGCGATCCGAGTTCGAATCTCGGTGGAACCTTTTATTCGTGATAATTTTGCAATTAAATCTTCTATGGAAATAGTTTTCAACAACGGATGTGTCCCATGTGGTCCAGCGGTTAGGATTCCTGGCTCTCACCCAGGTGGCCGGGGTTCGACTCCCGGCATGGGAACATGGTTCCATTTTGTAATGGTTAGCACTCTGGACTTTGAATCCAGCGATCCGAGTTCGAATCTTGGTGGAACCTTTTATTCGTTAAAAATGTTTTACTTTTTTCATGCTAATTTTGGAATTAAATCATCTATGGAAATAGTTTTCAACAACGGATGTGTCCCATGTGGTCCAGCGGTTAGGATTCCTGGCTCTCACCCAGGTGGCCCGGGTTCGACTCCCGGCATGGGAACATGGTTCCATGGTGTAATGGTTAGCACTCTGGACTTTGAATCCAGCGATCCGAGTTCGAATCTCGGTGGAACCTTTTATTCGTTAAAAATGTTTTACTTTTTTCATGCTAATTTTGCAATTAAATCATCTATGGAAATAGATTTCAACAACGGATGTGTCCCATGTGGTCCAGCGGTTAGGATTCCTGGCTCTCACCCAGGTGGCCCGGGTTCGACTCCCGGCATGGGAACATGGTTCCATGGTGTAATGGTTAGCACTCTGGACTTTGAATCCAGCGATCCGAGTTCGAATCTCGGTGGAACCTTTTATTCGTTAAAAATGTTTTACTTTTTTCAGGCTAATTTTGCAATTAAATCATGTATCGAAATAGTTTTCAACAACGGATGTATACCATGTGGTCCAGTGGTTAGGATTCCTGGCTCTCACCCAGGTGGCCCGGGTTTGACTCCTGGCATGGGAACATGGTTCCATATTGTAATGGTTAGACCTCTGGACTGAATCCAGCGAACCGAGTTCGAATCTCGGTGGAACCTTTTAATCGTTAAAAATGTTTTACTTTTTTCATGCTAATTTTGCAATTAAATCATTTATAGAAATAGCTTTCAACAAGGTATGTGTCCCATGTGGTCCAGCGGTTAGGATTCCTGGCTCTCACCCAGGTGGCCCGGGTTCGACTCCCGGAATGGGAACATGGTTCCATGGTGTAATGGTTAGCACTCTGGACTTTGAATCCAGCGATCCGAGTTCGAATCTCGGTGGAACCTTTTATTCGTTAAAAATGTTTTACTTTTTTCATGCTAATTTTGCAATTAAATCATGTATCGAAATAGTTTTCAACTACGGATGTATCCCATGTGGTCCAGTGGTTAGGATTCCTGGCTCTCACCCAGGTGGCCCGGGTTCGACTCCTGGCATGGGAACATGGTTCCATGGTGTAATGGTTAGACCTCTGGACTGAATCCAGCGAACCGAGTTCGAATCTCGGTGGAACCTTTTAATCGTTAAAAATGTTTTACTTTTTTCATGCTAATTTTGCAATTAAATCATCTATGGAAATAGTTTTCAACAAGGGATGTGTCCCATGTGGTCCAGCGGTTAGGATTCCTGGCTCTCACCCAGGTGGCCCGGGTTCGACTCCCGGCATGGGAACATGGTTCCATGGTGGTCCCATGGTTGAATCCAGCGATCCGAGTTCGAATCTCGGTGGAACCTTTTATTCGTTAAAAATGCTTTAATTTTTTCATGCTAATTTTGCAATTAAATCATCTGTGGAAATAGTTTTCAACAACGGATGTGTCCCATGTGGTCCAGCGGTTAGGATTCCTGGCTCTCACCCAGGTGGCCCGGGTTCGACTCCCGGCATGGGAACATGGTTCTATGGTGTAATGGTTAGCACTCTGGACTTTGAATCCAGCGATCCGAGTTCGAATCTCGGTGGAACCTTTTATTCGTTAAAAATGTTTTACTTTTTTCATGCTAATTTTGCAATTAAATCATTTATAGAAATAGTTTTCAACAAGGTATGTGTCCCATGTGGTCCTGCGGTTAGGATTCCTGGCTCTCATCCAGGTGGCCCGGGTTCGACTCCCGGCATGGGAACATGGTTCCATGGTGTAATGGTTAGCACTCTGGACTTTGAATCCAGCGATCCGAGTTCGAATCTCGGTGGAACCTTTTATTCGTTAAAAATGTTTTACTTTTTTCATGCTAATTTTGCAATTAAATCATGTATCGAAATAGTTTTCAACAACGGATGTATCCCATGTGGTCCAGTGGTTAGGATTCCTGGCTCTCACCCAGGTGGCCCGGGTTCGACTCCTGGCATGGGAACATGGTTCCATGGTGTAATGGTTAGACCTCTGGACTGAATCCAGCGAACCGAGTTCGAATCTCGGTGGAACCTTTTAATCGTTAAAAATGTTTTACTTTTTTCATGCTAATTTTGCAATTAAATCATCTTTGGAAATAGTTTTCAACAAGGGATGTGTCCCATGTGGTCCAGCGGTTAGGATTCCTGGCTCTCACCCAGGTGGCCCGGGTTCGACTCCCGGCAAGGGAACATGCTTCCATGTTGGTCCCATGGTTGAATCCAGCGATCCGAGTTCGAATCTCGGTGGAACCTTTTATTCGTTAAAAATGTTTTACTTTTTTCATGCTAATTTTGCAATTAAATCATCTGTGGAAATAGTTTTCAACAACGGATGTGTCCCATGTGGTCCAGCGGTAAGGATTCCTGGCTCTCACCCAGGTGGCCCGGGTTCGACTCCCGGCATGGGAACATGGTTCCATGGTGTAATGGTTAGCACTCTGGACTCTGAAGATAGCGATCCGAGTTCGAATCTCGGTGGAACCTTTTATTCGTTAAAAATGTTTTACTTTTTTCATGCTAATTTTGCAATTAAATCATGTATCGAAATAGTTTTCAACAACGGATGTATCCCATGTGGTCCAGCGGTTAGGATTCCTGGCTCTCACCCAGGTGGCCCGGGTTCGACTCCCGGCATGGGAACATGGTTCCATGGTGTAATGGTTAGCACTCTGGGCTTTGAATCCAGCGATCCGAGTTCGAATCTCGGTGGAACCTTTTATTCGTTAAAAATGTTTTACTTTTTTCATGCTAATTTTGCAATTAAATCAAGTATCGAAATAGTTTTCAACAACGGATGTATCCCATGTGGTCCAGTGGTTAGGATTCCTGGCTCTCACCCAGGTGGCCCGGGTTCGACTCCTGGCATGGCATGGGAACATGGTTCCCTCGTGGAATGGTTAGCACTCTGGACTTTGAATCCAGCGATCCGAGTTCGAATCTCGGTGGAACCTTTTATTCGTGATAATTTTGCAATTAAATCTTCTATGGAAATAGTTTTCAACAACGGATGTGTCCCATGTGGTCCAGCGGTTAGGATTCCTGGCTCTCACCCAGGTGGCCGGGGTTCGACTCCCGGCATGGGAACATGGTTCCATTTTGTAATGGTTAGCACTCTGGACTTTGAATCCAGCGATCCGAGTTCGAATCTTGGTGGAACCTTTTATTCGTTAAAAATGTTTTACTTTTTTCATGCTAATTTTGGAATTAAATCATCTATGGAAATAGTTTTCAACAACGGATGTGTCCCATGTGGTCCAGCGGTTAGGATTCCTGGCTCTCACCCAGGTGGCCCGGGTTCGACTCCCGGCATGGGAACATGGTTCCATGGTGTAATGGTTAGCACTCTGGACTTTGAATCCAGCGATCCGAGTTCGAATCTCGGTGGAACCTTTTATTCGTTAAAAATGTTTTACTTTTTTCATGCTAATTTTGCAATTAAATCATCTATGGAAATAGATTTCAACAACGGATGTGTCCCATGTGGTCCAGCGGTTAGGATTCCTGGCTCTCACCCAGGTGGCCCGGGTTCGACTCCCGGCATGGGAACATGGTTCCATGGTGTAATGGTTAGCACTCTGGACTTTGAATCCAGCGATCCGAGTTCGAATCTCGGTGGAACCTTTTATTCGTTAAAAATGTTTTACTTTTTTCAGGCTAATTTTGCAATTAAATCATGTATCGAAATAGTTTTCAACAACGGATGTATACCATGTGGTCCAGTGGTTAGGATTCCTGGCTCTCACCCAGGTGGCCCGGGTTTGACTCCTGGCATGGGAACATGGTTCCATATTGTAATGGTTAGACCTCTGGACTGAATCCAGCGAACCGAGTTCGAATCTCGGTGGAACCTTTTAATCGTTAAAAATGTTTTACTTTTTTCATGCTAATTTTGCAATTAAATCATTTATAGAAATAGTTTTCAACAAGGTATGTGTCCCATGTGGTCCAGCGGTTAGGATTGCTGGCTCTCAATCAGGTGGCCCGGGTTCGACTCCCGGCATGGGAACATGGTTCCATGGTGTAATGGTTAGCACTCTGGACTTTGAATCCAGCGATCCGAGTTCGAATCTCGGTGGAACCTTTTATTCGTTAAAAATGTTTTACTTTTTTCATGCTAATTTTGCAATTAAATCATGTATCGAAATAGTTTTCAACCACGGATGTATCCCATGTGGTCCAGCGGTTAGGAATTCCTGGCTCTCACCCAGGTGGCCCGGGTTCGACTCCCGGCATGGGAACATGGTTCCATGGTGTAATGGTTAGCACTCTGGACTTTGAATCCAGCGATCCGAGTTCGAATCTCGGTGGAACCTTTTATTCGTTAAAAATGTTTTACTTTTTTCATGCTAATTTTGCAATTAAATCATGTATCGAAATAGTTTTCAACAACGGATGTATCCCATGTGGTCCAGCGGTTAGGATTCCTGGCTCTCACCCAGGTGGCCAGGGTTCGACTCCCGGCATGGAAACATGGTTCCATGGTGTAATGGTTAGCACTCTGGACCTTGAATCCAGCGATCCGAGTTCGAATCTCGGTGGAACCTTTTATTCGTTAAAAATGTTTTACTTTTTTCATGATAATTTTGCAATTAAATCATCTATGGAAATAGTTTTAAACAACGGATGTATCCCATGTGGTCCAGCGGTTAGGATTCCTGGCTCTCACCCAGGTGGCCCGGGTTCGACTCCCGGCATGGGAACATGGTTCCATGGTGTAATGGTTAGAACTCTGGACTTTGAATCCAGCGATCCGAGTTCGAATCTCGGTGGAACCTTTTATTCGTTAAAAATGTTTTACTTTTTTCATGCTAATTTTGCAATTAAATCATCTATGGAAATAGTTTTCAACAACGGATGTATCCCATGCGGTCCAGCGGTTAGGATTCCTGGCTCTCACCCAGGTGGCCCGGGTTCGACTCCCGGCGTGGGAACATGGTTCCATGGTGTAATGGTTAGCACTCTTGTTGTATCTTTAGGTGGTTTGAGTCCGAGTGAAAAGGCATCTTTAGCAATCACAACATTTAATTATAATCTTTAAAAATATATGTACATTTTACGACAGACAAATATTGATATGTTCCGATCAGAAGTTAAACAGAAGGATCGGTTGAGTTCTAGTTTCAGTTCTGGTTCAATGTTATGTTGCCAGATTACGTTAACAAAGTATTACTAGATTAAACATGAATTAATATTACAACCCTAAAGTAGAACACTTATTAAAATACAATAATCTCCCCCACTTAAAGTTTTGATGCTAAGGAGAAAAATTAATAAAAAGAAAATCCCAAATGTTCAGCAACAGTCAATAGTGTAGGACATAGTCCTGGAAATAGGCGGGAGAGCGTCTCTGCCTTCCAGATCTCCTGAGAGGCTGGTCTGGTGGGTCGGGTCTGGACGGTTGTCTTGAAGGGGTAACGTCTGAGGATGTTCTTCCTGGTTGTGGAGGACTGGTGGATATTAAGTACCCCAGATCATCATCTTCCCGTGGACTTGTTACTGTGACTTCTTCCTTTGCTCTTTTGATCCCGGATCGCTGTATTTGGTCGATATGCCTCTTGATTTTTCGTCCGGTATCCAATAGCACATTGTAGTGCAGATTTCCGAGTTTTTCGATAATCTTCCCCAGCTTCCAGACTGTTTTATTTTTGATAAAAAACTTCGTCCTTACTCTCTCCCCCACTTGAATGTTTCTGGTATATGGCTTCCTGTCTTGTGTAGACCTCTGTTCGATAAAGGGAAGCATCGCATCCAGCTTGATTCTCATGTGGCGATTTAGATACATCTCCGCTGGTGATTTCCCACATGCCAATGGAGTAGCTCGATAGCGAAAAAGAATTTTCAAAATTTTTGATTTGATTGAGAGATGTTCTTCATTTTTCAATAATTTTAGTCTGTTCTTGAGAGTTTGAACATTTCGTTCTGCCAGTCCATTTGTTGCAGGATGCCCGGGGGCAATAAATTTTTGTTTGATTCCATTTGTGGAGCAATAGCATTTGAATCGATCATTAGTGAAGATGGAAGCGTTGTCGGAAACCATGACATATGGATATCCATGTGATGCAAAAATTTCATTCAGCAACTCAATGGTGTTGGTGGTGTCTGGAGCATTCTTCAAAATCTTGATTTCCGCCCATCGGGATTTTGCATCTACTACCACTAAGTAGTAATATCCTTGAAATGGTCCTGCATAGTCGATATGAATTCTCTCCCAGTTGTTCTCTGGTAAGTCCCAATGGTGAAGGGGTGCTTTGGCAGGACTGTGCTTCACATCAGAACATTCTTGACAAGATTTTACTAAATTCTCGATATCCCGATCAATGTTTTTCCACACGCAATATCTACGAGCTAGCTGTTTCATCTTTGTTATGCCAATATGAGTTGAGTGTAGTTCTTTGAGGACTGCTGGTTGAAGGGACTTAGGTATGACAATCCGGTTATTTTTGAATAAAATATTGCCATCCAAAGTATAATCAGAATTCGTCCAACCATTTTGTAGTTCTTTCTTGAGTTCTGACAGTTCCTTGTCTCTTCTGGTCTCTTGAACGATTGATTCAGCAGTCAAGACATCACTTGATATTTGGAACACTGTTGTCGTACATATTTGATGGACCTCCTCATTTATTATGACATCCAGAGATGGAAATTTTTGTTGAACAGGTGCTCTGGAGAGACAGTCTACATTCTGGTTTTCTTCTCCCTTCTTGAATTTTACAGTGAAATCAAATCCTGATAAATATGATGCATATCGTAGGAGTCTTGCTGATGTCATTTTTGGAACACCCGTCTTCTTATGAAAAATTCTTGATAGTGGTTGATTGTCTGTAATGAGGACAAAGTTCTTACCATAAAGGTAATCAAAGAAATGGGATACTCCAAAAACAATAGCCAAAGCCTCTCGGTCGAGTTGTGAATAATTTCTTTCAGCGTCTGTGAGTGAACGGGAGGCAAACGCTATAGGCTTTTCTTGATTATTGATGACGTGTGATAGAACAGCTCCAACTCCAACAGGACTTGCATCAGTAGCTAGGATAACTGGTAATTCTGGATTGTAAGGAGTCAACACTTGATCACTTGAAATTTCATTCTTGAGTTTGGTAAACGATTCTTCACATTCTCTGGTCCAAGAAAATTTTTGATCTTTCCGCAGCAGCTTGCGTAAGGGATAGGTGATGGTTGATGCATTTGGAATGAATCTGGAATAATATGTTACCATTCCTAGGAATTGACGTAGTTCCTTGGTGTTCTTCGGTTGTGGCATGGAGGTTATAGCTTCAACTTTTGATGGAGATCGTGATATTCTGTTGTTTTCTATCACATGGCCTAAATATTCGATCTTGGTACGGTAAAACGAACACTTTTGGATGTTGACATGTAAATCATATTTTTGAAGTCTTTCTAGGCATTTGATGAGGTTGATTGAGCATTCTTCTTTAGTTTTCCCGTGGACCACAATGTCATCAAAGTAAGCTATTGTGTTTTTCAATCCCCCTAGTACTTGATCCAGGATTCTATTAAATTCTGCTGGTGCCGTTTTTATTCCGAAACTCAGTCGATTCATCTTATAGGTCCCTCTATGCGTTGATATGGTCTGTATGCCGCTGCTAACTTCATCTGTTTGAATGTGTAGATAAGCTTTATATAAATCCAACTTGCAAAAGAATTTTGAGTCTCTGAGGCTGTTTAGAACTTCATCGATTTTCTTGATAGGGTAATTGACATTGATGAGTAGATCATTTACTCCAACTTTGTAATCTACACAAAGTCTTACAGTACCGTCCGGCTTTGGTATCACGACTAATGGTGAGCCCCAGTCACTGGTGAGACATTTCGTAATTATTCCAGCTGCCTCTAGGGAATCTAGCTCCTTTTCCACTTTATCTCTTAGTGCATATGGCAGGTTTCTGGCTGGTGTAAAGCTTGGTTTGGCACCTTCTCGTAATGTGAAGTTAACTTGGAAATTTGGTACACAGCCGATATTCTGTTTGAACACATCTGGAAACATCTTCTCAAGTTCCGGGACATCTTTGACGGAGTGTATTTTGTTTACATTCATGTCCTCTCTGGCATCGATGTCATCTAAACTGATGTTTAGGTGTCGAATCCAAGTTCGTCCTAAAAGTGGGTCATGACCATTTGGTACAACGAATAGATCTTCATTTGATATTTGACCTTTGAACTCCACTTGAACTTGAACTTTGCCTAATGGATGGAAGATGTTTTCTGTGTATGACCGGAATGATATATTTGTTTCTGTAAGCTTCTTTCCCAGGGATAATTTCTTGAACTGATCTTCTGGTATGAGAGTAAATCCTGCTCCTGTGTCCACTTCAAATTTTTGATACTTGTTGTCAATTTTTACCGTGGCATAATATTTTTGATTGGCTTCTACATCTGATGTTTGGTCAAAAATATCGACAACTGTGTTGATGGTAACATTATCGATAGTGTTGGTAGAGTGTACATTACCCTGGTGCCTTGTTCTTGGACTGTTTGGTTGTTTAGATTGAAGCAAGGTTTTTATACATACTTTCTGTACATGGCCCGTCCTTTTACAAGATTTGCAATGTAAGTTGTTTTGGTTTATTCTACAATCTTTAGATAAGTGGTTGTTGTTTCCACAACGTAGACACAAATTGTTTATACCAATACTCTCAAAATCAATATGATCTCGCTTTGAACTTCTACGAGCTGTTGGACCGCTTTGATAATCTCGATGATTCTTAATTGGCTTGACATTTCTCTCCCGTTGATAATTCTTTACTTTATTGATGGTATCTGAATTGACTTTTGTATGTGATGTGTTAGAGAGTTCTTGACTATCTAATTTTGATGCTTCCAGAGCAATGGCTTTCTCCACTATTTCATTGAAAGATTTTAGATTTGACTGCAATATCTGTTCTTTAATCCATTTATCTTTAATACCCCTGATAAACTGTGCTCTGAGAAAAATGTCAGCCACATTAACAGTTTCATTACACTGGCATTCCGTCGTAAATTCACAATCTGCAATGTCCTTTCTTAAGTAAGCAACATAATCAGCAATACTGTTCCCTTCTTGTTGAAATTTGTTCAAAAAATAATGCTGTGACACTAAAACATTTCTTTTTGGATCTAGATGCTTTTCTAAAGTTGATAATAAATCCTCATATTTAAATTGGGATGGTGTTTCCGGTGCAATAAGTGCTGCTAAAATGTTGTAGTTTGATGTTCCCAAAGAATTTAATAAAATTTGTGCACACTTCTGTTTATCTTCAAAGACATCTTTTAGCTTTAAATAATTTTCGAAACGTTGTTTATACATCTTAAATTTTTCCTTGCTTGAATCAAAAGCTTCGAATGGTGGAACATGACTTATTTTGATAACACTTTCGTTTTGGTTTGCAACGGAATCAACATCCTTCTTGCTCATTAATTTTTCGATAAGCATCTGTTGATTATCATTAATCGCTTGTAGAATAGTTTGAAATTGTTTTGCATCCATCTTGATAATTATTGAAATTGCACACTACCTTTATAGTTGATATGATCGATGATGTCAGTTGAAAACCTTTGTTTACTTGATAGTTGCTTGAATCGTCATTCGAACTTTTACATCGTCGCCAAAACTTGTTGTATCTTTAGGTGGTTTGAGTCCGAGTGAAAAGGCATCTTTAGCAATCACAACATTTAATTATAATCTTTAAAAATATATGTACATTTTACGACAGACAAATATTGATATGTTCCGATCAGAAGTTAAACAGAAGGATCGGTTGAGTTCTAGTTTCAGTTCTGGTTCAATGTTATGTTGCCAGATTACGTTAACAAAGTATTACTAGATTAAACATGAATTAATATTACAACCCTAAAGTAGAACACTTATTAAAATACAATAACTCTGGACTTTGAATCCAGCGATCCGAGTTCGAATCTCGGTGGAACCTTTTATTCGTTAAAAATGTTTTACTTTTTTCATGATAATTTTGCAATTAAATCATCTATGGAAATAGTTTTCAACAACGGATGTATCCCATGTGGTCCAGCGGTTAGGATTCCTGGCTCTCACCCAGGTGGCCCGGGTTCGACTCCCGGCATGGGAACATGGTTCCATGGTGTAATGGTTAGACCTCTGGACTGAATCCAGCGAACCGAATTCGAATCTCGGTGGAACCTTTTAGTCAATAAAAATGTTTTACTTTTTTCATGCTAATTTTGCAATTAAATCATCTGTGGAAATAGTTTTCAACAACGGATGTGTCCCATGTGGTCCAGCGGTTAGGATTCCTGGCTCTCACCCAGGTGGCCCGGGTTCGACTCCCGGCATGGGAACATGGTTCCATGGTGTAATGGTTAGCACTCTGGACTTTGAATCCAGCGATCCGAGTTCGAATCTCGGTGGAACCTTTTATTCGTTAAAAATGTTTTACTTTTTTCTTGATAATTTTGCAATTAAATCATGTATCGAAATAGTTTCCAACAACGGATGTATCCCATGTGGTCCAGCGGTTAGGATTCCTGGCTCTCACCCAGGTGGCCCGGGTTCGACTCCCGGCATGGGAACATGGTTCCATGGTGTAATGGTTAGCACTCTGGACTTTGAATCCAGCGATCCGAGTTCGAATCTCGGTGGAACCTTTTATTCGTTAAAAATGTTTTACTTTTTTCGTGCTAATTTTGCAATTAAATCATGTATCGAAATAGTTTTCAACAAGGGATGTGTCCCATGTGGTCCAGCGGTTAGGATTCCTGGCTCTCACCCAGGTGGCCCGGGTTCGACTCCCGGCATGGGAACATGGTTCCATGGTGGTCCCATGGTTGAATCCAGCGATCCGAGTTCGAATCTCGGTGGAACCTTTTATTCGTTAAAAATGTTTTACTTTTTTCATGCTAATTTTGCAATTAAATCATCTGTGGAAATAGTTTTCAACAACGGATGTGTCCCATGTGGTCCAGCGGTTAGGATTCCTGGCTCTCACCCAGGTGGCCCGGGTTCGACTCCCGGCATGGGAACATGGTTCCATGGTGTAATGGTTAGCACTCTGGACTTTGAATCCAGCGATCCGAGTTCGAATCTCGGTGGAACCTTTTATTCGTTAAAAATGTTTTACTTTTTTCATGCTAATTTTGCAATTAAATCATCTATGGAAATATTTTTAAACAACGGATGTATCCCATGTGGTCCAGCGGTTAGGATTCCTGGCTCTCACCCAGGTGGCCCGGGTTCGACTCCCGGCATGGGAACGTGGTTCCATGGTGTAATGGTTAGCACTCTGGACTTTGAATCCAGCGATCCGAGTTCGAATCTCGGTGGAACCTTTTATTCGTTAAAAATGTTTTAATTTTTTCATGCTAATTTTGCAATTAAATGATCTGTGGAAATAGTTTTCAACAACGGATGTGTCCCATGTGGTCCAGCGGTTAGGATTCCTGGCTCTCACCCAGGTGGCCCGGGTTCGACTCCCGGCATGGGAACATGGTTCCATGGTGTAATGGTTAGCACTCTGGACTTTGAATCCAGCGATCCGAGTTCGAATCTCGGTGGAACATTTTATTCGTTAAAAATGTTTTACTTTTTTCATGCTAATTTTGCAATTAAATCATTTATAGAAATAGTTTTCAACAAGGTATGTGTCCCATTTGGTCCAGCGGTTAGGATTCCTGGCTCTCACCCAGGTGGCCCGGGTTCGACTCCCGGCATGGGAACATGGTTCCATGGTGTAATGGTTAGCACTCTGGACTTTGAATCCAGCGATCCGAGTTCGAATCTCGGTGGAACCTTTTATTCGTTAAAAATGTTTTACTTTTTTCGTGCTAATTTTGCAATTAAATCATGTATCGAAATAGTTTTCAACAACGGATGTATCCCATGTGGTCCAGCGGTTAGGATTCCTGGCTCTCACCCAGGTGGCCCGGGTTCGACTCCCGGCATGGGAACATGGTTCCATGGTGTAATGGTTAGCACTCTGGACTTTGAATCCAGCGATCCGAGTTCGAATCTCGGTGGAACCTTTTATTCTTTAAAAATGTTTTACTTTTTTCATGATAATTTTGCAATTAAATCATCTATGGAAATATTTTTAAACAACGGATGTATCCCATGTGGTCCAGCGTTTAGGATTCCTGGCTCTCACCCAGGTGGCCCGGGTTCGACTCCCGGCATGGGAACGTGGTTCCATGGTGTAATGGTTAGCACTCTGGACTTTGAATCCAGCGATCCGAGTTCGAATCTCGGTGGAACCTTTTATTCGTTAAAAATGTTTTACTTTTTTCATGCTAATTTTGCAATTAAATCATCTATGGAAATAGTTTTAAACAACGGATGTATCCCATGTGGTCCAGCGGTTAGGATTCCTGGCTCTCACCCAGGTGGCCCGGGTTCGACTCCCGGCATGGGAACATGGTTCCATGGTGTAATGGTTAGCACTCTGGACTTTGAATCCAGCGATCCGAGTTCGAATCTCGGTGGAACCTTTTATTCGTTAAAAATGTTTTACTTTTTTCATGCTAATTTTGCAATTAAATCATGTATCGAAATAGTTTTCAACAACGGATGTGTCCCATGTGGTCCAGCGGTTAGGATTCCTGGCTCTCACCCAGGTGGTCCGGGTTCGACTCTCGGCATGGGAACATGGTTCCATGGTGTAATGGTTAGCACTCTGGACTTTGAATCCAGCGATCCGAGTTCGAATCTCGGTGGAACCTTTTATTCGTTAAAAATGTTTTACTTTTTTCATGCTAATTTTGCAATTAAATCATGTATCGAAATAGTTTTCAACAACGGATGTGTCCCATGTGGTCCAGCGGTTAGGATTCCTGGCTCTCACCCAGGTGGTCCGGGTTCGACTCTCGGCATGGGAACATGGTTCCATGGTGTAATGGTTAGCACTCTGGACTTTGAATCCAGCGATCCGAGTTCGAATCTCGGTGGAACCTTTTATTCGTTAAAAATGTTTTACTTTTTTCTTGATAATTTTGCAATTAAATCATGTATTGAAATAGTTTCCAACAACGGATGTATCCCATGTGGTCCAGCGGTTAGGTTTCCTGGCTCTCACCCAGGTGGCCCGGGTTCGACTCCCGGCATGGGAACTTGGTTCCATGGTGTAATGGTTAGCACTCTGGACTTTGAATCCAGCGATCCGAGTTCGAATCTCGGTGGAACCTTTTATTCGTAAAAAATGTTTTTCTTTTTTCATGCTAATTTTGCAATTAAATCATCTATGGAAATTGTTTTCAACAACGGATGTGTCCCATGTGGTCCAACGGTTAGGATTCCTGGCTCTCACCCAGGTGTCCCGGGTTCGACTCCCGGCATGGGAACATGGTTCCATGGTGTAATGGTTAGCACTCTGGACTTTGAATCCAGCGATCCGAGTTCGAATCTCGGTGGAACCTTTTATTCGTTAAAAATGTTTTACTTTTTTCATGCTAATTTTGCAATTAAATCATGCATCGAAATAGTTTTCAACAACGGATGTATCCCATGTGGTCCAGTGGTTAGGATTCCTGGCTCTCACCCAGGTGGCCCGGGTTCGACTCCCGGCATGGGAACATGGTTCCATGGTGTAATGGTTAGCACTCTGGACTTTGAATCCAGCGATCCGAGTTCGAATCTCGGTGGAACCTTTTATTCGTGATAATTTTGCAATTAAATCTTCTATGGAAATAGTTTTCAACAACGGATGTGTCCCATGTGGTCCAGCGGTTAGGATTCCTGGCTCTCACCCAGGAGGCCCGGGTTCGACTCCCGGCATGGGAACATGGTTCCATGGTGTAATGGTTAGCTCTCTGGACTTTGAATCTAGCGATCCGAGTTCGAATCTCGGTGGAACCTTTTATTCGTTAAAAATGCTTTTATTTTTTCATGCTAATTTTGCAATTAAATCATCTATGGAAATAGTTTTCAACAACGGATGTGTCCCATGTGGTCCAGCGTTTAGGATTCCTGGCTCTCACCCAGGTGGCCCGGGTTCGACTCCCGGCATGGGAACATGGTTTCATGGTGTAATGGTTAGCACTCTGGACTTTGAATCCAGCGATCCGAGTTCGAATCTTGGTGGAACCTTTTATTCGTTAAAAATGTTTTACTTTTTTCATGCTAATTTTAGAATTAAATCATCTTTGGAAATAGTTTTAAACAAGGGATGTGTCCCATGTGGTCCAGCGGTTAGGATTCCTGGCTCTCACCCAGGTGGCCCGGGTTCGACTCCCGGCATGGGAACATGGTTCCATGGTGTAATGGTTAGCACTCTGGACTTTGAATCCAGCGATCCGAGTTCGAATCTCGGTGGAACCTTTTATTCGTTAAAAATGTTTCACTTTTTTCATGCTAATTTTGCAATTAAATCATGTATCGAAATAGTTTTCAACAACGGATGTGTCCCATGTGGTCCAGCGGTTAGGATTCCTGGCTCTCACCCAGGTGGCCCGGGTTCGACTCTCGGCATGGGAACATGGTTCCATGGTGTAATGGTTAGCACTCTGGACTTTGAATCCAGCGATCCGAGTTCGAATCTCGGTGGAACCTTTTATTCGTTAAAAATGTTTTACTTTTTTCTTGATAATTTTGCAATTAAATCATGTATCGAAATAGTTTTCAACAACGGATGTATCCCATGTGGTCCAGCGGTTAGGATTCCTGGCTCTCACCCAGGTGACCTGGGTTCGACTCCCGGCATGGGAACTTGGTTCCATGGTGTAATGGTTAGCACTCTGGACTTTGAATTCAGCGATCCGAGTTCGAATCTCGGTGGAACCTTTTATTCGTAAAAAATTTTTTTCTTTTTTCATGCTAATTTTGCAATTAAATCATCTATGGAAATTGTTTTCAACAACGGATGTGTCCCATGTGGTCCAGCGGTTAGGATTCCTGGCTCTCACCCAGGTGGCCCGGGTTCGACTCCCGGCATGGGAACATGGTTCCATGGTGTAATGGTTAGCACTCTGGACTTTGAATCCAGCGATCCGAGTTTGAATCTCGGTGGAACCTTTTATTCGTGATAATTTTGCAATTAAATCTTCTATGGAAATAGTTTTCAACAACGGATGTGTCCCATGTGGTCCAGCGGTTAGGATTCCTGGCTCTCACCCAGGAGGCCCGGGTTCGACTCCCGGCATGGAAACATGGTTCCATGGTGTAATGGTTAGCACTCTGGACTTTGAATCCAGCGATCCGAGTTCGAATCTCGGTGGAACCTTTTATTCGTAAAAAATGTTTTTCTTTTTTCATGCTAATTTTGCAATTAAATCATCTATGGAAATAGTTTTCAACAACGGATGTGTCCCATGTGGTCCAACGGTTAGGATTCCTGGCTCTTACCCAGGTGGCCCGGGTTCGACTCCCGGCATGGGAACATGGTTCCATGGTGTAATGGTTAGCACTCTGCACTGAATCCAGCGATCCGAGTTCGAATCTCGGTGGAACCTTTTAATCGTTAAAAATGTTTTACTTTTTTCATGCTAATTTTGCAATTAAATCATGTATCGAAATAGTTTTCAACAACGGATGTATCCCATGTGGTCCAGCGGTTAGGATTCCTGGCTCTCACCCAGGTGTCCCGGGTTCGACTCCCGGCATGGGAACATGGTTCCATGGTGTAATGGTTAGCACTCTGGACTTTGAATCCAGCGATCCGAGTTCGAATCTCGGTGGAACCTTTTATTCGTTAAAAATGTTTTACTTTTTTCATGCTAATTTTGCAATTAAATCATGTATCGAAATAGTTTTCAACAACGGATGTATCCCATGTGGTCCAGTGGTTAGGATTCCTGGCTCTCACCCAGGTGGCCCGGGTTCGACTCCCGGCATGGGAACATGGTTCCATGGTGTAATGGTTAGCACTCTGGACTTTGAATCCAGCGATCCGAGTTCGAATCTCGGTGGAACCTTTTATTCGTGATAATTTTGCAATTAAATCTTCTATGGAAATAGTTTTCAACAACGGATGTGTCCCATGTGGTCCAGCGGTTAGGATTCCTGGCTCTCACCCAGGAGGCCCGGGTTCGACTCCCGGCATGGGAACATGGTTCCATGGTGTAATGGTTAGCTCTCTGGACTTTGAATCTAGCGATCCGAGTTCGAATCTCGGTGGAACCTTTTATTCGTTAAAAATGCTTTTATTTTTTCATGCTAATTTTGCAATTAAATCATCTATGGAAATAGTTTTCAACAACGGATGTGTCCCATGTGGTCCAGCGTTTAGGATTCCTGGCTCTCACCCAGGTGGCCCGGGTTCGACTCCCGGCATGGGAACATGGTTCCATGGTGTAATGGTTAGCACTCTGGACTTTGAATCCAGCGATCCGAGTTCGAATCTTGGTGGAACCTTTTATTCGTTAAAAATGTTTTACTTTTTTCATGCTAATTTTGGAATTAAATCATCTATGGAAATAGTTTTTAACAAGGGATGTGTCCCATGTGGTCCAGCGGTTAGGATTCCTGGCTCTCACCCAGGTGGCCCGGGTTCGACTCCCGGCATGGGAACATGGTTCCATGGTGTAATGGTTAGCACTCTGGACTTTGAATCCAGCGATCCGAGTTCGAATCTCGGTGGAACCTTTTATTCGTTAAAAATGTTTTACTTTTTTCTTGATAATTTTGCAATTAAATCATGTATCGAAATAGTTTTCAACAACGAATGTATCCCATGTGGTCCAGCGGTTAGGATTCCTGGCTCTCACCCAGGTGGCCCGGGTTCGACTCCCGGCATGGGAACATGGTTCCATGGTGTAATGGTTAGCACTCTGGACTTTGAATCCAGCGATCCGAGTTCGAATCTCGGTGGAACCTTTTATTCGTTAAAAATGTTTTACTTTTTTCATGCTAATTTTGCAATTAAATCATGTATCGAAATAGTTTTCAACAACGGATGTATCCCATGTGGTCCAGCGGTTAGGATTCCTTGCTCTCACCCAGGTGGCCCGGGTTCGACTCCTGGCATGGGAACATGGTTCCATGGTGTAATGGTTAGCACTCTGGACTTTGAATCCAGCAATCCGAGTTCGAATCTCGGTGGAACCTTTTATTCGTGATAATTTTGCAATTAAATCTTCTATGGAAATAGTTTTCAACAACGTATGTGTCCCATGTGGTCCAGCGGTTAGGATTCCTGGCTCTCACCCAGGAGGCCCGGGTTCGACTCCCGGCATGGGAACATGGTTCCATGGTGTAATGGTTAGCTCTCTGGACTTTGAATCTAGCGATCCGAGTTCGAATCTCGGTGGAACCTTTTATTCGATAAAAATGTTTTTATTTTTTCATGCTAATTTTGCAATTAAATCATCTATGGAAATAGTTTTCAACAACGGATGTGTCCCATGTGGTCCAGCGGTTAGGATTCCTGGCTCTCACCCAGGTGGCCCGGGTTCGACTCCCGGCATGGGAACATGGTTCCATGGTGGTCCCATGGTTGAATCCAGCGATCCGAGTTCGAATCTCGGTGGAACCTTTTATTCGTTAAAAATGTTTTACTTTTTTCATGCTAATTTTGCAATTAAATCATCTGTGGAAATAGTTTTCAACAACGGATTTGTCCCATGTGGTCCAGCGGTTATGATTCCTGGCTCTCACCCAGGTGGCCCGGGTTCGACTCCCGGCATGGGAACATGGTTCCATGGTGTAATGGTTAGCACTCTGGACTTTGAATCCAGCGATCCGAGTTCGAATCTCGGTGGAACCTTTTATTCGTTAAAAATGTTTTACTTTTTTCATGCTAATTTTGCAATTAAATCATCTGTGGAAATAGTTTTCAACAACGGATGTGTCCCATGTGGTCCAGCGGTTAGGATTCCTGACTCTCACCCAGGTGGCCAAGGTTCGACTCCCGGCATGGGAACATGGTTCCATGGTGTAATGGTTAGCACTCTGGACTTTGAATCCAGCGATCCGAGTTCGAATCTCGGTGGAACCTTTTATTCGTTAAAAATGATTTACTTTTTTCATGCTAATTTTGCAATTAAATCATCTATCGAAATAGTTTTCAACAAGGTATGTGTCCCATGTGGTCCAGTGGTTAGGATTCCTGGCTCTCACCCAGGTGGCCCGGGTTCGACTCCCGGCATGGGAACATGGTTCCAGGGTGTAATGGTTAGCACTCTGGACTTTGAATCCAGCGGTCCGAGTTCGAATCTCGGTGGAACCTTTTATTCGTGATAATTTTGCAATTAAATCTTCTATGGAAATAGTTTTCAACAACGGATGTGTCCCATGTGGTCCAGCGGTTAGGATTCCTGGCTCTCACCCAGGTGGCCCGGGTTCGACTCCCGGAATGGGAACATGGTTCCATGGTGTAATGGTTAGCACTCTGGACTTTGAATCCAGCGATCCGAGTTCGAATCTCGGTGGAACCTTTTATTCGTTAAAAATGTTTTACTTGTTTCATGCTAATTTTGCAATTAAATCATCTATGGAAATAGTTTTCTACAACGGATGTGTCCCATGTGGTCCAGCGGTTAGGATTCCTGGCTCATACCAAGGTGGCCCGGGTTCTACTCCCGGCATGGGAACATGGTTCCATGGTGTAATGGTTAGCACTCAGGACTTTGAATCCAGCGATCCGAGTTCGAATCTCTGTGGAATCTTTTATTCGTTAAAATGTTTTACTTTTTTCATGCTAATTTTGCAATTAAATCATCTATAGAAATAGTTTTCAACAAGGTATGTGTCCCATGTGGTCCAGCGGTTAGGATTCCTGGCTCTCACCCAGGTGGCCCGTGTTCGACTCCCGGCATGGGAACATGTTTCCATGGTGTAATGGTTAGCACTCTGGACTTTGAATCCAGCGATCCGAGTTCGAATCTCGGTGGAACCTTTTATTCGTTAAAAATGTTTTACTTTTTTCATGCTAATTTTGGAATTAAATCATGTATCGAAATAGTTTTCAACAACGGATGTATCCCATGTGGTCCAGCGGTTAGGATTCCTGGCTCTCACCCAGGTGGCCCGGGTTCGACTCCCGGCATGGGAACATGGTTCCATGGTGTAATGGTTAGCACTCTGGACTTTGAATCCAGCGATCCGAGTTCGAATCTCGGTGGAACCTTTTATTCGTTAAAAATGTTTTACTTTTTTCATGCTAATTTTGCAATTAAATCATGTATCGAAATAGTTTTCAGCAACAGATGTATCCCATGTGGTCCAGTGGTTAGGATTCCTGGCTCTCACCCAGGTGGCCCGGGTTCGACTCCTGGCATGGGAACATGGTTCCATGGTGTTGTGGGGTTTAATGTAGATGGCCGGGATCTCTGAGGCGAAGAAAATAACGCAGTCAACCAGTCAAACTTACTATCAAAAATATAACATTTATTTCAAGTCTCAAAACACTGGAACACTAATTTTATACCTTTTTCAAAACATATCTTTCATCACGCGTGAGCTGAAGCACGCGCGCTGTTATGTGCGCTGGTGCTGCGGCCATTATTGCTCGGTACGCCGCAGCACTAGTATCGCCCACAGTACCCCCCCTCAGTGCTCGAAAGGGATACGGAAACGGATTCGTCTTTCAGAACGACTAGTCTCCGCAGGTTGCACTGTGGCTACTTGAGACGGGCTTGACTCCAGCTGTGGTTGAAGAAGGAATGCTGGCTTGACTCGGTCAATAGCAACCGTAACCTTGCGATTACCAAGCTGGAGATGGAAGTTTTTGTCATTCCTCTGCAGGACCTTGAAAGGACCCTCGTAAGGAGTCTGAAGAGGGCGGCGCACGGAATCAACTCGGAGAAACACGTGAGAGCATTGGTCAAGTTCCTTGTGGACGAACACGTCTGGCTTGGAGTGGTTCGACGCAGGTATTGGCTTCAAGTGACCCATGCTTGTCCGAAACCGTTTTACGTAGTCGTGAAGCTGGGGCGGTGATGGTGAAGGCATACTCTCTTTGAAGAACTCTCCGGGCAGGCGCGGAGTGGAACCGTAAACGAACTGGGCAACCGAAGCGTCCAAATCATCTCGAACAGTAGAGCGCAGACCAAGCAGGATCAAGGGGAGTTTCTCGACCCAACTGTCAGAAGCTTGACAGCGGATCGCTGCTTTCAGCCCTCTGTGGAATCGCTCGACCATACCATTTGCTGCAGGATGGTAAGCAGTGGTATGCGACTTTTCGGTTCCCAAGAGGTTCGTAAACTGCTTTACGAGTTGCGATTCAAATTGAGTGCCCTGGTCGGTAACGATGCTTTGCGGACAGCCAAACCTTGAGATCCAACCTGAGAAGAATGCTTGTGCAACAGTCTCAGCGGATTGGTCGGGGATAGGTATGGCCTCCGGCCATCGTGTCCAGCGATCCACACATGTCAGGCAGTAGCGTTGACCTCGTGACGGTGGAAGCGGTCCCACGATGTCGATGTGGACTACTCTAAAGCGGTCGTCTGGTTCAGGGAAGCTTCCTAGAGGCGACTTAGTATGGCGAGTAACTTTTGATTTTTGACACGGCACACAGGTTCGAGCCCAGTTGGTGCAGTCTGAGCGCAAATTTTTCCAGATGTACTTGGATTTTACTAGCTTGACTGTAGGGCGAACACCAGGGTGTGATAAGTTGTGCACGCTGTCAAAAACTTGTCGCCGGAACTCTGGTGGAATGTAAGGCCGATCGACTCCAGTGGAAACATCACACGCAATCCTTAGATTCGTTCCAGGAATCAAAATATCCTTTATATCTAGGACTGATCCTGGACTGCGCAGCAATTCTAATTCTGGGTCGTTACTCTGCCTTTCAGCTAGCATGGTGTAATTTATTTGGTTTGGGAACTCTATGCTGAAAATGCGAGACAAAGCATCGGCTACTACATTTTTCTCCCCAGGTAAATATTGGATGTTTGTTGAGAATTGGCTGATATATTCCAAGTGCCTCTGTTGTCGTGGGGAACATTTATCGGATCTTTGCCGGAACGCAAACGACAAGGGTTTATGGTCGGAAAAGATGACAAAATTCCTACCCTCCAAAAAATAGCGAAACTGCTTAACAGCTGAATACGCAGCTAAAAGCTCGCGGTCATACGCGCTGTACTTGAGCTCAGCGGGATTTAGCTTACGCGAAAAATATTGGAGAGGTTGAGTGTTACCCTGGACCACTTGGTTTAAAACTGCGCCAACAGAGGTGGAAGAAGCATCCACCATGACAGAGATTTCAGCATCAGCGACGGGATGGGCAAGTAAGGTGGAGGTAGCCAAGGACTCTTTGCCAGCCTCAAACGCGGCTACGGCCTCGTCGTTCCACTGGATTCTAGTCGTGTCGTTTTTCTTTTTACTGTTGACGAACGCGTACAGTGGAGCCTGGATCTCTGCTGCCCTGGGGATGAACCGGTGGTAAAAATTCAGTGTGGCGAGAAAACGTCTCAAGTCCTTCACGGTCTCGGGTTGTGGGAAGTTAGCGATGGCCGAAACCTTGTCTGGAACTGGTGCTATTCCTGCAGGAGATACCAGATACCCCAGGAAGATCACTTCGCCAACACCGAAGGTACATTTGTCAGGATTGATCACCAACCCGTACTTTTTTAGCCTGCTGAAAATTTCTCTTAAGTGGTCATGGTGGGATTTCTCGTCATCTGAAACCACTAGAACGTCATCGAGATAAGAGAAGCAGAAATCCAGTCCTCTAAGAACTTCATGCATAAACCTTTGAAAGGTATTTCCAGCATTTCGTAACCCAAAAGGCATTTTGGTGAACGAAAAAGATCCAAAAGGGGTTGTTACCGTCGTTTTGGCAATATCAGATGGTTCGACAGGTATTTGGTAATATGCCCTCACGAGATCGATTTTAGAAAAAACTTTCTTTCCAGAGAGGTTGTGCGAAAAATCGTGTAAATGCGGGATCGGATAGCGATCCGGAACTGTGACTGAGTTGACCCGCCTAAAATCACCACAAACGCGCCACGATTTGTCCTTTTTGGGCACCATATGGATTGGGCTAGCCCAAGGACTGTTTGCAGGAACACAGATTCCATCAGCGAGTAATCGCTGAAATTCCTCTCGCACGACTTTCAGCTTCTCTGGTGACAACCGTCGTGGTTTAGAAAAAACAGGTTGACCTGTCGTCTGAATACAATGCGTGGTGGTATGCAATACGCTTGAATTAGACAAATTAGAGTTCAAAATTTCCGGGAACTCCTGCAGCAGGTCATGAAAAGAGGATTTCTTGGACACGAAACTCAAACCAAGGGAAGGTCCATTGACTACTCCTGTTTTGATGCTAAGTGTTGTTTCCCTATCTATTAAGCGTTTATTTTTTACATCTACGAGTAGACCAAATTTTTGTAGAAAGTCAGCTCCGAGAAGTGGTCTCGTGACGTCGGCTATTAAAAAGTTGAACGGGAAATTTCGACGCAAGCCGATATTAACTTTCAAAAACTGGGTTCCATAGGTTTTAATGCGAGTGCCGTTAGCGGCATATAAATTCACATCGTTTACAGATTGGCAAGTTTTAAATTTACCTCTGGGGAGTACCGAGACGCAAGCTCCAGTATCGACGAGGTAGCTCAACCTTGCATCACGATCGTAGACAAAGAGACGACTGTTTAGGGCCTCGACATCCTCTGTCGCCGCGAGAGTCGGGGCTACAAGTTTTCCGAGACAAACTTGCACGGCTGTTGACACTTGTGAGCTCTGTTTCCGAACCGGTAATGGTACCAACATAGACCACTGGCTTTCCTCTCGGCACTTCGACTTTTGGAGCGGAATCTGTTTCTTGATCCGGAGCGACGTTGAGGTGGACGAGAGAGACGAGAAACTTGCTCCCTCAACGCGGAGATCTCCTGACGTAATGTCGAAACTTCATTGGTTTCAGGATCCCTTTTGTCGACGGCAGAAACAACTGCGGATTTCGAAACTTCCTGTATCTTATCCGCCATTAACGCCTGCTGGTCGAGAGGTTCGTTTGAAACGCTTAGAATCTGTTGCACGGAAACTGGTAAGCGTTGCAGCCATAAGCTTTTAACTGCCTCCTCAGAAAAATTTTTGGCCAACTCCTTCATCTCTCGTAACAGTTGGCTGGGTTTCCTGTCTCCTAGCTCTAAGTCATGCAGAAGCAATCGGAGTTTTGAAGTTTCTGACTCCGAAAATTGGTCGATAAGCCGCTTCTTTAAGGTGTCGTACTTCTCGTGAGTAGGAGGAGAACAAATTAAATCTGTCACATGGGACAGTATACTTTCATCCAATGATGCTACAAGGCAATAGTACTTCGTTTGATCCGCGTGAATCCCTGACGTCGCAAACTGTGCCTCGATGAAATGAAAGTAGGCTACCGCGTTTGACTTCCAGAATGCCGGTGGTTTCAGCCCGACCGCTTGCACCTCACTTTGAGACGTCTGTGAAGAAGATCCCGCAAGTTGCTTGTCATCTACCATGGTAAATTATCAAAAGGACTAAGGCGTGTTGAAAGTCTCATCAAGGAATCACCACTGTGGGGTTTAATGTAGATGGCCGGGATCTCTGAGGCGAAGAAAATAACGCAGTCAACCAGTCAAACTTACTATCAAAAATATAACATTTATTTCAAGTCTCAAAACACTGGAACACTAATTTTATACCTTTTTCAAAACATATCTTTCATCACGCGTGAGCTGAAGCACGCGCGCTGTTATGTGCGCTGGTGCTGCGGCCATTATTGCTCGGTACGCCGCAGCACTAGTATCGCCCACAGTGTAATGGTTAGCACTCTGGACTTTGAATCCAGCGATCCGAGTTCGAATCTCAGTGGAACCTTTTATTCGTGATAATTTTGCAATTAAATCTTCTATGGAAATAGTTTTCAACAACGGATGTGTCCCATGTGGTCCAGCGGTTAGGATTCCTGGCTCTCACCCAGGAGGCCCGGGTTCGACTCCCAGCATGGTTCCATGGTGTAATGGTTAGCTCTCTGGACTTTGAATCTAGCGATCCGTGTTCGAATCTCGGTGGAACCTTTTATTCGTTAAAAATGTTTTTATTTTTTCATGCTAATTTTGCAATTAAATCATCTATGGAAATAGTTTTCAACAACGGATGTGTCCCATGTGGTCCAGCGGTTAGGATTCCTGGCTCTCACCCAGGTGGCCCGGGTGCGACTCCCGGCATGGGAACATGGTTCCATGGTGTAATGGTTAGCACTCTGGACTTTGAATCCAGCGATCCGAGTTCGAATCTTGGTGGAACCTTTTATTCGTTAAAAATGTTTTACTTTTTTCATGCTAATTTTGGAATTAAATCATCTATGGAAATAGTTTTCAACAACGGATGTGTCCCATGTGGTCCAGCGGTTAGGATTCCTGGCTCTCACCCAGGTGGCCCGGGTTCGACTCCCGGCATGGGAACATGGTTCCATGGTGTAATGGTTAGCACTCTGGACTTTGAATCCAGCGATCCGAGTTCGAATCTCGGTGGAACCTTTTATTCGTTAAAAATGTTTTACTTTTTTCATGCTAATTTTGCAATTAAATCATCTGTGGAAATAGTTTTCAACAACGGATGTGTCCCATGTGGTCCAGCGGTTAGGATTCCTGGCTCTCACCCAGGTGGCCAAGGTTCGACTCCCGGCATGGGAACATGGTTCCATGGTGTAATGGTTAGCACTCTGGACTTTGAATCCAGCGATCCGAGTTCGAATCTCGGTGGAACCTTTTATTCGTTAAAATGATTTACTTTTTTCATGCTAATTTTGCAATTAAATCATCTATCGAAATAGTTTTCAACAAGGTATGTGTCCCATGTGGTCCAGCGGTTAGGATTCCTGGCTCTCACCCAGGTGGCCCGGGTTCGACTCCCGGCATGGGAACATGGTTCAATGGTGTAATGGTTAGCACTCTGGACTTTGAATCCAGTGATCCGAGTTCGAATCTCGGTGGAACCTTTTATTCGTTAAAAATGTTTTACTTTTTTCATGCTAATTTTGCAATTAAATCATGTATCGAAATAGTTTTCAACAACGGATGTATCCCATGTGGTCCAGTGGTTAGGATTCCTGGCTCTCACCCAGGTGGCCCGGGTTCGACTCCTGGCATGGGAACATGGTTCCATGGTGTAATGGTTAGACCTCTTGACTGAATCCAGCGATCCGAGTTCGAATCTCGGTGGAACCTTTTAATCGTTAAAAATGTTTTACCTTTTTCATGCTAATTTTGCAATTAAATCATCTATGGAAATAGTTTTCAACAACGGATGTGTCCCATGTGGTCCAGCGGTTAGGATTCCTGGCTCACACCCATGTGGCCCGGGTTCGACTCCCGGCATGGGAACATGGTTCCATGGTGTAATGGTTAGCACTCTGGACTTTGAATCCAGCGATCCGAGTTCAAATCTCGGTGGAACCTTTTATTCGTTAAAAATGTTTTACTTTTTTCATGCTAATTTTGCAATTATATCCTCTGTGGAAATAGTTTTCAACAACGGATGTGTCCCATGTGGTCCAGCGGTTAGGATTCCTGGCTCACACCCATGTGGCCCGGGTTCGACTCCCGGCATGGGAACATGGTTCCATGGTGTAATGGTTAGCACTCTGGACTTTGAATCCAGCGATCCGAGTTCAAATCTCGGTGGAACCTTTTATTCGTTAAAAATGTTTTACTTTTTTCATGCTAATTTTGCAATTAAATCATCTATAGAAATAGTTTTCAACAAGGTATGTGTCCCATGTGGTCCAGCGGTTAGGATACCTGGCTCTCACCAAGGTGGCCCGGGTTCGACTCCCGGCATGGAAACATGGTTCCATGGTGTAATGGTTAGCACTCTGGACTTTGAATCCAGCGATCCGAGTTCGAATCTCGGTGGAACCTTTTATTCGTTAAGAATGTTTTACTTTTTTCATGCTAATTTTGCAATTAAATCATGTATCGAAATAGTTTTCAACAACGGATGTATCCCATGTGGTCCAGCGGTTAGGATTCCTGGCTCTCACCCAGGTGGCCGGGTTCGACTCCCGGCATGGGAACATGGTTCCATGGTGTAATGGTTAGCACTCTGGACTTTGAATCCAGCGATCCGAGTTCGAATCTCGGTGGAACCTTTTATTCGTTAAAAATGTTTTACTTTTTTCATGCTAATTTTGAAATTAAATCATGTATCGAAATAGTTTTCAACAACGGATGTATCCCATGTGGTCCAGCGGTTAGGATTCCTGGCTCTCACCCAGGTGGCCCGGGTTCGACTCCCGGCATGGGAACATGGTTCCATGGTGTAATGGTTAGCACTCTGGACTTTGAATTCAGCGATCCGAGTTCGAATCTCGGTGGAACCTTTTATTCGTTAAAAATGTTTTACTTTTTTCATGATAATTTTGCAATTAAATCATCTATGGAAATAGTTTGGTTTGGTTTGGTTTGGTTTTTTGGTTACATATATTTTCCGGTATGTGTGCTTGATCTCAAGGATCCGCTTATACACCTTCAATGGAAATAGTTTTCAACAACGGATGTATCCCATGTGGTCCAGCGGTTAGGATTCCTGGCTCTCACCCAGGTGGCCCGGGTTCGACTCCTGGCATGGGAACATGGTTCCATGGTGTAATGGTTAGACCTCTGGACTGAATCCAGCGATCCGAGTTCGAATCTCGGTGGAACCTTTTAATCGTTAAAAATGTTTTACCTTTTTCATGCTAATTTTGCAATTAAATCATCTATGGAAATAGTTTTCAACAAGGGATGTGCCCATGTGGTCCAGCGGTTAGGATTCCTGGCTCTCACCCAGGTGGCCCGGGTTCGACTCCCGGCATGGGAGCATGGTTCCATGGTGGTCCCATGGTTGAATCCAGCGATCCGAGTTCGAATCTCGGTGGAACCTTTTATTCGTTAAAAATGTTTTACTTTTTTCATGCTAATTTTGCAATTAAATCCTCTGTGGAAATAATTTTCAACAACGGATGTGTCCCATGTGGTCCAGCGGTTAGGATTCCTGGCTCACACCCAGGTGGCCCGGGTTCGACTCCCGGCATGGGAACATGGTTCCATGGTGTAATGGTTAGCACTCTGGACTTTGAATCCAGCGATCCGAGTTCAAATCTCGGTGGAACCTTTTATTCGTTAAAAATGTTTTACTTTTTTCATGCTAATTTTGCAATTAAATCATCTATAGAAATAGTTTTCAACAAGGTATGTGTCCCATGTGGTCCAGCGGTTAGGATTCCTGGCTCTCACCCAGGTGGCCCGGGTTCAACTCCCGGCATGGAAACATGGTTCCATGGTGTAATGGTTAGCACTCTGGACTTTGAATCCAGCGATCCGAGTTCGAATCTCGGTGGAACCTTTTATTCGTTAAAAATGTTTTACTTTTTTCATGCTAATTTTGCAATTAAATCATGTATCGAAATAGTTTTCAACAACGGATGTATCCCATGTGGTCCAGTGGTTAGGATTCCTGACTCTCACCCAGGTGGCCCGGGTTCGACTCCCGGCATGGGAACATGGTTCCATGGTGTAATGGTTAGCACTCTTGACTTTGAATCCAGCGATCCGAGTTTGAATCTCGGTGGAACCTTTTATTCGTGATAATTTTGCAATTAAATCTTCTATGGAAATAGTTTTCAACAACGGATGTGTCCCATGTGGTCCAGCGGTTAGGATTCCTGGCTCTCACCCAGGTGTCCCGGGTTCGACTCCCGGCATGGGAACACGGTTCCATGGTGTAATGGTTAGCACTCTGGGCTTTGAATCCAGCGATCCGAGTTCGAATCTCGGTGGAACCTTTTATTCGTTAAAAAATTAACGCTACCGCACTACATTAGGTCCCAGCTCCTGGGGGCCTACCACGAGCCTCTCGACAAAAATAACGACACCCTTACTTCTTCCGTGTCGAGAACGCTGATGAAGCAAGCAAGTTGTCGACACCACACTGTCGCGGAAGGTTATCCATAGGAAATAGCATTAGTGATCGCAAGTGAGGTCGAGAGTATGGGCTCACTTAACAAGAGGGTCTACCATCAGACTGTCGGGAAGTTTTTAACTGTCGTTAAGTGGTATCGAGAAAGTGAAAAACTCAACGACACCTCAAGAGGTGTCTATATCTTGTTAACGACACGAGAACAAGCTCTTTTATACGCTATAAATTATGTGTATTGTTTACCCTGTTATCATTGCACGTTTTTTGAGATACTTAAAGGTATTTTTAAAGTAAAATTTGCTTGCATTACTTCTTTTTTTTTTAAATTATCAACTTAAAAATCGGGCCGGTTTTATGTACTAAAAATTAAAGTCGATTTGTGGGTTTTATTTATTAAGAGAATTGAGGATTACTCATACGTTTTTTTTTCAGATAATATATAAACAATCGTGCATCCAAAAAGCAGCTTTAAAATGATTATCTAATTTAAAAAATTTTAATCAGAAATAATCACCGTGGTGATGGGAAAAAATTTTGTTCTTTATCCAAAACTTATTTTTTTGCGATTAAAAAACTGTAATCAATTGATAACAAAAATTTCCTGAATTTAAGTTTGTCCTCCGTTATATGTTCGTAAAGGTATTCGTTTTAAGCGTCTTAATCTTATTACGATCATCCCTTGTTTAGAGTGGCGAGAATTTTGCTCATGAAAAAACGAGTTCCTTCCCTTGCGTTGGTGATCATTTCAAATTACGCCAATGTAACTTAACTCCCCGCCTATTTCTGACGTACAAGATGACGAAAACTTTTTACACCAATCAAAAGCGTTATTTCTTCTCGACACCTATACTCTCGAACTCAGTTGCAATCGGTAAAAGCTTGCTTGCATTTGTCGACATTCAAAAACAACATCGTCGTGGTAAGCCATCGACAATTTGATCTCGTTTTTTCAGCATTCCCGACACCATCGTGCTGCCATCTATAAATCGAAAGATAAAATCCACATGAAATCACTTCTGTGGTTATTCTACCTCCAGACTCTTTTTACTGTATTAATTTCAACTTGAACCTTGTAAAAATATATTTTAAAAATGAAAGAAAAAATATTCCATCATAAATAAGTACCCAATGACGTGTATTTTTATGAATAGAATTTTCATCTATTTCATACAAAGCAAATAATGGCGGCGATTTGGGCTATTTGCAATGGAAGATCTGATGACTACGCAGAGAAAACATAGTTCCTACGCAAAATAAAAATATTGTTTCATCTATAGGTTGAAAAGTAATTCCTAAGAGCGCTTTTTAATGTACAATAGCTATTAATGTGAAAATAATGCTACAGCCCTCGATAAGAGGTGTCGTAGAGCTTTTTCGCCTCTCTGTCGTTTTCTCCTCTAGGTTTCTCCTCTCATGGTAGGACCTGTAGTTAAGTTTGAGGCGCATCACGTGACTGTCGATAATTTCGGCAATATTAACGATAACGACACGCTGGTGGTAGAGCCCCTTTGTTACTGCGCTCCCCCCCTATTCCTATTCGACCTATCCTACCCAGTGTGTACCACGAATTAATGTTACCCGGTATTGTGTCTTTTGATCACGATTTCAATACCGAAACTCCTTCTAGCAACCCAACAGGTTTCGTGTTTACCCATTTTCTCCTTCCTCGTGTGCCTTACTGGGTTCAGGAAACTTTTGCTGTCGAGTTTAGTAAAGCAGTTTTATTGAATGCACCTTTACCAAAATCTTATTTTTCATGCTGCTCACAAAACTGAAAATGAGAAATTTTCGTCATATCTCTTCTGTTTCTCTAACAGATGATCGTCTTTGATAGGAAAAAAAAATGGTTAGCATATTTAGATAAAAAAAACCTTTGATCACATTTCCGATAATGAACAACTTTGAACGGAATTCTTCGGCTCATCAATTTCTTCTATCTATTTAAAAAAAAATCCAGTTTCTATAAAGGGTATTGTTTCTATGGAACAATGCCGAAAACTTATCTTTGGGTAGATTTCCTAGTATATACTACTTATTTTCCGCTTAGAATTTGAAAATTTTCATATTTTTTGCTGACCAAAAATAACTGTCTATTATTTTAGGATTCGATGATTTAAGACGGCAAAATACACTTATTATGAAATTTTTGTTTTAATTAAGATATTTTTTAGTTTCTATTCATTTAATTATTTTTCAATATTTGTTTTAGAATACATGGCAAGGCAATTCTTAGAAAAAGTTTATGTCGTAGAATATTTCAAATCTGCTTTTAAGAACGCTTTTCTCTGTTACTTTAAAGATGAGTTTTATTGTTTTTTTCTGTTGAGTTTATTATAATGCTGTCGATTTTAAAAGTGGACTGCTCCCTGTGTCTCTAGATCCACGTTGTCATTTAATTTTTTTTTTTGATTAATTGCATTTAGTTACACATTAGTTATAGTTATAGCATATAGTTAGTTATAACTTATAACATTGAAAATTGGACATAACTAATTATATTTGATTTTTAATTTAAATATTAATCAAAATATTTTAATTCAGCCCAATACACTGGCTCAAAGTAGATAATGAACACCTTTTGGGAATAAATACTCCAGCGGAACAAACCATATACCCTTGCACTGTTCTTGATAAAACTTTCATAAGCAGAAAGATTTTCTGTACTACCTTTTTATAAAATAATAATAATAATATAATAATAATAATAATAATAATAATAATAATAATAATAATAATAATAATAATAATAATAATAATAACAATAACAATAACAATAACAATAACAATAACAATAACAATAACAATAACAATAACAATAACAATAACAATAACAATAACAATAACAATAACAATAACAATAACAATAATAATTTATTTTCCATAATGTACAGAGTGAAATTTACAAAAATATTAAACAAAGAAAGAATACATTATGGATAAACCACCACTTTAGCAGTCTGCTGTGATGTGGTGGTGGTGGCAACATGCGAGGAAAAAAACAATAATACAAAACAAACTTGGCAATTAATCCTACAGAACTATACACAACAAATTGTACGCACATAAAGAATAAAAATATTAGATTTTATAAAACAAATAATCAGAACGCTCTGAAACAACTATCAATCAAATACTATGGTAGAATGTGCAAATGAAGAAAACACTGTCAACCAAAAAATGTCTCCACATCATTGTTTAATAAAAGCTATGCCTTCAGGTTACGAACAAAAGAAGAAAACGTTACCGAGGAGGATACAGAAATGGGTAAAAAATTGAACAATTTTGGAGCCGAAAATGTAAAAAAACGCTTGTAAGCCTCGATTCTAGGAAAGGGAATAAAAACACGGTTCAAATTTCTTAATCTTTCTGAAAAAACATTTAAATTTCCCTGTAAATGACCTCCTCTTTGAAAAAAAAAATTCGTAGAACGCGATATATATATAAATTTCTAAGAGGAAGAATTCTTAAGGACATATATAAAGGAAAAGACGAATCCCGTGTCCTGGCTCCACTCACTATCCTAATTATTTTATTCTGACAAATTATTAATGGATTATATAGTAGAATAAATATCTGTAGGTATATCCTAAAATTATGGCATATACTTAAAATTTATATATTTTTTTTAATATTTGAAACAATAGAAGAACTTAAAATGTATAGTAACAGAACCTTTACATAGTGTTTTCGTGTGACGTCACACTCTAATAGAAATGCTCCAATAGAAGAATTACACGACCAGTTATTTTCTGTAACTGTTAACCTTCTATAGGTCAACGCCTCTGTTGCTAAGGCCGTTGCTAGGTCCGAGTCATGTGATTGAAAGTGTGTACCTAAAGTTAATTTTAAAGTAATTTATAATTTTTAATGTGAGTAAGAGGTAATGTCAAACGTTCTCACTTAATAAAAATATTAAGCGAAAATTTTGGCTAAGAGGAACATGCAAATTATTTTTAATATTGCTCCACTTCATGGATGCCTATGATATTTTTAATCGCCCCTGGAAAATAATTTTAATGACAGCATCCTGTATTGGCCAATCCACCTTCAACCTAATTCAGGGAGATTTTCCACGAAATCCTATAATTACCATCAAGGATTCTGATACTAAACAAATGAACTGAAAATATCGATGGAAGGGAAGTTAGGCAATTATTATTTTACGCTGTGTTGAGCACTTTAATTACTTTCGATGAACTACTAAGCGATATTGATTTCGTTTTTGGACTGCAGTCTAAGTAAAATTTGGCTTTCTTATTACAGTCGACTCCGCTTAATGTGATCACTTTTGCCTTTAATTAGAATGATATTAATATCTGATTGATAATAATAAGCGATTTGATACTAGAAAGTTTCGAACAGTGTAACTCGAGAGTTTGCCTTATAAACACAACTATTGTAGTCTTAATTGAAGTATTTAAAGTGATTACTTGTCATGTATTTTGCAACTTTTACATTTGGAAAGAAAAATAGTAGAACGGAACAAATAACACTAATACATTAATGACTCATTTTGTATGATTATGTATTAAAACTGGCCTTCAAACGGGAAAAGGGAGGTTTATAGGGGATTTCACTAGATTTTGATAACATAAGCGATATAATGATCACATAAAACGATAATGTGTTAATATTACGAATCAGTAATTGAAATGTGTTTCTCTGGAAATCGTTCACGAAAAACTTTTTTTTAGAATAGAATGTCTTTTTCCCAGAAGTTCTCATAAATAGGTAAACATAATAGTTTTTCATGATTAAAATGTTGCGCCTTAATTTACATTAGTTCGTTTTCTGTTTCTTTTACACAGTTTAACCGTAAAATAATTCAGAAACTATCTAGCCATTTATACAATCAAACCGTTTGTTTAAAAGAGTTTCATTTATTATTATTACCTATTAAAATTAGATGCGTTTGATACGTTCCACATTAAGGAGAAAGGTAAATATTTAATTAAAAGATAATTTGATGTTCAGGCTTTTGATATTTCTAAACAAAAATTAATGCATTACAATTATTTTCTTTGGGATAATCCACCCAACTATTTATTCATGTGTATAATTAGGTGCATACATTTTAGATTAAGGCAATTTGTAAAATATTTAATAGGTGGGATTGTTTAGAAATGTGTTTCTGAATAACTCATATGATTTCTATACCCAAGAAAGGATTCAGTTAAGAAAATCTTTTAACTATTCAAGGGATCCTTAATTTAACACCTAAAATAATAATAAAATGCTGTTAATTCAGGAAACATTTAGGATTAGGGTCTTCTCCCCTGGTTCTAGAAATCTAGTTTTAGACCTAATAATGACTAATTTGTAAGAGAATATTTTGGCCCCTCTCGAAATAAATTTCGATATACGCCACTGAAATCATTTTAAACTAGGAATATATACATTAGAAAATAACTGTTTCCATATGATTTTTCTATCACACTTTTAAAAATATGAATAGTTTGATATCAATTTTACAAAATTACATAAAATACTATTGCTTAAGGCGCAGCATAACGTTACTCGAAATATTCCCGATTTTTTTTTAAAACGCGAAAGAAAAATATCAGGAATTCTACTAAGGCATAATTCAAAATGGACAAAAATTGAGTTTTGTTATTCTGTGACCTAAACATGATAACATTTCTTAGGTGACAGTAAATCACAACAACGCTTCAAATAGCATTCTTAATTACTATTCTTTACTAGACTGCAACTTTTCTTGACTCCATGAAGTCACTGCGTGGAAGGAAAAACTGAGTAAAAAGAAAGCTTTGTTGGGTTGCTAGGAGACGTTTCAGTACGCAAACCGTGATAAAAAGGCGCTATATACGTATACATGGGTTTAACAAACTGATCATATTTCTAAATTAAAGTTCTTAATTTCACTCAAAGTTCAGACACCGGGCTGGGAACTTCTTTCCTCGTTTTGTTTCTTTACTGTCAAGTTCAGTATATACATTTTACAATACCATCCGGATTTTATTATCAAACTGTTCAAAATACTCATCATTTCATACCAACTTTTATTTAATTAAATTGATCATCATAAACGAACACTCAATTATACTCCGTCCTACAACATTCCATAAAACCCTACCGCATTTTTTAATTTGCCAAATCCCAATATTCATCCATGAATATTCATACTCTTGGATCCATAACCATCCATCTAAAAGCCACCGACGATCTTTTTCGAAATTCAAGCCACACCACTTCCACAAAGCACCAACAACTCAACCCTTCCATGCTAAATGCGAGGAAGGGAAATCACGAATTCCGCTAAGAAACGTCTCGGGAAAGGGGAACACCCCTCTCCAAATCGAATTTGAATCGAAAGGGGAGAACTCCCCCTAGAGGGGAAAAAGCCCTCAGTTCTTCCACCAGGTATTTTCGTTTACGATATTACCCTGCGGAAAGAAGGCCACTCGGCTCATTTTTATCGCATCGCCGCGTCATTTGTTAGGGCCAAGAAGAGCTTTCTGCTGTTTTTCGTGGGGCACTTTTCCTCTCTATCAGAGCTCTGCTCGTGACACGTCGGAAGTGCACATATTTTGGGTGGTGGGAGGGAGGTCCCGGCTAACAACCTGGGCATAAACAGTTTTAGTCCCAGCGATGATGATTAGTTGCTGGAGGAGGGGAAAAATCGATTCATTCACACCCAATTCGGATCGAGATTGAACCGGCGGATTGGATCGTATTGTACTTTGATATATGAAGAGGGGAAAGTCCCCTTGTTGTTGTTGTTGTTGCATCTCGAACATAAGGTGGTATCAAAGATTGGGTTATGTCTGATTGATGCATTCTGGGTATAGTTGTTGCATTTCATTTCCATTTCGTTCCTGATGGATTTCCATGTATAGTAGGAAATCTGTTCTGGGTCTAGATGAAGTAGGAGTTTTTGATGTTACATGGAGTGTCACTGTTGCACGTACACAAAATTATATAGGGGGGGAAGGTTTCGTAGATGGCAACATAAGCATAAATATTCAGGGATGTAAAATATTTTAATAAAAACCTTTGGGCACTGTAAAAGTAAACTATCCTGATTTTTTGTTGATTTACTGTCTAATATACGACATAGAAATGTAGCCCATACATGAAAAGAAGTGTTTCTTTAAAAGTTTTTGTGTTGGTTTCAGACCGAGGTGAAACAAAGGGAGTTCAAGAAAATGATATTCTTACAGGAAAATTTATATCGCTGATGCATAGAAAAACGTATTGTTTCATTCTTACTTGCAATTTCTACATCTTAACAATTAAAAATAAAAATATGTACAGTCGGTCCATAAAGTATTCGTACACCCAACAAGTTTTCACAAGTATACCTCCTATTACGGCTAAATTCCACGGACAAAATCCAAACAAAAATTATCCTAACATAGTATGTTATTCTTCATTATAATCTACCAAAAAAGAGCAAAAAATATCAGAACAGTTAGAAAAAAATTATTTAAAAAATGAAATTCTGATAATTTTTGCTCTTTTTTTTGGTAGATTATAATGAAGAATAACATGTTAGGATAATTTTTGTTTGTATTTTGCCCGTGGAATTTAGCCGTAATAGGAGGTATACAAGTGCAAATTTGTTGTGGGTGTACGAATACTTTCTGGATGTGACTGTATTTAAGACTGAGAGGGTTTAGAAACTAATTTCGGACTTCATAAAGTTACATTCAGCATAAGGCTAGCTAAACTTACATTCTTTGCTATTGAAATTTTTAAGAGTAGGGTATCTTTGTGTAGAACAGTCTTTCTAGTGTGTATCACGGAGATTTTACCAGCACTGCAGAATCTAACATCTCCACAATGCAATACTCCTAAAGAATCCTACCTAGCTTATTGCAACTCTTCTTGAATTGTCTCAACTCGTATCAAAAACTGAAACTTGTAAGAAAGATCGAGTGTTTTGTTTTCATTCAAAACTCCTCTCAAATTTTTTCTAAAAAGTTTTTTTTTAAGTGTAGATTGTATTTATAAATTAGAAGTATAAAAATGTAGTTTACTGGCTCTGGATTGTGTAAGTTTCCTAGCTTTTGAATTATAAGTTTCGAAACAAAATTGCTAACCTTTTCCTTTTCAAATACCCCTATATATTCTAATCCTCTAATGATTTAAAATACTCTGTGTGGTAAAATGCGAGTAAATTAATAAACGAAATCTACCCTTTTAAAATTTTGGTTTAAAGTAGAAAACAGTTCCAATTACGGTAACTTATAAATATGCGTTTTTGCTATCATAAGGGTAACTTTATATACTCCATACTTTCATGGGTTCCCCGTCAAATCGCTGACAAACAGATTAGTATCAAAGCCCTCGGTTTTCTGTTGACACAGCAACTTTTCCACAATTTGAGTCAGATATTTGACACCGATATTAAACTAAGGGGAAAAGGGGGAAGTTTAAAGGTTGTTTTAACATAAAAATGCTGTTTTGAAAGATAGTCATTTATTTCAGAAACTCAAAAATGAGTAGGCAGAGTAGGCTTAGTTTATTACTAAGGAAGCATATTTATGAATACATTAATTACGCCATTGTAATTTGATTTTGTGAATTTATGTACCTAGTATATACGTAAAATTGTTTTGAATATTTAAAAGGTGTTTACATAAAATTAGTATCATTAATTAAAAGCTGAATACTCTTTATTCTGCTTCAAACATTCTTGATAGATTTTTACAAAATCAAAAGAGCTTGAGGTATTGTGCCTTTTTAAAGTACTATAGAGTTCTATAGAGATACTATAGAGAGAGAATGCTATAGAGTTCACTAAAAAATTAAAGGTGTCTAAAGATTTAATGAAGAAAAGTGTTGTGGCATCACTATTGCTGTGACGTATGCGGTGTGACGTGTCTGATGATGAACTGCTGTACGCTTGGTATAAATTGAAGATTCGCAGTTGTGATAAAAGGAAGATGCTAGACCTTAATCTTTACATTTCTATTTAACTTGTTGTACTAATAAATTATTGTTTTTTGAAATGGTTTCTTTTGTCGCGCATCACAACATAATGGCGACGGGGATCCTTATGATCGAATCTACGAAGAATAGCTGTTGATCTACAGTGCTGTATGGAATTTCTGTGTGCAGTGGTTGTTTACTGAAGATGAATCTCAGTTTGATTCAAAACAACAGGTGTTGCTGCGTTCTTCCCCTCTCATCTCCCGAGTCTTCCGGCACTGGTATCTTTTTCTTATTTCCAAGAGCATCGGGTAACTTTTGAAAGTGTTCTTGTTAGCATTGTGTGTAATGTGCAAGCTAGTCATTTGATTTCTAATTATGGCTGTGGAGGTTCCACCGAGAATTATGGCTGTGGTAGGATCTATCCGAGAATTTGATATTTCTCATCCAAATTCTTTTGAGTTGTATGCTGAGCAGTTAAAATTTTATTTAGAGGCTAATTCGATCACTGATGCAGGGAAAAAAAGGGCTACACTTTTAGCTGTTTGTGGAATGAAAACTATTGAAGTGATTCGTACTCTTGTTTCTCCGGATCCGATTGCCAGTAAAACATATGATCAAATTATGCAGTTGCTAAAAGATCATTTTTGTCCTAGATCCTCGGAGATTTTTAGGCGGTTTAAGTTTCACAAAAGAGTACAGGGTAAAACCGAATCAGTTAATGCATACGTAACTGAGCTAAAAAAGCTAGCAGAGGATTGTGGATTTGGTAATAACTTGTCAGAACGTCTTAGGGATCAGTTTGTGTGTGGTATGCGCGATGAGGAGGTCCAACGGAAATTGTTGGCTGAATCAACATTGAACTTTGGTACCGCGGTTGCTGCCGCAATGGCTGCTGAGGCTGCAGCTTCTCAATCTAAATTCATGCACTCGGACCCTCCAAGTTCGAGTTTTTCTGATTCTGTTGATCAAGTAAGACGTAATCGGACAGGGTTTAAAAAAGAGGGATACCCTAATCCTAAAGGTACGCGAGAAAATACGCATCCACGAAACAAAGCTAAATATTGTTACAGTTGTGGAGGTGATCATGAGAGATCGTCTTGTAGGTTTCGGAACGCTGTATGCTATTATTGTAAATTTAAAGGTCACATTAAATCGATGTGTCGTAAGGTAAAAAATCACGCTCGCACAAACGAGGTTGAGACACATGAAGAGTATCTGAATTCTGTGACCCAGTTTAAATCTAAATTTAAACAGAGTGTAGATGTTGAAATTGATGGTAAAAATGTTAAAATGGAAGTTGATTCTGGATCGTATTACTCTATAATGTCAGTTCAGAGTTTTGGGAAAATTTTTGCTTCAAAAATGCCTGCTGTTGAAAAAACTAGTGTAAGATTGAGAGACTTTCAGAAAAATGATATTTCTCTAGAGGGTGTGTGCAAAGTAACTGTTAGGTACAAAACATACAGGGCTAGTTTAGATTTGCTGATATCTAAATGCAAATGTACTACTATTTTGGGGTTTTCATGGTTTGAAAAACTGGGTATAGCTCTTACGGGAGTGAATAAAATTGAATCGGATGTTGTGGGAAAAGTACTTGAGAAGTATTCTGAAGTGTTCGATGAAAACTTGGGTACTTACAAAGGTCCTAAAATATCTTTACCCATAAACCCTGATTTTCCTCCTATCAGGTTTAAAGCTAGAAACGTCCCTTTGGCCTTGAAACCCAAAATTGAAGTGGCCCTTGAAAAGTTACTCAAAGAGGGTGTCATTGAGAAAATTGATAATCCCAAATGGACGACCCCTGTTGTCCCGGTACTAAAGCCCTCAGGTGAAGTTAGGCTCTGTGGCGACTATAAAGTCACCTTGAACAAAGCAATGAATGCTCACCCTTATCCAATCCCAGCTATAATGCAGTTACTATCAAATTTAAAGGGGGGAGGATATTATGCGAAAATTGATTTGGCCCAGGCATACTTGCAATTGCCTGTAGATGATGTTTCTGCTGAAGCTCAGACTATCATAACACACAAAGGTGCATTCAAGGTAAAAAGGTTGCAATTTGGTGTGAACGTGGCACCAGGAGTTTTTCAAAACTTAATTGAAGAGTTGATGTCAAATCTCGAAGGGGTAGTACCGTACTTTGATGACGTGTTAATAAGAGCTGAATCTAAAGAACAGCTGGCTTCTCGGCTAGAGAAGGTTTTGGAACGGTTAAAAACAGCAGGGTTAAAAGCTAACAGGGCTAAATGTCTGTTTGGTGTTACTGAGGTAGAGTTCCTTGGGTATCGTGTGGATAAAAGTGGGATCCATCCTTCCAAGTCTAAAGTTGAGGCAATCCGGTCTTTTCCTATTCCAAAAGACAAGACGCAGTTACAAGCGTTCTTGGGGTTGATTAACTTTTACAATGTGTTTCTGAGGGATAAAGCAACTAAAGCAGAAATGTTGCATAGGTTACTGGATAAAAATTCTAAATGGGAGTGGACTGAAACCCATACAGAAGTGTTTGATGCTCTAAAAAATCTTCTAAGCTCAGAAGATGTTCTAGTTCCCTTTGATGAAAAACTTCCAATAGTTTTAACGTGCGACGCTTCGCCATTCGGTGTTGGCGCAGTTCTGAGCCATGTCCTACCGGACGGGCAGGAAGCTCCAATAGCTTTTGGTTCACGAACTCTAACTTCAAGCGAGCGAAACTACGCTCAAATAGATAAAGAGGCACTTGGAATAGTGTTTGGTGTGAAAAAATTTCACCAGTTCTTGTATGGGCATTCCTTTACAATAGTTACAGACCATCAACCCTTGCTAGGTATATTCACTAAAGGTAAACCAACTAAGGAGATCTTATCTCCCAGGATGCTTAGGTGGTCTATACTGCTTAGTGCCTATGACTTTTCTTTAATTCACCGGCCTGGTAAGAAAATTCAACACGCTGACGCGTTAAGTAGATTGCCCTTGAAAGTAAAAGATTGTGAAGTTCCCCAACCTTTAGAAGTTTTGTTCACAGAGCAGTTAGAGGATCCACCCTTGCATGCTTCTGAAATAGCAAGGTTAACTGTTAAGAGTCCAGTACTTTCTAGAGTACTTACATGGGTTTTAAAGGGTTGGCCTGAAAAAGTTCATGATCCAAAGTTTAAAAAGTATTTTGTTAAAAGGAATGAACTCTCAGTTCATAGGAACTGTTTATTGTGGGGTAATAGGGTTGTAGTGCCAGTGCCGGGGAGATTGAGGGTGTTGAGGTGTCTTCATATGTGCCATCCAGGAATTGAGAGAATGAAGGCCCTTGCCCGCTCGTATGTTTGGTGGCCGGGAATAGATGAGGATGTTTCAAGTTTCGTTTCAGGTTGTCAAAGTTGCCAGCTGACCAGGCATTCTCCACCAAGAGCTCCAGTACATCCATGGGAGATACCGAGTAAACCCTGGTCTAGATTGCACGTTGACTTTGCAGGTCCTTTTCAAGGAGAGATGTTCCTTATCCTCATCGATGCCTTTTCCAAGTGGATTGAAGTTCGGAGAACGCCTTCAACGACTTCTTCTGCCACCATCAACATACTACGCGATATTTTTGCAACTCATGGCATTCCGAATGTTCTCGTTTCAGATAATGGGACTCAATTCACATCTCAGGAGTTTAAGCTTTTCCTTCAACGAAACTCCATTCGCCAGGTCCTGATTGCTCCACGTCGACCTGCTGCAAACGGACAAGCTGAGAGGACTGTACAGACGGTAAAAGACGCTTTGAAGAAGGTAATAGACGGTCCATGGAGGCAAAGACTAGCAAGATATCTGCTACAACAACATGTCACTCCATCCACGCACTTAGGAGCCAGTCCAGCAGAACTGCTGATGGGGAGGAGACTTCGTACTATACTTGACGACCTACATCCCGACTTAACGGAGGAACGGAGAACGAAACAAGAGGTTGATTTTGAGCAGAAATATGGTAAGAAGTTGACAAGAATTTTTAATGAGTCCGATTCCGTTTTAGTAAGGACTTTCGGCCAAGGACCTAAATGGATTCCTGCAACTGTGACCAAGGCAACCGGTCCAGTGTCCTACGAAGTTCTCACGGATGATGGAGTCACTCTTAAAAGGCATGTAGACCAAATGCTTAAATCCTCTACCAGGTACGACCCTTCAACGTCCTTTCAAGAACCACCGTCCTTCCTCGAGGAACCTCCCACTCCAGTGCAAGAACAGATTACCCAAGAACCTCCATCCCAAGAACCTTCTATTCCATTCATCCCTGAGAGACCACCTGAAGTTCAAAGTCAAGAGCCTGAGTCCGCCCCGACACCACCACCATCTACGGCCAGTCCTACTCCTGATGTCACCATCCCGCGCCAGCCGCCTACACCAAGAACTCCCAGACCCAAGCGAAACGTCCGACCTCCTAAGCGTTATGGAATCGACGAGTATACTACGTTTAAGAACTAGGAGGGAGGAGTGTTGTGGCATCACTATTGCTGTGACGTATGCGGTGTGACGTGTCTGATGATGAACTGCTGTACGCTTGGTATAAATTGAAGATTCGCAGTTGTGATAAAAGGAAGATGCTAGACCTTAATCTTTACATTTCTATTTAACTTGTTGTACTAATAAATTATTGTTTTTTGAAATGGTTTCTTTTGTCGCGCATCACAACATAATGCAGTTCATAATGCATAATAATGTTTACATAAAATTAGTATCATTAATTAAAAGCTGAATACTCTTTATTCTGCTTCAAACATTCTTGATAGATTTTTACAAAATCAAAAGAGCTTGAGGTATTGTGCCTTTTTAAAGTACTATAGAGTTCTATAGAGATACTATAGAGAGAGAATGCTATAGAGTTCACTAAAAAATTAAAGGTGTCTAAAGATTTAATGAAGAAAAGATATTCCTCTTTGTATAGGTACTTATTTAAATCTAGAATAAATTTTCATAAGGAATTTCTTTAAAATGTACAGTATTTAATATTACACTTTTTCACTTCCTTATTTTAAAAAGTTAAGATGTATAGGATGTTATTTACCTCTGTACACCGTTATTTTCCTCTGTGATGTAACTTTCACTCACTTATAAAAGTCGAAATATGCCTAGAACTTACTGAAAAATATTTTTACGCATATTTTTTTTTATTAAACCAGAAGGATAAGAATTTCAAAAGCACAAAAAAGTGTATACGTGGGAGGCGTGTTATTACGATATTTCTGAAGAGTTTTCATCTATAAGACATCCTTTGTTAGTCTATCAACCCTGAAAAATAGGCCTTCCACCAAACCAGTACGTCTTCCATTCTTTACTGCTATTCTCATAGTTTAGAAAGACTTCTCATTTCAGTAATCCGATTAACCGGGTGCGTGGTTATCTCTGTCCTTAGAGGAAGCATCTTCGTTGGATATTGGGGTTTGATGAAGCCTTCTTTCTCGAGAGTGGATTAAAGAAACTAATATGGTGCTCTCCAAGTTTCGTGTTCTGGGACAAGAGCTATTTTCGAAAGGATTACATAAATTTACCTTCAATCAAAATTTTGTTTTGAACACAGTAGTACCATACCACAGAATAAATGAAATTTTAAAATCGAACTATGGCATATTAGATTAAGTAATGAAAGTTTTACTATACCCCGAGAAGTTTTGAGTGCAAAATGTCACACTAAACATATTAACGAGTTTTAGTTAAAACAACCAAAAATATTTTAAGCTAATTTAACCTGTTAATATCTTGAATAAATATTTGTTCCGAAAATTCTCGCTCAAGTGTTTTTCGACGTTTTGGTGTGGGTAGTAAAAACGAGTGAACAAAATTCAAATATTGATATTTTTGCTTGCTGTATGCAGTAGTTCACGGATTAAAATTACACGGTAGGTACCATAAGCACTGAATAGTCCACACTGCCTCAAATATTGATATAGATATATCTATTTTTTTTAATTCTTCCTAACTTAATTCTTAAATTGCCATTTAAGGTGCCTGAAATTGCTCAAATTTTAACTATTGGAGTTAAACATCTTTCCATATTCAAAATTTGATAACATATATTCTAAAATGAACGGTTTTTTTAGCATTTTAGTTCGCTAGCATTGTCCTATAGTTCTGTCCATATAGAAATACGTGTTATATAGGAGTTTTTCCTTTCTTAAAAAGTTGAAAAAAATAAAATAAATTGAGTAATGTCATGCTGTTCTTTAAGCAACTAAATGAATCCTAACTTTAAACCAACACGATAAAATACAAAAAAAAAGAGTGAATGCGTGTGTTTCCTAATTTTATTTTCGGTTTAGAAAGCTTTTAAATATTATTTGATACATTTATAAAACCCATCGAGAACCCTTCGTAAACACATTTAACCATAATTTAAAATAAAAACTGCTAAGTAAGACGCACGTTCTCCAAAAATATTCCCACTCCTAAAATTCCCGCTTATTAATAACTCGATTACCGAACACAAAAGAGAAACGACCCACTTCTCCATTCACAAAACTAATCGATTTTCTCTTTTAAAAAGTTTCATCAATGGCAACAAAACAGTCAAGAACAGAAGCACACAGAACCTGAATTACAAATGAAGACGGAAAGGCTTCCGTTTATCATTAACTGTAACGAATTTCGGAAATGATTATTACCCTTTTTCTACGGAAGGGTCAGAAAAAAAGGGCACCTCCTCTGTAATCTAACTAAACCTAACCTTAATTAAAGGAAATCGATTTCCTGAATCTTGTGCAAATAACCTCGACGCCAGTAAACCCGTTATTTAGTGCACGAGCCAAAAGCAAAAACTAGAAATGAAAGCATCCATTGCCTTTTCCACGGTGACTTCTTTCAAAGGCGATAGATCTTTTATCCAGTAAATGGTACTGCCTTGGGCATCGGGCTCAAAGGGGGGTGCAAGATAAGTTATCCTGCTTCTAGTGTCATGGTTGACTTTTTTATACTTCGACTTCAACCCTATATTTCTTGGGATAAGTATTGTTATTCCGATGGTAAAAAGTGTATAAAGATATTAATTGTGAGACGTGAGAAGTGATATTTTGTTTCGAATCTATCAACGCTGCTGAGAAATGTGTCGTTTCTTTGTATATATATATATATTGTTTTCGGACAATATGGTGTTCATATCGATTTTAGATTATCGTGAAGAAATTCTTAGAGTTTATTTTTTATTCCCAGATATATAATACACTATTTTTCCAATAATGGGAATATTAATTTCCGGAATGGATTTGAATAGCGGATAAAGATATAAATGCATATGTTGAAAAAGAATATTTCTAATCTTTTTATCGTGTGATAACGTCAAAATTAATCATCAGAGAAAATACTGTAGAAATGGACACCTGTCACAACAATTTAAACTCAAATGGTACTGTCGTAACCATGGCGACACGCCATGCTTGATAGTTATGATAAGATGAAAGTTGGCATACTGGATTTCTGTATAATTAATTAACCTTATCTTGTTACATTATTTTATCTTAATAAACAAAATTACTATTTAAATTCCATGATAACATTATAAAAATAAACTTTTGTTAAAATATCACACTTTAATGTTTCAAATAACCAGACAATATTAGATGAACTTAATAAGTAAGTAAAATTTGACTAATATACATAAGATAAGTATTCTACTATACAGGGTGTCCCGTAAATGATGTGTCACACTTCTAGGGGGGATAGTAGACACCTAGACGAGTCAGAATCACATAGGACTTAGGGGTCCCAGACCCAATCCCAGGGAGTTAAAAATGGAGCGACACCCCAAAACAATTATTGAAAAATTCAATTTGTAGAAGAACTGCTATTGGTAAAAATGTAATTATGGTCTCAAATTTTGCGGTTTATTATGATCTTCAAAATTATCTTGACAGTTTTCAATTTAAAATTTTTTTTATTACGAAAAAAGTTAAAAAACAGCAAAAAAATGTGAAAAATATGCCAAAACTTTATTTTGTTTTCCGAAATCCTTTCTTTCGATTTGATAATCTGAAAGAGCATAATTAATTAACCTTAAGTCCAAAGTTTCACGTAAATAGCATCAGTATTAAACGCTTGAGAGCCTGTTAAAGTTAGTTTTATGGAAGCAAAATCGGCTTCGGAAAACGAACGTTTAGGGACAATCTACAAGTTACGGATAGATGTCTGCCAACTTTCATTCCTCGCCCGATTTGGCGAGACAGGAGATGAGTATGAAAATATCTGAAATGCGCCAATTGAACAATTTGGCGGGATGAAAATTTCAAAAGCGTAAAATGTTGATTCTTAATTCTTATTATTTTTAGAAAACAAGAGATTAATTAATTTAATTAAAAAAATTTTTGAACATAAAGAACAAACATGATTTTACTACTGATTTTTAGGAACTATCGATCTTAAAAATCAATAGTATGAATTGTTAGAAATTATCTGATAGTATCGATAGTTTTTTATTCAATCGATAGTTGTGTTAGTTTTACAAATGTATCAATCATGCAAACAGCATTACTACTTATTGCGTTTAATGAGAAAAACTGTACATTTGATAACTTAGGTAAAAAAAACAGAAGAATCTATTATTTACAAACATGGTTCGTAAAATATCTTTTGTACATAGTGGGGATACGTCAGTCGGTGGATCCTCAATCGCTAGGTTCCTGATTTCGGGTTGCGATACAAGGGTGGTTCCTATTAATTAAAGAATGATATAATAAGCAAGTGGGTATGCAGGGTCTCCCCTCAACTTCCGATATAAGAAATTTGCAAAATAAAAGAATGCAGGTTATTGAAAGTTATGACAAACCTAAGATATTGCTTATCGGACGGTGAGTGGATAGCCCCCATACACTTTGCTTATTCCCATTGACATTTCTCGATTAATAGAAACCAATCTTGTATCGCAATTCGAAATCACGAACCCAGCGATCGAGGATCCGCCGACTGACCTATCCTAAAGCAGGGGTATAATGAAAAATAACGACAAAAACTGTTTACAAAAAGTGTTCAAAGTTGGCATGGTGGTTCACTTTTTTATGGGATGGGAATTATTTTGAAAAAAATTAGTAAATTAATTAATTTACTTAAATTTTTGCCTTCGATTTCAGACTGTCACAGAAGTCTAGAAGATAAATGTTTATTGAACTTAACAAAACAGAGACTTAAGAAAAAATAAGTTGTAACTATCCCTTTTGCTAAACAAACATTGCTTATTTTTTAGGTATAGTAACAATTTTTTCTTGAGTGTCTGATTTGATAGCTTGAATACATTTACCTTTTAGACTTCTAGTGACGATCCGAAAACTAAGGCCACACATCGCCAAGGAAGTTTGAACTATCTGAAGAAGCGTAGGTTGGCGAGGAATCTCGTATCGCAAATAATGTTGGGAAATTTGGCGAGCATCTATCCGTAACTTGTAGATTGTCCCTAAACGTTCGTTTTCCGAAGCCGTTTTTGCTCCCATAAAACTAACTTTAACAGGCTCTCAAGCGTTTAATACTGATGCTATTTACGTGAAACTTTGGACTTAAGGTTAATTAATTATGCTCTTTCAGATTATCAAATCGAAAGAAAGGATTTCGGAAAACAAAATAAAGTTTTGGCATATTTTTCACATTTTTTTGCTGTTTTTTAACTTTTTTCGTAATAAAAAAAATTTTAAATTGAAAACTGTCAAGGTAATTTTGAGGATAATATTAAACCACAAAATTTGAGACCATAATTACATTTTTATCAATAGTAGTTCTTCTACAAATTGAATTTTTCAATACTTGTTTTGGGGTGTCGCTCCATTTTTAACTCCCAGGGATTGGGTCTGGGACCCCAAATCCTATGTGATTCTGACTCGTCTAGGTGTCTACTATCCCCCCTAGAAGTGTGACACATCATTTACGGGACACCCTGTATATCTCACAAGTTCCAAAGTGTATTTGTGTTTTATCCTAACTAGTTCCTAGGGTTCCAAATAACCAGACAATTTTACATGAACTAAAGAGGAAAGTAAAATTTAACTAATATACATAAGATTAGTATTCAATATCTAGAACAAATTCTATTGTAACATAAAAACTTTGACAGCAATATAGCTACGAGAGCTACAATTTGTTAGAAAATTGCTTAACTTTAGCTGAATAATTTCAACATACGAGTAAGTTAAAATAATGACACAGATAAAATATTTTCTAATGATCATTAAAACTTTAAAATGTAAAACAAAAGTACATCGAAAAGATATCGTTCTAACTACACGAATTGCCTTTTTTAGAAGTACAATTTCGTATGCATTGTTATAGAAATTCGATAAAAAAAAGACATCATTCAATTCCCTCAAAGTGTTCAGTGCATAACAAGGATCTCCAAAACCTAATAACATCAAACGAGAGATTTTAAGATACCAAGGGCATTCGTTTCGTTTTTGATTATCCTCATACGTGCTCTTTTCCTATTTCTTCTTTAAAACTCGAAATAACTCAAATGCAACTAAATAGCTTATTTGTATGAACCCTGCGTAAAAAAAAATTCGAGTGTGCTGCAGTGGTTGTTAGAGTAAATTGAGCTCTTTCTTTATCTCAAAAGAAGAAGAAAAAGCTTGTGCAGTTGTTAGGGTCTTTTTAAAAAAATTGTGTCTTTGAGAAACGCAAATGCTTCCTTCCATGCATACGAAATTCATTAAGTTAAGTAAAATAGTTTGTGTGTTGCTAAATTTATCTACGAACGGAATTAAAATACTATATTTGAATGTCGTAAGTAATGTTTTCAGTTTTTCCAAAAACAGTTCTGGAAATAAATTTGAGAAAAATATTTAATCTAGTTTCAAGTTTTGCTTAGTTTACCTTTCACTTATTAGTTACATGGCTTAGTTTCAATTTTATAAAACTAATTAAGAAATAAATTGGTCCAGTTTCCATTCAATTTTAGAAAACCAATCCTAGATATAAGTTTCAGAAACAAATTATAGCTTAGTTTAAAGCTTTAGTTTGACTAACACTTAGTTTATTCTCTTAGTTGCATCACAAATCTAACAATTTTAACTATTTTATTAAGGAATAGTGATAATTAAGGCACTTGGAGCAACAACGATCTAACTCTAATGTAAATCTCTTGTAGTTAGCTCGATGTTACTACAAATTCCGTAATCACATTTACAGATAAATCTCCAAAAATAGTTCCTTAAACTTTTCATTAGAAATTTGGGTTAATGTAAACACTTCTATACGCAACGAGACAAGCTGTAATAGTCCAAGTTTTCTCCTATTATTAGTGTATATGAGTTTAGTCATCCTCTGCAGTTTAACTTCATGAATATGATTACGTAATAAAATGATATTATTATCATCAAGTATTTGTTTCCAGACAAACTAAGTCTACACACATAAACTTTAGTTTTATGACTGTTACTTTTATGTGTATCTGCTTCGTAGTACGTACTTCAAATGCATATTTAATTTGTTATGTGAAACACAATTGCCTATTAAATGTGTTGAAAACACAAATATTAACGGGATTAAATTCCATTATCTTTCCTGCTAAAAAAACTGAGAAGCTGGTTTGGACCCAAAAAGAGAAAATTATTGCCAATTTTTGTAAGTTAGTGTACAATTTTCGGCAATATTTTTGTAAGTCCGAACTGTAAACAACTTGGCGATATTTTTAACGGGACAGATAACTGAATTATACCAATTTAGGTATCGATTGAATAAACCAAGCATAAGTACAGGTTATTAATGTAAGTAAATTAAATCTAAGTTTATAATAATCCATATTTATAAATTACATCTTCATTGATGCATCAAACTTTTCATCAGCGAAATAAAATGTTTTTTGATAAAAATATAACAGAACCACTATTTTCAACTCCAGATATTTTTATAACCAGAAAGGGTGCCACAAATTCAATATAACCGAAGAGAAAATTCTGCAGTTGGCTTTTCAGAAAAGAATGATTCTCAGAGAATTTCCCCAAATTATTGAAGGAAACTAAGTTTAAAACTTTTTCCTACCACGTAATAAACTAGGTCCTAAATATGAAGGCTACTGAAACGGAAATTCCATTTCTCTTCTCAATAAATTTTTAACAAGAAGCGGAATTAAAGATGGTAAGTCCTAGAAATATATATGCACTTTATCCTTAACTGTTGCAACATTTCATACTAGTGAGGTTGTAATAAACTTCTTGGGAAAAACTGACCTTCTTAAATGATTTTCGCTGGTGAAAGGTAAAGATATTTTTCCAATAACGGTGGTTCATAAATTTCCCCTGTCCTCTTAACAGTTATCGATACCTAGCAGTTGCAGTTAGGCTTCTTCGGGTAGATATTTTGACAGGTTGTTATTTTACCCTTTAGGGTAAAAAAAAACTTCTATATATTTTCTTTTTGTTTAGAAGGGAGCTAAATATTTTATGAGTATATGATGTTTCAGAAACTCTGCATCACATTTCCAAAACAGTTGACAGATTGTCTTTAGAACCCAAAACTTTTTGTTTAGTTTATTAAGACATACCTACCCGTGTTTTCTTTTCTTTTTTTATGTATTTTTTATCGTAAATAAAGTCTATTTTTAATACATTTACTTTTGTATTGTATAATTAGTGTATGGATAACTAAAGCAATAAAAAAAAATATTCCTCAAAAATTTCTTTAATTGAAAAAGGAAATTTTTACATTCTTTATAATGGCAACGTCAAGCTTTTTTAATGGAAACGTTATAGTTATAAGTGAATTTTTATACTTAATGGATATTTCGAATTTTATCGAGTTTTATTTTTCATTTTTACTTAACGTTTCGTCCTATTTTAAAAAAATAAATTTTATACCACCCTGGTTACTTATCTACTTAAACAATATCCAATATTTTATTTAAAAAAGCCTTTTATCGAAGCTTAAATACCTTTTCTTGCCTTTGAGTGAAATAAAAGGGAATAAAAAGAATAGAATAAAATAGAAAAATGGCTTGTTAACTTTTATAGCTTTCAGAATAAAACGTTTTAGAATTCTATTCTTTGTTGCATAATTACTTTCTAATATCCCAATCCCTAGAGTAATGCTTCACTCTATTAACTACGAAAAATAAAAATAGAAAACTTCCTTTGAATTATTAATATAATTCCATGTTTTGTTTTTAAACACCAACTAAGAAAACACATTAAATACATTTTACATCCTTTTAAACGGTTCGTTGTTTTATGCCAGACGGTTTTATTGTTTTCTGCATCTTTCTCGGATGAAAGAGTACTACGCTTTATACAAAAGTTTGTTCCACTTTCACGGCGCCGACATCTAACAACGTCTAAAGACGTCTAACTATATTCATGTACCGCTCTTAAAAGAAACGAAATTTCCTTCAAACACCCAATTTGCATGCAATGGCTTTAGGGAGGAGTAAATTCTTACTCCACTTCTTCAGTTAAGACGGGTTAAATCAATCCTAGTCAGGAACACAAAGCTGTTTTGAAAAATTTGGTAACGGTTCCTTCGTAAGCATGGCTTTTGGAGGCTAAGAATATGTTGATCTTTTAATGGTTAAACTTTCTAGGTGTGATGAAATTACTTACGCAGGTTGAAAGTTCAAACTGATGCATATGAATGTTTTTAAAGAGCTACCTATTTAGCATCCTCACTTTTATTCTTATTTAAATATGATGTTATTATAATTTACTACTTTTTAAAGTGTTAATCAACCTTAAGACATTAAATAAAACATTTTTATACCTTTTTATTTTAGTTTTTTTTATGTTTTAGGGGATTTAAAAAAGTAATAGAATTTTTTAAAAATGTTTGCAAACTTTGGTGAAATGTATATGTTATTAAATTGATTAAAAATACTTTATAGTGCCTATACTGTTTGAAAGTAGTGTAAAACATAATGTTTTATTCAATTTAAACAAAACATCTTCCAAATATTCACATAGAAGCAAAACGTTAGGGATAACTTCAAATAAGTGTCTCCAAACAGTAAAAAATTATTTGGTTTCTGAAATGTTTCAGAAAAATGACTAATATCCTTCAACAAACATATAATCAAAGTTTCTCAACTACTACTTAATTTCTCCACTTTTTTCTTTCAAACGTGTGCAATGAAAAACTCTAGATGCAGAGAATTCTTTTAAGTTTGATTTCATTTTTTTAACTGAGTCTTGAAAGTTAAGCTATCTAAATTTGACATATTATTCAAACGTATTTAAAAATCTAGATCTTCTTAAGGCGATTGAATGCACACTTAACTTATAGTAGAAATAGTAGAATAATAGCGAATGAAGAGGTTCTTATTTATAAACATCTTATATATGTATAATTTAATATGAAATCCATTTAGGATACTTAATTAGTACATATATAAATATAATATGGCTCTATTTCTCTCTAAATACATCTTCTGAGTATGTAACTCTCAAGTTTGATGTTGGAATATAATTAGTATTTCTCTATATATTTATAAGGTTTTCAGGGAGGAATCTTTTAATTAAGATTCGGTAGTATTACAGATTCAATTAATTAGTTCTTGAATACATCAATCTTATATTGCACAAAGAATACCGATCATCCGTATTTATTCCCAACATGGTGTTTTCTCCTTTGTTTATCATAGTTGTTGCCAAATGAGAAATTCTCTCTGCCCGAAATATGAAAATGATTTCGCACAGGGATGGGGACTGAAAGATACAAATAATGTTCTGCTTTTTTTGTTATTATTTTTCTTTCCAAAACATGCGGTGACCAAGATATGCAAAGAACTTTTTCCCAAAGCATAAAAATGCATACGAAGTAGTTCTGAGTGTTTCTAGGAAATTATTTGCATTCCATAAAACGTTTTCAAGGAAATGTTTCGCTTTTCCCCAGAAACATGCCTTTAAGTCCTTTTCACTTAAAGGACTTGGCAATTCAATTACGAACACAGAATACCTGCAGCCAATTCCTTCTATTAGTTTTATTATTATCATCCAAAATTGTGAATACCTCTACGAACAATCAACAGCATTCCGTTGCGTTAATTAAAACTTTTGAAGATTTGCGACATCTGTATAATTGTTTTGGGGAAGGTAACTACAATACAATACATCTTCAATCAATACATTATGAACTAATAATAACTGCTATAAAATTATATGAGTGAGATGAATGTATCCAGGATTTAAAAAGCTAATATTAAGATGATTTCAGTAACTACCTCAAAATGCTAATAACATTATATTCCATTAATAATATTAAAAAGTGGTGCATTATAAAACTACCTTCATACAGAACTTATGATACAGTATAACAGACCATTAAAATAATTGCTTTTATTTTCTCTCAATCGTTTTACACATTTTTAAATATAAATGCTTTTACCAGATTGACCTTACATAATGATTTTTTAAGATGTTGATGGGAAAATAAAATTTAAATTATCCATTTTCTAAAGTAGCCGTTATGTAAAACTTTATAAAGTGTTTCAGACACATTAAACTATTGATTTTACCTTCACTAGATTCTTTTACACATTTTGAAATGTAAATACTTTTATTGGATCAACCATGAATTTTGTTACAACTTCCTCAGCTGTTGAAATTGATGATCTTATATCTAAGTTCAGAATTAAAGGGAACCATTATAATATAACCCTTATACAAAACTGATAATAAAGTGTTTCAGATCCATATTGAGTTACAGCTTTTACTTTCTACAGATTTTGAAATATAAATACTTTTTATTCGACTAGCCTAATATTCGTTATGATATCCTATCTGTTAAACCACGGCTTACTAGATACTATACAGGCAAGCCGATATTTGAACAATAAAAACCAGTTGACAACTCTTCCCGCTTCTATCGCCACAAGTTCTACCTATAGAGTGTTTTCAGGTGACGTCACAACCGGTTATTTTCTTTTAACTGTGTGCCTTCTGTAGGGCATTTAACTGTTGTTAAGGCGGTTGTTTATCTGTTGCTAAGGCGGGTTTTAGGTATGGGGTCACGTGATTGCAAATGCTCCAATAGAGGAATTTCACGGCCAGTCATTTTCTGTAACTGCTAACCTCTGTAGGGCAAAAAACTGTAACATTTTCTGTTGCCAAGGCCGTTGTTAGGTCCGAATCATGTGACTGAAAATGCTCTATACCACCCAACCAATAGGATAACACACTGACAAATAAGAAAAATTAAAGGCGTGTTTTCATAAAGTAAACTTATGATTGTTGTCCATTAGTGGCTGATTTGAATTTTTGCGCCATTTATTTGATTAATTCCATTATGTTTGAGATTTTTAATGATTTCCGTACCTCGGCTAGCATGTATAGTATCTAGTAAGCCGTGGTTAAACTCATGATCTCATAGAAGTGGAGAATCATCTTCCAAACTGTCTAGTCTAGATTTTAAAATTTCACATTAACTCCCATCTTTTCAAATACTCTACATTTAAGTGTATCTTCCAAAAAAAAAAAAAACTTTTAACTCCGCTTTCTCCATTGATATATTTTCCCGCAAAAGCCCTCCTTCCATATAAACTCAAATCTGCAGACATACAAACCCATTTTATTCCCAATAAACAAACACATTCCACACATATCGGGGGGACGGAAGAAAACGCATGACAACAGACACCCAAACGCCTCCAGACCTAACACAGTGCAAAAATCCACCCCCAAACCATAACCGAACCCCCACTTCCTAAAGAGTCTGGATGTCTCCAAACGATGCCCGCTAAAGCCCTCAGAGGACACAAAAGTGCCAGAAAGCATACGGAGTTACGAGCACTTTCCCAGCACTTAGGAGAGTCCAATGCGTGCCATCTGTTCAGGGGGTGGGAAGGCAGTTTAGAGACCCGTTCCTTCACATCATCAGCAAGGCCCTTGATGAATCTTTTAAGTGTTCATCTGGGAGTTTTCCGGGTGCTTCTGGGATTGTTGCTGGTTGTTTTCTGCGGTAGAGAGATTTTTTACTGCTTTTTGTTGATGGAAGTAGTAGTTTTTGACTTCGGGATACGGCCCATAAATGCTGGGAGGCCTTTAAGCTGCTGTGAGCGTTTTTTTTTTTTTGGAGAAGTAATCGTTTAGTTAGGGTTTCAGTTTTTAGATGGGGAAATTATCTTTGATGAAAATGGCGGTTGTAAAACTTTGTAGACTGCGTTATTATGCCTGTGATTAAATTTTAGTTATCCAGGAAAATGTTACTTGTATGCTGTTGACCAATATTTACAAAGCTGAAAAGCACTTAACTTCATTGAAATGATGAAGAGTTTGTATCTTATGAATAAATCTACATTATTTCTCATCTCCATGAATAAAAATCTAATGAGAAGCTAAATAAGTCAAGTTTTTCAGTGTCACGGTGTATATTTCTATAGTTTCATTCTCAGATGTGAATATGTATAAATCTCATGTAAAAACATGCCACAAAAAAGTAAGTAATTAAGTAAAAGTAATTTGAAAATAATAAAGTTTTTAACACGAAATAAAATGAAAATTAATAGCTAAGTAAAATAAATGTATGACGCTGTTTCGTGCTTAAATATTTAAACTATTAGAAGTAACTTTATAGTAGAATAATTAGTGCTTTTAATTTCCTAGCTAAACTTTCGTTTCTACATCTTTTTACCCAAGATACAATCTTTTGGGGTTTTTATCATACGTTTAAAACTTTTATGCACCATAGTTTTAAACAATTACCGATAAACGAATTAATTAACGAACTAAAGTTCGCAAAAATACAAAGATCGGAAACTCGATAAAGAACGAAAACAATACTTTAAAATTCCAACAAATATTGATTAACCTAACATTGTTTTTTATTATCCGTAAAAATTTGTCTTTATTATTTTCTCTTTATAGTATTTCCTTAATCCTCCCTTTTTCCCGTCGGCACTTTGTGTCATTTTCTTTAGTAATTATAAGTTTTTTTTCTCTTTTCTTGTCAATTCTTAGTCATTCTCTTCTCTCTCAATTAACTTCATATTGGGCAGAAAAAGTTAAGCTCCTTGTAAATTACCTCTCTATGAATTTAAGAGTACGGTTTAATAACGTGGCGCATACCCATTTGCAACATAATGGTTGGGACATATAGACAGCGAAGCATTTAACGTTATAACAAGCAATAAAATTTATTTTATTTACGTGCTTTTAAATGTCAAACAACAAGGCTGCATTGTATAATGCTATATGAGCAATAACAAAGATTATCTACGCGCAAATGACTTGTCGAAAGCAATTTAATCTCTACTGTTTCTAAATTAATTGGAATCTTCTGCTTAAAGCTGATTACTGGAAATCACCATTTGGATACATGCGTTAACATTTTAGGGAATCTTAAATTAACATTTTATAGTGATTTGAAATACATTTGTCTCTTTAAATATAAGTATGGTCTAAAAGCCCGCATTTAACAACACATTTTTAGAATTATTGATTTTAAAATGTAATTTTTAGAATGGTACGGTTTTAAGCTCATTTAATGCTTTTAAATAAAATAATTATATAATAAAATGGACGGTAATGTACAACGTTTGTTCACTTATAATAATTGACTACTAGAAAAGTCTATTCACCCTATTTACTCCCATGCTTTCTAAAAAAAATTGTGACAAAAACTAATACTTTATTTAATTTTTCTACAAAACACACATGAATTCTGAACTATTATGATTAACTTACTGACAACCACTTTGCAGCAAACCATGTCATAATCTGAGAAAGATTACTTCTAATAATTCATTATAATCACCATTATATAATATATTAATATTAGTGGTTCAGTATTATAAACTGTTTCCTAAGCTTAGCTACAATTATGAGTACATAACCGTAGTTGTTATAACTATGATACAATTTCTCAATCAGTCTTATGAGGGAACACCAATCGTCACGTTTAAGCAGATCGAATAGTCTGAAAATCATAGCGTATCAGGCAAATAGAAATGTAAAATTGATTTCAATTGGTTCTATTAATCTACTGCAGGAAATCTTTCATGAATTGTTTAATTCATATGTAGTTATGTAAAACGTGTTCAAAAGTATAATTTTAAGAAAGTTTTACATTATGAATTTATTTCTATAGAAAGCATTAAACTGTCGAAAAGCAGAATACTTTATTTGCATTTGAAATTATCTTTCGAGCAAACCACTCAACGTTCAATCAAAAACCATTAAAACACGTTTACTGTTGCCAAGGAAACAGATGTTTACAATTGATTCATTTGAATACACATAATGATGCATCGTGTGTAACAACAGTTTTTCTTTTAGAAGTAAACATGCGCTTACAAATCCTATTTTCCCGCTGTGTAACCAGTAAAATATTAAATCCTATAAAATTCCAGAAATGTACACAAACAAAAAAAAAATATCTAGCCACGATGTTTGTGATGAAAAATATCATGTTTTATGATTGCAGATATATCTTTTCTCTGCAAGGCTCGCTCTGAGTCCCATGATTTATTTTCCCATCCTGGAGGAGTACGTAACTTTAAATCGCGTTCAAGATAAATTGAAACACTTGCCTTGCTGCAGAGAGAAAATGCTACGTTTCCAGGAATGCCCTCTTTGAAGGAATAGATTTGTTGCGTTTTTTGATGGATTTCGTGCTTCCTATTAATCTTCTTTGTTTCTCCACATTTTGGGTGCTCTATCCGTGTATCGTTCGTAAATATTTTATGTTTTATGAAGTAACGATTGTATTATCTTTATAGAGAAGTGTATGGGATTGATCCGAGATTTTTTCGTATTACTATTCCTCACATTGTATCAGATATATTTTCCAACTCAAAGACTTTCTGTTTGAATTTAAAAAACTGCTAACCAAACAAATATAGGTACAGGGTGTCCCAAAACAGACTGACATATTTTAATAATTAATAACTCAAAAACTAAAAAAGATGAAAATACGCGGTTTCTTGCATCCTACTCTGAAGACCAACAAATTTTATGACACAAATTGTTGTTCCGAAATCCCCCGACAGGGAATAAAAGGATCAATCTTCCCTATATAAGATAATGGAAAGTATTGCTGCCACCTATCGGGGGATTTGGGAATTACGATTTACGAAAATTGTGTAATAAAATTATTTAGTCTTTAGAGTAGGATGCCAGAAACCACGTATTTTTATCTTTTTTAGTTTTTGAGTTATTGATTTTTAAATGTAATGTGTCAGTCTTTTTTGGAACACCGAATATTTTTTGCATGTGATTTATGCATAAAAATGAAAAAAAAAATAATAATGTTGCTTGGTAAGTTACTGAAACAACTCTCATTTAACAAGTTATCTTTTATTTTTTAAGTTAACTTAATAATGTACAGTTGGGGAAAAAAAAACGACTCAGTTGAGATTTCTGACGAACCACTTGGGTTAGGAAAACAAACAAGGTGTCATTTTTCATGTCATGAAGTATTCTTTAAATGAGAAAAATTTCGAGTCCTTAGGGGGTCGTCTTCATATTAAACGAAACACTAACTTTTTTTTTTCCTATGGGGACCCCCAATTATTATGCAATTTTCTGAAAGAACATCCTCGTAAACCCCCAAATACCAAGTTTCATTCAAATCGTGCGGTAAATAAAGCTTTTACGTTTTGGGGGCCGTCTCCAGAGTGAGAAGGGTTAATTTTCTGTAAACACTATTTCTTAAAAACGGTGGGATAGTAAGACTTTTACTCACCACTTTAATATTTATTGAAAAGTTTATAAGTAATTTATTGAAATTTTATATAAATTTAAGTTTTAATTTAAGTTATGGTGATTAAAATAAGGCGACTGTTTCCAGAAAAAGCATTCGCCGGTATACATTTGGCAGCGGTATATGGTCCCTTAAAGAGTGGGAATTTAGTTTAATTCGGTTTTTTCCAAAACTATTAAATGAAATCGACTGAAATTTTGGTTTTCCACATAAAATTACTACCAAAATCGATTACCATAAAAATATTAAAATATTTTAAAATTTATTTTTTGGGTCAAAATTAGATTTAACCATTAACTATTAACCATTAAATATCGCTATAAAAGCATAATTATTTTGTTTGGGGACACAAATTTGATCTAAATTCAAAGTTTCATGTTTTTACGCCGAAAACTTTTTGACAAATTTCACATTGAATGGTTGACATTTCAAAAATTTATTATGCTTCTATTTGAATACTTACATGGATGAAACTTGGGATTTGGGGGTTTATGGGGATGCTCTTTCAGAAAAACGCATAATAATTGGGGGTCCCCATAGGAAAAACAAAAGTTAGTGTATCGTTTAATATGAAGACGACCCCCTAAGGACTCAAAATTTTTTTCATTTAAAGAATACTTCATGACATGAAAAATGACACCTTGTTTGTCTTCCTAACCCAAGTGGTTCGTCAGAAATCTCAACTGAGTCGTTTTTTATTTCCCCAACTGTACAAATGGCATTCCCACTTAAGTGAAATAATACATCTATAAAACCTTATACTCCTATCTGCAAAAAGTTTTAATGATTAATATTGTAAAACGAAGAAAGTTGATGCTAGAATAGTTAATGATCAACATCCTGAGTTTTTAATTAGAGTTAAATATAGGTTCGGTAACTCAGAACCCAATTTTCAATATTAATTTACTCCTCTCCCAATGAAATTCAGCAGCTAATTTTTTTCACAGGAAGAGTTTCCAGTCATATTCTTATGGCTGTAAAATTTTCATCAGTTTTTGTGAGTTTAGCCTGGGAATGTTTCCTTGCAAGCAAAAGTATGTAGTGCCATAGTCCCCAATAAAATCAACATTCTGTAAATGCTTTCATACAATTTTTCCATGAACATACGTCGATTACTTCAATAAATTGAACCAAACTAAAATTTGGTTGATCAACTCGTATTCTACACATTCCAATGACTTTAATCACCCCACTTAGCATTACTTAGGACCCTTGATTGCGAAGTTCCTTTTCAATACAGATAACGATGTCCTTCCAATCGATTCAATCCTCGGCCCTTAAGAGGAAATCTGCCTAAATAGGGCATCAATATACATTTCACGCGACATTGCTTAAATCCAAGACTTTATACTCGATTTAGGTTACTTGGAATCGACCGCTTTGTTCTACGCAGTCGGTTCTAAGTCATGCATAACCAGAAGATAGTTCCAAAACCCATTAGGGGGTACTGGAGTAAATTGATTTCATAGAAATGAGATTTAATACGGTAAGTAAGAGTCATTTTAAGATTTTTTCCATTTTATGTACGACTATTTAATTATGTTAAGTGCATTTTCTTGTTAACCGTGTCCATTACTGATGAAATAAAGATATTTATTTCAATATTGAGCTTTTATATCAGTTTAATTTATTGTTTATTAAAACACCGCTTTTTTTTGCTACTTTTCAGTTCTAATTTAAGTGTTTTGGACAACTTCACAAATTCACATAAACTTGAAACGTTTAATTCCATTACGCATAGGGTTTGATAGTCTTAAAATGTATTAGACATACGTATTAAAATATTAATATTTATCCAGTTCTTATCCTTAAAAATTTAACACAATCAAAATTGAGAAGTAAGAGTAACATGTTACATTTTTTTTTCGTTAAAAGTTGGTTTGGGTTTTTCTTTTTGATTATATTTTGCAAACCAAATTTTGAATGCCAAATTTATCAGTAATGCCGACGTACTGGCCTAGTGGTTAAAGCATCTGACTGCGAAGCCGTACGTCCGGGGTTCGAATCCCCGTTTGGCATGGATGTTAGTTTCTGTCCTTGTGTGTGATGAATGAATGTGGCTCCCCTGTAAAAAGGGGCTGTGCCTGTGTGAATGTGTGTGTGGCGTGGGCAACAGTACTTCACCTCCATGGCTTCGGTCCACAGGTGCCCACTGGGTAACGCAAAGTAAGTACTGCTTCGGCATTTTATCTGGGTTAATGAACTTTGTTACAGCTGTAACTGTTCAAATTACCTGCCATTAGACAAAAAAAAGTTATTAGTAATTAAAATACAATGAAGCATTTTAAGAATTTTAAAATATTAATATTTATGCAGTTCTTTTTACCTGAAAACTTTCAAAAGTATACATAACAAAATATTTATCATATACCTTTAAGATAAATTTTAAGGTTATGTTCTTATTTTACTGTTCATTTCTTAAAGCCAAAACTTGAATGTCACAGAAATAATATGTCCTATTTTCTAAACCTTCAAAGGAATTTCGGAATAATTCAAAGTCATTTCATAACTTATTGTTCAAAGTGTATCCTAACATCCCCGCATGAAATTGCTTACGAAGAAATTTTGGTTCCGTCCAAAGGAATTTGGGATCAAAGAATTTCAATCTCTTACATTCAACCGGTTAGATTTTGAAGTATGGCGTACTGTATACATCCATATCATAATTTATCGAGAAAACAGTATTATACGAGTAAGTCCCTAGTTCGAAAGTCTGGAAACAAACTATTTTATATCGAGTTAAACGTAAAGGATTCAGAAGACCGGCGCATAATTTTCCACTTATGCACAAAGCTTCATTTATATTTTTTCTTCCTATTATTGGAAAGCGGTTCCCATTATCTCTCTCTGAGCGATGATATTAGATGTCTAAAGATTTCTATTTTATGTTATGGCCCGACCGGGACAGGGTTTTAGTGGCATTCCGATCATCTTTTATTCAAGAGTGGAATAAATAAGCTGACTCGGAAGTATTTTAAAGCGAACCCAGATTGTGCGAAGTTTTATCGATCGTAAAAAAGAATAAATATCGATGAGAGGAGTACAATGTTAAGTTGCCCCTTGTGTTTTATAAGGGATTACCATTTTAGAGGGGATAAAATAAGATCTGATGATCCCCCTTTCCTTTAAATAAATCAATTCGGTTTTTAGGTGGTAGGAACATGGCTTTGCCCATTCCCAAATGGCCCTTAACTATAATATAAAGAGCTTTAATATCAAAGTATCCTATTAAAGAATGTTACTCAGTAGAAATATTGCTTTCCATGTATAAGAAATTTAAGATTAATTATGGTAGTAAAGATGCAATCTAATTTCTATTTAGTTCAAAGAACTGATTTTCATTAAAAATAGTCTCCCATAAACTTGAATGGGATATTTATGACGGAAATAAGTTATACACTTTATTGGTGATGCATTAAATATTTTTAACTTTTTACTTACTTTGTCCTTTGAAGAAGAACCCTTTTATTTACACAATATACAGACTATGCACATTTAACACAGAACAGGAACAACACAAGAAGGAACAAAACATGAAAAAAGGAAACATACTAGTTGCCCTGGAGTCAGAAACCCATATGGGCAACCTATGGGTTAATTGATATTGAAAGTAAAAAGAAAGAAAATATAAAGATAATTGAAGAAAATAATAATGGAGAAAAAAAATTTTATAAATACAAACAGATATAAATACATACATACAAACATTTAAACAAACACTTTGACTTTTTATTGTTTACGTAATTTAATTTAAAATTTATTAACAGTTTAAAAATGTATTCTTTATTCTTTTTCAAAAGAATTTTATATACTACATACTTTAATTTAAAACACGACTGCCAATAATCTAATAATATGACGAAAATAGTGGACATTTTTATAATCCTCATTACTATATAGTGCTGTTAGGTTACTTATGAAGTTCATATCCATATGATTTTAGGTTGAGCTCTGTCAGCATTAGAGTATCGCTTGTATATCAAGATCGATGGGAAAAAATTCAACTTACCCTGCAGCGATATAAGTTAACTTTTGACGTAGTCTGGATGGAATAAATTTCAGAGGTATTAAATTTCATATTTAAAAAATGCATGCATGGACTATTCGCTTTCCCTTTAAATTCAAATTTAAAGCGTGCAAGATATTTGAAAAAACTCTAAAAAGTTCATTCTGAAATAGCTTTTACTAAGAAAATCACACATAAATATCTGCACATAAATACGAAAAAATAGCCAGGAAAAAAAGTTCACAAGCCTACAAAGGTAAATACAGAAAAATAAAGGGGAGACAAGTCAAAAGCTGAAGAATAAAAAAAAAATGGCGTTTAAATTTAACGCCAAAATGGCGGTAAATATGTGTTATATATTAAAAAAAAATGGCGGTAAATTTAATCTGTGAACTCATGGACGAGCTGTGGCTCCTTTGGGATGTATTTACAATTGTCTTATTTCTTTTTTAATTATGTGTAAACTATTGTGATTCTTCTTTAAATTTTGTAATTTGTTTTTGTGTTTGCTAATAAATTGTTAATTTTTGTTTGTTACTTGACAAAAAAAAAAATAAACCTTTATTACAACTTATATTCATTTCAATTAATCAATTCGAAGAACTGTTTTCAGAAAATTAAAAATGCAATTATATATGAATCAGAATTTCCTCATTCTAGATTTTTATATCTTTTAATGTTTAATCATTATTTGTGTTTTTTTTTTGAAAATTATATCTATTAGCTTTTTGAATGTAACTTAAAAATATATATACATTTCTCTTTTTACAATTCTTATTCAAGTTAGTTTAAACGCTGAAAGGAAAGTTTTTGTACCGCACTTTTATAAAGCCTCAAAAAAACATTATTAAAAAAAAGAGACTTAACTAATATAAAGCAAGCTCGAATTAAAAGGTAATGTTATTAAAACCTCAAAGGATAAATTCAGTTTCCTAATTTATTTTCCCAGTCCTCTTTCTTACACACAAACCTTAAATTGAGAGTTATACAAGAGATAAAAGTTAATGGTCAAGCCGTAATTCACTTAGATACCTGAGTTTATTCAATAAATGGCGGAATACAAAAGAGAGGAAGATTTGTTACTTAAGTTTTTCAGTAACAATACTCTACTCAATGTAAAGAAATTTCTTCAGCAGAGTCGACCTGGAGACTTAGTTACGATACCAAAATCCTAAAGGGTAGCATAAATCGTTTCCTTTATAGGCCATTAAGGGTAAAGCATGAGCGGATCTACCGTTGCCCAAAAACTTTTTTTACAAAACAATGGGTTGTTCTGTGAGTAAAGATGTGTTATACATTATTAAAAAGACGCGTTTTGGTTGTGCAAAGGGAAGATAAGTGCTGTTGGAGAGGAATGCTCTTATGGTTTTAAAATATTGAGAAATTACTTTTATCCTTGAGATAAATTTGGGTCGATTGAAAGGATAGGTAACAATATTTGGTTTGAAGTATTTTTTTCTTGTTGGTTTGAAGGAAGTCGAATATTCTATTTTGATTTTTTAGTCTAATATGAAATGTTGTTCAATTATGTATAATAATCGAAATTCTTTAATTCACTTTAATTCAGCTTAATTAATTCACTTAATTAATTAATTATCTTCACTTAAATAATTAATATATTTCACTTTAATTCGGGAAAACTTTAATTCAGTAACGAAACTACTGTTTTAGTTACAGTGCACTATAGAGTGTTTTCAGGTGACCTCACGACCGGTTATTTTCTCTTAACTGTTAATTTTCTGTAGGGCTTTTAACTGTTGCTAAGGCGGTTTTTGGGTATGGGATCACGTGATTGCAAATGCTCCAATAGAAGAATTCCACGGCTAGTCATTTTCTGTAACTGTTAACCTTCTGTAGGGCAAAAAACTGTAACTTTCTGTTGTTAAGTCCGAGTCATGTGATTGAAAATGTTCTATATGAACTCCAATCATTTTTGAGTATTCTTTGTTTAAAAAAAAAAGACAATATTTGTGTGTCATATCAAAATGAAAAGTTTTTACACTCTAACAGAAAGTTTTTTCTGCTACTTAAATTCATGAAACTAATCAGTATCTACAGTATGTCCTTTAATATTTAACAACCCTTCCTAGAGAGAACTAAACTAAAAAGAAGGGAGTGATGGTGATGATTTTGAAGGGAGTAAGTTTTGGAATTCAATTTCCTTTAGTGAAGATGAAGACTTTTGTATTCTGACGCTTCAAATAAATGGCTTGATACAGAGAGACGTTTTCTTATTACTCTTGATTTAAAATTCGGGATTAGAGTGGACAGTTTAGTTGTTAATAATGGCAGTTGTAGAGTAAGTTACTATGTTATGAAAAATTCACCACTTCAAGCAAAATGTAAGCCATTTTGTTTTAAAGATTTTATTCGAAAACATCTCAAAATAAATATAATTTGCATAAAAGCTCGTGTATCGGGAAAGAAATTAGTTCAAGATTCAAACCTTTTATCAACCTACGTGAGAGATGTTTGAAACCGAAGTTTCGATTTTCATGATTACATTTATTTAACAACAGAAAGGAAGTGCACAACTGTTTTCAATCTAAAATGATTCATGGTGCCGTGAGGAGGGTAAATTTTTTAATTATAACACAACGAGCCAACGCCCTGTGAATATTACATATTCATGAGTCCGTGATATAAATTAAATTAACTAATTTTGTGATATTTAAGTAAAAAGTTAACTTGTTTCAAAATGAATGTAAATTATATAATTTACAAAACTTTTGTTATATAACTCCATTCCTAACCACCATTATAAACTTTCTAGTACATGCAAAATGTTTCCAAGGAAATTTTAAATTAAAGAAAATAATTTAATTGGGTAACGTTACAGAAAGTTTATTGAAATTCAAGAACACTTCAGATTATGAAAATTAAGACTGGATATACTTAACAGGTTTACTACCAAAAAAATATTATTCTTAGATTTGTGATATGATGGTTAAAATATAAAAAAGCTAGCTTTTAGAAGAATAATTACCAAATGTTAACTCCTTATGAAAAGATAAGAATGTTTTTTAAAACTCAATATTAATTAAATCCATATGATCTATAAAGACCTTTACTTCACCATACAAACAAAAAAAATAGTAAGATGTGAACTCCACACGCAACTAAAGCAAAAAATACATTTAGTGATATATTATTTCATGTATCAAAAATACTATTTTCAGAAATGAAAAAACGAAACTCTAAATTTAGACTCACAGCTATTCAAAATTATTTAATATCAAATAAGAGGAGGTCTAATTTTTTTATATTTAGGTCCGAAAAACTTCTTTTGGTTTTTTGACCACCGACCGAATCTTTTAGCTTTAGGCGTAAAAAAATTTTATTTTTAAGATTTTCATTTAAAAACTGTGGAAATTTTTCTTTCACCATTTAGATTAAACTTCATATTTTTTCGTATTTCTTTTTCGTTTAGATTACGTCATCAGAAAATAATATTTTGAAAGATATTTCTTTCCTTATAAAAAATTCTTAAGTTTTATCCCAAAACCTGCAGGTTTTTTGGATGGTAAACGTAGACTAAATATTTGTCTGCGTAGCAGAATCAAAATAATTTTTTGTCCAAACTAAGGATTATGAAAATGTATTATGAAACATAAATCTCTCGTTATGTAATTATATTTTTGTTACAATAAAAGAGTACAGTATCTCAATATTCTAAAAAAAGTTTTTGGTTAACGGTTTCCAAAGAAACCATTTTTAATTACTGAACCGAATGACACATTTCTGGTACCAAAATGTCCTAAATGATTCTGTTAAGGATATGCAGTAAGCCATTAAAATTTCTAAAAAAATTCTCGATTTTAAAATATTTCATTTTTTTTAGATTATCGATAAGGTCGCATTTACAAAGCAAGTAGTGTCAAACAGCGTATTATGCAACCAATCATAACAACCAATTGACGCAATATTTTATAATTAAACAGGTTTTTTTCACAGTGGTTTATCTTAACAAAGAAAACTAAATAACCTTAAATAATTTTTAATTGAAACACTACGACAATTATGTCTACAAATTGAAATACCTGAATTACTTTTTAAGAAAATTGTATCAGGAAAAGTTTATAATTTATGCCAAATGAAATAAATAACTTTTGAAGATACATCAAATACAATATTTTTCTTTACACGAAGAATCTTGGGAAATATTCAAAGGTTCAATTGCAATTCTTTCTCCTCAACTAAATCACGTCACACAAATTTACACCTAAAAGTAAAAAATGCTTTAGGTTATTTAGAGTTGTTGACTTTTGATGATTTCAAATGTCTTATAGTAATCTTAAATGAAACTTCAAATTAATACAATTACCCTTATTCTCACATGAAATTCAATTGAATCAATAGATAAAATCAAAATTGGAAAACCATGACCGCATATCAAATTCTTTAGATTACACTTAAATGAATGAAAATCTTGTACTGTCTGTCTATCACAAGATGAGCTCTGAACAAGTTGCCTGGTTGTGGCGGTTGCTATAGAAACAATGCTAAATGAATGGATGCAAGAAATGTAAACGAGAGTTCATCTTGTGATAGACAGACTATAACTATATCCTGTAGTTATGCATAACTATGGTTAAATCATTAAAATTTCAGAAAAATTAATTAAACTGCATTTTAATTAGTGTACACTTATCAATCAGTACATGTTATGCAGACACAAAACTGAAGGCACTTATAAGTATATGTTTTATGCAAACCATCAATCCATTTAAAACAGCGTTTGCTTTCCCCTGCATTTTAAAAACGTGTTACCCAAGATCAACACACACCCTCACTCAAGATTCCGGAAACTTCCTAACTACTTGAATTCGCTCACTTAATGCGCAAGGAGCCGGAAGTGATTTGTACTTCACAAGTGTCAAACCAACGAAACTCATAATTTGCATTCGAAACTTCTGCATCAGCGTTTTAAGCACTGTACGTGCATTTCGGACTTAACAGCTCTTTAAATATTTATGGCGGAACGCGTCATTTTTTCGCTTATTGCATACTGAGAATATTATTAAAGCTCTTGCCTGGGTGTGCTGGATTAAACGTATGATGAAATGCGATTATTACTTTAATGCGTAGCTTTATTCTGCGCTAGACATTGATTGCAAAGCATCTTAGTCGCTCATCGAAAACCATGCACCCTTGATAACTGTAACTGTAATTAACATTTATTTTGTATTTTTGCTACAAAAATTTAATACTAATAAAACCATTTTTTTTTCTCCTGCTCGACTGGCTCCGCCTTTAAGGCAGAGTTTTTTCTCTAAACTTCTTTGATTTTTTTATATAAAGGGTTTTAATTCTAATTTATCGACCCGCTTACGGGTCTTAAACTTAATACAGTCGACTCCAGACACGGATAATGTAATCAATCGGATAATGTGTTATCAAAATTAACCGGTCCCGATTACTCCTATTTAACTTAACGCAAAATGTACAGTTTTATGTAATCAATATATGGCTTAATGCTATCAAAATCTGTTGAAATCCCCTTTTTATCTCTTACTAGCTGATATGCCCGGCCTTGCACGGGTGGAGTGTATCAATTTATTAAAATTTTCTCAAGTTACATGCCTAATTTTCTGTAACCATAATTACCAATCATCCTGGTAGTTTTTCATATCCCGGTGTTCCCAGTATTTTTTCATATCCCGGTGTTCCCAGTATTTTTTCATATCCCGGTGCCTTTTTCATCTCGGTGTTCCAGGTGCATTTTCATCACCGTGCTCCCTGTGCCTTTTCCCTCCCGGTTCCAACTGTGTAAATCTAACCTAACCATCCAGTTCCGGTGTTGAACATTTAATTACGACAGTTACCCAATTATCCATTCTAAGTGAAAAAAATCAATTAAAATTATTACAGACTTTTGAAATCCCAAAATTTGTAAATACCCCCTGTTTAAATTGAAAAAAAAATCCCGTTAAACTACACCAAAGAAACAAATTATAAGGTTAAATAACAAATTGATCTAGTGTTTCTATCATCAACTTTCTAAAAAAACTGCATGATGTAATCTTTACTTTAACCAGTCTAATTCTTAAAACTTTCTATTTCAACTTAAAGTTTCATGGAAAATGAAGTTTTTAATAAGAAAATACTGTTATAAAGTTTTTTATAAGGGCCGTTTTTAATTTTTTAAATTATTAATAACCTTTTTAAAACATTTAAAACAATTTTAGCCAAGTTTTATCTTTAAATACTTTGTTTTATGTTTAAAATTGTTTTTGTTGTATTATTTGCAACAATGCGAGTTAAACAGATCTTCTTTAGAGGAGAAGTAAGGCGATTTTTACAAAAAGGCCTAAAAGGGGGTGAAGGGGTGGTTTTAGAAATTTGGAAATGATGTCATTGTCTTTCCCCCGTCCCCATACGTATGTGTACCTAGTTTGGTTCGATTCGGACGGGTAGTTTTGGAGAAATTGAGCCAAATCTGTTCCGGACAAACCCAGGAACCCAGGAACCCAGGAACCCAGGGACACCTTCATTATATATAGAGAGATAGTTTTCGAGATAAAAATTCTTACTCTGTGGCCATCCACTCGGGGAGTTTTACATAAAATGGTACCAACTTGGAAACCTTCCTACCTATTAAAAGTAACATAAAAGTACTTCATCTTTACCATAATAATTGAAATAATTAACTTATTAACACCATATTTAAACTGTCATGGAATAAATTTTTAAGTATTCCAGTTATGCAATCTATTATATTCTCACTACCCATCTTTTAATTTATATGATTTGAATAGCTTTTTTCTGCTTTTACACTTTTTTCAAATAAAATTCGAGTGTTAAAAACGGTAAGATTATAAACCAAAATAATGAAAACTTTTAATCTTTAGCTACTTTGTGGTGAGAAAATAACAGACCTTCAGAACTTGTATTTTTCCAGGAGCGACATTTCACAAAAATGTGAAAAAGATCTCGGAGATATAAATGGCGCTATTCCATTCAATGGCACAGGCATCCATTTTGAAGCAGAGAAAACCATTTTAGACTTTTATTTTTTTGCTTTGAAAAAAAAAATCTTGAAACTGGTTATCCACCAAGGTATTACAAATACCATATTACCCCCTAGAGAGATTCTCATCAATAAAACTCACTGTTGGAATTAAAATAATCAACATAAATTATATTTATTTGAAATTTTTTGGCTGACAAAATCTGGTGATAAAAAATAGTTTTATACTTTAAAACTAGATTTAAAAACTAATCAAAATAAATCTAGCTACTTTATATTTTACCTTTTTGGGGGAAACAGTTAAACAAAAGCAATTTAACTAAGCCATTCGAGGCTTAGTTTTTGATTATTTTATAAACAACGGAGTCTTTGCAGAGTAAACTATGCTTTGAAGAAGAAAATTAATAGTTAGGAATGAAAGGCTTAGATGTGGTTAGAGTAAGAGAAATGTGTCTGCCCGAAAGAAGAATCCGGTACTAAAGCGACACAACAAATGTTAAGTAAGAACAGTTAGTATCGGCCTTATAATACTAAAAATACCTTGGGAGTAACCATAGGAAAAAATCGCATTAGTGATGCATGATTACCTTTAAAGAATTTCCGTGATTATAACCTTAACAATAGATATAAAATGCAACAAACTAAAAAAAATTTCGGATTTTAAAGTAAAATGGTTTTAAACTAATAACATTAGTTTTATTACGTTACCCATGCATTTAAAAACTAGTTATTCGGTACATTCGTGCAATAAAACTATTACATTGATAGCAGGAAAAAAATAATGATATTTATTTCCAGCGAAGCAATTTTAATTCTGTAAAGTGGTTAAAAAAATTTAGTGCACTTACCAAATGTTTCAGTTAGTGTTTTTTATTTTATAACACTGTAATATTTATACGGTTTTATTTAATTTTAAACCACCCATTCATTAAAAATTGAAGCATTTTTACCAATTATAGAGAAGTTAAAAAAAATTCCAATTCTCTATAGACTAAGAATATTTAATAATTTGAATAGTTAGCTGGATATAAAAAGTTCAACCAGCAAAAGTTTAAAAAAATGAACTATATTTTAATTAGTATTTACTCTAATAAGATTCAATTCAATCTGAAAAGTTCATATACCATACGTTTGGAGCAAAAAGAACCAACAAAAAAAACTGTAATATAATCCCATTTAGTTCTGATTTCTGAACTCAATAATAAAAATCTCCATTTAGGACATTCTTCCAAATTTAATTTAAAAATACGTTTAATCTACTATTTTGCAAATCTTTAAAATAACCTTAAATGAGCATCCAGCTACGACAAAACTATGCAAGATTAAAGGACACATCTTAACATTGTCTGAATTTACTTAGCCTTTTATTCAACCAGGTAGGAGATTTCAATGTATCATACAATTGAATAAAGGATCTTTGTGTTCTCTAAAATAGTACTTCTTGGAATAATGGCCCCGAGTTTCCTTAGAACTAGTAAATTAGATCACGTTTGAACCATGAAACTCAAGAGTGCAGAACAATTTATATCAGCACTAGGAACTCAGATTTAATGTCCTTCCTTTTGGATCAAATAAAATGATCTCAATGAAAAAGGTCTAAAAAATATAGCTAAGGTTGGATTTATATATAGTTAATCTTATACTTATCGTATAAAAGCTTTTTTTATTTTAATTTGTGGATCTCTAAGATAAACGATGAAAGAAAACATATAAAGATATTTTCTATACGAATTTTTTACCAATATCGATATAAGTTCGTGTTTTTGAAAAATCATTTGCCTAGTTCAAACTTTGAAGTACGAAACATTTATCTCATATTAAAAAAAGAATTATCTCCAAGAAGCAAAAACTTTACTCCAACACAAAAGTTTAATTTGATCAAAAAATCCTAAAGTTTAACAATTCTAGTTAAAATACAATAAATTGTCATGATAGGATACATTTTGTGATTGAAATAGAAAGATACGTTAAACTTGAAAGAAATTATTATTTTTAAGGATTTTTGACACTATGTTATCAATAATTTCCTATACAGTCAACATCATGATTATCCTATCCTTCTATCCATTGTACCTCAACCTCTTTTTCTTGAAAGAATGCACACACTATAATGTAAAACGAGAAAAAATTACCAAAAATATAAGAAATAGTATAAGTGAGAAAAAGAGTGAATAAGACAAATTACTGTGTTATTATTACATAAACTGTGTTATAAGAATTATGATGAACTTGTAAAAATTATATACAAGTTAACACCGTACTCCATTTATTAGTTTTAGCAAATTACATTAGCGTAAGGAATTTAATTACTCTTAATAAAGTTAGTAAGGCCAATTAACTTCTAAGGTAATATTTGTTCGTAATTTAATTGTGTAGCTAGTTGTATATTAAATGAGGGGAGATGTAATACTGCAATAATACATGCAATTCGAAAACATAAACTATCTTTCTCTCTTTGAGTTCATGTAAATTTTTAATGGGCTATTAATTTTTTATGACGTTATAAGATATACAGAACATAGTTATTTCTTGTGAAAAAAATCAGTAAAATGGACTAAATATCTCCATGGATAAGTAGAACATATAAGTTTCAGTTTTATTAAAAGTTTTGGGTTATTGAATGTTCTACTGTGTTGAAGTTAAAATTCAATATTAGTTTATTAATAGTAATTTGTTATGTGTACAGCAAAAATATTGAAAGTTATTAAAACTGTCTTCTTAAAATAATACTAAACATTAAAAACACATGAGTCATTATACAGTTTTATATGTAATAGCTTTAGATGATAGCAGTATTGGTTGTTACTTTCAACATATTAATATTTTCATCCAATTAATAAGTCCATTTTAAAAGGATTTCAATAAACAGCGAATTAATACTTTCTCTTACGTGCTATCACACGTGTTTCTCTAAATTTATAGAGCATTTTCAATCACATGACTCGGACCTAACAACGGCCTTAGCAACAGAAGATGTTACAGTTTTTTTGCCCTACAGAGGTTAACAGTTACAGAAAATGACTAGCCGTGGAATTCTTCTATTGGAGCATTTGCAATCACGTGATCCCATACCTAAAAACCGCCTTAGCAACAGATAAACAACGGCCTTAGCAACAGTTAAAAGCCCTACAGAAGGTACAGAGTTAAAAGAAAATAACCGGTTGTGACGTCACCTGAAAACACTCTATTATCTGGTAAATTAATATCGACTAAACATTTTTCAATAAACAAAGCGTATCATTAAAACTTGTTTACAAAATCGGGATACACGGAAACCCAACTCTAACACAAAGACTGCATTTTCCAGTTCTAGATTCCCCAAAGGGGAAACGCTATAAAAATCTTTGTTTAAAGTGAAGTCCTCCACTACTGTATCAACTGAATACTTTATTAGGCGCAGGTACTACAAAGGGAAAAGATCTGATGGTTTGAACGGAAACTTGTATTATCCTGTGTCACAAAATGTATTACTTTTCTGAAAGGAAATCACGTTATGTGGTCTGGTGTACTCGAGAGAATCTCGAAATGCTCTTTAATCTTCGTTCAACTCAAGACTCTTTAGAACTTGAAGAATTTTTGCAGAATAAACATATGGTTTTAATAATTCTAGGGAGATTTAAAGGTTTATGTTGAAATTGTGTGTTTTTAGAGAAATGGGATTTTTTGGAATTATAATAACATTACTTCTTGTCTCCCCCTACTGTCTATCTTTATTAAATTTGAAAAGGTAGCTTTAACAAGGAGTGTAGGGAGTTGATATATTAAATTTTCTCGTTAAGGAATGCCTAATAGGAATTGGAAGAGTCACAGGAGAAAAGCCTTTTTGTGACACTTTCAATTTTCGAAATTTGAGTAACAAGGTTAATAAAGGACACAAAAAATTTCTGTACACAGTATTAGAACAGCAGTAAATAACATAACAGCAGTCAAAATGATTCAAAAACTGGTAGATACAAATTTAAGTTGTATTCATTTTTTTGGGATAGTGAAATATTGTCAGCAAAACAACAAATTTGAACTTAATGAATATTGTGTGTTGTAAATGCACACAATAAATACACAACAAATGAAATTTTGAACATTTTATGTAAATGTTGATTCATTTGAAAATACTTATAATTTTTTGAGATTTTCTTTGGGATTTTTTTTATTTATTTTACGCGCAATAGCTAAAATAAGTATTGTGAAAAGATTAACCACAGCTTAGCTTATTTTACCCCCTTCAGGGACTAAACCTTGTCTTACAAAGGAACCATAGTGACAAATTTATTCTAGGTTCAGAAACTGAAAACACAAATAGTGCTTCATTATAAATTCAGTGATAAATTTGTTCAAAGTAATCTTACATGGTTCTTCTGAAGTAAAAACATATGAAGTTATACAATTTATCACAGGTAAAAGGTTTTCTTCATATACTATTTCTTAAGTTCAAATCAGTTGCAATTGATAAATATTTGATATTCCTGAAGGATAGAACCTTAAATCAATTCTCGAGTATGCCGTGCATTTTGTTTGGAAGTAGTTACTTTCCCCGAACACGTTGGGGACCTTTACAAGTTGCACGATAACAAAAATAAGTTGGAAATATACAACCACTAGGGAATGGAAAGGATCCCTGAGTAAAAATGTAACATCTGAATTTCTTCATCTCCTACGTGAGAAGCTTATGAAGTAAACATAAAGAACTGCATTCAGTGTTAGTTTCAAACCCTGAAAACCTGTTATTATTGGGATCATGTCCGCATTCTTACCATAAATTTGAGCATTCATCTGTAATTTCAACGATTATTATTTTCACTTATATGTATAATATTATTCAAAAAAAACTTGCATTATATTATAATATTAATCAAAAAACATAAAAGGGTTTATTCAGGTTTACTTAAATTATGTGTTATTTTTTTTCTTAAAATGCTACTAAACAACCCAATAACTTCTTTAACTTTCAAAAAAGTGTTTTGATTCAAATTGACTTGCAACTAATATGCAGTTAAACAAAAACATTCTTTACAATACAATTTTAATACCACACTGTGATACGTATACTAGGATGTGTTATATAACGTAAAAATTATTCAAAAAATTGCTTGAATAAAAGTTTCACAAAAGATGATATGTCATTTTACTAAGTTATCTAAACCACATGAACCCTATATTCCATCTTTATTGGTATATAAGTGTATAAATGAATTTCATCTTGTTCATAATTATTATTCTATTTATACACAAATACTTTCTTTGTAATGAACTCATTTGCTTTTGTTACTTAAGAGTGTACATATAATAAATATTATTATTCAATTAAAAGGATTCTCAAGTCGCATCTTAACCAGGAATTTTCCAAGAAGTAATTTTAATACGATTCTACATATAATTAGAAAGACATAAAATTTCTCAACGAAGTATTTTAACGTTTTGATGATAATTAAGAGCACGGTGGAAAATAAATTGCACAACAATAGATATTATTTCCCGAGTTGGCTTCATTTCCTTTGCACATTTTTAAGTATGCCAAGCATCTTCACCAGGTAAAAGACGCAGTAAGTTTCCAGACGCTGAAGTATCCTCACTCGCCTACCATTAACTCGAATGCAGTGACTGGAAAATTAAGCTTTCTGTCTTTTCAAGAGATGACTCCACAAGACAAGGGAGGAAGACTGCAAAATGAAGACATTTGTAAGTACTCTCCAACAATAAGGGGGTAGACAAGTAATTTATAAGTCTGTCTCCAAGACCTTAACGCATGCATTATGCTTGCTTAAATAACTGAATTCGGAATATGGCTCTTTTCAGCCGTAATGAAAAGAGTTGTTGTTGTTGGTGAAAGAAAATGGTTGCCATAATTCTTGTGTTTTATAGCGTAATTCTTTAGATCTCTCATAAATATTGTTTATTTCGCTTTCACATTCTAATGCTTGTAAATCACGGCTTACTTTTAAATAAAGAAGTTTAAGACATATATTAATAATACACAGATAAATTACTTCATTGTGTAGCTGTGGTTCCTTTATAGCAAGCAAGTTAGTTTTATTAAATGTTAATTATTAAAAACATAATTTTTTAATCATCATGGTTGAATGATAAATAATAAAAGAAGCAATAGAAAATAAACATGAGCAAATGAATACAACTAGAAAATGATTTTTCTTATCATAATATCCATGTTTATTAAATGTTAATTATTAAAAAAAAAGAATTTTATAATCATCATGGTTGAATGATAAATAATAAAAGAAGCAATAGAAAATAAACATGAGCAAATGAATACAACTAGAAAATGATTTTTCTTATCATAATATCCATGTTTATTAAATGTTAATTATTAAAAAAAAAGAATTTTATAATCATCATGGTTGAATGATAAATAATAGAAGAAGCAATAGAAAATCAACATGAGCAAATGAATACAACTAGAAAATTATTATTCTTTTCATAATATCCAACATTTCAAAGGATTTAAAGTAAATAGTAAAATTTTAGGCCTCAGAATTTTATGGATAAGAGATTGAATCGCATATTGCAAAATTAAGTGTGTAAAATGGAAGGGTTTCCATTTAGAATAGAACAGGAATAAATTTCCATTTCACTGAAATTTGAACAAAATTTCGTACCTCGTCAACAAAAAATAGATCAAAACTATCTGCACAATTTGAAAAATCCCCCCCGTACTATAACTTTTATACCTATTCCAACAGTATAGTGAAATTTGGTATTTCCTCGGATTCCACGCCAGGAGGATCTTGATTATTGAACCATATCTAAAACCGTGAATTGAAAATTGTCTTCGAAATGGATATTGAAATTGAAATGGAAAAATATGACTGCAGGTTTAGAAGAGTGAGAATGATGGGGTGAAATAGGCATGTGATTGTCTGACTGAGCACTAGTTGATTGAATTTTTTCGGTAGAACATTATGCAATCTTTAGGTTACATCAATTTTTTTCTTTATTAGTAGAAGATTTGCGAATAGGATTCTTAAAATTTCTATTATTTTCAAATGGTTGGTATTAACTTCAATCTCCAAACACTTAAAGGCAAAAAGAAAGTTCAAAAAGTGATAGGCCTTAAAAATCAATATTTTGTATGTTAAGTAATGCTCAGATAATCTAGTTGGAGTACTATAACTAAATTTGAGGTAAATTTATTAACCCTTTATTAAAACCAATGCCGAATATATCTTATTAATTAAGTGTGTTTTTTAAGTCTCCTTACATAACTACGAATAAGTTTTTAACCTAAATCACTTATGGTTCCACACAAGTGTAAAACTAGATCACTATAATATTTTGAGATATTTTTAATACTTATTTTTTACTGTTTTCGCTTTTTTTTTTCTACTTTTCTGTAAATTACATTTCCCCCAAGTGTTATTGTCTTATTACTCTTATTCATTATCTGTAGGTATATTGTAGTTTAATAAATGCTAAATAAAACTATAATATTTATTAGTTTAAATAACTTTATTAGAGATTTAAAAACTATAAATATGACTTCTCTAGGTCAATAAATAGGCTAATTATGCAGGTAAGAATATACATATATTGACTTTCTTTATTACATAGTCTTTTACCTTGATGCAGTCATAAAGATAAAAAAAGCATTGAACAAATTTGTAAGAAAAGTATTTGTAAGTAAGTATTATTAGCGTATTAAAAATATCACTAACAATTTGAACCTAGTAACTAACCTAGAAAATGATATTCAGCAATTTCCACTGTTTTTATACCAAACAAAAAAAGAACAGCTAAACAACTGAAAATTCGAATGCATGTTACTAAAATGCTTGTTTAAATTGGCTTTTTAAATTTATAGTAAATTTATTTTCAAAATATTATCAAAATCATATTGTCAGCCTTTTGTTTTGATTTTTGCCATTACTCATTACCTATTCTTAAAAGTATGAAAGTAAGTCATTATGAAAGATGTAGATAGGTACTATATAACTTTACTTCGCAATATAGATAGTAAATATTTTACTTTATTTTAATTTAAAACTGCTCTGAAGTTTTTTTCCAAATGAAAACAGACCGTTTTGTATAAATGACAAGAAATAAATGGTTCTAAAAAATAACATGAAGTATTCCACATACTTCATAATGGTTTTCTGGAACCAATTGAGTTTAATAATCAAACATATACCATTTTCATATCCTTCAAACTTTCCATCGTTAATATCATTTTTCTACATAGAAATTAATTATGTATCTAATTCATTATTCTAAGGCATATTTCCACTTACAATAACGAAATGTTGAAATGTATTCTTCTAGAAGAACATTTTATGTGGTATCAAATTATTCTGGTTCCACCAAACATTGATAAATATCTATTGATGGAAATAAATTCCAATATAGTAATATAAATTCCCTTAAAAGAAATAAAGGTCCTGTAAAAATACTTGTCCTCACATTTCCACAACATGTTCCTAAATGAAAAATATGTCATTATTAAAAAGGAGTGTATAGGGAATTTCAAACTAATTTGGTGTAAAACAAGAACATATAATGAGGCAGTTTATATACAGGAAAATGTTGGAATCTAGAGGAAGATATTAGGTTTTGTGAAAGTTAACCTTGTTAATAATACGTTTATTAAATCGGTGACAGTGCTTTTAGGATTAAGTAATAAACCGACACGGCTGTTCATTAAGAAAGTTTTAAAAAACGTGATAACACCTTATTTGAAGATTTTTCAATATTTTTAAATGAATACCATGATAGATATGCTGTAGTTTTTATAAATGGAGAAAATTGAATTCCTGATGGTACAAAATTTATTTTCAACTACTCTAATAAATAATGGACTCTAACCGCCTATCTGGTTCGAGACTTCACGGAACCAACACGTGACCTACAACTGAGCTTGCAATTGGTTACCACAGATACTACACTAGTAGATCTACTAGTGTAGTATCTGTGGTAACCAATTGCAAGCTCAGTAGGTCACGTGTTGGTTCCGTGTGACGTCAGACGGTTAGAGTCCATTAAGATAATACTGAGAAGTAATTCAAAAATAAAAACACATACAAGGGTATTTCCATTCGATTGTCCCAGAGGCTAACTTGTTATTCTATACATATTTCCCCTAGACACATACTACTTCCGATTGAAAATTTTCTTTTTAAGAGGTAAAAAATTAGATGGTACAAGTTTCAACTCCTTGGATGGTCTACTTAATAAAATGAAAAAAAAAAAAATGAATTTTTATATGGCCTCCGTAGTTTAATATTTCCACTTAGCAAAATTTTCTTCATTATTTCCTGAATAAGGCACGAAAACTTCTATCTCAATATCTTAACAACTCACTATTCGTGTTTACATTTCTTTTGGGGTTCGTCACAAATGAATTTTTTTGGAGTTAGTCTTATCTCCGCATAAAAACAGGTTTAACTTAAATTTGTAGATCAACTTTATTTCGTACTCAAGAAAAGAGTGTTATAAAGGGGTGTAAGGCACCAATTTTAAACATTTAATTTCTCAGTGAATTGTTAAGATATTGAGATATAATATTGTGTGTCTTATTCAGGAAATAATAAAGGACATTTTGCTGATTGGAAATTTTAAACTACGGGGGACATATAAAAATTTATTTTCTGGCTTTTCTTAACCATACTCCCATGGAGTTGAAACTATTGTCACAATTAAATTTTCACCTCTTAAAATGGAAATTTGAATTAGGAAATATGCGTCAGGGGGAAATAGGTAAAACGTTAGCCTATGGAACACTCAAATTGAAACACCCTGTATGCTGGTTCGTTTTTAAAAAAAAATTAAATGAACAATTGCGTTTTAAAGAACTTGGCCTAACTGAAATTATTGTCTATTTGTGTTGTTTGTTTATGTTTTTAAAAAAATATTTTTAAGAACTTTTTTGAGGGGGGGGAGGGGAAACTCATTTTCACGCTTCCCTCGTTTTATTTATGAAGTATGAAAACATCAAAAATACTTTTCTTTACCAAAATATTCTTAAGAACATCTGGGATACACCCTAATTAAAACATAATGATAAATTGAGTACTGAAATTAATCACTAAGTGATAAAAAAGGCAGTGAAACATTTTGGTGATTTCGCCCAGATCCGCGGGGTTTTTGCCTCAGTCCTATGTACTTTACCCACCCTATGAACGTTTATTCCGTCAGTTAAAAGTGCGCATTCAGTTTTTAATTTTCTTTGTTCCTTTTTGTAGGTTGATTTGTGAGTCCATAAACTTACTTTCACTAACTCTTGCTTTTATATTCTCATTTTTTTAGCAGAAAATCATTTTTTGTGCGTACTCTTGCCCTCCTTTCCCCTATGTTCATTTGAATAAGAGTTTACTGCTTGCTAAACAATTCAAGGTGCCGCCTCAGCAAAAGCTTTTCTTGACTCTCAATTCATTTCACGGGGAAAATTGGTAATTAAGCTGCAGATGGTGTCATGTTCCAAAACTCTTCTACCCTGTTCTTTTTTTAGTTTTATTCGATTGGAGAACCGGTAATTCTAAGCATTCGTTTAAGAACAAATCGTGCTTGAAAGGCACTAATGAATAATTTATCACCTCAACTGGACTTCGAAAAACTTCTTTCCCAATTAGATTAATGCTAATGACATTCTGACTACAAAACATTCTTTTGTTCAGAAATCATGGATCATTCTTTTACACGCGTTTGCTGATAATAAATTCTTTAAATTAAACATTATATTTAGAAAGGTGAAATCATTACTCTTGTCAAAGATGAACTGATTTTTAGTATCTAAAATTAAGTAGGATGAGATTTTTACATAACAAAGGATAATGGTTTATTTTCTAAAGGTGTGCTAGTAAATACTCATCTAAAAAATAATTAATAGCATGTTTTAATATATTAAGGGAGACGTAGAGTTATTATTCTTAATTATTTTGTACATTTCTGCAGATTAGATTTTGAGCATGTTAACATAGGAATGTTAATGTTATTCAATCTGTAACTTGTAAGTGTACCATAAAAATTTATTTAAATTTTGTGTATTTTAAATTATTAATAATATTATAATAAATTTTAATATAACTACTTAAATTAAATAGTTTTGAGAACATAACGAGAAATAATTCACAATACAAGATTTATAAAATATTGTTAAAATAAACACAATATTGTCCCAAAAAATATTAGATAATGCTAATTGGAATGCATGATAATTTATTGAAAAACAGTAAGCACTTTTTTTTCTATTTTTCCTCTTAGTAAGTATAGTTGGATTACTGTTTTTATTAATACAGTCGACTCCGTTTAATGTGATAACTTTTGTCCAAGAGTAGAATGATAACACTATCCGATTTATAATAATAAGTGATTTGATATTAGAAAGTTTCAAACAGTGTAACTCGAGTATTTGCTTAAAATCACAACTATGTAGTCCTAATTGAAGTATTTAAAACGATTACCTTTTCCGTATTTAGCAACTTTTATATTATTAAAGAAAAATATGCGAGTGGGACAGATAAAACTGATAAATTAATGTCTCATTTTGTGTGATAATGTTTTAAAATCGCCTTCAAACAGAAAAAAGGAGGTTTTGAAGGGGTTTTACCAGATTTTGATAACATTCAGCGATATATTGATCACATAAAACGATACATTTTTGTTTAATTTTAATAGTAGTAATCGGGAACTGCGGATTTTGATAACATTATCCGATTGATAACATTACCCGCGATCACACAAGGCGGAGTTGATTGTAATATTTTCTATATTTTCTTAAGTTTGAAATTGAATCAGTCAACATACCATCCAGGAAGATTATAATGTATGAAACTGACAATATTTGAATTATACTTGTTTACATCTCTCTTTACATATATTCCTGAAAAGCCTAATTCAAGTAAGTTCGATAAACAACCAATGAAACTGATAGCTAATTGCTTTTCATCATCAAAACAATTAAAATGCACTTAATGTCCTTTTTAGCAGTATTAAATACGGTTTCTTATTATAATCCTTACATTTATTCAACCTATCTTAGGCTCATATAGATAAAAAAAAACCATTCAATTAATGTTTAATTAAAATATGGATTTATTTCTGAGTAATCTCTCTCCTGATTAAAAATAATTAAAAAACCATGCAATACTTGAGATGAAAAAAAAATAAATGATGCTTCTTTAAAGAGGAGGAAATATAACACAAAACAGCTTAAGCAATTTAATGGTAATTAACTTATATATAATCGACTTAGCTTGATTTTTAAGCAATAGTAATTTGTATCCAAAAGAGATAATCACATAAAAAAGGTTAAGTTTCGAGTAAGGTATTTAAATTTCTTAAACTAATATTTTTTTTTTAATTTGGTGGGATGCACAAATTCTTAGAAATACTTATCGTATTATATTCATTTAAAACGCAAGGAGCTCGTATGTATTAAGTACACAAATAAAAAAAATCAAGCATTATTTTTATTGATGTATTAAGCATATTTACAATGATGAACGGTAATGCAAGCATGGGAAAATATTTTTTTTTTATGAATGGGATAAAATTTCTGGATATTGAGCGATCAAAACAGATAGGCTTAAAGGGAAGCAAACCGAAACGCATATTTAAAAAGCATACTTTAATTTCGTTGTTGTTGTTCTGGGTTATTCAAACACGAAAAAAAATTAATCACTAGAAAATCGGATCGTTTTCATCAACAAATTAATATGGAAGCAAAACGGACTTAGTAAAATCTCTACTTTTCTTTTAGATAATCTTTTAAACAGGCATGTCGAGTGGAAAAGTTATTCAGACATTAAATGATTGTATTATTTTTTTTTTTAAATCGAAAGGATAGTAATAAATATCTGTAAAATTTTTACTTAGTTAGTTGTGTGCAGTATATTATATTATTAATGCGGTTTCATTATACAATATGGTGCCACTTGTTTTTTTGTTTGTTATACTGGATAGTGGATTATAATGCCAACAATAGTGACACCCTGTTGTATAATAGCACCATTAATTCTTGTATAGAGTGTTTTCAGGTGACGTCACGACCAGTTCGCTGGAGGTCAACGTGTCTGTTGCTAGGGTGGTTGCCAGGTGCGGCGGAATCTGTTGCTACGGCGGTTTTTAGGTGTGGCATCACGTGATTGCAAATGCTCCAACAGAAGAATTCCAAGACCAGTTATCTTCTGTAACTGTTAACCTTCTGTAGGTCAACGTATCTGTTGCTAAGGCCGTTGCTAGGTCCGAGTAATGTGATTTAAATGCTCTATGGATTTTATTTCACCTCGTCATTAAATTCTCTTAAAAATGGTGTATTTTACTGGATAATAACAGAACACTACAAGAAATAAATTTATTTAAAGACCCTCTAAGAATTATTAGCCTAGAAGTGTAAAACTCGCAGCCTTGGAAGAGATTTTTTATCTGTAAATGGCTATTTTTATTAACAGCCTTAAATCCCCAATCCTGTAAAATTTAGAGAGTTCACAAATGTGCAAAAATGTTTTCATTGTTTGAACTTCTCTCAAGGATTGGGTAAAGCTTTTAAATCCCTATTAAAAGATTAGTTTATTATTTCGGATCATTAGGAACAAGCTTTGCGTCTAACGAAAATTTAAATAGGTAAATTAGGGGGTGGGAGGGCCCTTTTAATTAAGTTTAATTAATTTAAGTAATATTTTATATAAATTAGTGTTGTAGAAACGTTGCAATAACATTTTAATACAATATTAAAATATATAATAATTAGGTATAATTTAAAATCAATAAATTTTTAACAATACAGTAGCTAAAAACAAATATTTCTAAACATTCGTAGAAAAAAGGCCTCTAAAGCATAACTTACAATGTATTAAGATTAATAATAAAAGGCTATTTCAATTTGAAGCATGAAAATTTAGACAGGTATTTCCCATCATTGCAACAGTATCTTTAATTTTTTGAAGTGCAAGTTTTTTAATTTTGAAAAATAGTTTTAACATTTTATGAATTAATTGCAAATTTTTATATGCAAATTGTTTATATTGGTATTAGAATGTTGGCCAGTAATATATAAAGCTATTCACTAAAAATATCATTTATATATTATAATTTTTCAAGCGTACCTACTTTAAATTTTCATTTCTCTGTCTTTTTAATAATTAATGTCGAGTTCACAATATAGAAGTAAAGATAGTTAGATTTTGTAGAATATCAAAAGTAAATTCCAATTGAATGGATTGAATTTTTTTTGCTTAAAAAAATGAAATTTTTATTTCTTATATAGCAGTATTTTTTATCTTGCTTAAAGTAATTTTACACTTCTTAATATTACTTCAAGTAAGTAACGCAAACTGAATAACCCGATCTAGAAAACTCATTTGTAATGAGTTAGCTTTAACACAAATTTGTTTTGTTTAAAAGAGGAAGTTTTTAAAACAGTTAAAGGCAGTAAGGATCCCAAGAAGAAACTCTTAAAAATATTCCAAAAATTTGAATAAAAGTCATTAAATTGGGTTAAAACGCTTAATACATAAAACGTTGATCATTCTCTCATATTTCATTTTCTAATATCCTTAAAACTGTATCTTTCAACAGTTTGACGATGTATCTAAAAATTTAAAACATAAATTTAGGAAACTAAAATTCTGTAGGGAACGTAATCTTTTATCCAGGAAGAATAAAAATGTAATCCAAAAGAAGCCTTACTGAAGGATACCATCTAGAAAAGCAATGAGGATGGAAAAAATTGCTATTCTTAAAATGACGTTATAAAAGACAGAATATACTTGGAGATAAAGTCAAAACCAATTTTCTCCAGTAAAATATTATGCGTGAAAAAATTAAGTTTTGCTGTATCATCAATATAATATAAAAATCAATTTAATGGGTTCTTTGATTAACTTAACTTCTCTCTGATAATATTATTAGCTTATCAATAAGTTAATATATTAACCTTAATTACAAATACTCTACCTTAATTATATCATTTGGTTTTTTTCTGAATAAAATCTAGCTTTAAGTTTTTGAGCATAAGATTTAAAGAAATTTAAGAGCAATAAGAAATTGTTTATTAAAGAACTCTAAAATGTTATTTTGTAATGTAAAATTAAATCTTTACTTTATGTTTCTTCAATTTTATAAACTTACAAAATTAAAATTGAATTTTAACACTAATTTCTTTTCATTTCATTTATTTTTATGTATAAATGTAATGGAAATATTTTCCTTTTATTTTAATAGTTGAAATTTTCACGAACTATATGAAAACTATATTAAAACTGATTATACATTTCAATGCGGAAAATACAAAATACTTATATGATTATAAACCTCAATGAGGGAATTGCACGGTTTTTTTTTAAATTTTACTATGATAGAGGGTCAAAATCCATGAAAAATGACGTAAAAGTTATTGAAATCGGAAAACTATTCCCCAAGATATTAATTTTTAAAATGGCGTTTCCAGTATTGGCGGGAAAAACAGTAATTTCGTTATGGCTGCTGTGTGACGTCACAGCGCTTGGACCCACTTGGTTTCGCCATGTTATTGTATGCTTAGCTTGCTTCATTCTGCTATTCTTCACAAAGTTTTAACTAAAAAACTATGATATTTTAAAGACACATACAAATATTTTTTATAAAAAGATTGGCGTTTTGTTTTTCAAAAAATATTAATTGGTTTTGGAATTATTAGGATTCAAAGTTTAATTTTTTTCTTTTTCTGGCCGTTCACTAGAGAAACAGACGAGTTTTATAGAGCATTTTCAATCACATGTCTCCGATCACGTGATCAAGCTGGCTTGGAGGATAGACAACTTTTCTTTAACATTAGGCTCCCATAGAGAATACGCGCTGCATTTAGTTTTTATAAGAAAAGTTCATTTAAAAAGATTCTTTAGGCTCGGTTAAATATCGGAACGAAAGAATAATAGTTATTTAAGGTAAGTGCATATGTTTTTGTGTTTTAGTGGTAAGCTAAATTTAGAAAAAGACTTATTACGAGGTGACATGTTTTTGTTTACATTTGTTAGAACAATATGCGAGTCCGATACATCTGTAAAATACTTATAATATGCTACTGAAACTAAATAATGAATAATTAATAAATAATTAAGAATTTTAAAATATGTTAGTAGCATTGCGAATGGTACTTGCAATTAGAACACTGGCAGAAATGGTTTCAGCAATTAGAACACTGCTAAATATAAAATGTAGTATTATTGAATGACTTATAATATGCAGAGATGCCATTTTAGAGTAAATAAAGGTTACTTTAAAGTAAACTTTGGAGAAAAACATAAAACATCCTTATTTTTCAAAATTCACATCAAAAGTAAACAAATAAACGATGTGCATCCTATAGTTTTCCATCATACTGTCTGTCATCCAAGCCTCTGACGTCACAAGCCTGTGACGTCATGTGCGAATGCTCTATATGCGTGTTTTGGTTTTATGATAAGTCTGATTTCTTTTATTTTCAACAATTCACTAGTTTCGACGGCGCTGTGTCGTCAAATCCCGTTTTTTGATCACGTGATTTTACTAGTGTTTTGGCAAAAATAAAATCGAATTTTAAGTTATTTAAAACATATTTTTGAACTTTAAAATCTGATATTTGAGAGTTTTAAACTATAACGTATCAGAAAAGTGTAAAATTAAGCAAATCCCTCACCTATGCAATTCCCTCATTCCCTGTGTAATTGTCTGATTAAAGTGCTATCTGAATAATATGTTTGAAACAAAGAGAATTGTAAATCTGACATACAACATTGCGTAGTTAAGCCTTTGGGAAACACAGTACTTTGTGCTTCACTCTAAAATAAAGAGAATTCGTAAAATCATTTCGGAATCACTCAAGCGTGTATAAAGACAATCGGCGTCCCTTTATAAAATGTAAATGAGTAGAATTGTTAAATTTCAAAAGCTTAGAATTCACGGAAGAAATACATCATAAAAGAAAATAAATCTATTTTAACAGAACTATTAATTGGGTTTTAGGTACTCTGTGAATAGCGTGCATTAAAATGAGAAATAGAGTTAAAATGGGAAATGTTTTTAGAATTAATTATTAACATTTTTGAATTTCAGTTAGTGTAAAGCTCAAAACAGTTAGATTTAATCCCTTCATTTTGTTTTTAAGTTTTAGAATGTTTGTTATCACCTGAGACCAGTATTTTAATATCCATGGAAGTATAAAAACAATAGAGACGGGTAAATAGATCTGAAAGATTTCTCAAAACATAATTTGTGCCTGTTAATAGTCGATCTAATTATGTAGTTAACCATGTTTAGGAGGACGGTTAAAATGTATGGTTATAAAATGGTTTTAAGAACAATATAAATTTTAATTTCATGGAGGTAAACCAGTTTCTTGATTTTAGTATTTTAAGAATCTTTATTGAGGATAGTATACATTTAATATCTTTCTTATATCCAGAGGAACCAATAATACATTTTATCATCAAAAAGGCATTTTGTCAACAACCCGTTGAAAACACTTGAACCCCTGAGGGAAACATGGCGCATCTAAAACCTTTTTTACAGAAACAAAACTGAAGAATAGAAGGTGTATGAGGATAAAACTACCATATATAAAATGTAAAATGGTCTACTACGCAGGTTCCTAAATTAATGACTAATAAAGATGCAAGTCTTTTTTATAGTGTAAAACGTTATTTTAGTATTAAAGTACTGATCAAAAATAGTGCAGTTCTTTGATATAGGGGAGAGTGGGGCACCTTGGGACACTTTTTACTAAATTATTTTTCTAACTTATTTATACGGTTATATTTATTCAAACGCAGCTAATATATTAAATATAGTCCTTTGATCATCTAATAAAAAATTTTCCGACAAATTATCTCTTTCAGGGAAATCATAATAGCAAATTAAAACACCTCTTTTAATGCCCCAAGGTGCCCCACTGGTGGCCCACCTTTGGACACTTCCAAAAATAACATAAAAACGTATGTTATTTTGAAAAATAAAAAATAACATATTAAATTATGATAAAGCTATGCTTAAGAATCTTAAATTGGCCAACAATAATATTTTACGTATTTTACGTTCAAAATTTTTCCCTGATTTCCTCATTTTTGTCATGACGTAAATCACTGATTTTTTTTATTTCCTTCCAGAAACTTTTTTGCACCAATTTCTAAATTATAATCCTCTAAATTCTTAAATTATTTAATTTTTTAATAAAAAACAATTATGCTTTATTCTTGAAAATTTTGGGGTATCTTTTAACATGTCCCAAGGTGCCCCACACCTGAGTGTCCCAAGGTGCCCCACTTGACGCTTTGGATAGTAAACTTAATTACACTTTTGGGTATAGCAATAAATTTTCTTTTCTAAAATATCAATGGATACACGTATTTTAGTCTAAACATAAATTATAATAACATAAATATATTTATTTTATTTCAAAAAGGCTTTTCAAACTGCACGTGAATGTAATTTTAGACCACGAAAAACAATAAAAGTGAAGTAAAAAATTTCCTAGACGCACCATCAAATATCCCAAAACAAGTTGAGTGGTAGATTTTAGTTTAATATTTATTAGTACCTATAAGCACGAGTTCATAACTATAAAATTAAGTCTGAAAAGTGGAGTGTCCCAAGGTGGGCTATGTCCCAAGGTGCCCCACTCTCCCCTACAGTTAAAAAAATTCTTGTTAGATTAAAAATTCATTAATTGATCATAAAATTCCTTATAAATTAAATCTACATCTGATAAAAAAAGTTGTTTATTCAATATGTTCCGTGATATCGTTTCTAAAATTACAACCTGAGAGGTAGAGTTACGTGCATACTTCACCAACAGAATCTCAAATCTTCAAAGAAAAATATGCTGCTTTCCCCTCCACACATGCATCAACCTCCTCTTTCTTTTTGAAAAACCACTCAAGGTTTTCGCAAGATACTCGTAAATCATATTTATCGGTGCCTTCTCAAAAACATTTTCTTGCGGTATTACTATATCTAACACCTATAAATATAGATCAAGTGTCAGTGGCACCAAATTAATATCCGCAGTGTTGAACATCGTCCCCGATGGTACGATTCTTTATAGAGTGTTAGTTTTGTTTATGTTCATACATTCTTAAAAGAAGTATTTCGGGAGTGTTTCTTTAGTGAATGTATTTTAGATAGGAATTGAAAGGGGTTTTTTCTTTTATATCGTTGGGCTTACAGGAGAAAGTCGCTAAGTCACTGATGGTTTTAATAATAACTTAATTTACTTACACAAAAACATTTTTTACTAAACACAAGGAAAAAAACATTTGACGCCAAGGGGAAAATTCACAAATCCCGTTCAGGCGACAGAGAATATCACACATTAAATACAAAATAAATTTTTAAAAATTAAAACAACTTAAAAAATGAGTAAATAAATAATGGCAATAAGCTGGAAAACTGTGATTGTAAATAGATTGCTTCAATTGAGGGAAAAATATAAATCCAGGTCGTCTATATTTATTATGAAGTAATGGATAAACTACTCTGTGTGAGGTAACGTCAAATTTGGCAATTCCCGATTGCTTTCTTAAAAACCAATTATAGTCATAGCGCCAGGAGAAAAATGTTGACAAAACCCCCCAAAACTATGAAAAGAAGTATATAGCCAAATGATAGCCACGCATATTTTGCACAAAATGTTTTTCCATCGTTTATGAACAAACTGTCACCCCTGAAATTGAGTGGAAAAATCCATTCCCATAACAATCGCAACAATATTGTAAGACGTCAGAAGTTTCTCACCTGGCGGTATAACTATAATCTTATTAACACACCGTTTAGCATTAATAAAGTTGGCGTTAATAACATATTGAGTACTATTTTATACAGTACTCAAATCATACGATTATTCCTCTCTATAGTGTTCGGCACTAGTTAACTAGAACTAGTTGCAACTAGTAGTTAACTACCGATCAACTAGTAGTTTAACTACTTTTGGTTTAAACTAGTTTAACTATTAGTGGAACTAGTTTTTTTAATAACTACTAGTTGAAACTACTTTCAAATTTTCAACTACTTTAAAAAAAAATTGTTTAAAATTTCAAAAATATTTAAAATTTTTGTCAAAATATACAAAAAATTACACTGGTATTTATAACTACAATGTCATGGTAGAGTTCTCAAATACCATAACCAGAAATAAAGGCCCGTTTTGAGCGAAGAATAAAGGGTTTTGTGATATAGATAAGAAAGATGTATTAGAATTTGGGCAAAAAATTGGTTATGAAATTAAATAGAGTAGTTAACTACTTTGGGAAATAGTTAACTACTAGTTGCAACTAGTCCCAGGAAAAAATAGTTAACTACTAGTTGCAACTAGATTTTCCCAGACTAGTTAGTTAGTAGTTGGTAGTTGACTACTTTTTGACCACTAATTGCCGAACACTACCTCTCTAACACACCCAACATCCAAATTTCTTCCATCAATCCACACGCAACCTACTTCCATTCTCAAATACTCATCCTCATTTCCCTATTCCAGCAATACTTCTTCCAAATCAGGTTCAATCAGCGGGCTTAAGGTTTCCGCACGCGAATTCGATCCAAAAAACTGTCAAACATCCCCAAAACCCTCGAATACATCCATAGTATAGTGTTACTCGGGAACTGCTGATGCAATCCGCTGAAGAACACCTCCCTGGAGTGTTTGTGATGCTGTGCTAGGATAGATTACGCGTCAGCTCTTGAAGAATTGGAGAGGGAGATTGCTCGTGCTACAAGAACGCCCCATGGATTTATGTTCCTGTCTGCTTTCCTAGACGGTGCATAGTGTTGACGATTTTCGGGAACACCTGGAGAGGAGGCTATAGGGTAACATTGCAGCGAAATTGAAAATTGGGTGAAATGAAAGGGATTTGGTAGTGTCTTGAATGGGGGGAGGTTTCTGAAACAGTGCTTTCAATTGAAAGCCTTGTATTTAATAATACCCGTCTATAGAGAAGTGGAAATTGGATGTGTTTGAACGATTAAATTCGAAAATAACCTATGTAGCTACGTATTAATAGGAAAGTCTTCTATTCAATGTATTTTAAAGAAATTTTTAGTTGAAATACAGTTAAGTATCAACCAGTGGCGGCTCGTGGGTACTTCAAATGGAGGTTCACAATTAAATTTTGAAAATATAATTAAGTAAAATGTATATCACAATTAGAACAGAAGACAGAGTGGAAGCTCATCCTGAATAAGCTGCAAGTTGGAATAAATTTTTATTAGTATTTCATTCATGTTATTATTGACCAATTTCAACTTATTTCATTATTAGTGGGTGTTAACGTGCTCATGTTCCCCTATGGACGAGCCACCACTGGTATCAACTCAAGTAAAAATATAATCACAAATTTCTTCGGAATTTGTGGAATAGGGCATTATTAATAATGCCCCATTTATCCAATCGCCCGTAACATATACTTCTTAATATAATTACAAACATTTCTATAGAGTGAAAACATTCAACTAACAAACTCATTTTTACTGTTCAACATTTCAGATTTAGAACACGCAACAACTCCCATCAAAAGATCTGATTTACAGTATTAATTACTACTTAATAAAACCCCTGAACACATATCCAACAGCAATTCCAGGTACTCTGCAGCGCATGCTTTCAAAACAGTCGCTTTACCACATCCATCATAAACTACTACTATATGTGAATACTCCTTTGCTGAGTACTATAATAGAGTAATGTTAATTCGGCTGTCAGTTAGAAGCGGACGGATCAAGTGTTAAACGAGCATGATTATTGCACTGGCATGGAACACAGGTACGCTTCGGAGTTAAGCCTAATTAGATGCATGCATATGGGATGTCAGCCATGCAAATTTGCTGATCCCTGGGATCCATTAGACCACTAGAGTATGTAGAGCTCTCGGAGATAATAATTTCATAGAGAAAACCGTGGTTAAGGGAAAAAATACTTGGATACTGTGATTTTCATAGAGAAAATATGAGTTATTCCTTCGTTGTAGCTCTTTATGTTGGTCTCTAAGGGAATAAAAAATTATTTTTATATATGATGATTTATATTCAACTACACTGGGGGATTATAATTAAACTCAAACTATTAAAAATTTATAAAACAATTTTAAAATAAAAAACACCCTTTTGATAGATTTGCGATGATATGAGACGTTCAACATTGAGAAAAAATCAAGAGGTAGAAAGTTGTGTTTTAGTTCTTTTAAATTATTAAAATAATGCTTGAAAAATTCTTTTAATGCACTTTTTTAAAATTGACTCACTATTTCCAGAATTTTGTTGACTTTATCATGGAATTTTTATATTTAAAATTACATAAAATTTATTTATATTAGTTTATAAAAAAAGTTATTGAAGTTACAAACACGCGTGCCGCCATTTTGAGGATTTGAACCAAATTTTAAAATAGCCCAACAACGTCAGCTTTGATCAAAAAATTCTGAACAAATATTTTATACTTTTTTTTTATCATGTTCTCTTCCAGAGAAAATTTTCAGGAAAATCCGTGATATGGTGTCTACTACACCCATAGGCTAATTTCAAATGAAATGACCCCAAATATATTAAGTCTGGAAAACTAATTTTCTCATCATCTTACTATTCTAATATTTGTCTTTAAATACTCCCAAATTCATTAAATTGTTGTAAGAAAGCAAATATTTTCAAAAGTTGATAATGTATATTGTCCTTGATATATACTACGTTATTTTTATTTTATTAGAACAGACTAAGCACATCAAAGTAGGATGAAACTTAGGAATCTATATGTTTTAAGTTTATAAATGGGCTCATTTCAGAAGATATTACGAAATTCATTATTTTAAAGCCATTATATGATAGGAAAATAGCTTCGTGTAAAATGGAGTGTCATTATAAATTTCTCTACTTGGATTTACTGAAACTGATTTTATTAAACGTTTATTTGAAATTAAAGTATTCTAAGAACATGGGAGTTTTTTGGCGTTACCAGATGATGATCTTTGTAATAATCTAATTATTCACACTCAAAAACAATTTTTACAGAATTTCGTTAAAGATATGTGAAAAACAATTGTCAATGTGGCACTAATTAAGGATATTAAAAACATAAATTGGTGTAAGGGAGAAAACTAAAAAAAAACATCCTCATATCCATACTTATTAAAATAGCAATTAGTTGATATTTTGTTGAGACATCCTGGAACCTAAACGGAATAATAAAGAGTTGAGAAATTTTAAAAATGTTTATTTTTAAAGAACATTTATGGTGTTTACCCGAACAAAATATATTGATTAAACGAACTAATTACTATTCAAAACTGATAGGCACTAACTATTTAGAAAAAAATACAAGCTACAATACAAACAATACAAAAAAATACCCAACAAACCAAGCTTAAAAAATTAATACACATAATGCATGCAAAGCTTTTTTAACATCTTGTGTACATAACGTTAAAACAGCGTTGGTAGTACATTAATAACAAACATGTTGTTTTGTTAGAACGGTTGTAATGTAATCCAATTGGGAATTCTTCGTTGATACTGATATACTTAGATAATTAGGTTAAAGTTACTTTTTTTATTATCTTTTATTCTAGTTTATGATAATCAGTGCCTTGATGCATAATTTATTTGTTGTTCAGAGTCACTTTAAAAACCTACGTAGGTTAAATACGTACAATGAAATCTAATCAGGAGTCTAACACTTTGTTAGGTTACTTTGGGTTTATTTCCTATTTGCTGCGTATGGGGTATTATAAAGAACCATTTTCAATTAAGAAAATGGTAATATTTATTCCAGAAAAAATCAGCTAACAAAAGTTTAATTTGGAATATGTAAAACCCATCTTTTGATTGGAACTTTATTTCATAAACTAGCATCCTTCAAAAAAAAAAATAAGTAGACTATTATCGGAGATAGGGATAAATCATTAGCATATTGTGTGATTTTTTTTTCATATGTCATATTAAGTACTGGGCAAGTAATTAATATTTGCATACATTCTGAACTAACTATACATGACTGCTTTTTATCATGTTAAATTGTATGTGCTTCTTTGTGATGTTACTTTGATTACAAATAAAGAATGGTGTTATTGATTATTAGGAACTTTGAACGTAATTGCAATCATATTCATATTTATTACAATGAATCGACTTTTTTCGGGATTTCTAAGCTAAAAAAATATTTTTATTAGAAAATTAATGATTTCTTTTAAACCATGTTGAATATATATAAGGATGTAAAGTAAGAGTAAGAATTTTTTAAAGAATAAATAAAGTTACAACCCCATCCTTATGTCTCCCTTCGAAAATTCAGAATTTTAGTATAAACTTTTGTTTTTCTAAAAAAAAAAATACGTCAAATTGTAATTCTGAACTTAGTTTCTCCAAGAAAGAACTCATCGAAATTAGTAATTATGACAGTAAAAAAAAACGGAGAATTAAAAAAAAACTAGTTTTTATTTTAAGGAAATATTAAATATGAGTCTGTCAGGTCAGATTTCAAACTAATTTGATCCCTCATCCTATCGGATTACTCCGTAAGGAGATGTAAATGAAATGGTAAGTATTTTACTTCTTAAATTTGAAACTTTCTCGTAATAAAAGGCAAAACCAAGTCCTCTTCCTTTTCTTTCATCTTTAAGAATTTCCATTTATATTTCCTAAAAAATATGTTCACTGTAGAAAAGCATTTTTGCTTTTAAAAACTCCCAATCAAAAGTTTAAGAAATTTTCATTCCAATAAAAAAATTTAAGTTTTACCCCTATCAAAAAACTTACTGATGGTTTCACAATTTTTTTTTTTTTGATGAAGCTGTTTTTAACATGGGTCTTTCAGGCACATTGCACATTAATTTGACCTCTCGTACGAAGTTTCAAATGAAATGATGAAGGCAAATATCAAATATCCCTTTTCCTTTAAATTCAAAATTTTCTAGAAACGAAAGTTGAAACCAACTGCTCATTCTTTTTGTTTTCATCACTAAGAATTCACATCCATGCTTCCAAAATATATATTAACAGTGGAGAAGCACTTCTGCTTAAAAAAAATTCCAATTAAACGTTTTAGAAATTTTCCATCAAAGTTATTCCATCAAGTTTTAGCATTACTCCATCGTATAAAAAACTCTCTGCTGGTGGTTATTCAAAGAACGAGCATAAACTTAATACCCTTCCTCCATCTTAGCCACTCTCTCATTTCCAGTAGTTTTTGTCATAAAACATTATATAGTCGAAGAATTTTTGAAAAACGTCGTAAACGTGAAATCAGAGCAGACTTTACGATACACTTTATCTTTAATCCCATAAGTTTATCACCCAAAACAAGTAAGCTAAGCATCAATAATATAACATCTTCGTCACCCTCATATCTACTAGTAATAAATGAAAGATGCTTTATTTTTATGTTTAAAGTAAACCCATAAACCTATCCCAACAGTATTAGACATGTCCGGGCAACAGAGTACTTATAGCGCTATTTTCGAAGTCCATTATCTTTGGGTTTTGGAGGGTCACCGGTCTTACAGTCTTTAAGCGGTGCTGAATCGATACCTAATCAACTTTAGAAAGAAAGTCATCAGGACAATTGGGCAATGAAAAAACGCATGAGAAGGAAATGACACATTTGTCTTCGGACTTTATGATGCTCTTTAATAGGAACTTGAAATTACTTTTCAAATTGGGGTTATCAGAAAACTGAATATGCTGTTGAAATGTGAGAAGCCTTGTAAGCTTTCAACACTTCATATTAATATATTTTCTTCATTCTTGTTATAAATTCAGTTTAACTGTGAAATTCAACTCTAAATAAAAATGCTAATGCTCAAATTATTCCCATTCCTTAGTGGATATCAGAAAAAATTATAGCAAAAATATCATTGCCTTATTTTTTTTTATTGTGAATTTTACTACGATTAACTTTTGAATAGGTTTTCTATGTAAGATATACCTCAAAACATTTGTGTTTATATTAAAAGCAAATAAAAGTTGTTAATTAAAAAATGTTGCACAGTCAGATATTTACACCATACACAACTTTGAGATGACATGATAACAATGCCACTTGTTGTTTCTAGAATTAAATAAGTCATAATTACATTCTTTTATAAAAATTATTCCATAATCCTTCTCTACATGTGCTTGTGCAATGTGCATGTAACATATTTTCACTAAAGCTAAGATTTTCTATTTTGTAGACTGATTTGTGAGTCAGTACACTTATGATTAGTAAAATTTCAATGCTCTGGCTTTTAAATTATCTGTTTTATTGGCGAAAATCCTTTTTGTGCTTACTCTTACCCTCCTACTCCTACATTAGTTTATGCATGTAAAATTTAACACATGCCGGATACGAGACAGTGGTTAAATATTGGTTTATTTACACCCTATTTGTAGTGATACTTGTAGTAGTTACTATATGAGTTCCTCGAGTAAAATTTTATAAAATGTCATGAATTAAAAACCATCAAAATTCATAGAACGATTAAACCTGACATTTCAATTTAAATGAACTCTCAGTTTTAAGTGAAAAGAAGTTATTTTATCCATTCTGTACAGATTAGATAAATAAAATCAAAACATCTCACTCAAGGCTTTTCTGTCTAATACCAGTCTCTTTAAAAAAAACACCGTTCGCATTCGTCTGGGAAATATGACACCTGCTGCCATTAAAACTAACATGTGTTTCACGAGAGATTTAATTATCTGATGAAGATCAAAGAATTAAATACAAGGAAGGTTTCAAGAAAATAAACAGTTAAATTTCAAAGGAAGATATTTTTCAGGGCACTTTTTACCCCCTAAAATCTGAAGAAATTAAATGCGTGGATTAGTTTTAACATATCATTATTTTATGTTACGTAACTTATATTTTAATGACAAGGAACGTATTTTCTTATTAAATTTTCTATCAAGCTTCATTTGAAAAATGCAATCTACGAAAGTTATGACATGATGAAATTGTTTTTAAAACACTTGAGAACAAATTATAAAATATAAAAATATATTTATTCCTTTAAAATATAATTACACGTTCCTTGTGTCTTTACATAGTTAAAACATCCAATTTAGTTCTTGTTTCAGTGAAATTTTTAATTAATTTTGGATAAATCTCGCAATTATCTATAAGAATCTCGACTCAAAACATTTATAAATTAATCTCAAACTTGCATTTCTTTTGTTATTCGAATAATCCTTTTAAAATAAACTTTCATAATTAATTATTTAACTTTCTCCGGAAAGATATATAACGTGCGTTTTTTAATATTTCAATGGTTTGGTTTTCATAAAAGGTAACCTGATAGTTTTAGAAGTTCTTAATATGTAGCATTTTGTTTAGAGTTTATTTCAAGATCTAAAAAGGCATTTTTTTTCTCTCTAGGTAAATCATAATACTTTAATCTTGTCTTTATAAAAAATTATAGTTCGGAAAATTACTAAATAAATTGTTAATTACAAATTAAAAAGTAATCTGAATTTTTTAAGTTAAAGAATACGTATAAAGATAATGGAATTCATTTCTTAAGTCGCTTCCTGGATTTTGAAGAGCGTACATACAAAATTAAAAATTTCTCTCCTTGCATGCTTTGTGCTTAGAGTTTATTCACATCAAGACAATTACAAACTGCAATTCAAAAATATTTTAACAAATTACTTTTTTTTCCAATTCGCTACCTTTCTTTGAGATTCCACCAATCATCAGGTGAACAAACGAAAGGTTGAGTAGAAGAAAGTATGTGATATTTTTTCAAAAAAAAATTTAGTACAGTACAGACATCATCTCCATACAACTATTATTGACATTATTAACAGAGATACCAGTGTCATGAAGGCGATATGCAACAAAAACAAAGTGCACTTCTATTGATGGAAGAATGTAATGTATCTAACATAATAAAGTTACTGTTATGTGTGAATTAAATCCTTCGTACACTTTTTTTGGTGAATTAAGGTTGTGTTCATAACCTATGCGCTGAAAAAAGAAATTATGTACAAACAAATTTGTCTTTTTTCTAAAAATATTTTTGCTTCTTTTTACTTTAAGGAAAAATGTAATCACTCTTAGTTTAATAGTTACAAAAATTAACATAAAAATACCAACAAAAACATGTCTAAGCTTGGACATGTTTAAAAAATGTGCGAGAGTTTTTTTATTTTTACCAAGAACCCAATCCTTTTTCCATGTAAGTTTATTAAACCAACTTTAATATTTGAATGTGAACAATTTAAGTTTTAGTTAACCCTTTCAGTCTGAACTGTCCCAAATTTTCCATAGGATTTAATGGCAATCTCAGGCTGTCTACTAGGACATAAAGAATTAAAAATTAGTTTTGAGCCATAAAAGCATCTTACAAAAAAAACCTGTTTTACGATTTACTATTTAAATGTTAATTAACTTAACATAAGATATTTACAATTTAATTCCTTGGAGAGAGCTTTTTTATACCATTTTCTTTTTTTTTAATTGATTAAAAATAGTTTTTAAGTTTGATATAGTTTTAATGTTTTTTACATACTGAAAATCGTAGGCTATGAGTAATGAGGATCTATAAATATTAAACCCGAACAGTTGAATCTTGAAAGTTGTTCAGATGTGACACACTCTTCATTTTCCCCCCAAACTTCCAAATCTTTTTTCTGATTTCATTTTACTTCCCTTTTTAACTACTTTAAACCAACCAATCAGAAGAACCGACTTTCTTCTCTTAACAACCAATTGAAAGAGCCATCAAAGCCTCCAAATCCCCTGCATCAGAAGGGGAAACCAGACAGTATCTCCCCAACAAAACCCGGGGTAATAAAAAGAATCTCAACCGGATAAAAAAAAAAACAAGAAACCGGAATTCCGGCTCATTTCATCCCTTCCTTAAATGCCAACCGACCATTACGTGTAAATTGGAAAAACATCCGACCCCCCACTGACAGGGTGGAAAGAAACTATATATCGATTGCTCTCAAACGCTACGACCATTAGAATAATCATTAAGGGCACAGATGTTACCCACGTCGAACGATAATTTCCTTATCTTTCAAAGGAGACAAATGAGGGAAAAAGAGGTCGCAGGGAAAGGGGTCGGCGTTGACGCCAATTTAATAATATCAAAGAAACCGACTGGTTCGGGGAAAAGATGGCGAATAATTTGCGCGGTATCGGTTACCAAAGAGAGTTGTGCTGTTTTTTTTGCTGAATGAATGTGAAAGGGATGGTTTTTTTATGTGTCGGTTATTAAGTAGGGGGTAGTTTGAAAAAGGAAGCGGACAAGTTCTTTCGATGTCTTTTTTGAATAGGGAATTAATTAAATCTGGAGGGTACTACAAGAGGAGGGTTATGACTCGAGATGAGAAGTGAAATTGGAAGTAGTTTCGTAGAAAGGGTAATCATTGTGGAGAATTGAAAAGGCGCAGGAGGAGCAAATGTTTAAATTTATATTACTTTCTAGTACATTGAAATTTGAATCTCGACTTCATTCTTTTGAAATTTTTGCGATGATTTGAAATCTTGGAATAGTATATTGATATTATGATCGTACTTTTTGTATAAATGATTGCTTGTGACGGTACTTTTAGAATAATGCATGCTACTTGATATGTATTTATTCTGTTGGAGTATCTTGATTTGGTCAATGGTAATATAAGCCCTGAATAAAAAAAAATGTAGAACTCTCTATGCAGAATCTAATTAGTCCAGTTTTCCAATGTGCCCTTAGGTCAAGTGATTTCAAAGTATTTTTAATGCGAAAATATAAAGCTCTAATTATTTACGCGTATGTAACGAAAATAACCCAGTAAAGAAGACAAAGTTTTTAAAACCTGAGGGTAAGAGAAGAAGAGGTAGGACCCGTACAAGATGGATGGACCATGTCGAAAAGTAGATGAGAACTATTGGTGTCAATAAATGGAAAATAATAGCAATAGACAGAGCCAGATGGTTCAGGCTGACTGAGACAGCCTTGGCCGGAAATAGGCTGTAGCGAAGAATTGGAATTGGAATGATTTACTTAAGCTAAGCTACTTAGTTTCATATTTCGCCTCTGCCAAAAAGAAAACTGCTTTTTCGCAGTCGAGAGTTGCGTCATATGTTTTCATGAGCAATGATGTGCTGACGCCGGTCAATACCAGTTGCTGAACAGACCGGAAAATATATGTAACCAATCCACAATCCACAGTTGCTGAGATGGCACTCTTCTAGATGCATTTACTCTAGACAGCATTTCTTATTTCTGATTGTTTTATTACACAGCCTAGTTATGAATAAAAAAGATTCCATTCTTATTTTTCATTAGTGTTTTACATTGTAATAGACCAGTAATATAATTTAAATTTCGATTATCATAATTAAAATAGTCCTTCTTCGTTTAAAGGTTCTTCTACTAAATTTATTTCATACCCATACATCTTCTTCCCTAATGCCTTTTACTACATTTATTCAATTTTGATAAATTTCTGAGCGCCATTACTTCATAACTGTTCGGAAAACTCAAGACGTAGTATTTACTTGAGAACATCAATAAATGTTGTCTCTCCACCACCAAAATTGTAATAAAAAAGACATAGATAATAATAAATGCTTAAGCTTGTATCAAAAGTAAAAGTTTCTCGTAACGAAATTTTCAGTTTTTCTAAAATACATACCACTAGAGTTATTGATACTCAGCAGATTAAATAAAGAAAAAAAAATACGAAGCTTATTAAACATTTACTAGCAACAGTCACGAAACCAGAACTCTGAAAGCTTTTTAGCAAATTATAATTCTCAATTTTTTATTTACGAATGCCTTACGAAATTGGATATGGCTTTCTACGGCACGCCATAATTCCCCATCTTTCAAACATTCTCACACAATGAACGAATACATTGCAAAAGAGCTTCCACACGAACTAAACGCAACCAATTACCAGAAACCAGTTCCGGACACACAAAACCATCAATGGAGCACATCACTCCATTTTCGGGATCCGACGCGTTAACGGTTCATTCTGAATGAGAACAACATTACCGCTGCACAATCAACCTTCCCATTCATATATAGGCAGAGAGGCTATACCTATAGCAGTCCACAAGAACACTCATCAACGATTGTTCACGGCTGATAATAGGGAGACGCCGCTGCAAAGATCCCTATTAATTTCCCTGACTTATCTAAATCACGTTTTACGAGTGTGATCTTAGTACCTTGAGATCTGATACATGGTAATGACTGGAGTCTGAATAAGGGGTCAATTCTGTTGGAGTGTTGCTAATGATATTAAAGCTCTCTGTGTTATACAAGGGTGAGCAAGCCAGACTTCTTAATAGGGTTTAATGAATAGGTTTAGACATGCCTTGAAAGATTTACTGTGTGGAGTTTAATGGGTAATATTAATAATACTTGTTGGAGAATGGTTAGTTACTATGGTTTCTAGTATAATAAAAGTATCGATTTAGATGTTCCACTTATCCGATGGTAAACCTAACTACTTCTAAAAATAGCTTCAAAATTTGATGAACCAATGTAAAGTTGAAACAAAGTACTTTCCAAATATCCACTTTATTAAAATTAGAAGTTTAATAACTTTATCAAAACAATACGGAGAATGCTATCTAGTATCTATATTGTTATTATGGTTTCTAAATATAAAATGATAAATTTATACAGTTATTCATGCTGAGATATTACCCCTATACCGATGATAAACTTAACTATATTTCTAAAAATAGCTTTGATATTTGAAGAATCAATGTAATCAAATTTCTGTCCACATATGCACTTTATTAAAATCTGAAATCTGATATGTTTTTAAAGGTTGAAAATATTTTAAAAACCATTTGTTTTTGCATTTAATATAGAAATAGATATCAATATACTTGATATTCTCATGCGTATCATGGATTCTATTACAGCTAGATAATATATTTAAACTTCCAATTTTCTAGCACTATCGATCACGAAAACAACTGGGGGCATGGTCTCCCAAGGACGATTGCATCAATAAGTTTACTTTAGATTTTTTTTTGGTGATCCATCTTAACACTAATTAACAAGGTAAGATCATTACTTAACAAGGCAACAATTTCACAAGGTAGAGGAACTTGAAAATAGTGGAGAATGTTATAATTCTGCTTTTACATGTTTGTTAACTTCTTAAAGTATTTTTTTAACATTTTATAAACTTTTAACTGATGTTCTTTATGTTAGTAGTAATGGTTTGGTATTATTCGTGTTATAATATAAATGAATTTAAGATGTTTAAATTCTTGTAACTGAAATTTGATAGTTTGAACTATTTATCAACCCATCTACATTTTTGTAGAAATGTTCGAAACCTGGGAAAAAAACAATTAATTTTTTTAAAATTCTCTTACCCATAAAGACAAAATCATTTTTCTCTGAATTATCAAAATTCTTGATGTATAGATAATTATAAAATGAAAGTATTAATATTGAGAAACATTGGCTTCGGCGTCAAAGGGAGTAATTTTTCATTTGCCTAAATCAATTTTACTCAAACAAAAAGTGTCTCAGAAATAATGATCTTCAAACAGAATATAAATATCTTGAGGATATAACTTTCCTACCATCTATTGTTACTAACTTACTACCTTCAGTTAGTCAAATTTGATACATTAATGCTACGAAAGAATACAGAACTAAAAATAACTCTTAAACTGAGCTTTCCAACACACCATATCTCTAAGTTAAGCCATTCTGACATTTTCTTAGAGTCTACTATAAAGCTTAAGAATAGGGTCTTAATAATACTATCTCAAAATAAATTGACGCAGATAATTTTTCGGTTCATGTAATAATGTCAAGAATCAAATTAATTTCCTTTATTGATTTTAAATTAAGAGCTTTATCATTTTTGATAATGATAAAGATGTAGGCTTACCTTTTATGTGTCGAGTATTTCATTAAAATTGATAAATAGACTTCTATAATAGACTATAGAATAATTGATAAAGATTAACTTCTTTTCCCAATCTGAATTTTGTTTCAACTATGTATTTCAATGTAGGGGAAAGTTGTCAAAAGCGGTAATAGTAATGCTGTTGATAATGTAATGAAAGGATTAGTTTTGATAGAGGTTAATTCTCCACGGGTATTTGACTGACATTTTTGAAGGAAAACTATAAGTATTTTGTAATTTACTTACCAAAAATTAATTTTTAAGAAATGTTTTCCACCCAGTTTATTACTTTCTTGTTATCTAAATATAATGGCATAATTAAATTTAATAAATATTTTTATTTATTTTTTAAACAATTATAAACAACAAGGTAACTGCTGACATTTATGCAGCACAAATGTCAGTTACCATGTTGTTTAAAATTAATTTTTTAATGACAATTTAACTATGCCATTAGTTTTAAATAGCAAGAAAGCAATAAACTGGGAGCAAAATATTTTTTTTAATTTATTTTTGGGAAGTAAATTACAAAATACTGATGGTTTTCCATCAGAAATGTCAGTCAGTTACCCGTGGAATTGCCCAGAACATCTGATTTGCAATATCAAAAAAAAAAATGATGACTTTGTTTAAAAAAATCTGAAGATATGCTCCTTCTGAACAGTCGAAAACTAGTAAATTTATCATACTGATCATGTATTATCATACTGATATTATATTATTTTGACATAACCTAACATTAAAATAAATTATTTAATTTTAAATACTATGAAAGAACCAGTGGTTTTTTTTCTAATATTTTTGAGGTTTTAACCCCCATTACAGTAAAAAAGGAGCGTTCGGGCAAAGCAGGTAGGTATCCGCAATGGAAAATAGCATGAAAATCCTTATTTGGCATTATCAATATCATTATTTGGAAACTCCAACGCTCAAGCGTCACCTCCAGCCATGGACCGGTTTCGTCCTTATTAGGACTCATCAGCACGGCATAGGAAGGTAACGCAAGAGAGTGGAGGAAGGCTTCTAGTCAAGCCGACTATAATGGAAAAAGTGGTGACCATGATTAGTCTATGCCACTATCTGCCGGAATGAACTGCGCATTCCCTGGACAGATTTAATTTCCATATTGGCAAGTGTGAGACAAGGAGTATTTTTCACCATAACCACTGGTTCGGGAAAGGTTTGGAAACTCCAACTCTCAAGCGTCACCTCCAGCCATGGACAGGTTTCGTCCTTGTTAGGACTCATCAGCACGGCAAATATTATTATTTGATCACAAAATCATTATAGATCATTTATTACAAATCATTGTTTGGCACAATCCGACGCTATCGTGTATTGTTATTTTATAGTTCGATAACTCACACAATATAAATAAAATCAAATTTGTAAATCTAACCAAACATAACTTAGATTTTTGAGCTTTCAAAGTTAGTATACCCGCTTTTAGCTACTCTTCCCTATGTATTGTATACTTAAAAGTCTAATTTCAAATTAAAATTTATAATTATACAGCTGCTTGATTCTTCTTATTCGAACATCGTATATATTAATTAATTCATCTTAAATAAAATCTGCCCATAAATGTTTTCTAGTGTGCTTCAAAATATAATTAGTTATGCTGCAAAATTACTTGAAAGCCTTATTTTTTGTTACCTATCTAATATTTTTCATAGTTAAATTACAAAATTTTCATTCGCAATGCAAAATTATACGAAACTGTAGAGGAATATGTGAAGAGAAAACTGATGTCTTTCCTTATACAATAAAATCCCTTGACTTGTTTATTCCAAATAACTATTTTAGTAATGTTTATTTTAATGTCTTTTCGAACAAGAAATGATTTTTAGGGATTTTGTAGACTTTAAAAGAAAGAGGGATTTAACATAACATATGGTGAACTACAAAGCGTTATGTTTTAAATTCATTCTGAATGCTGGGTCAGAAATTAAAAAGCGAAATATACCTATTGATTGTTGATTTTACTGGAACATTATGCAAAAATCTACCAACGCAGTTTCTATAATTTTATTAAATTATCTCGCATGCATTTAAAAAGCATCTCATAATCCTTTTAGTAGATATTCATATTTATACAGAGTGTTTCATTAAGACGAAAATGTATGACGTCATATCCAGTGTACGCAAAAAAAAAAAAAAAAACTGCTGATGGGGAAACAAAAACATAGTTTAAGCTAAAAATATCTACTTGCATATTCTGAATGTGCATGCGCACACCGTAGAATGAAATCTGTTTATATTCATTTATATGTAAATGGCGTCAAACTTTTCTAAGAAAAAAAAATCCTATTCATACACACAACTTAGTGTACAGCTTTAGAAAGAGTCCTCCAGCCGCCATGTTTACCCACAGCTCAAATTACGACTGACAACCATAGAGTTTAACTATAGAGATTAATATTACTATCGTTAGATAATTATCATTAGATATCTAATATTGCTATTAAATCTCTATGCTGACAGCGCTTAATAATGTTGTTGCTGTGATAATAATGCTCGTAATACTGTGGGAGCTGTGGTTACACATGGCGACTGGAGGACTCTTTCTAAAGCTGTTCCGAACTTAGTAAGGCTGATCGCGCACGAGCGACTTTTGTCACGGTGACAAAGACAAAATTGTTGCCTTGGCTATTGAAACAAGTTCAAGTATTGCTAGAGTGCGCGCACTAGGTGACGTGACACTTGGCCGATTGCCAAGAATTTCTTCATAGAGATCCATTGTTTTCTAGTGATATTTTTGATACTAGTAATCCTGGTCGCCGTGACTTTAGTCACTCGTGCGCACCCAGCCTAAGGGCGAGCGCGCACGGGCGACTTTTGTCACCGTGACAAAGAAAAAAACAACGTTGCTAAGGCTGTTGTTAGGGGCGGGACATAGAAGCATCCAGTAGAAGCATTCGCACATGACATCACTGGAGGATAAAAACAACGTTGCTAAGGCCGTTGTTAGGTAAAGTCATGTGATTGAAAATGCTCTATTGTTTTCTAGTGATATTTTTGATACTAGTAATCCTGGTCGCCGTGACTTTAGTCACTCGTGCGCACCCAGCCTAAGTCTTGCTGAAACACCATGTCAAACATGTTTCTACGAATCACATTTCCAACGAGTAAGATGATTCACCGTGTTACAAACTGTCCAAACTCTGAAGCAAGAACAAAACTTTCTTAAAGACACACAAAAAACGGGATATTCCGGTTCAATAAAAGCGAAACGTGGCGGAATCCCATGAATATAACACACGCGAAAGTCGGATTCCCAAAAGTATAGACGTTTTGTTCGGGAAAAATAAGATGGAACCTGATATCCCCTCGGCAAAAAGCCTTCAATTCAGGGCAACGGAATTTGAAACCATTGGCAAAATCAGATGCGACCGGGAGACGTATGAATGCTTAGCCCTGCCATTCAACGCAACCAACTGCGTGAAACAACCCCAAGTTGCTTTTTTATCGTCTGAGCCACAACCGATTTCTGCGATTGGTGGAGGAAAAAATACAGTTCTGAATATAAAGGATATTCGAAGCGCGTTCTATGGTGACTTCCCCGTTGAAAAGCCGCCCCGTCCCTTTATTAGAAGTTTTGAATTTATGGCATAATATTGGAGGGCTTTAAGAAAAGGCGGGGGGGTTAGAGTCTGCGGAGGAGTGCACCTTCAGGTTGGATGGGGTGGGATCGTATTCGGGAGAGTTTATGTTGGTTATTGAAAGGGGAAACATATATAAATAACAGGGACAAATCAAATGCGTATTATCCTTTATTTTACCAACCCGAGACATTTGTTTTTCATTGAATTAGCCTCGCTTTACGTTATTTTCAAATTTTTTTTAGCTCAATTTCTTTCATTTTCACAATTTACTTTTTTTTATTAAGTAATAAATTTTAGTATTTTACCTATGGTTTAAACTTTGACATTGCCTTTCTTTTGAAATTGAAAACCATGTAAAGTGGTTGACATTTTACTTTTTGGATGACTCTAATTTATAGTACTGAATATACATTTTATTAGTTATTTTCTTTATAATAAATAGTGTTACATTTGAGGCGTTCCATGCGACAAGGGCGAATTCGCCAAACTGTATTTCAAGAAAGAAAAAACCTCAAGGAAAAAGAAACTTGTTTCAAAGCGACAAAAAAAATGAAGGGACCGTCGGATTCACCCTTGTCATATGGAGTGCCTCATTTACATCCAGTTATATGAACGAAAGGGTCATTACTGTTATTACCCTGATCAGTCAATGTAGGAAAACAGATAGAGAGTTATATTAGACAGATTAGATTGTTGATTGTTTGGCTAGTGAGCGAGGGGATAAAAACCCGTTTGGAGACTACCAAGATTTACAGATATTTTTTTTACAGTGTGGCTCATTTTCACAATTATACTAGTATAAGAAAATTTTCACTTTATGTTTATTAAATTAAGTACACATATTAGCAAAGCAATACAAAATCCAGTTGCAAGATAGAATAAAAATAAATAGTAGATAATTATGTAAGTATTATAAATATTTATTACATTTTTTGTTTCTAGAGAAACTTGAGAAGTGACAAATTTCATTCAATCAATAGATGGCATAAATAAATATCTAACCTTGTTTAAATCTATGGGGTATCCTTATATATTTGAATCTATTTAATTCCCGAGTTTCTTTTTACACCAGAAAGCTAACGTGCTATTCATTTTTTAAATGAAGGGTTTTTTTTTTCAAATAATGCGGTTTTTACAAAGCATCATACTCCTAAAAAATAAATGCTTAAAAAATTACACCTCTTTTTGTACACGGAATTCCCCTTAGTTTGTTTTTTAAGAATACATAAGCAAAAGAAACTTTTTATAGTGTCGAAAACCAGAACTCGAGTTATAAAACTCCACTTGTGTGGACAACTCCTTTTTTTTATATCCCACCACATGACTTTTAGAAAAGTAAAAAGAAATACTTATAAACCTCACTACTTTGACGACAAAGAAGAGAGGAAAAACCTCAACAAAAAAGTCTGCTCCGCTTTGGACAACATTCATTTTTCCGCGAGGTTTGCCTTTTCATGTTTGGATGGGGAAGTTCTTATTTCTTCTTTTGGAAACAACCCTCATAGTTTGACTACGCACTTATTCACTCGTTTAGATTCATTCACAACCAAATATCCTGTCATAAGATATGATTTATGTGTGCAAAAAAAGGATATTTTACCATACTTTGAACAAACGTTTTCCATTTTACGGGAGTTTTGAGGGAAGAGTAAATCACACATAAACGCTCTCTCAGACGTAATCTTAAAGAGAACCGAACTTTCACTCGAATGAGGGTGATAAGCAGCTCGTGCATGACACCCCAATAACAAGTTTATAAGATGGATCATCTCTTTTCAGTGACGCATACTGAATTTTTAAGTTTCGTTTATAATTTTTTTTTCTACGTCGGTATTCAATAACCAAAGATCAGAAAGCTTCGAAAGAAAATTGAATTCAGATTTATTCATTATTATATAGAATTTTACTTTCAGGAACTCTTTCAAACAAGCGCTATTTCAGTGGTGCGTAGCTGTCTGATTGAAAATTCCGAAAGGTATCAGAATTCATGAAGAGATTCTGGAATATTTTAATGTTATTTAGTAATTTATGTTTGTCATTTATCGTGTTATATTCACATAGTTTGATGCTTACAATTCAAAAGTCATAATTAGAATCAAAATTTCATGGTGAATTTATACTATTTTATGTATTAATTCAAAACTAATCTGTCTAAGTAAGCATTTCTCAAATTGAGAAGACATGATGAATAACTAGCAAATGAATAAAAAAAAAGTTCTACAATAGGCGCTAGCCAGGGGGAGGGATTTAGGGATATATCTCCCTCCGAAATCCAGAAAATGTTCTTTTTTGACCTCATGAGAGGACAAAATTTTCCCCATATCTCCCTGAAATCCTAATATTCCCTCTAAAATTTGTGGCAGCACCCCTGTGTTGAAGTTGAAAAATGACACATTTAAAACCTAGCAAAAGGATAGTACAAATTTTCATTGATTTTTATAGAAGACGGGACTTATTGTGGATTATAACAAAGGAAAGGTGACATGATGAAGAATGTTCCAGTCACGAAGATATTGGATCATTTGTTTACGACTTCTGCTAAGTTTTCATGGTGTGCATTCTTGACCTCACGTTCTGTTTCCTCTTATACAACACTTACTTTCTTTGTGATTTTAAAAATATTTTCATCAAAGGTCAAAGAGCCCTCCAGCTATCAGCCAATAAGTATTATATTATCATGTTTAAACAATAAATGTTTTAGGCTCTAATTCTCAATTTATTTTATATCCCTAAATCATTTTTTCTGCGTACTCTTGCACTCATCTCCAGTATAATCTAAACCAACCGGATATTTTTCATCTCGTTTAGAAAATAATAGAAAATAAGAATAGAAATATAGTAGATGGCTGTGTATATCGTGATAAGAATAACTTAAAATTCCCCCGCTTATGGCTTGTTTATACAGAAAGTATAGAAGATTATTCATAGATTTGATAAGTATGATAAATTTGTCTGGTGTATAACTATCATATCATAAGCGTTCTGACTAAGAGTAAATTTCGGAAATTCAATACCTTCATATTTTTAATAAATGTACATTTAATAAAAACATGTCGGACGAAATTCCATCCTATAGGACAAAATAAAATTACTCAACACTAACGGATTACTCTCCTGCAAAGACCTCTTGAAATCCAATTTCAAAATCCGTCTACACCTCGAGATTTATCCGTCTGGTAATTTTACCTCCGTCAAAAACTTCCCAGACATTATTATCCCGTTCAACTTTAAAAAGCCTTAACAAATCCCATAAATCTGCTGTGGAAAAGTTCGTACAGCCCACATGTTTTTGCAACCTCTGTCTTTACTCCCCGAGCAGAACTTTTATTCATACAGAAGCAGGAGTTAGGAACGGAAGAATGCACGGAATCCAAAAAGACTTTTTCTTCATTCCGTTTCTTTTAGTTCCTCTCGCATCGAATTTCCTTTTGTGTGATTGACATGGGAATCTGAGCGCCGGGACCGTTTTCTTCCAGAAAATCCATTTCCGGAGACTAAAAATGTTTATTTTTTAAGGATATGTACCGAATCATTCAGATTTCATCTTTTCCACGGGCTATCTGTCTCTTTGTAAAAACTCCATTTATCTGAACGCGCGTATGCAGATCTTAAAATATCAAAGTCATTTCAGTTGAATTTGAATTTGAATTTCATTTTTTTATGACTGTCTCGCTCTATGTTATTTTAAATGTTAATTGAAAAATATGATTTTTTTTTTAATTTCACAAAAAATCATTTTAAATTATCCAAAATTTAATCGTATTACTACCTCATTTAAATTTAAAATAATTAATAATTAAATTTTAAGTAATATTTTAATTTTATTTTAATTCCAATGTTTTAAAACCTATTTTTATCCTAGCCCAAAATTAAATAATGAAATAAAACACTTTTTATAAACACCGTTTTTATAAAACTCCTTATAAAACGAAAAACAAGAGAAGAATGCATTAGATAGGTAATTAGATAATAGATGGATAGCATTTATTATTGGAGGGTTATAGAAGTAAAGAGTGCCAAGGAGTAGCATGTGAATTAGCTATATATTTATTGCATAGAGTCACATGTTTTTCGTTTTACCTGGAGTTCGGAAAAAAAATTATACTTTTTAGTCCGTTATAAAAACGTGGTTTTTAAAAGTTTTTATATTTCATCATTTATTTCCTGTTTCTTAGTCTTGTGTATGAGGTTTTGTAATCGACTTAAATTACTATCGATGATGACGTCATGTCATGTTAAATTAATTATTTCATTCCATTTCTGATTAGAATGTTTATTGAGATATTGCTGAGTAAGTTTGATACAAGAGAGAAGAATATTAAAATTTGCACTAATGTTTACACTGATATAAACTTCCATTATTATTTTAATTATTTCGACGACAATGATACCCCTAATCATAACAATTTTACTCTTGATACACAAAGTTTCATATTCTGAACATGAACCCATTTGTGTAATATGCTCTAAGTAATTGACGTTACAGGTATTGCGCAATTTACCATTTTCTCTTGGCACTTTGTTTAATGTCTACTCTCAAAGGTTAATCACATTTCTCAAATCCTATTGAATTTAAGCGCATTCGCCTTTTAGACTTAATTTCAAAGGAGTTCAATTCATTAGTGCACTTAAATTTAAATTACTTAGCTTACCTTCGAGACTTTGACCTCCCACAAATGCGTTTTAAGTCTAATAGAGCTATGACGCAGATGAAAGTACTTAAATTTGATGTAAATACAAAATAATCAGGGAAATAGCATATTTAAGATTAGCCTGATGATTGTAGGAGAAAATTCAAATACAGTCGACTCCGCTTAATGTGATCGCAATTGGCCAAGATTAAACTGATAACATTATCCGATTGATGACAATAAGCGATTTCATATTTAAAAAAAAAACAGAAAACAGTGTAACTTGAGTGTTTGCTTTAAAAACAAAATAATGTTTTCCTAATTCATGTAATTATTCATGTAAAATATAAGAGTAGTTTAATTAGGGGATATGGAAAAATATTGATAGTATTAAGTGGAGTGTTGATCACATAAAACGATGTATTTTACATTAAATTAAATAGAAATTATCGGGATCTGTTGATTTCGATAATATTATCCGATTTATAACATTGACCGTGGTCACATTAAACGGAGTCGACTGTGGAAGAAATACCAGAAAAGTGTTAAAACTTTGCAATATTATTTTAGAAGTGTCCATTTTACAATAATATTTTCAATCATAAAATAATTAAATACATATGAGCCGTAAAGAGAAAATTATTCTAAAATCCATCCATTTGAAATATTAATTAAATCTGAATACATTTTTTTTTTCATTTTTAGGACATTCATATTTGTTGTTGTTGAACCTTTATATTCGAGAATATACTTGTATTTTTGTATCTTTTCGCAGTATTTTTCTTAAAAACAGATAACATGTCTTTTTCACTCTTTTCAGTAATTTATTCTATAGTATATTTTGCCTGACTGAAGAAGGAATGAGCTATTTCTATAATCTAATTTCCCTAGTGTAAAAAACACTTCGAAATGCTTTTATATCAGGAAGGCAAGAAAATGTATTTTAAAATAATTTTAAACATAGTCTTTTACAATAGCACTGATATAAATGAAGTTAAATCCTTTTTGCTCTACTATAATTTTTATATTCATAGGGATCACATTTACAACCGTAACAATCCTGCTTTTTGCATAATTTATGAACAACTAAAGCGCTTTTCTATTCCTATGATAAAAAATAACCCCAATAGGCATAAGATAGTCTCCCACAAGGATTTCTATTTCTTTAGTCTTTTTATTCCCAATCCAAAACAATCCCCCCTTAGAATCTAGTTATCTAGAATCTAGTTATTTATCTTATTCATTTAACTCAGTCTGGCAAAACAGCAAAATTCTATGCAGAAACCTCTGGGAACACATCATTTGGCGAATGCTGATTGTTGCAAGTTTATAAGAATCAAAATCATGTTTAATTTCTTCCACATACTTTTCTACGTTTGCAATAAACTCAAGACGGATTTGAATAAAATCTCTAGACCTCCTGTAAATAAAATCAACAATTTAAATGATTTTTTGCTCCACGGGGAGGCCGGGATTTCTTTTTTTACATGTCGCAGGGGACCCAAAAATCCATAATGCATGTTTTTTCCAACACTGCATATATAAGCCGAGATTAAATGAGTGAAATCGCGGAGCAGATAGAAAAAGTACTTCGGCGCACAAAATTTCCCCCGCTGCTGCAAAGAACATCTAGAATCCAACTAGACATTTTAAGTTCGATAAATGTAATAGGAAGACATTAAGAGGAATTTCCTTTTGCATGCAAATCCATGGAGCATTTTAGGTTTAGGTTTGAAATCTCTTCATATTTTTATTATATTTATTCCTATTATTCATATTAACGTTTCTTATTGAATTATATAGGGCTATACTGATGAAATATTCTAAATAATCTTATGAATAATGTGGTTCATACTGATGTACACATGAATAGTTTTAGATATGACCATTTGTTTATCTATTCCTGCCTATTAATTATTTTTTATCAAAAAATTTTTTTTTCAAATGTATGATGATCCTGGATAGAAAAATGATTTTTTCTCTGAAGATCTACTTTTGCGCTCTTTTACATAAAGATTTTTAGACTCTTGAAAAGTTTGAATTGTATGAACTCAATTTGAATTCAAGTTATGACCAAATTGTTTTTAACGGCAATATATTTGATGAAAAAGTAATAAAAACACCTTTTAAAGACGTATTTCATTTTTTATTCCGGGAACTCACACACTAAATGTCCCAATATTTAAATTTAATTTTGTATTCTATTATACATCAGTTACTTATAAAAAATAGTTTGTATAAAACCCATATGACATTTTTTTCGGACTCTTTATTCACCCTCTAATCCATTTTTTAAATAAGTTAGTTTATCAATCAGTTTTTAATTTAATTAATTTACTTCAATTACAATAAGCTTTGTAAAAAAAGGGGGGAAGTGCCTTTTCTTTTGATGTCTCCTTTATCTTAATTTATTTAATTTTGTCATTGAAAGTATTTTAATTCGATTCTTAGGATTTAAAACATTTCTTTCCAATCTATTTACATACGCATGTAGATACAAATTAAAGAAAAACTTCATGCTTACATCAAATGAATATGTTTTGAATCAAAAATTAACTACTTTAAATAAGATTAGAAGTAATTTCCAAAAGTTTTTCTAAAGTAGAAGACATTTATAACTTCTAGAATTTCGAATGTTTTTTTTAAATTAATTTTATATTCCATTTATTTCTGAAGAGTAATAAAAAAATAATCATTTTATCTAATCTCATTTAAGTGACATTATTTTACGTGTTTTCAATTAGTTCTTTCTGCAACAAAGAGATGTTTAGTGGAACTTTTGAAAAATAATTACGCCAATCATTCTATTTTAATGGCAATAAAAAGCACGAATGGTTACATTTATCTCAAATGCATGTATCTAAAAAAATCATACATAAAAATTTTATATTGCTTGTAAACATCATTGGTTTATATGCACAACTTCATTAACACGCATCAGTGTACTTGTACAAATAACAGTAGTTTACTAAATTGAAAATAAACTTTTACTTGCTTTCTTCTCTTTGATTTTTATTAATAAAAAGTTATTTCTTTCTGTTAACTTCCAAAACTTATTAACAGGATTGTATTATTTTCTCGTAGGTATTCATTATAAATATATTTTTATACATTCTTTGAAAAAATAGGTTATTGAATCGAAGGGGTATGTATACAGTTTTTTTTTTTAATTTTGACCTGTATTTTTTATTTTTTTTAGCATTTGATTATAAAATAATAAAAATTGTATTGATGCGTTTTATATTTGTATTTTACCACTCAAAAATATTCATCATAATTGAATATTTTAAATCAGCATTTATATTTATTTTTAAGTACACAATTTGCCCGTCCTAAAGGGATTTTGCATAAAACATATAAAATATAGTGAATTCAATACATATTTATCGAAAAAACAGAAGAGATGTTCATGAAAGTACATCTTGTTTGGTATTTATTCTTCTGATAGATATACTTAGGATAGGAATTTTTTTATGTAGACTACTGAGTACTGTCAAGCAACTCTAAAATGTTGACTTCTCTCAAAACTCCTTCATCCGTGGGCTTGAAAATAAAGTGCGTTACAAAAGTGATGTTATTTATCAAAAAGTAACGGACGCTGTCACATTCATTCTTTGTCAGATTTAAAGCTTTTCGGTGTAGACAAAGGTTGGGTTAAGACAGTTTCCATTCTAGTTTTATTTTGAGACACCATTTCACAGTGCCGTATATAGAAATGTATGTATTTCGGAAGGGCCCAAATATTCTCTTGAAACGATTTCTCTTGATAGATTTTTGCAACGGGAAGAGCATCCAAAATTATTCTTCATCTACTCCCATACATATTTAATATGTCCATGTCCAATGTACCTTTTTAATACATATTTAGGCAAAATTTGCTTATAAAGAATCTTATAGAAGAAAAGTTGTGAGTAATAGAGTTCCAAGTACCAAAGGGAGATCTGGGGGTTCTTCCCCGAATAAGTTTTGATTTTGACCCTTAAAAATAGTTTTTAACTTGTTTTTGGTACACTTAGTCCGAATTTAGGAAGTACATTTTTTGTTAAGATTTGCATTTTGATGAGCTTAATGCGTAATAAAGTTGTAAAAAATAGAGTTCTAAGAAAAAAAGGGGTCTGGAGTCCTCCCAGCTAACTTGATTGGTTTAATCTTGATTTGGTACACCTATTCTGAAGTTCTGGGGGGGGGCTCGCCTCCCCCCTTATATATACCCCCTGTCATTTCAGTAAATTGAATAAAAATTTACTCTTACATTTAGATGTAATTCATCAGTTGACTTGTGAAACTATAACTTTGTTAATTAAAAACATGTATTTTTTTTACAATACGTTTATTTTTGTTTAGGTATTTTAGAATTGTTGCTTACCAATCCTTTGAAAAACGTATTAGAACTTTAAATTTTTACATAAAATGATACAATATACTTATGTGTGTTAATATTATAATTTAATGTGCATCACAATGTTTGAAAAAAGTTTCAAGCTGATAAATATTTCATAACTAATGTTAAGTTCGTAAACATCACACACAAACAACGTTATAAAAGTTAACTTAAAGAATGATATGACACATATTTTAAGAAAAATATAAAATATACCTACTACTGTCTCAAAAATTAAATAGAAATCAACATAAAATTTAAATTTGAGTAACTAACTGCACTAAATTTGTTGACTCGAAAAGGACATTTCACATATCTTCCTTTATTGACGATTCACGCAATTCTCTATCATGAAACTTGTCAGACATTTACGTTTATGTTAACCCTTTGCAACTACAACAATACCTTTACTACCTACTTTACTTTACCTGTACTACATTAAACCTCATATAAAACCATATTAAACCTCATCCACTCTTTTCTATAACAAGCGACTTTATTCCCGACTCTTTTAAGTACCTTCCCTACCGAGAAACCTAATTAGCAAAACTGACACCCAATTCCTCTTCCAAAATAATACATACACGCCGCCGAACCATTCTCATTCGCTAATTATTCAAAACCTCCCAATCAGGAACTTATTATTCAATGCTAATGACCACGTTTTCGAGGCAAGCAGCGAAATAATTCCAACCCACCTACAATGATCATTTTTACCGCATCGCTTTAATACCTCCCTCCAGAGGCAAAAGTGTGCGTTATCTATCCTCTCCCCAGCGAAATGGCTTCGTTATAGTAGTAGACCCACACGTTAATTCCAGGGAACGAGATCCAGATGTGGTTAGCCTTATCGTTTCATCAGTGGCGGATTCCTTCGATTTCCTGAGATTTCTCTCCCTTCTCTCTCTCTCTCTCTATTTACTCTCACTTTCTCTCTTTCTCTTTTATGTACATCGTGGAAGCATCTGCGCCTGATGAAGCGGGAAAAGAGATGTGAGCTTAATGAAAGTTAAGTAAGTGACTGAAGTGGTGTTGGAGGTGATTAACTTTCGATCACCGAACCGCCCGAGAATCCCGTTCAATCCAATGAGACATTTGGGGCGGTTAGGTCTGAAAGGGTTAAAGCTCATGTTGCTTCTTAGTCTAGTAGTATTTGGAAACTTAGAAAAGATTAATTCATTTCAATTTGTTGAACACAGTGAGTTGTTCAATTTAAATTTATCATAAAATATTTTTTAATTCACAGTTGTTATTTGTATTTTTTGACAGTTATTTCAATATGTTTCAGTTTGTACTCTTAGTTTCCGTTTCTGTAGTCTCAGTTTAGCCGTTCCTCATCTCTACCGTGATTCGTTGAAGATCTCGTGGAAAAAGAAAAGCATCATCAAATGATTTAGTTCAACCAATGAGAAGAGTGTTGAGCATTGGCTTGACGAGTACTAAAGATTCTTCTGTTTTATAATGGCTCCCAAGCACTTTACTGTACGTTTCACCCTTATCGTTGATACTTAGACAAATTTCATTTCAATAAAATAAAATTTCATAAAATTCGTTATTCTCATATTCTTTTATAATTAGTAAATACATTCTTTCTTTACTTTTTATTTTCAATTTATCCTAAATCGTTGTTTTAACGATTAGTAAACCCTGTTCTTAAGTCAAAATAACAACATGGCTAGCAAATCTTTTAAAAGTTTCCCTTACTTACAAATATAATTATTATTTAAACTTAATCTATAAAGGAATTCATTTTCCACTAAAATTAACAAAACATTATTGTTCTTATGTATTTTTTTTATTTTATAGCCTTGTAAGAATTCCTAAATATCTTTGCAAAATCCCAATGGTGTTTATACCTTAAACAAAATGAAAACTAATCTTTCAAATAAATTAAAACCTTATCTTGTTTGAATATTCCTAATTTTATTTGTTTCACTCATCCATGGGATTGGGAATTAATGTTCTCTAGGTGAAACTTTTTCCGCCCATATTAAAACTGTTGAAAGAAAATCTTTAAACCACAATTTATGAAGAATTTTTCTTGCTTATAAAGTAAATAGTAGAAGTAAATAAACTTTTCAAGATTATATTTCTTCGAAATCATCAAAATCTGGGGAATGAAAAATAAATATTTGAAAAGTTTTTTTTTATTTTAGAGCTAACAGAAGGAGTTTACCTCCAGGGAATCTCAAATATCTCTCCTTCCTCTCCTTAGTATTTTATTCTTTTTTTCAAGTAAGCATAAGAGTTGTTAGTTAAAAATGAAAATATTTAGCGTGTCTTTATCTGAAAGTTTGTTTACATGTTTTAAAAACAAAACTAATGCACTTTTTTATCAAATAAATTAGAAAAATTGATGTCTCTTTAAGCTAATTGAAATTTAGATACTAATATTTCCACTGCTTTATTTTTTTTATTATGGATTGATATTCCAAAAGATAAACTTAAACTATTTTTAATTGGTAGATACAATTATTATTGAAATTTAATTTAATTTATCTATTTTAATTACAACTACGAAAGAAATTAATAAAAGTAAAATTTTCCTATAAAAATGTTAATAATTTGTTTTTACAGTTCTTGATCACATCAATCGTATTATGTACAAAAAATTATCGCACTACACTTTTAATAAAATATATATATTTTTTTATTTAATTTCAAGACATGAGCTAAAATTCTAGTTTAAGATTCAACAATAATAAACTAAATCCCTTGTATCATTTAGTGTCCTCTGGTCAATGTACACACAATATCCCTTCTGACCACCCATTATGAAATGCATTCCCCCTCAACTCAAACAAGTAGATGTTTAACCATTTCCTTCAGATAAAAGTAAATTTGCATAGCGAACAATAACGTCCTACAGGCATGCAGCTCAAACCAAGAATCTCCCGAAACCTCCATATACCTCCTCTTTTATTCCTTGGAAAGAGGGAAGAGACTCAAAACTTCCTTTTGCCATAGTCTTTCGAGGCACGCAGGGGAAATAACATTAGGTATTTCTTAACAGGAAATAGGAGTAGTTGAGACGTGACCGCATCACTTAGCCGTGAAATATCACCGAGGAAGGGGAGGGGAAAGTCTGCCCGAAACTTTTAGTTAGAAACAACGGGAGAAACAAATATAAAATGCGACTTTTGCAAAACTTTCGCGACTTATGTCGGATGAATGTGTCTTATATTTTAGTGTTTTGTGTGATAGGTGGATAAGGAACTGGAAAATATTTTGAGGGGATATTTTATGAGGTTAGGTCGCAGTAAATAGACGTAGAAGTTTAATGATAGCGTGGGAATTGGAAAGGAGACAACAGGATATTTTAGACGGGTTTATTTGTTTGTGTCTGGTGGAAAGGAATTATTAAATTTAATATTGGTTTTGGTTAAAAGGCTTTTTATGGAAATTTTTCTTTTCATGAAAGGTCAAATACAGTATTTTGGATTTAAACATAAGGTTCAATATACAAACGCAAAAAATCAATTCCATTAGATTTTTATTGAAATAGAAATAACTAAACATATGTAGATGAAAAATAGACAATTTTAATCAATTAATTTCTGTTTTTAAAATGTAAATTAATTATTAATTACTAAAGGAAGACTAAGCTGGTAAATCGGGATTTTAGAAAGCTCTTTGTGAAAAAAAAGTTACGTTAAGTATATTTTTTTACATAAATATTTACAAAATCAATTTTAATAAATACAAATGCGTTATGCATCCTAAGATTTACTCTATAGTACCTACCTTAATTTTGAAAACTTGAAAAGTTTAGTTTTATGTAATAACTAGATTCCCTTTATTCATATTTTATGTTGTAATAGTAAACTTTTCAAATCAAAAACTAGACGCCTCGATATTTTTCGGCATTCTTTTGACTTCAAGAAAACATTCCTTTGACTTCATCAAATCTAGAAATGAATTTAGTTTTGTACCTACATAATCAATGTGTTACAAAGTAATTCCCCGTTCTAGATTATGAAAATTTAAGTTAATAAATTAAATCTACACAAATGGAATTAAATTGCATTACAGTTACAAAAAGAGAAACCGCTTTTATGATTTCCCCCATAATTTCTATTAAATTAAACATTGCATTATATTTAAGACTAATTTACTAACAAAGCTTTTCATTAGATAATGTAAACAATGCATAATTAGACTTAAATGAGTAGCATTGTGTCATGAATTGTTGTTATCAAATATTAGATTGGTTTGTAAGATTAATTTCAAATTCTAACATGATTGGTAATTGTATCATTCAAATGTATCTTATTGAGTATATGTTAATTGAATTGTCAACTTCTTTGCTTTATAACGACATGACAATAACTAAATTCACAGTTTAGTGACACATTAGATCATGTATGATTGCTATTTTTTTTCTTTAAGAACTCTTTTATTTAATTCTTGTCATTTATTATAAATGAATGGTTTGAGAAAAGAATTATAATCAATAATTGTCTAAAATTATTCATCTAATTAGTAATTTTTGAAATGAACTTTAAAAGACTTAAAATATAACAAAATGAATATGAAATATGACAATTTGGACTTTTTGAGGGTGTGTGATCTTTTGGACCTGATCTAATTGTTCTAGATCAGTGATAATAAGTAACAACAACAACATTCAACCTCTATTAACTTAAATATTCATTGTGTTATTCGGTCTAATTCACTTATTAATTTTAAAATAAAAATGGCTGAATTAATTCTATGAAATGGTTTGAACTGCACGGTTGTACGAAGAAGTTCAACTCAATAATATTTGATACCAATTAGGGAAAGTTTAATATATAATTAATCGTAAAACCTTGGGGCTTAAGAAACAAGTTTTAAAACATCTAGTGTGTGTGTTTTTAGAATCTAGATAATTAAATATGGATATCATCGAACATCTCTCATTATAACACCGTTATTCTTCCCAAAAGAATGCACAAAAATGATGTTTATCAGGGAAAAACAGAGAGGTAAGAGAGAAGAAAAAAAAAGTGTATCAAATCAAGTGGACAAGATGATAAAGATGTAACTCTCTTTTATTGTTACCCTAACGACGGGCATAGTCTTGTTTGATGAGCAAAAAACAACTGCATAATTCTTGCAGAAGTACGGACGTTAATGATGATGAGATCATGCTTGCACACAAATTCTTTCGACGGGGGAAACATTCCGTGATGTAAGTAGTGCAATTTCCCCTTATATAAAAATACGTAGCGTTTTGTTTCGTTAAGTGCTTTAGGGAGGAACTCGGTAAAGCTTATGCACAGATTTTATTCGAAAGGGTTTCGTATTTTGTGAAAGGAAAGATGCAGTTTTGGATGAAGATAATAAATATTCCGATTTTTAAAAATTTTATATTTAGTTATGTGAGTTAATTGTTATAATGATTATATTTTTATGTACCGAACAAAAAAATGTGAATAATATGATGTAAATAGTGTGTAGGATTAGGCCTTATCTTTTTTTTATTTCTATAGTTATTTTATTTTTATTTTTTAAACTGTCCGAAATATTACAAAACTTATAGAAGTCTCGTTAATCGGAAGTGAAATTTATACCATGAAAATTGCGGGTTCATTCTGTCTGTCTTTTCATCTTATTGAAACGGGTTATATTACTGGACTGTATTACTACATTGTAATATTGAATTGTATATGATTTTTGCAAAGTTTTTTCAAACCGGGTTTTTTTAGACACACATAAAGATAAACTGTGCTTTTTCAAACAGGTTTATACTCAATTAACTTCAAAAATGTGTTTAATATTATTTATTTTGCAACTACCAAAGAACTATTTCAGTAATGCACATCTACCGTTTTCATACGAAAAAATAAAATAGAAGTATTAAATGTGTATTTATTCAAAACCTCTTTTTCAGTTAAATCTTTAACAGTTTTATAGCGAAAAAAATCTTGAATTTTTTTTAATCATATTAATAAAAACTTATAAAACAAATCTTTATCCCTCCATAACCGATTTGAAAAAGCAACCTTTCTTGTCTAGTGATACAATGAAACTAATCTCATAAAATCAAACGTCATTTTATTTTCCTCATAAGACCGAACTTTAGCCGAATACAAAGGGACTAAGCAACAAATTAGTTCTTTCTTCAGCAAAACTTAATTATTCAACCAAAGTAAGCGATCAAGTTTGTCTTTCATTCTTCTGTAAATATTTTTCCCTTTGAAAAATTATCTTATTGAAGAATAAAGGCATAATTGAATAAATTAAGAACTTTTATTCGTTGCTGATAACGAGGATAAAAAAAGGGCAACACTATCCCACTAGAGACATGATTCCTATTAGGCTCTCAGTAGATCTGGCTTATTCTAGAATTATTTTGTTGACTCGTTTAAAAACTTAATTAGGCTTCCATTCCCTACACACAAACGCGTACAAATTCAATTAATGCCTACTTCTCAGGTGAATTTTTCAATCTTTTCAGGTCCTCAGCTGGTGAGATTATATTGATGATAATCTAATTTGCTTAACAAAACAAGTCTTTTGAAGAAAGATTGGAGTTACCATATGAAATTTGTGAAGAAAAAAAAACTAATAAGCTGGTGGATTTGTTTCAAACGAACAATGCAGCGTAGAGTGAAGTTTTCGAATGTTGTTTTTTTAATAGCGTGTGTTTTTATTTTTTTTTACTACTTAATTTGAATAAGATTAGTATGTTCGTATAGTTTCCTTATATCAATTAATTGATTAAACAAAGGCGGAGTTTTTATTAAAATAAATGTTGACTTTTCTTTTGAAAGATTTCGAAAGAGAACTTAAGGATGAGTTAATGGTGCGTTAAGGATAAATTAAGGATTTTTTCTTCTGTTTAAACCTTAACTAATTCCACTAGCGAATTTTGTTCATCTTTTTAGCTTCAAAGGCTTCAGTTTTATTTCTGCTTCTCCCTTTAAAATTTCCTTTCCATCTAATCTACAAGTGAATTATGCTGAATGATATGTTTTTCTTTGTTAACATTCATTTGAAATTAAAAGAGGGAAGTGTTTGTCCGGTAAACGGAATCCTCCTGGTTTCGTGACATCTTTGGTTTTGAATGAAGTTCGGTTTTGGGACATCTGGATTACTATGAGGAAACATAGAATGACTATAAAAGAGTATTGTGCAGGAAAGTATTGTTTACGAAGAATATTTTATGAAATTTGTTAAGTTTTAAAATAAGCATGAAAGAACGTAAACTAAATTAATGTTTAGGTATTTTTAAATTTAATGAAGGATTAGGGAATTTAAACGTCGATTTAAATGTTGTTTTTATATTAATCCATGGTTATTGTATTTGACTTAAAACTAATCGCATAAAACCTTAATCTCGTAAACAAGAGGCTTAGAATCATAAGGTGATCACGTGGGGAATACGACTGTGTGAGCTGGCAGGAGTAGTTAAAGGGTTAAGAACGTGTGAACATTGCGCCACTTTGCATTCATTGAATATTACTATTGTTTAACGTAAGAAAAAAAATATATTCAGTATATATAGTGCTGTCCTTTAAAAACAACCCACTCCAAATTGTACCCTAAAAACAACCCATTGAGATTTTTTAATTAAATAATTAACATAATTTTACCATCTCATATACCCTGTCTTTCTATGGCCTTTAGAGTGTCAGGGATGTAAAAACTGGTCAAAGAACGGTTTATATACTTATTTTTTAAACAAGCTGAGATAATGTAGATTTTTGGCAAAAAATGTGCTTCGGAATTAAAGATTTTGTAAAAATGTATTTTATAAAGACTTTAAAGCAGTTTTCGAGCGTTTTTATGTTATCCCATTACTATGAGAATAAAATATTAAAGTTTTAGCTCAGTCTGCCAATTAGAGTCCTTCTAGGAAAAAGTGTTTTTTTTTTCAAATTCTTACTTAATTGACTGCCAATTTGTAATGGATACTTGGAATTAAACATGCTAAGCACTAAAATGTTAGGGAGGATGAGCCGCTAGTACAGTTTTTTGTTCGATTTAATTATCCTTTTTATTAAGCTTTTAATGAAGAAAATATGAAACAGTGGGTTGTTTTTAAAGGAGAGCACTATACCGCTTGTCTGTTTGAATAGTTATCAAATGAGTATACTACCACAGACTTGACAAAAAGGGAAAAACTAATTTAATTCAACACTTCCTTTAAAATAAACCTGCCTGAGAAAGTGCATTTTAAATCTGTATACCTATATTTGTGTAGAATATAAAGCTACAATTATCGACAAAATAGTGTTTTAAGTGAACATACTTTAATAAATAAATACATATATTTACTTTCAATAAATTAAAATAAAATTGTTGTATTTAGAAGCACACTGAAGTGAATAAAAATTCATTTTAAACTTTCGTGCTGTTATGATTGTTTTAACTTTTGCTGAAAGTCAAATTTTCTACACATTCGTTTCATATGACTTCTTTGACTGGTTTTAATTGAAAATAGAAAAACTTAATTCAATTTCAAAACAATTATAGCTCTAAATTTAACGAATTTATTATCCTTAAAAATTAGCTCCACTATCAAATTTCCGTATGAACACAAATAATACATATTGTAAATACTGTCACAACCAATAGAAGCATGTATCCAGTTCCAATACAGAGCTTAGACCGTAAATGGATCGAAAACCCAAATTCCACCCTCCCTAAAAACCTGCGATTATTCTGTACTCAAAATATTGCGTATCTATCCTATCTCACGACAAATACCCTCATAAATATCACCTAAAGCACGTTTTCCGCAGGTAATAAAAAAACCCGGCTTAAATACAACTTTTTTTTCCAACTCCTCCGCATCGGAAACCTTTTTAAAAGATAAAATATTCATCACGGTTCGGGAGCCTGTGCGACAAGTCTGCGTTCTCCCTCTTACACACAATGTAAAAAGGACACATTTTTGCGTTTTCTAAGGATGCTTATTTTGAGAAGCAGGATCACCTCAGGCGATGTTTAAATGCTTTCTTATACGCCTATCTATAATGCATTTGCTCAAGACTCGGTTTTAGGTTTTTTCTTGTGAGGCGTCAAATTTTGTGATAAGTTTTCGAATTTCTCTTTACAAAACTCGGAAACTGAGTTCTTTTATTTCCTGAATTCTCAATGGGGAAGAAATAGTGCGTTGGAGGGATTATTTTATTTATTTTTTGCTATACGTTAATGATGAGACCCTCATGGAATTTTAAAAGCTTGAAGGGAAATAAAGTTTGATGGGTATGGTTTATTGAACACGACAGTGCAAATAAGAAGAATGCGTAAATAATCCCATAGTAAAGGTTTTTTGAAATCAAAAACGGGATAAAGTAACTTGGAACTTTAATTGTTTTTAAGTTGTACTTACGTCTGTGTAAATAAAATTTGTACACGTGAGATTAAACTATAATCTCTGTGTAAATAATATAGACGGCTCCCTACTACACTAGATGGAAACTTAAAGTTGACCCTATGACGTCACTAACGAACAAAGTAAGTTCCCATCGCGGTGTCTGAATTTTAATGAAATGAAGGACGTCAATTTAAAAATATGATTATTTTGTTAAACCCATGTAATATAGTGCTTTTCAATCACGATCTGCGTACCGAAACTCCTCCTAGCAACCCAACAGGCTTTCTGTTTACCGATTTCTCCTTCCGCATTTGTGACATAGTACTGGCTTCAAGAGACGTTGCTGTCGAGTACCTATAGTAGTGAGCCGCCTATTTTATCTACACAGACTAGTTTAATCTCATGTGTACTAATGTTTTAAATGTAGTAATAAAATTATTAGATATGTAACAACTTCTTATTGATTGTAGAAAAAGGTAGTTTGAATTATAAGAGATAAGAAAGTTGCTTTTTTTCTCGAAAAAAAAATTTTTGTTACAAAAATATATTTCTGAATTTCATGGCTAACTCAAATATTAAATACAGTTAGAAAATGTATAAAATAAGGTGTTAATATAAAAATGTATATCAACCAATAATTTACTATGATTAAATCTTTCTTAAATAAAACAATGAGTGTTTGATGTTTTTTAGATTTCTTTAAAGTAAATTTTACACACTTGGGGACTTTGAAATTTCTGAAGGATTTAAAGACTTCTGATTGTCAAAAAAACTTTAATATTTCATACCGTTTATTTCATTAAATTTTCCTTTTTGATCCATTTTTTAACCTTTAAGACTAAAAATCATCTTTTATTTGAATTTTACATTTATACAAACAGTAAATTGCTGTTCGTTTACTAACTTGTCATAAAACAAAGAAAGTTCTGTTTGTTAAATATTTTTATTCATAACTTTAAACACAGTAAAACTAGAAATTCAAACGTATATTCTGAATGATTATAAAATCAAACTTTTTCCAAAATATACGTAGTCAAAAACAAATATTTCAATTCTAGAAGAGAAAAACTTATGGATATCAAATTTGCAATTCCACCTTACAGTTAGATGTAATGACAGTAATTTAAAATCATAATGACATAAAATAAAACTTTCCTCAAAATTTGGAAGTATTCACTGGACTGGCCCTCAATATAGCTTGCTGAAACGCTTCTAACTGAGACTGGGAGATTTCCAAGAATAAAAATGTAAAGAAACTGAAGGCTGATAATTGCGTTTAGACCGGGTTAGAGATCTCATCCTACAATATGGCTTTCGGGGCTGTTTTCAGAAGTCATTAAAAGTTTTCCCTAAACTTTTGGTCTTCTGGAAACAGCAATTAGGAAAAAAAAATCAGTCTGCCAGGTGATTACCTGGAATACTTCTTTCACGGTGTATAAAAAATCGAAACTAGTGACTCTCGCAGTTATGGAAAAAAGGAAAGTCGCAAAAAAAAAAAAACTGGTATCGGGTGGAAACTTATTCTGTATATTTGAGAGAAAACCTGATTATATCCAACATTTGGTTATGCTAAGAATGGCAGCAGTTTTTGAAATGAATTATTGAGTTCACCAACAGACCTTACCAGGAGAGTTATGTGTTTTATATAGCTTTTAAACTTTATAGAAATACGCCAACTTTCTTATAGTATGAGAACACATGTTTAAGAAGGAGAATAATTTCTTTTTGTAAATGTGAACCATTTAACAGCAAAATTTAAGCAATAGTAAAATCTTCATTGAAAAGTGACTACCAAAAAAATTTATTTTAAATCAATCGTTTTGTTTACAACTCTTTTTTTTTAATGAAATCAAATTATCATTTTAAGGCTTACTTTAAATTTTTGCACCCATGATAAAAAGTATTAACAAAAAATATTTTTGGTTACCAAATCAAAGGTTTTCTAACTAACCATCTGTTTATAGTATAGTATGAAAAAGAATAGAAAGAGAAACATTACAACTAATTTATGTGTCGTAAAATACTTTAAAAAAACAGTTGGATTTCTCGTTCTTTACATTGAGGATATCCATAGAAAATACTTTAGGAACCCCCCTTTCCTTCAGATAATAACGAAGAGTATTTTGTAGAGAGTTGCGTTGTTTCTACATATATGACTTAGAGTCATCCCTGTAATGCAGGAATTATATCTTACTTTTTTTAAAAAAATATATATTTTTAAATTACTTCTAAAACATGTTTAAACTATGATAATCCTCCTAATGTTAATGTTGAAGTTATTAACTTGATTCATAAGTTTTTACATTTACCACAGGTTTAGGGGGTGTACGTCACATTTCCGTGCAACAAGAAATGCGCGCTTTCTCCCTGGTTAGTATTTGCTTAGTATTTTTAACTTATTTTAATGTACGATAATCAGCATGCTTATTGATATTCTTCAAACGCAGGGATTATTTTATGCAGGCCAACAGCAGCCTTATTTTCTTCAGAAGCTATCGAAACTCGCGTAAAGCAGAACTTACTACTGTTGGCGATACTAACCCCCTGATACTACCCGGGCAATGCCATTCCTCCCAGTAATATTAGTAAATATCACATAACATGGAAATCCAAATTGAAAAACTACTCATAAATCAGTGGTTCAACATCAATAAAAATTAAATTGACAGTTAAGTGAAGCAAATACGGGTTTACATTATGTATTGAAATAGATTTTTCTCGATTGAATTACCATTTTTGCCTATCATAAAAAACATTCTCATTTGCGAACTCTATCCGCTGGACCGTGTAGTTGTCTATGGCGTTCCGAAAGATTAATGGAGGTCCAGATTCTGTGAAGGTATAAACGGTAATAGATTGTTTATGGAATGATTGCCGGGTTTCATCAAGGGAATCTCATCATCAATTTCAGAAGTCCTGGTGTATTTCACAGGACGAAAGTGATTTATTGCAGAAAGTATAATGTTCCATAGATGAGTTTATTCTTCGCGCGAAAAATGCTTGGATATAGGCATTGGGTTGTCATCATGCTGAGCATTTTTCATCTTACTACTATTTCAAAAGTTTAGTTTCGGAGTAATTTAGCTGTGATGTGTGATGAATTACTTATTGAAGAAGGGTACCTATTATGTTCTCTAAGAGTGTTAGGTGCTGTTCAGTAAACAAAATACGTGAAATATCACATTTGTTATACAATGGGGTGACCGGCTATCTTCATGGGCACAGTTAATGTAAGCATTCTGTATTTTTCTTATTCTTGTAAAACATAGGTAAGATTCTCACCAAACTTTCTTAGTTAAAGAGAATTATGAATTCATATTTATCCCGCACACGTACAAATTCATAAAATAAGCTGAAATATGGTGATTCAAGTAACAAAATGCAGTCAACTCTGCTTAATGTGATAACGGTTAATGTTAATCGGATATTGTTATCAAAATTGACAGGTCTAGATAACTTCTATTTAGTTTAAAATGTTAAATACGCCGATTTATGTTATCAACATTTCCTTTAATGTTATCAACATTTGGTGAAATACCCTAAAAACCTCCTTTTTCCCCGTTAGAAGGCCAATTTTAATACATAAAAACACAAAATGAGTCCTTAATTTATTAGTAATATATGTTCAACTCTCATATTTTTCTTTAAGAATGTATACTTTGCAAAATACAAACTAGGGAATCGTTATAAATACTTCAATTAGGACTACATAGTTGTGATTTTAAAGCAAACAATCGAGTTACACTGTTTGAAACTTTCTCGTATCAAATCGGTTATTGTTATCAATCGGATGTTGTTATCATTCTACTCTTGGACAAAGATGATCACATTAAGCGGAGTCTACTGTATGTTGAAAACTTCAAAATTTAGTTAATGTATTTTTGTCACACGTTAGGTAATTTGATAGATCCTCTAATGAACAACATAATTATTATGTTTTAGGTACCCGAAGTTTATGTTTTCAGAATTATTTACATTTGTAAAAAGCGGTATTTATGAATCAATAAAGGTAAAATGTTTAATATTTCTACCTCTCCTTCATTATATTAATAACAGAAAAATTATGAAAATATGTAAAAAAAAGAGTTATTAATTTTAAAAATTACTATAGTTAACATACGTTTACCCTATTAAATTTTCGTTTGAAAAGAACTGAAAAGCATCCACAGTTAATTGAGACATCTGAAAAAGTAGGACATTAATCTTCCAAAATGTACTTAAATAAATCAAAAGAGATTTAAATGGAATAAAAGATTACTTCATCGATTTTCAAAAAGTGACACAAGATAAATCGTAGAGAAGAATTGTCCAAAAATGCTGAGAATATTTCAACTAGACTATTGCTTTAGGTCCTATTGAAGATCGATGACATAAAATTCAAAGTCACGGGTACAGGCACCGTAAATCAAGATATTTTATATTTTTTCCATTGAATGAGTTTCTCCAAATATAAAAAGTAAATTATTTTACACTTAATTCGAAGGTTTTTAAGTTAATTTATTGAAATAAGATTCAAAAGAATGAAAATTCTTTTCTTGATTGTTATTCAAAGCATATTCTTGTCTTAAGATCTTCTGTACTAGAAAATGTAGGGATATTTTTTTGGGCGATACATTGAAATGGTCAGCACAACCATTTTCATAAATTACTGTTGAATACCTATTGTTACTCTTTAAGAAAAATCTGGAATAAAAAACCAAGCATTAAAAAACCAAGAATGTGTAACATATTTAAAATGAACTTGGAAATTAGAAAACATTATTTTTATAAGAATTGTCCGAACATTATGGAAATTAATAGGATTGTTGCTGTACTGCATCGGTATGCCTTTTTATGATTCTTAACTATATACTATATACTATTTCTATTCGTTGGAAACTGAGTTCTTTGATAAATTGCTTTACACCCAATAAAATTTCTTCTGAAAGAAACAACCATCCCTTTTGATAATATTATAATAACATGACTCAGAGAAATAGTGTTTTAGGCATCTCTTAAAAAGCAATGTTATAACATTCGGAATTACTATGAATTCCTGTTCGAATTGCGAAAAATTTACCTAAGAATACGCTTTATACAATACAATCGCATGTATAATCTCAGAAAGTTAAGTATTAAGAAATCTTTTTCTCCCTTCCAGATAACAATTCCCGAATTAAAACTGCCATCCTCTTGCAAATGTATCAATTTAGGATCCTTTGAATTCGGAAAAGATAGCAGGTGTTTTTGAAAAGACTCTTTCAAACTTTCAAAACGACACCTCGAGAACTCTCCACACGGGCTTACAATAGGGAAGGTTGTGCCCGCGCGCCAAATCCACTTTCAGTCGATTTGTTAAAACCGTACACTAAAGAAAACCGTATGTAATCGATAACTTCTCTCAGAATAACATCTTTTCAAACGCTTCGTAAAAATAAGTCCCTCTCTAATACTTCGAGTGTCTTTATTCCAACTGAGAAATAAAAAAGAAATCTTTGAAGAGACTCGGTAAGTAGACACAGATTGATGTGAGCAGTGATTTGGAACTGGGAAGCGTTATTCAAATTATTTTTCTGAATATTAATAACCTAACAAGACGGTTTTTTTATTGAATCTTGTTTTTCCGTCTTTGGTTGAAACATTTTTAGGTTGTCGGTGAACTTTCATTTTGAGATACGTATTGTCATGCTTGATGAGACGATGCATTAAATTATGTTAAACATTTCTGCACATTGTATTGTATATAGGTTTTAGAAGGATGTATCAATAAAAAAGTGGCAACTTTTAAATCCTGCCGTAAAATTATTCAAACGCACATGAATGAACTTATTAAATTTTTTATCAGTTCGTATTATTTACCGGCGTTTTGAATCTAAACCTATAAATGGGTGTGAATGTTGTTTTGGAATTTAATTTTTATTCAATGAAGTGCGTGAAAAATTTTCTTGTTTATGCTTATTGGAACGTTATGAAAATCAGGAGAACATTCGAGGAATTCCTCCATTCACATTTTAAAAAATCTGTAAAAATTCAATGCCAAACATTTTTTAACATGAATGCTATAGTAGGTATACCATTTTATTTTGCTGTCCTTCTTTGATTTTTGATATTAAAATGCTTATACAATCTTTTTCATTCAAGCTCCTAGATACTTTACAACATTTTTGGATTATTAAATGTAGATACTTGAAAGTTCATAAAACAGATAAAATAAATGTGAGATATATATATAAATTATCATGAGTCATAAATTATTCAAATTAAGAATATGATGTATTTCATTTCTTACGTAAAAAATAACAGTAAGTAGGAGATAACATGCTTAATGCTTTCTTAGTGTATGACCAATGTTAATTTATAAATACTTTCCAGATTGTTTTAACAAGCAGAAGTTGATCCAGGGGGGGGTGGCCTGGGGGCCATGCCCCCCCCCGAGAAACTCTAAAAAATAGCTTAAAAAATACTTTCTTAATGCTTAAATTCAAAAAATTTTCTGGGGGAGAACCCCCAGACCTCCCTTTAATATTTTTACATGTGTCATACATCTGTTTTAGAGTGATTTTCCCTTGAAAATTCTTCAGCTTAAAAATAGCTGTTCTCTTTTGGGAAATTTTAAAATAGATGAATACTATAGTTTAAAAGGGCGCATTTGCAAAAAATTTCTGGGAGAGGACCCCAGCCCTTTTCAAAATTTGGCATCTATTTATAATTTTATCCTTGAAAATTCTGTGGTTTGCATGCTTTCAAAATGAGCTGAAACTTTATTTTTAGAGGCAAATTTTCTAAATTTTTCTCGGGGGTTACCCCCCAAACCCCCTATTAATTTCTCATGGTTACTTACTTACTGTTTTCTCCTTGAACTTGTTTCTCTCCTCTCCTTCTAGGAGTACAAGAAGTTGCCCTCTTTAGGTTTTATCCAATGGGTACCAAATGTACAAAAATGAGTGAAAAACTTCTATTTGAAGCCAAATATCACAAAATTTTCTAGGGGAAGGACCCCAAACCCCCCCTTTTGCTTTCGAGCTAGCATTATCTGATGAAATCTTTTTAACTTTAACAAAGTTTCGCATTTTATTTATGTTATACTCGGAAAATTTGGAGCCAAACACCTCGCCAAACATAAGTATTGTTATGCCCCTACCAAAAAGGTTTCGCCCCCCCCCACTTTCTAAAACAATGGCACGGGCCCTGGATATCCTCTGTTACTTACTAACCCCTAAAAAGCTGCTTAAAAGCAAGCACTCTTCAAAAAATTTTCTGAGGCACTGAAAATTTCGAATGTAATACCCTCCGACTCTGGCATGCCCCCCCCCCCCTGAAAATCTGGTCTGGATCCGCCCTTGTTAACAAGTCCGTCAAAACTCTGCTGAAAAAGATTCCTTGCATCAGGTACATAAAAAAAAGTATGACGTTACACCCATTTAACGCTAAAGAAATGTTTATGGAAAACCTGATCTGTTATGATGTCACCTTTTTTTCAAAAAAAAAAAATAAATAAAAAAAAAAAATCGTCGTAGAGGTACAGTTTTTGGGCATTTCTTTTATCTAATCCACGCAAGGAATCTTTCTGTGCAGAGTTAAGACAAGCTTGTAAATTCAAAAGCAAACTAGCCTTTTTTAAGAACAAAAAAAATTATATATCCTCAAAATAGTTATATCCTCGAGACCGTTAAAAAAATCTTCCTCTTTATCACACAATTCTGACAAAAACTCTAAATGCTGTATTTCATCATAATATTACAAATTCAAGAAAATCCTTTTCTCATAAGATGTTTTTAGATGAGTTAAATTCATTTTTTGTAGTTTCTTATCTTTTTGCGTGAGATTTAAACGTTGGTTTTTAAAAAGGTTTTTGCTTTTAAGATATTATTAACTGACACATTATTTTTCGTTCTCTTAAAAATAATTAATAAAAAATGTTTTCTTTGAAATTTGATAAATATATTTATAAAAAATATGTTTACCTGCATTCCTTTAAAAACAGAAAAATACATTTTTTAATTTAAAAGTTCAAAGGTTGAGAACAATATAGTACTTAATTAAATTTTTAGAATTAATTTAAGAAAAAGAGATTACTTTTCCAAAAATAAAATTAATATCCTAGTTTTACTTATTTAAATTTTTAATATATTAGAAAGAAAATATAGCTTTTTCCAGTAAAAATACACAGAACATACATGAGTAAAGTATCAGGAATCTCACCAGTTTCAGAATTAAAAACATACGCTCTTTGTTTAACAATTACAACGGTTTATAAATTTAAATCCATATATACAGTAAAACTTCGATTATCAGTCACCTTCGGTACCAGGATATAAAAATAACGTTAAAGAGGCCGGATAATCAGGGGAAAAGGAAATTAAGTCATTTACAGAGCTTAAATCGATATAATAAATCGAGATTAAATATAGAAATTAAAACTATATCAAGAAGAAAGGGAAAAAAAACATTTTATACACAGAAACTTTCTTTATAATAAGCTAAAACTTAAAAATTTAAAAAGTGTGAAATGTAAGGCGGTTTTATTTTGTAGTGACAGGATTAAAATCTATCAATAAAGCTGGATTTGGGAATTTCGAAAAAATATTAACTACTAAACTTTTTAATGAAAAAAAATTATAAAACCAAAATCTTTGGAAAGTCGTAAAAACCAAGAACAAAAACTTTTTGTAAGTCTCAAACTTTGAGTAGGTGTACGAATTAATTGAAACCCGAGGCTAGACTACTCACCGTTAGGAGTTTTTTTTAAATAAAAAGTAAAATTTTTAAACATAAATTTGTTGATTTATTTGATTTCAGAAATAAAGCTCCAAATTCAATTCACTACTTCCTAAGAGATTCCTCCCTTGAGGTCACATTTAAGTATTTGAGTGGTTTACGTAGACTGTATATTGTATAATCTTAAGTTGTTTTTCAAGGTGAAAAGAGATTAAAATGTTTTTTTCCGTAGAGACTTTTCCTTAAATGGAGTAGTTCTTTCAAAACATATTCTTTTAAGACCAGCCATCTAGCCTTAAGAAAAATATTCTTAAGGCAAAAGTGTAAGAAAAAATTACCTAAGAGTTATAGAGTAATTAAATTTATTACTGTGGTGCATACCTACCGCATTGTTAAGGGCTGCGAGTCTCATAAATTTTCAATAGTATATAATTTACTTTTCCTTGGTCATGCATTAAAGGTAAAATATATTCTTCACTTTCAAAAGAATGCACAAATAAGGCTATTTGGCGTAAAATTTTAAAGCAGTAAATATATTCCTCACCTGAGATATCCTCTACTTATGAAATATAACCTTGTGATTGAATCTAATTTTTAATATGTTATTTATATAAATACATATAATTCTAATAACTAGTATCCAAACTTAACTCTTGAGTGTTATTTTTTTTTCAAACTAAAAAGAAACTTTTCTTATCAAACCATTTTTTAAACTTCTTTTTTATAAAGTTGTTTCTTTTTTAAATGTTCTAAAAGAACTCAAAAAGTGTTTTAATTACCCTATTTATTTCAGCGTGTAAAGTTCCATTTACTGTCAATTCCATATGTCCTTTTTATTAAATAGCTTATTAAAACTTAGGGCATTCAAAATGTGAAAATGATAGTTAATATTCTATTTGTTAAGAAACTTTTTCTAACTATTGTTTTCCTCTCCCTACCTTTTCTTTTTTATCTTTCCACTTTTGGTAATTTAAAGTTAAATTCAGCTGTGATTGGAACACTCAGAAAAGAAACGTGCATTCGAACTCTTACTTTCCTATTAACGGTTCCAAAATCATTATTAAAAAGTGAATTTATTTTTAAAAAAAACACTTGTGTGTGAGGAGAAAACTCATTTTCGGTAGTTTTATGAAAAGGATTAGGTATACAATATTTCTTAATTTGGTGTTCCTAAAAACTGATAAAAAAAAGAATTTATTAAAATAATCCTCCTTTAAAAAAAAATTGATAGGAATCAAGGATTAATTAATTGAGATTAAAAACTTCGCAAGCATTTCTTTACACATAAAAAAAAACCCTAGAAATATTCATAACATTTTTTTTTCTAGCTTTCTGCTCAAATATAACTTTGTGTGTTTTTGGATTTTTTGCAATTAATTAAAGTGAGGAAATTACATTACCAAACGCTCTTTTCGACCATTGCGTTTTCCTGGTAAAATAAGTATCGACAATCTGAGTTTTTTTATCCATACGTTTAATTAGTTCTTAACTTTACGACTAATTAAGTTGCAAAACTATGTCAAAAATTTAGATTTGTTCATGTGACGACGCCTTCGTAACTAAATTAACGCTACTGGTAGAAAACTCATAAGAGATTCGTTAACATGAAACTAATTACCAATTATTCTTTATGGGTGTCTTAACTGTAACCTGATAAAGATTTATTTTTTAACGATTATAAATGGGCAAAAACGTTTCCTCCAATCTATCCATAGGAAATAATTATCTGTAAAAAAGTGTTGGGAATTTTATTACGTTATGATTTATTTAAATTTTATTTCCTGTTAGATAACTTTCTTGTTTGTTATAATGCTGTGTGAATGAATTAAAAAATCACTTGAAATTTTTCTTAGAAGATGAAGAAAGATTGAAATTCAGTTTGAATATTGATTAGTTTACTCAAAAAATGATTTTTTTTTTCAGATTTTGTGAAATATTTTAAGAATTCATTTCTTAAAATGTAATTTTTTTTTTAAATTTATCTTAAAGTTCATAAAAACTATTCATGACAAACGTTAAATATACCAACCATCTTTTAGTTTGCATCAAACATTTTATGGTTGGTATTTCTTCTTTACTGAACTCTTTTTGGGATTTGTCTTTGGGTTGACCTTTAAATCCCATACCCTTATGAAGATCAGATGACTTTCTATCATGATGTTATTCTTAAATGTATGTCGTAAACGTTGTTTGCTTTTATAACTTTAATGAAATATAGAACGTTTGTCTTCCCGCTTCCCCCGGATATTATTACTATTACTATTACTATTACTATTATTATTATTTGTCGACATCACCATATCATCATTTTGACCATTGCCATCATCATCATTATGTAAAAATTTTATTTCTTAAGAAAGTCTTAAAACTTACTGGATTAATTAATGCTGTCCTTTTAAGATCTATCACAAAACTCGAAAAAAATATTCATTCCATAAAATAAGTATGTATGTATTCAAATTGCGTTCCCAAGATTAATGTATTCCAAAACTTCTTTTCAACAATTACTTGATAACTTTTAAAATGTATTAGAAGTTCCGAACTCTTTAGCATCCATACTAATTCATCAAATCTTGAAAGCTTCAGGAAACACGAATATCAGATACCAGTGTTGCCATCGTTTGAAGGTGACGGTTTCGAGAAGCTGAAATCTATTTTCCACCACCAAAAACATTTTTAAATGCAAATGAATGCTTGCTCACTTTCCAATTTCTTACTTCTTTTAGCGATGGTACCATATGGTCCGTTGAAAAGAATTAGCATTTTCGCATAAAGTATTTCCTTTCTTATGTATATTTTTATACTCGTATTTTTATTTTATTATGAACACCGACATGATGTTAAACTTTTTTTCTCTCGTTTTTCAAAATGTTAGATTATTTTAAGTAATAACTATGCCCAATGTCAAAATAAAATAGTTTATTAAATAAATTTCTCATACTTATACCGTTAATGGATTGGTTTTCAGTTATTATTGTCATAATTTGTATAGTAACTTTTTAGTCTCTCATTTTGGAATTATAGAACTGTTAATAAAGTAGTATTGTTAGATAAATATATCTTTAAACTAATAAAAAAATATTATAAATCTACACAAATATTCCACACACAATGTTCATCGAGTAGTAATAATTTCTTTTCATTTTTCTGCCGTTATATGCTAGAAAAAAATAGAAAACTTGATTTTATAACATGATGGATATATTGAAGGTTTTGCTTCAATTACATTTATTTTTTATTTATTATAGTTTTAGGTTTTGAACAAAACTATAGAACTTTTCAAAAAATTATTTCTGAAGTTTTTAAAAGCTTATAAGTTTTAGTTTCCTAAGCTGTTCGCAAGCTCCAGTGTTTACATCTATTTAGATTTAGACTATCTCCTTTAGGATACTTCATCACAGTTAACGATCATTAGTATCAAGAGGATAAGCAACTACAGTTCCCTAAGCACTAATCTTTATTTGAAATACTATTGTCTCTGACATATCTATGTATCTTAGATACATTAGATACATACTCAAATATCTTGGGGGTAATTAAAATTTGATATAAAGATATAATATTGGCTGAAATGAAGTAAAAATCATGATTCTCGATAAATATTCTGCTAAGTAAGTATTCTGCAATGTAACTCTTTTGGAAAACATTGTTTAACTTCTTCAATTGATGTGTTTGCTGCAACAAGGAGTTCAAATCCAAAATCAGAATCCACATCAAAATGCGCAGAGGCAGCAAGTTAGTCGCCAAGTTAGTGCTATTTTACGGCAATGTAGTACAACTGGGTTCGTGACTATATTCACCATTTCTTACCTCAAAACAAAGTATAAGATTAGAAAAGTAACGACTTTACAACTATTCATTCTATGGGAGTTAACTCATTGTTGCACCTATTCACTCTAATTCCTTTTCATAGAACTTCGTGTTTTCAGCAATTCATTTCGAAGAGATTTTTAGAAATTATTACAGACAGACATTATAACAGACACAGCATTATTTAGGTATTTATTTTGTCAGCGATTACTTAGACTTAATCCAAGGTAAAAAAATTTACGAAAATAAATAGTTTCCTAATCGGTTACTTCAATTTAATCTCAGGTCCATGCCTCCACTTTTAACACTAGTGTCTTCCATTAGAAGCATTCCTCTCCATTAAGCCAGAATTGTGTCCAGTAACTTAAGTAAGAAGACAAACAATCTAACGGTATCATTCCTTTCACACGGCTGTCCTAACATGGCTTTCTCAGAGGGGGAATCTCTTTGAGAAGAAAAAAAAAACTCTTACCAAATTTATCTTTTAACTACGTGAGACACCTTTCAATGCTTAAGATACAGGCAGGAGTTGAATGCGGTGCGTAAAGAGCTTTTCGAAGCTTTTGAAGGTTTTTTCAGATGACCATGTGATTGTGATCGTGAAAATCGCTGCCATTACTTTCGTTTAGATGGCAGTATTATGCATTGAAGAATGAAGATTGTTTCATTGAAAGGGAGAGGAATCTTAACGTAAAGAAAAGTTTTCTAGTGGAGTGATAAATTTAGAAAACTGTTTAGAGATGCCTACTGTTTTAAATGATGGAAGTTGTATTGTGTTTAAATTTTTATGATGAATTCCTTTGCTAATAAACCACTTCTTTTGACCTTCCTTTAAGGAAAATATTTAAGAGATCAAGTATAAACGTTTGTATAGTATATTTTGAATTTTCTCCCTATAGGGTTTCAAAATTCAACATATAAAGTTTGCATTTTAATCATTTAAAGTAGTTTTTATTCAAGAATAAAAATCTTAAAAACTGGTAAATAACATTCTTACATTTTACGACATAAAATACTTCAAAATTCCTTTTTACTGAGTGTTTTAGGGAATTAAATTCCTTAGTACTACTTATATACACTTGAAATCAAAACTTTATACCTAAGTTCCCACAAAAGATTTAATAGTTTCAATATATTATAGCACAATAAATAACCTATATAGTTTTTAATAAACATAAACTAGAACAAAATTAAAGTAAACAGTTTTATAGACGCAACTAGCTGATATGCCCGGCCTTGCACGGGTGGAGTGTATCAATTTATTAAAATTTTCTCAAGTTACATGCCTAATTTTCTGTAACCATAATTACCAATCATCCTGGTAGTTTTTCATATCCCGGTGTTCCCAGTATTTTTTCATATCCCGGTGCCTTTTTCATCTTGGTGTCCCCGGTGCCTTTTCATCTCGGTGTTCCCGGTGCATTTTCATCACCGTGCTCCCTGTGCCTTTTCCCTCCCGGTTCCAACTGTGTAAATCTAACCTAACCATCCAGTTCCGGTGTTGCACATTTAATTACGACAGTTACCCAATTATCCATTCTAAGTGAAAAAAAATCCATTAAAATTATTACAGACTTTTGAAATCCCAAAATTTGTAAATACCCCCTGTTTAAATTGAAAAAAAAAATCCCGTTAAACTACACCAAAGAAACAAATTATAAGGTTAAATAACAAATTGATCTAGTGTTTCTATCATCAACTTTCTAAAAAAACTGCATGATGTAATCTTTACTTTAACCAGTCTAATTCTTAAAACTTTCTATTTCAACTTAAAGTTTCATGGAAAATGAAGTTTTTAATAAGAAAATACTGTTATAAAGTTTTTTATAAGGGCCGTTTTTAATTTTTTAAATTATTAATAACCTTTTTAAAACAATTTTAGCCAAGTTTTATCTTTAAATACTTTGTTTTATGTTTAAAATTGTTTTGATGGTTTTCTTTACAACAATGCGAGTTAAACAGATCTTCTTTAGCGGAGAAGTAAGGCGAATTTTACAAAAAGGCCTAAAAGGGGGTGAAGGGGTGGTTTTAGGAATTAGAAATTGATGTCATTGTCTTTCCCCCGTCCCCATACCTATGTGTACCAAGTTTGGTTCGATTCGGACGGGTAGTTTTGGAGAAATTGAGCCAAATCTGTTCCGGACAAACCCAGGCAGGCAGGAACCCAGGAACCCAGGCAGGAACCCAGGGACACCTTCATTATATATAGAGAGATAGCTTTATACAGCCTGTTGATTAATAATAGTAATTAATAAACTTTTTTAAAGTGTCTGGAAAATTATTCCGGAAACGTCCTTTAGTAACAATTGCAAATGTTTAATTTACCAATTAAAAAGTTCTTCATAAATTTTTAACAGACTCTCAATGATTTTAAACTATTTTCCTCCATAATCCATAATTGTTATTTTATAAGACTTCTTAACATGAGTAAAACGTCTTCAACCCTTTGTGAATAATTTTAACGATTAGGGTAGTGGCACCAGTAACTGACAGGGCACCAGTAACTGACACTTTGAGATTTAATTCATAATAATAAGATTTGTATTGTGAACTTGAAATAAATCATGGTCTCTCTTAATATTTTAGACATTTATCTTTAACTTTATGCAGTATTTATTTTATACCAAGGGGTTTTAAGTTTAATAAATTGAGAATTCCCATTTCATGTTAAGAAACTTCCGATTTTCAGAGGTTGGCTTAAGGCTGAAATTAAGGACACACATTTTTGATTAGGGTCTAATTTAATCAAATTTTCTTTTTGGAACCTATTTTAACATGAAATGTATCTGATAATAGTACATAAATTCATGCCACAGAGTTATTTTTGTAAAAAAATATTTTTTTATTTATTTTAAATGGGTTGTCAGTTACTGGATCTAAAAAATGAATTTCACCAGTAACTGACATGGGTGTCAGTTACTGGTGTTTCAGTGAAATTCAAGGTATTTGATTGAAAATTCTAGGGAATATAGTGAAAGCTATTTAGAATAAAGTTGTGCAGTTAAATTTTTAAAATTTAATATTTTTCCAGTAACTGACACCCTGTCAGTTATTGGTTCTGCCCTATGTCAGTTATTGGTATTGGAATATAGCAGTGTTTTCATTCTGCTTATATCGTAACAAATCATTAGATGGTAGGAAATAGAATGGATCATTTTCACAAACGATTTGTAATTACATTTTTAAATACTCAGAAACCAACTTTCCTAAAAGTAACATTTAAATTATTTAAGTAAATCAACTATTTTGATGAAAACAGATAGAAAACTTTCCTCTTTGTTTGTACTTATAATTTAGTTTAAATATAATTTGTGTACAATTTTCTATTAATAAATTCTTATTATTGCGAAATTGTTTGACTTAGTATCATTTTTATATAGTAATATGGTACGTCTTATAATATCCCATAAATGGCCCTTTTTAAATGTAGTATTTTGATTTAAAATACCTTTTTTTGCCTGATATTTTCCTTCATATTTTGTAAAATTACTTAAAAAATAAAATATTTGTTTTATTATATTATGTTTTCTACAAAAATAATGTAGTATATAAAAAACAGCTTATTTATTAAAGGTATTTCAAAGTGTCAGTTACTGGTTCAAGAGGTGTCAGTTATTGGTTCCAAAATTTTCCCAGGGTGTCAGTTACTGGTGCTTCGACCATGCCAACTTAAAAAATATTTTAAAAATAGAAAAAAATTACTTAGACTAACAAATTGTGCTCTAAATAAATATTGAAACTTCATTTATTTTTTTCGGAACAAAAGGTTTTTTCCTGGATAATTTTAATAAGTAGCAATAGCTAATTATTTCAAAAATTGCTCTTAAAGTGCCAGTTACTGGTGCCACTACCCTATATAAAGCTTTTAAAATTGTCATAAAGAAAAAGCTATTGGTTAATTGCACTTGGAAAATAGTGATTTCCAAACCTGAAATTTATTAAAACAATCATTTCACACGAAAAAACGCTGGAAAGTAGAGTTGTATTATAGTAGTTGTATTATACCATCTATATCTCAATTAACTACTATTTTAATATTTGTAATATTTTATATTAACCTTAAGTACATCAAATTATTAATGTTTTGAAGGCTTTACTTCTTTTATTCGGTTTTAGTTTTATTAATTCAACTTCAGTTTGTAGTTTGTTTCAGACTGCTCTTGCCGATTTTCAATACTACATTCGAACGTACACAAATTGTGTTTCTTATTCCAGATTGTGTAAGAAGATCCTTCCCGACTTTCATAAAAATTAAAAGAACTATATTGTTTTTTATCTCGCATGCATAAAACATAAAATGGAGTTCCTCCTCAGTGTTTTACTTCTATTTCATCACATAAATTAAAAGTCAGAAACTTTCTTTGAAACTCTTTTTCACTTACGAAACACTTGCAAAATCAATTTCTTAATCAAATTACGAGGGATTTCTAACAGCGAATGTTATGGTAATGCAACATCCTGTTAAATCTCAACTGCAGTTTTCCTGTCACAGGTTCATTCGGATTTGACTCTTGCCCATTAATTTCCTCTATATTTCCTTTTTGACAGTCGGGAGTTGGGAAAAATCTGGAAGACAGTAAATCATTAGCGAAAAAGAGTCTCGGAAAAAATTCGAAGTCTTATTTTATCATACATCGTCTGTATGGAATTACGTTAGAAACTGAGGAGCACACCAGACTTGACAGCTAACTAGTAGAATTGCTTAATTTTTCAGTGTCAACGCTATAGGGTTCTGCGGGAAAAACGCTACCCTTAATAGCAGAAAAATTTCGAAATTCATTTCGCATATTTATTATGAAAAAAAAGTACTTGCCATAAAAAATGGCCTCTTATTTTTTTTGTTTAATTTTACTACGCATTCAGAAAACTCAATATTTTACAATACAGTTTTAATTTTTAAGTTAACTAGGGGGCCTGCCCCCTGCTCGCTATCGCTCACCAACCCCCGTAACTGCTTCGCAGTTCTTTTGAGATCGCTTCGCGATCTTAGCGAGCAGAGCTCGCTTGTTTATCTCAACAATCCAGCCTAACACTCTTCTTGACTTAATTAAGCCTCTTGTAATACCGAAAATACCTCTCTCTTGCTTATAAATAATTTAATTCGTATCATTCCCCTAAATTAACAACAAAAATGTTGCTGAAATACATTCCTTTTTTAGCTTATCAATAATTTAATCGAAAAGTTAAGAAATATCCAGCAAGTCTACTAATAATCATCAACCATTTTGTAGAAAAAACATTGTTGAAAATAAAAGAAATTAGACTCATCATAAAACTCGCCTGTTTCTCTAGTGAACGGCAACAGAAAGAGAAGAAAAAATTAAAACTTTGAATCTTAATAACTCTAAAACTAATTAGAATTTTTTGAAAAACAAAACGCCAATATTTTTATAAAAAATAATTGTATGTGTGTTTAAAATATCATAGTTCTACTGTGATTAGTTTTTCTTTTATAACGAAAAAACCGAAAACCCGTCAAAAATTTCGAAACTTTAAAACTTAATTACTCCAAAACTAATTCGAAATTCGAAAAAAGGGCGACGAGGTGCAAAACTTCACATCTAAGAGAATGCGGCTGCAAAAAATCATATTTCTGCTGCGAATAGATTTTGCTGGGGGCGAACTCGCAGCAAAAAAAAATAATTTTCGACTTTGACATTAAATAATTCCAGAACTAATTATCTCATTAATTAGCTATTGGAACGAAAAGGACCCTCATACATTTGTCTACAAATGGTCAAAATTTCAATAATTTCCGTTCCATAGTTTTTGCATAGTGACAATTCAAAATTGTCAAAGTGAAGATTTTCTGAAACAGCGGCAGCGGCAGTGGCGGCGGCGACTGTTACTTTTTTTTAATATAGAGAGAAAATGCGTTTCATATTTCACTTCACTCCAACTTTTCTTATGTTGAATTTTTCTTTGAAAAATTATACAGTATAAGAATATGCTATTTAAAAAAACTTCCTAAAAGTAAAATAATTATTCCCACGCCTAAGAGTCACATACAATAAATAATGGCTTATTTCTAAGGAAAAAATTAATTCTGTGTTACTTACTTACAACTTAAAGTGAGCTCAAACTTAATTTAAACCTGAATAATAAATGTTTCTGTAAATATAACCTATAAATAACTCTTTTTCGAAAAGAAAAGAAAACTATGTTTCAATTTAAATTATTTCTAAGCAATCCGATTTTCATTAATTTGACTCTTAATTTTCTCTTTATAGAAAAAAAGTATTTTTTTTAGCCGGTTTCATGTCTGCAGAAACAGTCTTCATTTTCACTATTGTTAATACTACCTGTAGAAGATATTTCACTCACGGTTATAATCATGTAAACACCATTTTGAATACAAACATTTATCTACCATCCCACACGGGACTAAAATAAGCTCTAAAACTTTATCCTAAACCTAAACTAAACTATTCACTCTAAATATAGATTCCTGATGAAATTTCCATGCTAACTTTTATGCATCTAAACATTACTCTAAAATGTCAACTCAAACTAAACTAGTCTAAACAATATGACAGAGAAATAAAATATTTCATTTCAAACTCTTCTATTCCAACCGTACAATTGAAAAAGCCTAGGAATAGAAAAAGTTCAAAAAAGGACCCTTGGGATTTAACCTTTTCCACACTTTAAGGTCTAGTAGTTGCTTAAAGCTGTAGAAGAAATTGCTCAGGTTTCTTCAACGTATTGGATATCTACCACGATTCCAGATCTTTTGCGTTCAACTGAAGAGAGCGAAAACTAAATATTTATCACGGAAAATAAGAAAACCTCACAGAAATACGAAAGTTGAATGCGTCCAATGTAAAGAAATAGGACAAGGAATTCGGAAAATAGGTTAAGTTAGCTTTGGGGGATCCTACATTTTGTCCTGTTTTAGGAAACTGAGATATTGTAAAACGTTAAGAAATAAGTTGTGTAAGAGTTAATCTAATTGGTTTTCAATTTTTTTTGTAGAAGATGTTCACAGCTAGACTATTATGTGCTTATTAGAAGATTGTTCATTAATTTTAAGACAAACCATCCCCAAAATTTATAGGGGTGCAGTTATGCCGAATTGGGTAAGAATGAACCAAAAATATTCTTAAAATATATTTAGTTTGAGCGCGTAGTGTATGTAATAAGCGCGAAATATAAAGGGGTAAAGCATACGAAAATGTGTATGCGGCTTCTGTCCATAGGTGTTCTCTGAGTAACGCGAATAAAGTACTGAGTATATTCAGAATATTGACTTTGGTCATACCCTGCCATTATAACCCCCCATAAAAGTACATTTTTACCCTTTATAGAAGAATTGAGGACACCAAATTAGTTGAACCAAAAAGATAAAGAGAGATTGTTCTACAATTGTATAAAAATGGAACAAGTTAATAAATTTTAATTTAAAATTTTATGAAATAGCTATCTTAAACAATAAAGCATTAATTGTTTAACAATAGGTATCTGATTTAAAACACAAGTATTGAAATTTTTGAACAGATATTTAAACCTGAAATTATATTTACATTATCCTTGAACAATAGAGTTTTCTCTTCTTCATTATTCACACAGTTCTCGGGCTTTATGCTCGTTAACTTTTTTTTTTACCTCTAAAGAAAATAGTTCCAATTATAATAGTTATTTTTAAATTATTTCATGAAATTTTTGATTTTGTAATTAGACCAGTTAAGGTTTACCTCAGGCTTTATATGATACGATAAGTAATTGTGGAGAAATATTTTTCTTATCTTACAAAACTTAACTGTTCTGCAAAGAAGAAACTGTTTCTTCAAAGAAGTCTAATTTTCGCAAAAAGTTATCTCACTTTGAAAGAGAAAAAAAGTTGAAATATATTCTCGTAACTTTTAATAAATGCGATTATTGCATTACTTTAATTTATCGTAAACGAAAGAACATAAACAAAAGCAAATATACGCAGGGTGTTTCAAAAGTCCTTTTCACGGTTTTATTGGGAATCAACGTCGCAGAATCCATTGATATGGCTTACAGCGCCCCTAGTGGTGAAATAAAGAACTTGAAAATTTAATTAAAAAACTAAAGGCGATAACAAAATTTTAATAAGAAAATTATTTGCAATGATAAAATATCCCCAAGTTAAAAACTGGTTGTGAACAAAATTACAAAATTTGAACGGACTACTAAAAGTTGATATCTTATTATGTAAAAAAAAGGAACACGCGACGTTGTTTTACATCAAATCACGTTATTTTGAATAATGTTGATGGGTTTCTGCACTTGGTTTATGTTGGAACGTTTTTTTCTGAAACATCCTTTAGGGGTTTAGTAGATCAAAAAACTCTTATTTGTCTCCCTACGGCTGCAAGTGAACGTTTTCAACCAAATTTTTTCCCATTACACTCCATAATTTTCTATCCCATTCGTTTTTGCTCTGTTCATGCTGCCATCTGTTTCTTAAATTGTACACAATTTTTAGGGGGACTTTCTCAAAAACTAGATATTTTTTTGCAAACTAATTAACTTCCAACTGGTAATACCTGCCTTTCTTCTTGTATGTAATGAGATTTTTAGAGTGTCTTAAGGAGGGGGGGGGGTTATCTGCAAAAATTCTTATTATAATGCAACCAACCAAACATTCTTATAATATTATATGAACAATTTAAGGAATTATACGCCCCCCTCAAAAATAAGAACAAAAGTAGTAGTATCTTTAATCATCATTTGGTTTTTGTTTTTAAAATTAAGGGTTTTCTTTTAGTACAGGAACGTAGCCCAGGGAGGGTCCCCGGGTCCACCCCCATCGGGCCTGACCTAAAATTTTTAGACCCTGAGTTGTTATTATCATTAGCCATCCTAGAAAGGGAGTCTTATATGCACCTTAAAAGTGCCTGAAAAATACTTTTTCGCTTGTTAAACTCTAATATTTACCGGGTGTAATACCCGATACCTTGGTCCAGGAGCGTATAAGGTATATATAGGGGGAGCGAAAGCTGGACTAGGTGGATAAAAACGAGTTTAAATGCTGTTTTTAATACAAAGGTCAAATTTCCAAAACTTTTCTGGAGGAGAACCCTCTCAGACCCCCTGATTATACTTGGATTTCAACATTGCTCACAATTTTTTTACATTATTAAGCTGATAAAATATTTTTACCAAACTATATGTTATAAAACTGTATTTTTTAACCTAATAGGAATGCATGTGGGGGGGGGGGCTTTTGGGTGATCCTGGTCATCTTGCCAAGTGCAAAAATTTAGTTGCGGGGCGGCCGATGGGGATTCGGGCCCTCCCCGAAAAAAATTCTATTAGTCTACTGCTTCGGAACAAGTCTGAGTATATGCTGGACACCAAAAATGAATTTAACACTGCTTTCAATAAGGGGCAAACTTCCAAAAATTTCCTGAAGGAGAATTCCCAGACTCCCTTTTCCAATATGACTGAACTAATAACTATAACTCACAAAAATACTCTTGCTTTGTTTTTGATGGCCTATGTTCCTGAGAAAAAAATGTTTTTAATGTTGATGAGAACTTACAATCGAAACAAAGATTAAAAAGTAGTACTTAATCTTAATTATTATACTAATGGGTATAACTATTAAATTATTAACCATTAATTAATATATAGGAGTAATTAAAAAATGTGGAAATTACAAATTTATTTCACTAATTATTTAAAATTATTGATATTCAATAAATAAATTTTTCCTACTGGACCCCCAAGGGAAAATCCTGGCTTCACCCCTGTTTTACTTCATTACCATTTACATTAAATTATGTCAATTCTTCGCCTCTTGATGACACTGAGTTTATCAAGATGCGAATCCCACTTAAAAATATTTTACATTATAAATATTTTATAAAATATGCACAGGAATAGTTTTGAGTTTGCTCTCACGGTACAAAAATCTAGCTTTTGGCCTGATAATGACTTGATATTTTAGGGGATATTTGGGCCCCTCCCGAAATAAATATCTATATACGCCACTGTTTTATTGATAATACCATGTTCAAAAAGAAGGAAATCAGAGGGTTTTTTTTTAAACTGTGTCAACGACACTCTTTTACGCCAGAAGAGGGAAGTGTCAAACAATATGCGTTTTTCAATTGTTATATTGTGCCACAGCATATCTATTGAAATGCCACATTGATTGCATCTTTGTGCTGAAGGGTCTTTGAGGAAGTATAATTACCTAATCTTTTGTTTCGGTGACAACTTTTTGTTTCGCTTGGGACGTGAAATCTCAGATTTAGTATTCTACAGGTTTACAGTGAATGCTATTTTGTTTCGGGTGTTAAAATCGTCTCATAAAATAGGGAGTGTTAAAGGAAAGAAATTGTAATTTAAATAGTCTTGCACTGGCTTGAATTGTAGATATAACTTTATAGAGTAGAGTTTTGCTCAAAAAGTTTCAAGATAGAGATTTGAGTATAAGAAAATTTCTGTAAATTTATGTTAAATACTGAAGTTCACCAGCGACACAATAATATACGCGACGGACGGAGCTCACATAAGTAGCGGCAAGAACCGAATGGGCAATCAATGGAAAGGATTGTGTAGGTCACAGAGTACTATACCATGTGTAAATAAAATAGGCGGTTACACGTCATTCTTTACCATGGCAACGCAGAAGAAATACATTGAGAAAAAACTCAAGGTCAACCGCCGATTCTAATTACACAGACTATAGAACAGAGAGTCCATGGCCATAGGCGATAATGGAAATCGGAAAAGCATGGAATATGTCTTGTGATAGGGGCTATTTTGACGCTGGGATCGCATCTGCTACGAGTATAACTCACTCCCTTTCGTTACGTCACAAGAGGCGGAGAATAAAGCTTGATCCTCCAATAGCACTCCGAAAGGACAGATCGAATGAACACGTCACATTCAATCTGGAGACTACTAAAATGTACTGCCTACCTCTCTATCAATCATTGAATTTCCAGTGTTGCCGACACCTTACGAGGAGATCTGATAATAGCGTTTTTTGAACCCTATCACTATGTTAGGTTTTTCTCGTGGTGTAGGACAATCCCACCATTACTGTGATTCAATTACTTTTATAAAACAGAATCACTTGACCACAGAGAAATATCTTAACAGAGGGTCCACGAGGCTATTTTCAAATGCGTTTCTGATGTGAGGGCGCCACACTAGAATCTGAAACGTATGCCGGCCGCTTAAATCTCTCGCCAAATTAGTATTCAGCGCATGCGCAAAAAGGTGTTTTTGTTCTCCCATAGGCAGCCGGCGAACGATTCAGACTGGATCCAGACGCTAGTGAGTTTAGTGCGATCCCAACGCCACAATTCTCCCAACCTGTAACAAGATGTCATGATTTTCGATTTCCATTATGGCCTATGGCCGTGGACTCTCTGTTCTAGTACTCTGTGCACTTGACCAAATTCAGTAGGTTCTAAATCACAGAGTACAAGAACTGATGGTATCGAATTAACACTTCCAATCTAATCACAGATGGTGATCCCCAATAAAATGGTACTTCCATAACTTCCTACCCATCCTATCAATCACAGCCGTGATTGACATTTGCTGTGCTGCCCTCTACCATAGAACATTATTTTCTTTTAACTATTAACTGCTGGAGGACAACGCACCTGTTGCTAGGGCGGTTGTTAGGTGCGACGACACCTGTTGCTACGGTGGTTGCTAGGTGTGGGGTCACGTGATTGCAAAGTTCTCTATAAAATGAGATTTGAAAATTGCATTTTGGACCCTCTGTTCGGGTTTTCCTCAGTGCTCTAAATGTCTGATTCCAAAAGATTTTGCCGCAGAGAAAAACCTAACAGAGGGTCCAAAACGCTATTTTATTTTCAAATGCCATCGCATGATACAGGACAGCACCTCAAGTCTCTATGATTGACTGAAGCACTGAAGGGCAGTAAATTTGGAGATCGCAGATGGGATTGTGGCTGTGACGTGTTCCTCCAATCTTTTTTCGGATAGGATTCGACGATTGGGAGCCTCTCGTGACGTAACAAGGGAGGCGGGGTTTGATGAGATCCCAGCGCCAACACTGCCCCTATTACAAGAAGGCATAACCCATGCCTTTTGATTTCCGTTATTGCCTTTGGCCATGGCCTCTCTGTTCTGGTACTATGTAGTCCTTGGTGACCCGTTCCTCAACTCTACCGTGATTGGTTAAATTATCATCAAAAAAATTTTGTTTGACCAATGAAAAGACAAATGAGCATTGGCTTGACGTGGATTGAAGATTCTTGTTGATTCCAATGGACTCTAACCGTCTGACGTCACACGGAACCAACACGTGACCTACTGAGCTTGCGATTGGTTACCACAGATACTACACTAGTAGATCTACTAGTGTAGTATCTGTGGTAACCAATGGACTCTAACCGTCTGACGTCACACTGAACCAACACATGACCTACTGAGCTTGCGATTGGTTACCACAGATACTACACTAGTAGCGTTTGTAGTGAGATATGATGATAATGAGATATGATTTGATATTGAGAGTTTGTTTACCACCGACACGTGACTTTTTATAGTCTCGAACCAGATAGGCGGTTAGAGTCCATTGCAAGCTCAGTTTTAGGTCACGTGTTGGTTCCGTGAAGTCTCGAACCAGATAGGCGGTTAGAGTCCATTTCACCAAACACAGAAAAAAAGTCCATAAATGGTGCCGATTGACAGAAAAGCTTTTTCCTTGTCCGTTTTGGTTTTTCAATAACACATTACATAAAAATCAAATGATATCGATAAAATTATTTAATCTTCATCGTCCAAGTTCACTTTCATTTTGTAAACAAAGGTGACGTAATACATTACAAAATATTTACTTTTATCATCAGGCTGCGATTGACAAACAATTATTTGTCGTATAAGTATATTATCTTATTTAAAAAAAAAAAAATATCACTAGCCACTATCACATGCCAGATATTTCAAAGGTGATAAGTTTACCAATAATTCTAAGATTGGGAAAGATATCATATAAAAAAAATAAAACTGTTCCTAAAGTTATTTTCCTGCTCCTCCCCGAGAATCACACTCCTCTATAGAACAGAGCCAGAGGCGAACGAGTATGCTAATGAATTGAGGAAGGACTTTTTTTCACTCGTTGCATAAGAGAAAACCAGGAAAACCTTTCTGTAATTATTTGAAAGAGGACTTTTTTCATTTAGTTTGCAACATTGTGTTTCTTCAATCAGTGTAGGTATGAACTTATATTTTTTATTTAAAATTGTGGTTATTGGTAACAGTTTAATTTATAATTTTAGTTTATTTTTAAGTACTTATTATGTTGTGTATGTTAACATTTAAATTTACGTGGGGAATTTGGTACCTATGTATTATCCTGTCGACCATTCAGCGGCACCATTATAGTAAAGTCAATGGGATTTGATAAAGTTTTTGGGTTCAATGTCACAGTCGACGGTATAATATGTATGAACCGGGAATTTTTTTTTAACCGTTAAGTCTGTTAATTCTTTTGTTGTTAAGTGTATTTATAAAGCTTGGTTACTTATAATTTGATACAATTCCATTAACTATCCCGTTAAATATTCTGAACTGTTTCAATGGCTTGAAGGAAAATTAGAATTTGAAACCTTTTTTTCAAAAATTTCATATCAGGTGTATAAAACATACAGTTACCTATATATCAATGACAACCATAAAAATTTTGGGATATTTCCATAGATATTTTTAACTCCTCTGAGAGAGTATTTCACTCCTTGAAAATCGGAATTACTCTTTGTAAAACTAGACAGGAGTATTTTCACTCTTTGAATTTTTCACAAAGGTTTAGCTTAAACCTTCAGCCACGGCATCCTAATTATCGTACTTTTTAATTGTGTTTTCATAGTCAAGAAATTTTTTTCATTTATTGTTCTGATAATTTTAGGGAGTTTGATTGATTAAAACCCAAAATAGCATCTTCATTTTTTTTTTCAATTTCATTTTGTCCATTAAAAATAAGAGTTTTTATAATAGAAATTTTGTCTCTGTATATGTAATTTTTGCTTTTTCCGTATTTCACTCTGCATAATTCAATTTCACTCCTCCTCAAAAAGTCAAAAAGTATTTTTACTCTTCCAAAAAATCCTAGGAATAACCCTGGATATTTCAATACTGGGTGATCAAAACAGCTTAGTGATATTTAACGAGACAGATAACGGAGTTGAACATAATATCTTATTGAGCTACTCAATTGCATTTACCAAAAACATGACTCTATTTAGTAACATGACTTCTTAAATCTCACCTATTGTTTAAAAACTTGGATTCAGGGCTTTGTCTTAACTGAGATCAAGCTTAAGTTATTTTAGAAATAAATTTGTAATAAAAATGATTCAATTACTTTTGATAAGTAGAACAAAATCATTAAACTTGTTTAAGTGTAATACTAGATAAGTGGAATAAAAATGTCTTCCCAAGCAATTCCACTTATCCACTAGAACTTCAAATATGTGTTTTAAGAAACCATGGGTAAAATTCAAAATAATTCTTTAAAACTTCTTTTTGGTGTTTAGTTGAAGTATAAACATATGAAGTTTGTTTTTTATGTCCTCGAAAATTTTGATTGTTTTTCTTTTGTTTGTCTTCTGAATTTTAATTTCTTTTTCAGTAAATAATTAAAGTATAAGATGGACTACACCAAAGTCACTTTTGAGGACTTTCCACCCGGTCCTCTTGATGTATACAGAAAAAGAGCTAGGTTTGATTGGAGGGAGATGAAGTTTTTGTTGGAAGGAGAAGATGTTTCTAAGTACCAGGTACCTACTCTCAGTAATTCACTGTAGTTTAATATCTACTTTTGAACTTTAAACATAACATGATCTGTTTTGTACTAAAAAATATTGGTCATACTGGACTGCAAAAAAAGGTACAGTCAAAATGCTAAAGGCACAATTCCAACTGATTCATATGTAAAATGACCTCCTAAATCCGAGTATGACCTCATCATTTAAGATAAGGGATCCAAAGATCTAAGGGAAATCACCCTATAAATCTATACCTTTGCTACAAATGTTCATGTTCTAGTAGAATCTATAGCCTTTCTAACTCCTCTTGGAAAACCTGGAGGCCAAATTATGCTTTTTGAGTCTGTAAATCAAATTCATAAAACAATCGAAAAATACTACAGGGGAGGGTGAGGAGGAAAAATCAAGGTCATATTCAGATTCAGGAGGTCATTTTACTTGAGAATCAGCTAGAATTGTGCCTTTGGCATTTTGACCATATTTTTTGTGACCCATTGTCATTGACCCACTTGCAGAAATCAATCAACAAAATGGTGTTTATAATAATGATGAAAAAAGTTAATTGGTACATCTTAAATACTTTACTTTAATTAGTCGTTATTTTTTATATCATTTCATTTCTGCTTCATTTAAAATAAGTAGCATAGAGTTTTACTTTACATCAAGTGACCCAGTGCAGCATTTTTCATGTTACATAAGGTTTATGACCATTTATGAGTTTAACTAACTCTTTAATATTTTTCTATTTAATAATAATGGATTATTATAGCTGAATAAGTCAGCTGGTCAAATTAATAACTACTGATTTGGACTTATCTGTAAATTTTGGCCAAGGATAATGTTGTGAAATTTTTTATTGATATAGATGCTGATTACAACTTTTACTTGTGAAATCATTCTCTAGATTTTACTCAACTCATCTTCTGATAAATTGCTCTTGATAATTTTTTCTGCTCTATCATACCTGAAGTATTAACACTATTTTAAATAACATTTTAATGGGTTTTTTTTGCTAATTCCTGATGAAAAACTAATACAAATTTTTAAAGATTACAAATTTATGTAATTTGTGTAAGGTCTTTTTTAATTTACACCTTAATATTTTTTTAAAATATGGAATTAAAAAAAATATCTGTAATTATTAAATAAGGATATTTAGAGACTTTAAATGCAGGAAATAAGCAAATAGTATCTTTTTGTTAAAAATACTTTAAAAAATGCACACATAAATAAAATTTATTCACAGCATAAACTACACATACACATCCTTGTTCAAAAACACTTTATTACATCTATCATTAAAGATATGATTAAAAAAAATCACATGTTATGATATCCATATTCTTTCAAGTGTGAAACTTTTTATATTTAAGTTAAGATTGGTGTTTGATTATTTGACTCTAATAAAATATCTAAAGAAAATTTGAAGGATGTTCCATCATTCTTTATTACATTTTTTTAAAATTAACAGGTTTTGGCACTTTATTTGAAAACCTTTATATCTTTCTATTTAAATTTTATTTAATCATATTTAGTAAGTATCATTTATAAGGGTTTCTTCATACTGATGATAAGATAAATAATTTAATTTAATGTTTCTTATAAGAATATTAATAATTATCTAAGCTAAATGCATTGTGTTTTTAATTGTAGATGTATATTTGGAAGACTTTAGAGAAAAATCCTATCTTCCACCGATCTGTTACAGAAGAATTAAAATGGCAAGAAAATCATCATGTAACATATAGAAAAATCAAAGCTCTCAATACCTATGACTTTTTACCTCCTGAACTTTTAGCCGAGAAACACCACTTTTCTCCTGCATATGCCAATGCTTTAGCCTTGTATGATATATCTATGTATATTAAGAAATCCTTGTCTTTAGAAGTAAGTTTGAATTTCATATATATGACCTTTGCAAACACTGTAAAAAAAACAATATGTAAAACTATTACACCATTGAAATGCACTGGGTAGCATTTTTTAAGATACCTACCTAAAAACATTTTAATTACACACATTGGATAACATAACATCTCATAAAAAAATTTGAAAGCTTGGTACAGGAGAATATAACCCAAAAGTTGTATATCTGAATATTATTTCATTTTGAAGTAGTACCACTCTAGGAAAGTAAAATTCTGTTGGTCAGACTGTGCAAAGCAGTTGCATCAACAAAAAAATTACAGCTGGTAGAAAATCAATTTTCAGCCTCTTTTCATAAATTGTGAAATAGCAACCAATATTTGATTTCTGACCATACATGCATTTGGCTGTTTTGTCATTAAATCAATTACGTATATTTTAAGCCCTAGTTCATTTATATAGCTAAATTAGTTTCTGAGTTATTTCACTTCAAAGTTCTTGGGTTTTTTCAGCTTTTTCTCCTACCCCGGCAATAAGCATTCTCAAAAACTCATTGTTGAAACTGACAAAAAAAAGCAAGAACTTGAAAGTTTTTGTACTAGAGTAGTGGCTTTTAAAATTAGTGTCTGATATGTTTGTTCACATCTCTACCCAGTCTGCCTGGGTTCATTAGAGTTTAAGTAGATTACTTAATTATTTTACTAAATAAATTATCTACTATATTTTTTTCAGTATGTTTCATTTGTCATGAGAAGCAGTGGAAGTGCCCAACACACAAAATATTATGATCCTTTAAACAAGGGAGAGGTATTTATTATTATTTTTTTTAAATTTTCCATTCATTAGTTTTACTCTAAGTTATTTTTTCTTTGGTGCTTTTTTGTGTCTACACTTTTCAACATTTCAATCTATTTTGTACAGATTACAGGATGCTTTGCCTTAACTGAAATCAGCCATGGTACAAATACAAAAGGTATGCGTACTGAAGCCAGATTTGATCCTGAGACAAAGGTAATGTGTAACTTAAAATTATTTTTCATTACATTGTGCATCTTTAAACATTAAATGTGTAAATGAATCAATGCTTGTGAAGGAAGAAAACATTGATTTACTGTTTATCTTTTTTGTTATAATTTTTTAAACTTTTTAAAGTATATTTCTTGAAATTGCTCTTATATCATCAGGATTTTGTTCTGCATACTCCTGACTTTGAAGCAGCTAAGACCTGGTCTGGTAATCTTGGCCAGTTAGCTACTCATGCTGTCCTTTATGCTCAGTTGTATACTCCAGATGGGAAATGTCATGGCTTGCATGGTTTCATGGTCCCAGTAAGAGATCCAGAAACTTTATTACCATATAAAGGTGTTACTGTTGGTGACTTGGGACCTAAAATTGGCTTAAATGGACTTGATAATGGGTTAGTATTTTTGTTTTGTTTAGTTTAATTTTTTTATGGAATGTTTCTTTCTTTTTAAATTGTAATTTCCTGGGGTAAAGTTACTTAATTTTTATAGCCAATTTTTTCACACTTCAAAACATTTTGGTGTACAAATTGTATCGTTTTAACTAAATTTTTACATGTATTTTTTGTGAATAAACTCTTATTTTGTTTTAAAATCAACATGAACTTTTAAGTTTGTTTATTTATTTAAATTATTTTTTTTTATTTATAGTATATCTGTATGCCTTTAATTATTTAATAATCACTCTCTTTTAGTTTATGTAACACATTTCTGAATAAAAATATCATGATTAAAATTTCTCTAAATTTATTACAATTGTAGAAAAATAAAATGACATGTCATTTAGATTTATGATTTAATTCATTCTGTTTTCCCCCTAGGTTTGTGATGTTTAACCAGTATCATATTCCAAGAGACTGCTTATTGAATAAGAATGGGGATGTTACACCTAATGGCCAGTATGTTTCTTCAAAAGTAAGCATTTGATTTGCATTTTTTTTATGTTTGAATCCATTTCCAAATACTTGAACATATTGCTATAATGTCTGTACAGTCACAATATAAATAAGGTTAATTTTCTAGAGTAAATAATCAAAAGAACCCTTAAATGTTTCCCAGCATTATTTTTGAAACAAAGTTGGTTTCACTAATTATATTGCAAATAACTTTAATTTAATAAGAATTAAAAAAGTGGACAATTTTTAATAAAATCCAACCTATAAAATTTCTCCAATTATGGGAAAAAAAGCTGATGTTTGCAAATATAATAAAAGTAATGATCTTTTATGTGTAATTAAGTTTTGGTTTTTAGTTGTAATTATTTTGAATTAAGTGTTATTGGAATTGTCAATCAGAATTAGCTTTGCATTATAACCAAAAAAAAAGTAGTGTGAGGAATGGTTTCTAAAATTTAATAATTATTGACAAGAACAGGGGATTCAATTGTTTTTTATATGTTTGTTCTGTAATCTTTCACTTTTTAGGGTGAAAATGAAAGATTTGGCGAATCTCTTGGAGCTTTGTCAATGGGTCGTGTCGGAATTGTCATGCTTTGCGTTAATTTCCTTAAGCTAAGTGTTCCCATAGCTGTTAGATATTCAGCTGTTAGAAAACAATTCGGACCCAGTCCAAATGATGAAGTGCCTGTACTTGAATATCAAGTCCAGGTAAGATTTTTATTGAGTTTAATAAAATTCAATTGTCCATATCAAATGGTAGACAACATTGTAAATTATTGTGCTATCTAGTTTAATAATTTTAGATCTAAAAATTGTATGCTCACTAAATTTTGTGTCACTCTAAAATACATTTTAAATGTCATAAAAGTATTTCTTGAATACTCCTGTTTGATTTGATGGATTAAAAAAAAACGTTTTCGTTTAAACTAACAAGCAATTTCAATATGCTGTAGAAAATTTGTAGTTTTCCAAATTACATTTTAGTTCACACACAATCATTTATACTTATTTTTACACTTACTGTGTAAAATACAGTAGAATCTCTTTGGCAATGACCCCTGATATGGCAATCCCTACAATGCAACAACAGATTGTTTTATCATAACATAAATTTTACTCGTCACAAAGACTATGTTGTTGGGTCAGAGAAAGTGTCACTCTATCAAGATTCGACTGTTAAAATAAAACCATCACTAGAAAATCCAATTCTTTATGCTATCATTGTGTAAACTATATTTTGTTATTCAATGCCTATACCTAGTTAAAATAGCTTATTTTATGTTTCAGCAATGGAGAATAATCCCTTACGTTGCTGCAACTTATGTATGTTACTATTTTGCTAGAACGTTTTATCAAGATTTTATTGACTATTTCATTGAATCTCTCTTTGGATCAAAATCCCCTGAACTGGTAAGTTATTAATGTTTATTGTGAATGTTTTATTTCTTTTACTCTGAATCATATGCATGTATGAATGTAAAAAAGGCTCCTTTTGGAGAATCAATTTTATTAACTTCTTAATTTACAGTCTGAAAAAAGAATATACATCCATGCTTTGAGTTGTTGTGCGAAACCTGTGTGCGGATGGATTGCCAGAGATGCCATCCAGGAATGCAGAGAGGCTTGTGGAGGCCATGGTTTTCTCAAAGGTTTTTTTTCTCTTTTCTCAGAATTTCTATAAATGTTGGTATTATAGTTTTCTCATTTGAAATGGCAAAAAAAAAACAAAGATAACTATTTATTTACATTTGTATTTAACTTGACTTTGTCTAATGTGTATGCAGAGTGTTTTAACAAGTACATCCAAGCTCTGCACAGAAAGATTCCTTGCAATGAGTACATAAAAATGCCCAAAGAACTGTACCTCTACAAGGATTTTATTTTGAGTAATATCTGATAGAAACTTATTATTTCATTCCACTGTCCACATATGGATGGATGCACAATGAGTATTTTTAACATCTTAGTGTGCAAACATATCCAAAACTTGTTCACTTTTTCCCATAAACCTTTCTTAACATATGATGTCATATTTTTTTCTGTTTTGATTCTCTTGAAAACTGTGAATTGTTGAGGTAATACTCTGCAGGCCCGACAAGAGGACAGTATAGTAGGGTAATATTCACTGGACCCCTGAAGGGGGCCAGAGACCCAAGGATTTTCTATATTGAATAATTTGGGGGTTATCATTTTGAATATTTTGAAAATTGATTTGTATTCAAGAATGCTAAAAATGAGTAAATTAGGGTCCAATTACCCAAATTCTTCTAGGGGTACCCCCAGACCCAGAAGGAGCTAAGGATAATTCACTTAACTTTTACATAGAATTTAGAAACATTAACAAGGGTTCCTAGCTTTAACTTCATTTCAGAAGTGGCCCATCCTGTGTCACTCAGTTGTGGGTAATGTCTTAAAATAAGTTTAAACCCCTATTTTAGTCTTTGATTTCCAAAATGTTTTGGGGGTACCAGTACCCTCAAATCCCTACTTGTGCTTAAAACTCATTATATACTTTAATTTTTAAAAAGTTTATCAAGATTTTCAAATTTTAGCTTTAAGTATTAAAAAATCTGAATTTAACATAGTATACAAGGAGGTGCTTTAGAAATATGTGATGTATGCTAAATTTAAGGAATATATTTGCCCCTTACTAGAAATTAATTTCTATATATGCCTCTGGGGCCTGCTTTTCAACTTTGTCCCCTGGGCCTGGCTTGGGAATTTTAGAATCTGCCTGTGCAGAATTGGAGAGCTTGGTGAAATACCCTGTGTATTTTATAAAAGGATTTTTTTTAATTATAAAACCAAAACTTCATATTCAAGTGATATTTGTAATCAATTATGAATTTTGTTACATAGCTGCTGGACTTGGAAATCTGAGGAATGACAATGATGCTAATTGCACATATGAAGGAGCCAATAATGTCATTTTACAGCAGACCAGTAACTATCTTCTAACTCTATTGAAAAAGAAAAAGTCAGGTATATTCTTTTTTATTGCTGAAAATGTTTTGATCCAAGTGTTTAAAATATTAAATACATGCAGAATGATTACACTGTAATGGAGAAAACTTCTAGTTTATTACTCATTTTTATTAAATTTTCCATTTTTGCGGTTGATATCATTTTATTTATTAAAATATAAAATCATATTGTTTTACTTTGCTGATAATGTTTAACTTGCCTTTTAATGACTTAAATGGTCAAATTTTATTTTTCTTGTTAATATTTGGGCCTGTTATGTGAGTTGGGGCCATATTCTAATATTTTTAAATATATGTACTAATATTTTTTAGGTGAACCACTTCCATCATGCATTGATGATGTACAATTTCTGAACAACATGGACCAAATACTGAAAAGAAAATATAAACCTACCTCAACATCTGAAATTGCAGAATATAAAGGTAAGGCAATAGCAATATATATGTTTTGCCTCATTTTATTTTGCAGTGTGTAAACTTTGGAAAACATTTGGATGTTTTTATGTAAAGCTGTTTTAACTGTTTCTATACTGTGCAAATGAAACAATTTATAATGGAGCATGGGTGTATAACGAAACCTTTAGTAAAGCTTCAATAACACTATATTTAAATGTTACATTAAACATTAAAAACATAATCAATTTCTCAATTAAAGTTTCAGTTCATGAATTTCAATAATTTCATGGTGAGTGTCTCTTATTTTACTTCTGATGCTTCATTTTTGGTCTAAAATTTTTTAAAAACATTTTTCACATGAAGTGAAAACTTCCTACAATTTTTTTTTGTCTGATTATGTTTTGAGGACCTTCATTATTTGTTATGCCATTATTCCTAAAATAAGTTGAAACTAAAATACAATTTGTAGTCTTCAAGTTATATTCAATTTATAAGGTTGTTACACTCAATTAGCCTGATGTGTTCTGTAAAGTTAAGTAACATTTTGTTTGTCCATTTACTATGTATAATAGCTTTAATACCTTTCAATAAGTTTATTTCAATTTTTATCTAAGTGTATTAAACATACAGTGAATATCTACAATGACAAAGAAATTTATGCTTCAAATTGAAAAAAAAAATGTTCCTTCTTTTAGATATTATCAGCATGTTTGAATGGCTGGTTTGTTATTTGCTGCTGAGAAGTAACGAAAAGTATCAATCGGAACTGGAAAAAAGTAGCAATGCCTTCACTGCACGGTGCAACTCTCAAGTTTTCCACTGTCACACATTAGCAATCGCTTACTTCCAGGTTAACTCCCATTAATTTCAACATAGCCTTTAAAATGATTCATGGAAATTCATTTAAGGTCCTGTACTAATAATATTTCTATTCATTTTCTAGTTAGTGGCTCTCAAACGATTTACAAAAATGATTGATGAAGCTGAAAATCCCGAAATGAAAATAACTCTTGATAAGTTGGGTAGACTGTATGGAGCTTGGAGTATTCAACAACATTTAGCTACTCTTTATTCAGGTAAAATTTATATTCCTTGAGAAAATACCTTACTTTTTATGTAATCATAAGAGCAAACAATTTAAGTTTGAAATGGAATTGTATTCAAACAAACTATTTCATTCTATTCTATTACTTAATATTACTGGTATCATAGTGTTTCTCATGTACAAGTTTCTTTTAAATATTAATGTGGATGTTTTATTTTAATATCCTTGTAAATCAACTTTCCAATCAGTTTGTTAATAGATGAAGGTATGGTTTTTTACAATAAGTACTATAATCCTATACTAAACAATATGAGGTAGCAATTAGCTAACTCCAATGTTAAGATGCTTAAGCTTGTTGTTGCTGCAAGTACCTGAATTTGTTTTCACTATCATTCAATAAGGTCAAATATAAGTAGTACATTTCAATATCTTTCATTACGATTAGGTTTAGTCCTTAAGCACAAGTGCTGAAGCTAATCTAGGTACTTAAGTTGTTAGTTGCAAAATCAAATTTAAGAAATGTAAAGGATGATAAAAATACTGTTACTACTATTATTGCTTTTAAACATTTAAACACATTTTAAGTTATCTCATTTATATAGACCTTCATTATTTCCTTAAACCCTTCATTATTGTATCTTTCAAAAAAGAAATACAAATATAGTCGATCAACTACAGGCTAAAAGCCCAGCAAGGTTGATCAAGTCTATTCAATTCAACCCACCCGAGTATTCGTCTACTTTTCTTTAGAAAATAACCTTAGGATATTTTTAAAACTTTGCCACCTAAATGTTATACTGGCTACTTTGAAAATATGGTACCATTTGCTACAAATTGTTGCACAAGTAACTTCAGGAATGGTTCAATCTAATGTAAACATCTCTTAAGGTATTCTTTTTAATCTCCTTTATCCTCTGAAAATTTTAACTATCTTTTTCCTAGGTGGGCATATTTCTGGAAACATTCCTGATGAAGTCATTAAAAACAGCATTGTAAGTCTCTGTTCAGCCTTGAAAGATGAGGCAGTTACCTTAGTTGATGTCGTTGCTCCACCAGATTTTGTCTTGAACTCAGCATTGGGAAAGTCAGATGGAAAGGTAAATCATCATATAACATTTTAACTTGTTTGATTATCAAAATTTTATTTTAGCTTTCAGTTTTTAAATTTTAAAACTTATTTAGGTCTATGAAAACTTGAGGGAAGCCATCATGAATACCCCTGGATCTTTAGAAAGACCATATTGGTGGAAAGAAGTGGTTCAAACTAAACTCAAACCTAGTTTGTAGATAACTTATATTTAGGCAAACAATTATTGAACTTGTATTCTGGCAAACAACTATTGAACTTATATTCTTTCTATACACATTATAACTCATATTATATTACTCTTTGTATACACAGGGTAATATTCCGTAATCGAGGTTTTCGCCAAATTTGGGACATAACCATTTCAATGTGAAAAGGGCTTCTACCAGCAGGGATTTAGATGTAGTATTAGTAATAGCTTGGCGAGGTCCGATGTCGCTAAATTTGGCGAAAACCTCGATTATGGAATCTGTCCCGTTTACACATATCTTTTTATCCTCATTTTAATGACTTGAATACATTAATTATCTTATGTCAATTAAAATAACAATGGAACTGTTATTTTTATACCTACTTAATTTTTGTCTGTGACACATGTATATAAGTTGAGACCAAATAAAATATTTTTATGTTAAGAATGTGTAAATTTCAAGTAATGCTTTTAAAAGATTGGAATTCATTTTATTTTTTAATATGCATAATCAAAACATACAAGTAAAAGGTAAAACTTGATCATAACTCATGTAAACATGCAATCATATAAATATAAAATAAACTGATGCATAAGTGTTTTGAGATTGACATCTTTAGATTTGAAACATCTAACAGTCTTTAAAGTAAAGTCGATTCTCACATTACAGTGCTCCTTTCTGGCAGCAAAATAGGAGTTAAAAATATAGTTCCAGGAATGTATATTTTTTAAATTAAAACTAAATTTGTGACTGAATTTTGCTCTGTTCCAGACCTCAAAAAGGGACCATTTACAAATTTCTATGTTATGATAACACTTTTAAATTCAAACATCCAAAGAAGATGATAAAACTCGGGAATTTTAAGAATTTGTTGCTTGCTTTTTTTTACTCAAAGCCCACAAAAGTGTAAATTTTAACTTTTATTTAATACCAATATACCCATGAAACTTTTTCTTTTGTTTTGTTGTGATACTGCATAAACTTTTAATGAAGTTTTCCTTCTATCTTCTTTAATTTTTTAACTTATTTATTTTGCTGGTAAGAGCTCTGTAAATCATCTCCATCGATTTAGAAAGATCATTTTACATGGGTACACCGTAATTTCCCGATATTCACCATATTTTCCGCTTCAAACCCAAAGGCATGAAACCTACTTTGAAAACACTGTGTAATTATGTACAGTTCATCATTTGATGCTAAGTGTAAAAAAAATACAAAGCTCAGGTACAAACGGGTAAAATTGAGAGTCAATAAAATCTCAATGGCACAAGTTCAACAATAAATTAGCAAATATAACATTGTAATATAATATAAGCAACAAAAAACTATCAAGCACATACAAATGAAGTATGAGTAAACCTATATATTTGTATGCAGGAGAGTTGGATAGAATGTAACTTTAAAACGATGGGACTGGATTGATTCTAACAAGGAAAACTTGACAACAGCAAGTCTAAAACACGACAATCACAACAAATACACAATTTCCTAATTTAAATGACTGGAAGATTCATATAAAATCGAAGAGCTTATAAAAATTTATAACTTGAGAAAGAGATTTTCAAAATCTTTATAGGGATGAAGTTGAATTTGATCTATGTCAATAAAATCTTAGTTCATACTTTGCAAATGAAAACCTTCAAGTAAAAAAAAAACATACAACACATTGGCACGTAAAAATACAAAATTTGGCAAATGCAAATACAATTGACACTTCAAAATTAAAATTGTCTCGGTGGATATAGATAAAAGCAATTAAAAATAGTGTCATGTGAATACTTCTTTTGGCCTTTCTGGAACTTGAAATACTCAGTCTTCATTCTCATTTTCAGCTATGATCCTGCTTATGTGAGTGTTTCATTGTAGATCTTTCACCAAGATCACCCTTCTAAAAAATATAAAATTTTTGTTAGTATATCTTTATAGAAAAGCTTGCAATATTAATAGAAATTTTGAAATATAACTCACATGGCTGTTCCAAGAATCTGTTTTGTTCCAATCTGTGTCAGAGTCGTCTTCTGACAGCTCAAAATACTCATCTTCATGAGAAAGTAAATTGTCTCGTGATGGATTGATACCATCTCCAAGTCTAAAGTATGTAAAGGATATGAAACAGCTATAAAATTGAATGATATAAATCAGGGCCAGTTAGTACAATAAACAGCAAAATTTTAGGGGGTTCAGGGTCCTACTTAAGAAATGTTTTTGGAAATTTGCCCCATTTTAACTCAATTTGAGACCCTTTAGGTTACATCAAAAGAGGACCACTCCCTTGTAAGTAAGTCACAAAATTTTCAAAGAAATATAGTACATAATGGATTTTAAAATTTTGAGGGGTGTTGGAGGTCCTCCCCCAGAAAAATATTGTGAATTTTTACTCTTAAGAGTGGTGTTTTAACTCATTTTGAGACTCTGAGTTACACAACACAGTCACATACTTTTCAAAGAAAAAAAACAGAAAAAAATTTATGTCCAAATTTTTTTGAAGTGTGAACTTCTAAAACCACTTGGATATGGCTTTGATATAGAGCTAAGCTGAAAAATTACTCCTTAACATAAGAACATTTAATCTAGTACAGTAAAATCTCTCTGAGCCATCACCCCTCTAATAATGACCACCTCTGTTAACAACTAGCTTCAAAAAGCCCTTTCCAATTCCACTAAAGTGAAAGCACCTCTAAGAGTGAGTGAACTGAACAGGTAACCCTCTCATTGTAATCAGTTTCCCAAGTTTTTACTTGTAAGGAACATGGATAAAGTGAATTAAATATTGTATCTGAATTTTGTGTAAATAATGGTATAATTTTCCTTTTTTGATTTTATCATTGATAATAATTAGCAGAATGTTTTGATTAAGTGTAAAAACAATATCTTGAGACGTTTTGAAAGGATACATAGGCTTAAAAGCCCGTTTTCTGCGGGAAAAAATACTTGCAAGCTGAGCAAATTTTCTCTTGGATACTGAAAATAAAAACCATATTACATGTTACAACTTTCATTCCATAAGTACAAGTAAAACCTCAAAATGTTTTCAGATTAATATTTCTTTCTTTCAGTTACATTTAGAATGATTTTGAAATTTAGAATAATTTAAAACTTAAGATGAAAGTTCACAGGAATTTTCCATTCAGTTAATAATAGTTATCAGTGATAACAACTGCATGCAGATTTAGTAGGTGAACTAATCAAAATGTTATCTAAATAACAAACAAATAGAATTTCAAGTTTTATCAGGTTAATGATAAGTGCAAAATGCTTACACATTAAGAAAATACATTTATAGATATGTTTAAAACAAAGAAATGCAAAATTTCAAGCATTAAATTGTTTCTGTGTATTCCTGGATTATTTTAAGGCAAAAATATAAAGGGACAGGAAAAAAGAAGCTTACATTTCCCCATGTTTTTCAATCTTTCTCTGAAAGCTGCATCGGTATCATCAGTCAAAGATGCATGGGCAAACATGGAATGTTCTTCAGGTTTTGAAGATTCTGCACCAGATACTTTTTCAACAGTTTTTGAAGCTATAAAAAGAAAGGTGTTTTAGAGTTAGTTAGACAAGCAACATCAAAAAAAAAAGTTCAAGAAATAATATTTTGATAAACTTACAAAGAGAATGCTTAGCTGGAAGGGTGGCAGTATTATCAGAAGCTGCATCTGTAAGAATTCAGTATATTGTTAAAATTCCAGAAGCCAAAAAGAAAGTTCAAGAATTACTCCAATTCAAGGACCTGCTGATCAGTGGTTTAGCCAAAAAAATTTTTGGAGGGGATATGAGGTAGTTTTCTATGGTCAAAGAAAGGAAAATTTTTGAGTTTTGGGTTTTAGCCCTTTTGTTCCTTTCAGGAATATCAGGGCATGTATGAGGTCTGTGTCTGAGATTAAGTTGTCTTAGACTGTATTGTATGAATTGTGATTTTTAATGAGTAAATATAATAATATGTAAATAAATTAATTGTTTAAGCATATTTACCCTTCTTTATAGTTTTCTGCATCAACCCTTAATTATTTGGCTTTTTTAATTTAATATCTGACACCCTGCTTGTTCCTTTATCTTGTAAAGTGTTCTTTGTAATCAATGTCCAAGTATGATCTTATGGCTTTCTTTATAAACCAATATAGAAACAACTCCTAGCTTTATCTTCTTTTCATGGAGTGCAATTTCAACTATATTTACCAAAAAACATCATGCACCTCTCAAAAAGAATATTTTGAAATAATTGGTGGTAAATTACTTACCTTTTTCTAAAGTCTCCCTGAATTCTTTATTGCCCATGAGCTCACGAACAAATTCTTCATTTTGAAGGAAAAGAGCGATTCTTTCATCTTCTAAATACCGAGCTAACTCTGGATCTTCAGCACCAATAGTGTTTCTTCTCTGACGTTCATTTTCTTGCATACGTTTTTGCAACATGGCAGAGCTTAAAGTCATGTACTAAATAATAAAAAGGAAAACATTTCAAATCGAAACTTTTACCATAAATATATTTTAAAGATTAAATAATACATAATTTTAAATGAGTAACATCTCAACATTTTCAAACTACAAGCAACCTAATGCAATAGGCTATTTAAATAACACCTCAATAACCTTTATTAGATAGTTTCAAACCATTTAAGAAGCTTAAAATTAATTGAAAGAACATGAAGAACTATATAAAGAGCACAATTTATGTATTTAATTTTATAAAAAAAAATTGCAAAAAAGTTTTAACTTAAACTTCACACTTTCTTTTAAAAACTAAGTTATGTTTTAGTTGAAATTCAATTAAGAAATCCATCTGTCTAGACCAGGAGTGGCCAACCCGTGACTCGCAAGAAATTTTGTAAGTTAAAAAAACCTAATTCAAGTAATAATTTTCTTTTAAGAACAATGTTTTGATACTAAACAATCCCGAAACCTTTTGTTTTGCGATTATCATAGTATTGCAATCACAGAAGGTAAGCGCCTTATTCCCACAGGGTGTCCAAGTCCATTGGATTCCTCACAGTGGAGGTGGAGAGAGAATCTGTTTTCCTCTCTTGACCGTTTTGAGCGGGCAAGTTTCCGGAGGCCGGGGCGCTGAAATACAAAAGGATAAGCGTGGTATTCTCCAGTTCAGTGATTGGAGTTTTTCCCCTTATTTATATCTGATGACCCATTCTTTGTTTCATGTGTCCAAAAAGCTCCAATTTTCCGAGGATTCGGCCCATACTCCCAAACAGGATGAATAAAAAACTGTCTACTTAGATTATATCGCAGGTTTCATCAGGAAGGTTTCTGATGTCATTGGAATGAATGAGTCCCTGTCGGTTAGTATATCTGTTTCAAAAGAAACAGTCCAAACAAAGAAACCCATACTTCTATGTAGTGCAAAACTTTTTTTTTTAAATGAAATTTACCTACAAAAAATAAATCTTGCACAAATTTAACAGATGAAAACCTACAGAATCAATTACGAGGTGCAAATACAAGCATACATATAGACATCCAAAAGCTTAGTGAAAGAGTTGATATGCAGCCCACGGGAATAGGTCTAATTGTGGTTTTCCAAAGTGGCCTTCAAGATAATTTAGGTTGGCCACCCCTGGTCTAGACAAAAAAATAACATTTAATCCTTGTAACTTTTAAGGGGAATTATGGAATATTAAATTAATTTCCACACTGAAAACAACTAAATATTAAAAAAGACATTTTCCTCTTGTTATCAAATCCTCATTATTACTTACCACACAGTTATGAAAAATACCAAAAAAAGTTAAAAAATTAAAGTAAAAGGACTAGCTGTATTCAATAAGAGTAAAATCATTAAAATTAAACAAGCTATGTAAAAAAAGTATTTATAGTACCCTTCCTCTGCGGGCATTCCGAGGGGGATGATCATCTAATCGAAGAAAATTAGCAGGCAGGGGTCCAAGTAAAGGGGGATTCCACCTCTTTTTCTGCTGAGATGCCTGTGCTTCAGACTTTGAAGATGAGGTGTCTTTTAGAGAGGATGAGATTTTGGGTACGGTCGGAACTAGTTGAGATGAGGGCGCGTTAAACTTTTGGCTTTGGAGTTGAGCATGGCGCATGAGAGAAGGTGTGGCAGAGTTGCTTTTGCGTCCTAATTGTAATGCCCCTAGGCGGCTGTGAGCATATGGCACTGCTTGCTGATAAGATGGCGGGGGCGTAGCTGGGGAGTAACTCGGAGGAAGTTCGTCGTTTTCGGTCGCGTCCCACTCTGCTCTCAGACGCTCATTCTCGTTATCAGTCGACATGGACAGCAGTTGATCGATGGTGGCATCGACTGCTCCGTTATTTGCCCTTAAGACCACCTCTATGACATCCACATCCATTTCCGGAAACATAGTCTTGAAGTCCATCATGGCTTGGTGGAATTCTAGTTGCGTCACGGCTGGTTTGGATCGCTCGTTCTGCTTTGCCGGAGGGAGTTGGGGTTGCTGGCCGACGGCAGCCATTTTCTATTTATTTGATTGCTTTCAACTCTTAAAAGCTCCTTTTTTCAAGTACACTCATTCTGTGAGCTGGAAAAATGAAAAGAAAAATTTAAAGGTTGTGGAGTGTACAATTTTGTGTTTAGCAAGCTATATTTCTGAAGTTTTACGTAAAAAACAGAGAATACACATTTAAATAGGTATGAAGCATTAAGCATAAAAGAGTAACTCAAAAAACTGAAACTTTTGAAACAGTTCAACTTCAATAAGATCATAGAAATTATCAGGCCCAAGGGTAGATTTTTAAGCCGAGGAAGAGGATTCAAAATTGTTTCTAAGCCCCTCCCAATGCATATTTAATAGATCCAATGTAGTTTTCTAATATGCTTTTAGGTAAGATTTGCATCTTGATGAACTTAATATTTAAAAACATTGTGAATGATAGAGTTCTAAACAAAAAAGGAGGGTCTGTAGGTCCTAGTCCAGAAAACCTTTGGGAATTTAACCTTAAAAAACAGGGTACATCTGGTAGTTTAGTACACTGTACACCTAGTCTAAATTTAAGGGGGAGTCTCAGCCCCCTTTTATATGCCTTTGATAAGACTAAAACCAGATATATCATATTGTATCCTTTCACTTCAGGCTACAAAATGAGGGTTGCTACATTACCTCTAGATACTATATACTACAGATCAGGGATGCAGAAAGTGTTCTAAGGCCCAATATTTCCCCAGAACACAATTTTGTCCAAAATTTCCCCCAAAATGTCTCCTTATGTTCATCAAAATTTTTCCAAAAATGCCTCCATATTTGCATTGTAGTTTATGTTATTCCTAAAGTACAAAGATCTTTTTTAAATACTGAAGGATCAGTTACCAAATAATCCCCAAGTTTTAATTTTTAAGGACTTAATACCCTCTTTTATTCTTTCTACTCTTTTCACCTTAGCTCAAAAATGTTCTTTATAAGTCAAAAACATCGTTGTTATTAAACAAGAACGTGATTTTTATTGAAACTCGCCAATTCCGTCACGGATAAGTTATTTTACTTGCATATCATTGTAAATGCAAGGAAAAGCCAACTTTCAGGTGTTCAATTAAGGAAACATCGTTTTTTTTTCGGTGTAGATCTGTATTTTTATGCTTTACATCCGTAATACCGTAGTTTTCACTTATTTTCGTAGAATTTGGAAGGTATGATATTATCACCAGCCAAAATATTTGTTACCAATAGAAACCTAGATTTGTAGATTTTTTTTTCTTTATTAAACTTGGGCAAAAATTTCCCCACAACTTCCTGAATTTCCCCCGAACCATGTTCGGGAGTTCGGACATATTCTGCACCCCTGCTACAGATATTGGGTTGTGATAAAGAAGTTCACTACAGTCAAATGTATTAAAAAAATATCCCTAGAAGTTATACAGAAAATATTTTAAAACATCCAGTTAATTATGACACAAATAAAACACCCTGTGTTTGATACAGAATCATGAAAATAACCAACTGGTTTATAGGTAGGAATATAATGGAAAAACTTCAGGTTTTAAATAGAGTGAAAAAAGAACCATTTTAAAGAATAAAAGAGCTAATAAATCGCAAATTTTCTGGAAAAACCACTATGTTTAAACCGTGCCAATCTGGGGGATTTTCAAAACAACATAAATGTTGAACGGGTATGGCAGATGCGTAATATAAAACTTTCAGAAAATAATGGATCTCTATAGTGAAAACCAATAGTGAAGGCACCTTAATGAAGAGATATTGGATTAGTATTTTCGATGATAAATTAACATGGAAAATACAAATTATCAGAGCTAAAATTAATTCTTACTCGATTTGGGATACAAAAACAATTAAACAGCTGAAAAACAATCAATTCACTTCGGTTCAAACAAGAAATGACAAGTCTTCTTCTTCTGGAAGTTTTATAGTGAATGGTGAAAATATAGCTTTATGAAATTAAAATACACTGATAGTAGGAAATTAATTTAAATACATTTCTTCTTAAATTCATTATTTTTTTGCTTTATTTATAAATTTATTTCCGATCGAGAACAAAAGTAAAATAATAATTAAATAAAAAGAAATCAGTAATGTTTGTGTATTTCTCCACTCAACATGTGGTGGGACTGGAACTTGAATGTTGAATGCATGCAAGATTTTGATTTTGGCGAATGCGGTGCATTAGTGCTTTGTTTGAGGGAAATTCGAAGTTTCTGTTTGAACAGCAATATTCACATTTCTGATTTAAATTAAAAGAGTTTAATTGTGTTTTGGAGGATTGTTTGGAATCGTATTCGCATCATTCTCTGTCAAGTTTTAATACTACTACTGCGACGATTCTTAGTAAGATTCTAGTTTACATTTTGTTGTTTACTAGCTAAGCTACATTTAACTGTTTTTCTATTCGTATTTCAAATGATTAAATTTTTGGTTTTACAGTGATGATAGGTTTTTCAGTTGGGGTCGATCAGATATGTGGTTAAAAAGAAATTTTGTAATGTAAAGTTGAGAATCCCGGAATAGATTTGTTGTAGGTCCTCCTCTACGAAAACAGCGACTATAGTTGCTGAGAACTAGAGACTGGTCGAATGGCCCACTGCTATAGAGTATAATCGCCAAGTTGGTGACTGGTCTAGTTGGCAGTCGCTGTGGAGGATCTACTTCAAGTCTTTTCCAGAATCCACTTTCAATCGTTGTGCCTAAAACGAACAGATGTAAATTTTAAGGATCTGGGCCATGGCAACTTCTTGACAGGAAGATGGAGAACATTGTACTTTACCGATGTAATTTACGTAATTTAAGGATGTAGCTCAGCTGAAAAGAGAGAACAGTTTCTCTGTTAATGTTTGTTTCTTATGCCACTTGGAACAGGATTTAAGGCATAGGGGGTATAGCTCCTGAGAAAGTGAGGCCCATGAAATGGCAGGAGTCCAACTTAGGCCTTGGATGATAGATGTTTCCACCATCTATCGCCACCTCCACAATTTTGTCTGAAGGGGAGGGAAGAAGTCTCCAGACACCTGGATGTGTGGTGAACTGCACCATGACTGACCACAGGACATTCGGACCCACAGATTTAATGAGCACGTACTCCGAATATACTCGGTGGGTCTTCAGTGGTGTCGGGAATCGAACCCGGGACCAGTGTTATTCCTAGGATTTTTTTTGAGGTGTAAAAATACTCCTTGACTTTTTTAGGAGGAGTGAAATTCAATTATGAGGAGTGAAATATGCAAATAGCATGAATTTCATATACAGAGACAAAATTTCTATTAAAAACACTTACTTTTTAATTCACAAAATGAAATTGAAAAAAAAAATGAAGATGCTATTTTGGGTTTCAATCGATCAAACTCCCTAATCATCAGAACAATAAATGAAAAAAAAAAAACAGTACTATGGTTGTATGAAAACAGTTAAAAAGTATGATAATTAGGATTGAAAATTCAAAGAGTGAAAATACTCCTGTTTAGTTTTTAAGGAGTAATTCCAATTTTCAAGGAGTGAAATACTCTCTCAGAGGAGTTAAAAATATCGGTTCAATTCCGTTAGAGTCCCCGCTAAATATCACCCAGTTCTTTTGGACACATTACATTCAAATATCAACAAATTTTTCTGACTTTTATTAATAAACTGAATAGTTATTGATCTAATTAAACATTTCAATTCAGGAGTTTGAAAATATTTATAAATATTTCTACTTTTTATACTTGTAGAATCGGGCAATATTTAGCGAGGACTCTTAACGGAATTGAACCAAAACATCTCTGCCCGGGACCCTCTGAAGCTGATACCATAACCACTAGGCTCCCCACAGACCTGGTTTCTATACTTGTAAGATAGAGCATCACAAACAATAATGCATTATATCAAACAATAACAAGAGTATTATAAATCCCCATAAAGAAAAGCTGTCATTTCTGTTAAAAAATGTGCAAAGCTTATCTCAACAGTGGTCTGTCCAGGAGTATTATACTACCGTTTTGCGGTACCTTCACAAATTCACCATTTGATAAATAGGTCCTTTCACAAATTCAGTTTTAGGAAAAAAGGTACCTTCACAAAATACATTTTTTAAAAAAAGTTCTCTAAGAGGCTATATTCTCTCAATAGTTAACTTTTTAGCCATTCCAGACTAAATTTTCTTTTGTTTTTGATGGATAAAAAACTACACATGTTTTAAGGTGGATTTTGCAATTAAATTTTCACAATATAGATACCTCTTAAAAAACCTGGACTCCGATATTGAAAGGGACGGCAGTTGAAAACTATAGAGGTGCTCACACGTGACCATCACAGCAAGCAACGATTTAAAAATGAATCATTATTGGAAAAGTGATGGTTGAACAAAAAAAAATATTCAGAATTCCCCTTTTAATCATTTAAAATTGATCTAATGCCTTCAAACTATTAACCCTCCGTCGGTCGCAATACTTTACTGACGCGTCCGGTCGCAATGCTCCAAAAGGCGCAGTTAAAGGAATCACAGTTTTCTACCCTTTAATTTAAATGATGGTGTCTTAAAAGTAGTAATAGATATCCAAAATGTTATTCAGACATAAAAAATATGCAATTTATTTTTAATTATTGAGAAAAAATTCAAAAAATAGCCATAATGCCATGTATCCCCGAGAATCCTCAAGAAATAGCTAGAATCGCTTTTAACACTCTTATATATATTAAAAAATTCCGGGGGAGGACCCCCAGACCCCCAGTTTTAGCTCAAAATATATTATTATTGCTTTACATACGTTGTTACTGTATAAAAGGGGGGCGCGATGAAATTTACTATTAATTAAAAAATTGGGTCGCCAGTATTGAAAGGTTGAAAAGCACTGATTTAAAACATCCTTTAATTTAAAGAAAAATGAAATATCCTGAAAAAATGTCCCCTTATGACCCTCCGTAAATACTCTAATTGCCGAAATCGAATCCATACTTTCGCAGAAAACGATTTTGCCTATACCCTACCAAAATAACCCAAATCCTGGAATATATGGAAGAAAACTCTATTGTAAGTGTAGGTTCAACCGCAATTCATCATAAAATCAGCTATAAAATAAATAAATTATGTAGCGTAAATAATATTACGTACCTTTATGGAGTGCAACGTCTCCGGTCGCAATGCTCCAAAAGTATACTGATCGTATAATTGTGTTAAAAACCAGTCCAGACATAGCCCACGAATCCAAATAACTGTCTGGGGCCATACATCCGGTAAAGATAGTAAGCTACAAGAAATTTCAGACTTCTTCCTCCCCTAATAAGGGAAAGGGAAACAAAGATGTGCGGGGTGCGCCAAAAGTTGCAGTTGCGACCGACGGAGGGTTAAAAAAAGAAACTGTATGGAAGCAACTCAAAAAGGATAAAATAAAAAGAAACAAGGTGTGAGTCATTGGAAACAGATGCTTAGTAACATTTTTTAAAAAAACCTAAAAATTTCAATCATTGAATTAATGAGTTAAGAACAGGATAAAAAGATTTGAGAATCTAGAGTTGCCATAATAAGCATTGTAAACTAGGGGAATAATTTATTGCGTAACTTTCCTCAACCCTTGGCAATTTGCTCAGATTTTTAAAATTAATTTGTGCCCACAAATTTGATAGATTTTTATCAAGTTTGTAACAGCTGTCTGGGAACTTGCTGAAGCAAGGTGGTAATCCCAAAAATTTGTGGTTCGTGCCAAAAGTGGCAATGAAATAGTTGATATCGGCAACCCTCCTTCTGTAGAATTTGAATTGTTTTTGCACCAGTGAACAGTATTGGCAAAGCAAAATTTCTCCTTAAAATTCTTAATTCTTGAAATTTTTGGATTTACTAAAATGGTTCTTTGGATGCAATAATGTTAAGTTGACAAAGTTTTGCGGTACTTTTCTAGAAAAGCGGCGCAAATCTCGCCAAGCGATGAAGTCGCCAATAATGATGCAACCAGCGCCAAATGGGATATCTCCGCTGGTAACCTTATGCCTCCGCATTTCCAAGCAATGCTGAGAGCTCCGACCTTGACGTTGATCTTTTAACGGTTGCTAATCCATCCATTCGGGCAGATGTTCGTTCCATGATTCATTGCTACCAATGTCTATGATTGCTACCAACTTAATAACAAAAAAGGAATCGAAAATGCAGATGCGTCTCATTCTTTCGGATGATAATTCTTCGTGGGATTTGTTCCGGCAACTGTATGCTGTCGCCAAAAAGTCTGCTTGGTAAAATTTGTGCCGCGATTCTAGAAAAGTACCAGTTTTGCTTATTACCACAGTAACACTAAAATTTCAGTTTGTTATTGTCCTAAGCCGCCTGAAATTACCATTGACTCCTATAGAAAATTTGGGACGGCTAGGACTAAAAGGGTTAAATTGAAGATAGGAAAGTAAGTTTTCTCAGTGCAGATCTTTTTTTGTGTGTGATACCTGCTATAACCTGTATCCTTGGGGAAATTTTAAATTGAATCATTTGAGCATTTTTTATTAATTAGCTTCTGGATTTTATAAATAGATAATAGCAGGGGTCAGAGTTGTCCTATATATCCTATATTTTTTCAAAAACCTTAAAAAACGTCCTATATTGTCCTATATTTTTGCAAATGCCCTATATGTCCTATATTTCTCATCTCAAACCCGAAGTTGAAGCAATCCTGATGCATTAAACTAAAGTGTGTACAAAAGTAATGAAAAATAGGTGGAATGGAAAAGTGGGCAAATGGTTGATAGTAGAAAAATAACATTCCAGTGACAATTACCATGTTTTAACTTATTTATAAAAACCATGTAAAGTTCTTGTCCTAAAGAGGTTATCTTCAAAGTTTAACAACAAAAAAAGCAAGAAAGTTATTGTCTCTTCTTGAAGACAATCTCTTAAGATTAAAAACTTTACAGTTTTTATAAATAAGTTAAAACATCATAATTTTATTTCAGCCTCCAATTGTTTGTCCCCACAATAACTCATTTTACATTGGTTCTGGCAATTTTCATCAGTACCCTAGCACCTTAGAATTGCTTCAGGGTCCTCCTTTCCAGGATAATTCTGAATTATATTCGAGTAGTTTCAATCTGATCTGATGATCCCCCCTATCATTTTTGCCCATGAGTTTTGAATCACCCTATGTTATGTTTCAATCTGCATTTCAGAACATTTAATGAATGTTTTAAGTTTTATCTAAAAATATCATTTCTTTATTGTTTATCGAGTCTAAATTCACTGAGAGGTATCAGTTTTTAAAGTTATAATCTGGAAAAATGTAAATAAATATAGTTAAACCCTTTTCGGAGGGTCCTATATTTGTCCTATATTTTTTGTATAGAATGTCCTATATTTAGTGAAATAGTTGCTCCTACCCCTGTAATAGAGAAGTAAACAAATCATTTAACTAAATATAAAATTTTTAAAGTAAATTTATTCAAGTTTGTGTTGTAAATAATTTCATGACAAATTTGTTTTTCAGCTTCACATATACAAGATGGAGGGTGATTTGGATAAAGTTCCTGCCAAAACAATTTCTTTGAAAAGGCCTGCAAATCCCGATATTCCTTTTAGGGTATTTATAATATGCATTTCATGTGTTTAAATTGTAGAATAGTACCTATACTTTCCATAGCCTGAAGTTAAATTGACTGGTAGAAAACCTTGTGATTGGTACCCCCCAAAACTTTTTAAACTCAGTAGGTAACTTTTGAAAATTTAGAGGGAACAAGAAACTAATTTAGAACAAGAATAACAGGGGCATGAATAGTTGAATAACATGGCTACTATAGAAAATCACATGTTATTGTTATTGAACTATGTCAAGTGATCTACACTTGTAGTGTCAGCAATGCTTGTGTCTGGTATTGAGATATCTCTTTATGGAAGCTTCAAAAAGTATACACCAGTGGCCTAGTCAGATGCATCATGACATTTTTTACTTTAGTTTATCTGAGAACATCTTGAATATAATGAACCTAAATGAATAATCTACCTCAGTGTGGTCCAACCCGTGGCACGCGGGCCACAAGTGGCACTCGAAGAAATATTCGTGGCACTCGGCCTCAAAATTAAATTCGTGTTCTAACTATATAGAACAGTGTGGTCCAACCCACGGCCCGCATTCGGCCCTCAAAGAGATTTTTCAGGGCACTCGACCACAAAATTAAAAGCTTATTAAACTTCATAGAATATAATCCACATATCACTTTTTATTACAGAAATCAGCTAAAAAACTGCTTTTTTAGGTCTAATTTTCAAAAAACAATTTCAGGGGAGAACCCCTGAACCCCCTTAGAAGTTTTCTTGACTTAAAATTTAAAAGGGACATTAAAACCCCATCATTAGTTTATAAGGCAATAGTTTATAAATTATATTTTATCTTCACTTATGGCTATACCGTTTCAATAACTTATTAGTTTCTTTTAAAAAGTACACATCAAATCGAAAGGAGTTATAAAATCAGTAGATGCCGTGAGTTGTAATTAAAGTTTAATCTATAAGTATTATTTCATAAATGTTCATTGCAGGGCGACAGTTGTTTTATATGACTATCTATGTGTTTACAACTCAGTTTTGAATTTCTTTCTAACCTCTTGAGAAAAAAAAACACCCAACCTATTCTAACCTTTTTTTACCAGTTAACTTAAAAAACACTTCTTGGTCTTTCATTTTCAAAACATTGTGAATGGCCTAATTTCTAAGAAAGGTTTTTCTCTTTACTTTGGATTAATTATTCTTTTAACAACATATTTTCAATTCGATTAAGCAAGAAATATTTTTTATTTAAATTAAATTTAATAAATATGAACATCAAGAAAATAGTTTTTAAAATATCGCACCAACTATATCACTTGCATACATAAGAATAGTTTTATTGACCCAGCCAATATTTTTGCATTGCCTATTTAAAGTGAGAAAATCCTTAAGTGAAACCAATCTAATCATAGTCGAAATAAATGTTCCAGTGTTGAAATAAGCTTGACTTGCCTGTGTTATATAAACTAGAGATGTGTAATTTTCGATTTTGATTGTCTGTGGCACTCCACTCCCTTTAAAAAGTTAAATTGGCCCTCGGGTAACTAAAGGTTGGACCACACTGATCTACCTGAACCTTATCACTAACTGGCCATTATTATTATTTTCTAAAAAAAATCACTTGTTTTAGAAAAAAATTCACTTAAGGTTTTAGCTAAAAGTGTTAGACCTAAAAATAGAAACTAGCATTTGAAGAATATGTATTGTCAAAGAGCAAATACTTAGGTTATTATAATATAAGGTTATAATAAGATTAATAAGGTTTATTATAATAAGGTTATAACTCATAAAACTCTGAAATTTTCATTTTCAATACTAGTAGTCAATCCCTTTCACATCGCTTTAAATTTGGTAGCATTTGTTAAATATATCTACTTTATATTGAGTTTTTTTCCCTCTAATTCCCTATTTGAAATTGAATATTATGTTTATAACAGTTTTTAAGAAGCCAAAAGTTTTAATTCAAAAAGGATTTTATGCTTATTAATCTTATTGTTGTCAATATGTTTTCTCCATGTGTCTATTTTCCAGTTGCTTGATGCTGAACTTAAAAATAAGAGACGAGAGCGATTTGCTACAGATGAAATTGTCAAAACTAAAGTAATTAATGTTTGCATGTATATATTTATTTAAGCAGTTAAGATTTTTGATTTCTCTAATTGACATGAGTAATTTGTTATAGGTTTCTAAAATGACAAATGACAGTGATCTTCAGAAAAAAAGACTTATTAGATTCTCTGAAAATCCTTCTGATGACAGCGTAAGTATTGTAAAATATAGGTCATAGTAAAAGTAATGTGTATAAATGGGCAATTCCATGTGACTCGCGTTACATTCAGACACATATTTTGATTTTCTAATTGCTATTTAAGTAATGAAAATATTTAATTTTTGTCATTAAAAAGGCATATTATTAAATAAATCAGCCCTATAAAACAAAATAAATCTTCCATCAGTTAAAAAAATTGATAACAAAAAGCACAGCAGTGTTTTTAACAGCGTGACTCACGTTACCCAAAAAAGGACATCGGTTTTTTGAATTGTTGAAAAACCTCAATTTTATCCCATTTCTTCTCAATTTTCTCAAATTTCTTTTGATAAAGTATTATAAAAATTAATAAATACATCAATACATTAATAATGCAATTAAACGTGTGACTCACGTTACCTAGTTTTGTGACTCGCGTTACATCTCTGAACTACCTTCTGTAAAAACTCTACTAAAATTTTTTTATCAAACAATCTGTAAAATAAATTATGTTACCTGTTTATTTATTGAAAACTCTTTAGAATGCAAGTATAAATATGAAACATATTCTAATACTTAAAAGTTACACAGAGCTTTGAATTTCACTAAATTCTTGCTGAAAAAATTAGAAAAACCATGCATTTTGGAAGATTTTTTCTCATAGAACAAAAAATAATTTTTTACAGTTGCAGAACTGTGTGTAATAATACTCCCAAACCTTTTTCAATTAAATGTAACCATATTTTAAAATATATAGGGTTAAAATGAGGTTTTTACCTTTAACAAAGGATTTCAACTCTGTGTCCCATGTTTCATGGAATTGACCAAATAATAAATGTAACTTGACCTACTCTTTCTTACTTAATTTTATTTGAAACTTCTTTTGATAGGTGTCTACAGTACAGAATTCTAGTGATACCTTCAAGCAAAGACAAATAAGATTTTCTGAGGATTTGTCTAAAGATAATGTAAGAAATAAATTATCATATTAAACTTTATCAGATATGTGATATTTAATGTGTGTGATGGATTATTATTTGATAGTTATCCATTAATTTTAATTTGTGATCTGGATTTTTGAAAGCCTTTACTTTAGTGTAGTGATATATTTATTGAGATTGAGATATTAGTAAATTTGTATAATTAATGAAAATTATGATGCCTAGTGGATTTATGCTGTATATTTTGATTCTTCCAGAAGGTCTCCAATGAAGAGATTATTGACTCATTGAAAAAGCGAAGGGAAAGATTTGGTGAAGTCACATCTACCTTATTAAAAAAAGTAAGCATTATATTGTTAAATCAAACTGTTTGTTCCGTACGGTAATTATACAAAAAGTTTTTTTTTCTTAACTCCATAATTTTAGTAAATACAGTAAACTCTCGTTAGTACGCCCCCGCTTAGTGCGACGTCCCGCATATTACGACGTTTTTCTCCGGTCCCTGGTACCAATAGGCCTTTTATCATTAAAAACTATCCGCTTATAGCGCCCCCACTTATTACGACTTCCCGCATATATCGACGTTTTTCTCCAGTCCCCCGAAGAAAAATCCCGGTTATTGCGTCGTCGAGTTCCTTTCAAATAATGTATGAGCTACAGAAACGTTGAAAACGCGAGAGAACAATATGGTAGAACTGTTTTTTCCCCTCCCCTTTTTCTCCGTATGGCCCCCCATGTCGCCCTCAAAAACAAGGATGACCAGTGTTTTGCAGGGCACGTGGGTTGTCCTGTGACAAAACAGAACCATCCCTGAATTTCTTGGAAATTCTCCCCCTTTTGATCCTCCAATTCGACTTCCGCATTCCATAGCTCAGTGTTCAGTCCACTGTTGCGTATGGAAAAGAAAAACAGAAGCAACTCCTTGAAATTTTTTTAATCAGATAGAAAAATAAAAATATGAGATTGCGGTGGGTACAAAGTGTAAAGATTGTAGATATATACCAATAAAAGGTGTAAAAGTAAGAATGTTTGTTCTGTTTTTAGACATTGTCCTTTCGTTTCTATTTTAGTGATAAAATCCTGCTTAAAAAGGTTTCTAGGTAAGATTACGTATTACAGGTTTTAAGTATATCGCCGAAACTGTGTTTTATGGAATTCCGCATATAGCGTCGTCCCGCTTATAACGACGTTTTCACAAATCCCCTTGAACGGCGTACTAACGGGAGTTTACTGTAGTATAATAATAGAAAAATCATTTTAATTTTGTATTGAATAAATCAATCAAATGAAAACATTATATCAGTTACATTCATAATAAGTTATTAATGAATTTGTCAGTTGTATAGTTGTATGTATAAATTCTCAACAACGGTTGAAGGTTGTCTACTTACTAGTGTTAAAAAAACCATACCCCACATTTTTTATTTAATGGGTATAAACCAGTTTATTCAATAAACATTTTTTGGTACTTGGGTATTGTGCCATTGACCATTCACCAATATCAAAATGGTTGCCAATCATGTACTTTCAGGTGTATCTTTATCTGTAACTAGTTGTAAAAATATTTTTTGAGGTATAAAATCTTGACTTTTTCTTTCTTTCTGCAAAATTATTTTATTAAAATTAGTCTCACTCTACAAGAGATAGTCACCTGGTTTGAATTTTTAACTAAAGTTGTAAGAACAGTTGTCCCCTAGTGTCTTTTAAAAAATGCTATAATGTGACAATATTGTTACAAAACCCAAATATTTATTCAAATAAAATAGAAGTCAAAAGTCTCATTATTACCTAGAATTTCAATTTTCCAGATTGTCTTTGGTCCCAGTTAGTGTGGATAAGTGTGGTTGTACTTAAATACTGAATATTTCTCTTAAGGAGATGGTAGTAAAACTGCTTCACAGTAATAGTCTTGTCAAATTTGTTCTCAGGTTTTTATGTTGCTCATTCTTTTTCTTTCTATTTTATAGATAGAAGTAAAAGAGAAAGTTCTTCAACGGAAAGCAAGATTTGGTCAAAATCTGGTTGAATCAACACAGGTATGCATTTCAAAGTTACTCAATTGTGATTTTAAGGAATGTTTAAGCCATGATTAAAGGAAAACTAGTATCATGTTATTACTCAAAGCAAATAAAATTATAGGGGAGCTACTTAATGTTAAGAGAAGCTGCATTGTTCAGTAACTCACTGCCTATTCTATTCTTTAAAAATCGCTCTATCATGGGGCTCTAGCACCATAATGCAGGTTAGTTCTCACTATTGGCAAAATCATACTTATCGGCCTCAAGATATGATAAGGTTGCAAAAAGCCCTAGCACAAAGTTGTGAAGATGTTATTGCTGTCAATCTCAGATGGATGAAATATTTATGACATGAATACATGTAATTAGATAGTAATAATGATTTATGTGCTGTCTTAAATTATTGAAACTTATTTTTACAGTAACAGTACTAGAAACAGTTTAATACAGTAAAAAAATCAGTATTTAATGTGATCACTTTTGTCCAAGAGTAGAATGATAACAATATCTGATTGATAATAATGAGAGATTTGATACTAGAAAGTTTCAAACAGTGTGACTCGAGTGTTTACTTTAAAATCACAACTATGTAGTCCTAATTAAAGTATTTCTAACTTTTACATTTTTAAAGAACAATATGAGAGTGAAACATAATAAATAAACTAATAAATAAATGACTCATTTTGTTTGGTTATATATTAAAATTGGCCTTTAAATGGGGAAAAAAGGGTGTGGTTTGAAGTCAGGACAAGTTTGTGATAACTCCATGCTCTATCTAAGCATAAGCTGCCCTGAATTCCTGATGTGTTATGCATTTCTGATACTATGTATTTTAAGAACTCGTAAATGAAATATTTCTTTGTGTGAAAGATAGTTACCGGCCCCCCAGTTACTTTTTTATTATGTATACCAGGATCCTCGGTTCACACGAGGATCAAAGGTATTGGGTAAAGATATCCTACATGGGCTGCAGTACCAATGTTTAGTTTTAACTGTCACCACCACTGCTGCTGTTTCAAAAAAAATTACTATACATGATTTCCACTCTAATCATGCAAAAACTACTGGATTAGAGGTTGTGAAACTTTACTCCTTAGAGAAATGTTTAAAGAACATTTTTGAATAAAGAAACTGGACCTGTAGGGTTTGCATGGTACACCCAGTTTTGTGTTTCTTGTTGGTTCCCCTTTTAAGAAAAATTTTAAGATTTTAGTTGTAAGAAAAAGGGATAAAATTTCACTCCAGCCGGTTTTTCTTTAATCATGAGCATGGGTGCCACTCTTCCGTCCCCAGGACGGAATTCAGTCTTTTTAAAATTTCAATGAACAGAATTCTGTCCCAGGTATATTACGAAACACAGAATTAGTACTAAATTCCAATACCTACATTGCATAATTTGGTTTAATTCCGTTAACGTTCCTGCTAAATATTGCCATGCTTTTGAGAATGTCATACATTCAAGTATCAACATTTTTTTTTTAATGAAAATATGAATAGTTTTTTATCTTACTAAACATTTTAATCTGAGTCTAAAATTGTTTTAAGCAATATATTACTACTTTTTTGGTATCCAAAGGAGCATAGCTGTATTTAACAGGAACATTAACGGAATTGAACCGCACATTTTTACCACAAGTAACATGGTTTTACTCACATACAGCAATATATTGATTTAGAATTTAAAGAACTATGATTGTTCATGATATTTTATGAATTTTCATGCAATTAAAAAAATTGCTAGACTGGATGAAAATGATTAATACGATACTTTAAAGTTCCGTCTTGCAAATTTTGAAAAGTGGCACCCATGATCATGAGTTATTTTGTCAAAGTTTTCACTTTTGACCCCTTCTAGAGTAGTTGAGTTCCCCCACTAGAAGTTTTTTAATGTAATCTACAAATACAAGTATTTAATAATATTTGCAGTGGAGGGGTTTTTTTTCCAAAAAAAATAATTACTTATGATGTTGAGAAATAAGGAATTAATTCTTTTGCAAAGAATGGATTATGTACATAATGAATTGCAGTTTGATGAACAAGAGAAGCAATCTAAAACAAACCTTAAAAACAGTGCTTGGTAAGCAAACACAGAGCTGTAGTTTATTAAAAGAGGAAAAATACTCCTCTAAAAGCCTTAGCCTTTATTTTAGACCAAGTTTGTTGAAATTGGTATGTTTTTACTTAAAGTTGTCTGAAAGGTGATTATATGATTTAAGAGGTTTTTTTCTCATTTTCATAACACTTGGTTTGATTTTGATAGGTCTATTTGGTAATCAAGTTTTTGAATTCTAATTAATGCTTATTCCCTTTCAGACAAATGGAAGTAATAAAATCCAAAAGAAGAAAATTGTGTTTTAAGTTTACATTTACAAATGTTGAGTACTGTTTATGACTGTAAATTAACCGTTTCAGTTTTATGAATGTGAAATGCAAATGAATAACAGTATTTTTTAAGTAATTTCTAAAAAAAAATAGTTACTGATTAGTCATTACCATTACATTAATGTTTAAAATATATTTTACTAGCAATATGGAAAATATTAACGTCAAGATGTTTATCATTGTTTCAATATTTTTCATACTCTAAATTGTTTTTTATTTGCCAACTATGGTACTGAAGGATATCTCATTACCATTGTAGTTTCTAGTCTTAGAATAACCAATGAATGATAAAACTGGATGAGAGTTTATAATGATCTGCAATATTTTATATTTTACTTGTAACACATTTATTCACATTTTAAGAATTTAAAATTAATAACAACCATTTTCTTTTAATTCGGGTTTAAACTTAGAGTGATAATGCAATTCTTGTATATTATGTGTACAAATGGAAAAGTTTTTCAAACAAATGGAAAATTTCTGTTGCGTAAAATAGTTTGTAGCTTTTTGTAAATTTTTAAATTCATGTTAATCATCGAATGAAACTGAATTCTTTGGATTTTTCTCTCACTTGCTTAGAATCCATTGCAATTGGTTGAGCATTTATGTAGTTCCTGTATTACATTTTCATTTTTTTTCTGTTTTTCTTGTTTTAGTGTTATAGTACAAAAGACAAATTGTCAGCTAGAAATGTGATGAATTCATAGTTAATTAAAACATTATGTTAAAGCGACTACAATTTCAAATTTAATGTGATTTTTTCCCAAGTTTACTTTGTTTAATATTAATGTTTATCATTCGTTATTAACGCTGTTAATTCTAATAAAGGATGAGTTTGTGCAACCCGCTTATTTCTGTGAAAAAAAAGTTGCTAAACTTCTTAAAATTTTGTGATAATGTGTTATCTTATGTTTAATAAAATAATTTCAAGAACTTGTTTTTATTTTTTTAAACTTTCTATTAAGAATCTGTTTCATATTAATTAGGTTAATTTAAATAGTTCAATCTCATCCATGGGTGCTACTCTTGTGTCCTGGGGACGGAATTCAGTCTTTCTGAAAGTTCTGTGAACGGAATTCCATCTTGGGAATGCAGAATCAGCTGACCGATTGGCAGTGATTTGTACTAAATTTCAGTACTTACATCGCACATTTTGCACCCCAAATAAGCCTGTTTTACCCAGATTCAATTAAAATTGAAGGACCTATTGAATTGTTCATATGATCTTTTTTAAGTTTTTCTGCAATTTAAAAAATTATGCTAGAAAGAAGAATGGGGAAATGATTAAAAAAGATAATTTCAAAGTACAGTCTTGTAATTTTTGAAGAGTGACACCCATTCTCTAATCTATAAGGTACAGTTTAAGTGTGAGAGGAAGTACAAAAGAAAAAAAACATTTTGAGATAGAATTTTTTTAAAGTATAAAATTAAAAAGTCCTCCGTTCTCCAGTCCAGTTTTATCTTTATCATTCTAATTTTTTATCATCCAATTGCATGAAAATTTTTTTAAAATTGTTTCATACAAAAAAAGAGCAAGGGGGGTCGGGCATTCTTCTTGCGGAATGATGAGAAGTGTTCGCGGTTTGCTTATCTTTGCTGACAAAGGATGGTCAAAAGTGACCAAAAACATGCTTATGTAATATTTGAACAGCCCCTGACGATCTTAAAGGGGTCATTTACCTTATTACGTGTGTGTGAAAGATCGTGTTTATAAAGGATATCTGTTTACCCCCATTCCGAAACAAAAAGTTTGCGAGTGTGTTAATGCAAAATTTATTCAAATCAAAGTTTTAAAATCTTCCATTTAATTTAAATATTGAACATCTGAAAAAAATTATAACCTCCCCACGAAAGTGAAATGTCCCTAAAATATCTGGTCACATTAATCACAAGTTTACTATAAAAATAATTAACCCGATGCACGCGATTTTTTCTGAAACTCTCCAATTTCCTTCTTTTCTCCCGAATCTATACTGCTGCTGCTCATGTCACCAACATGGAAGTCTCGAGCCGAAATTTCTCGGTGACTTTCGGCAATGTTTCTAGTGATTCTCCATTATCCCCAAAAATAAGCCAACTGCCAAACCCCCACAATTTTTTGTACAAAAACCTTCAGTACAGTAATGTTTTTTTTTTTAATTTAGAACTCAATTTTATTTAAAACTAATTTGGCTTGAAACAAAAGACTTATGCTTTATTTCTTAATGACTATTTAATTAGTTTTTTTTTTAAATTAAACTTTTTGAAATAAATAATGAGATATTTTCGAAAACTGTGTTTTTAATTTCTTACGTAAGGTAGGTATGACTCATATCTCCCCCTTGTCTACAAAAATAAAGCCAATAGCTAACTACCTAGCCTATAGAGCATTTTCAATCACATGACTCGGACAAAACAACGGCCATAGCAACAGACGTTTGTTACAGTTTTTTGCCCTACAGAGGTTAACAGCTACAAAAAATGACTAGCCGTGGAATTCTTCTATTGGAGCATTTGCAGTCACGTGACCCCATACCTAAAAACCGCCTTAGCAACAGATAAACAACGGCCTTAGCAACAGTTAAAAGCCCTACAGAAGGTACACTAAAAGAAAGTAACCGGTTGTGACGTCACCTGAAAACACTCTATTCGCGATAAATGTATATGCGTGATTTTGATGTGTGCGTTGTAATATAAGTCCAAATTCACCTCAAGTGTCCTCGATATCCGAAATTCGTGATTTTCACTCCAACCAGACTCACTGTTCATTCAATCTGTAGGAAAAAGGAAACGGGCTAACACAACCTCCCAATCGTGTGAAAAGCAAAAAAAAAAGAGCTTAACAAATATTTAATTTTAATTAAAGAGTTTGCTTTTAATTAAACCTTTATCGTACCAAAAGGGATAGTCTCCGTAAGTGGGGGTGTTCAAAGTAAGTGGGGGTATCAAAAAATTAGTAACCAGTCATGGAAGGTTAAATTTTCTCTGTTTATGCTTCATCAATGGAACAACATCCTTTTTGCGAACAAGTTTTTATTCGGCTTCTTGTTATTCGGATCTGTGTGTGGGACAATATCTGCACTCAATTAACTGCCTTTAGACACAGGTCACACAGTCCTCGACAAAATTGTGTCAATATGCTTTGTTCGATTATAATATTTTACACTTTTAACCTAGCAATTCTGATCATAGTAATAGTTAATTGTAGATTGTAGCACGAGCAAGCGGCGGCACGAGCAACGTGCTAGGAGCACGTGAACCCCAATAAAAATGAAATAAGTTAATTATAAAATATAATTGAAAACTAATAAAAATAAATTCCAACTTCAACCTTATTCAGGATGAGCTTCGCTTCCACCCTCCTTCTGTTCTAAATGTGAAATTTTTACTTAATTGCATTTTCAAAATTTAACTGTGAACCCCCTTTTTTGAAGTACCCACGAGCCGCCACTGGCACGAGCTCGCATCTTGATGAATATCTATCAATAAATGACGCAACCAAAGTGCTTCTAAAAGAGCAATAGACCCAAGACAATGAAAGACACAAGTGCTTCCTGCAACGACAAGCTGTTGACAATTCCATTTCAGTAAAATATTTAACCACACTATTTGACTTCCTTGTTTTTCGATCTCCAGTCCATCCAATGCGCATCCGAAATGAAAAAGAGTAGAACTTTCTTTATTCTTAATGTCGCTAATTTTAAGCTTCATATTAGATGTATAGATTTGAGATATCTCCCAACACGTACCCTTCCAGGAAACCAGAGAATGCTTATGCTTGCTGAAATGTCTGGTCTGATATTAGCTTGATATTGGCACTTACATATAATAAGCGACTCCGACGTATCAGTTGTCTGTATTTAGAGTTATCTTTCAAAAGGTAAGTAGGTTCTGATTTCTCATAACTGATTCATCGGTGTGCTTGAAGGCTTTGCATCTGACAATCCAAAATGGACTGGTCAATTGCCCCCCCCTTGTGGGCTCTCGGACCAAAACGAGTTAAAACCCTGCTTTTAGGGACAAATCTCCAAAATTTTCTGGGGGAGGACCCATAGACCCCCCTTTTGCGTTTGTAACAATATTATTTACTACTTTTTATATTATGTTCTTAAAAATGCAAATACTATCTAAAAAAAAGTATTAAAAAGCTACACTGAACTTATTAGGGGCCGTCCATAAATTATATCGCGCTCGGAGGTATTCAATTTGTGACAATGGGGAGGAGGGCAAAAGTTATACTCTTGACCATCTAGGGCAGAGATGACCGCTCATCTCTGGAATATCTTTCGGAGGGTGGGACCTTAAATCCCGTCTTAAAGTTCAAAAATGAGTAAAGAGCTTTAAGGTCTAATTTTAAAATTTTTTGGGGGGAGGTCCCCCAGACCCCCTTTCTACCCTGGGGCGTCATATGAGCACCGCCAATGAAACTTAGATATTTTTGCACAAAGGTTCGCATTGGATCTGTAAAATACTCGAATGGAGAGACCTCAGGGGAAAAAAATTGGGAGTTAAAACCCTTCCAGAAAAACTAAAGTTTGGTTGTACGGCCCTGCATAGTGCATACGACCTAAAATCGATTGGTCTAATTTTCAAAATTCTTCTGGGGAAGAACTTCAACTTTCTTAAAAAAATGTGGTTGCCCCCCCCCCCATAGGTCCAGGCTGGATCCGCCACTGTAGCTCCTAGTGTTCGGCACTAGTTAACTAGAACTAGTTGCAACTATAGTAGTTAACTACAGATCAACTAGTAGTTAAACTACTTTTAGTTTAAAATAGTTCAACTATTAGTTTAACTACTTTTTTAACTACTAGTTAAAACTACTTTCAAATTTTTAACTACTTGAAAAAAATTTTTATTTAAAATTTAAAAAGATATTTAAAATTTTTATCAAAGGTAGAGTACTTCAAATATCAAAACCAGAAATAAAGACCATTGTTGCGCGAAGTATGAATGTTTTTTGTGATATAGATAAGAAAGATGTATTAGAATTTTGCCAAAGAGTATGTTATGAAATTAAATAGACTAGTTAACTAGTAGTTAACTACTTTGGGAAATAGTTAACTACTAGTTGCAACTAGTCCCAGGAAAAAATAGTTAACTACTAGTTACAACTACAATTTCCCAGACTAGTTAGTAGTTGGTAGTTAACTATTTTTTGACCACTAGTTGCCGAACACTAGTAGCTCCTAAGGTGTAAACTTCTTTGCTCGTGTTAGAACTCTGTTTTGAATGAAATCGGCCTTTACTACAGCTTCTACCCAAAATTTATTTGGTAAGCCTGTATCAATAAGGATATACACTTTGCCATTTCCACTAGAGTTCTGTTCTTCCTTTCATCTACGCCAGTTTGCTGTGGGGAATAGGATAGCTTGCAGTGTTCTGAGTCTGTATACCTTGATTGGCTAGATATTCTTCTCTCAAATGGGTGTTCAGGTACTCTCCTCAGTAGCGGATCCTGGAGGGGCTCCCCCCACAGAAAACTAAAAAATGCACTGCATAAAATAGCTCAAAGGGGTCAAATTTCAAAAATTTTCCTGAGGGAGAACCCCCAAGCCCCCGTCTAAAACTTTGACGTCTGTTAACAGTTTTTTTTTGTTAGTGAGTATCATTTTTCAAAATGAAATTTAAATCATTCATAGTGAAGAAGAATAAGTAGTAATAGTTTTTTGAGGGTAATAAGGCTTCCCCCTCCAAAACTTAGACGTCTCTTAACAGTGTTTTTCCCTTGGAATTTTTGCCACTTACAAGAAGCGGTTTCCTTCGGGTGTTTCCCACAAAGAGATTAATCATGATATAAAAACACTAGAATAAAGGGAAACATTTCGAAAAAAATTCTAGAGAGGACCCATTAAATGGGGCAAAGCAGATCATCAATTTACCAACTGACATCAAACCTTGTTTTGATTGAGTTTCCTTTCCTATTTTATAAGTTCATCCATAGAGTTAGGAAAGACATAAATAAAGAACTACGATTTGAAAGATGAAGGTTTCCATATTTTACTTTCAGACTACCCCAGGAGTGGACAAAATGCAGCTGATACTCCTAATCATCTGTTACGTAAGCACAACAGTGAAGTCAGACCGAGTGGTCACGACCAACACCGGTAGAATACGAGGTGTAACCGTGTCCTCCACACCGCACATGGACGTGGAGGCCTTCCTGAGCGTCCCTTACGCCGAACCACCTGTTGGCGACCTTCGCTTCGCCAAGCCGGTGGCCAAAAAGCCGTGGTCCGATATCTACGAAGCCAACAGGCAGCTACCAACATGCAGCCAGAATTCGTCCAAGCGTTATTTCGAACCCAGCCTGGACAATATGAGGGAGGATTGCCTGTATTTGAATCTGTGGGTGCCTTACACCAAAGCGACGAAGAAGCTGAAGCCGATTGTCATCTACACCCATGGTGGAGGATTCAACTTGGGCTCCGGGAACATGCCCATATACGACGGCAACAACTTCTCCAGGTATCAATTGCATTTCTTTATACCTACTACACAAAATTACACTCGTGTACAAAAATTATGAATAATTTTATTTTTTGGGAATAATGATGCAAATCTTAGTTCCATATCAATGACATTCACGCCATAGGATCTTCTGAAATATTGGGCCCGTGATCAAAATTACCCTCACAATAGCTTAAGGCGGCGCAGGGCCCCTCCAATGATAATGGAATTCCATACACAGTTGGAACGGTAGAAGAAATATTTATCTGAGAGTCATTTAGCGAAAAATTCCCTGGTTATATGTACAGGATATGATATATTCCTGAACTTTACGCATGACTTTAAGTGCGTATAATACCTTTAACGGCCGAATTCACCGGTAGCTTGACCGGTGGTTAACCAGGAGTCAAACCTCTGATTGGTGGAGAACTAGTTTTCCTTCTTTAACTACCAATCAGAAGTTTGATTGCCGCTTAACCACCGGTCAAGTTACCCGTGAATACGGGCTAAGTGTGGTTAGCCCATGGTATCGACTTTTTTAGATTTTTTTGAAAAAGGTAGCTATAGGCAAAACTATTGTTCTGATCGAATTGAATCGTCAGCTACAAGAAGGGAATAAGTCCAAAAACGAAGTTTTGAGAAAATCGAAAAAAAAAACTGTAAAAGTAATGGAATTTTTATCCTATAGCCACCAAATTTTTATAGGAAATTCATAGTAGTGTTAAGAATACAGAACAATCATCGAAAAAATTATAAGTGCATTTAAAAAGGTTTTACAGTTAAATAAAGAGGATGGACTTATTCCCTTCTTAAACCTTATTGAAATATCAGCTGGACAAAAATCTTAAAAACCACTTAAATTGACAATTAAATTACATTTCTGCTTAGTTCACGGTACAAAAGTGAAAGATAGAAAGACTAAGACGAATAAAATTAAAAATTACTATAAAACTGGGTCATTAAGGCGCTATCAATGGAGTAAGTGAATATCAATGGAGTCAAATATTCATTGGTTAAAAAAAAGAAAAAACGCTTTTAAATTCAAAGGAAATTTTATTTTGGGTAAGTTTGCAGGCCAAAGAATAAGAAAAGAAAGACAAATTAAATTAAATTTCAAATTTAATAAAAAAATACAATGAATGGACATCGATTTCGCAACTTCAAGGGGCTATATCTGCCGATAGGGGGTAGTTATTTTTACCCTCTTTGCACTCATGTGTAGAGCAGAGCCTGGAGATATTTTTGAGCATAAAAAGTCAATTTGTCATTTTTTGGACTTATTCCCTTTTTAAAACTGACGATTCAATCATTTATGGTACCTCACAGGTTCGGCAACATCATCGTGGTCACGCTCAACTACCGAATCGGCTCCTTAGGCTTTTTCTCCGCTTTCGTGGGAGAAGCCGACGGCAACATGGGCATCTTCGACCTGATCGCCGCATCCCGATGGATCCAGGCCAACGCCCGGGCCTTCGGGGGGGACCCGGACCACATCGTGCAGATGGGGGAGAGCGCGGGGGCCATGATGGTTGGGGGTCTCCTCTTCTCACCCTCCCTCAAAAACCTCTTCAAGCGCGTCATCATGCACAGCGGATCTCCCACCCTTCCCGTTCTCCTGGACGACAACGAGCGACTCTTCAAGGTGTCGGAGAGACTAGCCACCTTGGTGGGGTGCGCGGACGAGAGAGTGACCTTGAGGGACCATCCCAAGGTATACTCTACCAGTATACCAATATACTCTATTAAGCCGCGTTCACAACAGCCAACCTGTTCAACCGGAGAAAGAGCTAAAGAAGTTGGGGAAAAGGGATCTCCGAAAACCAACCGTGAGGAAATTGAATAGCCCGTTCACTAGCGCACTCGTCTTACAGGTCTTACCAGTAGAAAGAATCACGTGACAAGCGAGCGAGCTCGTAGAAATGCATTACGGGGAGCGAGCGAGAGCACCCTCTACAGGAGGTTGATCCAATTAAAACATTTCCTACTGCTATTGCCCAGGAGAGAATTTCCAACGAATAGTCTGACGATTTCTTCCCTTGGTAAGGAGAGCGGTGGAAGAAGAACCGGTTTTCTCTGCCTTTCCCCGGTTAGAATGGTTGTTGTGAACGCGGCATCTATTAATATAAATAACTTTAAACTTCTAAACATTTTCCCTGTTCGCCACCTTTTCTATTATAAGACAAGTCTTCACCTATTTAAATCCAAATACATGTACGAAGCGCAACGTAGTCAATCCTCGAAGACCAAGTGTAATTTACATTGTACCTAAACCTGAAAAACCATTTTCTGTAAACAGTTATTCTTCTATTTAGCACCTAAATTCTTTAATATATTACCTGTGTAGATATTCAAAATAGCCCATCAAAACATATATTCAAAAAGAAATTGAGAAAATTCCTTTTTTCAATTAATGAAATAGAATTTTTTTTTCTTTAATCTGTATTTGGTCACGTATTTTCAAAGAAAATAATATTTTTTATGTTTACGTGCAATTAGTTGATGACGAAAAAAAATATACTGATGACACCCTGTATGCCACGACATTAATTATATTAATTATTAATTATTTTAATTCCTTGTTTATTTAGCTACATGTATTTGCTCATTGTTGTTTATTTGTGTATTCTATTGTCTATATATTTTATTTTGTTAAGTCACTTTACATATTTATTTACTCACCTATATGGATCAACTGATCCCAGGTGATATTTCTATTTTATAAATGTATTTTTATTCCGATTAATAAAGTTCTGTTTTGTTCAAAAAAAAAAAAAAAAGGTTGTGGTGGAGTGCATGAAGGGGTTGCCGGCGCAGGTGCTGACCGATGCCGAAGGGGTGCTGATCAAGAACAACCCGGTGACGTTCGTCCCGAGGACCGGGGACGAGTTCTTGCCCAAGCCCACCGTCCAGTTGCTGAAGGAAGGGCAGTTTATGGACAAGGAGATGCTGATAGGGGTCAATGAGTTGGAGGGGAGTTTCTTCTTGACCGCGGGTGCTCCGGACTATTTCGGCGTCTTCGGGAGGAACCGAACGAATGCGCTGTCCAAGAGTCTTTCCAACTACCTGATTCGGTTCATGTTCAAGTAAGTTGCTCATTCACTCTCTTTTTTTGACCCCTCCTCCCCCTTGTCAGCAAAGATAGGCAAATCGCAAACCTCCCTCTCATGGTGGATTTACACAACCATGTCAAAGGAGGTTAAAGCGGCAAAAACGGTGAACAGCGATCGTTTCCTATTGGTTCTTTTGAATCGCTGTTCACCGCTTTAACCTCTTTTGACTCGGTGGTGTAAATCCACCATCATAATTACGTAAGAAAACTGACCGACCCCCCCTCTTTGTTGTTTTTTTTTGGTACAAAATCTTTATTAATGTTCAGATTTCTGAAATTCATTGATCTCCATGAACACCCTACCTATCGTTAAAACTTTCCATGTGAAGCATATGCTTGAAAATATTTTCCTTGTTTGATTTTTTTTGTGAAATTTATTTTGGGCGTAATTTTGAAATTGTTTATGAAAGAAAGAAGGAGTTTTTAAAAATGCAGAATATTTTTTTAATGATCTTAGTTATGAAATAGTTTTTCTATCTCGGCGGACAAACACGTTAGAAGACAGCTATTCTACGGATTTTAATCAATGTGATTCACACAATTGTAAAACCATTTTTTCCCTGATAATAACACTTTAACAATGAAAAAATACTTCTAGAGCCTCAGAATGAAATGTTCACGTTTTTTGTTAAGCGTAAGAATACATTCATCGGTTCATCTATCATTTCTCGATTTTCACTTCGAAAAGAAATGACACACAGACACTTTTCACTTAGCAGGATTCCTCGAAAATGAAGATGAAAAGTGAAGCAGTGTGAATGAACCTTTATAAAGGTTCACTCAACAATACGCCACTCAACCAATACCCAAACTCTTTCGAATCGAAATACCATACTGACGAATTAAATAACCCTTTCAGACCTATACTCGACAGCAACGTTTCCTGACCCTATGACGTCACTACGCGGAAGGAGAAAATGGGTAAACACAAAGCCTATTGGGTTGCTAGGATGAGTTTCGGTACACAAATCGTAATAAAAAGACGCTATATAGACGGTTTATGTCAATTAGGGCAATATTAACATTTCACCAAGAAAAGTACTTAATAAATAAGATATTTTCAAACTTATTTGTTTATTTAGTAAGTTTGTTGTTTAAGTTTAGTTTTTTTTTTAAATTAACTAGGGGGCCTGCCCCCTGCTCGCTATCGCTCACCAACCCCCGGAACTACTTCGCAGTTCTTTTTAGATCGCTTCGCGATCTCAGCGAGCAAAGCTCGCTTGTTCCATCTTACCAATCACCCCGCTGGTCGGCTTAATTAATGCTCCTTTACAACCGAAACTACTTATCACTCTTGCTGATAAATAATTTAATCCAAATCATCCCGAAAAAAGCTATTGCTGAAATATTACTTTCCTAACTTAAATTGAAAATAAAAGAAATCACACATAGTCAGCTATCGCTCACCAACCCTCTTAACTGCTTCGCAGTTATTCTCAGATCGCTTCGCGATCTTAGCGAGCAGAGCTCGCTTGTTCATCTCAACAATCCAACAGAAGCCTTTTCTCGGCTTAATTAAGCCTCTTGTAATACCGAAAATAGTACCTCTCTCTTGCTTATCAATAATTTAATTGAAATGTTAAAAAAATATTCAGCAAGTCTACTAATAACCATCAACCACTTTGTAGAAAAAAGCATTGTTGAAAATAAAAGAAATCAGACTCATCATAAAACACGCATAAAACTCGTCTGTTTCTCTAGTGAACGGCGAGAAAGAGAAGAAAAAATTGAAACTTTGAATCTTAATAATTCTAAAACTAATTAGAATTTTTGAAAAAACAAAATACCAATATTTTTATAAAAATTATTTCTATGTGTCTTTAAAATATCATAGTTCTACTGTGATTAGTTTTGCTTTTATAACGAAAAAACAGAAAAATCGTCAAAATTTTCGAAACTTTAAAACTTAATTACTCCAAAAATAATTCGAAATTCGAAAAAAGGGCGACGTGGTGCAAAACTGCACATCTAAGAGTATGTGTCTGCAAAAAATCATATTTCTGCTGCTAATAGATTTTGCTGGGGGCGAACTCGCAGCAGAAAAAAATAATTTTCGACTTTGACATTAAATAACTCTAGAACTAATTATCTCATCTATTAGCTTTTAGAACGAAAACGATCCTCATACATTTGTCTAGAAATGTTTAAAATTTCACGAATTTCCGTGGAATAGTTTTTGCGTAGTGAGAGTTCAAAGTGTTCAAAAATAAAATTTTCAAAAGCAGCGGCGGCGGCGGCGGCGGCGGCGGCCGCGGCGGTCACTGTTACTTTTTTTTAATATAGAGAGATATTTGGTATTCACATTCAGAGCAGTAGCTACTTTAAATAAATTGAAAACCTGTTCCTTTTAATTTGGTGAACCAGTCATTTTGGTTGAGGACCAGTAAGACTGGCAAAATAGTGGTCTGCAGGACCAGTGAGGTGGTTGGTCCGACTTAAGCCTCGGATGATAGATGCTACCACCATCTATTGCACCTCCACAATTTTGCCATGTCTCTGAAGGGGAGGGAAATAGTCTCCAGAAGACCTGGACCCATGGTAAACTGCGCCATGACCGACCGCAGGACTTTCGGACCCGCAGATTTAACGAGCAGCAAATTTGGAGTAGTCAGGATTGGAATACAGTTAAAACCTATGATAGACAATCTTTCAATAAGCGGCTAATAACATATTCCATTGCCAGGTTCACCGAGCAGAGGAACGAGAAAGAAATTGCAAACCACTACATCGGCGGCATCCGGGGTGGAGACGCCGATTCCTACTCAGAAGGTAAGAGTCACTCACCACTCTAAAAAACAACAACAAAGCACCAACAAAGCATAAACACCATGGGCCATATTCAGAAACTCAAACACGTAGAAGAAACGAGATGGAAACGATACGAAGACGAGTGATTTGAGATGGTAACTCTTTATACACTGATAATAAAAATTCATGCAAACACTAGATGTCCATTACTTTCGTAATATATTGATGTCTAATGACTTTTTTTGGTAGTTAGTAGCTGTTCTAGATTTTTTGGAACGATTTAACGGACCACAAAAGTGTAAAAGCAATCGGAATACGGTTCGAATCTCGGAACAATATGGCGGACGAGAGAATTCAAACTCAACAGCTCTCGTCCGCCATATTGTCCGAGACTCGAATAGTCTTTCGATTGTTCTTACACTTTCTGTGGTCCGTTAAATAGATCCAAAAAATCTAGAACAGCTACTGATTACCTAAAACAGTCCACAGACATTAATATATTAAGAAAGTAATGGACATCTAATGTTAGCAGAATTTTGTTGCATCAGCGTATAATTACTTGTAATTCTTTCCGATAGGAGGCAGCAGCAGCGGACGTTGGACCTGTACGAGAGAGAAACGGCAACCAGTTACCTACCATTTCCTAATTGATCGTTTCGTGCAAGTTACGAGAGATTTTTCACTGTTACCGTATCGTTTCCATCTCGTTTCATCTTCGTGTTAAAGTTTCTGAATACGGCCCATGGCCCCCCATAACTACAACTTGCATGTTTTCATCCTCTATATAGCTATCTCTCGTTCCCTGGGGGACTACCTGATCGACTGCGCCAGCTACTTCCACGCCGAGTACCACAGCGCGCGGAACCCGGTGTACTACTACCTGTTCACCAAGAGGCCAGAGGCGCGCTACAACGCACCCTGGATGAAGACGACCCACTTCGACGAGCTGCAGTACATCTTCGGCAACCCCCTCACGGGCAACTTCAGTGCGGAGGAGGCGGCTTTCAGCCAAAGCATGATGGCCCGATGGGTGTCCTTTATCAATACTGGGTGAGTATTATTTATTTGTTGTTAAGATCTCTGAAAATCTACAGTCAACTCCGCTTATTGTGATCACGGTTAATCAGTGGCGGATCCAGCATGGACCTGCGAGGGAGGGCAACCACATTTTAAGAAGGTTGGGTTTTTCCCCCAGAAGAATTTTGGAAATTAGACCTAAAAACCGATTTTAAGTCGTCTACAGGGCCGCACAACCAGACTTTTGTTTTTCGGGATGGGTTTAGACTCCCAATTTATTTCCCAAGGTCTCTCTACCCGAGTATTTTGCAGATGAAATGCGAAACTTCCCTCCCCAGGAAATTTTTTAAAATTAGACCTTAAAATGCAGTCTCTCATTGACTCATTTGTGAACTTTTAAGACGGTATTTAAGGTCCCATCCTTCGCGAGATATCACAGAGATGAGTGGTCATCTCTGCCCTTGATGGTCAAAGCCTTTTAGGTTTGCCCTCCTCCCCCTTGTCACAATTGAATACCTCCGAGCGCGATGTCATTTATGGATGACCCCTAATGGGTTCAATGTAGCTTTTTGATAATTTTTAGATAGTATTTTCATTTATAAGAACTCAATATAAAAGGTAGTAAATAATATTGTTACAAACGCAAAAGGGGGGTCTATGGGTCCTCCCCCAGAAAAGTTTGGAAATTTGTCCGAAAAAGCAAGGTTTTAACCGTTTTGGTCCGAGCCCACGGGGGGGGGCAATTGACCAGTTGCCCCCCCCTGTATTCGCGCTTGGGTGGGTATTTATTGCCCTGTATATTTAATCAGCCGAATTCAATGAATATCCAGAAAATTAAATTACTTTACTTTTCGCATATTTACACCAACCGAACTCACAATTTACAATAGGGAATAACCCCTCTCTGTATCTTTCAGCAACCCGAACCTCCCCGGTCGCCTCAAATGGCCTCAGTTCACTCGGGAAGATCCCGAGTACCTGGAAATCAACGACCAAGAAGCCGTTCGTCTTCGTCCCGACAACCACCGATGCGAGTTCTGGAGGAACCGACACCAAGCGGACAACATCAAGATAACCTCCAAGATCAAGAGATCTGTGAACGGAGGACTCACTGTCACCGCCAGCAAAATCATTGTCTGGTTGCTGAGTGTTCTTGCTGTGTTGAGTATACGAGCATTACCTTAGAACCAAAAGATATGAACTTAAGGATGGAATTTTTCAGGTGACAACGACACGGGTTTTCTATTTTTGTCAGGAGGGGTTGATGTTTATGTTGGTACTGTTTCGTTATGGAAGCTAGGCCTATAGTACAATTTCGTTACCTATGTCATTAAAAGCTATCCCACCGTTTGCGTTATGTCTCGTAGAGTTTTAGAGGTAGATAACGGAAAAGTACCATATCTCCCTTGCAAAAGCATAAAGAAAGCATGCAGCCGTTTAAAGAATGGTTCCATCTCCTAGAAACATCGGAAAAACACTCGACTAGGGTCACCCGAGGACTGACTGTGAGCAAAAGTTAAATACCCATGGACCAGATTCAGACTGTTAACCAATTGGAGAACATGTATAATGGGGAACAGCCAATGAAAAAGTACTAACTCTGAACAAAGAACACCTAAAACCATTTGTATTCTCAATTTATGCTTTTGTAATTTGGGCATGCAAATTGACTTAAAGAACACATACATATACCTATTGGTCTAACATAAAACAAATTGTAAAAAAAAAAGCTTTTCCTCAATCACTATGATTAAAATACAGAATGTTAGAAATTTTTTTTAACTATTGCTGTATCAGGTAGGTTTACTGGAGGATCTTTAATTGAAAACATTGGAATGTGCATGTAGTTTTAGAAAGGTTCCCTAAATCTTTACCTAGTACCACCTGTGAATAAAGCGACACCCAATATCCGAAGAGAAAGAAAAGAGAGTGCCAGAATATTGCTTTTTTCCCCACCAAAATAATGCCTTTTTATTAAGTGGAACTCCCCCACACAATATATAAGAGGTCCTTATTTATGAACTGCTTGGACCAAAGGGGTTTTGGGGGAGATATTTCCTGAAAGCCCTTGTTTCTCAGGTAAATCTCATGGTGTTAGTAACCCGTCGTCGCTGCATTTTCTTAATTTAGCCTTCCATGCCTTAATTCCCAAATTTACGAGATGATTATTCATGGGTTAAAGCCCCAGCTCATATGAGGAATTTTTAAGGTAAGGGTGTATTTATATCATGAATGATGATCATTTATGAGCTATTTTGATCATTTGACTAATTTTCTTAAAAAATATAGTGATTGAAAATGTCTAAAAATTTTTAAATACATGTAGTGGGCTGTTTTGAAAACATTTCAAGCAACTAATGAAGCTTTCAGAACCGCTATATCTATTTCGAGAAAGATACGTTCTTTATTACATTCATATTCATGTCTTTCATTACACATTACACAAAGGGTCTTTATTTATCAACTCTGAGTAAAATGTAACAAGCACAGGCATAAACTTACAAACCAAAAAGGCATATTTTTGAAAATTCAAGTTTTTTTAATGGATTTGGTTCTTGTGTTCCAAGTTCTTGGAGGAATACAACATTTTATTGATAAATTAATTTGACCGGACATTAAAATATAAATAAAATTTGATACGATATTTTAGGGTTACTTATTACTACATTCCCACCAATTTTCGTTCATTATTATTCATGCATTAACCAAACTAAAATCCTTAAACTAATTAATTAAAACTATATTAAAATATTAAATTTAACAAGTTGATACTTAATTAATACTTGTTAAATTTAATATTTTAATTTTATATACCTTAGATCTTAGAATATGTAAAATAATATAGATTGTTTTTTATATTGTAAATACCATTTTATCTTGCATTTTATGTATGTACATAGAAATTATTTTAACTTATACTGGAGATGGAGGGTCCATAGGGCCCAGTGCTCTTAATAAACTATTGCAATGTTAACCAAACTAAAGGAAAAACGAGGGAGAAACACAGCATAAATGCAATTGTCAATGATTATTATCCAACTAAAATATAAAATGTGTTTCAGAAATTTTTTCAAACTATCACACAATTGGGAAAAATTTACTGTTCTGAAAGAATGCACTACTTTACATAACCTGCCTCAACCGCATCTTCGTTAACAACACTGCTCTTCCTTTACAAACAAGAAAAGGCAAAACATTTCTAACTTCCATTAAAAAGCATCGAACTATGACAAATCAAACACCTCAATCCATTTATTCACTCGCTAAACCCCCCCCCCCGCACTTAATTAACTTAACGCGCCACACCGATAGAAAAAAAAAACCCATCGCATTATCGCGTTCATTTACAACTCCCACGCCTCCTTTTCTATACCGAAATAAAGGGGGAAAAGAGAGATTTATCTGCTTCTCTCCCAACAGAAATCCATGTTTTCGTGACATTTATCCCAAGCTAGACACCCTCTCTCCGAGCCGTCTTTTTTTTTCTCCCCTCAAAATGGGAAAGGCGTTATAAATCGAGCAGCGTCCCCAATACCAACTCGGTCGGACTAGAGAAAAAAAAAATCGATTCTCTATTTATATAAAGAGAGTGGTCCGGAAAAATCCTGCTCAGTGCGATTTCGCAAATCTCTCCCAGCTGAGGATGCTTTCTGAGGATTGTCGGGGATTTTCGGCCGATGCGTTTTTTTTTCTTCGATGCAAATGGGCATTGGCCCATTTGAGGAAGGATCAAGTCGATGGATGAAAAATATAAAGCGATTTTGAGGAAAATTTTCTTTTATTTTTAATGAGGATGTGTTAAGTGATTTTAGTGCCCAGTGGTGTATGTAGAAATTTATTTCAGGAGGGGACCAAAAATCGTTTAAAAAAAGGCCTAAAGCGATATTTTTGTAACGAAGGAGGACTCCAAATTATTCCTGAGCCCCCGTACATATTTAATAAGTTAAACAATGTAGCTTTTTAATATAATCTTTAGGTAGTTCTTACATCTTGATTAACTTAATACTACAAAAAAAAATTGTGAATATTAGGAGCTCCAAGTACAAAAGGAGAGCCTGGGAGGTTCTCCCCCAAAATTTGACCCTTAAAACATGGTTTTAACTCGTTTTAGTCTGAATTTCGAGGGGAGGCCGGACCCCCTCGTCTTAGTTAAAAGCGTTTGATAACTCTTAAACGTACAAACATGCTCTTCAATGAAGTGAAATTATTTTTATCATCGCGGGAATGAATGTCTCTCAAGTAGTCTTTCATATCATATAAGTCATACTTTCTTTAAAATTGTATTTTCTAAACTATACTCCTTTGATCCTTACCCGCCCCGAGTCATATGAACTTTAAACATGCATTATTCATTGGGTTAAAATATAAACTTTCAACCAACCTACTTTCTAAAGTTTCTCTTTTCTTCGATAAAACAAATAAAATGAAACATGTATCATGTTAAACATCATGAAACATTCATGCATATTTATTTTACGAACTTTTGAATTTATGAACTAATTGAATGAATCCTATGAAATGCACAAACCCTATACTACAAAACCTTTTTTTCTGCTATAGAATTATTAAGTACATGAAATCCTGATGATACCAAAACATGTGTCCTATCATATTTTCTGAACAGGGAGTTTTAAAAATGTAACTGATTATTATGATTAATACCAAAGTTAATAGAATAAGATTATACTAGACACAACATTTCTTGACATTGGAGAAACAAGCTGAGAATAAACGAAGGAAGTAGTTCCCATAGCAACGTCGGAATGCCAAGTGAAATTAGACACTTTAGAAATATGATTAGTTTACGTTTTTGGGTCATAAATTTCGTAAAATGTTAAGTATTTTCGATTTAACGGCGTAGTACATTCATATTAAGGATTGAACGCGCCAGCCGATGAGAGCTCACAGTCCTCCGCTCTTCGTGACGTCATTGACAAGAAACACATAGTACAATGCACAATGTGCCTGAAAATTTTCAAAATAATGAAAAATACATCATAAAATACCATTTCTGTCGTCATCCTATTTAGTATTTCTTTGATGCGTTTATTCTAACCGCGAACCAAAGCTACTCAATTTGTAGACAGTCCAGGAAGGCTTCCGGAAAACAAAGAATAATCGTTATCACACTTGTAAAAGCTGTAGTTGTGGCTGAAGAAAAAGCAACAATTATTCTTGTGTCAAAAGGAAGACGTTTTACTTATTCACCATGGACGATATTCCTCAGTTGGGTTTCGTAATTTCTTATTCTAATTACACATTATTAATTTCTTTCAAAAAAATGTAAGGTAAATTCTTTAAATATTCGAACTTTGTAAATATTTGAGTGGCTCGATGACTGTTTACACATTTAATCTTGATGCTTCAAGATCTCATGATTTACCTTTCGTAAGAGCAACATGTTTTCGGCTTTGCTTATTTGCATTTCGTTCTTTTTTGAAACTTTCATATGAATAAATGCAATTGAATAATGCATAATGAATTGAATGAATGGATGCATATGAATAATTGCAATAAATGCAATGCATTAATGCAATTTAATGCTTTTTTTAGTGTTTGATCACTTTTCTCCTTTTGAAGAAAAATAACTTTATTTACCGTTGATTTTTCTTGTATCTAATATTTATAATTTGTTACCGTAAAATTAAATGGAACTTGTTTTCTACAAATATGTTATAGTGATTTTAAAAGTAAGTAACCTTTACAGGATTCATTAGGAAAAATTAACGTCTTGGAATGTTTTTCTTTAATTTCTTATTAATACACTGACATTTAGTATAAAGAGATGCATATGCATTGAGCATTGCATAACATAAATGTAATTTAATTTTCAAGTAATAAATAAAAAAATTATCACTAGTACACCCCAATAATAGAAAGTTACGAACATGATAGAAATGTATTTAAAATATAAACTGTTTTTATTTTCAAACTAATAGTTCTAACTGATATACATTGATCATGAATTCTAATGATGTAATGTTAAGTGATGTTTTATGATAATAATTTTGTCTAAAGTTTTAAAATTTCTTGAAGAAATTTCGAAAAAAAATTAAGAATATTTTAATATTTAGTATTTTACAATATCCTTCCCCCTTCTTTTATAATAAATACTAGCTGATATGCCCGGCCTTGCACGGGTGGAGTGTATCAATTTATTAAAATTTTCTCAAGTTACATGCCTAATTTTCTGTAACCATAATTACCAATCATCCTGTTAGTTTTTCATATCCCGGTGTTCCCAGTATTTTTTCATATCCCGGTGCCTTTTTCATCTTGGTGTCCCCGGTGCCTTTTCATCTCGGTGTTCCCGGTGCATTTTCATCACCGTGCTCCCTGTGCCTTTTCCCTCCCGGTTCCAACTGTGTAAATCTAACCTAACCATCCAGTTCCGGTGTTGCACATTTAATTACGACAGTTACCCAATTATCCATTCTAAGTGAAAAAAATCCATTAAAATTATTACAGACTTTTGAAATCCCAAAATTTGTAAATACCCCCTGTTTAAATTGAAAAAAAAATCCCGTTAACCAAAGAAACAAATTATAAGGTTAAATAACAAATTGATCTAGTGTTTCTATCATCAACTTTCTAAAAAAACTGCATGATGTAATCTTTACTTTAACCAGTCTAATTCTTAAAACTTTCTGTTTCAACTATAAATTTCATGGAAAATGGAGTTTTTAATAAGAAAATAGTGTTATAAAGTTTTTTATAAGGACAGTTTTCAAGTTTTAAAAGTATTTATAACCTTTTTTAAAAAAAATAAGTCCAGTTTTATCTTTAAATACTTTGTTTTATGTTAAAATTGTTTTTGTTGTATTATTTGCAACAATGCGAGTTAAACAGATCTTCTTTAGTGGAGAAGTAAGGCGATTTTTACAAAAAGGCCTAAAAGGGGGTGAAGGGGTGGTTTTAGAAATTTGGAAATGATGTCATTGTCTTTCCCCCGTCCCCATATGTATGTGTACCAAGTTTGGTTCGATTCGGACGGGTAGTTTTGGAGAAATTGAGCCAAATCTGTTCCGGACAAACCCAGGAACCCAGGCAGGAACCCAGCCAGGCAGGCAGGGACACTTTCATTATATATAGAGAGATTTATAAATTTTTAACAGTCTATATCGTTTATACAAGCCATATGAATTTCTTGATATTCTTTTCCATGAGAAGATTGCCACTTTTTGATTATGTTTTGTGTATATTCCCGATCAATTTTTTGCCCATTTCATCAAAATTCGAAAGAAAAAAAATATCGTTGAATCTGCATTTTATTCAAAAAAAACATTTTAAATAAATTGGTTTACATGGTCATCACGTGCTTAGTACGTGATGTTTTCTTAGGATGGGATCATCGCATCAGAAAATTTCGTTCTCCTAACTAAATCTTTAAACGGAATAAAGTTTATTCTATGTTAAGCGTAGGTGGTTTCCCCATAAAATACTCAACTTCAAAAGATAAGACGTTAAAGGGTTTTTACTTTCCCCGGTCACGTTCAAGAAAATCGGGCTTTGTAATATGATTTTGAATTCTAGTCTGAAGAAGGATATAAGAACCAAGAAGTTTTTAACAAGACAGATGAAATTCCTCAGCGAAATTTCGCAGCATGCCGTTTTCATAATACTGAAAAGTTTTATACTTTTGATGAAACTATATTTTGATGTGCTTGATTGTGTTTAAGTGAAAGGCCAGTTTAAAAAAGGGAATAAGTTCAAAATTGACAAACTTACTTTTTGTGTGTACTCAAAAATATCTCCAATCTTTGCTCTTACACATGAGTGGAAATAGGGGGGGAAATAACTACCCCTTATAGGCAGATACAGCCCCTTGAATTTGCGAAATCGATGTCCATTCATTGTATTTTTTAAATTAATTTGGAATTAAAGTTAATGTTTCTTTCTTTTATTATTATTTGCGCTGTAAACTAAGCCAAAATAAAATTTTCTTTTAATTTATAAGTGTTTTTATCTTTTTTTATCCAGGGAATGTTTGTCTCCATTCATATACTCACTCCATTATACTGCCTTAATGACTCAGTTTCATAATAATTTTTAAATTGGTCTTAGTCTTCCTATTTCTCGCTTTTGTGCTGTGAACTAAGCAGTTATGTAATTTAAATGTCAATTGAAGTAGTTTTTAAGATTTTTGTTCAGTTGAAATTTCATAAGCTTGAAAAAAGGAGTAAATCCGTCAACTTTTTTCAACTGTAAAATATTTTTAAAAGTACTCATATTTTTCGATGATTTCTCTTTTTTTCCAAAAGTTTTTCCTTTTCCTTTTCCTTTTTTTCTACAATTTCCAGTAAAAATTTGGTGAAACAACGTTAGTTACAACGAAAATCCTATTAATTTTTTTTTATTTTCTCAAAATTTGTTTTTAGACTTATTTCTTTTTTAAAACAGTCGATTCAAGTATTTCTTTTTGTAATTTAATTTTATAAAGAGGAGTATTGTGAATTACTTTAAAATGTATTAGTGCAGACTGATATTTTCCTCTTCTATTTCAAATCAATTGTCATATGCACACATACTGTAATTTAGGAACTTAAAATTATCATATTGCTATTTTAAAATGCAAGAATATTTAAATACTAGTAAAATTTTCTACCAATTCTTTCCAAATAATTTACTGAACTTGAATATATAATTGTCTAGACTACACAATACGTGTGTAATTAATTTAAAATTGCTAAAATGTGTAAGTATGTCTGACTGTGAAAACAGCTGAAATATAATGTATGGGGATCTGATACACAGTTGGAGAGTTTACATTTTATGCAATAACTTAATAGATATAAGATGCATTTTTCATTTTAAAATATTTATAAATGTATAGAATAATTCTTTTAAACTTAAGCTATAATTGTTAATTTTGTTTTTAGAAATTTCTTGTTTGTTATTGCTACATAAATTTTAAAGTTTTTGTTGGATTTTAATTTGCTACATTGTGTCCCATGCAATGGTAAAAGAAAAACATCGAACTGTTTACTCAGAGATCTTTTCATTTTTATATATTCTAAAGAATGTATTTGTATACATGATGGTTTAGGTTTTAAACAAGATCAATAATCTGTTATTATCACACACACACAGTTTTTACACTCAAAAATCCTGTCAACAAAGAAATCCTGTCAGCTATACTACCAGAAAACTCCTGTAACTTTTACAGATAAATCCTGTTATATTGTTACAGACTTTCTCCTCTCTAAAATAATAGGCGCGTCACTCAATTTAAGTGACATTTTTATCTTTCATGTTCGCTGGGTAGACCAAAGTCTCACATGAGTGTCTTGCCATATTTGGAATGATATCCTTTCTGTAAACCAATCAGAGCATTCAACTACATTTTATACAATTAGGACTACATAGTTGTGATTCTAATGCAAAACACGAGTTTGAAACTTTTTAGCGTCAAATCGCTTATTGTTATCAATCGGATATTGTTATCATTCTACTCTTGGACAAAGGTGATCACATTAAGCAGAGTCGACTGTAATTTAAAAGCATCTTTTATTTTATTTTCACAGTCACTAATAATAAGAATAAACTTTTGCGTGGTTCGGATATCTTTATTGGATAACAACTATGAACGAAGGCATAATAACACTGAAATGGATTACATCAACGTTGCACACATACTACCCATAAACTTTATACTTTATACAACTTTATAGATATAAAAGATGTTCTGGGGTGTATAGGTACAACCTCGTTATTAGTTTGCATGCACCGACAATGTTCAGTAAGGGGAGGTCAATGTGAACCACTCAATATCCGGGCCCCACCCGTGTTCTGCTTTACAAAGCAGCGCGGCAGCAGCACAGAATAGGGGGTGAAGACGACGTGATTAATTTATGTCTGCCTCAGATCATCCTCGGATCATCCCCGGCTTCCACGAAATGGGCGCGACGCCACATTAAACTGCAATCATTTTGACGCCGGGTCGGTGGTCGGAAAGATTAGACAGCGGTTCGAGCTTCCTGATGAAATTTGTTCCGGAGTTCCGGAGGTTTCTCCACAGTCTTGGATGGATTCCTGCTTGGATTTGTGGAATTTTTCTTTTTATTTATTTGTCACTGTATTTTGTCCCGATCGGCATTTTTTCCAGCGGGGATGATGTGGTTACTATTCGGTATTTCTCCGTCTGTAACTTTACGGCTTCGTTCTTTGTTTTGTTTTGGATGGATATTTACTTTATTTGAATTCTAAATAAAAGAGTATATTTTATATTTCCATGTCCTTAAATCAGTTAGAAGTTTGGAAAAAAAATATCGTGTCGTGTCAACAAAAGCCTTAACTTCACAGCTTTATAGGAAAGGAGAAAAACTAAATAATTATAATTATACTAGACGGCAACGTTAGTGGACCCTATGACGTCATCACAAACAAAGTAGTTCCCATCGCGGTGTCTGAATTTTGAGTGAAATGAAGAACATCAATTTAAAATATGATTATTTTGTTAAACCCATGTAACATATAGAGTCTTTTCATTACGATTTGCGTACCTAAACTCCTCCTTGCAACCCAACATGCTTTGTTTTTACCCATTTTCTCCTTCCGCTTAATGACGTACTGGGTTCAGGAAACGTTGCTGTCGAGTATAAGTATCCTAATTTAACACACATTTTTTTTTTATTTATTTATAATCAGTCAAAACAAACAGAACAAGAAAAATATCCACATCACCTGGGATCGCAACGATCCATGTAGGTTAACAAAACATGCGTAGAATAAATTACAAAAACTAAAACGTGAAGAAGTTATAAACTATAAAGTGAACAATACATAAAAATAACATAGGAACAGCATAAATATAAGTATAAACAGGGGTGGCAAACAGGGTGTCTTACGGGTTTAATTTAAATTAATTTAATTTAATTCTTACATTTTAATAACTGAATATCTACTAACCTATTTCATGTAAATTTTCAAACATCAATTACAATTTCTCAATACATAATATGTAATTACGTGAGTTACCATTACAACATTAAAGACACATGACCTCATTACAACCATCGAGGTTCCCATTCATCTTTATAATGATTTCTATTTGATCAGATTCTCATATTTGTCGCTGGAAATTACAGTATTCCTTAAGACAAACTTTCTTTCATAATAAAGCTTCCACTTAAATTGTTCCAATAGAAGTGTTACTCAACTCATTTAATTATTTTCAAAAGAAGTTTAACCACATTTAATCATTGTTTGATTAAGTATACACCAATCAAATTCTTGAATACATCTTTTTTTTTTCACAAAGAATAGAAGGTAAAATTGAAAAAAAAAACACCTTTAAAATAAAAGAGCTAAAAGGATAGGTATAGTGCCTAGAGGCGAAATAAAATACCTCAAGTAGTGTTATACTTCGTGCATGTAGTAGTTAATTCTTTTGGATCTTTTATATTTGAAGGAAAGAATCGGAACTTTTTTTTTTTGCATAGTGACACGTTTTATAAAGAAAAAAATTATTTCATTAATTTGAAGGCAGTATCGCGAAAAGGTTGTGTATTAACGCAGAGAAAGTGCTTGAACGTTTTAAAGTTTTTTTTTTTAAAGCTGGAAGGTTTTTTTTATATAGAAACTTAAAAAAGTGCGCCTATTTTAATGAGTTGAAAGAAAAAAGTAATAAAAGCAAATCCAAACTTCTTGAAAGTTTTAAAAACGATTTATTTCGATTCAGTTACTTAAAATGCTTGGTTCTCTGCGAGTTCTAAAATATGATTAAATTTTTTGTTTAATTGCAATTCGAAAGAGTTTGCATACCAATATATTTACGACGTATTTTTAAATACGAAATGTTATACTATTTTAAACTGAAAAGGAATTAGAACTTCCGTAATTTACAAGCTCACTAAAGGGAAGTATCCCAGCAATTTCCAGTTAGCTATAGGAACAATGAAGGTCAAAGTAGCCATCAATAACACTTTTCATCATGTTCGTCGTATAGGAAGGTAACCCATCAGTCTTGCTTAAACTCTCTACGCGAATGTCAAACTTGCATTAACTCTGAAAGCTCTCTAGGGAGCAAAAATCATTGAAGGATGATGCATTCATATTTGCTGTTGTTGTAGTTCCGATCTTTCTAAGATTATTTGATACTCAAATATTCTAGTTTTTTTATCCCTCTAGTGGTTTTTGTAATTGGATTTAAAATAAAATCGATAAAGTTCATTTTGAAATTTGAAGAGATACACTTCATTATATTTCATCTATGTGAATTGTATCACTTTTTAAAAATAAAGATTCGCAAAGAAGTGCATTTCGATGGGTTTCTTTAAACGAAAAGTACAATTCTCGTTACACTCTCAGAATGAAACAATCATAAAGGTTTTATTTCTCCTCGTTACACTCGACAGCAACGATTCCTGAACCAAGTACGTCACTACGCTGAAGGAGAAAATGGGTAAACACAAAGCCTGTTGGGTTGCTAGGAGGATTATCGGTACGCAAATCGTGATAAAAAGGCACACTAAACATATGTTATACATGACAAAACAATCATGTTTTTAAATTGATGTTCTTAATTCCACTCAAAATTCAGACACCGCGATGGGAATTACTTCGTTAGTGACGTCATAGGGTGAACTAACGTTGCTGTTTAGTCTAGTAAATTGTGTATACATAAATAAACTTATTTGAGCTAACAGAAACAAATGTTTTTATATCTACCAATATTAATTTTACAAGAATTATCTTAACAGCTTATAAACATATTTGATTCAATTTACTTATTTATTTTTAACTAATGGGTCGTAATGGTAATTTTTTAATGTCAATGTATTATAGTACAATGTTATACAGAGGCTCTCGAGTAGGGAAAAATATTGTCAGAAACAATGAAACATGAATAAATTGTTGCAGGCAAACGGTTGGGTGTAGAAATAAAATCCCGGTGCCAATTATAAAAACAGTTAAGATTTTTTTTTTGTTCGGCTGTCTTCAAATTGCACATACAATGCACTTCGCACTTTTTATTGTCGGATTTTAAAGATAATCTCTTAAGGAAAAAGCTTGACAGTTTTTTAAAATGTTAAAACATTATAATTGGCTCTGGAATTGGCGCTCTAGCAACTCCAGAATAGCCTTGAGGTTCCCCATTTCCAGGGGGATTCTGGAATTGCCGTTGGGTACTTCATATATTCTATACCAGACTGCAAAGTTACTTGACCCTGGAGAAGCAAAACAAACAAAGTAGTTCCCAGTGCGATGTCTGAATTTTGAGTGAAATGAAGACAGTAGATTTAAAAACATGATTTTTTTGTTAAACACATGTAGTATATATAGCGTCTTTTATCACGATTTGCGTACCACAAAACTCCTCCTTGCAACCCAACAGGCTTTCTGTTTCCGCAGTTCTTCCTTCCGCGTAGTGACGTCATAGGGTCAGGAAACGTTACAGTCTCAGTAGCATTTTTTCCGATGGGTATTAGACCACCTTACATTTTCTTTGAATACTTAACTAATTATTTTTCTATCAGAAGTATAAAGGTTTCCCAAATTTGTAATTTTATTTTATTGTTTAAAAGAAGGAACCACTCCTAAATGTTAAGCTCATCTATTTTGGAGTCAAATTTGTTTTAGAGTAAATAGAAATCATTCATAATAATAGCTGCATTATCGAGACTACAGCAGTAAATAAAGTTTAAAATTTTTCTAAAAGTAGAGTTGACCAATTAACCTTCCAGTCTAATTAACTCAAAAAACCTTTTCCAGCTTAAGATTATAACATTAATGATATCCAAACAAGTGCCTCGTTTAATCTAATATTATAATAGTTAATCCCGTAAATGAAAACGGCGTTTTTAATAATCTCTAGTAGCTCATAAATCACAACAGGAAGCCGTCGGTTGTTTTAGCACCAACTCACTCTCCACGGTCGATTTGAAGGCCAAAAAGAAAAAAAAAGTGGTTAGTTTTACTATCGATTGTTATATCCCACAGAGTGTTATTCAGTCTGGGTAACAATCGGAATTTTTTTTTCTTTTTTGTAGGTTTGAGCCCAAAATTTCTTCCAAAAAAGCACTTTTGTTTGAAGGAAATATAGGCATAGTTCCTTTGAGAGTTTCGAAAAAACGTATTGAGAAGGGAACGAATATAATCCAAATGCTCACATCATTTGAAAAACTGAACGATCTCTCTTCGTTTTTAGAATATATTTTATATGATTATTCCGACGCTCTGACGAGTATGCCTACATTGCTATTAAAAAAAAATGCACACGCGTAGGCTTATAAATTTACATATGGAGAAGAATCATAATTAAATTATAAATTCTAGGATATAGTAGGCTTAGTACGTAAAATGGAATCTTTGAGACGAATAGAATAAAAACGTTTCTCTAACCGTTTCTGTTTTAAAAATATTCAACTATCTTTACAAACCTGTGACAATTTTTGTTGATATTTGTTTTAGAGATGAATTTTATTAAAAATTCTTTCAAATTATTTGTATATATAGTAAATTTTGAGGTCCGAAAAACTTTCAAGATTATGATAATATAAGGTAAGTGGGAAAAAAGTAATAAAATGTAATACCTACTATACAAATATCCGAAGTTAGTTGAATTTATTTCAATTTTCAACCGGTATTTGCAACTACACTTGAAGCTTTAGCAATATTAGAGGTGTGATGTGTGTAACTGCTCGTTTTAAACTGTTTTATCTGTTTGTATGTTTATTTTTACTGAACAACGTTAAAATACATAACTTGTACTTTACATGATTGTAAAGAACTTTATATTGGTTTCAACTTTTGAATCTCTCTTTTTTTCTTTTTCTTTTTTCCTCACGCAAATAGTAAAATCTCTTGAAATCCATGAAAGTTGAGATAAATTATATTTCGGAACAGAAGAGTGTATAAAACCATATAATGAAAGCTTCAATAAATTACAACAATAGATGAAGAATTATGTTCTTAAAAATGCAGTTCAAAACATAATAAACAAAGTGTTAAAAGAAATATAACGCTCCCATTATATTTTTACTTACCTATCAAAACACAACAATTAATTCATGATCTTTTTTCTTATGTAATATCTACGGTTTAAATAGTTTTTTTTCCTAATTTGTTTTTCAAATCGTTTATCTGAATAATTAACTTAAAAATGATGAGGGTATCATTCAGAATATGCAATTAAGTAAATTGCAAACACTTAATAAATATTTTCTTCTCAGTGTAACTTTACGAAGGGTCTGGCTGTGATAATACATAATCAATCGATTTTAACGATATTAAAGATAATAAATAAATTCTAAAAATATTTAGGATGAACAATTATTATCAGTTTTAAGAATAACTGATAAGAAAAAAAAAGATATTTTATGAAAGAGATATTTTAAAGAATAATTAAATTAAAGCTATTAAAATAGCATAGATTTCAATAAAGTTGAAAGCTTGTTTATTCACATATATGATCTTCTCTTTTTTAATAAATATTTAATGATGTGCGTGCATGTCGAAAATCTCCTTTAAGCTATTTCAGGCTTTGGATATTTTATTTCCAGTTAATTTCAATAATCAAATTTCTCAATTCATTAGGTAACATGCTCAAAATTTAATACGTTACATGTAATTCAGCTTGTTTATCTGTATTAAATAAACGTCTGGCGTATTGATCAAAATTGAATTTATTCCTTAAATTTAGCTTGGGTCTTAATAATAATAATAATAATAACTTTATTTACTGCACAAAATTTTTTTTACAAAAACACAAGGGAAAAAAAACATAATAATTGTTATTAGTTACGTTATTAGTTAACGAATCCGTTAACGTTAACGTTATTAGTTAAAGTTCGTAAGTATAATAAACAATCGGTTTCAATCAATCAACTGTGAATGTGAGGCCTATTTTCTTTTTCAATAAATTATTTCTTCTTTTTAAATCTTTTTTTCTTAATTCATTACTTCTTTGTTGTAACACGTAATTAAAATTTGGAGGATTTTCTGGTGATGAATTGTTTTATCTAAATTGCTTTCGTCTAAAACAACAGTATCTAAATGAAAAATAACTTTTGTAGACAATTTTTTATTTGATCAATATATGTATAACTCACTATTCATTTAGTATTTTTCCGCAATCCCAAATTAAGTGTACTTTTCAGTAAAATTCTCTCTTGAGAGCGAAAAGATTTATGAAAAGCTTTCTCTTAACAAACCTAAATAAAAAAGAACCCAAACCGTTTCATTCCTTTATATTTAATCGGGCAAAACCGTCCTCCTTACTTTTTCACAAAACCCCAAGAAAACCGTTAAATAAGTAAACAGCATCTCCATTTCGCCTAACATAAAACACCAGTCTTTCTGACGTAAAAGAAAAAAAAACTAAAAAGTGATATCAAAAAATCTTTTCTACATCATCAAATATTCACTACCCAGGTGACCATCCGTTCCAAGAAAAAAAAATATAACAAGACATCCCCTCAAATTAGGCTCAAGCGCGCAATATTCAAACCGCCCCCGTATCGGTCTCGTGACGTCACCGCCTACGTCATCATCCGGGATCCACCTCAGCTGTCAAAAGACCGCCATGGCAGTTCCCTCTCTAGGAGGTTAGTTACGCATAGACTGCTAAAGGCCACCTGCTTGTGCTTCTGACATTGGCAGTGAAGCCCAATACGCAGTGCCGATCGTATCTTAGGGGGTCGAAAGCGGGTTCGGCACCTCTCATAATCGGAATAACAGCATCGGAAAACGCCGGCACCATGCCCTTTTAAAAAGGAGAAGATTATATTTTCCCTCGGATCCACCACATGGGTGATATGAGTGCAACGATGAATTGCTTACTAGTGATCTTGATCTTCATCATGCACGGTTGGATTCACACCGTACGCTCAGAAGACAATGTGGGTGAGTGAAATTATATCCTGCGGGTTTATTATTATTTTTTTAAATGTCACACTGTGTCTTTTAATAGTGCCTAAGCCTAGGAGACGCATGTCTGTTTTGTTGACGGTGTAAGCATATTTTTGCTATTTGCATGACAAAGGGCAAACCACTTGTTGGGAGTGTGAGTTATGAGGGTTTTTTAGAGTGGAGTTGTTTCGTTAATGATGTTTCCGGGGGAGTGGGGGGTGGGTTTATGTGGTCTTGATGCACGTGAGCCTGATTGCATCACGTTGAACGGGAAAATAACATGTTGCATGTGTGGTACAACCTTTTTATTTCCTTACTTATAAATTATTGAAATCTATTTTTATTTTTTCAGAAAGGCGCAATAACCACACTGAATATTTTGTGATTTGATTGTGTTTTTTATTGATGTTTACATTTTCATGTTAAGTCAGTGCTGTTTTATAAACATGGGGGAGATGAGAGTAAAAATATTTTTAATTTTATTTTGATTAAATTGATTTGAATATTTAAAACAATATGTAACAAGGGAACTTTCAATTTGATAGAGTATTAAAGCTTGATTTAGATTGTAATTTTATAAAATTTCTATGTTTCAACTCTGTTATTAGCAAATATTTTTTAAGTGTTTTTGAACAGCTGTCTTTTTGAAGTTCAAATAATTTATAACATGTAATTATTTATAACATTTCATTATATTACATATTCATTATATTACATATTTCGAGTTTTTAAGAAACCAAAAAAAGAGTAAATTCTGTTTTAAACATGCGATACCTGTGAGTTTGCAAATAAATTTATAAAAAATACTTCATTACATTGCACTACTTTCGTTTAAGATGTAAACTAAGATATTTTTAAGTTTTTAAATATGTATTTTTATTTCTACTTACAGTAGCTTAATATTTAGCTTGATAATTGAAATAAAGGGTAGAAAAAATGTTTTGATATTACAATGGTGATTTTTAGTATATTGTTAGATGGTGAATGTTTTGTGATTTAGAAGTAAATTGATAAACATAATTTTAATATGATATTTTTTTACGTTAAATGTGAAGGTATTATAGGTAATTTAATAATGGAGTACCTTTTTAGTTGTTTTAAAGTGGTGTATATTTTAAAAATGTTTTTTTTTAATATACACCTTTTTATGGACATTTTTTAAAATTTAATGTTCGTTATAAGTGTTTTTAGCTGTTTATTTAAAATTTTAATATACAGACGGTTTGAGATTTTTTGTTTTGGTTTTGAATTAGGATGGTATTTTTAATAAATAAAGATATTCAAAGATTAAAATATTAATAAATAAGGAAAAATTCAAATTTTCATCTTCTTTGAGAAAATTTTACAAGTTAGTTAAATTATATATGAAACAAATTAAATTGAAATCATTATTTTGAAACATATTTCCGAAATTTCACAATTACGGGATAGATTAAATTGTGGATCTAAATTATCATAAATAATTCCATATTAACACTCCACATTACCATCCTTATTCCACCCATTAGTATTATCCATATTACTCCATTGTTTACATTCTGTAATTACTCTTATAATTAAAATATTCAATACATTTAAACTAGATAATTATATTTTTGTAAAAATACATTTAATTTTCAAGTATACATAACTTTGAAATAATATTTTATATTTTAAGATATTTCTTTTTCATCACTAAGATTGATTTCTTTTGAGAAGACTAAACTTAGAAAATGTATTTTGAATAGAAACAAGAATAGTTAATAGTTTGACGGTTATTTAACCAATTTAATAGGCAATTTAAAATTCTCCCCTTTTTTCATTAAAAAGGAAATTTTAAGGTTTAGATTCTTGAAGGTGGGGGTACTTAATATATGTTTCATTTAGATGGATTTTTTAATTAGGCTAATTCCAAATATAATTTTATAAGTTGGTAACATAATAACTGGTATTAAATATAATTAATTAATTAAAATAATTGTTTTCCTAAGTATAAACAATTAATGGACAATTAAATGAATGTTTTGATAATTTTCCTAAAAAGACTATTATAGTTTAGTAGATAGAAGTTATTAAAACAAATTTGTTATACAATAGAGTGCGGTTATTGATAATTTTTAGCCTAAAATCATAATTAATATTTGTTGTTTGTGTAAGAATGTGCGATATATACAAAATCATTATACAATCCATGTTAGTTTTTTCAGATGCTACATGATTTTCGTATTTAATCACTTTCCTTCTTCATATGTACATACCATTTATAAATGAAGTAATGAAAATACATAAAAATACATAAAATTTATATAATGAAATAATGAACTTATTTTCATTGTTTCACCAAGAACACATTAATTCATAGGAAAAACGGGGGGGGTGGTAGATACTTTCTTTTATTCATTCAGGTTGGATCGAGCCTTTTTAAAAATCATTAAAATTTGACAGAAAATACTTCATACTTAATTGAAAACAATTTATGAAACTAAAAGAAGTTAAGTGGGGATAATATGGTTTTTTTTTTTGCAACCAATCAATAAAAAGGCCAGTAGAGGAAGGGATAGGAAAGTTTCACATGGAAGAATTAGTAATAAATACACCCATTTTCCTTCAGGAAAAGATCTTTATCCCTCGTTTTACCGTCACCTACACATGAGTTATTCAATAACTGTCAAGCGAGGTAATTTATTAACAAAGTATATCATCCGTAATATGAGAAGAGGGATGTATTGTGTGTATCTGACAATATAATAATAGGGTCTTCCCGTTTTACTGAGTTGCTAATAACCTACATATTGCCACAAAAATAATGCATCAAATTGAACTCGGTTTAATTTCCATACATGTAAAATGAGTTAGTTCAAAATGTTTAGTTAACATTAAAATTAAGTTCACGTAGAAAATAGAATAAGTCATAGATTAAAAATCCTGTCTTTTCAATCACATGGTCATAAAATTCAAGTTAAGCTGAAAGTAAACCTAAAAGATATATGTTTTTTTCCACAACCTCTAACCCTTTAAAATTGTGACTTCCATTACTTCCATTCTCTCTGGGTACTAAAAAAATAAATTATTTTTGATACCCGATACAATTTTATAAACATTAAAAATGACATTATAAACTATGAACTTTTAAGAACAGCAAAATATGTTTTGTTACTGAATCTACAGCGTTTATTACAAACAATATAATATTTTATTGCTATCAGGTACAATGAAAAAAATATTTTCTGTATATAAATAATCATTACACCAATGTTAATTAATTTGTAATAACTCCGTTAATATTAAAAAAAAATAACTATAAAGCATTTTTAAGCAGATTTTGTCGTATATCATTTACAAGAATGATTTTGTATAGCCCTAAAAATTACTCTTTTATAATCCTTGCTTTTCAATGCTACACCATCGCCAGTATCCTCTGTTTGTTGCTACTAAAATACTTCTTTTTAATAGCTACAAAATAAATTATAATGTTAATTTCGTGCATTTAATAAATAAACCCCATTCATAAAAGCTAAATCAGTTTACCTAAATATGCCATAAATAAAGTATGATAAAAATCTATAATATTTTTAAAAGGATTAATTATTATTTTCAATACAATTAGTAATAAATTTTATATTTCAGATCATAAACCCCATAAAATTTAATTAAACAACTTTACGTATGTAGACCTGGTTCAGAATAAAGATTACTAAATAGAGGATTTAAGGAAGTTGTATTTGCCATGTTATAAATATTAATCCCCGTATTATAATTACTCTTATTTTCAGCAATAAACTTTTGAATCAGGTATCAAGCTAATTCTCATAATATTCATTTGTTTCAATTAAAATATCAAAAAGGGTTACCCTAAAAGCAAAACTGGGGTAGAAATATCCTTGAGAATATTAATGTTCATTAGATCTTGGCATTTATTTGATGTCTGGAATCCTTGATTACCATTTTCAAGTCCTGCTATTTGGAATTTGTTGACTTTGCATTTACTACATTTAAAATAACACAAGGGTTAATAAAGGTAGAACGGAGTCTTAAATAAGATATTTATCTGCAGATGATATCGATTCATTTTAAAGAAATCTGTTGGGAATAGTATTTTAAACGTGTTATTTCTAAGATAGAATTTATGTATACCTATCCTTTTAATTTCACAAAGTAGTTGTTTTTCTAAATTATTTTGATTTTACAAATGCGAAAACTATAGGCAAACAGTAGTTTAAGTTTATAGAACGAATAAATACCTAAACTCCTAGGGTACTTAACCGTTTATAAATGCATAAAGGAATACTTTAGTAATTTTTTTCTTTCGTATATTCCAAGAGAAAACTAACTCTAACTAATCTAAGATCTTTAAAGAAATGTGTGGATTCTTTTAATGGTTTATTTCAGGCTAAATTAGGTTAGAAAAAAGTACATTTTACTTTATTAACTCAGGTTGCATTCAATTTGTTTATTACAAATTTAAAGAAAATACTCACCTGATCTTTATTTAAAACAATTTGATCTTCATTTAAAAACAATTTATAAACTAAATTTAAGCTCTTTAAGTGTGTTTAGTAGTGCTTTTGATGAAATATTACTAATTCAAATATATTTAAAAATTAATGCTTATCATTTAATTAATAAAAATGAACAACTAGATTCAAACTAAAAAGCATTAATTTTATTACTAAGGTAAGGTTTTCTTTAAAATGGTTAGGGGCTTTGAGTTTTTGATATAAACACGTATAGGGATAGGTAGATAAATATATAGTTAGAAAAAAAGCATTTGTATTTTAGGCATAACACCCTTAAAAATTAAACTCATATTTTAATTTAATTAATCTAAACGTTAGTGAGATGTGTTTATCTCATTTTTGAACTACTTGTAGTACATAGGAAATGAACAGAACAACTTTTGTGTGTTTTAGAATCCAATCATACTTTTTTTAAAAGAAAATTTTCTATTTATAAAGGAAAGAAAAAATATATCAGCAAACATTCATAAAAACTTTTAACAGTTAATTCCATAGAAAACTATAATTTATGCAATTAAAAACTTTCTTAAATTGAAGAAAGTTTTAAAAGGTAATGTGAAATTGTTACTATGATTGCAATTCCCTGTTTAAATTTCAAATTAATTATTTGATTTAGTTTCCGTTTTATCTCTCTATATTAAAAAAAAAGTAACAGTGACCGCCGCCGCCGCGGCCGCTGCCGCTGCTTTTGAAAATTTTATTTTTGAACACTTTGAACTCTCACTACGCAAAAACTATTCCACAGAAATTTGTGAAATTTTAAACATTTCTAGACAAATGTATGAGGATCGTTTTCGTTCTAAAAGCTAATAGATGAGATAATTAGTTCTAGAGTTATTTAATGTCAAAGTCGAAATTATTTTTTTCTGCTGCGAGTTCGCCCCCAGCAAAATCTATTAGCAGCAGAAATGTGATATTTTGCAGACACATACTATTAGATGTGCAGTTTTGCACCACGTCGCCATATTTTCGAATTTCGAATTAGTTTTGGAGTGATTAAATTTTAAAGTTTCGAAATTTTTGACGGTTTTTCTGTTTTTTTGTTATAAAAGCAAAACTAATCATAGTAGAACTATGATATTTTAAAGACACATACAAATATTTTTTATAAAAAGATTGGCTGTTTGTTTTTTCAAGAATTCTAATTAGTTTTGGAATTATTAAGATTCAACGTTTTAATTTTTTCTTCTCTTTCTTGCCATTCACTAGAGAAACAGACCAGTTTTAAGCGTGTTTCATGATGAGTCTGATTTATTTTATTTTCAACAATGCTTTTTTCTTCAAACTGGTTGATGTTATTAGTAGACTTGCTGGATATTTTTTTAACCATTTCGATTAAATTATTCATAAGCTAGAAAAGAATATATTTCAACATGTTTTTCTCTTAATTTGGAGGAATGATCCGAATTAAATTATTTATGCAAGAGAGAGGTATTTTCGGTATTAATTAAGCTTAATTAATTAATTAGGATTAATTAAGCCAAGAGGGTGGTGCTGGATTGTTGAGATGAACAAGCGAGCTCTGCTCGCTAAGATCGCGAAGCGATCTGAAAAGAACAGCGAAGCAGTTACGGGGGTTGGTGAGCGATAGCGAGCAGGGGGCAGGCCCCCTATTAATTTAAAAATTAAATAAAAATAACTTTAAGCTGCACTGATGTCACGTAAAACTTATCGTATCAATGCAATTAAAGGCTTCGCAATATTAAATAGATGTCCATAATAGTTTCGATGAGTAAAGGAAAATTTCGAAAATAGTGTAGATATCTCAAGGGTTGAAAGGGATTTATAGAAGTTCAAGTCCAGAAAAGCTTATAAAATATTTCGGTCTACAGGTGCCCGCTGGGTAACCCAAAATAGGTTCTAAATTCAACATGGATCCGGATTTGGATCATGGATTAATATTCAAGAATCCCCCGTAGACAATCAAACTATATTTAGGAGCTATGGATTAGCCATTTAGGCTTTACAGCAATGTTACATTAGTTAAAATATCAATTCAGATGTAACTAAAGTGCATGTTAAAGTAAAAGTGTTTACAACTTATTTAACTTTTCAGTAGTAACTTTGTTGATAAAAAAAAACAGCTAAATTACCTGCTATTCTATAAAATAGTGCGTACAGTCAAAAGCCGATTACATTTTACAGAATCTTAACTATTACACCGGTCTGCAGAAAAAAAAAAAAAAATTGGTGCCTAGAATGTTAGAGCTGTTTTTGTATATATTTGATCTACTGATTCAGAAAATGACATCCAATTTTACACAGCAGTTCTAGTATTTTAAATTAATGTAATGAATGGGAACAATTTTATCAAGTTTAAAATAATTTAATCAAGTTTAATTCAAGTTAAAACTAATAAAGTTTAGTTGTTTATTAATAAAAAAAAACGTCACGACTTGAAGTAATATTTTTATGAAAATTTACCAAGAATAAAACGATGTCTTCATTGAATGGTGTGGACTAATCATGCTAAAAGTTTAAATTCCTACGAAATAGGGAAAATGACTTCTTTAGAATTTATTTAGTCTTGATTAATCATGAGAAATTGATTCCATTACTTGTCTGTCTGCGAAACATTTTTTATTCTTTCTAGTATTCTATCGGGGTCAACGGAAAGAAGTATAATGACTAAAGTACTTAACCAGGGACAACATAAAAAAATTGAGTGCTTTTTTTTATTCATGACTTACTGTCAAAAAAAAATATCATGATCATCAATTTATATTTATTTACTACAAATAAGGTATGGTAAATTTTGTGGTTTTTTTTTTCAAAATTATAAATTTTTCAAATTACATAAAACTTTGGGAAAAACTAACTAATCATTATTTAAACAAATTGAATAAAAGACTCCCCATCACATAAAAAACCTACTGATTGACTGAAACTACGGGGGAATGTTTAATTGATGATTCTTATCAATATTTTTAATAAAGTGTTGTACAAAAACTTAATTTTTGAAGAATGATTTTAATATTGAATTATTATTTTTTATTAAAAATTCTAAATTATAGTGAAGCAGACTCAAACGGACAAAATACACTTGCCACTTTTAGGCGATACATTTTTGACTTAAGAATAAAAGTTATTTAAAAATATGATATTAAAGGTAAAAAAGTACCTTTAAACTCCTTTGGAAGGAATCTAATATGAAACATCATGACAGACAAATATTTTAACAAATTGAGTGAAGAAAATGAAAATATTTTCGATTAATAAATATTTTGTGAAAAAGGGGGGAGTGGAAAGTATATATAAATTTTCTCGAAAAGAAGGAAAGGATTGAAAAAAGTGTGTAAAACTATGCTCTAAGAACTTTAAAATGTAATAGATAACATATTACACCTCTTTGTTTGAAGTGCTGGAGTACTCAGCAAGGTTGGTCCATTTAACTCAAACTACCGGATTCCCAATATTTGTAATTTTTTTTTTCCAATTTAACCAAATAATATTTAAAAAATTCAGACATTTATACAGTTGATCAATAGCTTATAAATTATAAGTAATTATTGAATGCAAAACAATCTACCTCTTCTTGTAAATAATTAAGCTTTAATGAACTTTCTACGCCCTTTTTTACATTAAATATCATCTGGAGGAGTTTTCTATGGTATTTTTTGATAAAGATAAAAGGATAAAAGTAAAACAATTGGCAACAAATTGAGAAATATCGGTATGATGAAAACTCATGATTGTACAATAAATATTAGACTGCAACTGTTGAATTTAAAAACTTTTCATGCGTAGAAAAAACATTGTGACCTTTACTGTAATGTATAAAAATTTCAGTTTTATAAGTAAATACCATTAAAATAACTAAGTGAATATTATTTTTTATCAAACACGAACAATTTACTGGAGTTTTAGAGCCAGTTCCAATTTTTAAGTAGTTAAGTCATATGGTTGTTGGATTCTAGAAAAATGTTATAAAAAGTAATTCAAACACATAATTAGAAATTATTGAAAAATTATTGTATGGATTAACAATTTTTAACTTAAAATATTAGCTATTATTATAGCTTATTAGCTATTAAATATGTGACTGAATGTTTTTGAAAAAAAAAAAAGTAGAAACTAGGGAACCAAAATTTAAACACATTTTTTTGATTATTTGAGGATGACTCAATTTTTGAAACCAATTAGAAAGAAATTAAGTTTAGTGAAATTTTAAATGTAAAATTAGATTAATATTTGTAAAAAATCAATTTTGTATCAATGTGCCCACCGGTGAGGGAGTCGAATCCATTGCTTGTGGTACATTGATACAGTGATTAATTTGCTCAAAAACAGTAATATAAAAAACACTTTGGGAAAATAATAAATATTCTTGTATTGGGAGGGATCCTTCATAGCCCTTTCACATTACCATTTTTGAATATAAACCAAAAATTGTCCATCCAACATTCAGGGATAAAAAAATAGAATTTTTTAAAATATTGTCAAATATCTAACTAAAGAAATAATATGCTTACAATTTTCATTGGGATAACTGCTTTTGACTTAGTTTAATGAAATTCAAAGGTATCTTTGTCAAAAATCATACAGAAATTAAAAAAATGAGGCACTAATTAACTGGTTAGTTTTTTGAGTTTTTTGGTCGTTTATTGAACAATTTTGTCACTGGTTTGAACTAATATTTTGGAAAATACAGTTAGTTGTTTGTTACCTGTAACAGTGTCTAGAATCTAGAACTTCTCAAATGTTTCAGAGCCCCTGATTTGATCGTTTGGTCACGTATTTATGAAATGCCTTTTCTTTTACAAAATTTAGAAATACACATAGAGTTACAATACAAGCAATTTCCAATCTCAAACACTTGATAAGACACAAAGATTAGAAAATTGATATAAATATTCTTCACTATTACCCGCAATTTTGATAGGTATTAATGTGCCCCACGAGGCCACGAGTGTATTAAAGTATCCCACATCTAAAAATGGAAAATTATTTTCCCTGTATAACGGTTATCTTTAAACAAAATCCCTTTATTTTAAAAAATAGGCAAAGGTCCCTCCCCTATCTGTAACAAGAAGGAAATTGCTTTTGAAATTTACAAACTTCTGTATTCAAAGTAGAATAGTGCCGGGAAGATTTTACATTTTGGTTAGAAATTTACTTTTGGATAGCTTAGGTATATCCTATCTGTAACAAGAATGAGAGAACTTTCGAAATTTACAAACCTCCGTATTCAGGAAGGTTTTACCTTTAATTAGAAAATTACTTTTGGAAAAGTTTGATGAAAACAATTTTTTATTCATTAAAAATCATAGACTTATTGCAGAGTTTAACTGTTTCAGATGTAATGTTTATACATATAGTGCTTTCCTTTAAAAACAACCCACTCCAAATTGTACCCAAAAAACAACCCATTGAGATTTTTTAATTACATAATTAAAATAATTTTACCACCTCATGTACCCTGTCCTTCTATGCCACTTAGAGTTTTTTAAGTGTTTATTTACTATTTTTTAAACAAGCTGAGATAATGTAGATTTTTGGCAAAAAATGTGCTTCAGATGTACAGATTTTGTAAAAATGTATGTTATAAAGTTTGGAGCATTTTTCGCGCGTTTTTATGTTATCCCATTACTATGAGAATAAAATATTAAAGATTTAGCAAGCACAGTCCACCAATTAGAGTCCTTCTAGGAAAAAGTTTTTTTTTTCAAATTCTTACTTAATTGACTGCCAATTTGTAATGGATAATTGGAATTAAAAATGCTAAGCACTAAAATGTTAAGGAGGATGAGCCATTACAACAGCTTTTTAGTCGATTTAATTATCCTTTTTATTAAGCTTTTAATGGATAAAATGTTAAACAGTGGGTTGTTTTTAAAGGACAGCACTATACTATACATGTAAAGGCAACTTTTAGAAAAATTTTTTTTGACCTAAATGACCTCGATAGTTTTTGAGGTATTTAAAGTGTATCAATGTTCCCCTTGTATCATATCCCTCCGGTTTCTCCTATCCAGAAAGGAAGAGATTTCAAAATTTATAATTCCCACATAAAATAAAAAAACTAACATAATTATTACGTAAAAACATTAGTCTACTTATTCTAAGTTTCCAATCACGACAATTCAATTGCTCGAAGTGCCCATATGTTTGCTGTATTTTTATCTTGGGACACTAAAAGCACAAGTTCATCCAGATTGACCTTCTTAAAAGCTTCTTACTGAAGATATTTTGGACCATCCTAAGCAATTACGCAAAGAAACTCAGAAAAGCCATGACTTTTTGGGATTTGTTAAGATTGTGTAACAGACAGCGACCTGGGTCTCAACTACCATGGTAACAAATCGAATCTAAGACGAAATCAAATGCTCTGGAGTCTTCGGGATTAACGATTTCTGTCACGAAGTCCTGCTATCGTTTCGTCAGCTTTGATCTCTTCTGAGATTTGGGTTTCATTGATGCTCCTCGATGAGAGAAACATAGATTTTATTTATCTAATTATAAATTTTGGTTTCTAATTAGGTTGTTTTAATTGGTTTCATTCCGAATTCGTTTAAGAAATGTCGATGGTTAATTTGTTTGTTTAACAACTATTAAAGCTGATATGAATTTTATGAGAGTTGTTTTTGTAAACAGTCATTTGACGTGATAATTAATTGCAGGATTTAACGTTTTTAATTACAATGATAAAATGTGTTTTTATGAAGAAGGTATTCTGCACAGTCATTTTAAAAAAGTTTTCAAAACTACAAAGACATAAAACCTAATAAAAGAGAGGAATATGTTGAAAATTAGGTATTATCATTATTAGTGTTGTTGAATTAATTATTTTTTTAATTAAAGGAACTAAAAAATACGTAAAGGTCGAAAATTTAGGAGAGGCAGTATAATTTAATGAATATCATGAGAAAAAAAAACGAAATGAAAAATTAGTCATATCTTAAAAATTCAGCCCTTTTAATATTTATTTAACCTTTTTCCCCAGCATGGCAAGATAAGAAAAAACTAATAAGCTTTGCCAAACCTCATTTATTTAAAAAATGCTTTCAATTATCATAGCAAAGCATAAAAGGTCTAACTTTAAAAATTCACCCCAACTACAAAAAACTATAAACTGTCTTTCTAAATGCATTTAAAGATGCATGCATGTACTATGTAGCTCATCATTTGTGATGATGCAAGGAGGGGCAAAAAAAAAAAAAGTAAAAAGCTAGGCACCTCGACCAAAGGTCTATTATGCCAATTTGTGATGATGATTTTAACAGTCCTTTTCAACTCACATTCATGAAATTATGCTGCCCCTAAGAGATAGAAGCGCATAGAATATTCAGAATCGGGTAGATATTTATTTGGTGAGATTAATTATTATAATATAATTTATTGAATTAATTGTTATTGTAAGATGAAAAAGTTACCAGGAACACCTGTATTGAAAAGGCCCTGAGAACAATAGGATGAACAAGGCGCTGGGAACACCGGGATGATACGTAATTGCTAATACAGACACTTAGACATGCTAAAAACAATAAACTAAAACAGGACAAATCAGCTAGTTTTATATAAAATAATCAAATCCCATAAACAATTTAAATGACAAAGGAATGACGTCTAAATACACTTGGTGACATGGACACAAAATATAGCATTGCCAACCAAACAAATAAAGTGCAATAACTATTATTCACGAACAAGTCATCTTAAAGCAAACCAAATCTCTCGAGCATTGCGTGGCGGTTTCCAGCTTGGCACAATAGCGTGATTTTACAAAAGAGTGCTTGAACGGCGTTGCGTGTTACGCCATGACCAACAAGTTAAGCCAGTATAGTTAATCAAAAAGAGCCGAAAAACCTCTCCTTAAGTGTTTTCTTGATCAAGGATCTCAAGTTCATCATAGGCTAATGAAATGTCCTACTGCAAAAATAAGAAGGGATCTTTTGAAAGATGCCAGGGGAGAAAGAAGTAGTAGAGATAAGAGTTAATCGTTTGGTTTAGTGTAATGTGGCGTGACGTAGATGCGATTAAGCTCTTATAGCCAATTTGCAACGGTGAAATTTCGCGGGGGCTTTCGGATAATTACTTTTGGAAGGTGCGTTCGCTCTCGTAGACGTTTGACATTAATCTTTATGGCAAAAAGAAGCTGGAAGAGTGGGTATGGATATTTTGCATTAGTGGTTTTTTTTAATTTCTGGAATCTCTCTGGAAAAAGTCAACAATGGGAAAAAAAGGATTTTTAAAATAAATTGAGTTATTTAAAAATAGAGAGTTTATTAAGAAACTGTGTTGATTCTCATTTCGACGAAAGCAGAGAAAGGATGTGGGATCCTCGGAAACCTATCTTTAATCCTTTGTTCTTTTGTTTGTTGTGTTCGTTTGAACTATCTTGTTCATAACTTCTACGAAGAACTTCTAAAGTATTTTGTACTTCGTACTTTTGAATCTTGGAATTTACTGGCATAAAAAGGCTTTGTTGCCATAAAACAAGGTCTTCTTTAAACTTATAACCATTTTTAACTTATAGCTAATAAACACATTGAGCATTAAACTAGCTCCCCATCTGACTGAAATTCAATCCTGCTTTTACCGAGTTTTTTTATGATTTTTTATAATAATGTCTCTACATCGATTGTAGTGTAAATATTTTAAGGGGTGTTGGAACCCTTTTTACGGCAAAGCAGCTCTCCACTGTTGAAAGTATCTTTTCTCAGGATCTATTATAGATACCAGCTTGTAATTTTTAACAAACCTTAATTACATCTATTTCATTACACTGAAGTGAAAATTTGGCAAAAAAAATTTTTTTTACGTTTTTTAATGTTTTTACTTTTTTCAAAAACCATAAAACACCATTTTTTCGATTTTCTTTTTCTCAGAAACTGCTGTTTCTATAGATCTAATTTTTTCACTGATTGTTCCTTATGTTGTCTAGTTTATACTGATGTGAAAAATTTCCAAAAAAAATCACTAATTTTTTCTTATTAAAATATATTGTGGGGAACATGCACTGAATTTCACTTTTTTATGTAATTTACTGAAATTTTTTCAAAAATTAAAAATTTAGCAAATGGTTAACCTCAATATAATTTCACATATATAATTAACTTATATTCAAAGTTTCAAATCTATATGTATTATAGATTTGGAGAAAAAGAAAATAGAAAAAACGGTGTTTTATGGTTTTTGATAATAAGTAAAAATATTAAAAAACGTAAAAAAAATTTTTTTTTGCCAAATTTTCACTTCAGTGTAATGAAATAGATGTAATTAAGGTATGTTATAAATTACAAGCTGGTATCTTTAATAGATCCAGAGAAAAGCTGTGTGGAAAGCTGCGTTGACGTAAAAAGGGTTCCAACACCCCTTAAACTATTATTCATCGTTCCCAAGTTGCATTACAAGGTGCATTGTTGGGATTGTCGGTTATAAATTAAGGACGAAATTAATCGTCTTATCAGAAAACCATAATTGAAGACTGGACTTCAAAAACGAGCTAATGGCCAAAACTAAAAAAAAAATGAGTTAGACCCGAAAAACCAATCTAAGTGCCATCACCAACACCCTATAAATTCAGCTGAGTGCCAGGACCATGATTACTAGGTCAAAAACGGCCTGAAAGATGACTTATCATGTGTATTTCTATGGAGAATCAAATTTAAAATGATGAATTACGGGACATTTACTTTTTGGCACTTAGCTCGTTTTTGAAGTCCAGTCTTCAATTCTTGATCAAAATATGTCTGTGATACGACTCCATACAAATCTGGTCTAGTAAAAAAAATCACGAAGAGTATTTATAGACGAATGGCTCTTAATAACTATTAAATTAAAAAAAAAGAAGGTGTTATCGATTTTCTTGTTGAGGCAAATGCGCATTTTCCAACGCATTTATTTAATTTGCGTGAAACTATCGAACAAAACAAGAAAAATCATCCTTCCAATCATTAAAACTATCTGAATTTCCATTCGATTAACATTATTCTACTCTAAGTCAAAAGTCATCCGGTAAAAAATTTCCCACCACACACAAATCGATATCTTAATTCAATAAAAGAATAGTTCGAGCGAAGACAAAAAAAAAATCCGCATCACGGTAAATTAATTTCCCAGAGTGCACATTGAATAAGTACTAAGTCAACATTAAGCCCTAGCCTGACCCGGAAGCTTATCCCCATATAAAAGCTTTTCACCAATAATCCTATTGTCTCTCCACTCATAGTAAACTACTACATATATTAAACAGAGAATGGGAGTAATTACTTTTCTTCTCTTTTATGAGAAATACGTGGATCGATATAGTAAGAAACGCTATCCGTCACACAGATACCTGCGTGCTTTCTCTTTTACCTATTGACTATGGGCGAATACAACCTATGTGTACCTTTACCTTAGTATTCGTGCCATTATTGTTAATTGTATTTACTGTAATATTACTAGATTCATTTTCCGTAAGTTTATGAGGGCATCAAATATTTATAGATGCTTTACGAGAAGGTTTAGGTTGCAATTAGGTCAAACAGGTTAGGGAACTTTCTTACTAGCATACTTTCTAAAAAACGAAAACAAATATTTTGAGAAATTATCGGGAGGATGAGACGATTACAAACGCAAAAATATAACCAAATGTTTTTATTCTCCCAAAATTTGTTTTTAATTTACATTAAGAGTGGCTGAGCAGATAGTCCTGAGATTTTCTACTAGGGTACGGTTATTGTAATGTGTAGAATAGTGTATTACACGACTTTAAACAAAGAGGGTTTCAATTGCTTATGATTAGTTTACGCCTTAAAAAAATGCTTAATTTTTTTATTATTTTGCATTAAATGCTCAAACTGCTTATAATGCTTATTTTATTTATTGAGTTGATTTTTTACCCTTTTTTACGTAATTGCGGGGGCGTATTTCATTATATTTTACAAATTAATTATATTATTACAAATTAATTATATTATTACAAATTAATTATATTATTACAAATTAATTATATTATTACAAATTAATTATAATTATTAATTATAATTTTCTACAAAGTTAAGTTCTATCCAAGTTAAAGGTCAAATTTTGTGTATCATGAAACATTTGTTTAAAAAAAAACTATGCCAGTAATTAATTATCTATCCCGTTTTATATAGCGTCAAAATATGTTTTTTTTATTTCTCTACATTTGACATACTGATACCTCTTAATGTTCTGAAATAAAATATTATTAATTTTTATTTCTTAAAATTTATTATATCCTGCATATCATTTAAGGTATGCTGAAGTGATGAAAGAGAGGATTAACCCAGAAACCGATTAAGTTTATTCGTATTATTTATATTTCTGCAAATATTTCAATTTATTATAATTTTACTAGAGTTTATGCTATTCCATTCCAATATTGTATAGAGTATAATCATTATCTTCCTTAAATTTATTCTATTTTATTTAGTCTCGGTGTGTTTTTTTAAAATTCAAAGAGGCATGTGCGCACACTTTTTGGAAGAAAATACTAATGAGTATTAAGATATAACAGAAAGGCTTTGAATGTTTTATGGCATATCATACATTGAACATATTTCATATTAATATTTAAAGAATGTTTTGCTTATGAAATGATAAATTTACTACTACGTGCTGTTACAATGGATGGATAAGGATCTAAAAAGTAATAAAATTTAAGGAAACACATTCAAATAGGATTTAAAAAGTAAGAGGGGGAAGATTTTACTACCCAAGAAAGATTTTTGAGACGCTTTCCATTTTTTTATAAGGACAAAACAAAATATTCCATCTTTTCCAGAGAGGAAAAGGTGAAATGGGATCAGCACATTATTTAAATTCAATTCCAAGAATTTTTATTGCTATTCAAAATAAGCTTTGAATTCTTTTGTGTTAAAAATCTGTGTCGTGAACAAATATTATTAAAGGGCATTGTAAAATTTGCATTTATAAGTATGTTTGTAATTTGTGAATGAAATTCGTAATATGAGTGTAAGACTTTAAAAAATTGTACTAATTTTTTACCAGTTATAAACAATAGGTACTCGATAACATCTTATTGTTGTAAGGTTAAATCAATTTTGAAACGTTATAAAATTAAGATGATTATTTCTTCATTATATCAAGTAAGATAAATTTATTATAAGTAAATCATGTTTTAAAAAGTAAAAAGTGTAGAAATTTACATAAAACTCGAATATTTATTAATAAATATTATGGATAAACATTTAGTCTAAATATTCTATACTGTTTTATAACAGACTTTAAATCAGAACTATTGTGTAGTACCTATGTTTAGTGTTCTTATTTTTTTACATTGAATTTCATTTGTACTTTCATTTTTACTTTTGATTACAAAAAATGAATTCAGTTAAATTTTAAATTTTGCTTTTATGATTGAAATACTGGGGAAAATTTTTTTATTATTTATATTGTTATCAAATTAGTATTTATGCCCGTTTATTGGCTAGAGTTTTAATACCTTAGAAATGAAACAATTATTATGGTACCACTATCTATCTAAAAATATAAAAAAGTTTAACTTTGAAGAAGATATTGAATATGATTTGACTCCCTTTAATGGTTTACTACATGGAAATGCTTTCACGCTTAAAATGCTTTCTCTAAGTTGAAAAAAAGATAACTTTATTTCTTATTAATATTTCTTCAATATTTTTTCATTTCGAAAAAAATTTCGAAAGTGAATGGGAATTTTATCTTAAGTTTAAATGCAATTATGGGTTTCATTGAGCTAATTACTAAGAATTTTTTTTACGCTTATTCTTCAAATGTTAGGAATTTTTACGTATAAGAGAATCTTTTTGCATTGAAAATCTAGTAAGGTTAAATTAAAAACAAATGCATATTTAGTAAGTATGTATTGTACTTTGTACACAATAGAAAATCGCAATAAAACTTCTAAAAATTAAATAAAATATACTACTTTGCAGTAGGAATAAAGCACTCAAAAAGTTTGTTAAGTACCTACTAAAAATAATTGTAATTTAATGTTAAAGAAAATCCATCAAATTTAAAATTTTATCGATTACAAATAAACGTAAGTTTAAATTTCATGATAAAGGATTAAAACTTGCAGTATTCTTATTATAATCAAAGTTGATGTTTTGAATTATCCTATCTCATCCCGCAAAAAATTATGGCTAATCCCTTAAAAAATATCTTTTTCAACTACCTTTTTAATACCACTTAATCGCTTTAAGTGTCATATATCGTTATTTGCTCATCTCCCTAATAGCTAGCAAAGAAGAAAGTAAAAAAAAATATTACAATCCCATACACTTTAAAAGTATACAATTATATTTTTTCCTGCATTCGTAAAAAAGTTTCACCTATGATTTCATTTCTTTTAAAATTAATTAATCTATTTTAAGTAGATTCGTATGACGAAATGTTAAAAAAACACAGACATTGAGCCTTGATGGCGAAATCCAAAATGTCCATTAAATGAGCTATAAATGTATGAAAGTAAAATAATCCCTGGTATTACCAATGAAGATATATTTTAGTTTAATATCTTTAGGGTCTTTAATGTCTAAGCGATTTTTTACACTTACACTTTAAAAACATTATTATCATTTTTATATTTTAGCTAATACAGTATAGCTAATACAGTATACCTACTCGTAATTGCAAAATATTGACGTAATGATTTTATAATTATATTTTAAATTACATAATTTCCTGCCGTAATGAGTTTGAATGTTGTTTTCCAGCGATTTTTCTTCATACAGAATATTATAGAGTCATTCATTGAATTTTTTAAAAAAAGTTTTGATGTTATCTGGGTAATCATAAGGGGTTTTTCTGGTTTCATCCTCAAAAGACAAAATATGATTAGCTAACGATAAAACACTTTGCACGTAAGTATTCTATAGCTCAGTGATGTTCTTATTTTAAAAAATATCAACATTATTCTATTTAAAACTTTCAAACGAATTTAAGTTACTTTATTGTGTCTTTTTAATTTTGAGTTTGAAGAATTGAAAATATTATTAGCTCTTGTATTTAAGAGCTAATAACTGGAAATAGTACTTTTTAACTTAATTAAACCTTTTACCAGCCGATGTTCCCAAATGGGAACATCACTTTAGGGAATTTTTTCACCACTTAATTTTTCATGCAGGAATTTGATACTTGGTAGTAAGAAACTCAAAGATATGAAGTTATTTTACATGCAAAAGTTTTTCACGTGCAATTTAATTCTTTTTGTGGAATTTAGATCAAAATAACAGATTTTTGGCTCTTCCAAAAGTTGCACAAGTTTCAATTTATGATAAATTTAAATAAATTTAGTTTTAAATAATTATGCTGTGTTTAGGAAGCTTAAGTACCCATCTTTTCAATTGGCTTGGCAGAATAGCTCCATATTTCAATTTTGGAGAGTAATTACCAATTCAGCGTATATGTTCCCAAATGGGAACATCGGCGTTTGGGGTATAGTTTTTGAAGGGATTTTTATATCAAGTAAAAATTCGAGCGATTTCTTATTTTCTTTAATTTTTTGAACTTTTTCTGTCTCAAAGGATCTAAACAGGTTAATCATGATGTTTTAAATTTCTAAATCTATAATTTTAATTTTTTTCACCTGATTTATGGAGGAATAAATGCCAAATTTTTATAGCAGATTCCTACTTTTGTATATTTGTCAAACACCCTGACCGATTAATCTTCAGTAATTATTATTAGGGGTTATGCAAAGGGCGTATTTGGAGTACTTCTGAGGACTGGGGTACTTATTTTGTTCAAGTGCTCTTTTTTACATAAAAATTTTAGGTATAAGTTTGAAGAATTTTGAAAATAATGAAAAGTGTGTACATCTAAAAACACTCTTCTAACGTAAGTTGGATGTAAGAGATATGTTGTTTAGTTTGGAATCTTCCATGAGAAACTGAGAAACGCAGCTTTAACAAATCAATGGAGATAGTTATGATTATCACTTTTGAAAACTAATTAAATTTTAATGCAATTCATGGATTTTATGCTATATATCCGGATAGAACAGTAATTGAAGCTGGTTTTTCACGTAGAAAGATAACCGTTTAGCTTTGAAACGCATGGGAACATTCTTTCGTATTTTTTATACCGAAAAATTACCCATTGTGCAATAAAAATGTACGGAAAAGTGTCACGCATGTAATAAATATGTAAATTTTTCTTATGAAAATCTATAAAATTTTACACAATCATCCAACTATGGGAATTAAATATGAAAAAACAGTCCAATATCATAAAAATGTTTAAAATTATTGAGTAGAAACCTATTTCAGTAGTTTTACATGAATTAATTTTGAAATATATGCCTTTCGGAAATCCCCCTAAAAACTTCACTCCAAACGCCGATGTTCCCAAATGGGAACATCCTCAAAATCCTACTTAGGAATTTTTTTCTGCCAAAAGATGTCAAGATTGGTTTTAGTAATGATGAAACAAGCCACTTAAGCCAAAAATCAGAACCTTTAATTTGAAATTTGAATTGCGGCGTTTAAAAGGTTAATAAAAACGAGATTATTTATGATTTACGATTTTTTAAATTTCTACTTTTTAAAGAATTTGTTTAATGTAAAAATTATACTTTGATACTTCATTACTGATAAAATTTTACTCATGTAATAAGGAATTTCCATCTGTAATCCATTTAAACAAATTGTGAAATTTCTAGTCCTGAAAGATTTCTCTCACTATTCTTTAAATTTCTACTTTTTAAAGAATTTGTTTAATGTAAAAATTATACTTTGATACTTCAGTATTGATAACATTTTACTCATGTAATAATGAATTTCCATCTGTAATCTATTTAGACTAATTGGGAAATTTCTAGTGCTGAAAGATTTCTCTCACAATTTTTATGCATCACCATTCAATCAAATAAAAAAAATAAGACTTGGACTAAGTAACTGAAAATCTTGAAATTCCTATCTTAGAAATTGTCATGTATATGTTTATGACAATAAGTATCTTAACATAAACAACGTATGTTAATTTCCCGTAATGATTTTGTTTGCATTATTTTTCAATACAACATATGGATGGAGATTTATAATTTGAAAATGATTGCTGTGTCTTTCAAACTCGTAGACATGACAAACTTAACTGCTTTTGAAAGTAATTTTCATTTTGAACATTAAACCTCGTAGCAAACATCAAATTCTTCCTTTGATGTTGTTTTCTCCCTAAATAACAAAGTATCACATGGTAAACACATTTCCTGTAAATGTTAATTTTCTTCTAAACATCTATTAGGAAGAATGAATGAATCTGGATGAAGGTTTATATAAATGAAAATGGTTGAACATTACAGTTCTACTCTCCATTTTTTCTGACCTCAGTTATAGACTTGTCAAAATCAAGAACGTTTGGCATAAAATGCTTTAAACCTCTTTGCTTATTCATTGAGTTGCGTTTAATGACGGGAATAAATAAATATTTTAAAACCAAGTTCTGAGCGAAGAAAGCAAAATTCCTCTTTTAGAAAATGACAGGTACTATTAATATAGAACAAAACAAAAGATGTATGTCAAAATAAGCTAGAAAAAGGTTCTGAAATAACCCCCCAAAAGATATTCCGACATCGCATTTGGAATGAAAACATAATAAAGTAAAGCAAACATAAGAACGGGATTTTTAATTCTCTGAACAAATACTAGTTCTTCCAAATAAAGAGTCCACTCGAGTTCTCCGATAGAAATATAGGATAAAAATGACGTTCTCCGAGTCTTGTATTGATCCTACGTCCCACTTGTGATAAACTGTGAGTAAACACAATGCTTCTCAGATATTTTCTGAAAAAAATATTTTATTGAAGAAACAAAATATATATTTGATATTGAAAGAAAATGCCAGACATATTATATGATAATATTGACAGCTGCGTTTCCCTCTTTAGCGTTAATGGGTATAAGGTATAAGTATTACTATTTAATTCATAGGAAAATCCATAAAAATATTCCAGGGTTTGGGGTTTTCATTAGTTTTAAAATACTATTTGGTTTGCTAAATGTGAAAAAAATTTTTTGTGTGAAAATTTTATATTTTGTAACGTCTTTTAAATTTGGTTTAAATTTCGTTTCCTATTATTTTTTAAATAAATGCCGTTTTTTTTAACTTCGAACTTAGTAATGTTAATACATTTAGTATTCACTATCTTAATACTAATAAACAATTGAAAGTTAATTAGTGATAATCTTCTTCCGGTAAACAATAACAAATAAATTTTAAAAATAATCTTAATTTTAATTATAAAATAATAAAGTATCATAAATATTATAAGAGTATGACAATCCCTAGGACAGCTAATCCAGAAAAATGATGGAGTGTCCAAATAGAGATCCAAAAAATGAAAAAATGTTTTGATGTGGAATAGAAATTGGATTATTTTGAATTAAAATGATGCATATTTGAATATAATTTTTGAGGAACTCGTTATAATTACAAAATAGACTTCAAAGTTGACATTTAGTGCGTCATTTTGTGGTTTTGGGCAACTTGGAATTCAAGGAAACATAATTAAAATGACTACTTGGAAAAAAGTTAGAAGATGGAGATTTTTCATAACATTTTACTCCTTTATTTAAAATGCAAAGAAATGAATAATTAAATAATGACAAGTTTTGCCGGTAGTTCAGAACATTTACATTCGGATGGCCCAGTTTAAAGTTTCATTGATAGGTGTAAAATTGGAAATTAGGTTCTGAAATATGGTGTCTCAATAAAAAACCTACCTATTTATACGTGTTTGTCATTTTAAAATTCTAAAAAAAACCCTCACCGAACCTTTTCAAATAATCTCTATTAGGCAATACAGTGATTATCTTGTAGTACTCTTAACATTCTTTCATTATTTTAATTGCATACGTGCAATGTGATATTTTTTTATACAAAATTTATAATTACAATAAGGAATTATTTATAGTTAAGAGGAGACTATAATAGTTATTCTAACATGTATCAATTTATAGTATACGCATAAAACAATAAAATTGTAAATACTACTTAAATTTAAGAAAATGTAATGCTATTTGGAGTTAATAATATTCAAGATTCTTCATAAACCCCATTTCCAAAAGATAATTCAAGTCATCCCAACAAATTTATTTAAGCATGCAATACATGAATTCCCTGTATCATCATAACAATCCTCTTCACCTTGTTAAAGTTCTGAAAAATCATAACATTTCTACCCTGACATAAATTACAAACATCCGCGAAAACACAACATTCCTAAGCATCCACTTTAAAGCCCAGACTCGTGAACTTCACATATGATAAGTTTATCTCGCTTCCCTATAAAAGTACTAGTGAAGCTTCTGTTCATTCTCAGTGGATTTGCATCGTAAAGGCCCTCCCACTATTGGCCTTATCTGTGGAGCATAAATATTATTAGGTTTCCGAGGGGGTGTTCACGCGTGTGGTGGAACAAGTCAATTCTCTTTTGCGCGGTTCGAGACTAAGGAAAATTAATTAATTAACATTACGCTGTTTGATATTTTTAGATAATCCATCTAGTAGTAGACTCTCTAGAAACTAATGATCCTGTTTTGATGTGGGTTGTGTGAATCTTGTGATGTTGAGTGGGTGTTGGATTGGATGTTAGGTGACGAAGATATAATCTATGTATATTGGATGATAAGGTAAAACTTGTTGATGTTCTTAAGGATTGACGCATTGATATTTTCATATTCGTCGTACAGTCGACTTCGCTTAATGTGATCACTGTTAATGTTATCGATCGGATAATGTTATCAAAATTGACCGGTCTCGATCACTCCTACTTATATTTACGCAAAATGTATCGTTTTATGTATATGATCATTATATCGTTTAATGTTATCAAAATTTAATGTCTAAATTTCAAATGGGATGTTTTTACGTATGTATACCAAGTTTCGCGCAGATCAGAAGGAACTGTAGATTTGTATAAAAGACAAACACACAGACCCACAAGATTTGACTTTTATTATATTAGATATCTCTACCGAAAACTCAATTTTAGTATAAATAAAAACGAAGAAATTTAATAAAACCGTATTTAATGTTTCAAAAAAAAAAAAAAGAATGAGTTTATGAAAAACTATGCTACCAATTTTAAATTTATGTTTACATTACTTTTGTCAGTGTATAGAAAAAAGTATAATCTATATTAAAACTATTGTTTTTAGGAAACGTATTTTACTAATTCGTTATTTTTATCCATAAAAATTTAATTTTATTTTATCACTTGAAATTCTAATTCTAATATTTTATTTTCAATATCATTTTATTACGTGGATGCATTACCCAAATATCACGAAGTATTTATGTCACTAATTGAATGGAAATAAAGGAATGCATTTTGCTAAAACCCTTCTCTAATTAACTTAACGTTACTCATATGGGTGAAAAAACAAAAACCTTTTTTTATCAATTCACCGGCTTTCATTTAAACTTGCAGCATCCGAATCAAATTTACTAGTCACACTAGCTCTATCGTGCGTATCGAAGCAACAAGAGAATTGACGCTCTTACTCAAATGGAGAAAAAAGCTCAATCGCCTCCCATAATTGCGAACTTTCACCTGGCATCACTGAAGGGAGCGTCTCCGTGGTTGCCATGGTTACAAATGGAAGGCGCAACAGGACGGGACTCGTACGTTGAATGGGAGATTCTGCCTTGTCAGGATTTTTTTTTAACGATTTTAACACTCCTAGAATTACTGCCGGAAAGCAAAATAATGTCGCTGGACTAATCTCGTTAGTAAAGCATGAGTAGTTTGACGTTTCAGTATTTAAGAGAGCGCTATTCTGATAAAGTTTCTAATTAATTTATGTTTTAGCTTTCATTGCATTTATAAGATTTTTGAAGATTCTATTATTATGTTTATGAAGTGATCGTCTGGATGTTTAAAATTGTTTTCAAGAATTCAAGTTTTTGTAAAAGACAACCATATGAAAGGGATGATATAGAATTATATAAATTTAGGAGATATTTGTCAATATGTCTGATACAATAAATGGCAAAACTTTCTGTTTTTGATCTCACCGTAGCAAAGGTTTAAGTTAGTTTATTTTCTTCATGGGAATCTCAAAAGCAGCCAGACATTTTTACTCTTGGAAGTATAACCCTTTTTCTATAACTCAGTTAAACTGAATGTTTAATTTCCCAAACTGACTTGCCTTGGATCGTATGGTTTCTGTTCTTTAGTCAATTACATTGCTTATTTTTCAAGTTGTTTATAGTGAAAAAAGTTTTCGACATTTTCTATGTGCTGTACTAGTGTCTATAGACTTTTTGTTTTTGTTGTGCAAATCTGAAAGGACATTTTGAAAGGAAGGATTTGTGTTAAATCTGAAAGGAAAACCCTTTGGAACCAGGAAATGTTAATTAAATTAAAACAGCGCACAGAAGCAAAATAGACGCATTTTGGTTTACCTATCTGCAAAAGAAATGTAGCGATTCTTTATTTTTGTTTGTCAATTTTTTTATCTGTAGATGTTAGAATGTTTTTCATGTTTGAGTATTAGAAATTAATGTGATTATATTCAATTTCTACAAAATCTACTAAAAAAACTCACTTTAAAACCATTATAAAATGCAAAGGTAATCTGAAACTATACCACACATTAAAAATTAAAATGTGTTTTTCAATAGTTAGGTTCAATCATTTAAAAAATCTTTCTACGAATAATGAAATGTTAAATTAACCTCTACTTCAAAAAATATTTACTTCTCAAAACCTTCGGGGATATTTTTATAATCTAAAAAATTGCAAAAGGGTGTTTTCTAATCTAACCAGATAATTACTATAACTATCAATGTAAAATTGCTAATGCTTTATGAACATTGATGTTATTTTTAAACGGTTATAAATATACATATTGAATTAATAAAATATTGAATGCAGCATTTAAAAGTATGTAAAATTTAAAAGTGATTCAATCTAAAATACTTTATAAATTAGTTTATTAAGATAAATGTAATTTTTTAAATGATTGAATCTTTTATATCAATGGTAATTCCTTACTTAAGAATTTTTAAAAAAAAGTTATCCAGAGAATCAACGGAAGATATTTAAGATAAATTTTATTCAACTCTTATTTTCAAATAGGAATTTTAACTAGATAATAAGATCTAGTGTAATGTTTTTGTGTTTGATAAATCGATGAAATTCTGAAAATATAAATGAAGTTTCTTTGATTTTGGTATTAAAATTTAACTTTAATAGCCGTAATACTATGAAACTTTTTTATGTTCGGTTTTTATGATATTGCTAATAATTTTCTCCATGAAGTTTTCACTCTATTTCCTATAGTTTTTAAAATTAATTTTTGGAACTTTCTTATTTCACCACTAGGGGTGCTGTAAGCAATTTCAATGGATTCAGCATGTTCACTAACCTACAGGTACCTTATTCCATGACCTTAAGAGAAGTTGATTCCAAATAAAACCCATAAAACGGACTTTTGAAACACCCTGCAGATGTTTGAAAATAAGAATTTACCATTTTGAGATTGTTTCGCTTGAAATATTTTGCTTTAAAAATAAAAAAATACATCACTAACTCTCTTTATATTATGGAATATTACCGAATGTGACCTAACCACCAAATGCATAGAACAGTATAAAAATCATCAGATTGTATTTAACTGTTCTCCATCCTTGGAAAGTATACAACCTGAGGAATAACCTTCTCGTCCCATTATCAACCTGGAGTCACAATCATGGTGGTAGTAGACGCCTTTGTTTTGTCTCGTAAAAGACTCATAAACCCAAATAAAATGGTTCGCCGAGATTATCGTACCCATGGGGGCCACTCCGTTCTTTCCATAATAGAAGGAATACCATCCTTATTCGGCCGGCTTCTTTTCTTTTGTGAGCAATGCGATAGAGAAACGTATTGATTAACTGCGTTCTAAGAAGAAACGTTTCTTCAAATAACGTAACGGTTGCTTTAGTTTTTTTTTTAAGATGTGAAGGAAGATTGAGAATGAGGTTTAATTAGTAGAAAAGGTTGAATTATGTATAACCATAAAAAAACTTCAATTCTTTCGAAGATATACAAATTTATTTTTTCTCTTTGAGAAGATTTTTCTAAAATCGATTTTATTTCATTTTAAGCATACTTTTATTACTGAAAACCTTATATTTATCTTTCAAATTTTTAGAAGAATCAATTATTACATTTCTAGTGTTAATACAATCTAATTAAATGAATGAAGAAATTTTGAACAGCTCCCCTTAAATACCTATTATCTGAAAATAATTAGTTTTAACTGTTTGAAACACTTTAAAGCAGTGGTTCCCAACTCAAATATGTCTGCGGACCTCTTTACTTAATTTGAACCTCGTGCCGACCATCCCTATCCACAACTTTATCTTTAAATTTTTTTAACCATTTTTCAATGCATTCATTTCTCACAGAGGGTCTAAAGTCTTACTTTTTTCTGAAGTAAGAGAAACCATCTCTTAAATATATGTTTCTTAATGGAACCGGAAATCAAATAATATATTAAACTTAAAAGATAAATTAACATTATTTTAATCATAACATTAGTATTCCAAAGGAGAGATTAAAAAGGAAAATAATTTATCTGTTTAAAACTTTTGCATTTCTGGCAATAAATTTTTCTAGATGAGGTTTTTTTTACACCTATGGTTTTTTGACTACTCCTTGGATTGTGTAAGAAGAAAAAATATATATATTGTATATTTAAATTTCAGCAATATTTTTGGATAAGTTTATGAACCTTCTCGCGGACCACCTGTTGGGAACCACTGCTATGAAGTAAAAGATTATTCTAATAGTTTGTGAAAGAACTGTAATTTAAATTTGTATTGATTTTTAAAATACGCGAATGGTAAATTTTAAAACAAAATTACGTAATTAATTATAAGTTTAAATACTTTTTAAACAAATATTTCACATAGCATGTCTTTAAAAAATTATTGTAATGCAGAAAGCGAAAAAAAGTTTGAGTGTAGATATAAGCAAGTAGGGGGAAGGAATCTCTAGTTTCAGTATAAGAACACTCTGAAATTTTTAACAAGACTTTTGTGACACTAGTAGGCCTAGTAGGGTTACATTTGGCGTTAAATATGATAATTTTTAATAATTTTTCACAGCTTTTCTACTGTAATTTAGCAGCTAATTTTTTTACAGAAGGTGTTTTGAGTCATATACTAACCCCTGTAAAACTTTCGTCCAATTCTGTGAGTTCACCCTAGAGAACGTTTCCTTGTAAGAGTAAAATGATAATGATATCCTATTGATAATAATAATCGGTTCTACAAACAGCGTAACTCGAGTGTTGCATTAAAATTACGACTGTGTAATCTTAATTGAAGCAATCAAAACGATATTCTAATCTATAGTATGTATTTTGCCACTTAAATATTTTTAAAGAAAAATATAGGAGCGGATCATACGTATAACATTACTACATTAATGTCTCCTTTTGTATGTTTATGTAAGAATTAAAAATTGGCCTTCAAACGGGAAAAAATGAGGTTTTTCCACAAAATTTTGATATAATTAAACATTAAACGATATACCGATCACATAAAACGATACATTTTGGGTTAATTTAAGTAGGAGTGATCGGGACAATTCAATTTCGATAACATTATCCGATAGACAACATTAACCGCGATCACATTAAGCGAAGTCAATTGTATATCCCCATACTATCACACTAAACCCACAGGAGTATGACTTAGCTCCACGTTTATTAAAATAAATGTTCTCAAATTTTATCCACCATCCTCACTAAACCCCCACACGCCACCAAAAACACAACAATCAACACAAAACCCGACACAATGGACAAAACATCCCGTCCATTTACACGATTATTGATGACCTCCGCTCATCGATGAGGACCAAACGAATTAGGGGGCGAACCATCCCCCACAAACCACCTCTGTTTGCGTGGGCGATCTCTCTGTTGGCATTGGGGGCATTAATCACGTATTCTCGAGGGGATGGAAAGAAAGGAAGTAAGAGAGAGAGAAAGGAAAAGAAGGAATAGTAATCTCCTTCCTCCCATCGAACATTACTTCCTGAGCTAATGGTGCATACTTATCAATGCTGATTTCAACGTCGTCGTCTTTTTGCCGGAGGACGTTTTAGTACTAGTGCTGGATGGGAATGGGTCCGTTAATTTTCCAGGTGGGAAATTTTTCAATAACGCTTTTTGGCTGTGGGCTCTCTTTTATTTTGTTGGAATAGGTGGAAGGTTATTAGGAGAGGTGTAGTGGGGTTTCTGTGTGGAAAGTTGAGTGAGGTTTTTGATCTTTTTTTGTTTTTCTTTTTAGAAAGTAGGGAATCCAATTGAAATTTAATAAAAGTAATACATAATGTATTGATACATATGTTACGGGCAATGTGATAAATTCAATGGTATTAATGAAATTTATCACTTTGCCCGCCTCCACTTCGGGAATTATTAATAATTCCCTATATATCACATTGCCCATAACAATAACATATACACAATTTGAAAAACAAACAAACAGTAAGGAAAATAAAATGTATTAGTTGCAACCCGTTCAGGCATAACATACTTGTAGTATCAGGAATATATAAATAAATTAAAACATGATCAAAAGAAAGGGAAAAAACATAACTTAACATAACTTTATAAAAAATTAGACAAAAATTTGTGCATAGATATTATCATATGAAAAAATATAATGATTGGCAAAGAACTGACTGGCACTGTTACGGTCCCTTCTTCCAATTTAAAAATAAAGGTCTATATAGTCTATTTCTCTTGTAAATTTAAAAAAAAAAACATGCGTTTAAATGTAGAGTATTTTTCTTTATTCTGTAATTTAACAGGTAAATAATGACGTTTGGAGCTAAATGGAAAAAATGCTTACGGAAAATTTCTATTTTTTTTTTTTTTTTGTTAAAATGGGGAATTCTAGAATGAAGCAATTGTATTCGTAGCTTCATTTCAGAATGAGTTTTTAATGAAGATGCCTTTTTAAAGTAGTCATCATTAAATGTTAAAATAAATTGAAATATATTCACAAATGAAAAGTTTTTAATGTTTAATATCAGTTTGATTTTATCTAAAAACATACAGAGTGGTGAATAAAAAACGGTCTTTAAAGTGTTTTTAGAAGTTGTATTGTTTAGGTGTGAGGGTGAACAAAATAATAAACTAAACATTCACCGTTGAACGAAAAGTAGCTAAAATTGTGCTAGTGATATTGCTATGATTTTCTCATTTATGTTAAACTATTCATTAAACTGCTAAACTGCTGAACTTTAAAAAATATTTCAACTTGCATACGAATCATGATTTTTAAATGTAGATTAACGCTATCAAAATATCATTAATACAATAAAAACATTATATATTTACATAAAATGATAGTGTAAAAACATTAGTTACAGCATAGAAAATTTATTTCTATCTATAACGTATGGAAGTACAGTTGGAGTCAGGAGCATATCAATATATTGTTCGTTTCTTACGTCCCCGGAAGCATATTTACAAAGGCTCAAGACTTTGGAACCATTTTGAAAAATTAAAAAAATGAATTAAATGAATATTAAATTTAATTAATTAAAACATTTGAGCCTTTGTAAATATACTCCCCGCATTCCTGGAAATCAACTTCTGAAATATTTTTAAGGTAGCATTCAATATTCAATCTAAAATATCTATACTAGACAGCAACTTAAGTTGACCCTATAACGTCACTAACAAACAAAGTAGTTCCCATCGCGGTTTCTGAATTTTGAGTGAAATGAAGAACTTCAATTTTAAAATATGATTATTTTGTTAAACCCATGTATACATAGTGCTTTTCAATCACGATTTGCGTACTGAAACTCCTCCTAGCGACCCAACAGGCTTTGTGTTTACAGATTTCTCCTTCCGCATTTGTGACGTACTGGGTTCAAGAAGCGTTGCGTTCGAGTATAATTTTATACATCCTATTCCAATATAAAAAATGAAATAAACAAATCTTTAAAATCTTCTTAAATATTTACCCACCCCCACACATTATACTTTTCATCTCAAAATCAAATACAACTAATGAATTAACTTCTTCCTGTTTCATCAGCAATAGATATTTTCTCGAATACCGTTCCATTCAGCTTTTTCCACAAATTTATAAAAAAAAAGTTTTTATCAACAAATAAAATTAATCCAATTTCCTCCTCCCATCCCTCTAAAACCTAAACTAATCTTGCCCGTCGCTATTTTCGGTATACATTCACCCTCCCTCCATTGTTCTCTTCGAAACACACAACTCGTCTTTAATAAACGAGCAAACAGTTCATTACAAGATTCCCCGACCTCCCTTCATGCTTGCTTACTTCCCCGTTTTATATATTAAACCGTAACATTCTCTCTTCCAGCAAACCGATTCGTGTGTGCCAGAAAATTTCATCAATGGACCAAACCGTGACGTCATCAGACCGTTACTATATTTAGCAACGCCCACGCGCGTGGGGGCGGTTCCCCACGTTTTCTCAATGACCTCTTCCCCTTTCACGAGGGGCCGATCGATCCCCTTGTCGGCCGAATTCCCTTCCCCCCCACCCACCCACCACCCACCTTTTTTAGGCTCCGGATGTATTTTATTACTATTGTTGTTGTTGCATGCCCACCTGTGTTAAGGTACTCACGTAGGTGTCTTGAGCCAGTGCTCTTTTATACGGGCAGGTTTTATTCTTAATCTAGTAGCTCTGTCTAAATGGTTTTATCACGTAATTCTTCTGGGGGTACGAAAGGTGAGGGGGTAGGTAGACGCAGCTGGGTTTAAGTTTTATACCGAGTGGGTTGATGGGAACTGAGTTATACTTTTCTGTTTGGTTTAGTCTGGTTAACAACTATTGATCTCTTTGGAGTTATATGAATAAATTAATAATGCATGCTTTAGGGTTTAGGGCGGCTCGGGGGTAGTTCAAATGGGGGTTCGCAATTAAATTTTGAAAACACAATTACGTAAAAGTATCATAATTAGAACAGAAGAGGGGTGGAATCTCATGCTGAATAAGCTGCAAGTTGGAATAAATTTTTATCAGCATTTCATTTATGTTATTATAGACTTATTTAATTTTTATTGGGGGTTCACGTGCTTCTGTGCTCCTATGGACGAGCCGCCACTGGACGCTATCCTATCGCTATATTTGAAAGGATACTGGCGTATGAGTTGCTTAAAATGATAGTAGTGTAAGTTCACTGAACTTTAGTTTTAAGTAATTGAATGTTTTCTTTATCGGCGTCTGTGTTATTCCTATAAAAAAGATATTTTAAAGGTAGATTTTATTGGCCAATTATTGAATTTGGACTCAGACAACTACCAAACGAAATTAAATTGTTTAAAAAAGAACCAAAATCCATGTTTGACTAAAATTTTTATTTTATTCTTAGACAACTGTCGTTCTGAGCTCTGTCTGTAGTTCTTTCATGTTTTTGTATCAGAATGGTAAATAGTAGTATGGAAGTAGAAAGAGCATAATTCTGCAGAAATTTTAAATTGAAGATTATCTTTTGGCTTCCCTCGAATTTGAGTATAAAGCATGTCGGTCTGCTTATAGTTTTGAGTATAACTTCGAACATGATAAGTTTAGCATTAGTAAAGTAGACTTTTTGAAGTGCATTGAAGGAGTTTGTATTATGTTAGGAGTTAGGAAATATTATGTTTCAAAAAGATTTCAGGGAATGGGCTGAATGAATAAGGGTAATTGGACAATAATATTCTGAGCAATATATGTATGCTCTTGGAACAATGTTTTTCATTCTTTATTTTTCAGAAGCCTGCATTCAATAGGGTTGTTTAACAACCTAAAAAAACCCGGCATATTTGAATAGGAGAAATCAAGAGAAATAAAATAATCTCCTGGTAAAATGTATAAAGCATTATATCATATTTTGATGAAAAAATTAATACGCTTTCGAGATAATTTCAAACATTTTTATTGATACAATTTTAATTTATTCATAGTATTTCAGTTAAGATTTTTTTAAGCTTAAAGTAACGAATTAAAGTTATTATTTTACTCCTAAACAAAATATTTTTGTGATAAATTTATCCCAGGTCATCCAAAAAGGGTGACACCATAACAATACTCTAGAAATGTGACGTATAATAAGATACAAAAACGATAAGGCCCTTGTAACTGGAAGCAAATTTTAATTCTAAATTGATTTATTCTTTGATTGAGTAATGTTTCATGTTAGTTTGGTATTTGTATTGATAACTAATAAAATTTGGATTTATTTTTTATTAATGGTAGTTACAAATTTTATCTATCCTCGTTTCATTGTTCAAGGGTAATAAATATTTTGTAAAAAATTTCACACCCCGCAAATTGTGCTTGAAACATTCTCATTCACTTGAATTCTTGGATTTATGATAAAAATAGATAGTAATGTGCTTCGAAAAACTTATTCAAAAATAAATATTGTTCTGAAACGTGTGAAAAACAAATCCGATTTCAATATGTAGGCCACTTTGTTTATTTATTGCGTCTTTCTATTACCTAATATATCTCGGAATTCTTTCGGGGAAATAATATTGTGAATAACTCTGTCAGTCATCTCATAAAAATAACTGTATTTATTTACATGGAATTGAAATGTATTTCAAGTAGTATCCTTTGAATTTATCATCATTCAGATTCAAGGGGTTTTTGTTTTGCTATCATTTTTCTTCTTAGCTACAAGAGTAAATGGGATATGATTTTCATGTATTATTCAGATTTTTACCTCTTTTATTTATTACAAATGAGTGTGTAAAAATATCCCTTTTTACACATATTGTAGTATTAATAGGAAACAAACTGGAGATCACCTGACTGGTTAAATTCCATTTGGTTGTTCAAAAGTTGGTTTTTCTTGTTTAAATAACCATTTGGGGTTGATTTTATCTATCTTAAGCTAATTTTATCTGAATAATTAGGAGTTATAATAAACAGAATATATTTTTCTCATATTTTTTATTAGGTAAAGTGTAGTTAAATTTAATTACAGGGGGTGTTCCCTCATACATTAAACAAATCTTTTAACGTTTAAAGAACTTTTAAATTGAAATGTACTCAAAAAACAAAATGATTTTCCACTAAAACTGCTTTCATTAGCAAAAGTGCTTATATTTACCTATATCACGCTATGTCATCTTACCTCTTTAGAACATTGTCAATTGACACACCTCGGGTGCCAAGTGAGTTGGGCATATTAAAGGATTTATTTAGTGTTTATTGGGTAATTTAAATATGAACTTATTCAATGACCCAAACATGATTTTACATTAAAAACGTTAAGCTATCAACAACATTCACCAGCAAGTTTAACGCAAAAACTGAGCAATATAAACCCAAAATATCAATTTTTATGCCAACTACACCTGATCCTTAAATAACCCACCTTTTTCTATTTTGAACACCGTATTTATGAAATTATCAACGCAACATTTAAATCTTTGAATTAATTCACAAGCGCAATTAATTACAGGAATTAATTCACACCCATTCAAAAATATCCGACATTACTCCCCCATTCATTTTTAACGGAGCTTTTATTCATTCTCAACAACCCTACAGCCCCTTTTCAGCGATTTATTTTCTTTCGTTCCCCCCAATCATTAACCTTGAAAATCCTCGATAGCTCATGGCTTTTTAAAACATTCAGATCGCACGAAACGTTCTCTTCTCACGACAGAAAGAGAGAAAGGGGAGAGAGAAAGAGAAACAGAGATGTCACCCCTCCACATTTACGTCACTTCCATATCTGAGAGAGAGGCATAAGGACCCCGACAAAAGGAGAGATAAGAGCTCTACTTTGACAACCACCGGCGACCTTTTCGAATGCTATCTTTGCCCGGCTGATCAATACGATGGCTTTAATGGACCACTTTCGATGGTCATCTTGCCGATGTGCGGAGGGGATGATCTGAAGGGAAATGGACTAATAACTCGCGATGATACGGACTGGTGTGAGTGACCGCCCGGCTGCTTTGGTTCGAAGAGGGGGTGTTTAGATTTGTGAAAATGTAATGTAATGTTTAGAGTTAAGAGAATTGAATCGTTATTTTGAAAAAGGGAAAAGTCCAAAAAATGACAAATTTACTTTTTGTTGTCAAAAATATCTCCAGGCTCCGCTCTACACATGAGTGGAAAGAGGAGAAAAATAACTACCCCTTATAGGCAGATAGCTCCTTGAAAATGCGAAATCGATGTCCATTCATTGTATTTTTTATTTAATTTAATTTGAAAGTAACGTTAATTTGTCTTTCTTTTCTTATTTTTGGTGATGTAAACTAAGCCAAAATAAAATTTTCTTTAAATTTAAAAGTTATTTTTTAACTATTTTATTTGTTTTAGTCTTTCTATTTCTCACTTTTATACTGTGAACTAAGCAGGAATACAATTAAAAGTGGTTTGTAAGGTTTTTCTTCCGTTGATATTTTATAAGGTTGTAGAAGGGAATAAGTCCATCATCTTTTTTTTTTAACTGTGAAACATTTTTAAGTACACTTATAATTTTTTCGATGATTGTTCTGTATTCTTAACAGTGTCATGAATTTCCTGTAAAAATTCGGTGGCTATGGGATAAAAATTCCATTACTTATACAATTTTTTCGATTTTTTCAAAACTTCGTTTTCGGACTTATTCCCTTCTTCTAACTGACGATTCAATTGCGATTGTGTGCGATTATAATTCTCGTCGTAATTTAATTCAGAGCACATGTTCCGTTTTGTTTGGAGGAAACGGAATCGTCGAATATTTATGAGATATTTTCATTTTTAATTATATTTTGTACTTCCGAGTGATGTACTTCCGAGGTTGAGGAACTTGCATCATTGTTATTATGCGCGTCAGATAAAGATATAAGGTAGACCAGTTAAAAAGTCTCACTTTGTAAAAAATATTACTTTTTAGTCCTTTACCAACATATTAATAACAAAATAAGCAAAAGAAACGTCCACCAACTTTTCAGAAATACGTCCCAGGTCATCTTCATGAATGTGAATAACACCTTTTAAAAGTTTGAGTATTTATTTACTCTAATTTATCAAAATAATTTAATCAAAATCTTTTCCTTAAAAAATATCCAGCACATCTATTATTAACTATTGTTAATCAACATTCTGAAAAAAAAAACGTACACCAATGAATATTTTAAATCAGGGGCGTCATTTCAGCTTTTGGTTGGGGGGGGGGCAACGCCGTAACCAGACTTTTGTTTTTTTTGGGGGGGGGTTTGACTCAGCGTCATTTTAAAGGTACCCCTAACGAGTACATTTATACATTAAGTTTTATATCACTTAAAATTACACATACTAATGTTAAATTTTTACAGCGTGAGCTCCAAGTTAAAATGGGGGTCACCCCCAGAAAAATTTGGAAAATTTACCTCTAAAAGTAGTGTTTCAGCTCATTTTCAGGCCCTCTGGGTTATATCAGAAGAGAATATTTCGTTGCAAACCAAAAAATTTTCAAGGGAAATTAAGTTAAAAATAAACATCAAAGTTTCAAGGGGGTCTGGGGATCCTCCACCAGAAAGTTTTTGAAAATTACCCTTTAAACTTTAAAGTTTAAACCGGTGTTTTATCCTCTTTTTAAACTCTTTGGGGAACACCCAAGGGGAACCGCTTCTTGTAGGCTACATGCAGAATTTTCAAGGGAAAAAATTGCATAACAGAGATGAAAATTTTAGAGGGGGGTCTGGGGGTTCTCCCCCAGAAAAATTTTTCAAATTTGCTTCTTAAAATAGCTCATTTTGAGGCCCTTTGGGTTACATCCAAAGAGAACAGTTCATTCTAAACCACAGATTTTTCAAGATAAAAAGTTATAAATAAAAGTCAAAGTTTCAAGGAGGCTGGGGGTCCTCCCACCCTCACAAAATTTTTTCAAAATTGCCCCCTTAAACTAGTGTTTTATCGCCTTTTCAAACTCTTTGGGAAACATCCAAAGGGAACCGCTTCTGGTAAGTGGAAGAAATTTCAAGGGAAAAACACTGTATAACAGGCGTCAAACTTTTAGAGGGGGTTTGGGGATTCTCCCTAAGAAAATTTTTTTAAATTTGACCCCCAAAAGTAGTGTTTTAACTCCTTTTGCGACTTTTATTTGAGTTACACCTGATGCTCCTTGTGGAAGTTAGATTTTTCAATTTTTCAAGGGCATTGCAGCTATTTTTTACATAAAAGTGGAAACCTTGGGGGGGGGCAATTGCCCCCCCCCCCTGCCCCCCCCCTAAATGACGCCCATGTTTTAAATTCAATATATTGTACCGCCTAGTAACTCGTTAGTTTAAACCTAGTGTTTTATCATTCATGTCTCTATCATTCATATTTTTGTTTGAACCCAGACTTGTTAAACAATACCTTTTTGAGCCATTGGAAAAAATAAGAGACAAAACATACATGGCACTCAATGTTTACAGTTAATTTCGATTAAAAGACTAAAAAATTATAAATTTCAGACAAAATGTGTGAAGTTTTTGTATGAATTAGAAGTTTTTAGAATACTTCTATCCGTCAGGTATAAAGCAGTTTTTGCTATCGAATTCGTTTCGTACTTATTGAATATATTTCGGTTTATAAAATGCTTCCTGCTTTGACATGGAGCAAACGACACATGTCAACTCAACTCAACTTAACATGGAGTATTTTACCTAAAAGTACTTTCTATAAAATGTATACAATGTAGATCAATCACAGGACGAAACCCTATGTATAAAGATCAGAAATGGTTTAAAACAAGTAGTGATGCTTTCAGTTTATCCTTATCTTTAAAATGTAAAAACTGATCTTAAAAGTACAGTACTTTTTTAAAATAAGGTTTAAGTTTTTTTTTTTTTTTTTAATATTTATAGAAACATATATTGCCATCCCATTAGTAAAAATTGGCTTAAGTCCACTTTTTGAAGTCGAAAAAGAGCGCTTTGGGAATATAAAAAGTAGGTCATAAATTCACTTATCTTTTGTCGTATCAAATTCAAACTGATCATCATTTCTCCCTTTCAGGAAGTATTTCTAATCAAAATCCATGCTCCAAAAAATACTGATTCTTATTTACTTAATATAATTATGATTAAATGCTATTTTTCATTGCTATCTCTTAGCTCCATATCAGTAAAAACCAGCCAATGGCATTTATGAGTATGAGATATACACGAATCCCGTTCACATTTGAGTAAAAAGAATTTTTCTGAAGTAATCACGAAACAAAGCTGCTATAAATTTAAGTGATTTTGAGATATTTAAAGGAAACCATAAGTATTTTGTAATTTACTTCCCAAAAATAAATTTTTAAATAATATTTTCTGCACAGTTTATTGCTTTCTTGTTATCTAAATCAAATGACATAATTGAAAGTTCAAATATAGTATTTTTATTTATTCTTAAAAAAAAATTAAATAACATGGTAACTGACTGACATTTGTGTGCTACATAAATGTGCCATATTTTATGTTGAAACGAATTCGATTCATTGGTGTAGGTACCCCCCCCCAGAATGTTGATTAATGATAGTTATTAATAGACGTGCGGGATATTTTTAAGGAATAAATTTTGATGAAATTATTGAGTTAGATGTTTATGGGTTAGTTAGAGTAAATAAATATTCAATCTTTTGATAGAGTTATTCGTGGAGTTGACCTGTGACGCATGTTTGAAAAGTTGGTTGACGTTTTTTCTGCGAATTGTTTATGTTTTTGTTGTTTTATAAAGTGAGTTAAGCTCAAGGAGCTGGGTCCTCCCTAATATCTTTAAATAAACCTTGTTTCAATGTTGCCAATTGTTAATGTTGAATGATTTTATTTTGGAGTGCGATAACGTGTTATGCAATTCTTAAAAAAATAATAATGAAATAAAATCGTTTACTTCTAGACATCTATCTCTACTGAGGAACAGCTTAACAAATCTTTGGAATTAGTTTAAGTAAATAATTTTGAGAAAACTATGATTCGGGAGGCTGATTAGAGAAAAGACAGGCTTTCAAACTTAACTCATTTGTCAAAATCGTTTGAAAGAATAACCACATAACCTTCTAGAAAAAGACCGTAAAGTAATAATTTTTCTGGCTTTAAGAGAAAACAACAAAGCTTGGCTAATAAGACATTTTTTAACCATAAAACTGGTGATTAGAGAGTTCGAAAAAATTAAAACAATGTCTGTCTGTTAATTAGCAGATTCACTTGGTTTAAATTAGTGGGAAAATACTTTTTTTTAAAAATTGATTAATGGTTTTGGAGTCAATTTTTCTGTTATAATCTTACTAAGCTTTAGCGTTAAGAGATATTTGTTAATTAACTAGAGTTTTCTAACTAACGAATCTGAAAAGTATTTCTTAATCAAAACTACATTTACGCCATATTTGAAAAAACGAAAAACATTCAGTTATATAAGCTCTATCTATTTCTTTATGTATTTTTGTGCTTAGATGTAAATAAAAAAATGTAAAACAATGTATGAATTGCTTAGTTATATAATGAATTCACGCTTTTAATTCTACATTATTTAATTCTACACAAATATTCCTTCAAATATTCCTATACAAATATTCCTTCTACCTGTTCTTTCTCATGTATGTTCATAATAAAATTTCTTGTTTATATCACATTTTTCTCAAGGAAAAACAGCGATTTTTAAAATCCGAAGGTATTATGTTTGAGTAGTTGAGTGCAAATTCCTTTTGACAACTTTAAAGCTGTAATAGACACACATAAGATTGTTGAAGGAGTACAAACGCATTCTTAAATTATACAAGTATACCTTAAAAGAAGTTTCTTCAAGCATTAAATTTTAAAAAAAATGAAAGAAAATACCTGTTAAACGAAGAGGGGCAATTGAATATTTTTTACTATTGTTTTCGGAGATTTTGAGAAAAAAATATTTTATTAATTTTATAGTCGTAGAAATACGTAGGTATGTAACATTAATAAAAAAAATGAGCCAATGAATTATAGGTTTGTGTTACTTTTCGATTATTTTTTCGATTATTACCTTGAATATTTTGCAAAAGTATGCATGAAAATATTTTCAGACTTTGGTCATATTAAAAGGTATTATGTTTGAGTAGTTGAGTACAAATTACTTTTGACAACTTTGAAGCTGTAATACACACACATACGTAAGATTGTTGGAGGAGTATAAACGCATTCTTAAATTATACAAGAGTATACCTTAGTTTCTTCAAGCATTAAATTAAAAAAAAAATGAAATAAAATACCTGTTAAACGAAGAGGGGCAGTTGAATATTTTTTACTATTGTTTTCGGATATTTTGAGAAAAAGAAATATTTTATTAATTTTACATAGTCGTAGAAATACGTAGGTATGTAACATTAATAAAAAAAAAATCCAATGAATTATTGGTTTGTGTTACTTTTCGGTTATTGTTTCGATTATTACCTTGAATATTTTGCAAAAGTATGCATGAAAATATTTTCAGACTTTGGTCAATATTAAAAGGAATAGCTATCTCTTCCAGCTATTTGCATTAATGCAAATAGCTGGAAGAGAGCCATTTAAACATTACGTATGGACATTAAGGGGGTTCCTTAACAAGGAATTCCTTGTTAGAAAAAAATAAGCAAATAAATAATAAAACCCCCTTAATGTCCATGCTGACAAAGCTACAGAAAATTAAGAATACTGTTTATGTCTATTAAGCCCATTAAAGAACGAGTAATTGGAGATTTTGTCCATTTTATCCTAGACACTAAGAAAAGTATGCCTTCTTTTTTTTTTTATTTAAAATAAATTGTTCTACGATTTTTGATAAATTCGGAATTATGTATCGTGCTGCCATCTTCAAAACAATGGAGTAACAATATCAAACCAATACGAAATTCTTCAATTGTAAATTAGTGGAAATAAGATTCAGCTTTTATATTTGTGCTGTTGATATTAAAAAAAAAAAAAAAAGAGTAAAAGAAATGAGTAACTGGAATGTAAATTTATTTGCTTATTAAAAAGTGTGAAAATGTTATTTATCGAGATTATCCATTCAATAATTAATTGAAGTGTTTTTTGTTTTAATTACTTTATGAAAGTAGAATAAATTATCTTTTAGATAATGTATAATGTAAGGAAAAAAAATAATTTATAGTATTTTATAAACAAAAAATAAAGAAAAAACGTACAATATGGAATATTTTTTTTATTCAATTTTTTTTATATAATTACTCTTTTTCTGTTTCTTAGACTCTAGTTCCTATTTAAATTTCTCCTGAAATTTATTTGATCTTTTAATAATTTATTATTCATAATAATGATGAAGTAAGGGATGTTATTAAATTAATAAAAAAAACCTTCACGTCCACCCTTCTCATGTAAAATTTTCGTGTCGCCATCTGTTTCATATATTGAAGCGATTTGTGTTTTCTGTTCCGTAAACCATATGTATTTTCAAAATTTTAACAAGGAAAACCAAAGTAAAAAATATATTTTAAAAGTTTTAAAATTTTATATAATTATGTGAAATATTTTTAAATGATTTTTATGGTATTTCCATACAGATTTTTTTTTGTGTATAATGGAATAAAAATTATATTCTTGTTTATAATTTTTGCAGTTACAATTAAAAATATTGATTGTACTTTTTACAAATATTTTCTTTTTATGGAAACTTAAGATTTTTACACAATCAAAATGAATAAAAATTAATGAATATGATGTCAACAATTTAACTTTATTCTTGTTTAATTCAGAATTTTTTTTCTATCTGTCAAAAAGCTATTGTTTGCTGATAAATGTTAAAATATTACTGCCAATGAAATTTTTATACGGATTTGAAATAACTATGTTTAGTTCATCTCAACACTGATAGATGGCGCTGCGTAAAACATTTTGAAGCAGTCCTTGTTCGGAGGGAAAACTAAGATTTAGGTACTATATAGGAGAAAAAAAAATGTAGGACGGAGAATTAGGGGGAATTTATGTTTTATCATTGCCAATCGCCACTATTAGACTTAAAAAGTCAAGAGATATGTTGGAAGAAGCAGTAATAATAATATTTTTATTTAATATGTTATTATATGAAATTAAAATAAACAACTGCTTACAAATTGAAGTAAATTTTGAATTGATGATTGAAGTAGCTTTATTTTTAAAGAAATACATGGTATATTACTGCATGTATTTATAAGTGTACAATACATAACAAGCTATATACAGTAATATTCAAATTTCTAGCTCTCTAACGAACCTGAAAAATATATTGTAATTGTTTTTCATGAGATTTAACAAAGAAGTGATGCTTGAATATTAATTAAAACCTATCTAGCTGTTCCTCATTATGCTTTGGATGTTCAAATGTGGAGTTTTTTTGTGTGGATTAATCATTGAATGCATTTTTTTTACATATTACATGGTTTTATACGTGAATTACTCATATGATACAAGTTATTTTTTGAAAAGTTAATTTTTCAACATTAATTCTACAGAAAAGTATTATTTTAACAGTTAGCGGTTAAAGTTTAAACTTCTTTCTTCCTATGGTCTAAATCTAAATAAATAAATAATTTTGACTCAGTGATTAATTTTTCATTTTGCAACATGTATACATTTTATGCAAAATATGTATTAAAATGTAAGTTTATAAGTGATTATTTATAAGTAATTAATCGAAAATTTAATATATGCAGATAATATATTGTTTTTTATTAGAGAAAAAAAAGGTTAATAACATTAAATATATTTGTGTCTTACATTACATACATTAAAAAAAATACATTTGTAAATAAACAAATTTTTCAAATTTAACTGATGATAGATTTTTTAGAATTTGGTTAGCATCATAAGGGTATTAAAAGTGCTTTATTATGCTTATTTTATGAAGTATTATAAGAAACTTGAAGTTTGAGAAAAGTTTAAATTTTAAATCTTCCTACAATTTATTTTTTTTAACTTACATGTGCTCACAAACAAATATTTTATTTCTTAATCTGATCTACAGTTTGGGTCACACAACAGTCATACCAAAGACCTCCATGTTTCAAATTTAAATTTTCAACAAAAAAAAAAATTCTCACCAATTTATTCTTTAATAATCTCTCTTTTCTAAATAAAAGTTTATGGTTAACGGTTTCCAGCGAAAGACATTTTAATTACTGAACCGAATGCCAAATTTCTGGTATCAAAATGCCCAGATTCTTTCGAGGATTTACAGTAGACTTGTTGGATTTTGTTAAAAAAAATTATCAATTTTAAAATATTTCCATTTTTTAATATTACGGATTAGGTCGCAGTTACAAAGTAAATATTGTGAAACAACTTATTAGAATCCAATCAAAACCACCCATTAACGCCATATTTTATGATAAAACAATGTTTTTTTTTCACGTTTTCAAAATGTACTTTAAAGTACTTTCCAGATAAAATATCCTTATTGAAGACTGATAAGATTATTCTAAAAATTTACATATCTGCTATTTCATACTAAAATTTCACACATTTTGTCTGAAACTTAAAAAAATAATCTGATTTAAATCAAAAGTTTTAACTACCACAATTTTAAAATATTAGTATTAGATTATTATATGCTTTAAGGAAATGTTTCCAAGGATTATTGGCTTAAGTAGTTCTCATCGCTGTGACTGAATTTTGAGTGAAATTAAGAATTCAATTTAGAAATATGATTAGTTAAGCTCATGTGTATATGTTACGGACAATGTGATAAATCCGGGCAATAATAACAATGCTCCCGTATTTCGGGCTAAGTGATAAATACTAATTGATAAATGCCATTTAATTTATCACATCGCCCGACTCACTTCAGGACATTATTAATAATGCCCGGTTTATCACATTGCCCGTACCATATTTTATAGAATCTTTTTATCACGATTTTTTTTACCGAAGCTCCTCCTAGCAACCCAACATGCTTTCTATTTACTCAATTTTTCCCTTCAGTATAGTGACGTCGTAGGGTCAAAAAACATTGCAACCAAATATAGTCATATTTTTGTTTCAACCCAGACTTGTTACATAACACCTTTTAAGGTATTAAATTAAAATAATAAGAGACAAACCCTTCATGACACTCCATGTTTACAAACAATTGATATTATAAATTTTAAAAATAGTAAGAGAAATCCTAGTGTTAAATAGTATATCTGTAAGTTTCTATAACACTTTTATCAGTCTTTGAAAGACATTTAATTTGGAAAGCCTTTTTAAAACGTGAAAGGAATTTGTTTTTATCATAAAATACAGTGTCAATTGATCGTTGTGATTGGATGGATAATAAGTTGTTTGACATTTATTTGCTTGGTATGTAATTGCAACATTATCCGTAATCAAAATGAATAGAAATATTTTAAAATTATATTTTTTTTAGTAATTCTAAACTTTTCCTCCGAATCCGAACACTTTGATAAAAAAAAATGTTTTACGATCAGTAACTAAAAAAAAAAATTCTCTGGAAACCATTCACCAAAAACCTTTTTTGTAGAATAGAGAGACAACCCACCAACCAAACAAAATAAACAAATAACAACATGACATTTCGCATACACTTATATTTATTAAATCTGTCTAAAAAGTTATAATTTTAAAAATTTAAAAAGCAATATAAAAAAAGATGACTCTCTTGAAGTAATTTAGAAAGTCTTTTAAGGAAAAGGATCATCAAAATACGATGAGTCAGGCAATTTAGAGGAAATCACCTGTAACCCAACCCCAAAAATCAGACTTTGCAGAAAATAAAACAACCTTACTCCCCGATAAGTTTCAGGAACATAATCCAGCACCCCACTTTTGACTAAATAAACCCGCAATCAGACAGAAAGCTTTATTTTGGGGGGTGCTCATTATTTTAATAACATTCTTTCGTAAAAATCGAATACTTACTTTCATGCAGAGAAACATCATTAATCGCGGCATTCTTAAATTATCTCGAGATTTCAGAGGATTTTTCTTAAATTTTCTAATTTCTGCAGACTACTTCTGAAAATTGATTTTATTCCTGGTAGTGTATAATTTTTAAGAAACTCTCCCTTTTAGAATATTAAAACAACCTAGTATATTTAGCAATCACTTAGGCTGATTGTGCCGTGATAACCATCAAGAGTCGCAAAAAGCAGTTGGAGGAATTTGTAAACCTTTTAGTAGAAGGTCTTTTTCCCAAAAATGACGAATATTTGAAAGATCTTCTTTCCATGTATTAGGTTACGATAACAGTCCCTGAAATGTAATACGATGAACAGTTTTTATTCTTTCTTCAAAACATTGTGGGTATGCATAGGTTCAGTTTTATGGTATTTTGTTTATGAGAAGTTTATTTTTAATTTATAGAAAATTAGAGGTTCTAATTTGTTCATTAGTAATATGTATCTCGTAATTGACAGGTAAGATAATTTAATGGTTATTTATGGAGTTGTTAGAGATTTCGTAGTCAAAATGATGTTTTGAAATCGTTAAATAAAAAATGTTATAGTTTATTTTCTACAACTAGGGAGTTACCGCCCCCTGCTCGCTAAAGCTCACCGACCCCCGTAAACCTTTTTAATTGCTTCCTCACAAAATCTAGATCACTGAACTTAACTCACTTTATAAAACAATAAAAACAATAATCCAAAAGAAACGTCAACTAACTTTCCAAACATACGTCATCTCCATTAACAGCAACTCTTATAAAAGTTTGAATATTTATTAACTCTGACTTATTAATAATTTTATCAAAATGTTTCCCTTAAAAAATATCCAGCAGGTCTATTAATAACAATTGTTATTCAACATTCTGAAAAAAAAATAACCCGTACACTAATGAATCTTTTAAATTCAATACTGTACCGCCGAGTAACTCGTTAGTATACCTAGTGTTTCATCATTCATATTTTTGTTTAAACCCAGACTCGTTAAACAATACTTTTTTAAGCCATTAAAAATAATAAGAGACAAAACCTACATGACACTCAATGTTTGCAATTAATTTCGATTTTCAGACTAAAAATTATAGGATATTTAAGACCAAATGTGTAAAATTTTAGTATGAAATAGCATATCTGTAAGTATTTAGAATACTTTTACCAGTCTTTTAATGATATTTAAGTTAGAAAGTACTTTTTTAAAACTTGAAAAAATTTGTTTCATCATAAAGTATGGCGTCAAATGGTAGTTGGGATTGGTTGCATAATAATTTGTTTAACAGTACTTGCTTTGTAACTGTGACCTTATCCGTAATCATAAAAAATGGAAATATTTTGAAATTGAGAATTTTTTTTGAAATTCTAATGGCCTTTTGCGTATCCTCAAAAGAATCCGAACAGTTTGGTACCAAAAATGTTTTATACGGATCAGTAATTAAAAAGTTTTCTCTGGAAACCGTAAACCAAAAACTTATTCTTAGAATAGAGATGTTCTTTTCTTTAGTTATTTAAGCCTTTTTTGACTCTCACTTTCAGATAAGAAGCTTAAGAAAGCCCTAAAATTTATGAAAAATGAAGAACGATCGTTCATTTACTCACTGTAATAAAAATCCTGGCCCTTTCCTCGGAAAAACTGGGCCGCTGAGTTGCCCATTTTTTCCAAGTAATATATATGTACTTGGAAAATAACAGGAATTTTCAGGTAAACATTCAAAAACATTTCTGAAAAATATCCCTTTTTGGTATTTCTGAGAAATGTTTTAATTTTTTTCCCCTAACTTTCCTGTTATTTTACAGGAACATTACTTGGGAAAAAATGGGCAGCCCAGCTACCCTGTTTTTCAAAGGAAAGTCACAGCATTTTTTACAGTGCTTTTCCCTTATCTTCCCCAAATTTTCAAAATATAGCTGTTCATATTATTATTTAACAAAGATAACATTAGAATAATTGATAAAAACAAGAAAAAGTATAAGCCTCACTTATAAGTCAGACAACATGACTAATAATGATGTCGATTCTTAACCGGTACAAGTCTCATTTTCGTTCACATGCAGCTGGGTTTTAATTGAAAAAAGTTTCACAATTAAAATTCGAAGATTATGCTTGAATGAATGATTGTCTCACATTTATGAGGTCTTCCTGCAATTATTGAATTTTATTTTAGTGGGATCCTCCAGAGCAATTAAATTCCTTATTTTTCGAGGTTGTGTGGTTAACTGTTCATTCACTGGGCAGTTCACCCTATAGGACGTATATCTGTTTAAAAATTACAGTGAATAATTATTTCAATATTATTCAAATAAACAACACATATATTATCTCCTCGGCTTTTTTAGTAGCTATTGTAGTACTTTTCACCCATGTAGCAAGCATTTCCCAAATTTTGTGCTTGAAAGACATTTATGAAAATTATTCTCTCAAATTCTAACACAAGACTACTTTTGTATTTTTTAAAAATCATTTAAAACTATAAATTTTAAGTACAATACAACTTTGAATTTTCAGAAAATTTAAGGTATACGAACCCTAAAATATCTGTGTAATTTAATTTTAACTTCAAACTATTATTATACTCCATTTAATAAAATTATTTCCTTATCCAAGTAACCCACTTTTTCAGTATTCCACTTGACAGGCTTGATTTTATTCCACTTATCCAGGCAATCTCTTGCTTTTCCTTCGCTTCAAAATCTTTTTATATGCAACTAGCTGATATGCCCGGCCTTGCACGGGTGGAGTGTATCAATTTATTAAAATTTTCTCAAGTTACATGCCTAATTTTCTGTAACCATAATTACCAATCATCCTGGTAGTTTTTCATATCCCGGTGTTCCCAGTATTTTTTCATATCCCGGTGCCTTTTTCATCTTGGTGTCCCCGGTGCCTTTTCATCTCGGTGTTCCCGTTGCATTTTCATCACCGTGCTCCCTGTGCCTTTTCCCTCCCGGTTCCAACTGTGTAAATCTAACCTAACCATCCAGTTCCGGTGTTGCACATTTAATTACGACAGTTACCCAATTATCCATTCTAAGTGAAAAAAATCCATTATAATTATTACAGACTTTTGAAATCCCAAAATTTGTAAATACCCCCTGTTTAAATTGAAAAAAAAAAATCCCGTTAAACTACACCAAAGAAACAAATTATAAGGTTAAATAACAAATTGATCTAGTGTTTCTATCATCAACTTTCTAAAAAAACTGCATGATGTAATCTTTACTTTAACCAGTCTAATTCTTAAAACTTTCTATTTCAACTTAAAGTTTCATGGAAAATGAAGTTTTTAATAAGAAAATACTGTTATAAAGTTTTTTATAAGGGCCGTTTTTAATTTTTTAAATTATTAATAACCTTTTTAAAACAATTTTAGCCAAGTTTTATCTTTAAATACTTTGTTTTATGTTTAAAATTGTTTTTGTTGTATTATTTGCAACAATGCGAGTTAAACAGATCTTCTTTAGCGGAGAAGTAAGGTGAATTTTACAAAAAGGCCTTTTAGGGGGTGAAGGGGTGGTTTTAGAAATTTGGAAATGATGTCATTGTCTTTCCCCCGTCCCCATACGTATGTGTACCAAGTTTGGTTCGATTCGGACGGGTAGTTTTGGAGAAATTGAGCCAAATCTGTTCCGGACAAACCCAGGCAGGAACCCAGGCACGGACACCTTCATTATATATAGAGAGATGTCATTGCGTAAATATAAGAAACCTTTAATTCAACCATTGTTTCGACAAAATATGTCAATACCTATAAGTGATAAGGGGCCGTTCAAAAATTACGTAAGCACATAAGGGGGGGAGGGGGGTTACTCTTTGCTTATTTTTGCTGACAAGGGGGGAGGGGGACTATGAGTAATGTGACCAGACGTCCCGCTGAACGGATATCGATCCTAAATTTCCCGCTTTTTCATTAAAGTCCTGCTTTTCCGACTAAATTTCATCAAACGAGAAAAGTGTAAGGAAAAACCTGGATTTTTTTTCATTAACTTCGAGGGGTAATCTTTGAAAAGTTTTTAGTTATTAGGCCGAACCCATTCATACGTTGATATTTAAAGGTTAAAAACAATGGATTTAATTTAATCATTACAGAAGGGTGTGCGTTCTGTTAGATATGAACTGTCTATTTAACATTTCTCTCCCTCCTGGGCGATAAAGCGCCAAACCCGGAACTCTAAGAACTCTCCTTCGAACTTTTGTTTATTATGAAAAGCTACCTTTCGAAATCGCCGCGTGTTTTTATCACTCTTTTAATATGTTATGTAAATGATAGAAGTATCTAATTAAATCTAATTTCTAGTAATTAAAGAAGCTCCTTTTCATTTTTCCACATCTAATAACAGCAGCGGACAATTATTTTGATGTCTACTGGATGAAACATAGATCTACGCTTCCCCAGGTAGGCTGCATGCTTCATATTTATTTATCTGCTACCGAGTATATATTTGAAATAACCAACAGATTATGAGACTGATAAGTAGCGTGAAATAAGTGTAAACAAGTGGTGTAACTTATCAAGCAAAGTGATTAATTACGAAGTTATCCTCAAAAACGAAAGTAATAACTATGTCTAACCAAAACCAAATTGTTAAACTAAACACTGACAATTACTCAACTTGGAAATTTAAGATGGAGATGTTTTTAATAAAAGAAGATCTATTTGATGTTATTGAAGATGATCCCCCCAGACCTGTTGATGCCAAATGGACTAAGCGTGACCGACAATGTCGAGCGCTGATTAACTTGTATATTGAGGATAATCAAATCATTCATGTAAAATATGAAAGCAGTGCAAAAGCCACCTGGGATAAACTAAAAACAATCCACGAAAGAGCTAATCTCTCAAGTAAACTGTATCTTCTAAGAAAGCTTTACAGTCTGAAACTAAGTGAAGATGGGGATATGCAACTACACATAAACTCCCTCTTAGAGCTAATTGATAAACTCAAAGCTATAGGAGAAGAGATAAAAGAAAACCATGTATCCGCCCTTCTACTCTGTTCAGTACCTAGCTCTTACGATACTTTAATAACCGCGCTGGAAGCAAGACCCGAAAACGAATTAACTCCGGAATTCATTAAGGGGAAATTAATTGACGAACATAACAGAAGAGTTGAGAACGACACATCGGAATCTAAGGCACTAAAGGTATCCTACAGAAACAAACCAAAAAGGGATAAATTCTGCACGTATTGCCATAAAAACAACCACTTTAGGTCAGAATGTTTTCACCTAAAACCAAAACAAAAGCAGAAAAACGAATCTCGCCAAGGAACCTACAATGACGCTCAAAAAGCCAAGGGGAATTACCGCCAGTACAGCGAAAGCAAATCGTGTAACCTCGCGGCGCCGGAATGTGAAAAAGAGAAAAAACAGCCTACCGATGATATTTCCGAAGAAAGGCGCACCCAAGAAATGAATAAAGAAGTAGCGCTGAGCACAAATCGAAACTGGGAAAAAGAACACAGAACGAATGAAAGTTTTGTAATTGACAGTGGAGCCTCAAATCACTACTTTAACAACAAAAAGTATTTCAGCGAATTAAAGGATGTCCCACCCTCGAATATAAAAATAGCGGACGGATCTGCGATTGACATAAAAGGAATAGGAAATGTCAAATTTAAAACCCAAGATTCTAATGGCACCACTGACGTAAAAATAACACAAGCACTGTACGTTCCCGATCTAGAAACTAACTTAATATCCGTTAAGAAGATGACCGAAAAAGGCCTAACGATCATTTTTGAAGAAAATGAATGCAAAATTAAAAGAAAGGATGAAATACTCTTAAAATGCAAAGCTACTAACGGGCTATACCAGTTACAAGCAACCCAGTCACAAGCAAGTCAGTCACATGCTACCACCGCTTTACTGTGCACAAACAAGAACTGCGTCAAACTATGGCACAGACGCCTAGGACACAAAAATAATGATGCAATCAAAGAACTAGTAAGAGAGAATTTAGCAGACGGAATCTCACTAGATAACTGCAAGCACGATACTACATGTACAGACTGCATAAAATGCAAGCTCACAGATAATCCATATCCTAAAGAATCAACATTTAGAGCCACGAAACCCCTTCAACTCGTTCATTCAGACGTATGCGGACCAATTGAAACTCCATCCGTGAGTGGAAATCTGTACTTCGTAACCTTTATAGATGATTACAGCAGATTCACAATGATTTACCTAATGAAGAAGAAAAGCGAAGTGACGGAAAAGCTGAAGCAATATGTTGCCTTAACCAGTAACAAATTTGGAACAAAGTTGAAAACGCTAAGAAGCGACAACGGAGGCGAATACCTCAACAAAGAGCTATCAAGCTACTTTGAACATCATGGAATTCAACACGAATTCACAGTTCCATATTGTCCAGCTCAAAATGGAGTTAGTGAGAGGAAGAATAGAACCCTCATAGAAATGGTCAAATGTCTTCTAGCCGACTCAAACTTACCGAAGAGGTATTGGGCCGAAGCAGTTATTACGGCAAACTATCTTCAGAACAGAATTCCTACTAAAGCCAACAAGAAGACGCCATATGAGTTATGGAATAAAAGGAAACCTGACCTCTCCTACCTGAGGACATTCGGATCCAAAGCCTTTGCATACATCCACAAAGCAAAAAGAGGAAAACTCTCAAACACCGCAACTGAAGGCATACTAGTTGGGTATGACAGCAGAAGAAAAGGATACAGGATCCTGCTCCCTGACGACAAAATAGAAGTATGCAGAACGGTCAAATTTATTGAAGCAAAAGAAATATCTGAAGTCACTCCGATAACTCACAAAGATCAAGAAAAGGAAAATGAAGAAACCGAAGATCCCGAATCGGATAACCAAGTAAGAAGATCCAACAGATCAACAAAGGGCCAACCACCAGAAAGATATGGTTATCATGCCGAAAACCCAGACGAATTTGAACCTAAAGACTGGAAGGAAATACAGACGATAAAGATAGAAGAAAGAGAAAAATGGATACGAGCCACAAAAGAAGAAATGAAGAGTCTTGAAGAAAATCAAACTTGGGAACTCGTAAATCTACCAAAGGACAGAAAATCCATAGGATGCAAGTGGACATTTAAAGCAAAACGAAACGAAAAAGGCGAAGTCTACCGATATAAAGCCCGACTCGTAGCAAAGGGTTTTAGCCAGAAATTTGGAACAGACTACGATGAAACATTTGCTCCCGTAGTCAAGCACACAACAATCAGAACATTCTTAGCTAGCGCAGTGCACTACAACATGAAAATACGTCACATAGATGTAAAAACTGCCTTCCTCTATGGAAAACTGGAAGAAGAAATATACATGGATCAACCTGAAGGATACGAGAAACCAGGAGAAGAAAACAAAGTGTGCAAGTTGAAGAAAGCCATTTATGGTTTGAAACAAGCAGCAAGAGCGTGGAATGAAAGAATTGCAGAAAGTCTTCTCAAGAACGAATTTAAACAAAGCAAAACAGATCCTTGCCTGTTTACGAAGGAAGATTCCATGTTTATTATTGTATACGTAGATGACATCCTGATAGCAAGTAAGAATGAAGATGAAGCTGCGAATATCATCTCAAAACTGAAGAAGGAATATGATATAAAAGATCTTGGAGAACCCAAGCACTATTTGGGAATGGAGATAACTAAAGAAAAGGATGGAAGTATAGGAATCAGTCAAAAAGGAAAAATAGAAGATATAATACGGAAGTTCGATCTTACTGACAGTAAACCAACCTATACACCTATGGAGACAAACTTCTGCAAATCAGAAGAAGACGAGCCAATGTCAAACAACACAGTTTATAGACAAGCCATAGGAGCCTTATTGTACCTAGCAAATGTCACAAGACCCGACATCTCAGCTGCTGTAAATCTCCTAAGTAGAAAATTAGAAAACCCCAAGAAAAGTGATTGGAAAGCCGTGGAAAGGGTCATTCGATACCTAAAGACGACCAAAGATCTCAAGCTGATGTTTAGAAAAGGAGATCCCACACTCAGGGCTTACGCAGATGCAGATTGGGCAAATGACCGAACAACAAGAAAATCGACAGGAGGAAACCTATTTCAAATTGGGAAGAACACCATATCCTGGAGCTCTAGAAAGCAAAACTGTGTCGCCATGTCATCGACAGAAGCTGAATACATCTCAGCAGCAAATGCCGCACAGGAAATTCAGTGGTTAATCCAACTAACCAACGACTTAGGTCTACCTCAACAACTACCTATCACCCTGTTTGAAGATAATAAATCATGCATAAAGCTGTCACAAACAGAGAAGAACAACGCAAGAACCAAAGCGATAGACATTAAGTATCATTTCCTACGTGACCTGCAAGAAAAGTCCATAATAGAAATAGAATATCTACCCAGCCACGACATGGTCGCAGACACTTTCACAAAACCTCTTCCTAAACCCCAATTCGAACGCTTTAGGAACTCATTACAGATCATGTCAGAATAGACATTCAGCGGGGGTGTTAGATATGAACTGTCTATTTAACATTTCTCTCCCTCCTGGGCGATAAAGCGCCAAACCCGGAACTCTAAGAACTCTCCTTCGAACTTTTGTTTATTATGAAAAGCTACCTTTCGAAATCGCCGCGTGTTTTTATCACTCTTTTAATATGTTATGTAAATGATAGAAGTATCTAATTAAATCTAATTTCTAGTAATTAAAGAAGCTCCTTTTCATTTTTCCACATCTAATAACAGCAGCGGACAATTATTTTGATGTCTACTGGATGAAACATAGATCTACGCTTCCCCAGGTAGGCTGCATGCTTCATATTTATTTATCTGCTACCGAGTATATATTTGAAATAACCAACACGTTCAGGGTGCTCATAAAGTTTAACCTCTTCTCGAAGTTTTGTACAGTTTTTCCTCTTCAAAAATTCTGCTGCTTTGGAAAACGTCAGTCCGTCCCAATTGTCGGAAAATGAGTTGAAACAATCTTTCAAAGAGTTTAATTTACGAAATTTTCTGGGCCCTAGACCCCCCATTTGTCACATTAAAAGTAATAATTAGTAAATGGAATACGAAGTTTAAGTAACACCTTATAATGATCTTAAAAAAGTCCTTCACCTTATTACATGTGTGTGAGATCAGTGTATTGGGTTACCCTCATTTAAAAAAAAACACCCAATTTATTAGGAGGGGTTCTTGCAAAATTTATTTTCATGTGAGATTTAAAATCTTCTGTTTCATTAAAATATTGAAAATCTGAAAAAAAAAGTATAACCTTTCTAAGTCAGTGAAACGTCCCGCTTTTTAGATTGAAAAATCTGGTCATATTATGAGAGATACTTACGTAAGAAGTTGCAAACACTGCATTTTTGAAAATATCCTGTTTCTTGCATAACTAATCTCGAAATTCAACCGAAAATAAATTTCACAAAAAAACTTACGTAAGAAAAAATGTAATCATTTTTCACAAGGAAAGTTTTAACGATAGGTTAAGTGTACATGGAGAACAATGGGCTTATATGTAGATATCTAAGCATCACTTAATATTTTGTACAAAAAAGAACAAGCGGCCCCTAGGCTAAATGATGAGTTATATCTTTTATTGACGATTAAAATGTGTTTATCACTCCATGATAATATTTATTTCCAAGCACACATATCTCAAAATATTCAAGTTACTAAAAGCGGAATAAAAATGTAAGTTTTGAATAGAAAGAAAATTTATTCCACTTATAAAGGCTCCGAAATTCCACTTAAAGAGGAATTTGGTGCTCTTATAGGGGTCGGGACCGACACTTTTCGTTCCACTTATTGAGGAATTCCCTCTTATCCAGGTTATCCAGGTATGAATAAATTATTCGTGTAGGATTTCAGATTAAGTTAAAACACGAATCTGGCATGCACATTTATTTTAACCATCTTAATGATTTTTTTATGTTAAACATTAAATATTTATTAGTTTTAAAAGTTTTTTTTTATTGAAAAATGTACTTTTTTGCACATTTTATTTCTTTAAATAAAATTTCCAAAATTTCCTTTTTCAAGATCTAGATATAATTACAATTTTTTTCTAAACTGTAATTATTTACAAATACCATTAAATTACATATATTTTAATTGCATAAAGCACAAACATGCAATCAAAAAGTATTATTTCAGTATAAAATACCTACTCATTGCCAACATTCTGCCATATCTGTTTATGTCAGAATCCTTTTACGTAAGTCAAATATAATTTAGCACATTAGTACTCCAGGTCAACTAATTCAATATTTGAGTTCCTAGAATCCCTTTGCATATAATTTTGATGATATCATCAAAACTAAACAAATTGTCTTCACTTCAATCTTCAAAGTCAAAAGGTTTAACGCATTTCTCCTTCAATGTTCTCAAGCTCCTTTCATGTAGATGACTTAAGAGAAAATATGTTGTTATTTGTATATAACATATATTTCTTTATTATAAAGTTTTTAAAAATTCCAGGTAAATACTTCATAATATCAATCGAAAATAATCCTTTCTTTTTTATTAGTTCTAATGCGGATTAATGTTTTATTTTTCGTGATAGTGGGAGGGGGTTTTTTATAAACAAATATTCAAAAACTTGTAAACCTAAATGAAGAAATTTTATGTTTTATTGGGTATGTTGTATAATTCTTCCCACACGACCCATTCTTTTCAAATAATTAATTTCTTAAAAATCCCTTTTATAGTAATTAATTATGTTTACGTAAATTGTCGAGTACTAATGTAAAGGATACGGATAAATGAATTATAATAGATTTTCAGTTATTATTTTCTGTCTTCCATAAGTGCTCTCAAATTTTATGATATATGCAACAGGTTAGGTCAAATAAAGGCTCTCAATACTTAGAAATGTTTTTCGGTTAGATATTTACTCATTTCCCACTTCTGTAAATATGTAAAAGATTTCTGGAAACACTACGAGGTTATGAGACATTTTAATTTCGATTTAGACTCTGCAAACAATTTTTCTCTATGTAAATTTACTTTAGTACTTTTACTGAAATTAAATTTTCAAAGGGACTTTTCACCCATAAATTTACCAAAGACATTTATGTCTTAGATATTTAATATTTCCTAATATTATAGTAGATATTTAAATTTAATAAAAATTGTTATCCACTAACTTTCTTTTTCTTTTTTCTTTTACTATGAAACACCGCGAACGCTGCACACAAAGCTAAACACACTCATTAACATTTATTGCCTTCAAATTGACAACATTTTAATTGCGTTGTTTGGCAGGAATTTTTTGACACTTTATCGTGTTGTGATAGTATTCTGTATATGTTTTTTAAGAGTGCGCAAGAAATGTGTTTTTATCGATAAATGAGTATTTAGATTAGGGAGTTTAAGAATTAAACAGGTGCCGTTAAAAAAAACATTCTGAATTACTCGAAACTAAGTTAGGTGGATACGCACTACTGTCATTTTAATAATATCTCAAGTCTGAAGACGAAGTCCGAGAACAAAAATTTTTAGTGAAAAATAAAAACAAAATTAATTGATGCTTTATTTCTTCGTCTAAATTACTACATTTACGAAGGCAAGTATGGTGTGATATAGTGACAGTAATTAAGATATTGAATATGTATTGATGAGATCAGTGGCTTATGAAGAAATTTATTTCGGGTGGGGCCCAAAATTACTCCTCAGCCTCTCACGCATTTTTAATAGGTCCAATGTAACTTTTTAATAAATTTTTAAGTAGAATTTGCATCCTAAACAACTAAATGTTAGGAAAGTTATGAGAAATAAAGGTACAAGTACCAGAGGGGGGTCCTCCCCCAGAAAATTTTTGGAAATTTGACTAAAAAAACAAGATTTTAACTAGCTTTGGTACACCTAGTCCGAATTTTGGAAATACATTTGAGGTGGGCAATTTTGGGGCATTTTTGCAACTAAACATTGTTCTTAAAGGAAAATTATAGCTCGAAGAGTAAAGTTTTTTTTGAACTTATATCAAGAATAAATTATATCAAGCAAAATTATATCAAGCGGGCCGCGGGTTGGCCATGCCTGTACTAGACTGAAACGTTACTTGACCCTGTATGAGGAAACAAAAAAAAGTAGTTCCCAGCGCAGTGTCATAATTTGGAGTGAAATTAACCTTTTAAACGCCGCAATTCAAATTTTAAATTAAAGGTTCTGATTTTTCGCTTAAATGGCTTGTTTCATCATTACTAAAACCAATCTTGCGATTTTTTGGCAGAAAAAAATTCCTAAGTAGGATTTTGAGGATGTTCCCATTTGGGAACATCGGCGTTTGGAGTGAAGTTTTTAGGGGGATTTCCAAAAGGCATATATTTCAAAATTAATTCAAGTAAAACTACTGAAATAGGTTTCTACTCAATAATTTTGAACATTTTTATGATATTGGACTGTTTCTTCGTATTTAATTCCCATGGTGGGACGATTGGGTAAAATTTTATAGATTTTCATAAGAAAAAATTTCCATATTTATTACATGCGTGACACTTTTCCGTACATTTTTATTGCACAATGAGTAATTTTTCGGTATAAAAATACGAAAGAACGTCCCCATGCGTTTCAAAGCTAAACAGTTATCTTTCTGCGTGAAAAATTAGTTTTAATTACTGTTCTATCCGGATATCTAGCAAAAAATCCATGAATTGCATTCAAATTTAATTAGCTTTCAAAAGTGATAATCATAACTATCTCCATTGATTTGTTAAAGCTGTGTTTCTCATGGAAGATTCCAAACTAAACAACATATCTCTTACATCCAACTTACGTTAGAAGAGTGTTTTTAGATGTACACACTTTTCATTATTTTCAAAATTCTTCAAATTTATACCTAAAATTTTTATGTAAAAAAGAGCACTTGAACAAAATAAGTAACCAAGTCCTCAGAAGTACTCAAATATGCCCTTTGCATAACCCCTAATAATAATTACTGAAAATTAATCGGTCAGGGAGTTAGAAAAACATACAAAAGTAGGAATCTGCTATAAAGGTTTGGCATTTATTCCTCCATAAATCAGGTGAAAAAAAATTAAAATTATGGATTTAGAAATTTAAAACATCATGATTAACCTCTTTAGATCCTTTGAGACAGAAAAGGTTATCAAAATTAAAGAAAATAAGAAATAGCTTGAATTTTTACATCTTATAAAAATCCCCTCAAAAACTATACCCCAAACGCCGATGTTCCCATTTGGGAACATATACGTTGAATTGGTAATTACTCTCCGAAATTGGAATATGGAGCTATTCTGCCAAGCCAATTGAAAATATGTGTACTTAAGCTACCTAAACACAGCATAATTATTTAAAACTGAATTTATTTAAATTTATCATAAATTGAAACTTGTGCAACTTTTGGAAGAGCCAAAAATCTGTTATTTTGATATAAATTCCACAAAAAGGATTAAATTGCACGTGAAAAACTTTTGCATGTAAAATAACTTCATATCTTTGAGTTTCTTACTACCAAGTATCAAATTCCTGCATGAAAAATTAAGTGGTGAAAAAATTCCCTAAAGTGATGTTCCCATTTGGGAACATCGGCAGGTAAAAGGTTAAGAACGTCAAATTAAAAATATGATTATGTGTTGATGATGATTAGTTTGTTAAACCACGGCTTACTAGACTATACAGGCTAGCCGAGTACGGAAATCATTGTAAATCCAGATGGCATTATTGGACCAACTGAACTGGCAAAGCATATCCACAGTGTTGAAGGTGGTGGGTGATATAGGTAGGTCTTGTAGCGCTCCAAGCGGGAAAAGTTGTCAAATGGTTTTCATTGTTTAAAACTCGGCTAGCCTGTATAAGTATCTAGTAAGCCGTGGTTAAACCCATGCATACAAAGCGTCTTTCTATCACGATTTGCGTACCGAAACTGCTGGTAGCAACCAAACAGGTTTTCTGTTTACGTAGTTTTTCCTTCCACGTAGTGACTTCTTGCTTGTTAGTGACGTCATAGGGTCAGGAAACGTTGCAGTCTTGTATAGTATAAATATGTTTAGAAGTTTAGAATCTGAAATAATAAATAAAAAAAATAAATGTAATAAAAAATAAAGGAATCAATATGTAAATTTTGTGCTAAATGCAGCAACTATAAAACGTAATGAAATTAATAAAATAATTAGAATATAAATTAAAGTTGTTACAAAATTAAATTAAAATAATCAAAACTTGTAGGGTCACTCTCAGGCAGATATCCAAGTGATGGATCTTTTCTTAGGGGGCCAATTTCCAAAAGAAAAACCGGCACCGCCCGTGACCTAATGATCCAAAGGACCCTAACAACTGAAATACAACTCTTAACTAAAACAAAACAAAAAAGAATTGGATAAAAAAACACACCAAATGGCAAAGAAGAAAAATAATCACCTTCAAAGAAAGCATTTAAAATCCAGTAAAAAACCATAGCCAAAACCCCAGTTATATTGAATACTTATAATCGCAATAACTTTTCGAATTTTATAGAATTAAAAGTATTTGTAACAACAAAAATTCACATTTAAAGGCTACAAATCGTTTTTTAAGCTACTTGTAATCAAACCCTTACCAAACTAATTTTTGTAACATAGAAGATGATATTAAAAAAAAGCTCGGCCAGCATGGTGTGATTATACTGTTCTAGAACTGGTTTTGGCAATGGTTTTTAGTGGATTTTAAATGTTTTCATTTGGACGGTGTTTCTTTTTTGCATTCGGTAAGTGTTTTCGGATTCCAATTGTTTTTGTCTTGTTTTACTTAAGAGTTGTATTTCAGTTGTTAGGGACCTCTAGATCATCGGGACACGGGGTGGGTTGCCGGTTTCCCTTTTGGAAATCGGCCCAATTATAAATGATCCATCACTTGAATACCCGCGCCTTAAGAAGTTCTTGGGCGGTTTCCAAGCTTTAATTTATTTGAATGTAACGTTCTAATTATTTTATTTAGAATCTGAAAATGATCTTAAATTTAGATCGATCACTATAGGAACACATTTTCTGTCCTTGTAATTCTTTTTGAGCAACAATTTTACAGCACTATGTTAACTTTTGAACCCTTACAGATATACTCATAAGAGTGGTACCTAGGCATAGTAAAGTGACAATGCCCTATCCGATGCAAAAACATTCAACGCCTCCTAGTGTTAATGTTAGGAGTTATAATTATTTTAAAAAGTTTTAGAGATTCACTAAATTAGTCAGTTACAAAGCTAGCTGTAAAGCAACATCGATTTATTACGAAAAAGCACCTGGTGCAGAGAAATTCCTCAAAGACAACCCCTAACACCCACCCGTAGAATTTCCCAATTTTTACCTCCTAAAACGTTTCTCATAACGCGAAAATGAGAAATTCTCCTCTTTATGATCTAAGAATACTTTTAATCATTTATCTAAAACCTAAATCATGAAAATTAAAATTTCTCATTTTCACGTTATGAGGACCGTTTTAAATTCTACCTAATTGAGCGTGCGTTTTAGGGGTTCTATTCAAGTAATTTTTCTCTGCACAGGGTGTCTTTTTGTACTAAATCGATGTTGCTCTACAATTAGTCAATTACAACTTTGTAATTGACTAATTTAGCAAATCTCTAAAACTTTTTCAAAATAAAAATTATAACTCCTACACTGCCACTAGGGGGCGTTGAATGTTGTTGCATTGGATAGGGCACGGTCACATTACTTAACCCAGGCACCACTTTATGACTATATCTGTATAGGGGTTCAAAAATTAAAGGCCCCTTACAGATACCCCTATACAGGATAATATAATCTCTACGCAATCAACACTCTGCCTTTTGTTGAAAGTATTCATTATTTTGTCTATTTAAGTGTTTCAAAAGTGTTACACCCATTCGCAGTGACTTCAAAAATGTTAAAACTTTTGACACTAGCACAAAAAAAAAACATCACAGGACTAAAATTGAATCCAAAGCACCCTCAAAGCCACACGTCATCAATAGGATTACATCTCTCCCCGGTGGCAAACGATTCTTAAAGTCAGATGATCCTCCCCTCTCCTCCACTGCCTCGGAGCAGAAAGAAAAGAACCAAAATGATTATTCATAAGCTCCCACAGCCACCGTGAAAATATAACGATGCCCTTTTTGGGAGAGGCGAAGCAGCGGCATTTACTTTTTCCCTGCTGCGTCACTTAAGAGAGAATAAATCCTTTATGAGAGCCATCCTCTCTCCGTCTCCTTCCCGCTTTAAACAAATGATTTGCGGTCGCTTTTTTGGCAACGGGACGATTTATTTGTTTGAGGTTTTAACAACGAAAGAGCAGAGATTTTTTTTAATGGTACTTCTCTCTTAGATGATTGCTCGCCACTGTTTTACGGTCGTTTTTAACAACAGCGATGTAGTTTTTTTTTCTTCTTTCGTTGTGTCTAATGATTCGTGCTGTAATTTTGGTTTTTCGTCGTCTCCGAATTTGCACTCCATTAATTGGAGGCGGATGTCGCATGTATTTAAATGAAGGAGCATTAATTTGTTTCGTTAGACGTTTTTGAAGAAAGATGAGAACTACTCCGGAATAATTTCGAGTTCCTAATTATATTCATTATTACTCAGTTTGCGTAGATACAATTTGCTCCTAACGATCTATATGTAATTTTGATAGTAGGGCTCCGGCTAACCAAATATATTTCAATAATAGCTTGAGAGATTTTCATTTAACTTTGCATCGATGAAATATGAACTCAATTTTTGTGAGTTAATGATGTTTTTGACGGGTATGCTATACAGCCTTCACATTAAGTAAAATGTTTAATTGTAGATTCAGTAATATGGATTAATTAAGGATGACAAGGTCATCCTTAATTCATCCAAACTGTACTTAACAATATACTGTACTCCATAATTATTTTATCTTTAAATAACAAAACAAAAAAAAATGTAAAATTTCAATTGACTTCGAAGTAACATTTTATAATTTTTAATGATAGAAGTGTAGTTTAGAATTGTTTTCTATATAGTCTTAATATAATTTAATAAAATAGGAGAAGATATAAAAGTAATTTATTACTTGGTGGTCATTATAATATAAAAGTTTTGTAGTTCAAGTAAGTAAGTGAGAAATAATTTGATTTCGCCGACATAATTTCTTAAAAATATTACTTTTTGTTATGTAACATAAAATATTTATTAATAACTTTAACATGGTTATTTTTTTCATTTTAATAAAAGCACTGGTTTTAATTTTTACTTCATATTATGTCTCTTACAAACACAATATTTTTCTCCTTTTTTTTTCCGAAAACGCCTTAAATTTCCATTTGAACTATGTGTGTGACTATCTCATTTATAACTTCATTAATTGTTTTTTATCGTCTTATCAAGGTTGATTATTTTCATAAAATTAATAATTCACATATTGCTCATAATAGTAAATATTTTCATTTCCCGAAAACTTATCTGCAGTGAACTGTCCCAGACTTTGCTGTATAGAGTTCACTTTTGAGCTGTTTTTAAATAAATTCAATTTCATTCAATTTTAAATAAATTGTTCAAGGTGTCACAGATGGAGGATCGCCAGACAATTTATTTCGCAAAACTTAAATAACTTTTTATTTGAAACTCATAAATTTTTAATTCTTTTTTACTCTTTTTTATACATTTTAAATGCATTTTTTTTAGAATTTTAAAAACTAAAATTTTAATATTTCAAGAGAGGAAAATTGAAATAAAGTGATAAAACTATAAAGTATTAATAAAAGGTTAATTTTAATTTTAAAAAAAGGAGACTGAAGAGACGTGAGATTGTCTAAACTAGACGCTTTGGACCATTTCTCTTCCTGTGGTTGTTCTTATTACTTATCTACGTTGAAAATAAAGTTATGGATTTCTACATTCATAGAATTTTTTTAAACCTGTAACACTATGTGTATTAACATTTTTGAATTGATATCTTTCTTCCTTCTATCAAGCATTTTTCTTCCTATGCTATTCGTGCCTGCTGTTATGTATGAATTTCAGTTAACCTGTATGCAAATAATTTATTCCGTAATCATTAATACCGTAACTGTAACTTTAGCTTAAAACTATTTTTTAATGGCAGGTAATTTTGAACCGTTACGGCTGTAACTTAAGTCCATTAACCCATGTCATGCCGAAGCAGTATACTTACTTTGCGTTACCCAGTGGTGGGCACCTGTGGACCAAAGCCACGGAGGTGAAGCACTGTTGCCCACGCCACACACACATTCACACAGGCACAGCCCCTTTTTACAGGGGGCCACATTCATTCCTCACACACATAAGGACAGAAACTAACATCCATGCCAAACGGGGATTCGAACCCCAGACGAACGGCTTCGCAGTAAGATTTAACTTAAAACTATTATATATATAATCTACTGCTGATACTTGCTTGTATTCTTCTAAAGATATTATACCCCTGTTAAATGCTAATTAATATAATTTTGTATTTATAACTTGATTTATCGAAAATATGCAGAGATTTGAGCAAGTACAGACTTTTAATCCAACTCAAACTCGCACGTGGAAGGAATAGTAAAGAAAAATGAAAATTACTTTTATGCGTCTACGTGAGGAAGAAATTTCCATATACTATGGCACGTGTCTGATAAAACCAGATAGAAACATTAGACTTCGACTGAAAACTTTTTTCCCCACAATCTTTTACCAACATTTATTGCGTTTCTTTTGTCTGTACAGAAACCATTATCTTAATAAAGATGGCCGTGGAGAAAGTCGAAAACAACTTTGTCTTTATATTTCTAAACTAAAAAAAAAAATGAAAGTTTTTCCGGGGAAAACAAAAAAGGGGGTGAGTGAGATCACAAGTCACCTCAAACTATTGCTCGAACTGCGAAAATTTATTTTCAATTTGTGGCGACATCTTTCGAGTAGTTAGCCCTCCAAAAGTTTTGGCCAGGAGGACGACTTTTGCTCCTCATCCGCGTTGCCATGGCAACCACAGCATCCGAATGTTCTTCTCTCCTTTCGGGGCAAGAAGAGAGCACAGTTGGGAAGTCACGCCCTTTCTCCGAATGAGCCCTCCATTCACAGTTTATTGCTCGCCGTCAATCATCCCATCCGCGGATCCGATTGGCTGGCGGGGGCGAGGCTTTCCCGGAAAACACCGCAATTCTTTAAGACGATCGGATGAGTCGTGCTGTTTCTTAAAGGGTCCCATAAATTAACATTTGTGCCGCTGAGTTAATGAGATGTGCTGTAGCGTATTATCGATTGATACGAATCTTCGGCCTGGTGAAATCTAATCACGCCCGATCCTTTTATATTGACTGATGGGTTTATTAATTTTCTACTAATTGAGTTCCGAAGACTTGTTGGATTCCATCAGAAACTTCATCTTTGGTAGGTATGGAATTCCACTGGCCCTACCTCGGAAAGTTTTTGACGAGGGTACATGACAGAGAAACTTTCACAAAACCCCAAAACTTTCGGCGCTATTTTTAACTGCGTATCCTGCCTCCAGCTTTTAGCATGCAATTAAAATGTCTGAATGATAGACGAATGTAGTTTTTTATTTTTGTTCTTCAAAATTTATCAGGGCTATCCGAATCGAGATAGGATGCTCATTGAATTTTGTCCCCATAGACCTAGTTTGCTTCAGTACTTGGACTTTTTGGTGGTACTACACTACATATCTCCGTCTTTATACACCTGTGTTCAAAAATTAGGGATAGTTTGTGATTTTCATACCACCGTATACTACACGTTTTATCTTTTTCGTGTGTCCTTAACTTCAAAACCTGAAGTGTGACTTTGGGTTAAAATGGGTGGGATAAAATATCATTCAAACTGGCACAAGAAACTTATATATGCGTTTCCTTCAGTTAGTTTAATGTATATTTATAATCAATTTTTATCTTTATTCACTTCTATCCCGGACTTGGGAGATACAAATGACAAATCATTCGGTACTTGAAAAATCCATTTTTTGCTTTCCCTTATTTCCCTATCTATCTCTCAGCATCACAGTACTTTTCTGACTTACAAGTTATAATGATTGTATTTTTAAAGAATATATTTCAACTAAGTATTCCTTTCTACCCTGTTATCTCCTGTAATGATGATAATGAGAAAAATTAAGAAGGTTATAAGATATATTAGATATATATAAGATATATTAGAGGTTATAAGAGAGGGAAAAAGAGAATGAGAGAAAAGGAGAATAAGGAAAAAGATGTAGATGATAATGAGAGAAGATATTCAGTTTCTTTGCATTCCAGTTGTATCAAATAAAAGCATTTTTCGGAAACAAATTAGAGGATTGGCAAGAAATTGGTAAAAAATAGTAAGAAAACTGAATTAAAAAAAAAGTACTAGTACCATTGCCTTAGTTAAAATACCTAGGTGATATACTATATTATACTGCCTGTAACTCGTTAGTATACCTAGTGTTTTATCACTCATATTTTTTTTAAACCCAGACTTGTTAAACAATATCTTTTTAAGATCATTAAAAATAATAAGAGACAGAACCTACATGACAATAAATGTTTACAATTAATTTCAGTTATCAAACTAAAAATTATAAATTTCATACAAATTGTGTGAAATTTTAGTTTGAAATAGCATATCTATAAGTTTTTTGAATACTTTAATCAGTCTTTGAATGATATTTAATTCAGAAATACATTTTAAAACGTGAACATAAACTTACTTGATCATAAAATATGGCGTCAATTAGTCGTTGTGATTGGATGATTAATAAGTTTTTTGACAGTACTTGCTTAGTAACTGCAACCTTATCCCTAATTTAAAAAAAAAAAAAAAAAAATTTTAAAATTGAACTTTTTTAATGAATCCAACAGTTTAGTTTACTGCATAGGTATCTTTGAAAGAATCCTGACATTTTTATACCATAAATAGGGTGGGGCAGTTGATATTATCTTATAATCTAGATAGCAAATTAAAATTGCATTGAAAGTTCCTGTACTCTTACACCAACAAGCCAGTCATTGAAGTACCCAGGTGCTGCCAAGCCTGAGTGGCCTTTAGGAAATATATTTATTCTACTTCCTCTTGCTTTGATGAATTTCCTTCTTCTTTATGATTTTTATTAGACTTGAACAGAGAAGGATGAAAAAAAAAGACACGCTGGGATTTTTAAGTAATGAAAAGATTTCCCGTTATAGACATATTTTTTACGTTCTTATCTTACAAATTCTTATCTACCTATTCATTTAATTTGAATAAAAATATGCAGACCCTTTTGAAATACTATGTTGAAGACGGGGTGTTTTTGTGCAGGTCTTTGGTCTTACAGTAAACTGACACAATCTTTTAAGCTGTTACTTAAAAGCAATAGTCGGTAACCTTAACCGATTATAGAGTAATTATATTTTATGCAGGAGTTTAATAGTTTTTAATCTTACGTTATTAGCCATTAGCTTATTTCTGTATGCTCAAACAATATTTAATCTGAACTCATGTTTTAAAGAGCTCATATGCATATAAGCTTAATGAGGGCAAATTTAGCAAAGGATTACAGTCTGCGAAAGAGTCGAGTATTTATAGCAATTAATGTTGCATACATTATGTTTGAATAAGAGGTTAATATTTACTACCCGAAGATTCTTAAAGGTGAATGAATTCAATCGATTCATTTACTTCGGATTTGTACTTTAATTTTAAAAGAATTACTCATATTTTTCTCTTGGGTGATTTGTAACCCCTATTGGAAGTTTAAAGAGATCAAGGTAATAGTAGTAAATCATTTAACCCGGGAGGACGCGCGCTACTTTCTGTTACACGGGAACGCGCGCGGGGTCTATCAGACCCCGCAAACCGTTTTCCGTTATAATCGTTCAGTTTATGCAAAAATTTTATAACTCATTTTTAAGTTGACTGATTTTTATTGAGATATAATATTAGACTATTTCACATTTCATGCCGAATCCCTATGATATTTCATATTTTTCATAAGAAATGTGAAAAAATTGTGTAGCAATTTAATTTAGTGCTGTTTACCTTAAATTTCCCTTTTAGAGCAAGAAAAAATATAGATACTAGGTACTTTGGACATCTCTTTGGTTATAACTCGCGCTAATCCTCACAGTTTTGGAAGCATTTCAATAAAAACAACAACCTAACTCGGAAAATAACATACCTACTTTATTTAAACTTCATGAGGTGATAGGTTGAAACCTTTTAGGCAGCTACACGGAGTTTCATACATTTTCATTAAAAATTAGAGTTTTTATGAAGGTTTATTTAAGCGTCGGGGTCTATTAGACCCCACGCGCGTCCCCGCGGGTTAAGATGACAATTAATTCAGATTTTTACGATTAAAAATTCAGAGACACGGGCTAAGGAAAAGTTCATAGTGAAAAATTAGTTTACATCATCGACAAAAATTATTCAAATTGAAGTTAAATTTAAACCACTAAACAAGGTAGGTATAAAACAAAGATTAATACACTATAATGGTAATGTGGGTAAAAAGAGCAGAACATTGTTTGTGTTTTTGTCTTAATTGTTTGTAATTCAACCTTGAAATTAATTTCCAAAAGTGTTTTTAGATTTGTGATATTGGAAATTTGACTGTAACTGTAATGTAACAGTGTTTTCTCTCTTGAATTTTTTCCCATTTGCCTTGAGGTTGCTTTTTTCTGTATATATGTTACGAGCAAAGTGATTAATCGGGCATTATTAATAATGTCCGAAGTGGAGACCGATGCCTTCCTTGTCAGTTGTTTTCTAATTTTTAGCACTGACGAAGGGGATTCATTGATCCCCGAAACAATTGTCTGCCTTTTACACCCACGTTACCATTCCGTTTTTATACGTACCTTGTTTATCCTTTGCACAAGCATATCTTGCCAATTAATCCACTAATTTCTTTGTTATTGTTAACATTGGTCATGAGTACTAACCCTTTTATGAAAGGATGCTTCATTCCCCATTTAAAGATAATAATAACAACAAAAATTAGGATCCCCTGACATAGGTAAACGTATTACACTAAAAGGCAGGTAAAGAGCATCGGGAACATATTCTAAAAAGGATCTACCCATATAATGTCACATTAAAAGCAAAATGGCTTCGGTTACAACAACCCATTCCATAACGGGCATAACAGGATATTTCAATTAATCTGAAAATTCCTATCCTGTTTTCATCCATAAAAAAGGGTCCCACATTCTTAAAGACTAGTATCACATACCCATCGATACTGCGAACCCCGAAACAAGTTCAGAATAATTGTCCCTCATTTGCTCTGCTAAGGAACCATCAGGTCTTAGGATTACAGCTCGGAAAAACACTCTGAATACCCCTGAATGCGGTAAATTTTCGGGTCCCTTACCGATGCATCTCTTTGTATGGTAAGTTGATACCTCAGAGTCCGTTTTCCCTACATCCAGGTATGAATACCTGGCATCCTGCTCTTTTGTGCTTCCTCATTCAGGGAACAGAAACGGGATACTGCATTTCCAAGTCGATGTTGCATCCATGTCTTTTTTTTTGAAAAAAAAAAAGGAGTGGGAGATAAAATTCCTCTGTTTTCCGGAAAAGGCAAACATGGTGGGCTTATTTTTTTTAAAAAAACGTATTTCAGAATACCTTTTTTCTTCTTTTTCCTTGAATCTTTTGGGGGTTTTCTTCGTAATTAAATAACAATGTCACAAATTCCGTCGATTAAATGATTGTCTCTCTCTTGACCCTCGTTTTATTCTTAAGATCTCGCCGGAATCTCTGTAACTGTAAACCGCGCCTGTTGAGTTGCAGAAGCGCTGGCTCGTTAAATGGACCGCATTTAAAATTTCCCCCGAGTAACTTTATACTCTTCCTATTGACAAAGGTGGGTTTTTAATGTTCTTCTTGCAATACCGGTCTGGAATGTCATACTTGTATATAAAAAAGGACTCCAAAAAAACCTCTCCTCCTATCTTTTCAATCGTTTTTATTTTTTAAAGCTTATGTTTTTAAAATAACTCCATAGAAAGCATTTAAGGAGGCTCCATGAATAAGATTCGATAGACTTTTTAATTACGACAAACAAATAGCAGTGCAGGAAAATGAAGTGCTTGTTTTTTTTTATAAATAATTAATTCTGAAATGTACACAATGTGTTCGATAACATAATGCGAAAGAATATTTGTATTTCAGTAGGCTTGTGTTTTTTGGTCTAACGTAATTGGGGTTTGGGTAAAATTTTGTTTAGGGAAGGTTTAAGAAAAAAAAGTTGTCTTTTACGTTAAATATTAACATGCATGCAGTTAAGAAATTTTTATACAAAAGAGGCTTTTGATAAAAGGTAAGATTACCATCAAAACAAAAATGAAAGAAGTGTCAGAACTTGAACATCAGCAAAAAAATATGCTTTTAACACAACATGAAATCCATTTTTCCCTTTGTGAACTTCAAAAAAGCTAGAAACCTTCTATATATTTGATTTAATGAAATTACACAAATATACTGAAAGAGACACGTGATGACACAAAAATTGCTTTTCAAAACGGAAAATAACTCAATACATAAGCGGTTCGTATCTATAAAAATAAAATAAGTGTACATAATGTGTGTTTGTAAAATTATTTTATAATATATAACCATCTACTATTATAGTTTTTACGGATGGTCATAAAAGAAATTTATCAAGATCCAAATTTAAAAGATTTAAAATAAATTAAAGCAATGAATGACTACAAATTAGATTTTTTCAACAAATTAATTATAAATTATATCTATGCGTAACTGGAGAAGAATCAACTTCGGTTTCTTTAGAACATAAAAACACTATACATAATAATTTGCGAAAGTGTAAAATAAAAAATCACTCTACTAGGCGTATCATATTAATTTCAGGAAAAAAGTATAAACTTAATTCGTAAAACTTATGGGTCTGAATTAATCTATATAATTTGAATGGGGCAATAAATTAAATTAAAACCATAATTTTTTAAATATATTGTAAGTATCAAAAATCTATTCAAACCGAAAAATTAAGCAACAAAACCAGATGTATCTAAAGATGTTGCAAAGTTGCTTTAATATCATATTTCGCGTATAGTATGAAAACAGAGAAAGATGATATCTTCTCGACATATCAGCTTGAGTTTTAAAAAAATCTGTTAAGAAGTCTTGAACTTGTTGTGAATTTCCAAAAGAGTTTCCTGTTCTCTTTACAATGAAATAGTATTCTCTGCTTTAATCAAATTTAAAAAAAAAAATCTAGCACTATTTTTTTTCTTTCTTTTCATAATCAATGAACTGAGTAACTTTTTTAACACTTGTGTGAACTTGTAATTGAGATTCAAAAATAAAAGATATAGTATTAAGTAGAAATAAAATTACGTACTATATCGTAAATAATAGTACTAATGGTTTAAGATTATTAAACTAAGACCTAATATAAATGGCGTGCGTATTTTTGTTAGCAAGAAATTGGTCACGAAATACTACTTAAACTAAAACTTTATGCTAAAAAATAACACAAAAAATGTATACCAATTGATTCTAAAAACTTTCTACATTACTTTAATGACAATCAAATGATGGACTTAAATTCTTAGATGATTTGGGGCAACAATGCTTTCAATATCTTTTAATTCTTTTTAAAGTTTGCTACGCATCATTTGTAAATTGTGTAAGATTAATTTTAACGATTCATCAAATGATTATAGATAAAAATATAAGAGAATTCAGCATTATAAGTTTTTCATAAGATCATTCCTTTTTTCTACATTTCAACGAATTGTATACCATTCTTTGACTAAAAATTTTATATCTATATTTAATTTATTTTTAAAAAAATAATTCTCCAAACAAACCAATAAGTAGATAAAATCGCATTCGCTTCGCCGAAATAGAAAATACACAATGTATATTCAAATGTATCGAAACATTCTTATCAAAATATTAAAAAAAAATCTAAGTCTTTTTAAACCTGTTTAAATAGTGTAATAACTACTGTGTGAATGAATTATATTACTCGTTTGTTTTATGTACTTATTTTGAAATAAGTAGTTAAAATGATAAGTTATAAATACCTTTTATGGTGCACTTATTGTTATTTCAGTTATTCATATTTGTTTTTAACTAACTGTTTCTCTTAATTTTCAGGTTGCATGTTCAGCCCAACAGTTTGTGATGTAAGCGAACAATGCTTTGATGGTAAGTAAAAACTAATAGATCTTGAACCTTCTTTTTTAAAACTATATTAGCATGCATCTTTCATTTTGGATTTTCAATGCTTACAGTTTTATTTTTTTCAATAATTTGAATTTTTAAAACTTCAAAGATTCACCAAAACCAATGATGTGAATAAAAATACTTCACTAGATAACATATTTTACATAAACGCATTAATAAATTAATTGGTAAGGCCTCATCTCGAATATGCTGTTCAGTTCTGGTCTCCATACTTAAAAAAACTATATAGATTTAGTTGAAAGGGTTCAGCATAGGGCTACTAAATTGGTCAAGGGTATATCTAGTTTTAGTTACGAGGAAAACTTAAGAAGTTAAATATGTTCACTTTAGAGAAAAGAAGGGCTAGAGGGGATTTGATTCAACTTTTTAAATTGTTAAAACAAGGGGACACTGAGGGACTAGATTTCTGTACGGGTAATAGAACGAGGGGTCACAGTTTAAAATTGAATGAGGCAAGTTTTAAACGGGATTGTAGGAAGCATTATTTTTTTAATAGAGTAGTGGATAAATGGAATGCATTACCTGAATCGATAGTTAACTCAAGTGGGGTGGACGAGTTTAAAAGAAAAGTAGACGAATACTGGAAATCGGGGGGGGGGTTGAATTGAATAGACTGGATCAACCTTGCTGGGCTTTTAGCCTGTAGTTGATCGACTATATTTGTATTTGGAAGATTAAGTATTGCTGCATTAATAATGTGAACTTAAAAACTGGTATAAACTACAAAAGATTAAAAACGTTTAGAATACGGATGGGTTCACAACATTACAACCATCTGTCAGTGAAAATCTTTTCTAAATAAACAAGAAAATCAAAGAATCTATTTACCACATTTAAATACAAGTTAAGGATATCCCATTTCTTTACGGAATAATCTAATAGCAAGAGTAAGTAGTAAATGAGAACACTCAGTATAAAGTTTATACTGAGTGTTCATTTACTACTTACTACATCTGTTATTAGATTATTCTTTAATTAAACCAGAATGATTCTAGGGAGTGTTTCAATAACACAAAACTCTTCTTTGGCTATTTATTGTGAAGTACAGTGTTATTTTTTAGTACAGGGTACCTTTAAATAAGCCAGACAACTTTTCGTTACTCCTCTTCTTTTTTATTCCTTCATGGATCCCTTCCGAAGAGGTCCAGAGACCACCTGTAGTCCTTTAAACCTTCATTTTTTCAAAGAATAAAAAACTTTAACTGTTATTTTTCACATTTTTTAGGAAGACTTAACTTGTTTGTGTATTTTCCTTTGGGGACATCCATAAATTACGTGAGGTCAAAAAAGGGGGGGAGGGGTTTAGAAAAATCTCACCAAATCTCACCAAGGGGGGAGGGGGGGGTCGATTAAAATCTCACGTCAACTTTTTAAGTTAGAAATTATACGATTTTCTTTGTTTTTTAAGTATGAGAAAGGAAAATCATTTTTAAAAAGTTGTAGGTAAATCTCACGTGGGGGGAGGGGGGGTCCAGCAAAATCTCACTAAATCTCACCAAGGGGGAGGGGGGTCCAGATTTTGGAAAAAATACCTCACGTAATTTATGGATGTCCCCTTTTGTATTACAAATTGTGTAATTAAAATGCCTTTATCTTCCCCGATGAAGACTCTCACCACCCTTTCACACGTAATATACAGGGTGTTTCAAAAGACCTTTTCACGGCTTCTATTTGGAAACAACGTCTCCTAGGGTCATGGAAGTAAGGTCTACCCTTAGGTAAGTGACCATGGAGAATCTATTGAGTTGACTTACATCTCCTCTAGCGGCGAAATGAGAAAGTTAAAAAAATAATTAAGAACTAAAAGAGATAGAGCAAAAACTTCAATATAAATATTGTAGCCACTATTATTAAAAACTCACTGAAAAAACTTTTGTGAAAACATCGTGAATATTCGAGGAGATATTAGCTTGTAAAAATAGTACATTTTCAGCCCTTAGAAAAGAGAAAGTTCGCAATTATGCAAGTTTATCAACGTTATTGTTTAGTTTTGTGTTTTTTGTAGTTTAAGGAATATTTTCACATGTTAATATCTCCTCGAATATTCACTATATTTTCATGAAACTTTTTCAAGCGAGTTTTTCATAATATATTGGCAACAATATTCGTACTGATGTTTTCGCTTTATCTCCTTTAGTTTTTTAACTAATATTTTAACCTTTCTATTTCGCTGCTAGGGGCGCTGTAAATCGTCTCAATGTATTCTCCATGGTCACTTACCTAGAGGTAGACCTTACTTCAACGACCCTAGACGACTTAATTTCCAAATAAAACCCTTGAAAGGGACTTTTGAAATACCTTATATGTATACCTTCAAAAACAGCACACAGTGATAAAAGCATTCTTTAAAACGTCTGGATCCAGGAAGTCATCATAGCACTGTCTGCTCTTCATCCAACGTCATTTGCGTGACAATACACAGCGTAATCTGACGACACTGTCTTAAAAGTTACCTGAAATTAAAATCCCCTCCCAAATCCACACCCAGCGACATTTGTTCTTGACAATGCGGTGACACCTCTCGGCCAGCTTGCCTAAGCCGCCAATCTAAACTCCATTTCAGGTTGCCGGAACCGTGTTTCCTGTAGCTGATCTTCCCTTCTCGCCATTATTCCTCTTCTTCCCTAAGGGGGTAAAAACCCCCCTCCTGACATGTTCCTTCGTTTTTAGTGCTCGATTAAAAAAAAAATAGAAGGAGGGAGGGAAATCAACTTGCCGGCTGATCTTTCGATTAATTTTCCGTCTCTCTTTTTCAGTCATAAGCAAGTTGTTGGTTCTTCCTTGCCATATGCTAAGCCTAATCGGCTTTCCTTCCTTGCACCGTGGCAACAAAAATTCTAATTAGTGGGACGTACAATCTGTGCCCTGTTAACTAGGAATTAAAGTGAATATGAGACTCGAAAGACATTTAATTGAAAAATGGAAATTCACAATAATAAAAAAAAAACGGGGAAAAAGCGAGGGGGTGCAAAAGCGTTACTTTCTTTGTTTTTGAGGGCTGGGAATTTGGAATCTCTTTTGTTTGAGGCGAGAGGCTTTGGTTTTTGAGTACTATCGTGGAATGCCTCGTCGGCTTTAATTTTTTGATTTTTTTTCGGCCATTGTGTGTATTAGGTTGAATGCTTTGTTTTTGAGCAGTTTTGTGTGAAACAGATTTACTGGCGTGGTCATTGTTGTGTGTTTTGGTGAGCGGTTTTTGATTGAAGAAACTGCTTTTCTACTTTTGGTAGTGTAGTTCTTTGTGTTGTTTTTCACCTATTTGTTCGACCTTTTCAATACTTTTGTCAAACCTTTCTTGTAGAGCGTTGAATAAAAATCCGGAAATTATTTCACCAGCGTTGTATTTCTTTTTGAATACGGGGATCTCAAATTTACTCGAACAAAGCCTCTAGAATCATTTTTTAAGGCGGTGAATGGGAAGATCTAATTCTTAAAATAAATAGGTATATAAAAGGGAGAATTTGATTGTAAACATTTATTACCTTACAGTCTTTTAGATGATGTTCAGTTTTAGTTACATATATAATTTTTTTTATTTATTGAAAACGTTTTCTGAATGTCTTAAAGATAGATATTTAAAATAACAATAAGTTTATTGAACAATTATTGGAATCTTTTAAAAGGAATCGCCATAGAACGTAAATATAAAGAATGTTTCAAAAATCCGTTTTACGGCTTTTTTTTGGAACCAACGTCTCCTAGGGTCATGGAAGTAGGGTCTACTCCTAGGTAAGTGACCCTGTAGTCCACTGAGATGGCTTACAGCGCCCTTAGCGGCGAAATAAAAATGCTATCAAAATTAATTAAAAAACTAAAGGAGATAGAATGAAAACTTCAATACAAAAATTTTTGGCAAAATCATAAAGAACACACAGAAAAAAAATCGAGGAGATATTAAAGACCAGAGTTAGCACTTTTTTTGAGCCTTCAAAAAGGGGTCGTCCAAAAATGTAGAAACTTCTCCGATGTCATGTCGACGAATTTAAACTACTTTGAATTGGAGATTATTTTTAATTTTGGACGGTTTTTTAAATTTAATTTTTAATTTTCTAAAAAATGCTAACTTTGTTCGTTAATACCTTCTCGAATATTTAAGATATTTTCATGATTTTTTTTCGCTGTGTCCTTTATGATTTTTCCAACAATTTTTGTATGTACCCTTTAGTTTTGTAACTAATTTTTAAAACTTTTTTATATCGCCTCTAGAGGCGCTGTAAGTCACCCCAATGGATTTTCCAGGATCACTTACCTAGGGGGGGGTAGACCTTACTTCCATGACCATAGATGAGACGGTGGTTCCAAATAAAAGCCGTGAAACGGACTTTTGAAACACCCTGTACATTAAAAATTGCCACCTATTAGAGCTTTTTTAAACTAAAAGATGACACTTTATGGACACGTCTCTCAAAAGGAAAACCATCGAGAATAACCCCAAAAGACGCATATAATAACCGCACCAAATTTTAACACGTATGCAAATTACATCAAGGAGACACAGACGAAAAAAAAACATTCCATCGAACCCAAACCTGCATATTTTAAAAGCTCGCCACAGTACAGTTTCACATCCTGCGTTTAAAAGAAGCAAAGAGGACCCGGCCCTAAGACTTAATCTTTAAATAATTGATATAATCTCCTAAACCCGGGCGAAAAGGGGGTTTAGGAGAACCATGGAAGACTTAGGTATCCGGAAAGCAAAATCATTATTGGGAGACGGGGGTTAACCAGTAATTAGGACGTACTTAGGTGCATGTGTTACCGTCCTGATTCTTTTGTAGCAGGTTGATTGTTGGGGAAGGCTGACGTGTCCTTGAGGGTATGTTGTGATCGCGCAGTGGGATTTATTAGAAGAAAATTCTCGGGGTGGGTTGGGTCCCTGGTTGCCCCCTGCGTTCCCCTAATGGAGAGTAATCCAGTTGGAATCTTTGCGGGGGAGGTTAATGCTGTTAATATTCCTTGGGTGGGGTTTAAGGTATGGGAGTTTTAACCTTTCGCTTGACGAGGGATCTCGAGGTGTAGGGTTGAATTTATGAATAGTAGTTTGGAGGACTTTTTTTATGTTTTAGTGAGGGATAACTAGTTAGCGTAGATACGGAAGTTTGGGGTTTGGCCGCATTACCGAGTTGTGTGTGACCGGTACTATGTTTTGGGGAGAACTAGGATTTACTCAAGTAACCGAAAAGCAAAATTGTTGTGTCAGTGTGAGCTTAGTTTGTGGAGTCACAAGTCACTAGTAACCAATCAAAGAGACTTGCGAATGGTAGAATAATTCTTGGCAACAAATTTAATAATGATTAGAATAAACAGGATGTTTTATAAAAAGTTCTCGCTTATGTTTCGCAGGATGTTTTATAAAAGTGGTATGTTTTATAAAACAGCAGGTTTCGCAATCCTCACAAAACCCAGCTCACCGAACTCACTCACTTTATAAAACATGTGTAAAAACAATATTCCTGATTGAAGAACATTTCACCTTATCTATGGCCCAGACGATATTGAATTTTCAACCAAAGAGAAAAATATAGACCGCTAAAACCTTAGCAGAAGAAACGTCAACCAAATTTCCGAAAATGCGTCACAAGACAGGTCATCTCCATCTACTGTAAAATATACATTTTTAAAACGTGAAATGAACTTGTTCCATCATAAAATATGACGTCAATTGGTTGTTGTGATTGGTTGCATAATAAGTTGTTTGACAGTAATTGCTTTGTAACTGCAACCTTATCCGTAATCTAAAAAAAATGGAAATATTTTAAAATTTAGAATTTTTTTAGAAATTCTAATGGCCTAATTCTAATATTCTAATGACATATTCTCAAAAGAATACGAACAGTTTGATACCAAAATATGTGTTATACGGATCAGTAATTAAAGAGTCTTTACCTGGAAACTGTTAAAAAAACACTTTTTTTATAATAAGAGAGGTACTGTTTTGAAGGACATTTTTATTTACTTACCATTTGGATGTTTTGTGTTTGAAGGACATAGTCTACTAAATAATATGCTATTTGAGGACAACCAAGAGACTCACAGTATCTGCTAACAATATCAATAACTGATGTTTTCATTTTCATCAATTTCAGTTGATTTATAACTAAATCTAAAAAGCAGAGTATTTAAAGTATCTACACCAAACTAATGGTTTAACCGTTTAAGACATTTAAATACTAATAAAATTTCTTAATTAAGCTTGAGGAAATTAAAATGTATCAGTGGTATGCAGTGTAATACTCTTAACATTAAGCAATATTTCTCTAGTTACATAATTTTACATTTACTTTTGATATTAAAGAGTTTTATTCCTAAAAATATTTTTCTGTCCACCTAATTTTATGAACATATCTACTTAAAGTACCAATATCTGAAAGGGTTTCAAAGCTCTACGGACGGATCCCCCAGAGGACCATTATAATACGCTTAATTGGGGAATTTTAATAATAAGGATTCAAGAGATTTAGTGGTGTTAGTACCCAAGTAGGGTTTATTCACTGGCAAGTACAGCGTCAATTGCAACTTTATTAGGAACCTATTAAATTTGAGTTGTATTTCGAGGAAGTAAAGATTTTAGTTTAGATTGAGCGTTTTGGAGAAAATTATCATATTTTATGCCTAAATATCTATCTCATCCACGTTAATGAATGTAGTATACACCAATTATTTGTATTGTTTGTGCTACTAAATTCTCTTTTTAATCATGCAATGCCATTTCTTGCACTGTCGTAAGATATTTTCAATTTTATAAAGTTAAAATTTTTTTAATGAATATTTAATTCATATCCCGATAATTTTACGAACATAATGAATGCCATATTTTGACTTCTTAAAATAAAAAAGAATATTAATTAAAAAAAATTAAATTCGAAAAACTTTTTATTGAAATGCGGCGTCTTAACGGAAGATTTACGACTTTACTTTGTTTAAACACTTTTGTTTCAGAAATTTTGTGCATAAACTTTGAAAACATTTTAGAAAGAGTTAAAAAGTATTAAACCTAAAATAGCAATGTTGATATGCTATGGCATAATGGTTTTATGAGGAAAAAAAATAGTTTACAATAAACTGCAGTAAAAATTTTCATGGAATAGAAATACTTAGGTAGATAGAAGGGAAGTAAAACTTAAAGAATGTAATTCAGAATTATTTATACTAACAAAATTTAAAAGTTCACCTAAAAATTATAGATGATGAAATCTTATGAGATTTTTTTAAACCTTTATGATGTAATGGCTGACTTAATTTTAATTTTAACTAATTAAAATAACCTTTAACTCATTATTTTAACATTCAATTTGAGTTACGACTAGATTTCTTTTCAACAGAAGAAGCGTCGAAGCTAAAAGAGAAAAGTCTACAGATTCACCCCGAACAAATGTTTCAAATTGAGCGCACAGTTAATCCTTGTGGTATTCGGTAATCACGTATTGAAGGTTATTCAATCGTTAAAAGTCAAACTCATCTGAAATCAGTCTCATTGTAACTAATTTCTTTAATATCATACCCACAAGAACGTCCACTTTCATTTCACAAATCTATTTCGAAAAATATACTCACCAAATTCAATATGAAAAGGGCAAGGTCATTAGATGATTCTTCGTGTTGAATACAAACTGATGAAGCAACGCGGTCATCACAGAATCACAGTATTCAATGCTATCTATTTTCATGGTCCTCGTTTGAAAACACTTATTAGGCTATCATTCAGTTTTAAATGACATTGATCAGTATCATTGTTCCTGCTTCATCGAAGTTTGAAAAGAATTTATAAAGCACGCATGTCTCAGATGTGAAATGAATTTGTAGTAATTAATTTATGTAAGACTAACTAAAACAATTTCTCATCCTTAAATGTACAACAAAAATAAATACAGTGTGTCCATCAAATAACTTACCCTATTCAAGGGCCTCTTGCATCCAAACCGTTTATCTGAAATTTTGGTGGAAGATATTTTGAGGGATGTGGACGAGAATGATATGGGATGGATCACTTAAACTTCATAAGTTACGGTTAAAGTGAAAAAAAATGAAAAATCCCAATCTTACCCCCGTTTTTTATTCTCGCAATGTGATCTCTGATTTAAAAAAACACAAATGGCGTTGGAACGGTACCTCTAAGTTGTAAACCCACCCCTAGGGAGACAAATGAAAACGTGTAGGCGTGTAGGGTATCATTGTTTTCATAGGTTTTAGTAACATTTTCTTAACGATTCACTAATCCAGCTCCTACAAAACCAACGATTCCGTAGCTGTTTTCATTTTTCTTCCTAGGCGTGGGTTTACAGTTTAGAGGTACCGTTCCAACGCCATTTGTGTTTTTTCACATCTATCTATAGATTAAAAGAGTAATTTGCTAGCAGGGTATAATTTTCTTCACACTAAAAATAAGTAAAGTTTCCTTTTATACATTTCATATTTGGCACTACACATTTGTCAGTATACAACTTTTGAAAATATTTATTTAAGTAAGGCAATTTTAAATAAAACATGATTTGAAATAAATGGTATTCTGTTGAATAAAAACTACCGTTTCTTTAGAGTTAGAACTTTTCAACGGAAAAGTAATCCATTTTAGCATTCTGGGCTTTTCCAAACTTTTCCTATACAATTTACTAAAGTTTACAAACGCATAAAAAAATCAGAATGTATTTTAACGAACGAATCAGAACGAATAGATTCCTCAGAAGTAAATTTTAGAACAGGACACAAAAATGAATTTCAGCATGTGTTTTTAATTAGTTATAAGCTGTTCCATTACAAAACCTACTAAACAACTGCATTTCCTGGAAGCTAAAATTAAAAATAAATTATTATAGACACACACACAACAAATAAAAAGTCCACAAAATCTAGTTTATTATTATTATTTTTAAAACATGTTTCCAGAATGGAGTATTTCTTTTTTTTTTTTACGGATTGGCGAAATTTCTAATTGACGTCCACCATCGTAAAAACTCGCCACTTTTTTTATCCCTCAAATCATTAGCCTTGTTAAATATTTGATTTTCTCTAAGATAATCACCTAATGAGATTATAACCTTTTTATTTTATGATTCAGAAATCTCAAACGGAATCTAAAGAGCTCCCCCTTTTGAAACGTATTAGGACGTGTAGTATGCATACACTCCCTCTTTCTTTTGACTTACAGAGGAGAATTTCTTTTTCACCATGCGATTTGGACTAATTGTCACGTCCTTAAGTAAGAGTTAATCCGTTGAAACCAGCGAACTTTTTATTTTAACTTAAACCTGCTTTTTTTTCTTCTAAAGATTTGTCTTTGTTTCGTTTCGGCTAATTTAAGTAAATTTAATGACTAATAAAGAAAACTAGGCAATGAAAAAATAATATATATCTAAAGAGGAGACCCTTTTCCTCGAAAGCCGATTTATTAGATGTAGTGAATTTAACTATTCTTTAATAACTATTTCTTTTTTATATATAAAAAAAAGAATTCAATAATGAGAAAACCATACGTTGGTTTTGATAAATAATGTTTTAATGAAGCAGAGTATTATGAACTAACGATGTTCGGTGTAGTTTATTGAAACCAACATACTTAATGAACCCAAATAAAGAATTGCACATAAAATTATTAAAAGTATAACAAAAAAAAATTATATATTGTTATTATTAAACAATATTTGGAGTTTCTGTTGAATGTTTAATATCTCTCTTTAATGTTTTTGGTGAACGGTTTCTAGAGAAATATTTTTGGTATAAAAACGTCTGGATTCTTCTGGAGCTAATAAATTTTCTAAAAAAAAATCTCAGTTTTAAAATATTTCCATTTTTTTAGTTTACGGATAAGGTTGCAGTTACATAGAAAGCAACTGTCAAACAACTTATTATCCATCCCATCACGACGACCAATTGACGCCATATTTTATGATGATACAAACTTCTTTCATGCTTTAAAAATGTAGCTACTTTAAAATACTTCCCTAACTAAATACCTTTCAAAGACTGATAAAAGTGCTCTAAAAACTTACAAACATACTATTTAACACACATTTATATACATGTGAACGAATATCACACGTTTTGTCTAAAATTTATATTTTTTAGTTTTATTGATGGTATTGATTGTTTGTAGGTTATCATAGTTTTTGTTCATATGAACACAATTGAAGTAGCAGGAAAATACATTTAAATCTACAAAAGTTTATCTGATTTTTTTTCTAAATTTTCCCAATCAAACCTCACAAAGCTTCCTCATGCAAGCGTTTACCGTGAAATGGAATAATAAAGTTTTTATTTGATATGACGTCACGTTTTTCGAAAATTAAAAGTCGTCGTAGAGGTATAGTTCTATGGGCATTTTTATTCTACACCATGGTTATGAAATTTTTGTATGCAAAGTTTGTGTGGACTTTTTGAAACACCCTGTATAGATTGCAACAACGATGATTTTCAAAATTTTACTTTATCAGACCACAGAATATTAAGAGACAGAAATAGCACTTCCATAAACAGTAATGCAATAATTTTTAACGTGGGAATTCCCATAGACCAGTAGTTTTAAAACTTTTTACACTCGCGGCTAAAAATAAAAACTTTGATACCTGTCTTTTATTTCGGAATAGGGGTGACATAAGATGATTTTACCATAACTTAGTGCAAACCCTTAAATTAAAAGCAGATAAAATGGGAAAACTTCGTAATAGTATCTACTTATTTCCTTACACTTTTTTTCCAATATTATTTGTCTTTAAAAATCAACCATCATTGCAAACATTTTGCATTAGATGATAAAATCGGCTAAACTGTATTGGTAAATTGGGTCAAAACTAAAGAATTTAGCACTCGTTTTTTTTTTTTAATTACACATACTTAAAAGACTTCTTTCAACAACATCGAATGTTATTTTCTTGAAAAGATATAAAACGGAGCGTGGAATAAGCAAGCAAATGCCACATCATTTCAGAGAGTGAAGAGAATTTTAAAAAAAATCCCACTGTTTGATAGCTTTAAGATCACCAACACACTCTAATAAATATTTAAGTTCGGATATTTCTCGCAAAATTTTGAAAAAAAAACCTCTTTAAAACTTAATTTTTAAAAAGGTTTTAGAATGGGATGTAGTTCTATAGATTGTAAGAGGATGTGAATATTTGGAGTAGAGTTCGCAGCGCCTCGGACAAGTTCTCTATAGATTCCCAATGCTAGAGATTGTTTTTTATATATTTACCAAAATAAAAAATGAATTAAAGAAGGAATAAGATCAAACTTAAAACATGAACAAATTTAAAATGAATTCGATGAAGAAAGATAAAAAAAAATCGTAACAAAATTCAAGTTTCCTTTCAGGAAAAATAAGTTCGAAAAATTATTTTTTCGTAAACAGTTGTATAGAGATAATGAGTTTTATAGAGAGGAACTTTGTGTTTTTAATTAAAGAGTTCAGAGGACAACTCTGGTTCAGGTTTCGCTTGTCGGGGTTCATTCGATATTTGACAAGCTCCAGACGATACTGGAAGTAGAGCAGCAGACAGAGATAATTGACGAGTTACATCTCTAACTGTCTGCATGGTGTTTTGATAGAAGTGGACGTAGTATAATGCATTTTAAAACAACCAAGTAATCTTCACATCCTGATTTTTCCAGACAACGTTTTCGGTCGCTGCCAAGTAGCTTACGGGACGGACGTCGACCTTTACCGCCACGCGCTGGACATGGACAGAATCCAGCTGCTGGAAAACGAACTGGCGCGCCTCTTTTCCGGTGGTTACCGCTGGAGCCACGACTACACGCAGTGCGTCATCCAGAACATCCTCTACTCCAGCCGACACCAGATCTCCTACGATCCTGGGCTTTGCTCTCGAGTCATGCAGTTCACTTTACCTGAAGTGGTAAGGGGTCATTCCATGTCGGTCGAATTGACCGAGAATTCTCGATTGTATACTCGACAGCAACGTTTCCCTGAACCTGTGACGTCAGTACGTGGAAGCAGAAACTGCGTAAACAGAAAGCATGTTGGGTCGCTAGGAGGGGTTTTGGTACGCAAATCGTGATAAAAAAAGACGTTATATATACATGGGTTTAACAAAATAATCATATTTTTAGGTTGGCGTTCATCATTTTATTCAAAATTCAGACACCGCGTTGGGAACTACTTTGTTAGTGACGTCATGGGGTCAGGAAACGTTGCTGTCGAGTATACAGTTCACTCATATATGCTATACTGTCATCTACGAAGTGGTTTTTAAAGCAACTCTTTTTGCTATAACTCTTGATCCCGTGGTTGTCCCATTCCATAATTTTTATGAAATTAAGATACTTTTTCTTGTTACAGCCCCCAGAAGTTTTATCAGAACTTGAATCACCGGAACCGGATGAGCTTGCATTTATTAAGTAAGCAAATAATGATAACTAACCTCTGTCTATTGCCATTTAATTTATTTATTTTCTGGGATTGTCTTACGTATGTATACCAAGTTTGGTACAGATCAGAAGAAAACTGTGGATTTGTATAAAAGACAAGCAAACAAACACACCCACTTTGAGTTTTATTATATTATATTTTACTTTTAACAGCAATCATATTTATATTTTTCATTCAAAATTTTTTTGATTAGATACTTGATTTGTTATGATAGATTGTTAAAACGGTTTTTTTTTTTAGATTCAAGCCTAACAGAGAAGATCCCGAGGGTGACTCGTACGCAGACGAAATTTTCACCCCACCGATATTCTCAGAAAGGTCAAAAGAAAGTGACAAACGGTCGTCCATCAGGATGCCTTCGAATCATGTCGTATTCAACCACCCCAGTTCCGAAGAAGAAGAAAAGCTGATGGAGGAAGAAAACACGGTAACGGATAAAGAAACTCTGATACAAGAACTCTATAAGGCTGCCCACGATACTCAAAAGCTACTTGAAGGATTGGAAGGAAGCAGTGCGGACAGATATCCTGATGAAAATGTAAGGAACAGGGCCGTAACCAGACTTTTGTTTCGGGGGGGGGGGGTTTGACTCAAATATTTTCTGAAGTACCTCCTTACGGGTACTTTTATATGTTTAGTTTTAGATGACAACACTGGATTGAAATTTTGATGCACTACATTTAAAAATTGTATAAACAATATGAATTCGAAGTAAAAGGGGGGTCTGGGGGTTCTCCCCCAGAAAATTTTTGGAAATTTGCCCCTCAAAAGAGTGTTTTACCTCATTTCTGAGACCCTTTAGATTACACCCATAGAGCACCACTCATTGTAAGCGGCCGAGTTTTCAAGGTAAAGAGAAGGTATATATTGTAATAAATGGCGAAATGTTCAGGGGGTTTTTAGGTTCCTACTCCAGAAAATTTTTTTAATTTTTCCCCTAAAAGTGGCATTTTAACTCATTTTGAGACATATTAGGTCACATTAAAGAGGACCAATCCTTGTAAATCACACAAGTTTTAAGGAAAAACCGTATACTTAATAGATTTCAAAATTTCGAGGGGGTTTGGGGGTCCTCCCCCAGAAAATTTTTGGAAATTTTACCCTTAAAAGTAGGGTTTTTACTCATTTTGACACCCTTTGGGTTATACCCGAAGAGGATATCGCTCCTTGTGAGACATAATTTTCAAGAAAAATAGCAGTATAAAAATTGATGTCAAAATTTCGGGGGGGGGGTTGGTTGAACCCCTAAACCCCCCCCCCTTGGATACGGCCCTGGTAAGGAAATATGTTTTTGAATTGATTCAGTTATTATTGATTGCGTTGCCAATTCATTTTGAGGGAGGCAGTATGTGTCCGATATTTTAGAGAAAGGGATATAGGGGGGACTTGCACTTTTTTACTCTTTTCCGAACACCTATAACGAATATACACTCACTCCAGGAAGTATTCGTACACCCAACAAATTTGCACTATAACTTCTATTACGGCTAAATTACACGTGCAAAATCCAAACAAAAATTATCCTAACATAGTATGTTATTCTTCATTATAATCTACCAAAAAAAGAACAAAACAGTTAGAAAAAATCATTAAAAAATGAAGCGATTTGAAAGCTATTGGTATCATGAACCTCAAGAAAAATTGTACGCACGTGCTTTTAAATTAGGATTAGGAACAAAATATGCTTTTCAGAAATGCAATGATCCCATGTCAAGTCTATGGTTGTACGAATATTTGTTTGGGCTTTCAAATCGCTTCATTTTTTTAAATATTTTTTTATAACTGTTTTGATATTTTTTTGCTCTTTTTTGGTAGATTATAGTGAAGAATAACATAATTTGTGTTTGTATTTTGCAAGTGGAATTTAACCGTAATAGGTATACTAGTACAAATTGGTTGGGTGTACGAATACTTTCTGGAGTACGTGAGCAGTGTTATTCCTAGGATTTTTTTGGTGGAGTAAAAATACTCCTTGACTTTTTTAGTAGGAGTGAAATTCAATTATGAGGAGTGAAATAGGGAAATAGCATAAACTACATACACAGAGACAAAATTTCCATTAAAAACGCTTTCTTTTTAATGGACAAAATGAAATTAAAAAAATAATAATAATAAATGAAAAAAATTACTTTTGCTATGCATAAAAACACAATTAAAAAGTCTGATAATTAGGATGCCATGGCTGAAGATTTCAGCTAAACCTTTGTGAAAAATTCAAAGAGGGAAAATACTCCTGTCTAGTTTTTTAAAGAGTAATTCCGATTTTGCAAGGAGTGAAATACTCTCTCAGAGGAGTTAAAAATATCTCTGTACGTTAGTATGTGATCTCATTAGTAATTATGTGATGTTTATTGGTAATACGTGATCACTGGAAGTAATTATTTGATTTCTACTAGAGCAATTACATTTCTATTCCCTCCAGACCCCGATAATCAAAACGGAACGCTCCTCGGACCTCGAACAAGCCCCGGTCTTCACCGAAGGCGGCACGGAATGGCACCCCATCGACGACGATCTCCTGCTGGAACCTTTCGACAAAAAACGCGTCAAGCTGCTAACGGCCGAAGAACACGGAGAAGACCGCCAACGACACGACAACGACATAGTGCGGCTGCCTCAAAACCAACAGATACGTCTGCCTCAAAACCAACAGCAACCGCAGATATTTCTGCCTCATAACCAGCCGCAGCAGTTACGTCTGCCTCAAAACCAACAGGAACCGCAGATATTTCTGCCTCATAACCACCAGCAACCGCAGTTACGTCTGCCTCAAAACCAACAGGAACCGCAGATATTTCTGCCTCATAACCAGCCGCAGCAGTTACGTCTGCCTCAAAACCAACAGCCGAAGATATTTCTGCATAGCCAACAGCCGCAACTGCTGACGAGAGAAGACGAAGACGAGGACGAGCCGCCCACTTTCGGCCGACAGGCGGACGAGGACGAAGGGACGTTCAGGTGGAACGAAAAGCACAGGGGTCGGTTGCAGGACGACGATTTGACGCGGTTCGCGAACGAGAACCACCGCGGCGCTGCGATCGAAGTGGAGAGGGAGGCCTCCCCCGAGGATAGCAATTTGAGCGGTAAGGAGAGGGAATTTTAAGTATTTAGTAGAGTATACTTATTTTCCGTTTATAAAATACCGTGGAAATATTTTTTGACGCCAGGTATTTAACCATCGCCAAAGATTCATTAATCTTTGGCGTTCAAAATACCTAGGCAGTTTTTAATGGGATTTTGCCATTTTTGTTTTGTAGAGTACAGTATTGGGGAGGGATTTAGAGGTTTGGCTGGATCGTATCAGAATATTTTGCTGTAAAATCAATTTATTATTACAAATTATAATTACAATTTTACATTGCAATTTAATAGAGCAGCACTTACACAGAGAAGGAAAAAATATGGGGAAACACACTAAAAACAATTAAATACCAAATAATAATTAACTAAAAGAATTTTTTTTTAAATGTGAGATATCATAAGAGCTATAGCTCGTACATGATATCAAAATTGCGTATTCCTATAATTATTGACAACGCTATTGGGATTTATTTAGATATCGTTAAAATATTTTCAATCGTGTCTTGTGCTTCTTTGAATTTGATAGTAATAAATAGTAACTAAAAGTAAACTATTTGGGTTTATTAGATTTTTCATTCTCTCTAAGTCATCCTATCCACACTCTCTCTCTTTACCTCTCTCTCTCTCATAGTTCCTCTCGCCCCCTCTTTCCTTTTTAATTCCTATCTAATACTTCTTACAAACTGTCTCTCTATCTGTTCCTGTCATTCCCTTTTCTCCTTCTCATTTCTTCCTCTTCGCTATATCTCATTACATATTTTCCCTCTTCTTCCTTTTATAACCCCTTCTATCTCGCAGTTTATCTCTCTATTTCATTTCTTACTTAGTACCTTGTAATACTTTACTTAGTACCTTAACCTAATTTCTTAGCTTTTATTTCTTCTACTTTCCATTATCTTTCTCGTTTAGAAAAAAAAGTTAAACGTTAAAGTAGTGGTTAAAGGACTTCTCTACACTAAGGAAAATTCAGAAATTTCCCATTGTTCTCAAAATTTTAAATATTTTTCTCCAGATTATATATAACATCGATTTGAGGTTTGAAAATTTATATGTGAGGTAATAATTATATAAAAAAGATATAAAAAACGAACATTTTTTCCAAAGGTACTTTGTATCAACACCCTAACCTAACAGTCTTGTCCAAAAAACCCATAAAAATTTCTACTATAAAGATTTCAATTCGGTGAATGACTATGCTTTGGTGTATAATTAAACAATTTACGTGCGTATTCACTGGTAACCTGACCGGCGGTTAACCGGCAGTCAAACTTCTGATTGGTGGAAAATTAGTTTTCATTCTTTAACTGCCAATCAAAAGCCGCCAATCAAATAACCACCAATCTGGTTACTTAACGGCCGTTAATACGGCCGTTAATATTCCCTAAGCAATTGAGAAATGTTTTTTAAAGATGTGGACCTCTCTGGGTCTAAAGTAACGGTTTTTAAATTGTTACATGAATTTATTTGGATTTTTTCAAGTGAAAATATTTTTCCAACAGATGTAATTGAAAACGACTACCTAGAGGATCAATTATATGCTATTTTGCCGATGGGAAAAGACTTGCCAACTTTCACTAGTGACAAAAGATACGACACGAAGAAACCAGGGCCGACCTACATGATACATGAAGACGAAGATGGAGATTCATCGCAAGATGACGTGCCTGTAAGTTTTTTTTCTTGTAAAGCAACACTCTTTTAATTACAACTTTCTTGAAACAAAATTAAAATGAAAGAAAGTAGGTTCATAACTTGGCAGCTTATTACTACTATATTGGATGATTAATATTTTCGTTCTTAAGCCGATTTTTCAATTCTTTTTGCTCAGTATTTAAGTTAGGTATATTATTTTTTTCTATGTCAAAAGTTTTCTTTAAGTTTTGAAATAAATTTATTTTACACATATTATCCCAACTTTAATTCGCAAAAATGAACGGATGAATGAAGAATATTTTAGTAGTACGTTGTAAATAAGTGCTGCGAACTCCTATTACAAGTATTCACATCCTCTTCTATTTTAGAACAATATCCTATATAATCTAAAACCTTTTTAAAACTTAAATTTAGGAGTTTTGTTTTCCAAAGATTTTCTCTGAAACTCTTATTCAAATTTTAATTTTCATGAGTGTATTGTGGCCGTCCTAAAGTTTTAAAACAGTAGGATTGTTTTATTTTCTACACTCTCTGAAATTACAGCATTTCGTTGCTTCTATTTATCCGTACTAAAAATCATAAAATAAATTGAGAGGGAAATTTTAGTCTTAGTTTATCAATAGAGTTCAGCTGATTATACATATAAGCAAATTCAAAGCAAAATTTATTCAATGATGGTGATGAGGAGTGGTTGATAAAAATTTATAAAAAAAAAAGTTTTAAAATAGTTGAATATATTTGAAAAATTTGTACATTTCATTTGCTTTCAATTTCATAGTATGACCAAGTTAACTATTGAAAATTGCAGTTTAAAATTAAAAAAAAAAGCTACAATTTTCCATTTTCCTGAAGTTTATAATTTTTTAAAAGAGGGGCGACGTGGAAGAATTGATATTCAGTTGAGGCGCGGCGAGTTGAAAAAGACTAAATTCAATTTGGTCAGTTCAAAGTTTTATCTTGAATAGAACTGACCATAATGAATTTAGAACCTTTATTTACCATTATTGTTGTCTAGGAAAACGGTGCCACCTATTCAAAAATGTTTCGTTTTTAGTCTAATTTAAACATACCCCATTCTGAGGCGATCAAAACATGTGTCGATAAACTAATGCATAAAACTTTGAAACATTTATTCCTAACAACGTAACTTTAACTTTTCCTCCAAAAGTTCAAAAACCACCTCGAAGGAACTCAAACAGAGCATCTATAATTCTATAAAACTTCATTTACGCAGTGTTTAAAACCAACCTATTTTAACTCTTACCGGAAAACCGAAATAGGTAAATTCATAGGAATGCGTCGAGTACTTTTAGATGCATCTCCGTACTTAACAGAGGCAGTGCGCGACTTAACTTCGTCAAAATCACTCAAATTGGGGAAGCCGAATTTTCACGAACCCACCACCGTCAGTAAATCGTTTAAAACGTCAAATGGTTTAGAGTCATAAGCTTCAGATTGGGCCAGAATTATTTTAAGCATTCGTTGTATTGAAAAGGGAGGGGGAACCCCATTAAAGGACTAACAGGTAATTATGCGATTACCTCATCCTTTTATAGAAATTTTGGAAGCTAAGTAGATTTCCCGACTTTACTTGCTTAAGTTTAGTAGTAACTAAAATTGAGAGACTTACGAAATCAATTAAACAGATTCGTTAATGTAGTTGGCATGCTCTAAAAGATTACTATTTGTGAAAGAAGGGCGTGGGCACAGGGGCTAGGGGGGAGAAGTATAAACTTTCGTAGGAAAGCTTAGGGTGCGTGGTCCATTAAAGAAACCGAGTTATAATGTGGAAGTTTTCAGCTAATGGGTAATAATAATAGAAGCTTAATTCCCCTTAAAGAAAATCTTACGCTTGGTACCAATAAAGTTCGTGGCATTGTCTGAATAAACATTGCGAGGACCAGAGAAAGTTTTAATTCCTCTGGGAAAGTATTTCACTCCTTGAAAATCGGAAATACTCTTTAAAAAAAAACTAGCAAGGAGTATTTTCACTCTTTGAATTTTTCACAAAGGTTTAGCCTAAAAAATGCACGGCATGGGCCCCGCCGAAATCAACAAATAATGTTTTTCGACTCAAAACACCAACTGATCTCAACGGAGTAAGTCATTAAACGTAAGTCATTAAAAATTTTGCAAATAACGTTTTGGGGGAAAAGGACTCCTGACCCCTTATATTTTCTTTTTTTTTCATTTAAAAACCAATACAAAACTCCTCGTGTAATACACAGTATGGCACGAGGCTTACATACGTAAGTAAAAGAAAACCGAATTAAAATCTAAAAATTTATATTGTGAACAGAATTAGAAAACAAAATAAAAGTTTCAAATCTTTCAACCATACTCGAGAAAGCATGAGGCCAGCGTATGAAAAGGCCTCTCCTGGATCTACAGTTTGCATGCAAACTACAGTGCAGAATGACATGCTCGACATTCTCTTCACCATCACCACAGGCACAATTATTGCTATTCTACGAAATACCGTAAAATTTGCTTGCGACTCAGTATTTTTCAGTACACCAATCTTGATATAAATTCTGTAAAAAGCTACATTTCACCTATAATGAGGAGAGCTTAGAAATAAATATCTATTTTCAGGGGCGTAGCCAAGGAGGAAAAATATATACCCAAGAAACTCAGAGAGAAAACAACTAAGACTACTCTATACCTCGAAATACCTATACAATACTCTTCTCCGAAATTTTCTCCCGGCGGCGGCGTCTATTATTATGTTGTTAGGCGGCAGAACTATACACGCGAATAAAATTGAATTGTCAGTTAGAAGAAGGAAATAAGTCCAAAAATGGAAAATTGACTTTTTGTGCGCAAAAAATTCTCCAAGCTTCGCTCTACACATGAGCGTGAAGAGGAAAAAAAAAATAACTACCCCCTATCAGCAGATATAGCCCATTGAATTAGCGAAATCGATGCCCATTCATTGTATTTTTTGATTAAATTTGAAATTTAACTTAATTTGTCTTTCTTTTCTTATTCATTGACCTGTAAACTGAGACAAAATAAAATTTGATTTGAATTTAAAAGCGTTTTTTCTTTTTTTTTTTTTAACTAATGCATGTTTGACTCCATTGATATTCACTTACTCCATTGATAGCGCCTTAATGACGCAGTTTCATAATAATTTTTAATTTTATTCGTCTTAGTATTTCTATATTTCACTTTTGTACTGTGAACTAAGCAGACATATAATTTAATTGTCAATTTAAGTGGTTTTGTAAGATTTTTGTACAGCTGAAATTTTATAAGGTTGAAGAAGGGAATAAGTCCATCCTCTTTTTTTAACTGATATACATTTTTAAATACACTTATAATTTTTTCGATGATTGTTCTGTATTCTTAACAGTGTCATGAATTTCTTGTAAAAATTTGATGGTTATAGGATAAAAACTCCATTATGCAGTGTTTTTCGATTTTCTCTAAACATCGTTTTTGGACTTATTCCCTTCTTCTAACTGACGATTCTATTTTAAAATCCAAACTAGTAAAACTCCAATTCCATCGCTATAAAAGCTTTTTTTTAAACTCCCTCTCGAAAATCTTTCCTACTGTCGCCTCCACGAAAAGCGCTCAAAAATAACAAAGCGCAGAGTTGTCAAATGGTTTCTTTTCTCCTCCATAGATGGCGATGCTAGGCGCTGACAGGCTAATTCAGCGCCTTTCTAAGGACGTGTGGTCGAACCAGAACCAGTTGCACACCCTGTTCGACGCACCTGTTGAACCGTCAAAGCCATTGTCGCCTTTCCTGCATCGCTTCGAAGCTACCGGTGAGTTGAAAAGCCCCCCTCCCCCTGTGCTTTTGACGTGTTACAAACTACCCAATTGAGGCTACTTTGGGGCGCGTGCGCACAAATCGACGCTTCTTTGTAAGGTTTCTTCGAATACTTCCATAAAAATTCCTTCCGCTTTGGGAGAAGCGTGGGGAAATTCACAAGAAAAGTTTTTTTTATGTATCCAGGAAGTTTATTTTACTTATAGAACCATAGCATTCGTTTTTTTTATTTCTTTCGAACTTTTAAATAACCCTTAACTAGTCACGTCAACAATTATCCCGTTACTAGTCGTGTAGTGAACTTTTTTTTCTCCCATTGCCATCTCCCTTTAGATAAAAATACTGATTTTTTTTAAAGTTTTGTTTCATGTCAAGTACAATAACCACAAGTTACTTTAATTAAAGAACACTTAAATCGGTAATTAAATACTCACTTTAATCTTTTTATTAAAATATGAAATATGCAGGTACTCATTCAGTTTCAGTTTCCTCATGGCAAAAAAAGCGCTGAACTCCTCAAATTTCTTAAAATGTTCTTTGCAGATAATGTATTTCATTCTTGCTTACGGCCTGAACAATTATTCGGTCAAAGAATCTCAGCCATGTTTAAGCACGGCTCTGATGCTGATCATGATATTTTTTTAACGTTAGTAGTCTGGGTATAAGATATGATCTGGGATTAGAGTGAAGTTATCTTAGTGCAGTCTTAGAACAAGGGAACAAGATTTTCCATATTTGGCATTTCTCAGTTTTTAATTTCCATCTTATGTTCACCATGAGTTATTTCGAAATTTTATTTTTTTTTTATCTATGTTAATTTGTTTTGCAAATTATTTTACTTTTGTCTTATGTTTATTTTTAAATATTTGATTTTGGAGTTATCTCCTTGTTGCAGCAAAATTATCTATTGCATTCATTCTATATCTCTTCATACCAGCACAGGGGCGGGGGCAAGGGGGCCCTGCCCCTCCCCCGAAATTCGGACAAAGTGTACCAAAACAAATTAAAACCCTGTTGTTTAGAGTCAAATTACAAAAAATTTTCTGGGGGAGGACCCCCATACCCCCCTTTTGTACTTGGAACTTATAATTAACCACTTTATTATAATAAGTTTATCAAAATCCAAATCCTAAGAAATGTATGTTCAAAATTCGTACCAAAACTAGTTAAAAACCTGATTTTTCAGTCAAATATCCAAAAAATTTCGGGGGGAAGACCCTCAGTCCCCCCCCCCCATTGGTACTTGTAATTTCGTTCCTCACAACTATTCTTATACTAAGTTTTTAGGGCCTAATTCATCACCTAAAAATGTACTAAAAAGCTACATCGGACCTATTAAATATGTGTGGGAGGGGCTTAGGAGTAATTTTGGACCCCTCTCGAAATAAATTTCTACATACGATACGCCACTGTACCAGCATACCATAAATGACGCAGAACCGAATTTCCAATAAGACGCATTCGGTTCACCAAAAAGAATTAAAGTTGTAATAACTTCCCTCACTTGCAGGTTAGGGGTAAGGAAAGGTTTAAGTGGAGAGAAAAAAACCCAGTGGCCTTCAAAGTTCAAATGGTGAACAAAACTCACCATTGCGACTAGTTTAGGGTTTAGAAACGAAAAATCAAGAAGTATTTTCATAATTTATTTATGGAAAGTAAACAAGTGTTTTAAAAAAATTATAGGCGCCAACAATTAAAAAAGTAAAGTAGTTAGACTATTTTGAGTAAATTTATAAGCTTACTCATTACGGAGTTTTTACAGGTTCGTTAGTAAAAATGACATTTGACGTATTAAAAAAAAATAACAAATACTACTTCATATGAATTTTGAGGTAGTTATTATTATCAATCGGATATTGTTATCATTCTACTCTTGGACTAAAGTGATCACATTAAGTGGAGTCGACTGTACTTGTGTTTGAAATTCTAAGAAGCTTGAATACTGCCCGTTAATTTTTTAGTACAAGCTTTTAAAAAAAAACGTTTGTAAAATAAATAAAGAAGCTTTATGTTGGATGTAAATTTCTGATGACTCAACAATTTAAGAATTAACACAAAATAAATAACAAGCTCTACTATATTCCATTTACATTTTCAAAGCTAGTGTTCATATAGTGGGTTTATTTTGTGACGAATTTTTAGTGGGAAAAAATAATTATTAAAAATGACAATGAAATGTTATTTGAAAGGAAGATGACTTGGCTGGGACACAATATTTAATAATTAAGTCTACACCTTAAAAATACCTTTTCGGCTAAAATCATTTAAATAAATATTTTATATCAAATATTTAGGTAAAATTTTAACGCTTTGACGATATTTAATTTTTTTTTCATGTTTTTATTTAAATAGGCAAATATAAATAGGAACCACAAAAGAAAAAAACATAGTTTTCATGAAAATTTAATCTTACATTTTTAAAAATCATGGGTTTAAAACTGAACTAGACTTTTAAATTGTAATTTTATCCGATAGATTTGCAGCGTTTACAGAAAAAAAAGGTATCTTAAAAAACTTTAAAGCAACCTGAGTTTATTTAAATTACACTTGAAAAAAAGTAAAACGAATTACTCAGGTTCAGGGTGCACAATTGAAAAGAAAAGAAAAATATTCATTACAAAATCAATTAATTCTCCATTCTTCTTTTTTTAATGTACTTAAAAATTGTTAAACGTTTCACCACTTAATTGATTATGGTATAGAGTTACACCAGAAAAGCGGGCTCGGGTTTTTTTTCTAAGAGAATAATCAGAAAACGCGATTTGAAATAGTATCGTTTGGCAAAAAATAATAATGTTCTATTTGGAAGTGGAACAGTCATAGTAAAAATTCTTTTTAAGTTAAAGTGCAGAAAATTAAATTTCTTTTAAAAAATTACAGGTTTTTGTTATTGTGAGCTTTTTTTTCTCAACTGAATTGCGTTTATATTTTACTTTAATAAGTACTAATTTCTAATAGCGCCTTAGTTTTAATTTGATCCACTATGTTTATTGTTTATTATAATTTGTTTTGCATGTCAAGATTCGTTTTTATTCTAAAATTACATAAAATTTCAAAGAAAAGTATCTTCTGTAGTACTTTGCTAATAGAAATTCCGATGCTTTTCACTCTTGTAACTTTTTGAAAATGCAATGGTGTAAAAGGTTTGAATTTGATAAGTAAATCATGAAACCTTATTAAGTCATTAAAAAACACAACGAAAATTACTTTATAAAATCTGGATAATTTAATTTAATTTATCTTTTTTAACAAATTAAAGATAATTAATATTTATACCTTAAATAATTTTACACCAACCTTCTCAAAACAAACTATACGTGTATTTTATTACATTTAAATAGTTCAATCAATTACTTTAATAATCACATTAATAATTATTAATTTTTCAGAATATTGTAATGAAGAATCTACAAATATTTCCACATAGGTCTCGGTTTATTTATTCAATTCTACTTCACCATTTCAATTGCGGTATGCTGAGATTATTCTATAGAAATGTAGGAAAATATAATCACGAGGTTGTAGTACAAATAAGCGATCTGAAATTTAGTTGAGTTTTTTTCAAAGCTGGGTGGACTTCTTTAGGGGGGACTTCTAAATGGCAACTACAATTATTCAATTAATAGTTTTGTTTAGTTTTAAAAATTGGGCAAAATCATGATTTTTCTTGAAAAAACCCAAAAATGGGTCCAAAAAGTGGGTTTTTTCAATGGGCCGGTGGGACCCAATGGGTTTTTTCAAAAAAACCCCATTGGGTCCAACTCTGCCAACCCTGTTTCCCGCAGCTGTATGCGATTATACTTGTATTAAGTATACATATTAATAGTAAGAAACAATTTTAGGCAAAGGGAAGCATTAATTTATTGTACTACTATCAAATTTACTGCCTGTTGAAATCATATTCATATAACTTATCTGAGTGGATTCTAATGAGAAATGAAGGAAGTTATCAAACGGGAATGATCAAAAAAAGTGTCGAATATCACAATCTCTTTAGGTAATTGAAATTAAAATGACTTTAAAAATCGCTTGCTGAGAATACGGCCCGTGCCTTTGATCTAACTGGGATAAGAATTTTTTTTAAACACTAAAACACGTAATTGGTATATTTAAATTGGAAAACGATATTTTGCATTTCATATGTCATTAAAATTCGACAATTATATCTCCGATCGTCCCATCGATTAAAAAGGCGTATTGCAAATGTTAAAGTTTCAAAAGAATCATTCGGAGTCCTCTTAACTCCCAATTTTGTTTCAATTACAGCATAATTACACAGATAGCTCTGTACCTCCAGAGGGAATAATAAAAAAAGCGCGTATCCGCTATCAAAATGGTTATGGGCCGTAATTTTAGAGGAATCAATTTATCATTGCAAACGAAACGTGGAAGCATCAAGAATTCATTTTCGGGCTTATTAAAAGCCAGTTTTTTGTGAAGCTCATAAAAGAGTGACCCCACTTAAAGAGCAAACAGCTAATTTATGAAGTTTTTCATATAAATTAACATCGGCAGTGCAGAAAAAAAAACACCCGTCTCATCAGAATCCCATAAATTAGTTAATTCTATAAAGGAATTGGCACTCTCATGTTAATTGTATTAACCAATTAAACTTACGTAATTAGGAGATACCCCAAATGAGTGTTTAATTGTTAGAAGGATTTCTTCATGTCTCTTCTGTGTTTTGGCGGGATATTATTTAATACTTTTTTTTACTCGTTCTTTTTGGTGGTGGATCGAAAGAAGTGGGGAATCGAGGGGGGGGGGTTCTCCCCCCAGAATTTAAAATGCCGCGGACGAGTTGAAAATGACCCAGCGTATCGGGATCGCTCGCGTTGCAATTAAATGCGCATTCCCTTTGACTCTTAGCAACGAGAAAAAAACACGAAATATTCGCGAATCGGAGATATTTTCGAACCAGCTTTGGAATTTTTTGATGTTCCCGGACTGGAGAAAAAAAAATATTGAATAATTTAATGAAAAAGACGACAGGGAATCGACACCCCGACGTCTCCTTCTTGATTTGTAATATAAATTAAAAGGGAAATCTTATCGAGGGCCCTTAAAAAGAAAACGATTAAAAAACGGAGACAAAAACTTCGCCTGAAATGAAATATCTCTGACGACGAACGAAACTCAAAAGTGCCACAGAACAATACGAAAATGAGACGTAAAAACGATTTGATATGAAAAAGTCTCTCGACGTTTTCGATAATTTAATTAGGAAATTCTTCCGGAAAGAAGATATCCTTATATCTTCAATATGCTATATTATATTCTCCAATCTAGTGTAACCCGCCGGTTTCGTTAACTTGTTGTAATAAAAATAATCCAATATCAAGGATGAGCAGATTCTTTCGGAGGAGGTTGCTGATAATCTAACAGTGTAATTTTCCTGACCGAAATATGCAGAGTAATTCGAAACTTGAGTTAAAGGGAGGTCCCATCTGACCGAACTTATTTCAATAAGATTGTGCAAAATAATTCTGAATAATACAGTCAACTTTTTTTTTTTTGGAAGTTGTACAATGTATTTAAAGGAGCTAGATACAGGTATTTCTATTTATCTTTACAGCTTTTTTCCAGTAAACTATGTTTTAAATTAGTAGTTTATATTATTGTCGGAAGTTGAGAAATATACAGTTTTAAACTGGAATATGTGGTATGTTTTCAATACAATATACCATTTCACAAGTAATATATTTTTAATCCATTTCACAATCCATAATAAAAAATTACATAAGTAAAATCATTTCTATACGAGAAATATTTAATGAACAGTTTTAAAAATACTTTGCACACTTTTAAAATTCATGGGTATTTAAGAATGCATGGTGTTTTTTTATTCCCCCCTCCATGTTTATGGTAAGCAATTGGATCTTTTCCGGTAGAAGAGCTTAATGAGGTAATTATAATAACTATGTTTTGTATATAGCAAAATTTAGGAGGGTTAAACTATCAGAAATTTGTCATTTCAGTTCTGAAACTTACTAGTACCATTATACTTCCCAAGACCATGCATTACTGTTCTTTTTTATTGTATTAGGGTACGCGCATAGTGCCGCCGATTTTCAGATTCTGAAAACCAGCGAAAATCGGAAACCAGAATTACCTAGCGTATATAGTGGAGAGTGCTCATAGTAGCCGACTTTCATATTTCCGACTTTCCGATCGTCATAATCAGATTTTTGCCGGAATTAAATTTTAATTCTGGTTTTTCAGATTCTGCAGAATTCTCAGATAACGTGGTCATTGTTTATCGCATTTCCATGGAGATTATTTTAAAAACAATGCCATTCCATGAAACTTTTTATTTAAAAATTAAACACTCAAATAAAATTATTTTAAACTATATTTACCAGTTTTAAAATTTAAATTTCGTTGAAATATATTTTTAGATCATTAAATATGATTTTTAAATTGACATATATAGTTTTTCTTTTAATAACTTTTTACTTGCATTATGTTTTTTTTATGTAACATTGGGGTAAGCAGATCTCCCTTTGAGCAGAAATAAAGCTGTTTCAGCAAAATGTAAACAAAACGCTTTCCGAAGAAGCAGGCAAAATCTGATGCACTATGCGCACTCACCGGCGCTGACAAATTCTGAGAGCAGATTTCCGAAAATCTGAAATCGGGAATCTGATTTCGGAATCTGAAAATCTGCCGCACTATGCGCGTACCCTAAAACAAGTAAAAATTAAAAGATTTTGGCAAAAATCTATCCACATTTACAAACATACAAACAGAACTTTTATATTGACATTCGGTAATTGATATAAACCCACTGAAATGTGTGCATAATTAATTCTGTTTGTAATAGATTAGAAAAAAATAAGATTTGACTTTCATTTTTCACAACTAGAGTATTTTTCAAGCCTTAATATAAGTTTTTTTTCTGGAATAAAATAAACTTTCTTTCTAAAAATTCAATTAATCGTATGCATACAGATATAGCATTTCCAAGGTGTTTTCAGAAAATTATGAGATTTTTAAAACCTTTTAGAGGGTAAAAAATCCTAAAATTAAAAACATATATTTTAGATAAAATATGTATCGTATTTGCAGAATACAACGTATCATGGATGCATTTTTCTAATTTAATATACATCAATGGAATTACAAAAAAATAGAAAAACTATAATTCCACGAGTTTTCCGAGTTTAATACTTTTTCATTAATACCAATGCAGTTTAGGTCAGTTTTTCACCATTGCAAACATAATTAAAAAGTTGCGAACATTTTGCACCAAAAACGCCATTGAAATCATTCATTCCCTTTGATGAAACGAAACTTGCGAACTCCATCACATCATCAAAAGTCCAGAAAACCAAAGAAATTATAATTGAACTAAACTCCGGAACCAAATCGAAAACTGTCGAGAGATTTCCAGTTTTAATAGAAGCGCGTCACGCTTTATTCATATTATTACTTCGCAAATTTCTCGAAAAAAGATGAAGAAAATTTCTCGAAAAACACTAGTCCATTTGAAATGCAGTAGGCATCATGTATGTATACATGTAAGAACGCTAAGGATAGAACATGTAAAGTAGAAGGCCTTTCAATAGCAGGACCCTTCACACCTTGCCTGCTTAAAAACCCTTACTAATTTCATGGAGTGTATACGAGAGAGGTGACTGCAAAATACAACAAATAAATGTGCGGAAAAAATTCAATCTCACCGTGCAAACAGTTTTAAAATATAACTTTTTTCTTCTTCTTCTTAGAAAAGGAGGGGAAAGGGAAAAAATATGTAGATTATTTTTTTTTTTTGAGACTTCAGGCTTACGCTCCCTAATACGAGGGAAAGATTTGAAATTCAAATTCAACTTCTGAAAGCAGAGATTTTTTTTTGTATAATCATTAATGTTATTCGTTTCAAAAACTTTTCCTCTTTCCGTGAATGGGGCATCATTTCTGTATAAGCAATTTTCGAGTTTTTATTTTTTGGGCGCTTATTGTTATTATCCCTCCCCCCTCTAAAAAAATGATTCCGCTTTTCTTTCATGTTCATAAAAAGCTCAAACTAATGAGAAATGGAGTAAAGCGATATAGACCCAACATTTAGTTCGTAACTGTGTCTAGGGGAGAGCTAAAAGCACTTCCAAAGTCATCATAAACTAATATGCATTTGAAAGATCGAGGCTTATATTTTTTCTCAAATAATGTGTTGCAGCGAAGCTTTTGGATAGATGGGAAATTATCGGACCCAATTAAACATCTATTGAAGATTGAGGAAGCCGGGATTTTAATTTCACATGGTTTGTTTTTTGTGGAATTAATTTAAATTACCTTGCGAAAACTACGTGATTCATTCTGAATTTCCAGTAAATCTATAATTCCATTTAAGCAGTATTGCCCCTCCAGTTGAATAGTTTTTTAAGTAAATAATAATCAGAAGTTATCTTTTCATTAATGTGTCTGTGTAATTTTGTTTTGACTGTGAATATGTTTAGTATATATATTTTTAAAAGTTTTCAGAAATTCCATTTAAGATATTTTTAGGAAACCGAATAAATATTCCTCTCAAAATCACGAAAGTTTATACCATTAAACTCTATTGAAAACACATTTTAGTTACATAGATAGAAATAACATTTTATTTATTTATTTTTTTATTTATTTTTATAAAAGTCATAGAGAATTACATGAATGTATTGACTACCTTTTTAATATATTTCTTTATTATTTGGAAGTTAATTCTCTGAAATGATAAAATTCTTTAAGTTTGTATTTTATTCTTAATAGAGAACTTCAAAGAAAATTACAATGCTAAGGTTTTATTACTTATTCTAGACTCAAAATAAATTTAAAGTTAGAATTCAAGAAAAGACGCTCCATAGGGAGAAAACGCCATTTTTTTTTACAAATTCATGTAACTAACTAACTGATTTAAAAATAGTAACCATGATGTTTTTACTACATTTATTTTTATAACAGGCATAAAAATATTATTCCTATTTGTATACCTTGCACGCGTTGCTACTCTTGAAAAGAATTTTAAGAAAAATAAACATTTTGTTTTAAACGTTTTATTGAAATGTTTATGAAAGATGAAAAATATTTTTATTTTTATTTTTACGAAAAAATAAATAGCCTTTTCTACCGACGTCATTTTCAGACATCTTAAGCAAATTTTCACATTAAACAAAGGCCTGGAAGTTTACTTTGATCCGACAACTAATGTAACACTTTTTCAAAGGATTTCATAACAGAACTCTTGCTATACTTCTGATATTTATATTATCAATGCAACAAAAGCATAACAATGATGGAAAAGTAAGGTTTTCTTTTTTGAAGAAAACTAAAAACAATTTCATACATCACGCAATACAGGGTGGTTATTACTAGACCAAATGTTCTCTAAATTGGTTACAGGTCAAAAAGGATGGTGGGATTTAAAAAAAAGTAAAAATAAAAAAATCACGACAAGATAAAAATGGAGCTCTATGATGCGTTATTCGATGAAACAAGATCTAGAATTCGAACTTAAAACCTCAAACTAATGAACACAAAATCTGATATCGTTAATATCACAGAGTATACCAATGCTACTTGAGGAGAATTTAAATTAATTTTTTCACGGGAAATAAAATCGCACGATCTATGCGACAAAGTTCGAGAATATTTGTTCCAGTAGTTTTCTTTTTATATCCATCTCAAAGTGACGGAAGTTTAATTATAAACCACCCTGTACTTCACGGAAGTATGCTACCCCAAAAAACAAAAACAAAAAACTTCTCTACATCCGCAGAAATCTCGAAGAGCAAAATACCTTACGAAATCACGACCACCAAACATCCCCCCACCATGCTCTCAAAGACTCCTCTCATAAACTTTCAAGTGCCAATATACCCGAATAACTCCGAATCACAAAAATAAAAACCATTCCCTTATTCCGTCTATTAGTTTTAAATATACCGGGAATCCATCTTATTGATACCCTGAGCTCTCCTATTTCCTCGAGTGGACGTATATACGGCTCCCTCGCATACTTATATCATATTTATGGCATAGCGATTCCGTATAGCACAGGGTCGAAATGAGACGAAAATTCCGATGGCTATTTGGTCATGTCCGAATCTGATCTGGAGGAGGGGCAAAATGGCGGATTCCGCCGTTCCCTCTGCTTTTGCGCGGGTATATATTCCGGCTCAAAAAAGAGATACTAATACATATCTGGCATGCAAGCGAAGAAAGCATTTTTGACATATTGGCGAGATGCACTCTAAGTGTGGATGGGTCTGGAGGTGAATTTCGAGAATGCCTGCTCTTTCCGCGTTATTCAAAGCTGAGGAATGGGGTGACAGAATGAATATTGATGGCTTAGTAGTCCAGGGGTGCGTAAATGTGGTTCAGTCGACTCCGCTTATTGTGATCACGGTTAGTGTTATCAATCGGATAATGTTATCAAACTTGACCGGGGTCCCGATCACTCCTATTTACTTAAAGCAAAATGCATCGTTTTATGTGATCAATAAATCGCTTACTGTAATCAAAATCTGGTGAAATCCCCTAAAAACCTCCTTTTTTCCCGTTTGAATGCCAATTTTAATACAAAATTAGTCATTAATTTATTAGTGTTATATGTTACATTCTCATATTTTTGTTTAAGAATGTAAAAGTTACAAAATACATACTAGGTAATCGTTTTAAACGCTTCAATCAGGACTACATAGTTGTGATTTTAAAGCAAATGCTCGAGTTACACTGTTTGAAACTTTCTAGTAATCTCTTATTGTTATCAATCGGATATTGTTATCGTCCTACTCTTGGATAGAAGTGATAAAATTAAGCAGAGTCGACAGTATTTGCAAAACTTCTCATGTTCTTCTCATGTCTTCTTCATGTTTGTTGATAATTATGCCCAAAATTGTATTTATGTGAAAGTAATCCCCGTTAACATCAGCAAGTTAAAGTCTTACTATCTTCCCAATGAGCAATTTGGAATTTCCAGTTATATGCTTTTTTACAATAAAATAGTATATTGAGTTTTTTTAATGTTTGACAGGGAAAAAACTTTGCAAACATTCTTCTCTTTCGCATTGTAATTTATCTTAAGTTGTAGTTTAATGGACTCTAACCGTCTGACGTCACACGGAACCAACACGTGACCTACTGAGCTTTCAATTGGTTACCACAGATACTACACTAGTAGATCTACTAGTGTAGTATCTGTGGTAACCAATTGCAAGCTCAGTTGTAGGTCACGTGTTGGTTCCGTGAAGTCTCGAACCAGATAGGCGGTTAGAGTCCATTGCCATTCTTAATTTAAGAAAAAAAAATACTTTACACTAATACTAAATCATTAAGATTTCAACTGTTTAAAAATAAAGTTGGTACAATATTACTTCTCAATTATTTTAGAGTATTAGATTTTATCGAAAAATTGAGTCATTAAAAAAGCAAAATGAAATGGATTTTTTTTTTGCTTTCCAGCTAATTTGTAATAGCAAATTGCTACAATTGGACTACCCATTTTGTTTGTGATATCAACTTCACATTATTGGTCAGTAAAAAATATAAAATACAAATTTTTTTTATTTTTTTATCTTTTAAAAAGGTGATTTAGTATATATTTTTCTGTAAGTACATATTTTTATTTTCCGAGTTGTTCTGTACATATTAAATCACTTGACCCGATGCTATTTGTACGCAAAATAGCAAGTTTTCTGGTAGTATATCTTTTTATCTCTTATTAAAAAATTAATTGAGAAGGCACCCTTTCGTTAATGGACATTATTGGAATCTAATAAATATTTTAATTATTTTTAAAATACGCAAAACTTTTAAGAGTCACAAATTTTTTTAATCAAATTCCTAGTATTTCTCAAATTGCGTCAAATATGTTTCAACTATAATTGAAAAAAAATTGTGACGAACTTCCAAGAAATAATTTTAATGACTTAATCTTGCTGCTAAAATTTATTTTACACATTTTAAAAGAAATCAATTAATCTCAAGAAATTTTCTTGAAGTTTATAAATTTGATTTTTAATTAGTTCAGCTTAATGTTTTAAATTTGATCCCTGAATTCCTGGAATATTTTCGTGACATTTTTGTTGAAAATTGAGTGCAAAAATATAACTTCCTTTAACCCTTACGAACCTAAGGCGCCCCAAACTTTTCACTCCAGTTGAGACCGGCTCGGGCGGTTTTTGGGGCGACCTGAGGGGACGGGTAGTTGGAGTGTGCATTCAAGCGTGTCTAAACAGGGGGAGGTTTCTCCTGTCACGGGTGATGTACGAGTCTCATTGTCCGATTGTCCACGCTTGGGGAGAACATCGGGGGCTCGAGTCCATCAGAGCACAGGTGTTGCCTGTTAATTGAACTGTGTACTCAGTGCAAATTTCAAAATTAAGGTCTTTTTTATTAAAATTCTTAGACCCTTGCCTTGATGTTCGAACATGGAATTTTTCAAGTTTTACAGATTTATATCGAAATTAGAACTTTGTTGTATGAAAAGCTCAGTAATGTAATTTTACTGAGTTAAATTACCCAAACAATTGTTTGTATCTGTGATTAGTCTAGCTTTTCATGAATAAGTAAATACGCATAATGAAATAAAACACTTAAGGATATTTAAAAAAAGAGCAGCATATATATATAGAAGCATATTTATATTTCTGTCTATATGTTTTGTTTATTTCTTTCAAAAATATGCTGTGAAATATGAGGTTAACTAAATTTCAAATGATTAACATCTTTCAGTTTTTATTTATCAATAAAAATAATTTCATATAAAAAAATTAGATAATCAAAACGACCCATCTCAAATTTTGCTGAGTTTTTTCGTTTAGGTTTTACACTGTAAATTAGAGGTAAAATTCCAAAAATATCTTTAAAAATTTTCTTTCTGAATACATATGCACGAAAGTTAAAAATGAAACTTGGTATAAAATTCTTTCAGTCGTAAAATGTGTCTGAAATAAAAAATAAAGGGGGTAAAATTACTTTTGAAATTGTATGGTGTATCTGTGAATAGTACTTTTTAAAATTTACTTTTATTAAAGAACCCAAATTTAAAATATTTATACAAAAAAGAAGTGTTTTATAACCCACTTGGTTACAATATTCACGAAAATGTTTTTGGATTTGTAGGTAAAATTAAGTAGCTAACTTTGAGTTGCTTTGTGTCATAGCGCTTATTTTGAATATTTTCTAAATGTTATGTCAAAGAAAAGCTTGGACGCCAATTACTAGACTCTAGACTTAGAAACGAGTCTTGGGAAAAAGGGATAAAATATGGAATTCATAATGTTTAACCACAGAAAAAAAACATTATAAACCTTTTTAAAACCATAGCTATAAGGACCCTAAATTTTTCAACGTGTTGTTTCAATACTTTTCAAACAGTATCATAACAAAAACATCAGACATTTGAATAGATTTTGCAATCCCTGGGACACTGTGGGGAGCATTTTTCCAAGAAACGGTATTGTTACTTGTGAGAGAGAAAAAAGAAGGGAGGGGTCTGGGTATCTTAGGCCGCAGAGTGAATTCCGCTGGAAGTTTGTATTCTTTTAGTAGGCCGCCTTGAGCGTGGGAAAATTTCACCATGGGGCTTTTTTTTCCCTGAACGTTTGAAAGATTCCCTGAACGTTCCATTCAAAATAGTCTTGCACCTGATGTCCTGCTGACATCTTTACAACCCCTGTCAATTACTAAGCGTTGCGAATTTTACCTTTGTGTACATGTAAACATACGTCATAGAGTTTCAACCAATAGTCTTAACTTTGTTTGTTTTACTATCATCCAATCTGCTGTTTCTATCACATGTGCTACTCAACCTGTTATTTTTCTATCGAAGTTATAGTGACATAGGGTTTTGTTCGGAAGTTCTAACCAACAACATTCAATATGAGACCAAAAGCCCTCTCTCAAAGTCAAATTGATAAAATTTTGTTTGGTTCATCGAGTGGAGAAGAACTTTCCAGCGAAGATGGATAAGTTAATGTGAGGTTATTAATTTAACAAAATTTATGCATAAATTTTATGAGGTCTTGTGTCTGACCAGATCATAATGTGGATAGAGGATTGAGGTGCCATGCCTATAACTGTTTTCTTCTTGAAAGAAAATTTAAAACTTTTGTACTTCACCGGTTTCTGCAATAAACGAAGAGTTGAAGCCCCTTTTCATATCTCCAACTTTTTTGAGGATTTGGAAATAAAAATGAGAATGTTAGTTTAGAATAACAATTTCTCATCAATTACAAACCGAAATTTTTTAAATAGTTCTAATACTTCCTGGTTTCATTAGTGGATAGTTTTCATAAACCATTTCAACTGTATGCTCCTAAATAAATACAAAATAGAGGTCGGTTAATTTGAAATTTTAGTATAAGAACTTTTATTGTCAATTAATTGTGCTACAATGATAACCACTAAACCGCAGATACATGCCGTCGTAAATAAAATTTCGAGCAGTAAAGCAAAAATTTTACCTAGTGCCTACTAATTTTGAAAACAAAATATTTTATTTGTTTTTGCACTCTGAAAACCTTTATTTCTAAGTAGTACTTATATTTCCCGAACTAACATGAGTTTTATCATGAATAACGCATGAAATTATGCTGAAATTTTCTGTAGATTTTAAAATTATCGTTACTTTTTTTCTGCCACCAACAGTAAAGAAAATGTGTATATCACCCAAGACACCGGAAACCCTCTGGTTTCTTCCCAATCCGTCCCTCCCCGGTCATAAATCATTCGGACAGTTCCCCCACCCCCCGGGGTCCTCACAAGTGGCGGTAGGTAAACAGAGCAGCCTGGACGAGTCCATTCTAGAAAATGACGCGGAATTTTAGCTCAGGGCTCAAAGACCTAGCTGCCTGACTGGAGGGCTATAGGTCTGAAAGGGTTAATCTTATATCTTCTATTACAACTAATTATAGCAATATTTATCCTCTAAATTATAGAATATGAGAAAAACTACTAGTACTTGAATTAACTTTTACTTTTTGGGTACTGTCATTTCTTCAGAGACAGAAATTTGATTTTGGAAGAAAAATGACTACAGAGTAAATATTATAAAAATAAGGTATAAAGATAGTATTTAAATGTAGAGACTTAGTATAAAAATGGATAGAATTAAAGTTTGAAGATCATTCAGAATTTAATACCAAGATATATTACTATAAAAAAATTAAAACTTTAAAACAGGAACTCCGGTCCTCAGTGCAGATAAGGAGTCATATTTTTCAAAAGTCAGCACTTTGCGTGTAAGATTGTTTTAAAAATTATCACAAAACATAAAATTTATTTCTTATTCCGCTTGAATAAACTTTTATAAACTTTCTTATAATTGTATTTTCTGTCCATTTAAACCAAACCTGATTATTTATTCTCTTTCCTGATGTCATCTGTTCATATTTACACTATTTTGCTATACGAGTTTCCTACTACCTGTACAAATATGGCAAATAACGAAGGGTCGGGAGAAATCGTAGTAAGCTTCCTGGACAAGTAAATAACCTACGAGATATCTCGTAGTTGGCAGTCAACGTGTTAAAGAAGAGGAACTATTAATCAAATCAAATTTATTACAAAATATATAAATGTAACATAACATACAGTGAAACAAGATTAAACAGAAAAAAAGGAACGAGGGTACATATTAGCCACCAAGGAGTCGCAAACTCGGCTAAGATTCCATAATCGGGAACCATCGCCAACTTGGCGATATTTTTTAATAACTATTTTTAATATTTTTTTAATAATACATTTTTAATAACAAATATATATTTAATAATAATATTTTATAATAATTTTTTTAATAACGCCAAGTTTGTCGACTTTCCTTGGCGATGGTTCCCGATTACGGAACATTAACCGCAAACTCATACATATAGCCAACGAGAAAGATACAGATATTTACGTGGGAGAAAAAAAAATGATGGTAAATTAAATGAAAAAAAAATATAATGAATTATAAAACCCTTAAATACGCGTACAATACTTGTAAAACAAAATATAATGTGGAGTAGCAATGTTATTTTTAATAAATATTCTATGCTTTCTCAGAAAGCTTTGAGGGCCAAAGGAAAAAAAACATACACTGAGAGCATCCAGTTTAAATCCAATAGTGAACATGAAAAGGAACAGGTGATTTATTTGTTGCTAGAGTACCTGAAACGGTTACATTACAACAAACTCTCTAATACTTTCATAAATCCTTTGATGACGTGACTTCTCTAATTAAAAGCATCCCTACTAAAACAACAAACCCAGAGCTTTTACGGAGAATATATATAACTCTTTCACACGCGTCATTCCAAAACAAAAGTCATCACACATTAAAAAAAAAAAAAGAAGCCGCAATGAAATCTACTAGAAATACTTCCATCTCAGTGCTCAGAAATAAACCCCGCAATCTGATAATGGAAGCAAATAGCCATAAGTCGACTCCTCAGTCCCTCAAATTGCAGCCCACCGATTTATTATTCCTAAAAACCTCCACCACAAATTACTATCAGTCGGAAAGCGTACCCCTCAAACAACACACACACGCAAAGAAAAAAAAAAGAATAATTACACCCAAAGTCACGTGCATTATATTAATTACCTGGGTTTTTAGAAGTGTCCTGTTTAGTCTTTGCTCCTAATACCCTCAAGACAAATACGCATTTTTGAGGAGCACTCACCTAATCTGCTTTCAACGTTGTTATAGCTCTTTTTTTTTTGCCGTTGGCTGCTCTCGGATGCGCCGGCAATTTAAATAAAAACAACGCTCCCAATACCGATCAATCCCCTTCCATTTTTGCGATTGCTGTTGTTATTTTAATTACCCTTTCCTTGACCTATAAACGTTCGAGGCAGATTAAGGACGGAAACAACAATGATAATAATAATAATAATGATGAGGAGGATAGGATAATAACTATAAAAAACGCATTTTTCTCCGTCTTTTCCCCGAGAAGCCATTTGTGCGTGTCTCCTATGTATGTAGTTTGTACTTTTTGGTTCTATATCTTGGTTCGGAATAGTTCGGTTTGGTATTTTGGTCGATTTTCGTTTTCTTGTTTGTAAGGATTTAATCCATGTGAGTTCGTGAGGGATGTTTATTGTAGTTTCCTTCAAACAGGTGAGTGTTAGGCTTAACGTTTACAGGTTTCCTCGCACTTTTAATAGATTAATCGTGGAAGTACTACATGTGGATTCCGCTATGAAGCTTTTTTTTTGTCAAATGCAAAAGAAACCCCTCATAATGCTAAAATATTTTTGACCATTTAGTTCCTATCAATTGCATTTGTCCAGCTAAAAATACAGACGTGTTTAACCAATTTGTTATTTTAGCATTTTGCTAAAGCTGTTTTATCCATTTTAGCTTTCTCCTGAAGGAATTTCCCCCTAAATTTGTGGTAGAACCAAAATAAAATTTTAAATTCTTCTTTTTCTTTTTTGAAATAAAATCTGACCTATTTCTTAACACAAGAAAGACTAAACTTTTCTGTTCCTAAAAATGCATCAAAAATCAAGAAATATCCTAAAAATAACTTAGTAGGAGTCAGTCTTAGACAGTCATAAGAATTATATGGGGTTTGTTGTAATTGTATAATTATAATGTTTGATTATGTCTGATAATTATCTAATGATCATAAAATTTGTGGAAATTGTAACATTTTTCTGTTCAGAAATGAAATTACACTATAGACATACAGGGTGTTACAGAACTATAACACTATTATAAGAAATAGTTATAATAGGAACATATATATAGTTTCAAACGCATTCTGGACGTGCTGCCCTCTTTCAAAGTCGGAGACTGAAATATGTAGACATGTCACAAATAATTATATAATTATTTGATACGCAACGGCGATTTTACACAACATTTTAGTGATAAAAAGTTTTAACATAGGTGGGTTTAAAAATACTACATCTTATAATGAGGAAATTAATCTTCATTCTTACGGACTTTGTACGAATGACAAAAATTTCAGTAAATATTCATAAATTTTCGTGCTCAGATTTCCATTAGACATTGCATAAAGAGCGTTTAATAACTCGTCGTTGTGCAATTTTGTAAAATTACGTACGGATAAATTCAATAACAAACACTCTTTCAAAATACTTATTTCACATATTCTAAATAAAATGCATAAATATCCGATAAAAAATTAATTTCTTTTAATAAAAACACGATAAAATAATACTAGGATATTACTTAAAGGAAATATTGTTGTCATAAATGCTCCATTAAAGGTTATCTTTGAAGGTTATTGAATATAGCGAGAATGATTAAACATTGTAATACAAAAAACAAAAACAAAAAGTCCCTTTCAACTTTACATGAATGAAATTCCAGGAAGAAAGATTCAGAACTATATGTTTAAGTTGAGAATGTATACACAGACACTTTTTTGTCATCACACGAAAAATATCTTATTTCAGTTTTTGAGAACAAAGAATCATCTTGTCAAAAACTGCCTTTTTACGCTTCTCACCTTGGTTCTTCAATTAGTTTTGTTCTTTTTAAATCCAAATTATCTCAGCAAATATTGAATCAACTTAGCTTGTTTTTATATATAATTTAAACATGGAATTGTGTGCATAGTTTATTGTAGAGGTTAAACATTTCTGTCAATAAAATGAACCACGACTTTTCCCAGTATAAAAGAAAGTTTTTTGTTTCAAAAGTTTAAAGCTAAAAGAAAAGCTTAAAGACAGTTGATTTTTAATCCAAACTTTTTCAAGGAATCGCATTTTTATGAAAAAATTCTTGGGAAATTCAAAAGTTAAAAAATAATTTATAACATGCTTTAAAAATGTTTCTGAACAATAACTATGTGAAAGATATAATATTATTTTCAATATTTTCCATAGGTATATTTTATATTAAGTACCTTTGTCTCTAAAAAAATAATTATTCAAAATGTTCTAGAATTTCAACTTTTTTAAATAAACTAAACAATACTTTGAATATTATAAATTTAAAATTTGAAAACAAGGAATAATAATGATTTTAATAATGACCGCATTTGAGAAGATAGTTAAAAGTTAACCTGCTTGCTCATAAATTAAGGAAGAGAACCTATCAATTTAATCAGTGAGTGACATTTCTACTAACTATAAAAAATAATCGTACAACAATTTTTAGGTTTTAAATTAAACAGCATAAGTATTTATATGACATTTTTTAAAAAGATAAATATATTGACATTGATTTTTACGAAAATCACTCATTACGAATATCCTTCCGAGGCTTTTTTTCAATTGAAAAAAAATATTTTTAACAAATTGAAACCTAATACCCATTAGCTAACCAATATTAAAATAAATCCATTAACTTTTTTAGGTTGTTCCCATAACAACAACTTTTTATATCATTGCTTAAAACAAATACACGAATATTTATACAAAAACAGTTGCTTGTTGCTACAGGCTTGTTGTTAATTGAAATCGCGGTACTGTGGTACTGATACTTTTAATCATGTTCATCTATATCTTTATTGAAGCAAGTTTTCAAAACAAAGCAAATGTTAATAATTTTTTTTTCCTAATTGAATATTTTGATGCGCAAAATACTACTTTATTTTACATTTTTATACATAGTTCCTGGTAAGAAAAAAAACCCTAATTAGTAAGAGACTGAATCTTAGGATTATGAAGTCTGTTTACTTGATATCAGGATACCTTCCTTGCGCTCTGATACTTTTTGTTGTCAGTATGCAATTTCATTCATATGTGTCTACTTTGGGTTAAAATCCTCATTATTGCAGCAAAGTTGGAGTACGAGCAAAGAAAGAACGATGTAAAGTACAGCTACTTAACTTAAATCGATCTAGCATAGTTTATTATAAATCTATGAAAGGATTCCCATCACACGAAGGTGCGCATATAGAACGGGTTCCTAATCAAAACCGTGCGTAGTTGACAAAATTTTAAAACAGGCCACATGCCGTTTTAATTAACGTCAAAATAACAAGAACTTTATTCGCTTCGTAATAATGCTGCATCGGCGGAGAGGACGGAAAAATTTTCGGGAAAATAATCTGCTTATTCTAATTAGCTGTCTTTGTTTCCTGTATTAATTTTGTTATTCCTTGGGAGGGGGACCTTTATGCCAGCAATTAACGACTAGTTTCGGGGGTTCACCAAGAAAATGAGCAAAAATGCGGCGGCGGCGAAGAAACTCGGAGAAAACTGCGCGATCCACGATGAAAAAGTATACTCTTCGGTATAGAATTGATGCAAATTACTGAAGTTCGTTCGCACGGTGCGTTCGAGTTTTTTTTTTATTTCTTCAGTCAGGAGGGCACCACTCACAACTAAAATGCTTATCTGGGCTAATTAGTAGGAAGGAACTAGCGGTTTCCATCAAAAGCAAATTGCTATCATTTGAAGAATAAGGCATTCTGTGGATACAAGTTTTAAAACTGATCGTTTTCCCTCAATGCAAAAATGCCGCAGAAGTTTGAGGTAACAAACCCTGAAAAAAAATGTGGGATTCACTGATGGATAGAAGTGTTTGTTGTGACTTCAAGAAAACAACGTAATGCTACAGGATTAACGATTGTGGCATTTTTATTTTCGAATGGGGATACGGATTATGAATCAAAACTGAAGGACAGTTTATTTGCATATATAGTTTGGCAAACAGTTATTTTGTTTTTCAAGTGACATTGGAATATTAATTGCCACCATTCCCTTGTATAATTAGGATTTAAGAATTCTCTTTAGTAGTTATTCATGTATTAATACCTTCCTATTAAGTTCCTTTAAGTCCAGTTTAGCTTTATATTCCACGAAGTTTAAAAAGTTGTGTTGTAAAGTAATCCTGGGCTCGAACAATTTCTCAGTAACTCAAAACAAATAAAATTGTCAATTTTTAATGGTTCAATTTTAATTGTTTCTTGTGGTTTCCAAATAATCTCTGGTTTTTTGTTGTTGTTTATGTCGTTAATTAAAATCTTAATTCCATTTTGGATGCATTTTAAAATTTACTAAGCAGCTGATCTCTGGTTGAACTACCATTGAAAAAAAAATATTCATTTGATAAGTACTTGCAAGATTATTATGCATTTTTGAGTCCATAAGTTTTACCATAATGCTTGTTCCATGGCAATTAAAAGTTATTTGTACGATTAATTATCTTACCTATTTGTCCAATACAAGAGAAAATGTTATTTTTTAAAGTACAAGGCACTAGGGAGTTACCGCCCCCTGCGCACTAACTCTCATCAACCCCCGTAAACTGCTTACGCAAGACCTTTATTTGGATTACTTCCTCACAAAATCCAGCTCACTAAACTTAACTCACTTTATAAAACATTAAAAAAACAATTAGCAGAAGAAACGTCGACCAACTTTCTAAACATACGTAGTTTCCATGAACAACAACTCTTTTAAAAGTTCGAATATTTATTAACTTTAACTTATCAATAATTTAATTAAAATGTTTTCCTTAAAAAATATCCAGCATGTCTATTAATAACTATTGTTTATCAACATTCTGGAAAAAAAACGTACACCAATGAATCTTTTAAATTCAATATTGTAGTACCGCCTAGTAACTCGCTAGTATACCTAGTGTTTTTTCATTCTTATTTTTTTGAAACTCCAACTCTCAAGAGTCACCTCCAGCCATGGACCGGTTTTGTCCTTGTTAGGACTCATCAGCACGGCATAGGAAGGTAACGCAAGAGAGTGGAGGAAGGCTTCTAGTCAAGCCGACTATAATGGAAAAAGTGGTGACCATGATTAGTCTACCACTATCTACCTGAACAGATTTAATTTCTATATTGGCAAGTGTGAGAAAAGGAGTATTTTTCACCATAACCACTGGTTATAAAGTACTCTTTTAAAACATGAAAAAACTTGTTTCATCATAAAATATGGCGTAAATTGGTCGTTGTGATTGGTTGGATAATAAGTTTTTTGACTGTAGTACTAACTTTGACAGTAGTGAGACCTTATATGTAATCTAAAAAAAAACCCGGAAATATTTTAAAATTTAGAATTTTTTTTTTTTAGAAATTCTAATGGCTTACTGCACATTCTCAAAAGAATCTGAACAGTTTGATACCAAAAAATTAACTACAAAGTTTTTCTCTGGAAACCGTTCAACGAAACAAATTTTTAGAATAGAGATAGAGAGAAGATATACTGTTTCGAATCAAATTTTGTTCATGAAATTTTATTATTTAAATTTAAATGTTACATTTTAGCGATTTTTTTTCGACAAAAAATAACAACAACATGTATTTTAAAAATACTTTTTTATTATCACACGGATGACTTTTGAAAATAATAATGATAAAGAATTTTCCGATAGATTAATTATGTAAGAAATAATATTCTGATCACTTTTCGTAAAAAGTTTTCTTCATAAATAATGCCAATATTCCAAAAGACTTTTGTTAAACATATCTTGAAAGAGAAAGGGTATTAATGTATAAAATTTTGGAGAATATTTGTTCTTGATTGATATATTTTATCTACTCTCCGTTACAAGAGTTTAACAGTAGGTTCATTTTAAACTCCAACTAACACATCCTTACCAAGATTCGAACATTGGGTGGAAATTTCGCAAACTCAGGAGATACAAAATTAATTGAATCTAAAAAAGGCGCCGGCTAACAATGCTCATTACGGAATTTAATTTCCAGCTTCCTGCATGAATTTTTAATAAGCATGTTCGCAAGTAAAGAAAATATTAATCTTTATCCCAGACGTGGGATAAAAGGTTGTTAATAAGGATCCTGGTTCTGTGTCCAGAGAAAAGACAGATACCGACACAGTCATTAAATGCAAGAAAAATATTATTTTAATGACTAATTATGAGGAAAAAAATTGGGATGAATTGGATCTTTTTTAACAACATAAAGTGCCGCGACGGTTAAATATCAAGGAAGGAGGGTTTTATTAGGGGCCTAAAAATATTCCTTTAATGAAGATTTTTACGGAAACCAACTAATTTCGAAGGGGAGTTACCGCAGGTTCTGGAGATTTGTTTTTGAGTTTTAGATGCTATCAATTGTGGTGGGGATAAAATCAAAGGGAATGTTTTTTTCCTTGTAATGAAGGAAGGGTTTGATATTATTCCTTGTATCTCGTTAAATGTATGTCTTGAACCGAAATTTTGAAATAATGCGACTTTTTCTTTAATATACATAATAAAAACCATGCTGCATTGTAACTACTTCTAATTTATGCTGTGGTGCATAAATATGTTTGTTACTTTCTAAGCTGAAATATGGATATTAATTGGATTGTTTTTTGACGAATATATTAGGTTTTTCTGCAGGTTGGTTTTGAACATGAAATGAATGTGACAAAATCTTCAATAATGTAGCAACAAGGGTTTCAAATTGATAATTATGAAGACTGAGAAAAAAAACCCTCAAAATCAGATGGAAGTTTATATTTACCGCTTTTGAAAACCAGGCAGCGTTTTTCATCAAACGCGGATCAGCGTTTGGTGATCAGAAAACAATGTAATTTATTTGATATTTCTAGTTTTAGAATGTCTAATTAATGATATACGCAAAAAATCTGAGAGGGGCCACACTAGCCCTTTCCATCTTTCTAATTAAATTTAATACTCAATTATTTTTTTTTCAAAATGGTTCCATAGTCTTGAGCCTTTATAAATATGCATACGGCTAAGTCCTGTCTTTGTAGAGTTAAACTTAATTTAAATACACAAACAGCGTGCTTTAAACTTATAATAAAATGTTTATTATGTGTTTCCTGAAAAACTTCGATTTTAAGCATCTTTAATTTACGCTTGCATTTACTGCTGAAATGATTTTTAACATATTTAAATGAAATTTTATCAGCTTGTTATACATAATTATAACTATTCAGTGTAGCAAAGCTTAATTTTAAAATTTTTATACTTTTTTTGGTGATTGTGCTTGAAATTAGTTTTAAAAAATTGGGTTATTTTACGATAAATGACACAGTACTTGATTTTAACAATTTAAAACTAATAATAGCTCAATGCACAGTTAATGTCTAAGGAACATGTGATGCCAAGAAGTTTGAATTTTATATACATTTGCAGTTATAGAAATTTTGGCGTAAATGTAAATTTTTGCCAAATTTTGTTACAAAATTTTAAGCACTAAAGTTAACACTTAATGTGTATCAGTTATTTAAACTACATTGGTTGTGAACAATAAATAATGAAGTTACATACAATGTTTTTTTTTTTTAAAAAACTTTACCGTGCTTAGGCAGTTAGTTACCTCTTAAACCGAAAACATCCCTCATAAAATCCAAATCACACTCGCAACAAACACAGAGCCGATTCAAACAATATCCCTGCATTGTTAACACACCACCCTAGCCCCCGTTTTTACGGAACACATCCCACCCCCACACTCAAACCTCGAACTAACCCCCCCCCCCTATTCCGAAATCCGAATCATTAGCAAGGGGGGGTGCCATCGGATCCCGCCCTCTCCGAAAGGGGCTTTTAACAGCAATTTGGGAGGGGGATCCTACCGTGTCACCGATGATTAATAGGTATCGTATTGCGGGGCGGGCGAAGGGGTTCCGTCTGTCCCTGTGTCTGTGATACTTTTCGATGTAGTAATCTCGACAGGAAGGATTGTCTATCTGTTGCATGTTGCACTGTTGCGTCGTAGTGTTTGGTTGCGTTGCTGTATTTGGTGGCTCTATGGTCATAGTGTTTATTTAATTTATTTATTTATGGTTGTAGTGTTTGTATGTAGTTGTAGGGTTGTGTTAGGAGAGTGTTATGTCCTTATACGTCAGTGGTTTTAGGTTATTTATTTGTATTGGTTATTATGTTAATATGGTTATTAGGTTTATTTGTATTGTTGTTGTACTTGGTTGTTCTATGGTTGTAGTATTTATTTATTTATGGTTGTAGTGTTTTTATGTAGGCTTGTGTTAGGAGAGTGTTGTGTTCTTATACGTCTGTGGTTTTTAGGTTATTTATTTTTATTGATTAGGTTAATAGGGTTATTTGTATAGGTTATTTATTTGTATTGTTGTTGTATTTGGTTGCTCTATGGTTGTAGTGTTTATTTTTTATTTATTTATGGTTGTAGTATTTGTATGTAGGGTTGTGTTAGGAGAGTGTTGTGTTCTTATACGTCTGTGGTTTTTAGGTTATTTATTTTTATTGATTAGGTTAATAGGGTTATTTGTATAGGTTATTTATTTGTATTGTTGTTGTATTTGGTTGCTCTATGGTTGTAGTGTTTATTTTATTTATTTATGGTTGTAGTATTTGTATGTAGGGTTGTGTTAGAAGAGTGTTGTGTTCTTATACGTCTGTGGTTTTTAGGTTATTTATTTTTATTGATTAGGTTAATAGGGTTATTTGTATAGGTTATTTATTTGTATTGTTGTTGTATTTGGTTGCTCTATGGTTGTAGTGTTTATTTTATTTATTTATGGTTGTAGTGTTTTTATGTAGGCTTGTGTTAGAAGAGTGTTGTGTTCTTATACGTCTGTGGTTTTTAGGTTATTTATTTTTATTGATTAGGTTAATAGGGTTATTTGTATAGGTTATTTATTTGTATTGTTGTTGTATTTGGTTGCTCTATGGTTGTAGTGTTAATTTTATTTATTTATGGTTGTAGTGTTTGTATGAAGGGTTATATAAGGAGAGTGGTATGTCTTTATACATCAGTGGTTTGTAGGTTATTTATTATTATTGGTTATTAGGTTATTTGTATAGGCTATTTATTTGTATTGTTGTATTTGGTTGCTCTATGGTTGTAGTATTTATTTATTGTTGTAGTGTTTGTATGTAGGGCTGTGTTAGGAGAGGGTTTTGTCCTTATACGTCAGTGGTTTTTATTTTTAGGTTATTTATTTTTGTTGGTTATTACGTTAATAGGGTTATTTGTATAGGCTATTTATGTGTATTGTTTTTGTATTTGGTTGTTCTATGTTTGTAGTATTTATTTATGGTTGTAGTGCTTGTATGTAGGGTTGTGTTAGGTTAGGAGAGTGTTATGTCCTTATACGTCAGTGGTTTTTAGGTTACTTAGGGTTTAATTTTTTGAATTCTTGCTTTGGAACTCACAGCAACTTGCCATTAATTTTCTGAGTTATTTCAATTCGGTTTAAGAATTATGATAGCTGTTAAAGTATTTTTTAACTTTTCAAAATTGGACATTTTAGTTATTTTTAATTTTTGCTGATATTTCTAATCTATCATTTTTTTTATTTCAAACCGAAGCATTGAAGAATTATTAAAACATATTGTGAAAAATGGATTACTAGTATACAAAAAGACTAATGACTCATTTTTTTAAATTATTTATTTGTATAATTTTGCTTGGCAACTTGGGGGAAAGTGTTTAATAATTTGGAATTTAAATAGGATTGTTGGTTAGACTATCAATTATGATAAACAGAGGAGCGAAAGTTCAATTGGATGTAACATTATAAAATTATTCAGTTAAGTAACACTGGATCTGTTTTCTATGAACCCTGGTGTTTTAGAACATTGTTCAAATAAATAAAAACTACATTTGATGCCATACTAAAAATACTATGTAACTTTTTATTTTATACTATGTAACTTTATTCAAATGAGATGCATACCATTTAGGTTATGTTATTACATGAATTAATTGTGAAAATTAATAATAAATTGTGAATTGTTGAAAATAATTGTGAAACATAAATTCCTGAAAAAAAAACGTGAAGTAAGTAACTAAAATTATTTATAACCATAATTAAATATTTTATCCTAAAGTACCTTAAATTATGTTTCAGACGAAATCAGTAGGCTCTATATAGCTTCTGATGATGAAGACCCACCTTTGATTACCCCAAAACAAAGTAAGGAAATTAAAATAGTTATTAAGATAAAATTATTAGTATTGAAAATATAAAAAAACTAATAAAACTGAGGAAGCTTTTTTTTTTCTTTTAAAGAATAAGATTAATTATCTTCAATTTAGAGGAGGATATACGATAATTTCAGTCTTTGCTTTGATATACAAAAAATGAACACCAACATAACCTACAGTCACTCCAGAAAGTATTCGTATACCCAACAAATTTGCACTAGTGTACCTATTACGGCTAAATTCCACGTGCAAAATCCAAATCCAAACAACAATTATCCTAACATAGTATATGTTATTCTTCATTATAATCTACCAAAAAAGAGCAAAAAATATCAGGACAGTTAGAGAAAAATTATTTTAAAAAATGAAGCGATTTGAAAGCCCGAACAAATATTCGTACAGCCATAGACTTAGCATGGGATCATTGCATTTCTGAAAAGCATAGTATTATGTTCCTATAATCCTAATTTAAAAGCACGTGCATGTAATTTTTTTCTTTAGGTTCATAATAACAATAGCTTTCAAATCACTTCATTTTTAAAATAATTTTTTACCAACTTTTTTGATATTTTTTTGTTCTTTTTTTTTGGTAGATTATAATGAAGAATAGCATACTATGGTAGGATAATTTTTGTTTGTATTTTGCACATGTTATTTAGCCGTAATAGGAGGTATAGTAGTGGAAATTTGTTGGGTGTACGAATAATTCCTGGAGTGACTGTGTAAACCACTTGACTACGCTCCTCTAGTCTCAAATGTGTGTTAGCGATTGTTCTATTTGTATTTTTCTGTTTTCTATTGTGAGATTGAGAGTAGTTTTGATAAAACATAAGTTTGCTATGAATTTCCAGTTTTGAAAATGGTTAATCTGTTTGTAAAATTATCATTTATTTCATTCTAACAAATAAATTTGATGTGCAAGCCTTACATCTAAAAAAGGCAAATTCCTGTAACAAAATTAATATAATTCTTCATTAAAATTGTTTTCTTTTCCAATTTTAAAAATAAGATATTTATGTTTTATCTGCAGTGGCTTTCAAAACTACTCCCCTCAATATTTGCATGCCATTCTTCTCAGAGATGTCAGTGACTTTACTTATACCGATTTTACCAGTTATAAGAATCAGAAAAAGTGTTGAATTAAAGTACTATATCAAATATAATACTATTCATTTTAAAAAGTTACCGCTAAATGATGATACCTAATCATTTATAAGTCAATCAGAGACAAATTCTTAGATATATATATATATATATATATATACACACAATATAATATACAGGGTGTATCAGTATAAATGGGACAAAGTTCTAGAAGGAGTAGGGCACACATAGACGACTCAAATTTACATTGAAATGGGGGAGGTCGGAAATGCACACCTAGGGGTGTTTAAAAGCGGGAAGCGGGCGTGGGACGTTGCATAATCCCCAGTGGAAATTGACACGTAACCTTTTAAAATTAGATTAAAACAATTAAAATAATTTGATTCCGGAATTTATTACATAAAAATAATTTAAGAGCGGAAATTTCAGTAATGCTTCGTACCAAACCAATCGTCATTTCGCAGCCTTTAATCTTGTAATAAGATAAAGACTAAGAACTGAGGAATTCCGATTGAAATAGAGCCTTTTAATTGGTTTTATGTTATAAAAGCTTGAATTGAACGGTTTTGTTGTATTTTATTCCAATCTTAAAAGGTTACTTGTCAATTTCCACTGGGCATTATAGAACCTCCCATGCCCACTTGTAAGCACCCCTAAGTCTTTATGCATTTCCACCCTCCATTTCTATGAGATTCTGAGTGGTCTAGGTGGGCCCTAAGCCTAGAAGTTTGTCCCATTGATAGTGGTACACCCTGTATATTACTGTACTTTAGAGTGGTCCTCATTTTTAAAGTTTGAGTAATTTTATGCCCCCAATTTGTTCCATCATACAAATAAATTATCTAGAAATATATAAATGATGCACACCAAATCAAAGAGAATAAAATTAAAAACAAAATTTCAAGTTTTTAAGTTGCATTGTATAGTTCTAAAGTTATAAGATGTTTAAAAATGCAGGAGAAACAACTTTAAAAATGTTCTTTTGACATAAAAAAAATTACTACTAAGAAAAGAGGGGCGATAGAAGAATGAAACCAGAAACATTATATCTACAACTATATTAGTTCCTCATAAAAAGTCATGAACAAAATGTGAGGGTTTAATTATTGTTGTTTTTTTTTTAGTTTTGTAAAAAAAATCAGCACTTTTTTGAAACTTTAAGGCTTTTGCAGCACGTGTTATCATTGACCAATTGAGTTTAAATTTTGCATACATCACTATATTCTATAGTGACAAAACTAGGGGGCGTCACAAATTGAATTCCGAAAAAAAAATTTACCATAAAAATAAGGACCACCCTACTGTACTCCTTAGAATTTTTTTCATCAAACTTTCTAAATGAATTTCTCTGTGAACATGTAATGTGCATACTGTGTGTTCATTCACTCCATCATAAACTGCAATTGTTTCTTTCAGATTCAAAAGAAAAAGAAAACAAAGAGCCGAAGCCCAAAACCTTTGAAAGGCTATCGGCTGATCAACCCGAAGTCATTGAAGGGGTGGACATGGACCAGATAAAGACTCACGAAGACAAAATAGCGAACGCGGCAAAGACGGGGGAAGGTCACATGGGTCGTTATGATTCAGTTGATGCTACCCATGTTAACCTCGCTATTAAGGAGAAGTAAGTACAAGTTAAAAATTTTCTAAAACTATGCATTTTGTTCTTAAATTTGTAGTGCGTATATACTTATATTGCCGATAAATTTTAATGATGTTTCCTAAATTCTATTTCTGGTTAGAAATTTTAGGGGAATAAAAAAAAAACAAATAATGCTTTCATGAATTGTGAATTTTTTGGGTAAAAATTTTGTCTTAACTTTATTTTTATGGAATATTCAAAACAAAGTACAAAAAAAAGGGGTCATTTCAAGACTTATCCTTAAAGAAACCTTTTTATCAATTACAAAATTTTAAATTAGAGAAAAAAGTTTTGTACGGATTCATTTAAAATTATTATAGTATTTTTGTTTTATGGGCAATACTATTGTTTATGTAATATTTGTTTTTCAAAGTAAAATTGCTTTACTAGGTTTAGCATCTAACTCAGTGTTTACCAACCAAACTGCCCCCCAGGTGGGGCATGGACCACCAGGTTTTATTTACTTTTCAAGAAGGATTTTCGAAAAAAATTAAAGATGAGGGGGGGGCATGGAAAATTTAGAAAGGCTTTGGTGGGGCATGGACCGAAAAAGTTTGGGAAACACTGATCTAACTGATCCTGATATATCTTATTTCTTCTCTTCTATAAAATAATATCTTATATTGTGCTTAGAGAGGGGAGTTGAAAGGTAATTGAAGTAGATTTATTAGAATTTAGTTTTAGAATAATTTTTATATGTATATTTTCATATTAGTAAATTAGATGTAGTACCTATATAGTAGTTAGTTTATTTATGTTTTGTTTTCAATAAAATGCCCAACATATCGTCTAATTATTATGTATGTAATATCTATACTATGCCTATGACAAGCAGCTTATATCTTACTATTTTAATATTGTGTGTGTGTTGTCTTAACGTTATAGTTGACTCATTACTTTCTAAGTTCATTCTTTTTTTTTCACAACGCAATGTACCACACTATAGTCTAACTTAAGTATTAAATCATTCGAAATTCACCAGCACCACACTTACAATTATCTCCATACAAATCTAGAGTTCTTAATCTCAAATCTTAATTGCGTGTTATAATATCCTTCAAACGTGTAAAATTTGTCTTAAAATGAGTTAATTTTAGAACAACCGACTTGGAAGGATAACGTTCCAAAGGCAAATCTAATCAAAAGCAGTTTTTTTAACTCCAATTTTAACTCCAAGAATCTTCTGCGATGAAAACTTTTTTTTTTTTTGAAAATCAAGAGTGTGTCGTCCAATAATTGCATTAAAAGTTACGTTCGAACTGAAATTTATTGTTCCTCTACATGACGAAAGGAAGAGCATGAACTTCCAATTAATACTCATGTTACAAGATGGTAATTGAAGAAGACCGGAAAATATCAGCACGGACCATTAGTAGTTGAGTATACGCGCATTGCGAGCTCTAGAATTTCCTATTATTCCTTATTACTGCCGGCTATTGTGAAATAAGGGGAACTTAATATTCCCAAGCACCAATACCCTGTTATCAGATTTCCAGAAGCTTTAACGATCCAAATAACTCGTTAAAATCGTACACTCTTATTTTCACTTGAATGTGGGTTTCTGAAAACGGAATATGAGAATAAAAACTTGGAACGGTTGATGAATTGTCCAATCTTGATTAATTTCAAGAAAGGTTTGAGCGGTTTGAACCCTGTTGGGATTTTTCAAGTAAAATCATCGAGGGCTAACCACCATTCTCATTCACCTTCTAAGTTCAGTCGACTCCGCTTAATGTGATCACATTTGTCCAAGATCAGAATGATAACAATATCTGTGATTGATTATAATAAGCGGTCCTAAAATGAAAAGTGGCAAACAGTGTAACTCGATTGTTTGCATTAAAAATGCATAACTGGGTAGTCCTAATTGAAGCTTAAAAAATGATATTCTAGTATCTGTAACTTAAGTATTAACTAATTATAATTAACCAATTAAGTATTAATAATTAACTTTATCTTACAGTTAGTATCTGTAACTGTTTTGCAACTTAAACATTCTTAAAGAAAAACATCAGAGTGGATCGTATAACACTACTACATTTAAATTTCAATTTAAGTGGTTTTTAAGATTTTTCTTCAGTTGAAATTTCATAAGGTTGAAGAAGGGAATAAGACCATCATTTTTTTAACTGTAAAACATTTTAAATACATTTATAATTTTTTCGATGATTGTTGTGTATTCTTAACCTTCATGAATTCCTGTAAAAATTTGGAGGTTTGGAGGCCATTCCATTACTTATATAAATTCCATTACTTATACAGTTTTTTTTTCAATTTTCTCAAAACTTCGTTTTTGGACTTATTCCCTTCTTCTAACTGACGATTCAAATGTTATAAACTTATAAGTAACTTTAAATGTAATTAACTTATAAGTAACTTTAAATGTGATTAACTTATAAGTAACTTTAAATGTAATTAACTTTTAGTAACTTTAAATGTAATTAACTTATAAGTAACTTTACATGTAATTAACTTATAAGTAACTTTAAATGTAATTAACTTATAAGTAACTTTAAATGTAATTAACTTATTAGATGTAATCAAAGAGGAAAGATAGTGGTGGATGGAACAATGGTAACCCTAAAGAGTGGCTAAGATAAATTCCAGAAAGACCGCTTAATATTACCGCAAACACGCGAAGCGGTCTTGCTGGAAATTGTTTTCACTGCTGACCTTTTATGCCATGCAGTGCTGCTTAATGCGTGCATTATTGGCGTCGCGTTTTGTTGTAAATATTTACATGTTTGTTCCTTTCAACTATAGAGCATTTTCAATCACATGACTCGGACCTAACAACGGCCTTAGCAACAGAAATAGTACAGTTTTTTTGCCCTACAGAGGTTAACAGTTACAGAAAATGAACTAGCCGTGGAATTCTTCTATTGGAGCATTTGCAATCACGTGACCCCATACCTAAAAACCGCCTTAGCAACAGATAAACAACGGCCTTAGAAACAGTTAAAAGCCCTACAGAAGGTACACAGTTAAAAGAAAATAACCGGTTGTGACGTCATCTGAAAACACTCTATAGGTGTTGAGAACTAGTATTAGTTTTATAGTCATGCATTGAACCTTATTTTTACGCATTTAATTATTTTTCTTTCTTATTAGGGAGCTGAATGACGATAATTCCCGAGGTTTAGTAAACGCTATTGAAAGGTACTTAGGTCTGGGCACAGGAAGTTTCTCGAATGTTAAGTAAGTATCAGTAGTTCTGTGTGGTTTAAAATATACTTAAAATTATGCATTTTATAAAAAACTAATTGCTTGCAAATATTTTCTTCAAAATACGGTAGAATAACCGACATTTTAACGCAGTTTTTTTTTATCATTTTAGAGTAAAAGGTCAAGAAATTTCGTTTAAAGTGAATCCGAATCCAAAGGGATACAACGCATCTGTAGTTGTAATTAAAGCAGGTAAGATCACAATAAATAGCTTACAATCTCTTATTTACTTTTGCTAAAATATTTTACTTTACCTTAAATTATACTACACTTGACTACTTGGATGGACATTTATTACAAACTGATTTACTGTATAATATAAAATAACTGTAAGAGCACCTATTGACGAATATCCTTTGTGATTTTGTGAAATCTCTCTATATTAAAAAAAAGTAACAGTCGCCGCCGCTGCCGCTGCCGCCGCTGTTTCAGAAAATCTTCACTTTGACAATTTTGAATTGTCACTATGCAAAAACTATGGAACGGAAATTATTGAAATTTTGACCATTTGTGGACAAATGTATGAGGGTCCTTTTCGTTCCAATAGCTAATTAATAAGATAATTAGTTCTGGAATTATTTAATGTCAAAGTCGATAATTATTTTTTTCTGCTGCGAGTTCGCCCCCAGCAAAATCTATTCGCAGCAGAAATATGATTTTTTGCAGCCGCATTCTCTTAGATGTGAAGTTTTGCACCTCGTCGCCCTTTTTTCGAATTTCGAATTAGTTTTGGAGTAATTAAGTTTTAAAGTTTCGAAATTTTTGACGGGTTTTCGGTTTTTTCGTTATAAAAGAAAAACTAATCACAGTAGAACTATGATATTTTAAACACACATACAATTCTTTTTTATAAAAATATTGGCGTTTTGTTTTTCAAAAAATTCTAATTAGTTTTGGAGTTATTAAGATTCAAAGCTTTAATTTTTTCTTCTCTTTCTGTGGCCGTTCACTAGAGAAACAGGCGAGTTTTATGATGAGTCTAATTTCTTTTATTTTCAACAATGTTTTTTCTACAAAATGGTTGATGATTATTAGTAGACTTGCTGGATATTTTTTAACATTTCGATTAAATTATTGATAAGCTAAAAAAGGAATGTATTTCAGCAACATTTTTGTTGTTAATTTAGGGGAATTATACGAATTAAATTATTTATAAGCAAGATAGAGGTATTTTCGGTATTACAAGAGGCTTTATTAGTCGAGAAGAGTGTTAGGCTGGATTGTTAAGATGAACAAGTGAGCTCTGCTCGCTAAGATCGCGAAGCGATCTGAAAAGAACTGCGAAGCAGTTACGGGGGTTGGTGAGCGATAGCGAGCAGGGGGCAGGCCCCCTAGTTATGTAAAAAAAAATACTTTTAAACAAATTTGGGTTTGTTTTGTTTAAAATAAGCATATAAGAGTGTATGAAATCCTAAACACTACAAATTTTAAACCATGCATTTTGTGTTATAGTATTTTGGGAAAGCATTTGAAAAATTAATGATAGCAATAAAATGGAAAGTTTACAATTTTTGTCACACAATAGAGCAATAGTAAATGCGAGTAAAATAACTTTTATATGTATTACTAAATCCTAAAAAAAAATGTCACCATGAAAAGGAGGCTATGAAAATGTATTTCATAATGAAACAATTTTAAACAAACACAGAATAGAAATTAGTAAAAGGTCTGATACTGTCTGTCTATTACAAGATGAGCTCTCGTTTACATTTTTTACATCCATTCGTTTAGTATTGTTTCTATAGCAACCGCCACAACCAGGCAACTAGTTTAGAGCTCGTCTTGTGTTAGACCACGGCTTACTAGATACTATACAGGCTAGCCGAGTTTTGAACAATGAAAACCATTTGACAACTTTTCCCGCTTGGATCGCCACAAGTCCTACCTATATCACCCACCGCTTTCGGATATGCTTTGTCAGTTTGTCCAGTATTGCCATCTGGATTTTTAATGATTTCCGTACTCGGCTAGCCTGTATAATAGTTTCTAGTAAGCCGTGGTTAGACAGACAGTAAGTTCAATAGATGATGAAGTTTTGAAACTTAACAATCTAAGTAAAAAAAAGTGTAAATAAAGGACTTTAAATTCTAATATCTAAATTTCACAAATAAAACACTCTGTATATCAAATATCACGTCGTTCATTTTATAAAAACTAAACCAGAAAACAGTAAGGAAACTTCCCAGGTTTGTCCTATTTTTAAGAATTCCGGACCGTAAGCGTTTCGCCAGCCAAATCACAGGTTCTGTCGGCCCCAAGGCGATCCTTTATCTCAAAAAAGCGAGCGATATACACAAATCCATTCTCTAATAAAACTTTTTACCCCCGTTTCCAGAGCGAAGGAAACAGAGGGGAAAGGGAAATCCCCAGTTTTCCCAATTGGTTCAAATAATACCTCATATGGACTCCTCTCCGGAAATCCAGAGTCCGGGTTTTCATAGCGATTTCCCGTTTTTAGGATTAAGAAAGGTACGAATATATTCTCACAGAAGCTTGGCTTCACCAAGGCTTAAATCACGTCAGCTCTAAATCAAAATGCATTAAATTGTTCCCTTTCTGTGTCTAATATTGGAGTCTGTGTAAGTAGGTTTATCTTCATTAAGTCAGTTTTGGGGTTCAGGCTGGATTGAATGCGTTGACGTTTTGTATTTTCGCTAGTTTGCTGTTCATATCTGTCACATTTTAGAGAAAAACTTCTGTCCGTTTCTTTGATCTGTAAAATTGTTTAGGAAATAGATACATGGATTCTCTTGACGGAAGAAAAGGTCAAAATATCAGCTTATGAACTGAAATTTTTGACTTTGAATTTAATTTTTTCTAAATTCAAGTTGATGTTCTTGACTTATGAGGCTCTTTTATATGGTAAATTTGCATACTTGAGTCAATTTAATATATCAGCTTAACACATTAAAACTTTTTAATTTTTAAAGTGTAAGAATTAATTGTTGAAATTAATTTTAACTTATTTATTTATTTATTTTGATATACTGCGGCCCATCTATGGGCCAAGCAGGGGGATACAAAACAAGATACAATATATAAGGAAAATTTCATATAAATACGTACAGGAACTAAAGATAATATACACACTAAAACAGCAAAAATACAAATTATAAATATTGTTTAGGTTGGGAAACAAAAGAACCCACAGAATCCTGTTCTATTCTTCAATTGTGCGAGGAAAAAATGAAAATTTAAACATATCAGTTTTACAAAAATATGGCTTAAACTGAAAATCGTTGGTCTGTCTTAAACGCCTTGTGTTACTTTTAGTTTGGAGGTAATTAGGTGAAATTAGATATTTACCATGAAGTTTTTTTCGGGTAGCATACGACCCTATATGAAGTAATGAAGTATGTTACCCAAAAAAACTTGAATAACAGCCTAAATATCTATATTACGTTTTTTTTTTGTGTGTGTGCTCAAATTTCGTTGAAAATCGCGTATTTCCAAGAGCCCACAATCAACAAAATATAGATATTTAGGCTATTATTCAAGTTTTGTCGGATAGCCTAGATCATATAGGGTCCATAACTCGAGTGAAGACATTCGTCGTGTGATTAGGGTAGAAATGAGAGGCGAAAAACCAATTTTCGCTCTATAGGATTAACATGGGAACCTTCGGGGGCTTTGCGTCACACCTGATATTATCCAAAAATTCTGAAAAAATTCACAGGTACTCTCAGAAGATCTAATCTTGAAATTCAAGAATTTCACCACGATACCTCTGGGTTTTTCATAGACTTCCCCAGTCTATGAGCACTTTCAATATCCATAGAATTGATGTCAATTTTCAAAAAATCCCTGAAGAAACCAATTGAATTAAGCTCACTGTCATCCCATGTTTCACTCTGACTGTCATCAATACCAAATAAGATCAGATTGTTCCTCCTGTCCTCATTAGAGTCGATACGATCAAACACGATGTCAACTGACTTGTCCAAACGATCCACTGTGGTTGAAAGAGATGAAACTTTACCACTCAATGAACTGAAGCCGGATTCCATGACAGCGAGCCATGACACCGACAGAATTGTTATTAGTTTTTTCGATTTATTCTCAATTTAAGAGATCAAATGTCGTTCGCGCAGTTTTCAGACTTTTTTGCTTTTTTTTCCAATCTCATGTCAGTGTGATTTAAACGAAGGGAGTCATTCCAAAAGTAGGGCCTTCCTCAAAGCCGCAGATGATGGAACGAGTCTGTATACGGCCCCTCAAGATAGGAGTCCTCTTCTCATGAGATCTGTCCCATACCCGCAGTCGGACGTAGGGTATTGGTGCCTTTAGAATGGTGGGAGGCGCTATATTGACAATTCGGGAGGCGTTTCTCTATCCCTAGAGTTGCATAAGTGCGAGGGAGCGGAAGAGAGGATCACATAGCTCATTTCTTTGATTTTAGATGCTCCGGGGTTTCAGTTCGGATTAGTCACGGGCAGTTAAACTCGCGTGTTATTTTAAGTGAGGGAAGAAACTATTATTGTTTTGGCTGCGATTGCTCCCTTGAAAAATGTGAGTATTTCTGTGTTTATGAAGGTGTCAAAAATGTATTTTAGTATGTGGACATCTATTTTTTTTTCATAAACGTTTTCGTGTAGTTATCATGCACGCAAAACTTCTTAATCATGATTTTTTTTTTGTAATCTTTATCTCTAGTAAAGGAAACTAATGTCTCGGTATGTGTTAAAAACTTTTTTTCTGTGTGTTTTCACAATCTTGTATTTTTAATTTCTTGTCTTTAATTTCAAGCCTTGGTAAAAGATATAAGATTCATGTGAGAAAAAGTAAAAATTTAAGTGTTCAACAAATCTTAATCAAACGCAACATATTTTTGAAAACTAACTGTTGTTTCTAAAAAGGGTAAATCTATTTTAAACATGTGTAAGAATGGGAGATTATATTTTTTTTGCACGTTGATTCCTTCTCGTCCTATTAATTGAAATACTTTAAGAAAACTTCAAAATCAAGGATAAACATAACATATTTTTTGTACTAATCGATCAACGAACCATATTTTTCAAAAAAATGTAAATCTTAAAAAGCCATGATACTTTACTTTTAGTAGTTGATTAATTAAGAATCAAAATTCATCATAAATACTTTTTAATAAAGAGTTTTAAAAAATTATGATAACCAAGGTGATTGTAAAATTTGATTTACTACAGTTTTAAATTTTCCCCACTAAAATAGTACATACCCAAACTCAAAAAAATCATATAGAATTTTCAATGGTGATTCTAAGATGCCAACTTTCACGTTTGGAATTAAAAAGTATATTTCAACAAATTTATGATTTTTAAACTTAAAATAAACTCTAGAAAGAACAAAAAAATTACCTTTAATATAAATAATACTACATCAAATGAGATCAATTTTATGTCATCCCCTCTACCTAAAACTTTAACATTCTTGAATAACGACTTAAAACATAGTTATACGAACAAAATGAGAATCAGAACTTTTCAAGTCATCTGGAATCTAATGTAATCTAATATTCTGTAAATTTTTAAGGGAAGTTTAATTCTAAGTAGACTTACGTGGAAATAAAACAACCTGGTTGGCACATAAAATACACCTATGCTTTCCATGAAATGGTTAAATTTTTTCTGTAGATCAACCAAAAAAAAAATCAGATGTGGAGAAATCAAAGTGAACCACAGAGAAATAAGTAAAAAATTGTATTTTTAAATAAAGAGAAAGGAAAACAGAAGACATTTTAGATTTTAGACGCTGATTTTTTTTTTAAATAGAGGTAATTGTCTTATTGTTTCAAATGTTTTTTGTGACAAGAGAATCAATCGATGACGCTGACTTGTAGAGTAGAGGTCGGATAATCCAAAGGGACGGTTAATCGGAGGTCGGATAAAAATCGGAGGTCTGTAAAAGTTTATAATTTATGTATGGATATTTTTCATTTGTAGGAGGAATCTTTAACTGTGTGTATTTTTAAAATTAATTGTATACATATTACACTGCAAAAAAAAAAAACAATCCCGATAAATTTACGGTTTTAAACTGACAGCTGGGTTGGTTGTGGAAAACCGTAAAAATTAATAAGTAAATTCGTAAAAACAACTGTTTTTTTTTTTATCTTGTAAAACAAAAAACATGAAATGGTAAAACTCCGTTGTATTTCTGGATTTACTTCGTAATTTTAACGGTTTTCCACAACCAAAACCCAGCTGCCAGTTTAAAACCGTAAATTTCACTGGAATTTTTTACAGTGTATGGTGGCTAAATTATTAGGATAGGCATAAGAGAAGGATGTTTTCGAAAGTCAACATGTTCGTTTTTTTACATTTAATTGATTCTAAAAATCTATTAAGCTTCGTAAATACTGTGTCACTCATGTGTTTGTTCATTATAAGTAAGTACACATTTGAGAGTGAATAGTTCATGGAATGTGACAGCTTTAATTTACCGCTTCTATGAATACTTTAAATGAATCGCGGAAAAACTTTTACACTATAGTGGGACTTCGCAAAAATCCACCCGATCAAAAGAGTCCGATAACTTTCAAATTTATTTTCCAGAGAACTCGAGCCTGTTTTTAATTTGGAAAGGGCTTTGTGGGTTTGTTTGGATGAAATAAAACGCTTGACTCACGCCCCCCCCCCCCTCTCGAAAATTGTCTTTGACGCCCCAGAACTCATTTGGATACTGACATCAAAACAAATCGGTTACGTATTTCATTTCAAATAAACTCTGCAAGTATATGTATCGTTGAACAAAACAACAATCCCTATACGAATAAGAGTAAGAGTTTGCGTTACCCCTTTTTTTCGCCGAAGTTCGATCGTATCAAACCGTGTTGTTGATACTCGTATTTAGCAGCGCACTACCCTTTTGCATAACTGAAAGGCTCTGTCCAAACTAGAAGACTTTTGCGACCCGAAACGATTAAGATCTTAATCAAACGGAGAGGAGAAAGGAGAGGATTTGAGAGACTACTCCAGTAGCGGTCGGAAGTGGAAAAGATGACCCCCGTTTCCCTCCGCTGCAGGAGTACTAGTGCGTCCCGCCGGGTCATTTTGTGCGGCCCGCGAAGCTCCCTGAAACTCCCCAAAAAGTAGCTTTATAACACTTTTTAGCATACTAAAAATTTCTCGGGGGAGAACCCCCGAACCCCCTCTTTACCTATTAGATTGTGGAGTAGCTTTGGTCGGTCGTTTTCTAGTGTGGTTTCGAAAAGAAGGTTGTATGCCTTAAAATTTCTCCAGAGCGTAGGAAGGGGCAATTTAAAGGCTTAGGTCAACCTTTATCGCAAGGAAGGACAAAATAGAGTATCCAAAATTTAGGTGAAACACTATTTTTAGGGAAATTTACTAAACATTATCTAGACAAAGACCCCTCGTTAATTAATATTCAGTATTAAAAGATGTATAGGGGTCAAAAATTTATCTATCCTCTGAAATTTTTGAAAATGGAGTAGTAGCTTCACAATGCGTAAATAACCTTCGTCCCTCTCTCGCCGGAAATGTTCCATTTAAATAATCTACCCCCGAAAAATATATCATGGATAAAAAGGAGCTCATCACCCCTCAAATCTCATCCTTTCTCCCCTCCGTTTGATAAAAGATCTTAATCGTTTCGGGCCTCAAAAGTCTTCCAGTGTGGACAGAGCCAAAGGTTCCATCCTGGCAGCCTCAGATCAATGCGTTTGAATAGGCGGGACGGCCGATAGGGCTTCAAAGTAGGGTTCGTTTGGACTCAGTGTTTACAGAAACCTTAGAATACGCTCAATGCTGATAGCATATAAAGGAGGAAGCGCCAAGGAGTCTCCCCAAACGAAGCTTTTCAAAGTTGACGAACTGTGACCGGTTGCCTTTGTCTATAAAGGTTTTCAGGTTAGCAAAAAAAATAAATCAATCTAAAAAAGGTTGAGAAAAGGAGAAAAAAAAGTTAAGAGATGAATGGAATGCAAATAGCTTTTCTCTCGTCGCTTCTTCGTTCTATCTCCCAACCCCCCCCCCCGATTGTGCTCTTTTTTTTATTTATTACCTGCTACGTTGGCGCCATCTACTGATCACCTCCGGCGTTTTTATACGTTAGCTCGCCAAATCGTTTTTCCCCCTGCCCACCCGCGCTCGCTTTTCACCATATGAATAGCGAGACGCAAGCTTTGAAGAGAAAAACGCGAGCTAATACTAATAAATAATAATAATAGACGGAGAGGTGCTGATAAAAAAAATCTCAACCTCAGCTATGGATGTTTACCGTGTAGTACAACACAAAGAAAGGCAAGATAGATAGATCCCTCCTGATGATGAAAACATTCTGGCGCCATTATAAAAATCTTGTTTAGATTGGCGCTGGATGTTGGATGTAGCTGGGGACATCAAAGAGGGGGTGTGAACCTCATTTAAGAAGCACGTGAAGTGGAACTGATTCGGCTGTAGGATTTAAGAAGAAAAGCCGCAGTATATGATGAAAGTCACTTTCGCGCGCTGGTCGATGATTTTGAAAAGTTTTTCACGCGGGGGTTCTGCCACCGGTATCGTCTATTCATTGCGTCCCTTTCATTCATCAATCCTCGGGCTTTTTCTTTTTCGTAGGGAAAGAAGTGTCTCATCATCATCTAAAAAAGTGTCAAAAACGCTTCTAATAAATCGAAAAGCGAGGGGTTTCCGCGAGTGTGTTGATGATTTATTTTAACTACCAATGTGCTCATATCTTGCGACGGAGAGAGTTTTTGAACCGTTTTCTTTGAACTGGAGGAATGATTTTGGATGGATTGGTCACATCATAATATGAGCTGCTCGGGATGAAAGTGGTGGAAGTTCAAAAATATGAAATTTGAGAAAAACATAGATTTTAATTTCTTCTAGTGTCCAGTCGTAAGGTTTATCACGGCCTTTACTCCTGAACGCCCGGAGCTATTACCATAAACGTGGTGCCCACTCATAGTGAAATGCCTGTGCGCTTTCCGATGAAACCGCTTTTAACGCCCCCTAGTGGCAAGTATAACGCCCCCTAGTGGCAAGATATAAAGTTGTCGAGAATCGTCTATTTTATACTAAGTGACACCTTGTACACAAAAATGACAAAAATACCCCCCCCCCCTTAAAATTCGGGTGTTTTTCGCGTTTTCATATACTACTTAACCCCACTTAACCCCATGAAGCGCAACAAAGACTTTTTCGACAATTCGTTAAGTGTGGTTACTCGTACGAAAACGTGGATAAAAAAAAACCCGCACTTTTTTCGGAATATATTCTTGTCACTTTTCTGTACGAGGTGTCACTTTGTTTAAAATGGACAATGCTCTACAACTTTATCCTTGACATTTTTCCCGTATCTCTAATATTTTTTGAGATAGGCACTCTAACTCCTAAACTTACCTGTAGGGAACGTTAAGAGTGGTTTCATCGGAAAGCGCATAGGCCTTTTAGTAGGGGTAGGCCAAACCTTGGGGGTAGGCACCACGTTTATGGAAACAACTCCGGGCGTTCAGGAGTAAAGGCCGTGATAAGCCGACACCCTGTATGTTCATTTACCAAGTGTGGTACTCGCCTAAGTCAAAAGCTCAATGATTGGCCTGTAAGTGCTGCCTAAAAAGTGTCGTCTCCTCCATACGAACAACAGACACCGTTAGGGAAAACCTTCGATTACTCAAAACTACGTTCAGTGGACTTACACCACGTTCATTATTATCACCTCATATATTCTCCGGCTTATGTGCATCATCTCAAGGATCCGCTTATAAACCTTCGTCAAGTGAGACAGACCCAAACAACATGATTTGGATATTACATCATCTGCTCTCGCATGTAAAAGCGTGAGTTTTGGCAGTAGAAAAGAAATTCGATGTTTCGATTTTTATTTGCATGATAGGATCTTTTAATAAAAACGGAAATTTCGTTTGCTCAAAATTCTTATGGTGTATGATGGTATAATCCAGCATAAATTTGTACATCCTTGGTTCCATCTTAGTAAATTTTACCATCATGAAGAGTTTTCTTTCGACAAAATCTGTTCCGGCCTTGTAGGTCCTATTCACCAATTTAATATAATCAACCTTTCATTTTTATAAAATGTCTTAAATTCAATTTTTCATGCACAATCTTTGTTCAAAATATATGCCTATGGAAAGTATGCACGAATAAATTATATTAATTAATACGTTTACGTCTAATATACACGTCTAATGTAATACGTATCTGTATGCGTCTAATACGTATACGTATATCTGTTACAGCTGCTTGCTGTACCTACTCTACACAGGGTGTTTCAAAAGTCCGTTTCACGGCTTTTATTTGGAACCAACGTCTCCTAGGGTCCTAGAAGTAAGGTTTACCCCTAGGTAAGTGACCCTGGAGAATCGATTGAGAGTACTTACAGCGCCCTTAGCGGCAAAATAAAAAAATTAAAAAATTAATTAAAAAACTAAAGATGATAGACCAAACACCTCAGTGAGAGTATTGTTGCCACTGTTTGTGAAAATAGTCGTTTTTCAGGCCTCAAAAAAGGAAAAGTTCGGAAATTTGCAAGTAAATGAAGTAAAATTTTAATAAAAAAAATCTCCAAATAAACTTGCAAATTTTTGACCTTTTTCTTTTGTGATGACTGAAAAAGTGCTGTTTTCACATGCTAATATCTCCGCGAATATTCACGATATTTTCATGAAATTTTTTCAGTGAGTTATTCATGACAGTGGCAACAATACTCTCACTGAGATGTTTGCTCTATCTCCTTTAGGTTCTAAATTAATTTTTTTAACTTTTTTATTTCGCCGCTAGGGGCGCTGTAAATCTTCTCAATGGATTCTCCAGGGTCACTTACCTAGGGGTAAACCTTACTTCAGGACCCTAGGAGATGTTGGTTCCAAATAAAAGACGTGAAACGGACTTTTGAAACACCCTGTATATCAGTTTCACCCTGTATACAGCTGCTTGCTCTGTACTCTATACTCTATCTTAAAAAATTTTTATTCCTCAATATTACAAAACCATAACCATCTTTCATGATTTTGCAGAAGAACTTGCCCCACAACTTAAAGAAGCGACTGGACTAACAATTGAAGGAGCTGTTATTGGTGATAAGGTAAGTTCCACTTTATACAGCTTTAAATACTTCCAAAAGTTTCGCCACAGATATATATTTAGTTAGTAACTGCCTAACCGTATTTGCATCCAATTTACGTGGTGTGTAATATTACCTAAGAATAAAATCCACCGAACTGATGGTTGGATTATAAAGAAAACGTCACCTATTTAGGATCCTCTATCCAACAAACCGTTTAAAGAAACTCAATAAGATTTCCTATGAACTTATTTTTAGGGATGGGTAAGAGAATCATACACAGAAGCTCTCAATATTTAAGGTTAAAGTGAAAAATAAGTAGAACATATTAGAATAAGCAACTCCTACCTAATTCAGTGATTTCATTCCAAAGGGAAAAGCCATCAGAGTTGCCATTCGAAATTTTCTATTTTTAAAACTTTATATTTGTAAGTTTTATAACTTAATTCTTCTCTTTGGTATGATTCTCCCCCCACAATCATTCAAAATAGATTCAACTAAAACTTCATTCAGTTTCTAAGATCGGCACGGTAGACTCGTGATCTCTTTGATAGATTGAATTTTCATAATCCCCCTTTATATTATAACGGATCCTCTACCAATGCATTTAGGTTTGATTTAACTTATGTTACGGAACCTGGCTTACAACAAAATGAGAAAGATACGTAACATTTTATAAATACATTCTCCCCCCCCCCCAAATCGTAATTTTAAAAATTATAAACACAATTGCGGAAATGAAACCCTTCCAAACATTGCGGGTAATGGAACGATTATAAAGGGAACAACGAATTTTGTCTTAAGTTCGACCTTTTCAAGTGACTCGGCTACATTATCTGATCCACTAATGCGACTTCTTTTAATGTCCCTCAAAACGTAGCAGAAATGAATATAAATCCTTAATCCCACCATTCCTAAACTGTTGGAATAATCCATTAACGTTCCGTTCTATTATTATTCCTAACGTCTGACCTTACTCTGGAGAAAACTGCTTATCAAAAGACAGATACCGGTGGAAAAAAAAGCGCAAAAGGAGCTTAGGCCCGAAAAGTCTGAAGTCCCTCTGATATTTGCGTGCTAGCTATCAATTAATTTTATTGAAATGCTTTTTAAATTACTCTTTCGTTCTGGTCGGCGATGGTATTTTTGCTCATTTTTAAGAGGATCAGCCGTAATACCTCATGCGGCATTTAAATTTTCGATTTTTTTTAAATTTTGAGCATTCCGAATGTTGTTAAATGTTTCTAAAAGAAGATGGTTTTGGTTTAGTCGATGTATGTTCGTGTTTAATTTAAGTTTAATCTTTAAATGAATGTATTAGTGGGGAATTATGATGTAGTATTTTGGTAAAGTTGTTGGAGATGGAAAGTACAGATGATGGTTTTTTTAGAATGTCGATGTTTTGAAACGATACAAATAAACATGTATATATGATGGGAAGGATGTAAATATTTTTTTTTTAAAAGAAATGAATTGAATGGTACAAAAAGGTCTCTCTCAGTTAATCGACAGTGGTATATTTTGAGTCAAATTAGTTTTCGAGGATTTAGGGCCATTAATTAAATTCTGTGTTTATTTTTTATCGTAACTTAATTTTGAAAGCAATTTAAAGTAGTAATGATGGATTTTATAACAAAAGCAACGAAAACAATTTACTGTAACAGAATTCAAACTTCTTGCGATTGATATGAAGAGAAATTTAACTTAAAAACGCAGATAGTTTCAATTTAAGTAAAAACAAAGTATGATTATTGTAATTAATCTGTAAGGTAATATTTCGGAAGTTATGCTTATGTAATTGTGTATGAATAGTTCACTATATTACACAGCTGTGTAATATAAAAATCACAATAATAATATTACACAGCTGTGTAATATAGTGAACTGCTCAACTCGCAATCTGGCCACTTCAAAATTTTTTACTGAATTTAATGACAGTCTCGGGCGGTCCAGATTTGTTAGCATTAATTCATTTTTCATTGTAAAATTTCAAGAAATATGAAATCCTTACCTTTTTAATACATACATACTTACGTTCCTTTACTCAAAAAGGGGTGCTCATTCACCCCTACCCCCACTACTCCGACCTCTCCTTGTTATTTCTTGCAACGCGGGGGTGCAAGTAAACGCCCGGATTACGAACTCAAACTCGCCCTTCTATTACGAGGGGTATTTTGTTAATGCATTGTCTTCCCCTTTTGCCCCTCTGTTCTCGGAAATTTTCCCCTTTTGCCCCTCTGTTCTCGGAAATTTTCCCTTTTGTACCCGGACACAATGCGGCGAAGTCGGTTAGGAACGCTAATACTCGAGAATGATTTCATTAGGACCGTTAATGGGATGACAAATCCTTAAAGAACTAATAGAGTCTGAGAGAAAAAAGTCTTAATTATATAAGGAAGATCGAGTAGTGCATTTTCTAGGAAATTGATAACTTCAGGTAAGTGAATACTTAGGTTATATACAGATGCTGGGGAGAGTATTGGGGGGTGAATAATAGAGCTAGGGAATTTGGGAAAGTACTGCGCCGTGATGGAATTTTAAAATGAATAAAAATTTCCACTGTTATTGTTGCAGTTTATAAAGGGCGATGTACTTAGAACGTACCGTTTTTGATTAATTTTCGTGGAGTTGCTCGTTTTCCGTTTGTTGTATGAAAACTGATGGGTTTTCCTATTCATGTAGTAAGCTTCTTTGTTTAATGTGAAAGATGTGGGTGTATTTAGAATTTAAAAGAAGAAACTTCCGTTGGAAGTCAACTTAAAATTTGTTATTTTATTTGAAGTAGTACTTAGTTGTATTTAATGTAGCACTAATGGACAGTACAATTTGTGTTTGTTGGAGATTATAAAAAAATAATGGTATTCTTAATAAATTAAAGAACATTTCCATGTAAAGGAACTTAGTACGTCATTACAAATGTTAATATTGTCATAATTTGTATGAAAAAGCTATTGATGCAAACACATTTAGCAGATTAACAGTAGAGTATGGTGTAATAAAAATTTGCACTATACTGGACAGAAACGTTTCCTGAACCCAGTACGTCACTACGCGGAAGGTGAAAATGGGGAAACACAAAGCCTGTTGGGTTGCTAGGAGGAGTTTAGGTTATCGAATCGTGATAAAAAGACGCTATAATACATGGGTTTAACAAAATAATCATATTTTTAAATTGACGTTCTTCACTTCACTCAAAATTCAGACACCGTGATGGGAACTACTTTGTCCGTTAGTGACGTCATAGGGTCAACTAACGTTGCTGTCTCGTATAAACATCTGATACCCAGCAGAAGGTAAACAAACACTAACGTTGAAATATTTGATAAAACATATTGCATCATGATAATAATCCTTATGCAATGCAACGTAAAGCAATTACAGTGAAAATCTTTACTAAAGCGTGACAAAGAACAAATCACAATGAAATAAATATCCTTTGCACTGATTAGTGGCTCAGAAAGAGAAAATTCATTCACCCCTCCATAAACCCCCCCCCCTGAAACACAAAGAACAATGTACACGACGAAACCCACCCCCTCACTCAAAAGGGGTGCTTGTTACGATTCAATTAAGTCCCTCGGAGCCGTCCACGTCAACAGTTAATGAAATCTCCCCACAGAAGTTGGTAATTGCCGCGGTTTTTTTTTTTCGAGACGCGTCTTTAAAGATCTTTATTATGACCATTTTTGCGGAAGACAGTTCAATGTGTGAGCCAACTGATGCTAAAGACGCTGGAATTCTTCAATTTTAAACCGAAGATTCGTTCTGGGGTGGGTTTCTTTTCGTTAGGGGGCGATGTATATCTGGAGTTAGGGGTTGTAATTAATCTATCTGCCATTGGGAGAGGATGATGTGTCGGTGGATAAACGTTTTATTGGTAGAGGGAGATGCGTTTTAAATTAAAATGGCGGCTGGAGTGTCTGGGTGTGTTTGAAACAACTTAAATTCTTTGAAATTTGGAGGATTTTTTTTTCTTTCTAATGTGTGAAGTAGGTTAATTTAAAGGACACTATTCGTTGAGTCTACATGTGTTCATTTGAATTAAATTTAAGAGAGAGCTTTTGCCTGTTTTTGTTATTGCTTTGAGTGAATGCTATTTTGACCAAATTCAGTTAAAACTTTGTTTCTTCTTTTGAGAAATAGTTAATAATTATTATTTTGGTAAGGGATGCGTACAGCTTGCACTGCAATATAAAACATATAACGGTACACTAAGTGATTCTAATTAAGTGTAATAGTTTTAATGAATTACTTGTAAAATAAATAATAAGTAATAGTTTTACTTTCTTGTAACATAGTTTAGTTGACTACAAAATTAACTTGCATCCAAATGAGGAAAAAAAAATGTTACATCATTATATTTTGTAACCTTTTCCTATAATAAAAGCTCTAGTTTATAAAAAAATAAGTTATTTTTTTTTAATACAAGCCAAATTTTTAATAGTTTTGCTTTGAACTTTTAACTGTTTAAATTTGGGTGGAGAAATTGTTTTGACTTCTGTGTAAAATGAGACAATTCCTTACATTCCTTTTTGACATATGCTATGTTACTTGTCAATATTTTTGAGTCACAGTAAAAAGACAAGGGGAACGTAAAGAAAAATGCGTTCCATAACCTCATGTTGTTTACTTCTCAAGTGTTCAGATCGGACAGATTCTAGCTTTTCTCTACATTTTAAATACATAAATCCTCTATGATTGAAAACGGCAAAATAATAGATGATGAACAGGGTTATATTAGGATGGTCACGAAAAATGAAAGTCCGATTTTTTTTTTGGGACAGCCCCTAAAAAAGTGCAATTTGGTATAAAACTAATATTCTAAAAATTTCAGCTCAAAAAATAATATTTGGGCCCCGAATCCAAGTGTTAAAGTTTAAAAAAAAAACATCTAAACTTTGCAGGTTTATAGCTATAAATTTCTAACCGGTGGTTGTAAAAATAAACACTAGATAACATTTTATAAATAATTTATTTAGCTTCAATTATTTTTTATAATTCAAACTTATAGTAGGGGAGCCCAGAGTGTTTTTGGGTAGTAACTCGAGCGCGTCAGATAATCATAAGGGGGATACCTTGCATGCTTTTGAGTAACTCCACCAAATATAAGCTCTCTATGTTGGTGGGTAAGTTTAGAACAGCCCGTCAGATTTGTAAAAAAAATTAGTTAAATGGACATATTCGAGCGCGTAAGATAATGATAAGGTAGGTTAGTTACCAGCTAAAAAGTGTACATTTTCTAAAATCTGCCGATTTGAGCGGTGGGTAAGGGAGCGGGAGGGTTACAAAGTTGCAAAGTAAAACCAAGACCGGTAAGGCACTATCGCTCTTTTTGAGAAAAATGTACGAAACAAAATGTTTATAGACTAGTTAGCCAGGAAACTAGGCTAAACTAGTTGTGAACTGTCTTGGTAGCCAATCTGACGCGCTCGAGTATGTCCATGTAACTAGTTTTCTTTCAAATTTTGACGGACTGTTCTAAGCAAACATGGAGAGCTTATATTTGGTGGAGTTACTCAAAAGCATGCAAGGTATCTCCCCTATGATTATCTGACGCGCTCGAGTAAATCCACATTTAGCATCATGGGCTCCCCTACTATTATTTGTGGAACTTTCAGATGAAACGATACAAGGGATTTCACTAACTCTCCCACACAATAGTATAAACTTTTTAAGGAGTGTCGGGAAATTTCTTTAAATTTGTCAACTTTAAATAATATGCAGTAAATGGTTTTTGACTGCATATGTTCAGTCGTTTTATATGTGACTGCATAAGTAAATAAAATAGCTATAGAGCTGGGAATAAATTGATGATAAAGAGGTCAAGTCAAAATTAAATAACATTGCAAATATTCATGTCTGGGGTATTGGAAAAAACAAACAAACTATCTTCCAAAAGAAGACCACATGGAGTTATTGCAATAAGTGCTTGGTATTTATTAGGCTTGATAAATAAAATTAAATATAATTTAGATCCCCAGGTGCCATACATCATTCTGGATGGATAGCAAGAGCCCTCAACAATAGGGAACAATTTAGACTCGCCTTCTGAACTCTAATACGACAAGCCCAACCACTTATAAAATCAAAACTTCCCTCAGTAGTGGTTCCTCAACTCAATCCTTTAAATTTTTTCTAATTTTCATTTTCACCTCTTCGTCCAATTAATATGCTAATACACATAATTAACGCGTCAGTCAACGTACAACAACACAACCACACCCGCTCGAGAAATTTCACACTCAACTTCACCTCTTCTCCATAGCTGTCACAAACCCCTCACGTTTTTACCACCCAAACCCTTTCCCAAAACAATTCATTCCACTCTTAACCCCTTTCATTAGTGCTTAAAGCCTCCGTTGTTTGTTCTCTTCTGTCGGTGACACTTTGAACCCGAGATTGACCCCGAAAAAAAACTTCATAAATTTTCTCGGAGTCCGCTTCTGATGGCCGTGATATTCGGACCACGGCTCGTTAATTTCGTATACTAAATCACGAGGGGAGGTCTCGCATGCATATTTTCGAGGCCCGTATTTACATACATAACTGAGAAGTAAATGAGTTCCGGGGTTTTGGATGAGAACAATACTAATCACCTTAGGCTCGGGGAAGCAAGTAATTATTCATTGATCGACGGGGGCGTACGGTGGTTTCGGACGGGAGAATGCTTGTTGTGTTGTTTGTATTCACGGTTTTGCGTTGATTGTGCGTCGGATATTTTAATGGTTGGCCTCATGCATCTAATAAGGCTGACGGGGTTCGCTTACGGTTGTCAAATCTTGGGATGGGATGGAAAACGCATTTAGTGCCTTACATATTTTCATTATTGCCTTGAACGCTTATTGTAGTACCAATTGAGGCCGTCGGTGCAAGAACCATCAGGTATCTCCACTTTAATTCCAATTTACGTAAGATGATTTTTGGCGGGCTTTAGGGTTGCTGTATAAACTTTGGGTGGGATAGATAAATACGAGGGTCAAAACAGCAACCCTTGTACTTGTACTATGACCTCTCTGTGCATAAGACAGTCTAAGTTTGTAATTGCGTTTTAAATATTTCAAGAGAACTTCCTTGGATTTTTTTCAAAAAGTAGGTAGCTACTTATTGATATTACCTTCAATCATAAAGATATATTAAAACACTGTTATTTTCACTCTGTTAAGTCTGCATGAAAGTTGAAATGAGCCCCAAGTTTGCTTTTTTTTGGTAGATTTGCAGTTCAAGAACCTATAATTGACAACAGTCAAAGATCTGCATTTTAAGAATTGGCGAATCCCACTGTGAATAAACTTGATTTGAAAGTGGAGATATCTGGACACCGACGGCCTAAATTTCTAAAAGCGGGTCTTATTATTCGTGCACCAAGATAACGCATTTAACGCATTTACCCTGTTTCTTTATTGGTTGTAAATACATGTTCCCACCTATATTGTATCACTATAACTCGTCAGAGAATACATGCACGATGCGTGTGGGTAGTTGCTTAGGATTCTATTTGTTTATAGTTTATAGGGAATTCACAAATCTGTTATATTTGTATGATGTATGTTTATCTCTTACACTGGGGTGGGGTCTCGCGTTAGGCTGACCACCTAACCGGGACATATGCATAGCGCCCCGGGCCCACGGTCATCATGAAAACGAAATTGGGCATCGTAGGCCTTCTATGGCTGTTGCACCGATGAGTTTAATTTAATTTATGTTTCTCTTTTAATTTCTAAATTTTATACCTATATCTATCTTCTTAATATTTGATGTATCATTTCCTTCCTAAATTTGTTTTAAAAAGTTTTAGAGGTGTGTAATGGTTTATGTAGGATACTCCTCCTAAAATTCTTACCCTACTTACACTTCCATAAACTATCAAAAATAACTTAACATCTTCCAAAATCCCCCCCCCTCCCTCTCTCTTCCCGTACCATCCCCCCCGCTATACTTTCGGAACATTCATTGTAACAAACCACTCTTTTACAAAAAAATAAAATAAAATATCAATCACAACTACACAATAAAAAATAATTCCGAACTTGAACCGCGAGAGATTCAATAAAAGATTTTCGAACTTCTCCAGAGAGAGAGATTTCCAAAAATCACAGAATAAAAAAAAAATCCTCCACAAAGTTCCAAACCGCTCTCTCCCACCCCATCACAATCAACAAGTCTTTTCGCACCACCTCCCAACTTACCCCCAACCCCTCTGCGATTTATTTCCATTAGTCACAGAGCTTCACTCCCCCAAATAATAAAAAAAAATCCCCCCTACTCTCCTTCGTGACAAATATCTTCCGGCGAAACGACAGGCGAGCTCTTCCATTAGGCGATCGCTGGGGATGGGGTGGTGTCATAATTTTTCCGGTTATTATTCCGTCCGTCGTTCGTTTCTTGTTGTTGCGGGGGTGTAGAGGGGCTTGTTTCGGGGAGGAAGGGGTTGTTTGTGGTGAGGGTAGTGGGTGGATAAACGTCTTTTTCGGATGATCGAAGGGGTGTTGATGACGTATTGTGGTACGTCACGCGTGCCACAGTGTGGCAATCAATGAAGTTTCAGTACTCCGTCCACTCCATCTTCTTTTTATCAGTTCTAATTCTTTCTCTTACAATTAATGATTTTGGTGGTTATTTCCACGAAAGTAACAACTCAACTCTACTCTAATCTCGCTATTTTTTTTGGAAGTGTCTATTTGGACGGCAAAACCGGCAGTTGGCACATGTGCCGTAGGTCTCGCGGTTGCGTAGCAGTTCCGGCGCTCCAATCAGAACCGTTGCTGGGCATCTGCCGGGTAAAAAGAGTAGAGATTAGTTGTATATCTGCCGGCCAAATAGACAGTGCCATTTTTTTTTTTTTTTTTGAAAAATTACAAGTTAAATAAAAGCATTATTATAACAAGAGTAGTAGCCAGGAATCGAACCGGAGACCACTGGGTTACTAGTCGCACACCACTGGGCTATCGGTGCTGATGCCAGGATTGATCTATAACATAATTTTAATGTTTTAAAATACGTAATAACAAACTGCTATTACTGCGCATGCTTCAACTGTCGTAGCATTAACCACTTCGAAAGAACTATGCTTTACTGTGTAAACGACTCTGTGTAGGGCACAAACGGGTTATCCCGCTATAGGAGATGAATTGCGCTAGGAATTGCAGAGGGACGCGTCCCCCCATTTTTCAAAGAAAAAAAATGCTCATGCGTCCCCCCACTTCTACAGGGTTTTTCACAAAGAGCCCCCGATTTTAAAAATTAATAACAAAAAAACGAAAAGAGATAAAAATACGCCGTCTCCGGCATCCTACTTAAAAGACCAAAGAATTTTCGTACACAAATTTTTGAAAATTCGTAGTTCACAAATCAATTTATAGATGGAAGCACAACTTCTTTGATATTTAGGGAAAGCTATCCCTAGGATATTTAGGGAAACTAGAAAAGGATATTTAGGGAAAGTATCACAGATTAAACCACAGCCCTATTGCCACAAAGCGGAGTTTCCAAGTCCGATTCGGAGTTCAAAAAGGACCAGCGGAGAAGACAATTCGTGAACTGTTTAAAAAATTTCAACAGACGGGCAGCGTGACTGATGACTTAGTGGGAAATGTGGGTCCCAAACACTCTGTCGTAACATCTACTAATGACACGACAATTGCTGCAGCTATCGAGAAGAACCCAAACAAATCTGTGCGCAAACTCTCAGCTGAGTCCGGCATCAGCCCATCCAGCACGTATAGAATCCTTAGAAAAAAAATTAAAGATGTTTCCATACAAAATTCAATGCCGGCAGGCTATACCTGTTAGAGCTGAACAACAACGAGAGGTAATTGCTAAAAAAATGCTCGAAATGATTGATGGTGCCAGTCTCGATGTCGGCCAAATTTGGTTCTCAGATGAAGCCCATTTTTATCTAGACGGGGTTGTCAACAGACAAAATTGGCGTTTTTGGGGAACTGAAAACCCTCATTTGTCTCAAGCGCAACCCCTCCACTCTCCAAAACTCACTGTTTGGGCTGCTATCTCGAGACAAGGAATTATCGGGCCCCTTTTCTTGCGAGAAACCATTACTACAGGCCGTTATATTGCACTCTTGAACCAATTTGTCGACTACTAACAAGCTTTGGACGATCATCCTGACACGGCATGGTTCATGCAAGATGGCGCACGCCCACACCGAACCCAAGACGTGTTTGACGTTTTGGAGGAATATTTTGATGACAGAGTAATTGCATTAGACTATTTGAAATTCAAAGGAAAAGGTTTCGACTGGCCCCCGTATTCTCCCGACCTTACCCCGTGTGACTACTTTCTGTGGGGCACACTTAAGGACCAAGTTTACGGCACTAATCCTTCAACAATCAACGAGCTGGAAAATGCAATTCAAAAAGCTTGTGTGTCTATTTCCCGTGACACACTCCACAAAGTCACCGAAAACTTCGTTCTTCGTTTGAGACATGTCTGTGCAGTAAAAGGGGCGCATTTTGAGTCAATTTTAATGTGATTGTTCTTTAAATTAATGTGTCACTTGTGTTTTAAATGCTTTCATCATCATTTTGAAATTATAAATTAAAGTTTGGAGTTCTTTCGTGAACCCTAGAATAAGAAATCAGTTTTTTAATAAACTCCTCCAGTACTAAAAAGTTTTAAGACAAATAATTTTTTACAAATATATCGATCGAAAAATTCATATTACAAATAAAAAGGGGGCTGGGAGGCTTAGTTGGTTTACGTGCTGCAAACCACGCTAGCAGTCTGCGCACTGTACCAGCCGTCGGTTCGATTCCATCCTTTGCCCTGGGGGTATTTTCTCTCTCTCTCTGTGTCAGTAAAAATTCTGTTGTGTCTGTCTTTCTTGACGAAGCTTTATAACCCTTTCAATCCTAAGGTGCCCGAGATAACCATTAGATACTATGGAACATATGGGGTGGCTAGGTCTTAAAGTGATAAGCGGATCCTTGAGATCAAGAACACAGACCGGAAAATATATGTTACCAATACCAATACAAATATAAAACCCCAAGACAAAGAAGGGTTTAAGTTCCATCTTCGACATTTTTAGGTCTGATCATTTATGACGAGCTCATTAAACAGTTTTAAAAAATCTGTAGGAAACACGAGCAAATTTAAAAATTTAGTAAAATAAATTTAAAGAAATATTCTGAACTACTAAGAAATTTCTGCAAGGATAAATTGATTATTGTATTTAAAACAATATATAAAAGATTTGCTTTACAAACTATTGCATCTTATTTAAATTAAACTCAATATGCATTTTCTTTGATTATTTAGAAGCTTAATAGATCAGATTAACCTGTTTCTGCTGACTGGGAACAAAGGTTTGATTCCAAATTATTTTATTCTAATTCGATTCATGAATCGATTCTTTCCCAAAATTTGATTTCCCTATGGCGAACGAAAATAGGGACTTTGAGGATAGCTTTCCCTAAATATCAAAGAAGTTGTGCTTCCATCTATAAATTGATTTGAGAACTACGAATTTTTAAAAATTTGTGTACGAAAATTCTTTGGTCTTTTAAGTAGGATGCCGCTGACGGCGTATTTTTATCTCTTTTCGTTTTTTTGTTATTAATTTTTAAAATCGGGGGCTCTTTGTGAAACACCCTGTATTTTCACTAAAATCCATCCCTCTAAAACTACTTAAATTCTTCTCGCCGCAATGAAAAGTAATAAAACGGTAAACTTTTCGCTTATTATACTGATTTACAATTGATATGTATAATAATGATAGTATTTGTAAACTACATATATGCATGTTTATTCACTTAGGAAAATCACTTGATATATTTTTGTGTTACATGGGTCCATCTAAAAATCTAATTTATAAACTAGATAGTACGTGCAAAATTTCTTTATTTTCCAGGAAATAAATTAGAAAGAAGTAAAAGAAGCATGGCTAAAATTTAGGCAGCATTGAAATCATTCAAATTAAAAAAAAACAATTGAAATATAAATTGAATTTTATTTAGGGTTTAACACTTTCAAAAAAATAAATGAATGTATCGCATTCCATGCCAAAAAAAAATAATAAATAGGTTACATAGTAAAAGAAAATTTTTTCCTGGGGTGGGAACTTGGGCTTCGCCATCCCCCCACTTTTTGTTCACCCAATTCTACCACTGGATGAAGGTGAGAGAATACGATAGTTCTCTTTAGGCTAACCATATTTTCTTGAGCTCAACCCAGGACACTTTGTCGACGTATCGGTCCATCAAAGATTGAAAACTAAATAAACACCAACACTAAATAAATTAAACATTTAAACTGAAATAACATATTTAATTTAACCATTTGTACTTTTCCCTTGACATCACTTTTTTCAAAAATTATTTGTTCGCATTAATTAAATCATAAAATTCACAACAATTAAGTTAAGGGTTAATTTTTGCATTTAAAAGGTGTTTGACAGTACAAATAGAGAGTCTGCCCCTTTCAGCAGTCTAAATATGAGTAAAGTGAAGCCGTAGAAGTAGGTAAACAAATGCAGTTCGAAAATTTTTATCGAAAATTACACAAAACATTTTGTCCAGTCTTAAAATTACGAAAACCCAGGACATTTACCTGGACAGCCTCCAAAACCCAGGACTGTCCTGGGTAAACCAGGACGTATGGTAAGCCTAGTTCTCTTCCTCTGAGATCTAGTGGTCGAAAGGTAGAGTGCTTCTTCATCTACAGTGGACGAAATCTTCTTCGGTAAGATCCGTAAATTTTTTGGACTTGAGATTTGTTGGCGAATCACATGTCTCGGTTTGCTCGGACAGGCCATTTGCCTGTAATCCACTTCATTTTACAGTCACATTCCAAAGGGGCACCTGAAAAAAAAGAGTCAGCAAATATACAGTAGAACCTCTTTACAATGACCTTCCAACATAGCGACCCTTATACGCTAGGAATTTTAAAGTCGAATATTTCAAACACTATTCAAGCGATTTAAGTAAGCTTGGGCTTAAAATGTAGGTTATTTATTCAATAAAAACATGTAGTTACGTGTATGGTCGAAAATCTCATCGTTTGGTTGCAAATGAATCATATAGAATGGTAGTGTTCGGCACTAGTTAACTAGAACTAGTTGCAACTAGTAGTTAACTACCGATCAACGCATCATGCGCATTTTTACGTGATATTCGATCACAGCAATTTTCTCTGAGGTGCAGTTTTCGCAGTTTGAATTGCAGTTTTCGAAATGTTGATACTTTTATTATTTAACAAACAAATAACATATTGCTTATTTCAACCAATATAAACTCCTTGATAATATTCATTTCAGTCCTTGTTTATTTTTGTTTGATTCCACATTACACTGGCTTGACTCTGATATTCAAGATAATTCTGAGGTGTCCAACTCTGCTAAATTATATATTTTGAAGCCATCATAAATTGCATTTTAAAGAAGACTTGTCTTGTATACTTTTTTGTTCTATCTCCATTAGATTTTTAATATTTTTTTTTAAACTTTCTAAGCTTTACTTTTACTTTTATTGTGATATACTTGAGAAAATGATTTTATTATTAAATTTTCTTGGTACTTTTTTTATTAAATTTTTTTAAAAGGAAGAAAATCCACTTTTTTGCTCTTTAATCTTACACAACTCCTGTTCTATTTGCTCGAAAAAGAGTTAAAGATAGTTTCACAAGGTTCAATTTGATGTAAAACTTGACTATGTCCACGAAAAAAATATTATTTTCCTTATAAATAAGTTTAAAAAAACATTGTTGGTGTCCTTGGATATTTTTGAAAATTATAAAATAGTTTTGCAACATTATAAGGTATACAGTGTGAAAATTATAGAATGAGACAACCATGGGATCAGGAGTTACAAATAAAAAAAGTTGTTTAAATCGCTAGGTTAAAGTTATGCCAGATATGGAGTACTAAGCCATATATGGCCACTAGGGTGGTCCTTATTTGTATGGTAAAATTTTTTTTGGGATATTCCGTTGGTGTCGCCCCCTAGTTTTGTGTCACTATAGAAAATAATAATGTATGCAAAATTTAAGCTCATTCGGATAATAATAACACGTGCCCCCCAGGCCTTAAAGTTTAAAAAAAAGTGCTGATTTTTTTACAAAACATCAAAAAAAAAACCAGAGATTAAAACCTCCCATATTCTTCTTGATTTTTCTATGAAAATCTAACATAGTTATAGTTATAATGTTCCAGATTGCATTCTCCTATCACCCCTCTTTCGGTAGTAAAATTTTTTTAAAGTAAAAATAACTTTTGTAAAGTTGTTTTTTTCTGCATTTTAAAACAGCTAATAACTCCAGAACTAATCAACTTAAAAACCTGAAATTAGTGCCATTTTGTTTGTAATTTTATTATCTTTGAATTGATATGCAACATAACTGCCTCCCTTAAAAATTTCTTTTCAAAATTCAAAAAAATGGGATAAAAATTAAAAAAAAAAATTCTGAAAGGAAATTTTATTAAGTAAATTTAAAGTTTTCCAACTCCCAAAATAAACATTTCTGCCAAATTTCAAGCTAAGCCAAATTTCACTAAGCGTCTGCCAAAAATTTTTCGAAACATGACATAAGCGACCCCACTATAGGTAAATTTACTCCCAAGGGGTCGATGCATAAAAAAGTTTGGGAAACCCTGGTTTAAACGTATGCCTACCGGTTAACCGCCGGTCAAGTTACCGGTGAATACGGCCGTAATTCGCAAATTATATAAAAGACACCGAGCAAAATGACATTTGCTTCAAAAATAATACGCAAGCAATGAATGAATATACTGGATGAAAACCAAAATCGGACTTTTTCATTTTTATACGAGTCCGTATTCTCATGAGAGAACTGAAACTTCAATATACAGAAATGTTGCATCCGCGGAATTTAGATTTCCTTGACTGCTTACTTTGTATAGACGTAGAACACTCACTGTCTCCATATTGTGCAATATTTTCAAAATTTAGTGCCCCAGTATTTCACAGACTGGACGGGTTTTTTTTTCTCTTCTGCTTCGTAATGAATTATTCATTTCTGCTAGAATGCGTTTTGACAATTATTTCTTCATATTCTCGACTGAATTTTCATCTATCTCTCTTTCGCAATATGTTTAGCATTTTGAGAAAAAGGGTCTTATTTTATTTTCGTGTCATTCGAAGTTATTTTTCTGAGTTTATCCTACAGACATATTCGTATACATTCATGTAAAGCTGATTTAAAAAAATATTTATCAGAAAAGATGTGAGTGATGAGATAAAATTTTTCATTTGGTAAGTTTTGACTCTAATATAAAATAAATGTAAAGTGTTGGACTTATTCACACCAGTAATTTATTTGAAATATAGGTTTTGAAACTGGCGTAAATATGGTAATTTTAAAAAAAAAACTTTAAATTTGTTTCTAAACCAGTTTTTTTTAGACATTTTGATACCAAATATGTGTTACACGAATCAGTAATTAAAAAGTTTTTACCTGGAAAGCGTTCACCAAAAACTTTTTTTAGGATAGATGGATACCTTAAGGGGACATCCATAAATTACGTGAGGAAAGGGGGGGAGGGGTTTGGAAAAATCTCACCAAATCTCACCAAGGGGGGAGGGGGGGTCGATTAAAATCTCACGTCAACTTTTTAAGTTAGAAATTATACGATTTTCTTTGTTTTTTAAGTACGAGAAAGGAAAATAATTTTTAAAAAGTTGTAGGTAAATCTCACGTGGGGGGGAGGGGGGTCCAATAAAATCTCACTAAATCTCACCAAGGGGGGAGGGGGGGTCCAGATTTTGGAAAAAAACACCTCACGTAATTTATGGTGGTCCCCTAAGTTTAATAAGTTTTTTCCTATAATTCTTTACTGTGGTCAGCAATAAGGTGTTAATTTTGTACTAAGTTACATAATTTTTAATAACTCTGCAATCACGGATATGGATAGAATTAGTGTACAATAAGTTTAAAATATAAAACGATAGAAATGTGTATAAATTTAAAGTATAGTAAAGATTTTAAAATAATAATTTTTATTTACTTTAGGATAATAGGTTTATGTAGACTGTTGGTATAGAATTGAAGATAATAAGAAACGTATTTAAAATTGGATATAGTTTTAACTAAATATTAACTGTTCAATTCTATAAAAGAGTAACTTTTTTTGTGTTCAAAAACTTAAGAATTTACAATATTGTTGCGTAGAATTCCTAATGAAGTATTAATGGTGATCTAAAGATCACCGAAGCAGTTGTATGCTTTTAAAAAAAATATTTATTGTGTAATGAATCACGTTGTATTGTTCCTGCTCTAACCACTTTCACAAGATTATTTTTGCCATGAATAGTGGTGTAAAATATTTTGTCCTTGCATCTTCACGGTAGTTTATGATACATTTTTAATTAAAACAAAACTTCTTCGTCTTTAGGAAAACCAAAACTTTCTAACGATTCAATAATAATACACCTTGAGCATACATTCTTAAATTTGAGTAAAATTAATCACGTAAAACTTGTTCCGAACCTCTCCTAAAAATGCCTATGTACCAGTTGATATCCTTAAAATTAATCAACGACTAATTCAATTAAATGATTAGCAGTCCTTGGATGAACAACATCTTTCTTTTAACCCGAATATACTACTACGACCGTCCTAAACTGATGCTTTGAAGTACTACAGGCCCTTCGTAATTGGTCTAATGCCTCTATGGGGAAGTAGTTATTGATCAATGTAATCAGAGATCCGGGCTTCCGTAAGGGTCCTAAAAGCAAACAAGACTTCGCAGTTTGAAGCTCCGGCCTTGTTTAAATTGCACGGACTGAGACGAATAATGAAGGGTTATATGCAGAGTTAGTTTGCAGGCAGTTCAAAGGTCAGTTACTGGGCGCTAATTCTTGATTTTATACCGGATTGTTTGCACTGCAAGCAAACGGGCAGTTGGGAAGTAGTCTCTGGAAGGCAGGCACTTTTGGGAACTTTGGAGCGGATTCTCGATTCGGACTGGTAAGTTTGTGTGGGCTTGGAGTGCGTTGAGGGTTCTCTTTCGAAAGCTTGAAACATGTTGTGTGTGTTTGTTGACAGTTGATATGTTTATTGAAGAAGAGCTTTATGGAGTTTGACTCGTGTACCTGCAAGATATGGTGTAAAATAACTTTGGATAATTTAATGCCAATGTGAATATGAAGGAAATTTATGTATTCAGGTAAATCTTAAATTAAATGTATAAATATCAGTATGAAAATACATTCAATGAAGATCATCAAGATTTTTTACTTTAACTTCAAATGTTGAATTATGTTAACGATTATTTCGTTCTTGAATTCAAAACCTATAACTCATAACTAAATCAATCAATGGTGTTCGTATAACATTGTTAGTACCTGGATCTAATTTTGCTCTCATTGGTAATTCTTCATAGTGATTATTTCTGTCCCTGTCCCTACTATCCCGTAAACATAAAAAAGCAGGGATATTTAATAAATTTTTTTCATGTCTATGACTGCAATTTTTTTCGGTTTTTCTCAATTTACACAGATTTTGGAGGGTTAACGGGTCAAAAAAACTTCAGATTCAGATTGAGCGGATCGAATTAAACATAAAAATCATACTCGATCCAGGTTCAAAATTTTTTTCCATCTCCATAACTACAGTTTCTCGAGATTTACTCGAAATTTTGAGGGTGTACTAGCTAAACGGACTTCAGATTCGGATTCGGCAAATCGAAGTATACATGTCAATAGGTGGGTCTGGTCAAATTTACAGACAATTTTTTTGTGTGTGTCGGTGTTATTATTTTTGTCCCCTATGCTCGATTTATTGAATTTTTATAACCCATGCCTAAAATTTAAAGCATTCTCGGACGTTTCAATGCTCGTTTTCGTATTCAAAATCCAACCTTCCTTCTTAAGACAGGCGTTCTAATCCCCGCAGTCCTCCGATCAGCATGCGCATACATTAAAAAACGGAGCACTCCGCAGCCAAATAAGTAACTAGGTCCAGTAGGGAACCTCCTTTTTCAACAACGAACTTACCGAAATCCATTCCATTCATATAGATATACATGACTGCATTCCGGAAAACAGGAGCTTTTCCCGAATTGTTATTCTTCTCTAACAATGCGAAAGTGAAATAATAATAAGAACCGAACGGGGAAAAAGGTAGTCTTCCCTATGAAGTAGACGCAGCTTATAGCGACGAACAAAATCTCCCACCAACAACAACATCAAAAACTACAAATTGAGAGAATGACGTTGCACGGCGGGGTCCCACCGTTGTCTTTTGGAAGGATTTGTAATTCTTTCTCTTCTTCTTGCTGCTTTGCTTGGTTTCCCCTGATTTTAAGGGACTCCCTCGAAGAGTTATTACATATGATACAAGAAGAGAGGTTCATAAGATTGGGCTAGTTAGGTTTTTTTTTTTAAACTTCCTTCGATAAATAGGAAAGCAGTGCGTAGTATATTTAAAGTAATCTTGTAATATGATGCATATGAGAATTCAACTTAGGATCATTTCTCCTTTGCTCTACTCGAATAAGGGAGGATATATCCTTAGGAGGAACAAACCTTCATCTAAAGAAGAGGATAGGAAGTTTTCTAATATTATCTTAGAGAGAAGGAGAAATAGTAAATTTTGTATGTATCGCCTTCTAGTCCCTTCTATGTCTTGAACTTTATACCATGGTTACATTTTAAAGTAAGATAACTTTACCTCTGTCTTTCTTTTAAAATTATCTATTGCAACAAACTTGAAATATCAGTAAAATGAAGACTGACGTTTCTTAGGCAATATATAAGAACATATCTGTATTTGTGGTGAGATATGGATTAAAAAGTTTCCAATGCCTTTATTTTTGCACCAATATTTCTTGAGTTCAGTTGAGTGAACGTATCTACCAATTTGAATAAATTTGTCTGTCTGCGTCCAAGCCCCCTGATGGTGGTTGTTTTTTTGTATCTTTTATCTGTAGTTTTTTTTTTATCTAACTAGGGGGCCAGCCCCCTGCTCGCTATCGCTCACCAACCCCCGGAACTACTTCGCAGTTCTTTTTAGATCGCTTCGCGATCTCAGCGAGCAAAGCTCGCTTGTTCCATCTTACCAATCACCCCGCTGGTCGGCTTAATTAATGCTCCTTTACAACCGAAACTACTTATCACTCTTGCTGATAAATAATTTAATCCAAATCATCCCGAAAAAAACTATTGCTGAAATATTACTTTCCTAACTTAAATTGAAAATAAAAGAAATCACACAGTTCTTCTCAGATCGCTTCGCGATCTTAGCGAGCAGAGCTCGCTTGTTCATCTCAACAATCCAGCAGAAGCCTTTTCTCCGAATAATTTAATTGAAATGTTAAAAAAATATTCAGCAAGTCTACTAATAACCATCAACCACTTTGTAGAAAAAAGCATTGTTGAAAATAAAAGAAATCAGACTCATCAATAAAACACGCATAAAACTCGTCTGTTTCTCTAGTGAACGGCGAGAAAGAGAAGAAAAAATTGAAACTTTGAATCTTAATAATTCTAAAACTAATTAGAATTTTTCAAAAAACAAAAAGCCAATATTTTTATAAAAATTATTTCTATGTGTCTTTAAAATATCATAGTTCTACTGTGATTAGTTTTGCTTTTATAACGAAAAAACAGAAAAATCTTCAAAATTTTCGAAACTTTAAAACTTAATTACTCCAAAACTAATTCGAAATTCGAAAAAAGGGCGACGTGGTGCAAAACTGCACATCTAAGAGTATGTGTCTGCAAAAAATCATATTTCTGGTGCTAATAGATTTTGCTGGGGGCGAACTCGCAGCAGAAAAAAATAATTTTCGACTTTGACATTAAATAACTCTAGAACTAATTATCTCATCTATTAGCTTTTAGAACGAAAACGATCCTCATACACTTGAATAGAAATGTTTAAAATTTCACAAATTTCCGTGGAATAGTTTTTGCGTAGTAAGAGTTCAAAGTGTTCAAAAATAAAATTTTCAAAAGCAGCGGCAGCGGCGGCGGCGGTCACTGTTACTTTTTTTTAATATAGAGAGATAGGGTGTTTTTTTACCTCAAAATTTTAAAGTAATAGAGAATTTAGTATTCATAATAATTAAATTGTGTATGAAAACTTGATAAAAAATTATCATCTTGGAATCTCCTGTCTACGCTATTATTAAAATTTTACCAACAATATGAATTTCTAGATAATTTAAGTTCACAACGAACTATTGGTTAATAAAACATAATTTTAAAATTAAATTCTATAAACTTGGGATATAAAGTTAACTTGGAAGTTTTTTTTAAATGAGCTCAAATGCTCATTGAACTTAACTCACTTTATAAAACATATTAATGAAAAAATTAGCAGAAGAAATATCAACCAACATTCCAAACATACGTCATCTCAACACTCAAATTTTGAATATTTATTAACTCTAACTTATCAATAATTAAATCAAAATAGTTTCCTTAAAAAATATCCAACACGTCTATTAAAAACTATTGTTTATGGGAAAAATTATTCTGGAAAAAAACCGTACACTAATGAATCTTTTAAATTCAATATTGTGCCGCCTAGTAACTCGTTAGTATACCCTATAGTTTTATCATTCATATTTTTGTTTACACCCAGACTTGTTAAACAATATATTTTAAGGCATTGAAAATAAAAGAGACAAAACCTTCATGATACTAAATGTTTACAATTAATTTAGATTATTATCAAACTAAAAATTATAAATTTCAGACAAAAATGTGTGAAGTTTTAGAATGGAATAGCATATCAGTAATTTTTTAGAATTCCTTTATCAGTCTTTGAATGATATTTAATTTAGAAAATATTTTTTTAAACGTGAAAAAAACCTTTTTCATTATAAAATATGGCTTCAATTGGTCGTTGTGATTGGTTGCATAATAAGTTGTTTGACAGTACTTTCTTTGTAACTGCGACCTTATCCGTAAGCTAAAAAAATGGAAATGGTTTAAAATTTAGAATTTTTTTAGAGATTCTAATGGCCTTTTGCATATCCTCAAATTAATCCGAACGGTTTAATACCAAAAATATGTTATCCGGATCAGTAATTAAAAAGTTTTTACCTGGAAACCATTCACCAAAATTTTTTTTTAGAATAGAGAGATTTAATGAAACTTGAACTTGCGTACCACAATATTATCCTCTAGAAACTCGAAATTCTAATGCACTCTTATAAGCTGTAGGTAAAGATAAAAGTAAACACCGCTGACTTTTTAACCTTCAAATAACCGAAAAAGGCAAAGAAAAGGCAAGTTTTCCCATACTCTTGAAAGATAATCATTTCCTCTTTGGACAATTAAGATAATTTGGGTAATTACCGAGCCACTTTATCCTTTAAAAATTGGGAATATGCATTAGGATAATTATAGATATTATGTTTCTTTGATTAGGGAAGAGCTTTCGTAAATATGAAGTAAATTCTACTTTCATCGGGAGGGAAGTTTATCCCTCTTTCCCCCTAAATGACTTCACAAGAGGCATTGAACTGAAAAATTGGGTCGTCTTTTCAATATTGTGAAGGAAAATAAATAACGAGAGGCTTTAAATTACGTCAGATTTGCGAAACGTTTTTGGAGGCTATGTTTCGGGAGTATAGTTTTGGGTGACTTATTTTGCTGGAAAACACTGGAGGACTTTTATTTTGCTGTAAATGGAAGTAATATTATCCGGTATTTCTCTTAAAAGAGGGTTTTGGGGGGTTATTTCATGCTAGATTTTCAAGCAGAGACATGATATATATATATCCAAACTCTTGATCTTCGTAAAATTTTGCAGTAATACTTTGCTGTACCGAAAGATATTTAAAAAATTTAGGTATTCAGCGTTCTTAGACTATTTTAAACAATCTTTTGTTACGATAATTTGATTAAACGCTTTGAAAACTCAAAAGAGAGCCATTCTACTTAAAACTAATTATTAAATTTATGTTTATTTAGTTTAAACTTATTAGTTCACTTATCTTATTAGAGGGGAGTGTTAATGAATGGGAACCTCCAGTTTCTGAAAAAGTACTTCGAAAAATTGGTTCTTTATTAATAGTGGAAATGAGTAATATATTTGCTCCAAAAAATAGAATTCACTTTAGGGTCATTCCACGTCAAATCAACACACTTTTTGGCATGACCATCTCGGATTTTCTTAAAATTTGGTACATATGTTCTACTTATAGAAACTCGGAAAAGTACCAACTTTCATCAAAAAATATTAATTTGTTCTGGAATTACAGGTGTGCAAAAGTGGTCAAAATGGGCCAAAAATGGACCAACATAACTTCTTTAAATTGCTCTAGAGAATCTTCTAATTGGGTTATACAAATGAAATTGATGGCATTTTAAAGTATTTTAAAAGTTCTTTTTAATGGTGTAAAATTTGCTTTAAAATTTTGAAAAACAATATATTTTACAAAACAAAATAGAATTAAAAGTTCAATTTCTATCAAATGTACCACTTTTAAAATTTTGAAAAAAATTCCAGTAATAGGTAGTTTTATTCTAAATAATCTGCTAAATTTATAGGATGGGACAAAAATGGGATCAGTGCCAAAATCTATTAAAACCAAAGTTCGATTTTTCTTATATCCCCTTAAAAAATTTTAAAACTATCTTTTTTTCATTAATTGGATGCGAATTGAATTGTATTTAACTGCTATTGACAATTAGGGCCCCTGCACAAACTTGGTGTAGCACGGGCTTCATATTTACAACCTGTATATTAATTCAGGCCATTGTATTGTAACAATGCACATAATGTAAATATGAAGCCTTTTAGTCAAAATCACTTTGTTCACTTATCCGTGTATTTTTTTTACTCATTGAAATTGTAGAGCTTTTTTCAGCTATTTAATGATCCCAGGTAAAACAAGTATTGCAAAATTTAAAAAAAAAGTAAAAAATGGATTTTTTTTTTCAAAAAAAATACACGACATACTATTTATATACTTGGTTGCTCTCTAGATGTACGTACGTGTTTCTTGACCCTATAACGTCACTACTCGGAAGGAAAAACTGAGTAAACAGAAATCCTGTTGGGTTCCTATGAAGTTTTTTAGTACGCATATCGTGATAAAAGGTGCAAAAGTATGTATTGTATATACATGGGTTTAACAAACTAATCATATTTCTAACTTGAAGTTCCTAATTACACTCAAAACTCAGACACCGCGCTGGGAACTACTTTCTTTGTTTGCTCTCAACTTGATACTCCAAGGTCAAGTAAATTTGAAGTATAGTATAGAAATTAAACTCAAGTTCTATTTTAGTTATTCTAAAGCTGTGCTAATCAAATTTATATAGCATTTTCAATCACATGACTCGGACCTAACAACGGCCTTAGCAACAGAAGTGTTACAGTTTTTTGCCCTACAGAGGTTAACAGTTACAGAAAATGACTTGCCGTGGAATTCTTCTATTGGAGCATTTGCAATCACGTGATGCCATACCTAAAAACCGCCTTAGCAACAGATAAACAACGGCCTTAGCAACAGTTAAAAGCCCTACAGAAGATACACAGTAAAAAGAAAATAACCGGTTGTGACGTCACCTGAAAACACTCTATTAACCAACTTTGATTTTTGATGAAAACCCGATCATTGAACTCAAACCCTGAAACAACCCAACCAACTATTACCAACTACTACATAACAATTATTATTACTCCAGCATCTCCCTTCCAGCATTCCCTCCTATCATCTCTCAGCATGCAAACGCCTCAACGCTCCCTCTCCTAAATTATTCCTGGCACCCGTGAATAACTCTCGCTCTCCAAATGAAATCACGACTTTTATCCGGCTTCAACTGCCTGCCTTCCCGGAGCCGTCAATCGCAATTCTCTTTACCCTCTCAGATACTGGAAAGCCGTTTATTATCCCTAAGTAAAAACCGATATATCCTGAGGGAGTCGGGGAGAAAGAAGCTATATGAGCTTAAGATATCAATAGACGCTAGGCGAATTCAGAATGACGAGATTGTGTAACCGGAGGGCTTTTTTTGAAGATATACTATCGCTGAGGCGTTCTTCTCGACTGTCAGTGTGAATCCCGCTTTTTAATGATGATAAATTAAGGGACACTTTTAATTTCCTTTGTGTTTTATGAATTTTGATTTCTAGGAATTTTGTAAATTGAATATGGTATGATAAGTGTCAGTTTGAATCATGTAAAACTCGTCATGTATATTGCTTGGGGAACATGTCTCAGATTGTGCTGAAATTTTATTATCGTGTCACGCAATTGTGTGTCGTAATATGGATTCCATTTTATACTGATTTAATAAAGAACTCGCGTCTTATTTTAATTATGAAGTAAATGTACTGATAATACTAAGCCCAGTAAAATTATATTAGTAAAGTGTAACTTAATATAATTTTAATTGCTGCTGGAAGTTTTTACTTTTTACCCCAGAAAATGAAAAGATTAATCTAATAAATATTTAGACACGAATTATAAATAGCCAAATGGAAACAATAGAGCATTTTCAATCACATGACTCGGACTTAACAACGGCCTTAGCAACGTTGTTTCTGTCCTCCAGTGACGTCATGTGCGAATGCTTCTATTGGATGCTTCTATTTCCCCAGCCTTAGCAACGTTGTTTTTGTCGTCCACGTCGTCAAGTGTGACATCATGTGCGAATGCTCTATTACTACAATTCTAGGAATTCAAATTTAAATTTGTTAAAAAAAGTTACCAGGGCCGGAAACACCTGTTTTTATTTATTAAAATATTAATTTATTAACAAAAAATTTTTGGAATTTGCTAAACAGGAAAAGTTGTGCGAATGAAGTTTTGTTCTTTCTTCTGAAAAATAATGTAAGCCAATCTTTTTTAAAGTAAAGTCTTCACTATTGTACCTTTATTGCTCAGGAAGTATAAAAAGCATGTCTTCCTATACACAGATAATTTTTACTTCAATACTAATACAAGAATAATAAAAACCCTAATGGAATTAGTCGTGAAAGGAAATTTTTAGGTTTTTAGTAAGCTAACTTTTAAGAAATTTATCATCGCAGAGATACTTAAGTCTTAAACATTGAATTTCATTATTCAGAGAGTATAAAATATTTTTCCTACATAAGGAAATTTTTATTTTTAATACTCATACAAGAATTATAAAAACCTTATAGTCATGAAAGATATTTTTTTTGGGTTCTTAGTAAGCCAACTTTTAAGGGATTTATTGTATTGTGGTATGCAGCAATAAATCTGAAAGTGAAGTTTATCAAAATTCAATGTGCACTTGGCTTTTTTTTTTACTTTCTTACTGCTCCACGTTTGTAAAGAAACAAAACTCTTTATGAGCTTACAAATTATATCCAATTTCAATATGAAAAAAACCCTTACCCTTTCCCCAATGAGGTATTTTCACGTTTTGAGATTAAACTTTATTAAAATAATAGATAAAAAAACATAAAGAATGAGGTTTAAATGAAGTATTTTAATAGCCTAGTTCCTGAGGTATAAATTTTTGAAATTTCGTTTTGTGTTTTGGCGCGAAAACAGTAACACACATGTTTACCATACTCTGTGACGTGACATCCAATAGAATCCCGTTTTACCATCATTGAAAAACAGTAAAAACACTAGTTTCGAGTGCGCTGTGACGTCAAATCCTGTTTTTTGATCACGTGACTTAACTATTGTTTTGGCAAAAATAAAACTGAATTTTAAATTACACTGGGCAACAGTGAAAATGTAAAATTGATGAAAATGGCAAATTATATGTAATTTCAGCCTGCTAAACACGAATATGGCAATGAAAATTCGATCTTGGTTCCGGTTTTTTTGTAAAGTTGAGATTTTACTATGTATGACAGAAGCACAAGAATTCATTTAAATTACCTTTTAAGTGATGTTTATCACTTTAATTCTTAAAGAAATAACCATGAAAACATGAAATAATCTTGCCAAAATATAATCGAAAGGTTTGTTAGCTCTTTTGATTATATTTAACGTCTAGAATTGATCTAAAATACGTCCAAAAGTTGGTTAGAACTGCAAGCATAGACTATCAGACTTTGTTCTGGTTTACTATGCTAAATCTCATTTATATACGCTTAGAAATACTCCTCGGCCTTGTCCCTAAATTATCTAGTTATAGGATTTGTGGCTTTTAAGATATTTACCGTTTCAATCTCTGATAAAAAGCCAATTTGTGTTGTAAAGTTGAACTTTGATTTGCTATGATCAAATGCTTCCAAAACAGTTTTTAAAAAGCTTATAGATGACATTTAATGTGTTGATCTGGTAAGATAAGATATCTTAAGTGTGTAGAAAGGGTATTTAGACACTTTAATGTTCATGACATTTGTATTTTCAAAAGTTGAACGCAGATTTGTTTTATTGAATAGAGTTATAGCCGACTGTTTCATTCCCAAAGAAACATCCAAATTTTTAAAATTCCTGTTGAAAGTATCGGTTTAAGTACTCCATGAAGTGAGCACAGATCACTCAAATCACATTTCATAAAATAAATACGGTTTAGGAGCTTCTGAATGTGTTTATAATGAATCTTTCATGCGGGAATGGAAGGGAGTTTACGACTATTTCGAAGCAAAATCATTATTTGACTTAATTTTGACAATTTTTTTGCAAAAATGCGACTTCTTTACATGGTCTGAGACCATTTTTATGCTATCAAACCTTTTGTATACATGCGAAACACAATGCTATAATTTCCGTCAAAATAATGATAACATTTTGTATGACAGCGACAAAAAAATTGTATTATAACATGTTTTCTGCATGTATTGTATGCTTGAAGACATTCTAAATAAATATTACTCATATTCATGCCTAAATTAAAAATTTATCCTTTAATGTTTTAAAAATTGCAATATTTCGGCACTAATCACAGTATATCATGACCCCTCTATATTTCTGAAACAAGAACCAACCCAGAATTTTTATGGTGATATTCGGGTTTAGCACGTCAAAATCAATAGGAAATGTCTGTTTTTATTATTTTTACACGAACTTCGTCAAAAATTGTTGCCCAGTGTTATTATTTAAAACATTTTTCAACTTAAAAATCTGATATTTGAGAATTTTAAACTACAACGTATGAATACAGTATAAAATTAAGCAAATCCCTCACTTATGCAAATTCCTCATTTTATCGTCAGTTAGAAGAAGGGTATAAGTCCAAAAACGAAGTTTTGAGAAAATAGAAAAGAAAAAAAACTGTATATAAGTAATAGAGCATTCGCACATGACGTCACTTGGAGGACAAAAACAACGTTGCTAAAGCTGTTGTAGGGGTGGGAAATAGAAGCATTCACACATGACATCACTGGAGGATAAAAACAACGTTGCTAAGGCCGTTGTTAGGTAAAGTCATGTGATTGAAAATGCTCTATGGAATTTTTATCCTATAGCCACCGAATTTTTACAGGAAATTCATGACACTGTTAAGAATACAGAACAATAACTACTCCAGCTTTATATCACATTATTATTATTTGTATTATTATTATTATTATTATTATTATTATTATTATTATTATTTGTATTATTATTATTATTATTTGTATTATTATTATTTGTATTATTATTATTATTATTATTATTATTATTATTTGTATTATTATTATTATTATTTGTATTATTATTATTATTATTTGTATTATTATTATTATTTGTAACTACTTCAGCTTTATATCACAAATCCTCCGATGATAGTCAAGATACACATTACTTTTTTCCGAAATCAAAACATCACCGACATGCTGCATATATTCCCTCGGAATATTCCCTAATCCACGAAAAACTCCCCATCCTCTCGCAGGGAAAACCCCACTGTTTATGTTTATCCCTCTTTCCCTAGCAGTGTGTCAACCGTTCTCAGAGACGAGGGCACCCCTCTAATATTTTGCTCGGGGTGCTGCGGCCCCCGGCTTTTTGTGACCACTCCTCCCCCCCCCACCAATTAGTAACAGGGCTCTGTCACCGTGATGGCCCGTTGTCATGGAAACGACACGGTCGCCAGGGTCGTTGGACGCAAAGGTGAGAGGGAAGAAAAGTGCGACGAGGGCTTACTTTCGCCCGTTCGCCGTAAGTGCGGGGTTTTGAATACTTAGCCGCGGCACTTATGCTATGAGAAGATGTGGGGAGTTATGGTTGTGGGAGGATATCTGCGGGAAATTGACCTTGGAGGGAGGGATACCGTCGTTTACTTTCCCGTTGGTTGGTTGGATTTTTCGGTAAGCGGGATTCGATGTTGGCAAGGCTGTGCAGAACGTGCACACCGATGTAAAGTTTAGTTAAATCAAATACAGTGTAAAAGCCAACTCGACAGCAACGTTTCATGATCCTGTGACGACACAAACGCGGAAGCAGAAATTGCGTAAACAGAAAGCCTGTTGGGTTGCTATACTATACAGCAACTTAAGTTGAGTCTACGACGTCACTAATAAACAAAGTAGTTCCCATCGCGATGTCTGAATTTTGAGTGATATGAATAACGTCAATTTAAAAATATGATTATTTTGTTAAACTCCTGTATACAGTATAGTGCTTTTCAATCACGATTTGCGTACCGAAACTCCTCCTAGCAACCGAACAGGCTTTGTGTTAACAGATTTATCCTTCCGCATTTGTGACGTATACTGGGTTCAAGAAACGTTGCTATCGAGTATAGGAGGAGTTTCGGAACTGAAATCGTGATAAAAAGACGCTTGCTTGGGTTTAACAAAATAATCTTATTTTTAAATTGGACGTTCTTCCTTTCACTCAAAATTCAGGCACCGCGCTGGGAACTACTTTGTTTGTTAGTGACGTTATAGGGTCAGGAAACGTTGCTCTCGAGTATATAAAATTTATTTTAAGCTGGTCCATCCACAAAAACATTCATACCAGAGAGGGGACCAAACCCACGGGTGATTAGACACTTGCAAAAAGACTTTTCTTCAAAAGACAAAAAACTTTTCGGTAGATCTCTTCCTGTTACAATAATTTTCGGTACTTAGTGGAGAGTGCAATAACGTTCCGGAACAATAGTTACCAAAAATAGTATACTATTTTTGGCTACTATAGTTTGTTCTGGAACCAAATAAATTTAGCACTAAAGATAGAGACTAGTTTCGTTCTGTAACCCGAAATACTTCTTACACACAAGATTAAGGGCAGTGTAATTTAAGTAACTTCCTAACCCTCAGTTTTGAAACAAACAAAGATTTAAAAACAGTTTTTAACAAACAGTTTTTAAGTCTTTATAATTCTAAATCTATTTTTCTCTTTTAAAAATATGTAGTTAGTAGTTATTACAGCTTTTAAGAAAACAATAAGGAGTAAAAACACATGTTTGAAAGTTTTCTCAACTGTTTGAAATGTTTTATAGGGGTACCGGTTTTTTTTTAATTGCTGCGTTGATGGGGTTTAACGTAATTTTTCAAATCCTTCACATTTCCTTTTACTCTTTACAGAGTAGTAACTGCAGAAAACTCTCAAATACCCACAGGCAAAAAATCCCTTTTAAAGTATTACCGTAAAGACGAGCCTGATATTTTAAACCCAAGTTTCTACCATTGAATTTACGTTCACGCTTAAAACTCCGTTTTAAAGGATCAAAACATTGCGATAGAACAAGAATTATCTCACTTCTAACGTTCTGATACAACAAGAAAAGTAGCACCTTTCCCCCCAAAAACATATCTTTGGCAAATACAAGGGAAGAAAAGAGAACGCTGGAAAAATTTTTTTCACCATGATCCATCTGTAACGTTTTTGTCAGTATCTCACCATGCTTGCTTTTATGAACCTTCCTAATGGGAAATATATCTGAAAAGATTCAGTCTAAGGTTTCATTGTTTACAGAAGTAAAAGACCCTAAACAGTGAAGATGTCTGTTTCTTATAGATTTATGTTGGATTTATTGTAGTAGTGCGTTCTTTTCAAAAACTTCAAAGATGGTTTTTCGTGTGTTTGATTTTCTTCAAATTGCGGGCACTTGAAGTTTAAGTGGGGTTTTGTTGTGTTTGATGTCCCACAGTAATAACAACGTGAAATTTAATTCTGTATTAACAGGAATGAAATATTTCAAAACTATTTTGTCCCGATATTTTTGCTTTTGTGGCATATTCCCCTGAGAATTTTTACCTTTCGAGAATATTTCTAGTCATTCATATGCTGTCTTTATATCAGAGGGGAGGATATGTATGCGGATAAAGTTTTAATTTTGGGTAGGAGATAGTTTTTCAGTATTTTAAATTACATTAATTTCAACAAACGAAATATACCCTAAAATTGACGTGTTTATTATTTGTTAAGTAAACGTAACAATTGCACTTGAAGGTGTTTTCATGGTGAGAGAAACGAAAAATTAGTTGAAGAATTTTAATCTAGCAAAATATTCAGTAAGGCTAGCGGTTGGCGAAATCTTTGTATCAGGATACAAATATTCTCTGTATTTGTAGAAGTTGCCGAAATTCAATTGAATACAATAATCGATCTTATGTTTACAGTAACTATCGATTTTTAATCAGTCGCTCAAATAGAAAGATCTTAATAATGAGGCTAAGGGATGGACCCTATCTTTATTAAGTGACCATACACTGTAAAAACAATCCCGTAGAATTTACGGTTTTAAACTGGCAGCTAGGTTGGTTGTGGAAAACCGTAAAAATTACAAAGTAAATCCGTAAAAACAACGGTGTTTTACCTTGTAATCCAAAAAACATGGATTATAAAATGGTAAAACGCCGTTGTTTTTACGAATTTACTTTGTAATTTTTACGGTTTCGAATAACCAACCCATCTGTCAGTTTAAAACCGTAAATTTTACGGGAATTCTTTACTGTGTAAATCTCGAGGACTTTCACCCATAATTGAATTACAATAACTTAAAAACATATTGTTCCGATGCTCTCTTTAAAATACTGTACTACTTAAACTAGTTTAAATTGGTAACAGAGAATTCTAACTTACAAATTTTTACTTATATTATTTCTTTATAAATTGCAATAGTATTTATTATAGATTAGTATATCGTGTTATCCAATATCCAGCGTTAGTATCCGATATTAAAGTTTTGAGTTAAATAGGACGGTTTTGGCTTGTTGTTTGATCTGTCGACTTGATAAAAACATAAATTTCTTTCACCCATTATATATTACAGATTTTTCAAACTTGAATACCGATACAGTGTGCCCTACTGGTTTTAATAAAACACAAAGCCCCTTTTGAATAAAGTAAAATGGACACGAGCGGATTTTTATTGCACTTCTACGACATTACTGCTGCTGATGATGAGGTGTTTTCTGTCTTGAATGTAACACGTGTGTTAATAAATTATATCCTATTTAAAATTTCTGAATACATTAAATTCGCATATCAAATAAGCGCACAAAAAAGAAACGCTGCTGTGTCAACAAGTTACTCCGCATTAAAATCGACTTGTTGCTATAATTATCCTATACATTGAAATTTTAAGTTCATTATTCATTCCAACTACTCCCTCCTCCTCTAAGAACTCATTCAACCAGGGGGGGTATAGGGAGCAAAGATGAAACTAAAAGGAAGGAGCGTATTATTATTATTGAAGCAACCTTTTACAAGAGATTTTTTCCCCTCTCTTAATTAGTTTCAAAACTCTTCACACTTCTTCGAAAAGCTTCGGACATCTTGGATCTTTGGAAATATTCTATTCACGTATTTCACGGGCTTCTCCTTTTCAGGGTATTTTTGAAAGGCTTCGTCCATACAAGTTTTTAGAAACGCGACGAACGAGAAAATAAAGATATTAAATCGAGAACAGAGAGGAGCCCCCCTAGATTTTTCCCTTTATGTAGGGAGATAATAATAAATGGATGGCTGTTGGGTGGAGAAACCCTTTTGAGCGTTTCCAGGAATAGGTGCCTTCCGAGCTGGAAGAAATCTTCATCAAATAAGACGGCAAAAGTGTTTGGGATCACTTGAGTTGATGATTTGATTTTGGTTAAGAAAATTAGTAGTAATGGCGCTTCGAAATTTTCGCCTATGCTAAAACTTCTGATGACATCTCGATTTTATGGAGGATGTAATAAGTTTTCTTTTTGAAACCGACATACATTACACATTGATTTTATGAATTTGTTTTCGCTTTTTATCATCACCTAGACTCTTTTGTCCAAAAAGTAAAAATGTGAATTAAATAGATTTTATATCTGTATGCGTGTTGATTGGAATAAGAAGAACATTTTTTATCGTTAATTTATTAATTATTAGTTAACAGTGCCCTAACCCTTTAACCCTATTGCTTTAGCAACGTGTATTTTTTTTTCGAATAGTTAGAAATGGAAAAAATCTGATGACTTATGAGACTTCAGCCTTACATTACTAATATAAAAATAAATAGAGGATGTTGAGGGCATTAACCTTATTACTATCTCTGTTGATTGTTATTAAAAAAACCCAAAGAAATCGTTAACATTAAGTTTACTGAGAGGTTAAGTTATATAAACGCTATTAATTGTAATTCAAAACTGAAGTGTCTTTCTAAAAAGTATAAAGTTCTTTTTATAAATCATTAGGAATTGTTTTTAACAAAAAATAATTTAACAAGGGCGCGATTTTTGGCCGGTATCCCTCTCTAGGAATTTGAATATACCATTATCCCCCACTGAAATACCAGAAACAGTTCCAGCACCTGTATTTCTCGAATTCGAGCACTTTTTACACCTATATTTCACTCACCATCAGTTTTATTCCTAGGATTTTTTTGAAGGAGTAAAAATACTCCTTGACTTTTTTATGAGGAGTGAAATTCAATTATAAGGAGTGAAATACGGAAATAGCATAAACTACATTTAGAGACGCGAAAACCGCAATCAAACTCCCAAAGCACATCAGAACAATAAAAAAATTACTATAGCTGTACCTATATGAAAACACATTTAAAAAATATGATAATTAGGGTGTTTTGTAGGGTGTTGGATGTTTTGGTCGTTGGTGGTGTTTTGAGTAGAAAAATATTATATTTGTTGATTTCGGTGGGGCAATTTTTTAAGCTATACCTTTGTGAAAAGTTCAAAGAGTGCAAATACTCCTGGCTAGTTTTTTAAAGAGTTTTTCCGATTTTTAAGGAGTGAAATACTCTCTGAGAGGAGTTAAAAATATCTCTGCTCACCATAAAATTGAAATGATCATTCAATCAATTTCTTACTTTTACCCTTTTCGGAAACAGAAATTTGTATTCGGTTCTATGGCGATAAACACACTATCCCCTTCTTGCCACTGTACCTACATTTAACTCACCGTAAAATTGAAACGATTATTCAATCAATTTCTTCACACTGTTTCACTTTATACAAATCCGGATTTTATTTGTGCAGCACATACGCTTGAAATATGTAAAGCAAAATCGGAGCAAGAAATTGCACATAAGAACCAGCAATCAAATAAATAGATTAGTTCTAATAACAATAAACTTAAAAGACATTTTTCGTATCATGAGTTCCACAGTAAATGTAGTAACTAGAAAATTCCTTTAAGAAACGGAAATCTAGTTCACCTTTGACTTTCTATATAGTCCTATCCAAACCCGAGGTGTTAGAAAAATAACCAGTATCATTTAAAGCTCAATGCTACCTTCTTCTTTGAACACCCACATATATCAAAGCAACCGGACAACCGTAGCCTTATTGTTTTTAGATAATCGCCCCAATGTGTTGAGAACTTTTCATTAAGAGTGTTTAATTAAGTTAGATATCCGCTCCGACATGAGTAAAGTAAATATTGAAATGGGACAATCGGGTTCGACTTTTCTAAAAGACATTAATCAAACGGTTTTCTCTTTTAAAAACGTGCTACGCCATTTCAAAAGTAGCAGCACTTTGATTATCGCTTTAAGAATTTTCTAATCTGGTAGTATTGAAAGCTACCGGAGCATACACGTCGGAAACGGAATAGGTGCGTTTCATATATGCTTTACTTTAAAAAGAAAAAAAACAGCCCCTCGCCTTAGAAAGATATTCCATTTGGGATGTATCTCCCCTTTTGCTTTGTAGATGATTAACTGAAGAACCGTAAAATTGATTTAAATTGAAATAGAATGTGCGATTGAAGGGACACATCGTACGGTTTCCATGTGTAAACGTGCTGATTGACTTCTGCAGTTTGCTTATGAAGCTAAGTACACAAATGAGATAATTAGTTTTTTAGAAGGTTGGAAGTCTTTTGGGTGGTTATTCCGACCGCTTTGAAGATTCATAGAAAAGGGTTGAAACTTGTTCATGTGTCTTGCTTTTTGGAGGTTCAAAGTGCTTCCTGGAATATAAATCCTTAGAGTAATGTTGCCACTCAAAGTCTGAAATTGCGGTGTATTTATGACGACAATAATATTTAAATTTGGTTGAGTGTTTCCTGCTCGGGATTACTTTAAAATAAATCTTCTGTTGTGTACATCCCTGAAGTTCCATTGCAGTTTCCCCCCTGTTAATTGGAAAACTGATTCTATAAAAATTGAAAAAAAGTTTTTAGTTATATTAAGGAACTTTAAATTGAATAGTTAGTGTAAAAGACCTTTAATCTTACCATTTGGATGGGAATATTGCATTTGTACATAAGTTAAGGGGATAAGGAAGAATTGAAAATTTGGAAATGAATTGAAACTTGTTGCGGGTTCATCTAATCTTTTTGTCAAATACCATCAAATCCATAAATCAAATCCATGCACCCTATTTTTTAAGATATATTTTTTTTTCTTATCTTTTTTACCTAGAATCTAGGTTATTATTAAAATATTATTATGACATAGGATATTTTCTTTAATATATTTTGAATAGGAAGTTAATATTTCTTTTGTATAATAAATTAGTTTATGTTCTTACTATCATTGTGTTGAGTGTATAATAATTATGATAAAATAAATCTATTTAATTCAAATCACACAGAAGAAAGGTACTTGAACGAATTAAAATCCAGCACCCTCTCAACAATGCGTAATTTTTATTCCGTGTAATAAATAAGCAATTCCCCTCCAAGAAAAAATTAATTTTGTCGACAAAGTGCACCCGAGAAAGTTCTTCCGAGCTTTAAACTTTATTTCAAAGATCGGCTTTATTTGGGCAAACTGTTCGCTCCATTTAATCCCAAACAGATGTTTCTGTTGTCTAATTTCATATAGCGCATTTATGAATTCAAAAAGCATTACCGCTTCCTCGCCTCACCTCCACAACAAAGACGGCACGAAAAACTTGGAATTAAACGCTAATAATACATTTACCGAACATTCTTTTCGAATGTTTTTAGAAGAAGAAAACGATTATGAGTGGTGCGTTGAGAAAAACTCCGCCTGACAGTCGTCGATACAATGGCCGCTCAGAGTTCATTTACTTTCAAAAGATTCCTCTCTTTTTGTAATTTTAATCGTCATCGGGCGGCGCTTGCGTTTGGCAGCTTTATTCATTGCATTTGCTGCTGATGCATTGTGAACGCCCATGACCCTCTTCAACCTTAATCATAATCAAATGTGCGATTTCGAGGGGAAGGTGCGCGAAAAAAAAAAAATAATTACCCCTCTGAATGCCCGATTGTGACAATGCTGTGAGGGAGTAAAATTCATTTTTATCGGCAGCTTTTGTGACTAGTAATCGGGATAAATCTGAGGAGGGTGCGAGAAGTTTCAACGAGGGGGGTCCGTGGAAAATGAATTTGCATTTAAAGTGCGTTTTTAATTTTCTCCCCTCCCCCTCAAGTCTACACAAATGGGTCTATCTTCCAATCCATTGCTTTTTCTCGAGTTGGATGTTTTTTTGTTGTTGTCGGGCGTTTCCGAGAAATATTCTATAGTGGAGGTGCTGAAAGTTTTGGTCTTAAGTTTTATATAGAACCGTGAAGTATTTATGTCGTTAAAGAGCGTACTTCTTATGCGAATGAATTCATTCGTTGCCGTTCGAACGCACGTATTCTGCTAGTGCGTAGGTGTTTGTAAGGGAAGGAATGATTTTCCTTATCAGATTTTTCTCCTTGTAGTGTTTACTCAAGAAGAAAAGCTTTCATTGCATCTTTGTAAAGAATCCGCATATGGTGTTATAATGTTTACACCTTAAGGTGGAGCAAAAATTATTTCGTCGAAATAGGACGAAGATAGACTAGACTAGTGCTTATGAGCGTTTAAGGGGACTCAGTACCCAAATTTCTATTTCCTCTTATTTACAAATTTTTTGAAGTTCTTCAGTGTCAAAACACTTGTAATGACCATTTAAACACAACCCACGTAAATATTTATATATTATATATTTATTTTTCTGTACTCTTAATCCCTAATTTGTATGCATAATTTCATTGGAAACACTATATCTAATACTATGCAAAGTTTTAAGTGAAATAACCAAGTAGAAAATAGCCTTATAGTTTTAAATTTCAGAAGCGTAGTTTTGAAAAATTAATTGAACATTGTTATTTCATATTGAATATTGATTTCAAAAATTATGTGGAGAGTTGAAGATTGTATATACTTAGAATTCGCTCATCGCTATGAAACTTTGCAGAATCTATTTGAGTATAAACATCACTTTGAGAGCAAATTGTCTGAATTGGTATTTTGTCCGATGTGAGAGTACTGAGTCCCCTTAAAGCTTAAAAATGTAACTGCAACCAGAAGTAAACTGAATTAGGTATTCATATTCATGATTTCATTTCAGTTCAGCAACCAAAAACATAAGCATAAAATTATTTAAAAAAGGGGAAATATTCCCTCAAGAATCACAAACAAATACTAAAAAATGTAGTACCAAAGTAAATACAAGATTTGCACGCAATAAAAAAAGAAAGAATTTTTTATGTTTAGTAAGAAAATCCGAAACAGCTGAGGTTAATTCTAATCCTTACCACTTCCTCAAAAAGCCGAAGAACTACTTTATCATAAAATCCCTAACTCTATTTTGCTCCCGTTTCCTTATTTTTCTCCAAAAGAAAGTTTCAAAAGTTGAAATCCTGCGAAAAGGTTAAGTCTGTGATTTAAGTAATCAAGTTTAAGGTTAAGTCGCGTCTGGTCGCACAAGATTTTAAATTTTGAAAAAGTCGATTTTTTTTGGCATAATTTATAGTGTACAGTCAATTACGGCTAAATTCCATGTACAAAATCCAAACAAAAATTATCCTAACATAGTATGCTATTCTTCATTATAATCTAACAAAAAGAAGAGCAAAAAATATCAGAACATTTAGAAAAAAATTCTCTAAAAAAAAGCGATTTGAAAGCCCAAACAAATATTCGTACAGCATAGACTAACATGGTATCATTGCATTTCTGAAAAGCATAGGCAATTTGTTTCTAATACTAACTTTAAAGCACGTGCATGCATTTTTTTTCTTGAGGTTCATAATACCAATAGCTTTCAAATCAGTTCCTTTTTTGAATATATTTTCTGACTGTTTTGCACTTTTTTTTGCTAGATTATTAGGAAGAAAAACTTACTATGTTAGGATAATTTTTGTTTTGATTTTGCACGTGTAATTTAGCCGTAATAGGAGGTATACTAGTGCAAATTTGTTGGGTATACGAATACTTCCTGGAATGACTGTATATACCTTGAAAAACATTATTTGTTTGAAAACTTGAAACGAAACTGGGTTTGTTTACAGTACAATGACGAGAAAAATTATTGCGTGTAAGAATTTATTGTTAAGATAATCTGATTCGAATAAAAATAACTGTTTCATTAAAATTTCATTTTATTAAATATGCGCAACATTTTACTCAATCAATCAATCAATTTATTAACAAACACAAAAACAAATTACAAAAATTTAAAGAAGAATCACAATAGCTTACACATAATTAAAAAAGAAAAAAGACAATTGTAAATACATCCCAAAGGAGCCACAGCTCGTCCATGAGTTCACAGATTTCCAGGTTTTATGAGTTTTTAACTTAAAACAGAACAAAAGAAAAAAAAATATATTTATATATACATATATATACACATATATACAAAAGCAAGATAAAAAAGAAAAAGAAAAGGAGGGACTTGGCTGGCTAAGGAGTTTGTTTAGTAAAAGTATTTGTTAATTCGAGTTTTATGTTAACCTGACTGATTTAAAATATTTCCTCTGTATTTATATTATATATTATAAAGGAAATGCAAAGTTTTTTGAAATAACGGATATTAGATTCCGATTGGAATCCATTAATTCCGATTGGATTGGACTCCTACTGAAAAATCAGTAATCTGTATGAATAAATTCCTCAAAGAACGCAAGTTCATGCATTTTTATTTCTCTCCTATAAGAGAGAAAATATACTTCCTACTCTATTGACTCTATTGACCTATTCTCATAAATGGATAAAAATAGCTCTTTTACCTCTTAAGAAACTAAAAGTGTTTTGTTTTTGGTAAAGATTTTTTAACCTATTCCTTGTTTAATTTTTCACCCGAAAATCTCACTTTATTAATTTATAAATAACACATGCTCTTACAAAGCACTAAATAATTGTTTATTAAATCTGCTCTTTAATCATTTTTATAACTTTTCAGTTTATAACTTTACTTTTTGAGAAAAGTTTTCCTCTTTTCGAAAACTGAATTATAAAATTGCAAAAATTACCTTTTGCTGATGTAATTATCAACATAAATATTCTCATTTTATGCTGAGTGGTTTTAAATTTTCTTTATTATTTTAACCATTAATACACTGTTTCCTTTTAATTTTTTTCCATTAATTCCTGTTTCCAATGAATAACAATTTGTAGATAAATGAATATGGTAAAATGCAGAGATTTAATATTCATTAGTTCTAAATTAAATTTAAAAATTGATTGTTGCATTGAAAAACATTGTAATCGTATTATATATTTTCAGTTGAATTAAATTTTATCTAATCATGTTAATTACTATCAGTACAAATTAAGTAATCTGAGGACACATTTTAAGGATTATTACCTTCAGCAATAAAATTATTTAATATTACATAATTGACAATAAATAAATAAATAAATTGTATTCAAATCTGAGAAATTTTTAAGCGCATTAGGTTTAAAATAAAATCCCTACATCATTATTTTCTATGCTTGAATAAAATTCACGGAATCTATTCAAAACTTCTATTCCATGAACTGTAGTTTAAAAGAGTAATATTTTAATTAAATTGTTTAAAAATTTGCTTAAATATTCCATTTAAAATAAAATTAGTAAATACATTAGAATGTGTTGTATAAATGAAGTCATATTTAGTTATGCCATAACTCTTAAATAGTTCATACCTTTTATCAATTAATTATTGAAGAAATAGCGTTTCATGAGGTATTAACCCGGGAGGACGCGCGCTACTTTCTGTTACACGGGCACGCGCGCAGGGCCTCTCAGGCCCTGCACACCGTTTTCCGTTCTAAACATTCAGTGAATCCAAACATTTTATTACGGAAAGTTTAAATTTATAATCTAATCGTTCAAAGTGCATAATAACTCATTTTTAAGTTGACTGCTTTTTATTAATAATATTAGACTATTTTGAAAAGCACCAGCACTCAGGAGGGGAAGTGTCCGAGATTAGCTTTTATCTTCAAAGAGGGGCCGATTTCCGCAGTTGATTTAGTGCTGTTTACCTTAATTTTTCTTTTTTGCAAGAAAAATTATAGATACTAGTTACTTTTGGACACCTCTTCGGTTATAACTTGCGCGAATTTTCCCAATTTTCGAAGCATTTCAATAAAAACAACAACCTAACTCGGAAAATAACATACCCACTCTATTTAAACTTTAGGAGGTGATAGATGGAAATCTTTTAGGCAGATACACGGGATTTCAGCATTTTTGTTTAAAATTTAGAGTTTCTATGAAGGTTTATTCAAGCGACAGGGCCTCGCAGGCCCCCTGCGCGCGTCCTCCCGGGTTAAATATGTGTGTTATGCAAATTTGTTTCATTGAAATGCAAAAAATCCTTTTTTTTATTTTATGCATATTTTTAGTTCTCGTTTCTGACGCCCACTTTTATTTGATAATTTATTACCTTTTAGTCAATAGATTAACTCTTCAAACTGACTAAAAATCTCAAACTTTCTCGAAGTTTTTAAAATCGTGTGTTTTATAAAAAGTTGACTTTTAAGTCTAAATTATTAAGAACCGTTTAAAAAAATTGAATAAATTGCACGAAATTAGATAAAATGCATTACTACTTTGAAATTTAACTCAAAACATTTAAAGCTTGCCTTTAGAAGTAAAGGGAATATTAATACTTACTATCTTCACTGCCTACACAATTCAGACACTCCAGTAGCCATTTAGCTAATGAAGTACTGAACATGTCAGCTATTTGGAGAAACCCGCCCGTCAAAGAATATCACAGGGGTATTGTTACCCCTTCTAAAATTAGTTATGGGGATAAATTAATTTGTGAGTAAAGTATATAGTATGTGGTTATACTTCAACTCTTGTATTGTGGTAAGGAGATAGGAAATTAAGTGAAATATTAAGAAATGATTTATATAGAAAGGTTACTTGGAATTGCAAAAGTTTTTCTAATATGAGTAATTTAATTTGTAAGTTTATTACAGTTAGAACAATATTTATGATTACAGTTATCTGTATGCATGATTATATTCTGGTAAATTTTCAGTCGTGAGTGAATAAATCTTTGACAACTCTGAGGGTTTTTGGGTTTACTATGGGATATTATACTGGTAATCGGTGAAGGGGAAGTTATCATGACATCAAAATTATTGTCAACTCTAATGTCAAGGCCTAAAGCAAAGTATGAAGTCAATTTTTTACACTGGAGAGATAGAGAAACAGAGAGACTTCGGTATTGCTGCTCCTTCCTTCGTAACAAAAATGTGCATTCTTCTTAAAACGATAGTTTTAAAACTAAGTAAAAATTACTCAAACTGCCTCAGAGTAAAATGAACTCAAATTTGGAAACTTGCACATACTCATTTCAGAAAATGTTCAGATACTCAAAACTGAGTCATTATATTCTTATTTTTGAGTAGTGCGTGGCATTCTCTTAAATCGGTGTGCGATGAGTATCACTGTGACCAAAATGCAACGTCACTTTGTCACGTGCAAGGCAAGTAGATTTGTAAATTGGGTGCGATATCGCGAAGTTGTGTCTGACTTTACCACACCAAAAATATATTAGTTTCCAGTTTTTAAACATAAATTAAAAATAAATATAATTTGAGTGGTGAACATGGAATTGTTTGAAACTGAGTATGTCTGGTGTTTCAAAATTGAAATCATTGGGTCGTCATACTTGAAGCAAAAAGTTTCACATACCAAGATAAAAACATCTACTTACTCAAATTTGAAATTGTCATTTCTCACAGTCTGTCTCTCAAAAAAAAAGGCTTAGAACAATAATTTTTTTAGAGTTACCTATACCAATAATAAAGATATAATAGTTCATAATAATAATTTATCAATGGCTGTAATCATGGCTGTAATGTAATGATATATGAAAATGTATACTCTTAATTTGGGGATCTGACTTTATTTAAAACAAGCGTCCATGAGCCATATTTTTGACAATTACTTCATCAAATTTCAATCATAATTAATAGATTTCGTGAAATAAATAAGAAAAAAACTTTAACATTTTGATTAGAAGAAAATAAGGGCACTGAAGTTTTCATTAGCCGCAAAAACGCGAATCTGGCTGATGAACGTGATTTGTTAATTTTATCTAACATTAAATTATTCAAATATTGTATATAAATCCCTGAAAATTCGTAAAATGATACACAAATAATGCATACATATCAATTCTGACCACACAATTTGTTTTTTAGTAATTTTAGTCAAACCAAAGTTACCGTATCCCTTCAGTTTCCCATTCCCCCCATGAAACGGACCCCAATGTATCCGAAATCGTCTTACCGTGCGCCCTAAGCGGGAGGCAGCCGCCCTCCGCTCTCCAGGGGCGGCGCACTTGTTGCCCATTCGCGGTGATCCACGCGGGGCCGGACCGGGCGCTTCCTGGAACGCGCCCGCCGGGGCTTGGCGGTCGCCAAGGGAGCCCCTGAGTGATGCAAGTGCTGGTTGTAGAGAACGATCTGCTTGCTCTTGGGGGGCTTTTTTGTGGGCGGTGATGTCATCCTGTTGAGGTGATGCTGATGGAGGGATTGGTGTTACTTATTTAGTCATTGGTTATAGGAAATTTTATTGGTTATGGAAAATCCTTTTGGTTATAGAAATGTATCGTGTTGGTTATAGAAATGTATCGTGTTGGTTATAGAAATGTATCGTGTTGGTTAAGAAATGTATCGTGTTGGTTATAGAAATGTATCGTGTTGGTTATAGATAGTGTTCGGCAACTAGTGGTCAAAAAATAGTTAACTACCAACTACTAACTAGTTTGGGAAATTGTAGTTGTAACAAGTAGTTAACTATTTTTTCTTGAGACTAGTTGCAACTAGTAGTTAACTATTTCCCAAAGTAGTTAACTACTAGTTAACTAGTCTATTTAATTTCATAACCTACTTTTTGGCAAAATTCTAATACATCTTTCTTATCTATGTCACAAAAAACGTATTCACTTCGCGCAAAAATGGTCTTTATTTCTGGTTATGGTATTTAAGTACTCTACCGTTGATAAAAATTTTAAATATCTTTTTAAATTTTAAATAAAAATTTTTTTTGAAGTAGTTGAAAATTTGAAAGTAGTTTTAACTAGTAGTTAATTAAAAAAGTAGTTAAACTACTAGTTGATCAGTAGTTAACTACTAGTTGCAACTAGTTCTAGTTAACTAGTGCCGAACACTAGTTATAGAAATGTATCGTGTTAGTTATAGAAATGTATCGTATTGGTTATAGAAAATCACAGTAAATTTTTTTTTATACATAACAAACGAACAAATACAAAAGTTTATAGTCACCTGGGATATTACTTGATCCATGTCGGTGGCTGTATAATTCAAGCTTAAACGCATCTACATATATGCATTACACACACGAAACAACATTAATTTATAAGAAAAAAGAATTATAGTAAAAAAAAGAAAGGAGATAATTACAACAAAATTGCAATTACTGCTGGCCATAGGTTTGAACACAAATATTTAATAGCAAAATATATGAAGTTAATTTATAAGAAAAAAACTTGCTTATAAATATAATATAATTTTTGCTGAGGTTGATAAAAAATTACGTAATGTGGTAATATCAATTTCAAATTGAAACGTTGAGTTAGAAATAACTGGGGAACCTAATGACTTTTTTAACGCAGGATTATGAAGAACAAATGGGCAATTCCAGCATTTTTACTTGAATTTTTTTATTCGACAGAGTTATCTCAGAGCGGAATATAACCGCAAAATATTTTTAATTGCGATGCTTATTTAATTTCAAAGTTTTACTTTTAAAAAGAGCGCGAAAACAGAATGTGACGTCATTCAATCCGAAAAAGATTGGTTTCAAACAATGGTTTAGGATTCAAAGCGATTTTTTAATTTTACTTTAAACTAGGGCCAAAACAGATCTTACATCATTCGATCCGAAACAAGTGCAAAGGGATTATTGATTTTTATTTTAAAATATTGAATTAACTAATTTTTTTAAACTTTTCCTATTGATTTTTGAATTAAGAACTGGTGAAGTCAAGGTGAACTAAGATTTTGTTTACTGGAAAAGTGAATTTTTCATGTTTTCAAAAAATGCGGGACTTATTTTTATATTTTATTGGGGGACTTATTTTTTCTTTTTTCCCTTAAATCTAGAGGTAAATATTCATTGATCTATCGCTGTAGTAAATATTTCCAATCGCTTTATGAAATAATGAGATTTCGTACCATTTTATTGTGTAAATTATTATACTGTTTTTTGATTTATTGAAGGACTTCAATAAATTCAATTCTTCAATAAAATTCAAAAACTTTCATAAACTTATATTCAGGGCTCTATTTAAGTCGTTCCACGCTGAAATGGCATTCGCTAGGGATAGCAATGTCCCCAATAATTTTAACCCTTGGTATTCCCCCACCAAAGGAACCGTTCTAGAATCTATATTTATAGAAATATAGATAATATTGGTGACCTATGTAATTCTTTTAAACCTTGAGATGGAAAAGGCTAAGTAGCTTTCTTCATAAGATTGAAATATTTGCTATCAAATTCTGTCTTTATGGGACCTTTTTCACTTACATAAATCAAACCAAGAACCTATAATTTTTCATAAAACACATAATTGAGGATATAATTTTAAATGAGAACGTGGTATAATCTCTCTGATTCTTGCATCAATTTACAGTGTACCAACACCAAATGGTCGGTAATGAAATGTGTATTCGTGTGCAACAAATTCTCTTGAAACTTTATGATTTTGTACTGCTTTAATAAAAGAGAAGTGGTTGTGACATTTTTTTTTTCAGTAGAATATTGCATTGCTGAATAGTAATAACTTAGAAGTTTAAAAAGTTAAGTTTTTGTAAGATATTAATTCAACATTGTGCCAAATCGTAAATATAAGTGAAAGTGATAATTATAATAATTGACAATTTGCCAGTTAAAAAAATGCGTCTAAAAAGATGATTAGGAATAAAAAAAAATTGTTTATCAAACACAATTTTTAAAACTGGCCCAGAAAATTTTATTGAGTTAAAGATCTAAATAATTCAGAAAATTTCCCTCTTTAAGCATGAATTTCGTATTTTTGTTTAGTCAAGTTTAAGCAAGAAAAAAAGTCTTGGATTAATTCTGTGGCGTGAAGAACACTGGCGATTTATTGAGAAAGAAGAAGACAACAATTGGGGACTATTTAAGGTGATTCATCTGTTGCATCGGCTGCTACTACACCGCTACACCGCTACACTATGAGTTAAACTTTTGTAATATTTTCATTTCGTTCATCTGTTTGTATTATTTAACTATGTCTATTAAATTTGTGTTTTTTTTTAAACTTGTCTGGTTATCTATATGGCGATTAGGTTAGATCCATTACCCATAATTCTCTTCTTAACTTCAATTATGATCAATTCAAGGGATTATTTAAAAACATGCACCAAAAATCTCTCAGAAAGCAAGTTTCCTTACACTGGGTAACTCGGGTGTTTCAAAAGTCCATTTCACGGCGTTTATTTGAAACCAACGTATTTTAAGGTCATGGAAGTAATGCTGAATATATTGAGATGTCTTACAGTGACCCTAATAGATAAAGAAGTTGAAAAAAAAATAATTATAAAGCTAAAGGAGATGGAATGAAAACTTCCAACAGAACACTGTTTGCAATATCATGACAAACGCACAAAAATATTTTATGAGAATATCTTTAATATTCAAGGAGATAATAGCATGTAAAAATAGCACATTTTCATGCCTCAATAAAAGTTTTCAAATAAGAAAGTTTCTTTGAATTTTTAATTAAAATTTGTTTTTATTTAACTGAAAAACACAAAACTACATAAACAAGAAAAATTTCTTTTTTGAGGTTTGAAAAAGTACTATTTTCACATGATAATATCTCCTTGAATATTTAAGATATTTTAATGGAAATTTTTCTGTGCGTTTGTCATAATATTGCAAACAGTTTCCTTTTTGAAGTTTGTGTTCTATCTCCTTTAGTTTTTTAATAAATTTTATTTATATTTCTTATTTCACCGCTAGGGGTTCTGTGAGCTTCATCAATGGATTCAGCATGGTCACTTACCTAGGGGTAGACCTTACTTCCATAACCCTAAGAGACATTGGTTCAAAATAAAAGCCGTGAAACGCCCTTTTGGACCACATATGCATGAGTTAAGAGTGTTAAAAAAATCAAACAGTACTTAACTTGCTAAAGCAGAATGTTGACGAAATATAATTTTTTCCATAATAGCCGGCATAAAAAAAGTACGTTACTTAACGTAAGAAACAGCATATTTGTTTTAAAAATAGTTTTACATAGGTTTTTAGTTTACAATAAACTCTGAAAAATGCCAACTACGAGTAAATCATATTTTTAACCCCAGCTTCTCCTTTACACTTATATCTACTATAATATTTTTTTTTGTCTTCTTGCACAAGAAAATTGTTTATACGTGGTGCTTTATTTCTCTATATAAAAGCTGTATTACGGAGTTCACTCTTTTCTTCTTTTCGGAAATCTAATTTTTGTTACGTTGTTTTATTCTTAAAACTATTCTTAAATTAAAAAATTATATAACAGGTAAAATTTAGACAAACACAAACACTTAAATTTAAAGGTTTCACTTAAAAGATTATTTAAACTTACGAATGTTAATAATAATAAGTAACTTTAAATTCAATTCCGACGTATGTAAAAATGTGTTTTAATAAAATAATCTTCTACGAGTAACCTTGTTTTTATCATGTTTGTGTTGGTATTTTGCATACCTGGGAACATATTTTACTTCCAATGGTTGCAGTTAACTAGATAAGTGTGTATGTGGGTGGTATTTGTATTTATTTGGTTAAATTTGATTATATTTATGAAGAGGAACAATACATTTGTTTTTGATAATTTAATCTCCTTGTTACCATGATCCCCATTAGAGATAAAATAAAGTTAATCTACTTTTAATAAACAAAACAACACATTTTCCTATTATAAAAGCCGTTTCGGGTTTCGACTTGTTCAAAATATTTTGACATAAGATTACGACATAAGTTGAAAAGCAACTGGTATATTTTGAAGGTTATATAATTATTTCCCCGAGCTCAGAAATTATTAGTTAATGTATGCGGTAAAGTTCTACAATTATTATATTTAAGAACACTTTTTTGTCTTCAAATTTAACAACACTTTAGTTATGTGGTCTGGTAGAAAATATTGTGATATTTTAAAGATTATGTTTTAAAAGTTTTAATATCCAGGTATGTGTTCTAAAATTGCGTTTAAAAATATGTTATGAATCTGAATGTATTCTTAAATTTAAATCGAAGCACCATAAGAACACGTTTCTGTCTCTGTAATTTTTAGCCACACTTAACAGTTTTGTTTTATAACACATTTAGGGATAGCAACAATTTTCAAATATGTTTAGAACACACACACTATCACAGTATAATTTATTATAATTATTATTTAGCTATTTAGCTATTTTTAGTTGAAAAATGACACATTGGGATACTTTATTTCTAAAAATATCTAAAAATAATTCCCTTTTATGAAATTAATTAGAAAAAAAATATAAGTTGAGTAAAAATTAAAATTTAACAACTTTGGCAAAAAAAAAATCATAGTGCTTGGGGCACAATGACAGAAGAATGATAAATTTGCTCAAAAATAGTAATTAATAACAAAAATTTGGGAAAATAATAAACATTCTTTTATTGGGAGAGATCTTAATCTTAAGCCCTTTTACATTACCGTTTTTGGAATATAAATTCATTCTACATTCAAGGATAAAAAATCAAAGAAGTTAACAAATGGTAATTTTAAACAATTATTCTAATTAAGGAAGTAAGTTTCATGGGGATCATTCTTCCGAATTAGATGAATAAAGTTCAAAAGTATTTTTGTTGAAAATCATCCGTAAATTTAAAACAATGCTAAACTAATTAACTGGTTAGTTTTTGGCCATTTAAAGTACAATTTTGACACTGGATTTAACTAATACAGTTTTTGTAACATGTAAAATTGCTAAAATCTGCTCTGATGTGTCAGAGTCCCGATTTGATAGTTTGGTCTTGTATTTATCAACTACATTTTCTTTTACAAAATTTAGAAATACGCTTAGCTACAATACAAGCAGTTTCCAGATAAGACCCAAAGATTCGAAAATAAACAAATATTCTTCACTGTAGCTCTAATTTACTCGTAACTGATTTTTTAACAATTTGTAGAGACATAATTCTTCTCCATACGCAAAATAGGAAACTTTGATATGTATCAAAGTATGTATCAAACAAAAACATTTATCTTAAAAAATAAGAAAATTTTATTCTAAATTTACATACATCTCTTATTGGTAACAATAATGAACTTGCTTTTGGAATTTACAGGTCTCTGTATTCAAAGTAAATAGGAATATTTTACATTTTACTTAAAAATTTACTTTTGGAAATTTTTGACTAAAAAGTTTAGTTTCTTTCATTAAAATTTGTAGACCTACTACAGAGTTTAACAGTTTCAGAAATAATGTTTATGCATGCAAAGGCAACTTTTATTAAAAAAAATACCAAAATAACCTTGATAGTTTTTGAGATATTGAAAGTGTATCAATGTGCCCCGTGAATTAATTTTCTTTTAGTCTTCAAAATCATGTTACAATAAAATTAGACTGGGTTAAAGTGTCAAACTAAGAAATTTTTTAAAAAAATAAAACACTTTTATGAAATTGATGAAATGAACTGAACAGTGAACACTGAATAACTTGATACAATGAATTGAATTTAAATGAACAAGACAACTTACAGCTTTTTACTAAACTTAGATATTTTCATTGAATAATATTCAGATATTATTTAATTTTTAATTATTCGGTAATTTTCAATTGAATAGTTATTTTTCTCGGCAATGTGAATTATTTATTTACATAGAATAAATTAAAGAAACATTTTTATACTAAAATTGAGCTTTAATTTTAAAGTATACACTGATGTTAGTGACAGTAATTTCTATTAAACATTTTTGAACAGTTTTTCATCCCTAATATCAATGGAAACCTAAAAAAGGCTATAAAATATGCTTTTTATCTTTATTAAATGTAAAAAAAAAATAAGCAACACTTTTTGACTTACGATTTAGAACATTATACTACAGAGGTGTGTAAAAATTATTATTCCACTCAAAAGCGAAATATTTCATCCCGACAAATTTCGATCACTCCTAAGAAACAACTTACTTCCATTGTTTCAAAAAATCTAATACTATGGGGATATCCTTTACTGAAATTGATTGATTTCATACGGTCTGTTATTTGGTCTTTTATCAGTTATTTGGAAGGGTTTTTTTTATTAATTTCTTCCTCCGTGTGCCAAATATCTACAAGCTCTTCGTGACTCATTGTTAGTATTAAATAAAACAGATTGTTAGAAATCAAATTAAAAATATAATAGTTCTCTGCAACCATTTATCTATAATTCAATAGGAAAAAAGCAGCAGGTGGTAAACAATAAATACATCGAGAAAAATTATGTGGAATCAGCTGCTCTCTAGGAGTGGGGGCAGGGTTTCCGAGTTTTGAATCGCCGCTCGGAAATGGATGTTTGTATGGATTGAAATGGATGAATCTTGTATGTACTCTGTAAAAAAAGGGATTTTGCATGAGTATATATGTGTGGCTTGGGTAAAAGTACTTTACCTCGATGTATATGGTCTACAAGTGGGTAACGCCAAGTACAGATACTGGCGAGACCAGGCGCGGTTCCAGCACAGCTTCAAGGGGGGGGGGCACTTTTCCACACCATCACCTTTACATTTTTGAGAAAAATGTCAAAATGTTGGGGATTTCCTAAAAAGTATCACTCAAGATCTCCTTTTGGTAAGGGGTATGGGGGTCCATCCCCAGAAAAAATTATTTTGAAATTTGACCTGTAACCTGACTTTTTTTCGTACTTTTGAGTGATTTTTTATGTTCAAGGGGGAGCACTTTTCAGAGTGCCTCCTTTGGATCCGCCACTGGGCGAGACATGAGTCAATGGAATATAGTCATTAGATAAAAGTTTTCAAACGCATATTGATAAACACCAATGGAATCTCCTAAGTACCAGTCACAAGATAAAAGTTTCCAAACGCATATTGATAATCTGTGCACAAAGTAAGAAATCGTAAAAAACCCGCGTAGAGTCTAACAACAATCCGCATGCCGTCCAACAGAGCAGCAATCTACGCCCTTCCAAACCCCTCTAAAAACCCCTCGATTGCCAATTTTTTCTCCCACACCACCCCTTTTGGAGCAGGGGGACAGCCCCCGAAGGCGGTCGCCAAGCCCCGGGCGATTCTCCGCCACGCGGGGGACATTTTTCGTCCGCAGGTAACGCGCTGATTGGCAGATGTTGCATCCAACTTCTTAGCCAGCGCCGGGGCGGGCCCAACAGTTGAGAATTCTGGGAAGCGCCCTCTCCCATTGGTCGGCCGGGGCTTTAAATTCCGATCTCCGCATCCCTCCTCGCACTCTCGACGGCGCGTTCTCTGCTGCAACATCTTCTCTTTCCCGTCCTCCTCTCTTCCCCCTTTCGTCCCTCCCTCTCCATCTTCCCGCCGGTAATGTATCATTTTTCTCTCTCCTTGTAACCACCTCCTCGAGCCGCCGCCTCGACCTCTGCTTCGAAGATGTTCCGTCTCACTCAGAATCTTAAATCATTATTTCCCCGTTCGGTGTCGTTTAGGACTTTTTTCTGTTAAGTTGGTCCGTTTGGATGTTAGATGATTCGATCTCTCTAATAAGTAGGGTAGACGTGGTAGATGATTAATTAATTAGACTGTTGTGTTTATGATCACCTCTCTTGAGAACTGTTCCTAATGGTGCTTTCACTTATGAGCTAATTAATAAGACGTAAAACGACTTTGATAAAGTAACTGAGATACTATTCTGTGATACATATTGTCTGTTCATGAGAGCATTTTCGACGAGAGCTTAATGTTGAGTGTTTTTATATGGTTGAATGATTGCTTAATCAGGGTGTATCTCCATTCCATGAGAGATAGTGAGACTTTCACAGACTGACAGTTATACGCCTTGCTTAAATAATCAATCAATTACATGTAGTCGGAAAATTTTAATCCTTAAGAGCTTAGTGTAAGAGCAGATATTCCTATACTTTGACATGCAATCATTTGCATAAAATTAACCATAATTAGAACTGTTATTATACTATTAATTTGAACTGGTATGATTGATAAGAATGTAGTTGAATATAGTTCAATTGTTTTTACATTTAAAGTATTTTAGTGATTTAAAAATATTTGTATACTTTTGGTTTTGATTAAAAGTTTTACATACTAAGTCAGGATAATTGTTTAATGCTCACTTTTTATGAGTAGTGAAAGAATTTAAATTCCATTTTATTACTTTTTTTCTTGATGATATAGGAAAATTTATTTTTTTGAAACTTGCAATTTGTTAGAGGAACATATTTATTCGAAAAATTATGAAGATTATAGTTAATTTTATTTCATAAACATCTTACTTGTATGTCTAGAACATTTTTAATGACTTAAAATGCTTCTTGTTGTTCGAACAAAAGTTCAACTAGTACTTTATTATAAAAGCTTTGACTGTGACAGTAGTAAATACTATTGAATTTAATATATTAATTTGAATTCATTTGTGAATTTTTTAAATTTTAATTGTTCATTGATCAAAGAAGAAAGATATAAGTTTTGAAATTATTGTAGTTTTAGTCCTTAAAAATGTCTGTTTTCTTAGTACTGCAATCTAAATTTCAATTACCTAATTTAAATCCCTAATTTATTTATTTCTTAAAAACTTTATTCCATCATAATTTTCTAAAGAACACGAGCTTATAGTAAAAATATCCTTATTCGTCAGATATTTATCTATATTATGTAATCACTTTTAACACTATCTTAAAATGTTAGATTAGCAGTGTATGTTTGTAGGTAATAGATATTTTTATGTAAATTTCTCTTTCGTTTTCAATTTTGATGTCTGCACCATTACTGTGTGTCTACCACAAGTTGAGCTCTGGCCTAGTTGTCTGGTTGCGGCGGTTGCTATAGAAACAAGACAGGTTCATTTTAAATAGGGATAAACCGTAATATTAATTGGGGGGTTAAAACCGACGGAGGATTATTGGCAAAATTTTTGGCGTTAACAAGCACGGTCTTCTTCTAAATTTCAGTTGCAGGCTGGGATTAATTAACTGTTAAAATAATAAACAAATAGTCCTGATAAAGTCCTGTTGCCTTGGCAACGATCTCAACTTGAACTAAAGGAGAGTTCAACTTGTAATAGACAGACAGTAGCTCTTTCTCTCTAGTAGTCAATTGTTTACGTAATGACAACGGATTTTTACCATGTTAAGTTGTATTTAATCTGTCAGTACCGCATGTTCATTTTGCTTTAAACTTTATATTAATGTCTTTATTAATTAATAAATAATTTTAAAAATGAGATTACTCTTAATTTACTCGTTGGGAATATTTAAATAACTACTTGTTCAATCACATTTAAAGCATGGCTATTTTAAAACCATTTATTATTATCCATTACACAGGTTTGCATGTTAAAATGGAGGCCAGTTTTAGAGCACATGAAAATACATTAAAAATAATTTTATGGAAAAATTTTAGGTAATTAAAAATTAGAATAGTGAGTCCAAATTTTCCAAAATTTTAAAGACATTTCCCAATAAAACATAAAAACCTGAATTGTCAGAATACGTGAAGTCCCAGTACACAATGAACCAAACGGCTCGAAAAATGGGGGGGGGGGGGTTCGCAGACCTGTGTTATTAACCATTTTTAACCAATTATTTCAATTTAATTTAACATACTTTAAGGTGAATGTGTATTTTTTAAGAGCATATTCATTCAGGCTTGAATTAATTTAGATACTAATATTAATTCGTAGGAAAATAATATTTGCTGCAAAAATTCGTTGTCAAAATGTAAACAAGTTTTAGGAACATTTTTATTAAGAATTTTTAAAGCGTTCAGTAAAAGGGCCTGACATTGCCCTTTGGGGAGTTATTGGGCGTCAAAAGCGACAATTTTTTTTCAAAAGAACGAATAGGAAACCTCGAAAACGATCGCTGATTATCGTTTTTGCCGCTTTAACCTCTTTTGACGCGGTGGTGCAAATCCCCCATAAGGGTTGTTAATATGGTTTTGTACCTTTTCCCCTTCTTTCCTTCGAAGTCAGGCCCTTTTACAGTAGTAACTTAAAAAAAAAACAATATATGGGTGACTAAGATAAAATTCAATGCAATAGGTATCAACATCTTTGTTGTATTTTATTACTAAAATTTACAGTAAGCTATAAAATTTCACATTTCCATCAGAGAAATGTCAATTTCATTTATGTAATAAGTAGAAATATTAAGTTTATGATTCCAGTATGAAACTATATTATGTGTGAATAACTTTTCTCTGATAATATGAATTACAGTACTGTTATTATTTATGTCCTAAGAAATTATGTATAGTGCAGTCTTTGTCACCCATATGTTCTATTAGAAGCTGTAAATAACATTAGCTTTTTAGATTCTAATCAAATCTCGTATTTCCAATCTACCCTACTACTAAACCACCCTAACTCTTACCGTCTCTGTCTGTATCGCGATCTTACTCACTATAGAAGCGTTGGTTAAATGATGAAAAACAATACCATTTTCCACTGTGCGTCCTAACGCTAAGTAGACGACGCTCCGCGTATAGTAGTGATCTTATAGATAGAAACAACACTTCAGAAGCTTCTTCTCACAACATCCTATACACAACTGCAGACCAAAATCAGACATTATCCCGTCCAAGCTCAGTTGAAGAACTGTTTTCAACTTCTTATCTTTTCTCACCCGTAACTCCCAACTAAGTAACTAAGCCTAACGATAAGACATGAAAAAAACTACCAAGTGATGCCCCCTCGAAAAGCGGCGACCGACCGGGGTGCAACAAGACTGTCGAATCTACCCCCTCTCTTATGACTCTCTGAAACCAACAACCTATATCAAAGACTTTAATAATAACACTGCTGACCTCTTGTCTGTCCCATCTCCCGAGCTTCAGGTGTGTGTGTGCGTGGAACGAGAGAGGTCTACACCAACAGAACATTTATCCGTCTACACCTACCTACAAAGCAACCTCCAATCTGAAGGAAATCTCTAAACTTTGCGAAATAAGGTAAGGATTGAACTAACTCACTTTAGAATCATGGTAGTACTACTTACATTAGCCCATTGCCAAAGAATTGTTTTTGGAATTTACCAGGTGCCACCTGCAGGTCTCAAGGCCAATGTTTGACCCCCGCGCACCACAAAAGTAGTTTTCCCATGTTAATGTGTTGGGAAAATATTGAAAATATCTTAATTTTTCATTGTTTTTAACTTAATAAGCCTGAACGCTGTCAATATTGACTCAAAACCTATATGTCACATGTGGAATATCATTGTCCAAATATCCAATTGGAAAAACATTCAATGGCATCCATTGAATGTTTTTCCAATAGGATCTTGGGACAATGATATCCCAAAATAGGTTTTAACTCAATATTGACAGCGCTCAGCCTTATTAAATTAAAAACAATAAAAAATTAAGATAATTATGTTCACTATTTTCTCTATACATTAACATGGGAAAGCTACTTTTGAGGTGCGCGGGGGTCAAACATTGGCATAGAGACCTGGTAATTTGCAGATAATAATGTTTCAAAATTTGTAACAACATGACAACATGATCAACATGATATGTGGGCACCTGAGAAATATCAAAATTAAAAAAAAACCCCATAGACTTTTGCAATGAGCTAACTCAAATACAGTACGAGAACTAGCTCCTACATCGAAATTCAACTAGAAAAACGTAGATCTCAAAGTCCTTTTGTTTTTAAGTAGCCCCTTCTAACGGCTTTATTCACACAACTATAACCTCCTCTTTTTCTTACTTATCTCTGGTGAAACCCATAAGATCGTTCACCTTAAAAATATCGAGGACAAAATCGGGTCTTCTTTTAAGGTCCTCCCGTAAACCAAGTTTACACATTTAGTTAGATGTTGTAGCCTCTTCAACATTGCACTTGGTGACCAACAGAATTTTAATTATTTCGTAATGAGGGCACTGCTGAACAAAATAATTTTCAAAGCTATGTCTTTCTGGTTGGATTTTCGTGTAGGTCTTGGACTATTATTTATGGGTGACTCATGACCAACTAAATGAAATCACCAGGGAAGCTTAAAACTGTGACGCAGACGTTCTGACGTCTGTAGCTCTTTCCTAGAAATTAAACTTAACACTGAAGTCTGTCTTGCACCGCACCTATTTACAGATCGCACGCGGTAATATTCTTAAAGAACCAATCAGATTGTTCACAGAGTGACTGTGGTCCCATTAGGGGAAGTAACATCACACCAATCAGTGATCCCACTGATATCTTACCTGGTAGAATCTGTAAATATACTTGGATTCAATGCGAAGTTGAGTTTTTGGGAAAGAGTAACGCATTGTGACGTCAGGGCGTCTATCGCATAAGTCGCGATTTCTACCTTAGCTGGCCTTACTCGTCTAATTGACCATGGGTGACCGCCACTTTGCTTTTTTATTTATTACAATAAAAACTAACACAAGGTAACACGTGCATTGAAGACGCTTTAAATAAAGCATAACGTATATTTTCTTATGGGACAACGTCCTAGGTTTAGACTGTTTGGGGAACTCGACTGGAAGTGATGTTGCTCTTTATTTAGGAAGGTTGAAAAATGTGTTACACCTATCACTTAATGCGTTTGGTATGTTTTTCTTTATGAGCTGTTGGTGCTTGTTTTAGAAGAAAACTGAAAGGTGTGAGTGCCTGTGTTTTTAAATGAATGTTGAAGTGTGTAGATAAAAGGGGCAAGATTATACCCGATTCGTTATAAAATAGCGATTAATATAAAAATATGTGCCTGGGATAGAAAATTATATTTCCTGGGTGATGGCTAATTCGAGGAATTTAGTTTTGAAATCTTTATATTGAGGACATGAACATAGAAGCAAATCTGGAACACTGTAAAAAAATCCTGGAACTTTCCTGAAAATAAAACTGGGTTGCCCATTTTTCCCCCAAGTAACGTTCTTAGTAAATAATAGGAATGTTACTATAAAAATTTTTAAAACGTTTCTTAGAAATACCTGGAACTGAAATTTTTCAGGAACGTTTTTGAATTTTTACCTGAACGTTCCTAGCTACCCAGTTTTTCCTAGGATAGTGCAGTGAACCTCTAGATCTAACTAAAAAGTTATTATAACTATATAAAAGTTACTATAACTTTTAAAAACTGTTATTACAAATCTTAAAAAGGATGTGTTAGAAAAAAAGTAAGATTATTTACTTTAAAGTTGGATAAGTTTCTTTAATCCCAAAATTGTACTGTAGCTAGAATTTATATTTTGATTTATAAATCCAGAGAATCAGTTTTAAAATTCTCGTAATTTGTTCTACTAAGTTCATCTGGGTAAGTGAAGACTTTTTTACAAAGCTAACTGTCACTGAAAACTGTGTTTTGTACTTTCACGTTTTGCGCTCATGATCTCTGGTAAAGTATGAGTTATACATTTTTTTTTAATTCTTAATATCTTTTTTTTTTCGATTTCACTCGAATTTCTAGTCTGCTTTGTACCGGTTTACAAGATAATTTTTTTATTTAAAAAATTTCTATGCTGGTACTACTGTAAAAAATAATTTTAAAAAAATTAATAAAAATAAAAAATAATTAATTAAATAAAATTAAAAAATAAGTAAAAAAAATTCTATAAATATTCGTATAAGTTATTTGTGAAATTGCCACCTAATGTTTATATCGCTGATTTAAAAAACTCCAGTGACACTAAGCTTTTAGAAATTTCAGGAATGTTGTTAATTAAATATTATAAGTATACACATAATTTTTTAAAACTTTTATGGAGAAATCGACCCCCGAGGTGGCCTTGCTCAAACGACTAATTGAAAAGCTCTGACGACACACGACACTAATCTTTAAGAAGCATCATAAAAAACAATATTATACTTCTTGATTTCTTACTAACAAGTTAATCAACAAAAAAAAATTGACTTGGAAATTAATTAGTATCTATTTGTTTTATATTATTCATGGGGTTGATAATTGGTTCATGAAATCAAAACGAAATGAAGATCACCGAATGATAGTAATCACATTTAGTAGATGATAAAAGTAAAAATAAATTAAATGAAAATAAAATGCCTTTTATCATTATTCCGTCCATTTAAAAAAAATTACGAAAAATTTGAAACAAGAGCAAAGTTTTAACTGATTTTGTGTTTTTACATTGAAAAGTTGATTAATTAAAATAGTAAAGTTGTATATAATGCTAAAAATGGCTCATGTATTTATTTAAATCTGACACTTGTAAATTTTGCTGTCCCATTACTTTCTAAATTAATTTTCGTAGCTAACTATAAAATAAAAAATATATTTTAAAACACTTTGAAAGTTGGATCAATAATAGTAATTTACAATACATCAACGTCTATTAAATAATTTTAATCAGTTACTCACATATTTTTTTTTCTCCTATACTTTCTAAATAAATTTTCGTAACTAACTATATAAAACTTAAGAGGGGAACATCTTTTTTAAAACACTTTGAATGTTAGAACAAAAATAGTAAATTATACCATTAACTTTAATTAAAGCATTTCGAAAAAAAAAATTGAAAAGATATACAGTTCATGAGAAAACATGGGAGAAAAGCGCTAAAACTTGCTCAATGTGAGATTAATAGCCAGATGTTGTAGTTGAGGTTAAGAAATATATAGGAACTCCAAAGTAATCCGTAGAAGTTAATCTCCAACTGGTTATTTCGGATCTAAATCTCCTATTTCTTGAGATTAAGCTGCCCGCCGGAGATGTTTTGCCAAAAGGAAAACGAAACTGTCTTAACAGGATAGTACCGTCTGTATATTTAGTTCAGTACATGACCTATAAAGTGTTATTCTAACATTTAAGTGTTATTAACATCGAGGTTTATTATTTTTTTAATGTTTTATGTTGTTTAATGTATTATTTAATATAAACAATTGTGTTTAATTTTAAGTTTCCAAGTAGAATTTGTATGAAGGTTTTTAAGGATTTTATGTTTATAGTTTGAATGGAAGGATAGTATGAGATAAATCAAGTCGTATAATAGTAGTTTGTATATTTTCTCTTACAAAATACTTCAGAAGCAGACAAAATTTAAACGACGCTATTTTACTTTACTTCTATTTTTTTTTAAATACATAAAAACCTTCAATTATTACCATACATTCCCATTAACACGAACATTCCATCTGTTGCAGTGCTTTTTTTTAATCATTTTAAAATAAACTGAGAATGAAAACCAGATTTCTTGAACCAAAGTACCAATTTTCATAAATTTGTTACTGATATTAAACCTAAAGTTTTTTGTTTTAAATCTTACCTTTATATAAATAAAGTCATTCCGCATTAAACAGAGAAAGTATACATTTTGGTTACGGTCAGCCTATTCCCAAAAGTTACAGTTATGAAAGTGAAGTAAATTAATATGGATATCAATTAAAACGTGCTTCATTAAAATAACTACCGTAAATAGAATTTGTCTAAAACTACTTTTTAAACACTTATAAAAAGTGTTACTCTTTTTTCCGCGGCAAAACTAATTTTCCCAATGCTATTGCAAATATGTATCTTAATCTAAAACATGAAACGTCTGCAAGAAATTATAAGTAACAATATTCATAGAACCCCACTCTTTAATTCATGTACAAACACGTTTTAATAAAAAAGTTTTTATCACGTATTAATTACTTTCAATGACAGCAATATAAAACGAAAGTGAAAAACCTTGAAAACTCTGCATCACTTAATACATTAGTTAAACATAAATAACGAAGGTTATTTTTGCTTCTCGAAATCACCTTAGGAACACGGTTTTGATGGCATGTTTTCTGTTTCTTGCATTACGGGCGTAAAAATAATTACGCCGTGTCTTCAAACCATGTTAAATTCTGAATGCGCCTGTGTACCCGGTAGTTTTTAAAATCCTTGAATAAATTAAAATCCAAAAAAAAAGCAGAGCAGGCACGAATTCCGAAGTTCTTGTTATGTTCATTTCTATTCCTACATTTCTGTGCGTTTTTAATGACCTAAATGTTTAATGAGAACTTTTGATCAAAGAAACTCCCTCCTTTGAAACTGTTCTTTCAACATTTAAAATATTTAAGGGCTTTTTCATGATGTTGTTTTTCTTGATTTCACGCTTGACTTAAACCTCTGAGAATCTTCCGCGGAAGAAAAACATGCAAATTCGAGAAATAAAATTTCACTCTCACTAATTCCGAGAAATTTTAGCTGCTGTCGTGTCCGTTCATGTTTTGTTCATCGCTGCGTTTGTTTTTTTTTTGTTTATTTTTTTATTGCCCCGGAATTCATAATTTAATTACGCCCATTCCCTCTTCCTCGATGTAAAATCAAGTAGCATGCCTTAAAGTCGCTACAGACGTTTTAGTTTTGGTTTTTTATTAGAAATTCCGTATTTCATTAATTAATGGATAGAGGAACGTATGCTTTGATAGCGCATGAAGTAGTGCGTGAACTATTAAACGTACTCCCCTATCCATTACCAGATATACAGTTTTTAATGTTAGGAAGTTATTATTGAATATTACCGGAATCACTTTGCAAAACGTTTTTGCAAACATTTCTGGGGAATATAAAATGTTTATTTGATGTGTTAATGCTGATTCTCAATTTTTTTACAATTACAGGGGAAACTTGATAGCTTAGAAGTTTTGTTTGAGCAAAAACTTATTTATACCTATACTTTGTTGTAAGAAGAAATTAAAATTAACTTATTTTTTCTTTTCTCAAAACTTCTAACTTGAAGCTAATATAAAACAAACATTTTTGTGAATAAATTATTTTGTTCTACGGAAAGAGCTATATAGTTTCTTTGGGATATGCAATTAAAATTCCTCAAATTAAGCAGAAACGTAAGTTGAAAAAGTAAGTAAAATAGAGAAATTTTAAAATCAGTTATTTATCCTGTTTTTGGGTCAAATTACCAAAACTTTTCTGGGGAGGACCCATAGACCCCTTTTGTACTTTGAACTCTTTTATCAACAATTTTTATATTGAGTTTATCAAAATGCAAATCCTACCAAAAAAATAATTAAAAAGCAACATTTAACCTATTAAATGTGCATGGGAGGGGGGGGGGGCTTGAGACTAGTTTTGGTTCCCCTATCGCATAATATATCAGGATGCAAGAGGCCTGATAACGACTAAATTTTTTTGAGGATAATAAATTTCTATTACCAGGGATGAGTTTGGCTAAAAAGTAAAAAATCTGAAAACTGCGCGAACGAAATTTTATCTCTTAAATTAAGAATGATTTGGAAAAAACTAATAATAATTAGTTAACAATTAATTTCAACAATAAATTCTTACACTTTAGTTTAATTTGATTACTTACTTCTTACTACGAGCATCCGAGGCTGTTTGCCTCGATAGCTCGGTACCCCTGATAGGTCCTAGCAGGTTTAATTTGATTAGATTAAATTAGTTTGTGCGTTGTTGTTAATTTTAATGTGTTAAGCTATTATATTAAATTGACTTAACTATGAAAATTTACCATATAAAAGAGCCTCATAAGTCAAGAACATAAACTTGAATTTAGACAAATGAAATTCCCAGTCAAAAATTTCAGATAAGCTGATTTTTTTTAAAGTAAAAAGTCTGAAATTCTCATGATAATTTCAATAAAGTCTGAAAATCCTCACTAAAGTCTGAAAAATATCATCCCTGTATTACGTCACTGAGATGAGTTGTCGGGTAAACGTACCTGTCAGGAAAACGGCGTCGTAAATTTAAGTCATCGGGCAAACGAACGTATCCCAACGAAAACGCAACAAACCGCTCCAATCCCCAAAATCACAAAACAACGCCGAAAGCGCCGTTTTTAACGACGACGACTACGCACTTCCGACCGACACGGAATGCATCAAGAGCAACAACGAGGGAGACAAACAGAGAAGGAGGGGGAGGGAGGTAAAATCGGAAGGCAATTTCGGGAATTTCCGAACATCACTCTCACTCCGCCTCCTCGCGCAATAAAGGTCAATTAGTTGTCATAGGGTCGTCAACAGATACAACAGACTTTGGAGAAAGCCTCTTTTGTGAAATCTGTTGAGAGATATAAATGGGAGGATGAAAGCGACTGATGTCTCTTTCGGGAGGGACTGTTGCTATGCTGATGCGTTTGTGAGGGTTTTTTTTGTTCGGGGGGGGGGATATCGTTGCAATCTTTTGTTGAGGGCGGGGTGGTGAATATTAATAATGTGTGGGTGATTATTTATTATCGTTTGGGGTGATTGGATTATTGTTATTGGTGCGTTTCTCATGCATAAAGAAGTGTTGGAATGAGTGTTAACGTACATTTTTATAAAAGTGTGCAAGGTTTTCTTATTTAAGTATTGTATTTATACTAGACAACAACTTAAGTTGACCCTACGACGCGACGTCACGAACAAACAAAGTAGTTCTAATCGCGGTGTCTGAATTTTGAGTGAAATGAAGAACGTGAATTTAAAACTGATTATTTTGTTAAACCCATGTATATGTAGTGTTTTTCAATCACTATTTGCGCACCGAAACTCCTCCTATCAACACAACAGGCTTCGTGTTTACCGATTTCTCCTTCCGCATTTGTGACGTACTGGGTTCAAGAAACGTTGCAGTCGAGTATAGTGTTATGTTATATACTCGACTGCAACGTTTCTTGAACCCAGTCCGTTACAAATGCGGAAGGAGAAATCGGTAAACATAAGGCCTGTTGGGTTGCTAGGAGGAGTTTTGGTACGCAAATAGTGATTGAAAAACACTATATATACATGGGTTTAACAAAATAAGGATATTTTAAAATTAACGTTCTTCATTTCACTCAAAATTCACACACCGCGCTGGGAACTACTTTGTTTGTCAGTGACGTCATAGGGTCAACTTAAGTTGGTCTATACTAGAGTTGTTGCTGGTCTGTGAAAATACAATGAAGTATTTGCATAAGTGATAGGTTTGCTTAATGTTACACTTTTTTATACTTTAAAACTCTCAAATATCAGATTTTTAAGTTCAAAAATACGTTTTAAGTAATTTAAAATTCGATTTTATTTCTGTCAAAACACTAGTAAAGTCACGTGATCAAAAAACGGGATTTGACGATACAGCGCACTCGAAACTAGTGTTTTTACTGTTTTTCAAAGATCCGAAAACGAGAATAGATTGGATGTGACGTCACAGTGCATGTAAACAACAGTGTTTCTGTTTTCGTACCAAAACGCAAAACGAAATTTCAAAAATTTATATCTCAGAAACCAGACTACGAAAATACTTCATTTAAAAGTAATTCTTCATGGTTTTTTTATCTACTATTTTAATAAAATGTAATATCAAAACGTGAAAATACCTCATTGCTATTGTATATACATTTTTTTTTTAATTTCTAAAAACTATGTTTCTTTGTTTAAAGTGTGAGGTACGGTAGCATCAATTATAAGTAACAGAAATAACCACTTGTGAAGTAAAAATAGAAAGTCATATTCCGGAAGTGAGTGACATGGATATTGGATAATAATCTAATGAATACTTTGTTCTTAAAAAGCATATTAAACTTTAAAAATAGCAGAAAGACTTATCCTTACAATAGAAACTAAGATTGCAGAAATATTTATATGGTATGTAAAAATCGTAGGCTTTTATTAAGCAGGTCTGATTAAATTAGTTACTTAAGGTTAGGGACCACATGATTAGTTCAGACTCCAAAAATAATAGAGTGTTTATTAGTACATTTAATTAATCACATATTGTATTCAATTTTTATAACGTTAAACATAACTAAAGTGCCTTGATTTTATTTACCCGTATTCTACTTGAAAGGAAACGTCCATTTTTTAATCTTTAGATTAGAAAGATTTTATCATATTGAAGGAAGTAATATATATATTTACTGATATTAAAGTGATCATAATGAACTCATTAAGGCAACTTACATTGTTCTTACTAACAAAATGAAAAAAATATTAGAAATAATAAAATAAATAGCATAAAACCCAATGAGAGGTAAAACCAAACGTTAACGTAGAAAAATGTGGGCATTATTTCACTACAACTCAGAAAAAAAAATCATACGATTATGTGGGCAATATTCACGGAGTTATTAAATTTTTAACTAATTCATGCTTTGAAGAAGGGGTAAACCTCTAATATATCCAAACGTTTCCTTGGGTTTTACATGTAGATTCTTTATTGTTTTACTCAAAATTCATCTCAAACTTAAAAAAAATTGTGATGCCAATACAATAGGAACGAATTCCTTCTTTGACAAAAGACACATGATACTTACTTTTAAATCCACAAGTTTAAAACAGACTTTTCCTGATAAGCCGTATTCAAAATCAATATTTTTTTCAGATGATTGCATCAAAATGACCCGAAATCAATTAATATGCATCAGTTTTCAGCCGTTTTTAGATTCATTCTTTCAAACCCAAGCAGGTGAATAAAAAAATGTAACAATTTCTTTCACTTCAAAAACTCGATAAATTTTCTTGATTAGCTCCTTAGTGACGGGCAATTTATTACTGGGTAGTCTTCTCGGATCACAATTATGTAAATAGCATTTTCGCGAGAACCACTATACTCATCTTTATTTTATTTTCTTCTGGAAAAAATCTTTAGACGAAGACCATTAATCTCGTGAAAGAATAAAATTATTCTTTTCTTTTTTGAAGAAATCCTTTTTAATCGATTTTTTTTGTGGTTACGTTAGGTGCTATACCAGGAAGAGTGTAGTTTAGTCTTATATGTGTTGTATATATTTTCCAAACTTGTATTTTTTATAAAAATTAGCAACACTTGTCCTTATATTTTTTTAAACTTAAAAATTATAAAAAAACACCTTGGATTTAAAATTTATCAATAAACTAGATTTGGAAAAAAAATATTTAAATATTTTTCTTTAGAGGCTCTCTATTAATATTTTTAGAAAGCTCTTATATTTTTGAATTTGAAAAGATACTCTGATATTTTTATACTCTCACAAATCTACGTAGAAAGTTAGAATTCTCTCTTATTACTCTATCTTATTATTATTTCTCTAATAAATAGGAAGCCTTTGAAAATAACAATATTATAAAAAAAGCGAAAAGCGGTACTTAAGTTTTTAATATTTTTTTTTGTCTTAAAAATATAAATCCTGAGTAAAATATTTCAAACTTAAAATATGTTGAATAGCTACTCTGTCAGGTATTTACGCATTCACTGCGATTTTTAATTAGAACATTTATACTAGATTTCTCTTACATTAAAAAAAGTAGATAATTTTTCTTATTACCATTCTAAAGAGCGTTTTTAAACTTCAAATATTTAACTATGCTAGACAGCAATGTTAGTTGACCCTATGACGTCACTTAAGAAACAAAGTAGTTCTCAGCACGGTGTCTGAATTTTGAGTGAAATAAAGAACGTCAATTTAAAAATATGATTATTTTGTTAAACCCGTGTATAAATAGTGTTTTTTTATCACGATTTGCGTACCGAAACTCCTCCAAGAAACCCAACAGGCTTTCTGTTTACTCAGTTTCTCCTTCCGCGTAGTGACGTCCTGGGTACAGGAAATGTTGCGGTCGAGTATAGAAATGAAAGTTATGTTGTGCTCCTTTTCCTTACTGCTCTGATGCGCTCCAAAAATCAATGGTCAAAAGTTTGAAAACCCTGCAACAAGTCCGTGTTCAGCTCATTAACGGTACATTTAACACTTAAAATTTTGATTGAATTCCATAATTAGCTAATTTTTAAAAACTCCCCCAATCCGGATTATATTTATGAACACATCAGACTCGCAAGTAATGCAATTTGAATACAAATTAGATGAGTCGCCGAGTCGCTCTTATAAATCCTCGACCTAAATCTCGCAACAGGGAAAGGCAATTAGAAAGCGTAATTCGAATTTCGCACGCGCTTAAAATCAAGTTTATTTTTAACCCTACTTTCCACACAGGAGGAGAGGGGCTTTTATATTTTGTGCTGAAACCTCAATCTTTCAAGAAGTCGATTAAATTCTTTGGGTGTTAGGGCATAATCGGATTACAACTCTTTTGCGGAATCATCAGATTGCCTCGAAACGTTAAAACACTGATGCGCTTTCCTTTAAATATTATACACGCGAGCGGCATAATTGAAAACGTATTGTAGTCGTTCAATTCCCATTTGTTCCACGTTCCATATTGTTCCACCAAATTAAATATTTACTTCTCCAGGTAGATAAGTAATAGAAAACGAGCTCCCAATAATTGGGTGGGGTATTTGTTTTTCTGCGCTGAATTCGGTATTATTATTATATGCTTCTTAATAGTATTAATTTAATTTAAAAACTGCCTTCGGTTTTCTGTTGTTTTTTTATACATATAAACATGGGAAATCTTTGAATCTTTGTGGCACAGGCAAGTTTGTAACGAAGGATTAATTTATTTTTTTTGTGGGTTTTCTTCATTTATTTTCGTCTCTAACTCAAATATAGCGTTTATATGCATTTATACAAGTATGATAAGGGAAATAAATTACTATAATTACTCGAAAAAGTAATAGGTATTTTTATTAGATGTTCCTTCAAATCAAAATGTAAAAGAAGATTATTCTTGTTTTTAATGATGAAGGCGTATTTTTTTGCATACTGTTGCATTCCCGGGATAATACCAATTATAAGAAAGTATTTTCATTGACTTAACAATGGAACTTTTATTTTAAGCAACAAATTATTTATTCCTTAAGTAAGAAAATGATGTCTGAACCAAGAAATTTATCTTTTTTAAAAATAATAACGTCTGTGTTATTTTAATACAACATCCTTTGATTAATTTATTATTAAGGAAAAATTCAATCCTTTTGAAAAAAAAAGCTTATAGTATTTTTCTTTTAATTGATTTTAGATTTATTCTGGTTCATATTCAGTTTAGTGAAAAAAGAATGAAAAAAAAATGGAAAAACATAATCTCAATTCAAAATATGCCTTACATTATTATATAAATAATAATTCCAAATATGTTGTGCACTACTTATTATATAAGTAAAAAGAAAAGGTAGGGAAAGAAAAAGGCTTGTAAACAGAAATTAAACATTAAACATAACACATGCCCGATAACTATACTTAACAATGCAGAACTAAATCTAGTACAGAACTGCAATACTTAACAAAACAGAACTAAACTAATAAATGTCATTTCTTTATGAAAATGGTACACTGATATTACCAAACTATACTCCAAATACAGAATCTAAATCTAGTAGAGAACTACAATACTTAACAATGCAAAACAAAACTAATATATATCATTTCTTAATAAAAATTGTATACTGATACTACCAAACTACTCCGAATACAGAACCTAAATATAGTACAGAACTACAGTACACATAACAACGCTTAACTATACCAATAAGCATCATTTCTTTAAGAACATGGTATACGGATACTACCAAACTACTCCGAATACAGAACCTAAATCTGCTAGTACAGAACTACAACACTTAACAATGCAAAACTATACGAATAAATGCCATTTCTTTACGAAAATGGTATACGGATATTACCAAACTACTCCAGAAAATCCATTGAAAATCTTTGCAATGCGAGTTTAATAAGCCTTAATCACATAATAATAATTCCTTCATTGTTTGGCTACCCAATAAGTGATTGATGAAGAGATATCCATTGGATTCCCTAGTGATTTATCCATCTCCCATTCTATAGCCTTTGGTCATCGAGTGTCAATTACGTAGCCAGTGTCCAAGGCCGGCACTGGACTAACTGCTAATAATACCATAAGCGAACTTATTTGTCACTCCCATGGAAATGGAGGAGTGGCCAAAGGCCCTTTAAAATGTCTCCCCCAATATAGTCGGGATATGTGGATAAGAAATATGACGTTTTTTTAGAACAATAGATACAGTCGATTCCGCTTATTGTGATCACGGTTAATGTTATCATATTTGACCGGTCCTGATCACTTCTGTTAATGTATCGCTTAATGTTATCAAAATCTGGTGAAATCCCCTAAAAACTTCCTGACAATATTAGAACATAATCATATGAAATGAGTCATAAACTTATGAGTGCTATATGTTCTACTCTCCCATATTTTTTTAAGAATGTATAATTTGCAAAATGCATACTAGGTAATCGTTTTAAATACATCAATTAGGACAACATAATAGTTGATTTTAAAGCAAACACTCGAGTTACGTTATTTGAAACTTTCTAGTATCAAATCGCTTACCGCTCAATCGGATATTGTTATCATTATAATCTTGGAGAAAAGAGATCATAATAAACGGATTCGACTGTAGTAGTACACAGATTTTTTTGGAGTAAATTTCTGATGATATATTTATTGGTTACCATGAGAAGTCAAATCGAGAACTATTTTCCTATTGAAAAAAGAGTGGGATCTTTGGATTATTATAAATTTCCACTTAAAAGATAAGTTTAAACCAAGGGGACAGTCAATTCTTAATAAAATAAAAACCTGTATGCTTTAAAAATTGTTATTTCACTTTAAATGTGTATTTTTTACAACCGTTTTATTTCTTACGTGTTCAAGTCTTTTCATTTTTATGAGAGTTCTAAAAATCTTCAAAAAATTTTCCCTAAACTGCTGATAGTAGAGGGGCACCAAACCGATCTTTAGCAACTTTGGGCCAATTAAACATTATTTAACATATTTTTAATATTAATATTTATTTACTGAAGCAAATATTTTCTGTTCCTCCAATATAAAGTGTGTATGGAAACTCAGTATTTACAGCTAATAACAATTTATAAATCTCTTAAGAGTGCAATGTTGCTCGTCTAACAAGGAAATGTTTCTCTCTAAAGGAAGTCTCTCTAAAACGGACGAAAATTTTATAAGCATAAGAAGATGACAAAACACTTACTGTGAAAAATTAACTGCGGTATTTCATTAGGAGAAGAGTAAATTAATATTGAAAATTGAGTTTTTAGTTGCCGAACACTTTCAGTTATCAGTGATTGGTCGATTTTAAACTGCTTCAGAGAAAACACGGACAGTTCATTTAAGTACTAATATATATTTGGTAGTTTCTCTGCATTTCTCGCCGAATAGGGTTGCATTTGGCGTTAAAAATGATGATTTCTAATGATTTGTTACAACTTTCTACTGTAATTCCGCAGCTAGTTTTTTCACAGTAAGTGTTTTGGGTCATCTACTAACCCCTATAAAATTTTCGTCCATTTCTGTGAGTTTAACCTATGAATGTGTTTCCTTGTGAGCTTTGAAGCGCCTTTTAGAAACGTACCATGGACCTATACGTATTCAGTACCACAAAGATACAAAACGATACCAATCTCAATACAAAAAAAAACGATATTTCCACACTTGATACCTCAATCAATAATCAAAAAAATCGATTTTCACCGCATCGCTCGGACCCATCACCCTTAAAAAAACAAAAAACATCTCACGACATCCCCGAATTCATCACCTGGCTAAAACAACGGAAGCGTCCCTTCCCCAAACCGAACGGAACACGGAAATCTGTTGCACAAACACCCCCAGTTCCGTGTTGCGGTGAATAATTGATCCCCCGGCCCCTGACAGCTCCCTTTCAGCGCTGGGTCAATTGATGAGCTCTCCATCCCCACCTAGGAAAGGCTAGTTAGAGGGGGAAGTGCGTATTGCGTGACACATTTGATGGGGACGATCATACCTCACTTGTGATGAAATACGTGGTGTGACTGGATTGAAATTTTTTACCACCCCGTGATGTTGTTTTTCCTGCATTGCAAGTGTGCGTTGCGGTGAAAACAATGTTGTCGTCGATTGTTTGGACAGTCTGCTGTAGATTTTTTTTTTGAAAGCATACTATGTATTCGAGAGTGGAATGTATTAGGTGTCAAGGAGTGGGTAGTATTATTTATGTAGTTGGGATGGATTTGTTGTTGTTTTAAGTGTTCTGGGGTGAAATGGATGCGTTATTTTGGAGGGTGTTTCTCTTTTTGCGTGCACTTGAAATAGAGTGTGAGTAAAGTTGTACCGTAACTGATGTGTGTGTTTTGAGGGTTTTCTTTGAGGATCGGTGAATCACGCTTTGATTTTTTGTTTGTTTTTGATTCCGTGATAGAAAACGGAGTACTACATCTATTTGTCCTTTTTGTGAAAGTTCAATGATCTGTATATCCAAGGAAATGACTCATGTTCTTATTCGGTGTCACGGTTTCTTTAAATTGAGTTTTTTTAGTTAGTTGAATGAGTTTAAAGCAAAAAAAAAGAGCATGAAAATTTCCAATTGAAAAAGGAATTGAGTACAACTCATTGGTTTTAAAGAGATTATGGGAGTAATTTTTTGAAACAAAATTAAAGGGGGCAGGGTAACATGAAGAGAAGGATATAATCAAGATATTACATTAGATTTGATTATCACTTTTGCAACTGAGTCTGAATTTGGTCGATTTGCTAAAAAATATGCCTTAAACTTTACTAAATTTTTCGGATTGCCAATTAAGAAAAATTCAGTGCTTAACTGACTGAGTTAAATTTTACGACTTAATTTTTTCTCCTTTAATTGTATTTTTTGCACTATTTTTACAGATAAACTTATTTAAAGATTTGAGTCAATTCTTAAACGTTAAAATTAAAAAGTCGAAATAAATAAATATTTCTTCTAAAGTCAAAAGAAAAGTATTTTTTTAAAGAAATTAGGGGGAATAATCCAAGTTTGAAACTCACCCGCGAAAGAATTTGAACAGTTAGGGAAGATTTTTCAACTATACAGCACAACTCTTGTTCGAAAAAAGTTTCGAAATCATCTCGATTTCAATTGAAACTTAGAGTTGAAACGCGTCATAGAATATTAAATTTTCAATAATTAAATAACAATCGAAGCACGCCAAACTCAAAACTTACATATCCAATACCCTAAAAATTGATAATAGATTCCCAAAACACAACAAAAGGCATGTCCTAAATCCTCAAATAGCCTATTCAAAAAGCAAAGAGTAGCAGTGAAAGCAACACAAACCTCTACTACTTTTATATTGTTATTATTTGCCTCCATAGCAAATTGCACCAGGGACTTTCCAATGCTCAGGGACAGACGAAGTTTCGGCCTACATACGACATTTTTTTTGTTTGACTTCTTCGTACATACTTACCCCCTAAAAGCATCCCTTTTCCCTTCTGGAAGGGAAAAAGTCACGATCTTTTCCTTTTTTGTAAGGAATATCTCCTCTGATGCGTGGAGGACGGCGTGCATAATTCTTCGCCGAGAAGAAATGTTTAGAAGGAAATTCCTCGAAGGCAGAGAAGAACTTCTGTCTGTCTGACGATTTTTCATCAGTGCTAGAGCGAGTTGAAATAGTTTTCGTCATTTCGAATAATAGTTAAGCTGAGGAATTGCTTCGTGTCTGTCGTCGTTTGTTACTAGAGAGACGAATTGTTTTATTAATGTCCTATTTGAATCCTACTCAATAAAATACTTTTTTTTTTACGTTTTCAATCATTATGCCATATTCTAAGGGTAAGAATCAAATATCTTCGCACAAATGAGAAAATCAATCTTATGTGCTCAAATTTCAATCAAAAATTCTAATCTAATAAACTACAATATATTGAATTTATGTCGCAGATTTATTTTACTCTGCACGTTTGGGAGTTTTTTATTTCTTATTGTAAAAACTATTTGTATGCTTGGGGTTTTAAGGATTTCAATATTCCCCACTTATCTACGTTTTTTATTCATCTGTTAAAAATGTTGGTTATGTAATATGTAGTAAAAATACATTAATATAAAGGTGTAGACTAAACACTTAGTATAATTGTCAATACTATCTCTGCCTCTCCAGTTAATAATGTTATAAGTAAAATAAAGTTTCAACACTTACCAAAACTTAATCCAGGGTACCAAATGTTTTTATTTGCATAGATGGTTACACATTACATCTTAATGTGAAATACAACATTTTCAGGCTTTCACTTCATAAATTTTAAAGAGCAATATTTCGTTCATTAATAACGTTCTAGTTGTAAAGCCTTGAAGAACTACATAGACAATTTTTAACTGGACGTGCAATACTACTTTTTAAAAGAGGATCTAATTAATGAGATCTGTAACATATTTCGCAGTTCTCGTTTTTGCCGGGTTTTTTATTAGTATATATTCAGTATTTCTTTGATACTTAACTGGATCAGATATGTTGAAGTTATGCGTAGGCTGGCCCTTTTCTCCCTGATATAAGGGGAATTATTTATTTTGTTTAAAAAAATTAACATTGCAGATATAATTTTCAATGGTATCTATTATTCCATTTTAATTCAAAGTTCTGAAAAATAACTGTAGTAAAAGTTAATTGTGTGGACGCGAACACTCATAACTTACGAAATCATTACTTTTCTCACTATTGAACGACGGTTTGTAATACAATTTTTATACAAATTTGAACACCAAAGTTTTTTTTTTTCATTTCAGCAAAATACGGACATATTTTAACGGTGCTATTAACAATGATTCTATAATACGTGACAAAGAAATTAATATACTTATATACAATCATGTCCAAAAAGTAAGGATAGTTTTATTTTTGGAATAATGACAAAAATCTTAGTTCCTTATCAATATAGGATCTTTATCAATATAGCATATAGGATCTTTATCAATATAGCATATAGGATCTTTATCAATATAGCATATAGGATCTTTATCAATATGGCATATAGGATCTTTATCAATATAGCATATAGGATCTCTTAAGAGTGGAAATATGTAGCTCGGTATCAAATTATCCTAACAATTTAGTTTAAGGGGGTACAGTACAGAGGCCCTCCATTGATAATTTCCATGCCCATTAAGTGAAGTATCAGAAATGTTCATGTGAGAGTCATTTAGCAAAATGATTCCCTAATATTTGTAAAAGATATAGTATCCCCAAACTCAATGCATGAATTTAAGTGTTTGGAATATCTTTAAATATAATTTTTAGACGATTTAACATTCAATAGATAATCGCCAAAATACTGATTTCACTTTCTAATAACTCCAAACAGACACTCCCCCTACCAATACGGTTTAATAAAACCCGTCCGAAGCAATACTTCAGCAACAATTCCCCCGTCCATTAGAGTATTTGTAAAAGAATCTAAATAAACGCTGCCTCATTGAACCAACCCCAGCCAAAAAGCCTTTCAAGAACCTACAGAAAAAAAAATTCCACCCCTGCCAGAAGATTAGAACTTTGTATCGAGGAGGCATCCAACTGTTCGGGCTCTTTTAAATATTTATTAGTTGCCGATGGATTTCAAGTAGCAATCCTTTTTATCGTTCATTTTACCAGCGATTCTCGTCGGGGATCTCTTTTGGCGAGTGCGTTTACCCAATGGTTTTTGTTGAAAAATAAATCGCTGTAGCAGCATCCGCCTCTTCGGTCCAGGCATTTCGTTTAAATGGACGTTTTTGGTGGGGGTTTTTGCTGTTGCTGTGTGTGTACAACGCATGTTCGATTGCCTGGGCCTTTCTTCCGGTTTTCTTTTCTAGCTGAAGAGAGGGAGAGCGTGTGTGTGCATGCAGACTGTTTGTTTAGACTCGTTGTGTTTGTTTGCTCCATGAGAAAGGGAGTGGGATTATTTATGTTTCAAGATCAGAGGGAAATGGTGTTTCATTGTTTCGTTTTTGTTTGGGGCGCATTATTGTTATTATGAGTTATGGTTGGGTTTTTTTTTTAGTGGGTGCCTTTTTTTCTTTTAGGGGATATGTAAACATAGATCGCCTCTTTTTCTAAGATTTGATAGCGGAAATATTTCCGTAACAAGCGTTTATAGCTTATGTAATATGTTTCGAACTATGCTGTGCAGAAATACTTCCGTAACTAACGTTTAAAGCTTACAGCATTTTTCTGCAGCAGCAGTGCTGTGATTGTGATGGAAAAATGTAGTGTTTTACATCTATTTTTTACTAATATTTAGTTAGAAATAATTTATTTGGATACTAATGTATTAAAAATTGTCTTAATGTATTAAACATTGTCTTATACAAATAATGAGTTAGAGCAGTGATAGTGTATTATTTTTTGTGTCGCGAACCCCTTTTGAATTGCATATTTTTTTCAAATGTGCAGCTTTCTTCTGTCTCTCAAGAATGTGTCTTGTACTTACTTGTGTGGCGCATAAGGCATCCAGTCCATCCCTCCATGCCCCCCGGTACCTATAGTTTCCTCCAATCCACTTATTCCAGTCTTCCTGAAATCTGACAGAATCATTGACATAAAATACGATATTTCTTACATAAAACCTAACAAAATATAAATATTTGAGTTTTAATTATGAAAAATTACCTAAATGCGTTTTTGGATTATAATTAGATATGATAAATAATTTATATGACCTTAATAGACAATTTTTTTATAAATAAATGCATCTGAAATAAATGCCATATATCTTGTAATTATTTCTATTTTTATATTTTTGATTTATGTACTTAATTTCTCTTCATCTATGTATATGTTTAATCAAAAAACTTTTTGTTTCACTTGGAAGGGCCAATTTCGGCCCCTTAGTGAACAATATAATGTTTTTTTTCTTTTCCTCTCTCTCTTGTAAAGGTTGCAAAATTTTTCATAAATTAAATAAATAAATCTTAGCTGTTGTAATTCTAATATATTTAACCATAGTTAGTATTTTTCACTTATCGCTTTTGGATAGTTTATTTCTTTAAAACTATTTTTTTTAAAGAAAAGTATCCAGTTATTTATAGAAAATTCTGTTTAGAGCATACACATTAAAAAATATCCCAAGGGACAATGTGATTTTATCTCGTTTCTTTTTTATAGCCCACTATGGGAAGTCAAAAAGCTTTAGATCCCTATTTGAAATGATTAATCATACTTAAGACAAAGTTATGACTATATAAGGTTTTAAATTCAGATTTTTACTGATTTTTATTTTTAAGTGCCCAAGCTTTGGAGAAATTTCTTCGCTAGCATTACAACCTGACGCACAAGCCAAGTTTCCACATTCAATTTATCCCCACTGATCCCTATCCCTCACAATAGTCCTCCATCTGTTCAATCCCATTGTGTGAAGATATTTTCATCTATCTGGTTTGAGGTGTCTATCCCAAAAGTATATTTTTGATATTTCTGAATCTAGAATGTGGAAATACTACTGAGTACATAAAAGATTGAAAAAGAACATTAAGGTCTCCCTCAAAACCCGAATCCCCGAACCCTTCAAATTACACACAGAAAAGCGAAACAGCCCTCCAAAATTTCCCTACACCACTAAACAACAAAAGGACTAAAAACAGCAATCAAACCCCGTCAAAAAACCCTTTCGGAACCGAGAGTATCACACGCCCTTTGACTCAGCCTCCACTACCAAATGAAACGCTAAACAGTCAGCTGTCAACCCCGCGATTTCGTATTCCACCTACTACACCCGCATCGGAGAAGGGGATCGATAGACCGGAAAGATAGTCGCTCAAAAGAAGCTCGCATGTTATCCTCCGTCGATGCGAAAAACGCTGTCTGTGAAAATGTTTGCCAAAGCAATTATCTTTAGGTAAATACGCCCCGAGCGACAATACCAGTTGCTGTAGTAGTGGAAGTGAGTGAATGAATAAGCTTCTCTCGTCCTACATTTTTTATCGCCGCCCTCCATCCTCGACATTTTTATGTACCGTGCGGCGTTTAGGCCTTCGCTATTTGCATTTTTAATAATATCCGGAGATACTTCGAGGAGCCGTGTTACAATTTAATTAGCTCTGTTACATTATTAGCGGCGCGATGTCTCTGTCTATATCTTTCTTTTCTGTCTCTTTCGTAGTGAGTGTTTTTTTTTTTTCGCAAAAAGTAATTTTTGGAAGTAGAAATTGAGGGAACGATGGCCTCTTATTGATACGCCTTCTGAGCACTACAGTCGGTGTGTGGTGCCATAATTCGATTGGCACCACGCGCGGAAAAATCGCGTTTATTAGGGTTGCGATTATCAAATCTCTGATGTTTTCGTGTCTGTTATAGTAAGTAAAAACAAGCATCCGTGAGCTATTTTCGAGTTCGTCGTTGGTTTTAATTATGTTCTGTGCTTTTTTTTAACGTTATTATAATACGGGTTCTGTGTGTTTTGATTTACATATTATTATTGTTGTTTCTTCTCATTCTATAGTTAACGAAATTGGAATGCGGTAAATATTGGTATTTAAAGTACTTTTGAGATTTAAATGTATTATTATAATGGTCACAAAAAAATACCTATAATTTTATGAGGAAAACTTAAAATTAATACTTTCAATATGCCTTTTTATCAAATTAAGAGAGCTAATGTTTTTACTTTCTTTTTGTAGCGCTTTCAATTGTTTCATAAAAACTTGTCATAAAAAATAGAAAAAGGTCCTTACACTTAATGCGTACCTCCCAACATTTCAGTCTATATCAGTACATCTTCAAACATATTTTAGACCTACACTAATATTTATTTCTTCAATAATTTCTTTTAAAAGCAACTGAACTATCCATCGCATTAGGATGCTGATTAATATATAAATTTAGTTACAACAGCGAACATTATTTGGAATAAATTTATTACTATACTAGACAGCAACGTTAGTTGACCCTTTGACGTCACTAACAAACAAAGTAGTTCCCATCGCGGTTTCTGAGTTTTGAGCTAAATAAAGAACGTCAATTTAAAAATATAATTATTTCGTTAAACCCATGTATATGTTACGGGCAATGTGATAAATTCAGTGGAATTTATGAATGAAATTTATCACTTTGCCCGCCTCCACTTCGGGCATTATTAATAATGCCCGATTAATCACTTTGCCCATAACATATATACAGGATTTTTTTATCACGATTTGCGTACCGAAACTATATTTCTAGCAACCCAAGAGGCTTTGTGTTTACCCATTTTCTCCTTCCGCGTAGTGACGTACTTGGTTCAGGAAACGTTGCTGTCGAGTATAAATGTGATTATTTTCTGTAATAGAGTGTTTTCAGGTGACGTCACAACCGGTTATTTTCTTTTAACTGTGTACCTTCTGTAGGGCTTTTAACTGTTGCTAAGGGCGTTGTTTATCTGTTGCTAAGGAAGTTTTTAGGTATGGGATCACATGACTGCAAATGGTCCAATAGAAGAATTCCATGGCTAGTCATTTTTTGTAACTGTTAACCTCTGTAGGGCAAAAAACTGTAACTTTTCTGTTGCTAAGGCCGTTGTTAGGTCCGAGTCATGTGATTGAAAATGCTCTATTGTTAATAAATTGCGATTTTGGAATACAATTTTATTTAATTATGACAGAAAAGATCCAAGGTTATTACATAACTATAACTTTGACTGTATAAAAAATTGTAGTATTATATTCCATAATAATATATTCTCATTATAATTTCCTTCAACTTGTGCAAAATGACATTTCATTAATAATTGAACAACTTGGAAAACCGGTGGCAACACCTAAATGCTGACTGCATCGTCAGCGAGATTATGTAAACTTCCTGTCAGATGCGGTCATCTATTAGGCGTTGTCTGAGTTCCACGGTGAATCTTTTCATGGAAACTTCACACTGAGTCTACATGATCTTGGAGATGAAAATAACGGAAGCCAAATTCAAGTTTTAAGCAACTTGTTTTGTGACTTGTGATCACAGGTTTATACCTTTCGGCCTTTTGATTTTATAGCCGGCAAGTATAAACCTATGATCAAGAGATATCTTAACTTCAGGTTTCGATAAACTTAAGTAATTCTTATATTTCAAGGAAATTAAAGCAAGGTTTCAAAAGCCTACTCAGTTCCATTTTTTTTTTTAATTTTTAAATGTAAACATCCCTATTTTATTCTTGGGAAGAAACAAATTAAAAAAAAAAACTTTGCATAATAAGGTGTCAAGAATATTTTCAAAGGATTTTTTTCGGCTGTCAATTTGAGTAATAAAACTTATCTATAATAGTCGTACGTTAAGGACATTAAGCATATTGTTAAGGTTATTGTTGTATTAAGAATGGACATTTGAAATGCATAAAATTACAAAATGAGGAAAATATTTTTCGTCCTTGTTACCTTTCCGCTATTCCCGCTTACCTTCTTAATGGTGACAGCTGCTGGTTGAGTAGGAAAGGATTTATGATGTTCTGATGCGACGGGGTCTTTTGGACTAGGGGATGAGTAACAAAAAGATTGTTAGGCTATCATTATAGAGAGTTTTTTTCTGGCTTTGCCTTCCCCGATTCTACGGAGAAATATTTTTAAGTGAAATAAGTTAGATTTGAGTAAAAAAACTGCATCCCTTTGTCAAGAAACGAATATAGACATTGCAAAACTTTTCCCAAATATGCTAATATACTAATGTTCTTTTTTAATGAATTGGATGGTAAAACACGTTTTTTTTTATTTTATTTTATTTATTTATTTATTTATTTTTTTGCTTTTTTATTGCACAGGGTCGCGAAATATATTTTAGATTGAGGTTTATTGAGCTGTAAAAACTTTTGTGCAGCACAAGAAACTTGTTACATTCATTTCATTACATTCAAACTATTTCCCGAATTTAATATTCAAAATAATTGTCTTTCCTTTCCACCAGTAAACCCTTCAGTTTTAAAATAAAATGTTACAAAAGAACTTTATTAAATCTTAAAGCATCATTGAGAAAAACGAATTGATAATGCGTTATGTTTTTTAATGGAACTAAATTTCCCCAATATAGGTTTTAGCTTGGACCCTTTTCAAAAGAGTATATTCGAAATACAACTTTATCTTTTAAAAGCTAAAACATTGAGTAGATTTTCTAGTAACCATTTTTGTCATTGAGTATCTTTTCAACTTACTCTCTGGCATATGATATATACGCATTTCACTCTTTTTAATTCGCCATCACTAACGTAAAACACTCGACTTTCAGAGAAACGAATTCAATTCTTGCTCTTTGAAGTCTTCCTTTATATTGCACAAAAATACCATTACATTCAAAATACACAGCCCGGGCGATATTAAGGAACACTGCTAAACCAAATAACGCCGCTCTCTATCTCGTATATCCAATTCAAAATATTTACGGAAAAATAATTTTTTCCTTTCCTTTTTTTGTTCCTCCATTCTTCATATGGCGTCCTAGCTTTAATTTAGCACAGCGGCTCTTAGCAGGGAATAACAGGCAGAACAGGGAACGGGCTGAAAGAAAAATGAAATCTATTTAAATTTTCAATTTCAAGTGCTTCTCCTTCCCTGCTGAAAGTTTACTGAGAGAATACCCGTCTCACCTTTAGTTCAGCTTGAATAATGCAAGGCTGGATGTTTCTTTACAGATAATCAGATTAGGTATACTGGAGTTTCCACGGCATTGGGGAGGAATGAGAGCAATATTGAATTCAATTGTGAGAAATTGTTTCCTTATTTCGTTTCTGGACTTTTTGATGTTATTTTTTTTTTCGAGTCAAAAATCTGTTTCGAATGCCTAATTCACTTTGAACTCATTGCTGAAACGCTTTGTTTTAAACTCTTTCGTTTCTGGAGGAGGTATCCTCTTGATGTTTGTTTCTTTGCGATGAGAGAAAAAATGGCAATTTTATTGTTTCTATGAGAAATGTTTGTTGGAAAATCGTTGTTTATTAATTCCTTAAATGTCGTGGAGGGTAAAAATAGATGATAGTTTACGCCTTGCGCAAAACGTGTTTTAATAACATTCTGTGTGAAAAAATCATGGCATAACTAATTCTATTGACAATGACTGGACAAAAAGTTAACAATAATTTCAAGTTACTATAATAAATGAATCGTAGATTGGAACAGTTATTAATGGTTTTACGAAATTAGTTTGACTCAATTAATGAGGTATTTTCACGTTTTGAGATTAAATTTTATTAAAATAGTAGATAAAAACCTTGAAGAATGACCTTTAAATGAAGTATTTTTGTAGCCTAATTTCTGAGACATAAATTTTAGAAATTTCATTCGGGTTTTGGTGCGAAAACAGAAACACTGTTGTTTACATGCGTTGTGACGTCACATCCAATAGAATCCCGTTTTCCGATCATTGTAAAACAGTAAAAACACTAGTTTCGAGTGCGCTGTGATGTCATATCCCTTTTTCCTACAATAAAATTTACGCGCTATTTAATTTAAAATGTAAACAATCAAATTTAAGGGTTACTCCCCATTATTTTTCCTTAACCTACAATTCTGAAAAAGAGTGAAAATATTACCTATTCCTTTGTAAAATATATTAAGTAAGTACTCTTGTATTTAGAAATTTGTAAAGTAAAGTAATTTAAAATAAACTTTTAATAAAATTATATGTGTTACTTGATTTTAGATAAAGTTTTCTTGACACCAGACAATGGTTCATTTTAATGAAACAATATCTTAACCTTGAAAATATATCATAAAATTATCAAATGAATACCGCTAATTTAGAAAGCAGCCACCTTAATGGTTTATATCTCACAAAATGTTTGCGAATCAAACAGTTGAGTGCAATATGATTTTAAAATGACAATTTATTGTATTGTATTTTTAAAATATAGCTTAATGTGTATTATAATTTTAAAAAAAAATAAGCTTAAGTTATATTTTTTTATTTATGACTCAGAAACTAAATCTTTGATAACCCATAACTAAAAATAAAATTATGTACACAATACTTGATGTAAATTATATCTGACAAGTTTCTATTATATTATATTCCGAAATAAGTTTGAAAGAATAAGTATTCAATGTGTGAGATAACTAAAAGCTTTGATAAAGTTATAACTAAACGAAAATTATATACATATAATATTTTATGTTAATGGTCAATATCAAACTTCTACAAGACGCTTCAAAACTTGCTAATTATTTCGTCAAAAATTCAGATTATTAGTAAATGATATAAGTAAAAACGTCACTTCATAACAAGAAATGAAATTAGTACACTCGGAATACTTAATTTAATGGTTCGCTATCAAATTTCTATTAGACACGTGATGTTAAAACTTAGTCTTATGATTCCTCAAAAACTTCGAAACAAGTTTGAAAGTGACGTTTCGAAACGGTGTTTCGCATCCCAAAAGATACCGAGGCTGGCTGAGAAAAGTTATTTTCTTTCGCGCGGAGCCATTTCCCTTTGAGCCGAAAAGATCCGTTTGATGACGATGAAAAACTGAGCCCCGCCGAATCAAAGTAATATTCTTCAGACGCGATTGATAAACCCGTTTCACTCGTTGAAAGACCTTTGATATATTCTTTGTCGCTTTTGAATATGTATCGGGGAAGATTAAAGCAGCCCGCTTTTGAAAGGAGTCTTCTTCTTCAGAATGATGGTCTTTAAAACAAAGACGCTGTGAAGAAGACATTCAATACTTTCATCGCTCTTTTGAGTTAATTTATTTGGAACGTGATTAAATGGGGTTTAACACGTTTTGGTGTGTTGAAAATGTATTTTGTTTTTATCTGATGCACGTGTTGTCGTGTTAAAATGATCGTCTATGAACTTGTAAAGTGATTTTGTGCTATGTGTAGAAAAGGTTTGTTTTGCTTGTGTTTGAGAATTTTTCAGTCAGAAGGAATTCTTATCTTCCCTTTATAAAGATGAATGTCCAATAAAATATTTAAGATTATATTAATAACTTAAATGTATTATCTAATATTATACTATATAGAATATTCTAAGTAGCATTAAGGGTTTTATACGCAGTTTGAATATTTTTTACAAATTATCACTGACAAAAATTTTGGGATCAGTTTAATTTACACTGAAACTTGTAAAAAAATCTGAATTTTCTGATAAAAATTATATTCTAATAGTGTGAACTGTGTCGTTGTGTTACTGTATTTATAAGTTTATAACTTGATAGGTAATAACTTATGAAACTCAGTTAAGGCCTTTTTTTTCACTCTATAACTAATTCATTTATATATTCCCATAGAGCATTCGCACATGACGTCACTTGGAGGACAAAATCAACGTTGCTAAGGCTGTTGTTAGGGGCGGGACATAGAAGTATCCAATAGCAGCATTCGCACATGATGTCACTGGAGGAATAAAACAACGTTGCTAAGGCCGTTGTTAGGCAGAGTCATGTGATTGAAAATGCTCTATTATTTTTTAATAACCGACTGTATTATTCTCTTACATTTTTAGTTCATTTAATTAAGGATGTATAAAAACTATTTTTTTACAAAAAAATGTCAAACCCCCAAGTCAAAGTTTCGTTATGGAACAACATTTGTTTAGGTTAAAGTCTGCAATTTAATACAGGTAACTTAATTAAGAACTTATTAGTATATATGTCATAATCATTTATGCAAAAACAAATTTAAATCTTTAATTAATTTAAAACATCTAATTTTTAAGTTATTCAAGAAGTTTATTGTAACCAATTTAGACTCTCATCTCTTTTAATTACCATCTTTCTACATTTATGAAAAAAAAATCTGATAAGCATGTCCACTTCTCAAATGATTACGGAGTTCTTTTTTTAAAGAAAAAAATCCATATATCAAACAATTAACTTCCACACCAACAAATAAACTACCCCCGAACGATTAAGAGACGAAGAAACCAAACAAACAATCAAACCACGAGACCAATATCGCCACCGGAAAAGCACCCTTCTCCCCACATATTTATTAAAACATTCTAAATTAAACCTCCCCTCTCGGTACTTTTTCCTCCATCCATCCAAAACAACACTACTAGTACATTAAAAACCATCCTGCAAATCCAACCCAAATTGCATCCCTTAAAAACACACAAGCAGGGTAAGGGGGGAAGGGCGCATATTTAACGGCATAATTGAATTTTCCCCGGCGTCTGACCTGTAACAAGACCGCAGGGAAGCGGAAGCGGCGCTTCCCACAACCGGATACGACCCGCACTCCAATTTCTCTTCCGTCTCCCAAATGAAGATCGGGTTTCTATGGTGATATACTGATTTTAATTAAATGTCCCTCTCCTCTCGACTCCTCTCGTCGGGCCTGTTGAACGGGGTGGGGGTTGAAACTCTATATTCCCTTCTCGGCTTTTGAAGGGGGGTGGAGGGTGTCCCCCCGCGGGGAGAAGAAGGTTTCATTTTCGATCACTTTCGCGCGGTCTTGTTGTTTTTCTTGTGATCCGAGAAAAGTCCCGATTCTTTTTCGGCGATCGATGCGAGAGATATTGTTCAGCGTCTGATGTTTTGTAGGGTATTTTTGTTGGGTGTCGGTTTTTGGTGAGGAGGAAGGGGTATTGGATGGATTAGGTCGTAAGTATCAGTTTAATTGATGTTGTTTAACAGAGCCCGATTTAGAAAATTTAGAACACTAGGCCAAACATGCTGCCACATTTGGTGCTATATGAACGTAGAAGCGTGAAAAGTAATAGTTTGCTTAGAGTGAAAATTCACTATCGTCAGGGTTCTCGGTTATCTTTTACGTTTTTTTTTTACATTCCTAAAAAGTATGGATTTTAATTTTCGATTTAAAAAAGTAATGAAAAAACATTCTAGGAAGTATAAAAAGTTATTTCTACCACACATTTTTGTTGACTTTCTAAAATTAGGGGGCCCCAAAATTATGTAGCCCCTAGGCCCTGGCCTAGTGGGCCTAATGGTAAATAAGGGCCTGCTTGAATACAGTGATTTATGTTTCTTTCAGATGTTGATTACCTTATTGGATTTGTTAAGGGCCTATTCATAGATTTCAGAGACCTCGTTTCAAAACAGGTGTCCTCTCACAGCCTTCCCAATTCAAGAGAGGGGGTTGAGAGGGTTAATTATCCTTCTGATGGACAGTGGAGTAAACAGTCCCCTTTAATTATATCAACCCTCTCTATCTTGAATTGGGAAGACTGTGAGGGAACAACGTGCTGGACACCTGTTTTGGAACGAGTTCCACGTTCACGAGAATCTCTGAAATCTATTATTGGGTCCTCAACAAATCCAATGAGGTAATCAACATATTTAACAAACAGAAATCACTTTATTCTTACAATATTAACAAGATCAATAAAACTAAAACGACCAGATCCATCCAATACCACTTTCTTCCCAACAAAAACCGACACTCGGGATTTAAAAAAAACTAAATCCCCCCAAACCAGCAGACACTCAACAATATCTTCCGAATCGACATGGTGAGAATTTTCTTGGTAAAAAGTTGGCAAGTCTGATAGGGGAGTTTAGTTGTTGGGGCCCTGCTCTCCACATAAGTACTCTTTTTTTACGTACCAATTTTATAAAGATGAAAGGTCAAGTGAATTCCATCAGAGTTACTGCTCCTTTTTGTGTATAAGAAATTTTATCGTCTGACTATCCATAGTTGGTTAAGTCGACTGAATAACGTCTGTACATTTACTAAGTGGCTATGCTCTAAAAAGGGGGCATAAGATATATTATACAATAATAACTATTTTTCATCTGAATGTGATAAAAATTATTTTTGACACACTTCATTGCAATAAATATAATAAATTAACGATCTCACAACCTCCAAAATATAATAAGTGTTTAACTTTAACGCTAATTTAAGTTATAAATGTTTCTTGTTTGCTTATTCAGTAATTACGAGCAAATCACAACCAATAAATTTTAAATGAACAAACATATCCAGCTACACGGTTTCTATAATGCTTTGCCTGTGACTGTTGAGTATTAAATCCATAAAAGTATTATTATAATTGTTTTCTACTCAAAACTTAACTTGAGTGTTTTTACCTAATATTTCATCATACCCAATAAAGGTTTTCCCGCAAAATAATTGCCTACCATTAGCAGCATCACGCAAAAATTGCCCCCTCCAATCCGATAATCTAAAAATCAAATCACAAAACATTTCCCACAATCTTAAAACATTCTTCATCACTATAAATCACTCCACCCTTAAAACTTAAAGTCACCGTCCTAAACTCTGGAGGAGAAGCCCTTCTCTATAGCTCCCACCAGACGCGGTGGAAGCCAATGCAATATTAAGTGCGGTGCGCGCCAGGAAAATTAATTAATGTCGTTTGTTTGCGCCTCGCTAGGCGGCAGGTAGTGCCAGACAATCCGTGGTCATATAATATGAACGAGTCGGCGCTCCGGGTTAGTTGGCGAACACGATGCCTCTCGTGGAAGGCCCTCTCGTAACGATGGGGTTATCCGCCGGATGCTGTGGCTAGTGGACCGTCTTGTGTGGAGAATTCTGTGGGTTTGAAAGACGTGGGTTCCTGATAGTATGGGGCTTACACTAGTTTCTTGGATTTCCTGAGTTATAATAATGGACTCTAACCGCCTATCTGGTTCGAGACTTCACGGAACCAACACGTGACCTACAACTGAGCTTGCGATTGGTTACCACAGATACTACACTAGTAGATCTACTAGTGTAGTATCTGTGGTAACCAATCGCAAGCTCAGTAGGTCACGTGTTGGTTCCGTGTGACGTCAGACGGTTAGAGTCCATTGAACAATCATTTTTCAAATAGGGGATAGTGGGGCACATTGTTACACCCCCTTTTTGGACGTAACTTTGCAGTTATGAACCCGTGCTTTTACGTATTAATAAATGACACTAAAATTTACTTTTCGACGTAATTTGTAACATTTTTTTTTGTGTCTAGATAATTTATTACATAAATTTCCTTGTTTCACGTGGTGCTAAATATCACGTGTAGTTAGAAACATATTTTTAAGTAAAAGAAGTGTATTCATTTTATTATAATCACGTTGAGATTAACACACGTTTATCTATTAGTATTTTAGTACAAGACAATACATATTTTCCTATACCTAAAAGAGTAATTTATTATGTGTACCTAATACCCAAAACGTCCTTGGGATATGTCCCAGTAGGCCCCTCACTCACAAGCAAAAAAAATGTCCTACAGTTTATTATACTAAAAGCCCTTCAGTTTAAGAATTCAAAGGAATGTAATTTAGAAATTAGAGCAAAAAAGTACCTGAAATAAAATAAAAAGTGATTTAAGTCATGGTAGTGGATGTACAGCGCAGCGGACATCAGTGAAAAATTTTAAGTGTCAAATATTTTGCATGTTCCCCAAAATAAGATTATTAAACAATGTTTTTTCATTAATTTATGTATTATTATTATATTTTTCAAATAACATACACTTTAAGAGGTTTTTAAAGAGATAATTTGTGAGTTTTTTTTTTAATTTGATGCGCATAGGCTTATAATTTATTTCCGAGATGCTTTTGCAAAATATAATAGTGTACAATTTTTTTTAAAACTAATAAAAAGTTCCCCAAAGGGATCCTTCTCTCCCCTATCCTTATTGTCGTTTTAGGAGCTCATAATGACGTAACTCAGTTTCACCAACTTTCTAGAGACGAAAAAAAACATCTCTTTGTAACGTGCATTTCCATAGATAATGATGAGTTTGGTGGGGCAGCAAAGTTATAGATATAAATCTCTTTTTTCCCCACAAAATCTTTTATTTTTTTTTACCTTGTTACCAGGATAGGGTGTTATATTTAAAAGTTAAGATGTGTCACGCTGCTGATCCTGTAAAAACGAAACATGAAAAATTAACAGGCTTATAAATTAATCCTATTCAATACCTAAATTAAATATTATATTTATATTATATTGAATTTTATACTAATTGTTACAATATTTTTTTTCGTTCCTTATAATATAAGGAGTTTGAATGAATTGTTACTTTTATGATGCCAAAATGTAAGAACTTTAAAAATAGAATAATTTGAAACAGCATCTCTTGAATGGTTTTCCATTTTATTTATGAATACATACTATTAAAATTTTGGACTCCTAATACGAGTCACGAATTTTTAAAAATATAAAAAAACACGCATGGGACGTAAACTAAATTTAGATTTAGGGTTCAATGTTGCTTGATTTATATGTATGTTTTAACGATAAATGATAAATAAATATTTTCGGTTTCGATTTTACGATTAGTAATAGTACTTTTTAACTTCTTACACTTGCCCCATGCCTTTTATACATATCGTTTTAAATCCAAACTAACCAACCAGAAATTACTTTCAAAACAAGTTTCAAAACTTATTTTTTTAAAACCAAGATAGATGCATATCATTTCAATCGTAAGTCTTTTACACGATACTTTCAATCTCCAATGCAAATAAATCTCTTCCACACCATTGCGATAATTACGCCTCTCTCAAGAGAACTGAATTAGTAATAATAAAGCAAATCCCCCAAAAATCGTGCTACTTCTCAAAATAATTTCAACGAATAATCGGACTTTAATTCGGCATCTTTTTCAACCATCTTTCATCGAAATCATCATCTTCATTTGCAACAACACAACCTGATGAAAGCAACCCGACCGTCTATTACCCAAATTACCAACACTAAACTCCATTCAATACTTCATTTTTATCGTCCGCAAATAAAAAAAAAACAGACGTATTAAAATAGAGAAAAGAACATCCCTAATGGCGTGGTTTGAAATCACTAATGGACTATAATTGAAAACAGTCTGACACCTCGGGGCTGGAGATTCCGGGTTTTCTATCGTATATAGATAGGGGATATAGCCACCCTTTTTCGGCGAAAAACTTGGAAATGGGTTATAATGAGGCATCGTTAAAATAGTCCGTTGAACCGAACGTGAAAAACGGGATCGGGAATAAATAATATCCAATAGTTCTTTTTCTCCCCCAACCCAAACAACCCGGGGTGCGGAAGAATCCCATTGCTGTGTATTGATGGATGGATTCTCCTTCCCTTTGCAGTTCTTCTTTAAGCTCAATTATGTTAAAGAAATAACACTTTGGACAATTATTACAGCTCGAACTATACGTGCATATTATGTTGCACTAGTAGTAGGATGAATCGATGAAGATACGTGAATTTCGGTGGGAAAAGTTAGGGATCTGACTTCTTTTTTTTGTTGAAAGAATGTTTCCAGTTTTTTTATGGATTAATAAATTGACTTTCAATCTAATTTTAGACTTATTATAAAGACCGTTTTAGCCGTGGGATGAAATTTTAGGATTCACTTTTTTTCTTATCAAGCTCCATAATTTTAAATTAAATGATGGATGTGGTTTCGACACATTTGATTGTTTTGGGAGTAGATGGAAAAGCATGATTATGAACTTTGTCTCTGGTTACCTATTCTCATACCAATTACATTCTAAAAGCTTTGATATTTTAATAAGATCAGAAAATGAAGGCACACTTTTGGTTTTATACAATCAATCAGTTTATAGAATAAAAAATAATACTTGAAGAATACAAAAACACGTGTTGAAAAAATACAAAATATTGAGTAATTTTAAACCACTAATATTATGGACACAATTGACACTTAAAGTAAAGAAAATGAAAATGTTAAAGGTGTTTTTCTCCAAAAGGAAACACTACTTGTCCATGGATAAATGGATTTCCATATTATTAGAAAATCTCAAATAAATGAAGAATAACAACTGAAAAAATTTTGTGAAAATTAAAAAAAATAAAAGAAAACGTTTCAAATAAACAAAAGGTTTATTGAAAAAATTTTAAACATACACAGATACTTTTTTTCAGAATTATTTTATACAACTTTTAAGAAAACATAAACATCTTAGTAGGCAAAGCAAAAAAAAAACTAATTTTCCTGATTTTTCTGATTTGAAATACATCAATGTATATTATTTCCAATTTAGCATGCAATAAGGTATTCATCAACAACAAATCATCTCCCTAAATTCAGAAAAAAACTTTCTAAAATTAATATAAACATCCCCGTCCAATACACAACCCAAATTCAAATGCCTTTTTATTCCTGTTGTCATCATTACCTTTCAGCTCAATCCCATTTTTCCTTCCCCTTTATCCTCTTGGTTGCCATTCAGACAAAACAAATACAGAGAGGACATGCTGCTGAAACTATCTCTGATATCAATTACAAAGCCATAGGCCATTACTTCTATTGCCTCTTAGAAAGACATTCTTTTTCAATACCCTCCCCCAATATGCCTGCAGAACGACACAAGAAAATCCTTCCACGAAATGGCATCGCATTGAGCTGGGTTTAATATTTCCTTGGAGTTGAGGGAGCATGCTACTACTTCCAACCATTAGGAAATGAATTCGCGTATAGCTTTTTTTTTTCTTTATAGCATCATGCGTTTTAAAGTAGCTTCCACCTACAAGCAAATCAATGCTGTTTTTTTTTATTTTGACATTCAAGGGGTATTAGTTTTTGCTCTTTCCTTTTTTTTCTACCTTGATAAAGTTTCTTTTAAAAAAAAAAGGTATAAATTGTGTTTTTAGACCTCCTTTTTCTGAATTTACAGCTTCAGTTAGATGTAATACTACACTGTGAAGTTTTGAACGATAAAAAGGGTAAATAAAAACTCTACGGAAGCTAAAAACAATTAAGTTAAAGTGCTATCGGAACTTGCATAAAAATATCTTGTTTTTTTCCCTTGGCAATATGCATGTAGCTATGTTTTAATACTTAAAGAAGTTCGAATGAATCTTTTTTTTTGGATTCAGGCTTGCACTATTCCATTCTTCTCTTTTTATATTTGTAAAAAAAAAAATGTAAAATCTAGAGAAAGGAAGTAGAAATCGGTTTTTTAACAAGATATTTGCAAATGCTTATTTTTTTAATACAAATTGAACAATCATTCATTTTTGGATTAGACAAACTATTGAAAAGGGACTTCAATAGTAAGGAATTAAAGTAAATGCACAAATATTTATACCGAATAGTTTTTTTTAAAAAGTCACAGAGTTTTGAATACTTATTTTAAAGTATATATTTTATACTAGATGCTTTTATTTAAATTCTATTTTATTTTAACAAGCAAATTATGATTATGAATAGTAGTAAAGTAAACATCCGTTTACCAGCAATGCGCTATATTTTAGCTATTATCAATGGTTTGGGAAACTTTAAAATCAGCAATCATTAGATTATCCTTGAATACAGTACACTACGCACTATTAAATTAACACTGAGGTTTAACCTTTTAGATGTTTTACGGGTATTTCAATTCTTTCTCATTAAACTAATAAAGTAATTTTTAAATGATAATGCAACCAAGGAATATAGTTGGACGTAATCCACTTATAAAATGTTCACAAAACATAATTTACCAATATAGCAGGTTATGGTATTCACCACACTTATAAATAAATTTTAAGTAAATTCAAATGCAACCACCAGAAAGACGAAATAAGGACCTAAGGAAATAGATGTGATTCGATAAAATCACTACTAAAAGAATAAATTCTAAAAAGATTTATGTACAAGTTAAAATGGCTTGTTGTGCGTGCTTGTTGATGACATCACAATGTCCTTCGGGTCTATAAAATTTTTATTATATTATTATATTGTTTGCTATAAGGCCACCTCCTGTAACTAATCTAAAAGAACGCTGAAGTTTCTCTCATTTGTCAGAAAAGAAACGGAAATTCCTCAAAGTTCAGAACTTAACCGTCAAAAGCTCTACAGGTAAATTTCCATTACTTGAAGATAAAAAAATATATACAGTGCGTTGATGAAATACAATGACCATTGACATCACAAAATCTGATTAGAAAGGCCACACACACAGAGCATCTATCCACCATCAGTGCTGAAATTGGAGAAAAATATTTTGGGGGACTCAACCTTTTTACACAGTAGATGATTGATGGAGGGTAAAATGACTAATTTTTGGTACCTACTCGAATTGATAATCAAATTATAGATTACATAAAATTGCATAATAGTTAGGGGAAAGTGGGGGCTAATGGACCATTTTTCAAATGTTATAATAAAAGCACAAAGCAGTTATTATAATTTTTATAACCTTAAAACTATATAACATTTAATTCTTTACAAATATTGATGGCAAGTAAAAAAAAAGAAAAGAAAAAAATTATTCAACTTTGTGCTACCATGCAGTGGCGGATCCAGGATTTGGTTTCGGGGGCTAAAAATTTGTTAATTGAATTTAATCATCTTGCTCAACCTAATGTAAAAATGCTATGAATAATCGAGTTCCAAGTACTAAAAGGGGGGTCTGGGGGTTCTCCCCTAGAAAATTTTTGGAAATTAGACTCTTAAAACAGGGTTTTAAATCATTTTTTGTACAGCAAATCGTGAGTAATAGAAATTGAAATTTTTAAAGGGGGTGGGGGTCCTCCCCAGAAAGTTTGGAAATTTTACCCTAAAAATCCGAATATAAATATATTTGCAAATCGGAATACGGGGAGACTGCTGGCTGCTGGCACGCTGATGGCGAATCCGAACACTCATTCAATTCAAATGGATATTTAGGTCAGAAAAAAATAAATTTGCTTTCGTATTTAAATCTACCCTTAAATTTATATTTTTTTTTTCGTGGAAACAAATATTTTAAGGAACGGGGACGGTAAAAATATTTCGGGGGACGGTCCAATCATTTCGGGGGACGGCGTCCCCCCGCGTCCCCCTCCAATTTCAGCACTGTCCACCATCAACCCTTTCAGTTCTATAGTCGCCCCAAACTATCCATAGGATTCAATAGCAATCCATAGGACTGAATTTTAACTCAAATACTCATTGATGACAACACTGGTACTGTCGTACCGCGAGGAGAAGAGCTTTGAACAGGGTTGCCGTGAGTAGACGAGTTTAAAAGAAGAGGGAAGCTGGTATGAATTGAACGGCAGTATTTGGCTTTTTAAGCGTACATTTGGCGAATGAGAAAACGCGTTTCGCGAATGAAAATAAGATAATCATATTTTATTAAACTGCATCGAAATATAGATTAGCTTTGAAATTTCTCGTAATCGAAAATACCTTTGGGCATGAAACATTTCTGTACGTTTAGTATGCTTTAATATTGCTATTTTGAGTGAATTAGTTATATTTAGTTTTATATAAAATAGCTCATATGACTTAAATTAATAATATTATAATTTAATCACCATACTCGAAATTTAAATGAAGCTTTAGAAACTTGTAAAGAGACAAAATATAGAAATATTTATTAATTTTTTAAAAATATTTTATAACATTTAAATACAATCTAATGCAATTAATTGTCACTAGAACTGCAGTCACTGTCAGTGTTTGACAAAGATTCGAATCGCTCTCCGACAAATTAATCACTAATTCGTCTATTATATCTTCGATCAACCCATCTTTTTCCAATAATCGCTTCTTATATTTTGTACAGTCGGGCGAATAAAAAAAAAAAGTTACAGAGACGATTGTGAACGATCGGATGGGGTTAAAAAGATGAAAGATAATTTAAACGCTAATTTTCATGAATTAACATCTACTTTAAAAGAAGGTATGATCAGATCCAATAAAATTAAAGGTAACTACTTGATAGGATAAATGATAAGCGACTTGAGAGTTCAAAAAGAAGGATTAATGAACATGGTAAAAATTATAAAATATCCAAAATAAAATCAGATAAATTGATGTAAATCGCATAACATTATATCAAATTAAAATAGATCAGATTCGGTGAAACATTTAAGATCAGTTGAAAAAGATCAGATCAGTTAAAATAGATCAGATCAGTTGAAAAAGGTCAGATTAGAAATATTTAATCAAATCAGATGTAATGCGAAAGGAAATTCCAAAATTCGTTACTCTAGAATCGAAAGAAGTACACAGCTGAAAGATACCCACTCAGATTTGGCTCGGAACATTTATTTTAGCGCCAAGTGAATTACCACCACCCCCAAAATTCAGTGGAATAATCCGTTTCTATACCAACCGCAGCATCATCGTATGACGTCAAAAGCTCTTCTCCTCGCGGTACGACAGTATTAAGCTGTGCATCTGTTGACAACAACACTGTTACTAAACTGTGCTTCTGTTGACAACAACACTGTTACTAAACTGTGCTTCTGTTGACAACACTGGTATTAAGCTGTGCTTCTGTTGACAACACTGGTATTAAGCTGTGCTTCTGTTGACAACACTAGTATTAAGCTGTGCTTCTGTTGACAACACTGGTTTAAGCCGTGCTTCTGTTGACAACACTGGTATTAAGCTGTGCATCTGTCGATAACACTGGTATTAAGCTGTGCTTCTGTTGACAACACTAGTATTAAGCTGTGCTTCTGTTGACAACACTGGTATTAAGCCGTGCTTGTGTTGACAACACTGGTATTAAGCTGTGCTTCTGTTGACAACACTGTTACTAAACTGTGCTTCTGTCTCAGGTGCGGTCGGAAGTGCTTCATCCCGACCACGACCGTCGGCTCGTCGTGCTGATCTTCGCACTGTGCGGCGCCGTCTCGGGACTGCTTTTGGTGGCGGTGGCTGCATACCTGGTGAGGCGGCACTCGCGATCCAGAGAGAAGCTGCAGAACATTGCACAGCCGGACACGGAAGCCAGCCAGGACTACCAGGTATGTGTGTCTTGGTATTAGTAGAGATAGAGTGTAGTTGATCCTGGAAAAGTGGAATTACTTAATTATGGATGTATTTCCCACTAAGGGAACGTACCCATACTACGTGCCCCATTTTTTACAATTTTTGACCCCTCCCCCACTTGGTGACCACCCGTAGTATATGCCGAGACCCCCCTCCCCCTCTAGTTTTCGCGAACTAGTAATTCATAAATACGGTTTTCAATCATTTTTTTACAAACAGAAAATGAAAAGAAACTAATTTGACTTAACTTGTCTTTATTAATACTGTGCATGCCGCGTGACGCCAAGAGTGCGTGCATGAGTAACTCTATTGATGAGTTGTGCTTGAGTAACAAGTGGAAAATATATTATCAAGAAGAAAATACTTATGTAAAACATAGAGGATATTGACTACTTGACGAAACCCTATGCCCTATGGGAAATATTTTAGGAAATAACCTATTCTTACACTCTGTTTGAAACACCTTGTATATTTACATAAATGTTGACTCTTAACTCCAAATACTATATTACTGTAACTTCAAATTCTACGACTTTTAATAAATAAATAACAAATCCCTTTTTTGCACGTATGAAATGGTAATAAACATTTTATTCATATTTAAAACGTTTTGATTGTCAGATAAGATTAAACCATGATCCCCGGAAAACGGTTTTAGAAATAATTGTTTTAGAAAGTTGAAGGATAAATTTTACTACACTTACTACACTTCAAAACGTTTTCAATAAAAAAAATCTATATCGCGTAATTAAAACTTTTTAAATAAAAATCAATAAATAGCACAGCATAAAACCGTCTGTACCACCATCTCTGTAGTTTTAACAAACAATACTGATCGCAACTTCAAATAAACTAGGGAACTTGTCAAGTACCACACAATGAGCAAATCTAATCACTATACTCTAACCAAACTCCAGACGCCTATCCCTTCTTTTAATGCAGTCGTTTTTTTGTAAATGCTGCTTAAAATTCTTGTTAGGACATCTTTTAATTTATACTATCACTAGAGTATGTGTGTGTGTCTTGTGTTATTTACATTCACGATGCACAAAGGGTTCGTTCGAGATTTGCGTTTTTATCCCGATTCCTATGGCTCTTTTTTTTTATCCATTCCTCCTCTTTCTCTTCTCTTTTAAGCTTTAACATTTTCTTCTTCTTTTTTTTCTTTTTTGGCTTTTAACAAGTCTGATTCTCGCGATGCAAACAGTGTTTTTCTTTGAACTGCTTTACTCTTTTTTTTTTTGTGTGTGTCTTCAAACTCGAACCCAGTAAAATTAAATGCTAGCATTCCTTTTCCGTCGATTTTTGTGTTTATTTCATTGTGTGCTTTATTCCTTTTTTATCTGGGGAATGCTTTGCTCCTCCTCTGTCCTGATGATTAAGAAATAAAAACAAAAGCACAGGAGTTTTGTCCGTTAATGCACTGGAATGGTTTTATCACATTTATCTGCCATTATGTTGGCGAATTAAAAAGGCATTCGGTTTGTTCTTTAGGATGAGACGGCTGGGGATATATGCCGGTTTTATTGTATTTCGTTCGATTGTGGCTGGTCGATAACATTAAATGCTTATCACACAGGAATGACATATGTTCAAAATGCTTATTACAAAATATTAGAGGACATTTTTCTAAATGAACTGTTTCATTTCACTGAAGAATATTTAAGTACATTTTTTGAATTTTTAAACATACCAAATGAATACAATTAACTAATATATGTGTAGTTTTTTTAGTAAAACAATTTTATTTAAAAGTAAAAAAGTTTTAATAAATAAGGTTTTTTTTAGGTAAAAATCTTTATTTAAAAACATTTTAATGAAAAAAAAAAACCTATTTTATTTGTAGTTTCTTTTGAAAATAACTTATTTTTAGCATAAATTTAAGTATAGCGATATTTATATTCCTTTACAATCAAAGTTTTTAAACCTTATTAAATATGTTTGGTAATGAAATGTATCGAAATGGTTTGATCTCCTATTTTATAATCGATAAATATTTATTGTGGATAATAATTAATCAGAATTTACACAGAATTATTAAATTGAACTTTTATTACTTATTCTGAAAAACTAACTCTTTTCAGTAAAATTTCAAATTTTCAACAAAAACTTTACAAATTTTGCATTTTAAAGTTTTAAGTTTTTATAATGATAAATATGCTCATCGTAACAGATTATAGACGCACCTATTATCATATTCTATCTTTTCATTCAAGGAATATTCATTTTGAAAAATTTGGCCTAGTTTTTAGAATCACTTTCCCCAAAATATCCTAAATACATAAAAACTCTACTTATAACTAAACTTAAACTTAAACTTATAACTAAATACATAAAACATTTTAAGTTTATTTTTGACTTTTAAATGTAGGCATTCCTAGAAAACTTACACACAAATTTTCCAATCATGTAAGAAGTGGATCAAGCACTTGACTTGACACTTCATACATATTGTTATTATACTTCTCAAATTTCCTTTTTGAAGTATGAAACGCAATAACAACTTGTTTCCACAAAAGTATAATAACACACTCTTAAGTTTGTACTAGTTATAAACGCCCCGCACATTCCTAAACACTTGAGAAGCGATTATCAAACAAGCCGAAAATTTACCCATCCACGCGTCATTTTAAAGTGCAAGTCATACACCAGGAATGCTCCTCTTAAACAAAAACATTTCCACACCCCTCCCTTCTTACTTCCCAAAGTTTTTCACGTGCAGTCTATCGTCTGCAGCCTGAATATTCCTCTCACATGTTTCGGAATAATCAGCAGTCCCTCTTACTTCCACCTTCGAACAGGAGAGAGTATTTGAGGAAACACATGCGTTATGTATCCTTCCATTCTTTTACTTACGGATCGTGAGAATTTTTTTTTCCGGTCAAAAGCCAAAAAAAAAATAATAATAATAATAAAAAGCGTGAACAGAATGCGAAAGGGAGAAAAAGACGTTTTTTCGCTCCCATTGCTTCTCTCTTATGATTTTCTATCTTTTTTTTCTTGCTTTCGTTTCTTCCGTCAATACAGATTTTTGGCGTAATGGTACTCAGTATCAATTTCCTTGAGTGCGCTCTGCATCAGAGAAAGGTGGGGGGAGGGGAGAGAATCGCTGCGAGAAGAGAAGAAAAAAAGCTAAACAGGGCAGTCTGTGTTGAAAGGATGTTCGGGATACGAGCTTATGGTTTAGGAGTTACGAAATGTGCGCGATGTTACGCTGAGTTACGTATTTTGGGTGGATCGAAAAATAGTTTTTTTTATTATTATTGTTATTATTTTATTTGAAAATAAAGATGCTCGTGGAAAATATTGTGTAAGACTACGTAAAAAATAAAAAAAAAAACTGTAGGCATCATGTGATTGCGTGTTGTTCTAAAGTATTCAAAAATGTTTGAAAGGGAATATTTTTTGGGATTTTTTTTAATAACAATTTGGGTACATAGACTGACAATTACTTATGGTTTGAATTATTTTGTGACTTAAAGTTTAAGTGTTTTAAAGGTTCGCAGGAACTTCACAAGTGTGAAGGCCACCAACCCATTTCATATAAATATTTTAGCCACTTAATAGGTTTTTTTATGCAAAAAACCCCGCGAAGGTTTTTGTTTCTAAATACGACCCAACTGTAATATCATGCATAATAACTTCCACACATCATAAAAAAAACCTTTTTAATAAGAAGAAAACACAAATATAATAAGAAAACCTAAATTATGCCTAAATTCCAAAATATTTTTTGATAAATGTCTTGCTTTATAAAAATGTTTCTTTGTTTTCCTTGTTATGAAATAAATTAATCTTCTTGAGATACAGAGATTTATTTATACTTTTTTTTTCAGAGAAAATAGAAATACAGTAACAAAGTACCCAAATGTAGTTATTTATAAAAAATGACAGCTACTCTATTTAAACACAGTATTTTTCTTCGTTGTACTAATTATTTCATAATTCTTTTTTAATGCTCACAACTTTCCAAATGGTACTTGGTATAATTTCATCACTGTCTGCATAAAATCCAGTGTTACTTTTTATTTATCGAATATCAAATGAATAATAGGAAAACTAATTTTGTCTGCTCACATACGAATATCTAACACGAACAAAATGATTTATTACTTAACTATAATGTTCGCTAAATGAAACACAAAGCTGATGATGCGACCTTTTAATAAACATAATTTGTGGCGTTTTTTAAACATGTGTTCTTACTTTTAACGGATCACTTTTAAAAAAAAGAGGTATTAAAGCACATAATGTTATACCCTTATCTTGATATGCATAGTAAAAGCTCATAATTTTTTCACAGTTCTTTTAAGGCTTATTATTGTTTAAAGTGTGATTAAATTTACTTCACAACAGAACTCTACTATCCCATAAACAAAGCTCCTTTTTTTCTCTTTCTCTTAAGTTTTTCATCTCAAGAGAACAACGTAAAAATCTTTCTAAAAAAAAAGTAAAACCCCTGTCTTGTTTTTTCGCACGTTTAAAAACTATCGAAAAGAGAGGTAACATTTATTCGTTTCTTTGGTATGTTTTTTTTTTTTTTTTCGGGAGTTGCGATCTAAGTTACAAATACTTTTTCAAAGCACTTGTAAAGTAATGGCTTGAAAACACTAAAGGAACAAAAACTTCAGAGGTTTTAATGTTTCGGAGGATTATTAAAATCATTTTTATCAATGTGGTTTGCGTTTTAACCATTTTTTTCTGTGTTTCATAAACCTGAGCCCTAAAAAATATGTTCTAAATTTCCGTTAAAAATTGTATGTTGAAGTAAGTATTTTAATTCCACAAAAACGTACCCCTTTTTACCGATAAAATTTGTTTTAATTTTTAAATGATAGTTTAGATTTAGGAGACTAATGTATATATACATATATGGGTATGTATGGGTCATTCTACAGAAAACGCTCTTTTCCTGTCCCTAAGCCTTTTTCACTATTAAATATGAATATTTTTTTTGGACTCACGTTTTTTATTGGTATTGGTAGAAGCCTAAACGAGTGCAGCTGATAATTTTTTTCACCGATGTTTTTTATTTCGTTTTATTTTAGTCACAACAGTGAAATCTCAGCTCCGTACCATGTCCCTAGCCCAAAGTTACTCTAAAGATGGTTAGATAAATAATTTAATTATTGTGAAATGGAGTTAAATGCTATTTTTTCGATTACTTCTAAGTTAGAAGCTTAGTATTTTGGCATAGACAATTTTTTTAAACATGTCTTTATATTTTTTTAGATCATGTATAGTAGTGTCCCTTGTTTTTTGGCTCTTTCCTTGGAACCAAATTTTAACTCCTTTGAAAGTGTCTAGATGGCAGCCGGGTGTGAAAGTTTTAATCTACCCTGATTTGATAAGAGCCTTTGTGTTATTTACAGCGAAATCGAGCGGGAAAAGTTGGTTTTAATAGTTTGAGGGAGAGTTTTGTCCATTATTTTCAAAACGGTTCTGCTAGATGCTCAGCTCCGTGGAAACAAATTAAAGGAGGTTAAAGATGCACTAAAAATAAATACTTATTTTTTGCTTGATTAATTAGGTGTACAGATGTTAATTATGAAAAATTAGGATTTTCCTCAAATTACGAAGGCGTAAATATTTAATTTAGTGCGTGTTCCTCAGCTCCGTGGAACTCAGCTCCGTGGATCAGAAGAGCTATTTGTGTTAGTAGGTTACAGATACTCAGTGTTTGATAGTCAATCAGTGAATGGTAGTACTGTTTTATATAAAATTATAATTTTAGTTATAATTTGAGATATAATATGATCAATAATAGTGAACAATATTCAATTTTACTGTATAAGAAGTAAATGTTTAATTTTTGTATAAAATCTTAAAAAATTTCCCCCTAATTATTTTTTATTAATAAGTATTGCCTTTAGTTGTATTTCTAACAAAATTATAGATATTTTATCCTTTGCCATTATAAACAGTCTAAATTTAGCATTAGCTGGAACTCCATAATTGAAATTTTTTTAAAAAATGGCATTTTTGAGAAAAATAAATTAAATGTAGGTGGACCATTAGTCATTTTAACTTACAAAAGGTGTTAAGTCTCTAAAAATATTAAAAGTTTTCAAGAAAAAAAAAATTATTTTCATGAAATTCTCTCTGAAAAAGAGCGATTTCTGTAGAATGACCCATATGATCCTTGACATTAATAGTGAAGTTAACCCATTAGTGTTTATAAATTAAATTCTACTAACATTTTAGAAGTTTTGAACACTGACTCACTAAATGCACTATCCTTATACTATATAACTGGAATGAAGCAAGATATATTTTTCCCTGGAACTATTTTTTATTTCAATAAACTCATTTTTCATCGATCGATCGAGAGTAAATTTCTCAGTAAACTAATATGAATTTAGATTTAGAAATAATGTTTCCCTTTATATACAAATCGATTAAAATAAACAATTATAACGAACAAAATTTCACCGATACCTTTCACTAAAAAAATGTATCACAAAGGTTTTAAACTACGTTTACTACTTTACCATTATTCATTTCAAATTTACTATCAATTTGTGACATTTAGTCTTAAATTTAATGTCTTTTAACTTCTCTATTTTTTTTAATTATTCATTCGTTACTTTAAAAAAATAAAATCAAACCTTCAGTAAAACACTTGCGCTAAAATATACCAAACAGTCACTATCGGTTCTTTAAACAGTGCTCTAACTAAACTATATCACTATAATAATCAGGCCCGGATCCAACACGGTTCTAAGGGGGTGCACTTTTCCAGAGCATCGCCTTTACCTTTTGAGAAAATTGGCAAAATGTTGGGGATTTTCTAAAAAGTACCACTCGAGATCCCTTATGGTACCGCTGGGGGGATAGGGGTATTCCCCCAGAAAAACAATTTGAAATTCGACTCGTAAAAGTAGGCTTTTAATACATTTTTAACAATTGAAATAATATTATGACACATTTTTGTAAATCCAATATTCTAGTATTGAGGTATATGTGCCATATATGGCACAAACAGTAATTACCTAAAATGCGCTTTGTGCCACATATGGCATATACCATAAAAAACATATATTTTAATGCAAAATGAAGTCTGGAATTTTTTAAATAGTTTTCCTGTATTCGTGACTAATTTGAAGATATTAAATTACTTTTTTTTTTCAAAAGAAACAAACAAAAAAATGTGCAGTGAAGGGTTAACTCCTTTGGAGTCTAAGGGGGGGCACTGTTCAGATTGCCCCCCTTGTATCCGCACCTGCTAACAATGCACCCAAAATACTTGACTCAACTCATCAACCACATACGAACATACAAATAAAACGCCCATAACCTGCTTTCATCAACTATTCCCCCACACAAACCAAGTTATCCCTACTTTCCCCCAATCGCCTTTCAATTCATTAAACGCGATACCAGCCATGAACGGATTAGTAATGTGATAAATACGCATCCAGAGATGTTTTAATAACTCTAAAGCAATTGATGCCTTATGACGTATCCCGTTGCCCGGAATTAATGCATTAAATCAAGCCAACCTGAGATACCCATCATTGGCGTCCGGTTTAGGGTTTGAATATAACCTGCTGCTCCATCTCGATTTGGTTTCCCGGTAATTCGGCCTTTTAAGTCCCGCCGCGTTTTGGGGGTGATTTCATTTGGGCATTATAACGGGAGGGCTTTGAAAAGCTTGTTCTGAATGAGGCTGGAATAGAGATACTACAACAACGAGATGTGTTGGGAACGGTTGGGTTTCCATTAGGTGAGACTTTGGAAGTAGTAATGTGAAACGCTGTGGAGTCCCCGTGTGTGTGTGCTTGGTAAACATTAAAACAATGAATGGAATTTAATATAATTATCATTTAAAAATATTTATAGATTATCATAATAATAAATCATAAATTATCATTTAATATTTTTCCTGGTTTTATTCCTTAATTAGATCCAATCTACAACTAATAACTTCGATTCTAACTGTATAGTATCTTAGTAAGCCGTGCTTTATCGTAATAAATATCTGTTTAACATTATAGAAAGGCGATATAACACTAGATCAATAGAAAATTATCAAATCCCTAAATTTTTCATTTCAATTTTTTGTAAACATTTCTTTTATTCAGCTCCAAAATTATATAATAACTTGCCTTTAAGTCTAATCAGTATTAACAATAATTCAGTTTTCAAAAGAAATTTATGTAACTTATTAATTAACAACGACGACCTGGATCTATATTTTTCACTCTAATGAAGCAGATTTATTTTGTTACGGTTAACAGCTCTCTGCCAATTTTGTTTATTAAATTTGTTACTTAATTGCTATTTTTTACTTGTTCTTGTGTTATTATATTATTATTATTTCTTATATAATTAGCAATGTGTATTTAAGTGCATATTTTCTCTTTCGCCTGGATGGGCTAATAGGGTCACTTGGGGTAAGTGGGTCCCCTCTTTGGAAAAGTACATTTTTGAAGCTTAATAAAAAATTCTCGAAGTGCTTATATAAATTTGAACTTATTGATATATTTTATTTAAGACAATATTAATAAACAAAAATTTATTATTAGGTTCTAAAGTAATGTTTTACATATTAACTGGTCTTTTTTAAAAAAATGAGAAGGGTGTCCCACTTACCCCATAAGAAGGGGTAAGTGGGTCACCCCCTCTTTATTTAGATTGAAAGCAAGCAAAACAGAGGGAGTAAGTCTTACTTGATAAAGTACAGAAGTTTTCGGTACATAATATTTGATTGTAACTTTATCCATGTACGAGATATCTACTCATATTAAAATTAATAAGGTTGGTTGGGGTAAGTGGGACCCCTTTTCGTAACACTAACAATTACAGAATGCTTACAGATTTTGTTTTCTCCAGGTTTGAATTGGTTCATGAGACTTATGAAGAAACCCTCGAAACTATTCCCCCAACCCCACTGATGTGTGTTTTTAATTAATTTCTCGGCAAAGTGAATAAAAAAACCCAACTTAATACTTTACTTTACTTACCACAACTTAAATTAAAACTTAAAATTAATATAAATTTCAAAAAATTACTAATAAATTTTTCAATAAACATTAAAGTGGGGAGTCTAGGGTGTCCCACTTACCCCCATTAGGCTAAAATTACGGGGCAAGTGGGACCCCTCTCCTAAAAATTTTTAAATTAGAGATTTTGTAAAAATTCAAATTGCAGTATGTATTTTAAGTCAAACTTTGCACAACAGTTAAATAAACATTAAAATATAATGAAAACTTAATTAGGAACACTTCTTGGGAAAATGTAGCGTTAACTCTCCAAACAAATCATTCTGGAATTTTTTTTTTTATTACTTCTATTATCTTAAAAAGAAATGAAACAAAACTCTAATATATATGCAAAAACCATCAGTGTGAGAAAATGTAAAATGTCCTCATTAGTTTAGTTTGAGGGGGTGACCCACTTACTACAGTGACCCACTAACCTCAAGTGACCCTATATGGAAATTTTGTTGCAACTGGAATACAAAATCACAAAATCTGTTTTAAACACATTCTATGTGGAATTAATTTATTATGTCTAATTCAACTACATATAGATAGAGATTTGATGTGATTTTATGTGCGTTTTCAAATGGAGAATATTTAATGCTGCAAATATTATTTCAAAGGATACAAATTACACTTTAGTTTTTATTATTATGTTCGGTTTCAATCCCAGGATATGAAGTACCCATGTGTGTGATATTAAAACAGAGCAAGTTTCATTCCTCGATATACTAACACTCAAAGAGATTGAGTCTTTCATTTAAAAACTTTACCCTGCACCTTAGATTTTTTTTAACCTGATTAACGAAACATTGAACCTTCCATCGAAGTAAAGAAAACAATCACCCGGGCATAAACAGAATCTTAAATTAGTAATTACTTATAAAACACGTTTAACTAGTTACGTTAATTCAGATTTCTTTACTTTTATCCCCTGAATCCTTTAATTAAAGTTATTTCTCTTCCAGCTTCTTTCAGATTAACCCGACAAGGCCGCATAAGCTGTAATTAAATCACCATTTTTCCGTCGGACAAAAAAAAAAAAAAACAAGCTCCCATATAAATCCTAATTTGTCGCTGCGGTATAGTTAACCCCCCCCCCCTCCCGCAAGGGGAAGGAGAGGGGGGGGGGTCACCCACTCCTCTAATTATCCGGGGACGGAAATTTTTGGAAGCAATTAGAACCCCTTTGTCGAGGAGACAAAACTTCAGGTGTGCCCCCAGACAGGTCCGGGGCGTAAGACAATGGGGCGACCTTAATACCTGAAACCTGGGGCTTAAGTGGGGAACAATGCTAAGCCCCGACAGCCCCTTTGGACTGACTTTAATACCGAATCTCTCTCTCTCTCTAAACAGAACGGCGGGCGGGGTATTCGGTGTGAAAACTCGTCTGAATGGGGGGTTTGGATTTTCCGCTTCCCAGAAACGTTAACAAACAGCTCGCCCGAGAACTGTTGAACTTCAAAGCCGTGCTCCACTGCACCGGACCCCCTCCTCCCCTAATTGGCAGCGCGTTCCTCCTCCTGCTCATTATTTTACACGTCACGTACTCTCTGTGACGTGGGGCGTGTGATGTACCGTCGGTGCCCCTGCCGTAACAGATGTATTTATCGCCGGGGCGATACCACAATGGAATCCGTCCCCGTGCGTGTGCCGTTTAGTTTCTGATGAGCGCAGACAATTCGTGTGGTAATTAGAAGGCAATTGGCTGTGGTTAAGTGAATATGTCGTTGCCCTCGATATTAATGCGAGGGCTTTTGTTCCACTGTGGGTCCTTCATTGTTTGTGTGGTGGGTCTATTCAATTTTTGGAGACGCTAGTACTTGCCTTAGTTAGTTCTTCTGATGGATGTATAGCGCAAAAGGAACATGGGGGTTGAGACTAAACTGACACAATAAAAGTATTGTTTTCATTGTTATTCATTCCTGATACACTCGTGTCACACAATTTAAGGATAATTTGAATTTTTTGGGAATAATAATATATGGCACACATCTTAATTCTCGTAATATAATTTTAAGGGTCTCCAGAAATAAGTCGAAACAAACACATATGAGAGATTATCACCCACTTATTACGATCCAAGAGCTAAAATCCGCCTAAAATGAAGATTTTGAGAAAGTATCCCTTAATATCGCGTAAAAATCATAGTTTAAGGTATTCCACGCACTTAAAATCATGCATGGGGTTCAGGAATATCATATCTATTACAAATAGCAGAGAAATTTTTGCTAAATGTCTCGCGGAATGTGTATGTATAACCGTTCCGAATGTGTATGCAACTTTATTATCAATGGAGGGCCTATGTAGGAGGGCCTTTTGGTAATTTGACTCCAGACTGAATATTCCCACTCTAAGAAGATCCTATGGCATGAATGTCATTGATAAGGAATTAAGATTTGTGCTATTATTAAAAAAAATCCTTAATTTTTGGACACGAATAGGATATTTTGTATTGTTTCATAAGCCCGTTACACAGCTTTTATTTGCAACCAGCGTCTCCTAGGATCTTGGAAGTAAGGTGTACCCCTAGATAAATGACCATGATGAATCCATGGAGACGGCTTACAGCATTCCTAACGGTGAAATACGAAAGTTTAAAAAAAAAATAATTTTAAAACTAAATTAGATAGAACAAAAATATCAGTGAAAAAATTGTTGGAAATACCATGACAAACGAACAAAAGAAAGTTTCATGAAAATACCTTAAACATTCGAAGAGATATTAGCATGTGAAAATAACACTTTTTCAGACCTCAAAAAAGAAGAAGGGTTATCGTGTAGTTTTCCGTCTTTTTGTTAGAAAATAAAGACATATATATTTTTAATTAAAAAATGAAAGAAACTCGCAAATTTTTTGTTGAAACTTGAGTTTTGAATTCTATTAATACTTTAGTAGGTAATAGTACATTAATACTTTCTCTCTTGTGTTTTCAGGACCTCTGCCGACAGCGCATGGCTAGCAAAGCCAACGAGAAACCCGAGCACGGGGTGAACTCTCCCAAGAAGATCCGCAGCTTGTCCCAAGAAGGACAAGCCAGCTCGTCAAGCCATTCTTCTACTTCTTCATGGTAAATAACATTACTAATATGTTCTCCAAAATTTAAAAAAAAAATGTAAAACACTTGTTTGATTTTTAACGTTACTACTTTTTGGTATAAGTGATTGGATGTTAATTGAGTTCGACCTATGTTATAAGTCAAAAAATTGAATGTGTTCTCAAAATGTAGAATATCCGTTGTCGTTAGCTTCATTGTTAGGCGTATTGTTGTAAAGTGTTATAGTTTATAGTTGCAACGTAATCAAAATTTTGATGCCTTTTATAGTTAGTTGAATGTGATCGCCTATGCGGTGTTAACCTTTTAAACGCCGTAATTCAAATTTCAAAGAAAAGTTTCTGCTTTTTGGCTTAAATGGCTTGTTTCATCATTGTTAAAACCAATCTAGCCATGTTTTGGTAGAAAAAAAATCTTAAGGGTGATTTTGAGGATGTTCCCATTTGGGAACATCGGCGTTTGGGGTGAAGTTTTTAGGGGGGTTTCCAATAGGCCAATATTTAACAATTTATTCACATGAAATGACTGAAATCGGTTTCTACTTAATATTTTTGGACATTTTAATGATATTGAACAGTTTCTTCATTTGTATTAAACCATGGTTCGATGATTGGCTAAAATTTTTAAAATTTTCATCAGAAATATTTCACATGTTTCTTACATGCAAGACACTTCTTTTTTAATTTTTATTGCATTATAGGAAATATTTCGGTGTAAAAGATGCAAAAGAGTATTTCAATACGTTTTGAAGCTAAAAAGTTCTGTTCCCGTGTGAAAAATTACCTTTAATTACTTTTCTATACAGATACCTAGCATAAAATCCAATAATTGTATTAAAATCTAATTAACTTTCAAAAGTGATAATCATAATTATCGCCAAGCATTAATTAAAATTAGTTTCCTATGGAACATTGAATACTGAATTACAAATCTCTTTAATCTAACTTACGTTAGAAGAATCTTTTAGCTGTACATATACTTCTCATTATTTTCAAAATTCTTCAATTTTTTTTTTTTTTGTAAAATATGTTGTAAAAAAGAGCATTTGAAGAAAATATGTACGCAAGTCCTCAGAAGTACCTCAAATATGTCCTTTGTATGACCTATTATGATTATTACTTAAAAATAATGGGTTGGGAAGTGAAAAAGTATATATTATTGTGGTTATCTGCTATAAATATTCGGCAATTATTCACCATAAATAAGGTGAAAAAATTAAAATTATTGATTAAGATACTTAAAGTATATTTTTTAACCGGTTTTAGATCCTTTGAAACATAAAAAGTTCAAGAAAGTAAAGATAATGAGAAATAACTCTAATTTTTAAATGTTAAAAAATCCCCTCAAAAACTATACCCCAAACGCCGATGTTCCCATTTGGGAACATAAACAGGGAATTGGTAATTACTCACTAAAAATAAAAAATAAAGTTATTCTCTAACGCCTAACGGAAAGATGCTTACTAAAGCTACTGAAACACAACAAAATTATTAAAAAATATTTTTATTTAAAATTAGCAGAAATTGAAACTTGTACAACTTTTGAAAGAGCCAAAAATCTGTAAATTTGACCTAAATTTTACAAAAAGGGTTAAATAGTATGTGAAATATTGTTGCATGTAAAATAAATTCATACCTTTATGTAGCTCTCTAGCAAGTTTCAATTTCCTACATAAAATATTAAGTGGTAAAAAAATTCCTTAAATTGATGTTCCCATTTGGGAACATCGGCAGGTAAAAGGTTAAATTCTCAATTAAATGAAAAAATTGTGTAGGGATTTTTAATTCCTAATGTTCCATAGTAACATGATTTTTTCCAAGTTTATATCAACAGCTTCACTTAGTTAGTAATTTATTTTAAGCAAAACAGTGGTCATTTAAAAGCTCGTCTTTGTTCCGAAAGTTACCGAAGATGTTCAAAAGCTCGACTTTCGAGAAAAATCTACCGTGCTTGGAGATCTTACAGACATGATATTAGTTACATAGTGCTCTGATTGCTGTATAAATATTGCTATATAAGGTTTTATAAACAGGGCTTAAATTGCACCGGAGCGGAGCTCCTGTACTTCTTGGTTTTCAGTAAATATTTACATTTTAACCGGAACGCACCGGAGCGCATAAAATCGCGTTCCGAACCCTTTCGGAAAGACCAAAATTTGCCCCTCGAAGTTTTCCGATTAATGAAAATTACAAGCGCCTTTCACCTCACTACCCCCAACGACTACCGGTCAACAACGACCAAACGACCTTGTTTTCCCCACCCTCAAAGGGAAGGACACCCATACCCTTCGGCGACTAATTCCGAGACAAGAGTGCCCCTCCCAATATTTCCACTGTTAAGCGAAAAATTGCTGCAAGTCCCTTGAAAATCCACAAGGAGCATCGAATTTAACTCAATAAGTCTCAAAAGGAGTTAAAACACTACTTTTGAGGGTCAAATTTCAAAATTTTCTGGGGGAGAACCCCCAAACTCCCTCCTGACCTTTGATATAATGTTTCTCCCTTGAAAATTCTGTCACTTACAAGAAGCGGTTCCCTTTGAGAACCAAAGAGCATGAAACCCCAAAGAGTTTGAAGAGGAGGTAAAACACTGGTTTAAACGGGAATTTTCAAAAATTTTTACTGGAGGATCTCCGCCACCCCTTGAAATTTTGATGTTTATTTATAACTTTTTTTACTTAAAAAATTCTATGCATTACGAGTAACTGTTCTTTTTGGATGTAACCCAAATGGTCTCAAAATGAGCTGAAACATTACTTTAAGAAGCAAATTTAAAAAAAATTTCGGAGGGAGAACCCCTAGACCCCCTTTTAAAATTTTTACATATATATGTTATACAGTGTATCTCTCTTTGGATGTACCTTAAATGTTGTAAAAAGAGGCTAAAATTCAAAATTTTTCTGGGGGTGACCCCCAGCCCCACTTAAAAACCTCCTTGCCCCCTCCAACCAAAAACTGAAATGACACCCCTGTTAAGCGGAGATGTCCCAATTAAGCGGAATGTTGAAATAGTAGCGCTCCGGTACTTCTTTGGTTAGAATTTAAGCCCTGTTTATAAACCTTTTTGTAACCTTACAGCATAACAAATTTAAGGCTTTTGTAAGGTTGTCATTGACAACCCGTGATTTTGTGACAAGGTAAATACAACCAGTGCTAGTAGACTCGCTATAAGTTTAGCGGTAAACGTTCAGAAAAAAAAACCCTTAAAACAAGGTTAGATACTGAATTTCTATAATTTTTTTTTTCTGCCAACTTTGTCATTTAAACCCTAATACAGTATTGCGGAAAGTTTTTTTTTTTTTGGCAAACCTTGTTTTGGGAAACCCAATGACTCTAAAAAGAGATGGTTTGAGAAGGCTATCTGGGTACAAATTTGAACTAGCTCCGAATGTTAAAATTGAAAAATAAAGTTAAAATCCTTAGTACGAAATAACTTCACCCATCAAAACTTCCAGGAAGGAGGATCAAGTACTTAAAACAAAACGAAAAAAACCATTTTGTTTAAAATCTATCCATACTTTTATACGAGCATTAATTTTAATGCGCAAAATTTAAAACTTTTCACCTCACCACTTTTTAATCAAATCTATCCGCTAACAAGCGAATTACAATTCTTTTTATAAACCGACTATTCTCCAACCCAATCAACAAAAGCGGACGACACAAAAGGACAATTAACGCTCCTCCGGAACAACCCCCATCAACCCCCAAATCCCCATCCACCCCCTAAAAAATCGATAAAACCCTCCGAACCTCATTTCCTGACGAAACCTGTTGCTCCGCGAAAAACAACTAAAACCTCCCGCATGCAAAAACGTTCAAAGGAGGGAAACATTTTAATAATAATAACCCGACAAGAGCAGCTTATTTCTAATGGAAGCACGGGCAAGTCCAGGCGTGCACAACGGCGTATTAATCTCCATTGCTTCGCTTGGCGGGCCTCTCTCTAATGCCATTAAAAGCGATGAAATGTTCATAAATTAATAAGTTTGAGGTCTGCTCCTAATTCCCTGGGCAGCCGTGACTCTTAGTGCTGGGGGCTTTTCTAGGGGATTTGGCCTCTTTTGGGAGCGAGTTCCTGTGTTAGAAGGATTCCGTGATGGGTCACGGGGGCTTCCCTCTCTCTGTCTCTGAGGTATTTTGTTTTCGGGCTTCCTTTTGCGTGGTTGTAGGTCACTTAGTGGGGGTTTGAATGGAATGGGAAGGGTCTGCTCCGTCCTGATAAGTATTCTGTGGTTGGAAACTGGTGAGACTTGTGTCTGAATAGATTAGGAACAATGTAGACAACTTCTGTGAATTCGTGTGTGGTTTTAAATTTGTTAAAGGGGAGGCTTTTTGAATGGGTAAGATTTGATGATTTCTATTCATTTTATTTCAAAAACATTTTATGGATAGTTCTTTGGCTGTAGAAATAATTAGTGCTTATAAATTGTTGAATCACAAGGTTTAAAAAAAAGAAATGTTGTTCATGCCTAGTGTTATCACTTGTTGATTTTTTTTTCTTTTGCTCCACTGCATTCAAAATTCGACGAATACGAACTTACGGGAATTCAAATATTATTCCATTCATAAACATTTTCGGAAATGAATTCGAATATAATAGGTGAAATTTCATGAAGTTTTTGTGACATTTTGTAAAGTCCGTAACGTGTAAATTTGTCTCTTGATGTTGTATAAATTTAATTATTAATTTAATTAAAAATATTAATTGCATGTTTTAATTTAATGCCTTTAAGGATAGTTTACATTTATGGAACAATTTATATTTTATGGATAGTTCTTTTTCTGTAGAAATAAGTAGTGTTTGAAAATATTTGAATCACAAGGTTTTAATAAGAATTGTTCTAACGAAATGCGAATACGAACTAAAAATTATACAGAAATATTATTCCATTCATAAATATTTTCGTAAATTAATTCGAATATAATAGGGGGGATTTCAGAGTTTTTGTGACATTTTGTAGAGTTCGTAACGTGTAACTTTGTCTCTTGATGTTGTATAAGTTTACAAGTTTTAAACTGTTTCTATGGTAATTTCATACTAAAGAACATTTTGAAACAATTTTATTTAAGTTACGTAGAAAATACATAAGTTAGATGTTTCGGACTCAATAAACTACCACAAGTACCGTACAATATCTCAACTACTTTGATGGGACTTCGAACCATAAGTCATATTCTTTATAGAAAGCTCAGAGGAAACAAATGATATTTGATGACTTATATTTTCGGATTGTAAGCTTTCTCCAGTTCAATCGTCAATATAGGACCTGTAGTTGCGAATGGTCAAATGCCTCAGTAAGAGGTATAGACTTTTTAACAAACTCGTAGATGACAAGAATGGTTTAAAACTGTGTCACTCTAGAAAGTTTACTCAACTATAAATCATGTGCAATTGGTTACACGAATTGATAGTAGAACTTTTTCATAGCTAACTACTATGAAATCAATTTGATTCAATTCCCAATCTTATCATCAAAGGAACATAAAGGGTGTAAGTACAGAAATACAAATTTTCCAGCCAGTCATCCCATCACACCCTTTATTTACAAAGTGCTACCCTACTAATACAATTTCGACAATCGCTACAACAAAAACCACCCCAAAAACCCACCACACAGCATTCCCCGAAAAAAGCACAACCCCACCAAAAATAACTCCCTCAAAGACAAAAAAAAAAAAAGCCACCCCCACTTCGCAAGGCACACAAAAGCGCCGTGACTCCAAAAATATGGATCACCTCCCTTCAGGATACAATTCTTTTACAATACTTACAACAAGCCCCGTAACCATGGCGACGGTGTAATGCATTCTCTTCTTCCTTTCAATCCGAGCATTATTCGGGCGCGAGATATTGCTGTTTGTTTCTAACAGCATTCAGAACCCCTTTTTTCCTCTCTACCGAGAAGGAGTCGTAGTAGCAGGAGGTGGCGGAATGGGTAGCTACCCCCGTCATCAATATCTCTCTGGCGAAATGTTTTATTCAAAGTGCCTCCGCTGCCACTTAGGGGGGAGTCAGTAGTGTGATGAGCCGAGCGGCGGGGTTATTGAAAGTTCGGGATGCTGTATAGTATACCATGGGCCGTGTTCGTTTAGGGATGTCTCACCTGTGTGCATGGGGAATGGATGGGTGTGACGTGTTCATTTATTGGGTGGTTTGGTGGTAAATCAGTTGGAATTTATTTGGGTTGAGGAGATGTAGTTAGGGGTTGAATTTCGATGGTTTTCTGAAGTTGTGACAGTTGTGTAATGTCTGTCTACCTCGAGTTAAGCTTCCGCCTAGATTTCTGGTGGTGGCGGTTGCTATAGAAACAAGACCGGTTCGTTTTAAATTGGGATAAACCATATTATGATTATTTGGCGGGGATTGAAGACGATGGAGGATTATTGGCAGAATTTTTGGCGATCGCAAGCATTCTTCTTGGAATTGATGTAGTTGTACGCATTTGTTAGAGGTTGGGATTAGTGAACTGTTAAAATAATAATCAAAGAGGACTAGTGATTTAACGCAACAATTTCCCCCGTTGAAAATGACAGAAATATAAACGAAAGCACAACTTGTGATAGACAGAGAGTTGAACCTGTGGACACCCTTTAAAAGGGAAGGTTTAGTTGAAAATGAAGCTTTTTATTGTATTGCCTTTTAGTGAACAATTCTTCGCATATAATATATTGGAAATTGATTCTTTAAGTAAAGTACTTTTAGAGCCATGACCATTTAAAAGAACTTGATTGATACATGTCTAAATTTCTAACTCAAAATACTTAAATTACGTGGAATTTTCAAACCTAAATTTAAAGTTAACAGTTCCATAGATCATGCTGATTGATCTACTAATCATTTCACTGATCCAAAAAAAAATTTTTTACACTTAGTTGGGCCAAACTTTGGCTGTAGTAACTTTCACAAATCTTTGTCGATAGAAACTTTATTTTTTTCGCAATCATCATACCGGAATGTGATAGTAGTACTACAGATTTTATACCACTATTTACATTAAACGCAAAGCAAAATCAAAAGCTATGGGGAACAGCCAGTAAATAGACTTAGCCGTTCCCCATGGTCTCCATTCCTCCAATCTATCTCTCTATCTCCAACCGTGAGCATGCCAGTCTCCTTACTCAAGGTTCCGTTATGGCAACCCTGCAAAAAAAATAGTTTATTAGATCTCAAATTGTCTGATCTTTCATCTAAAACTTACAATAACTTAATCGCCGACAAATACATACATAGCCATTCAAAAGTAATTTAACATGCATTAAGTTGTATTCACTTATTTCCAAAGTCCTCTTTTATCTTAAAAAAATACACTGACTTAAGCATTTCCAATAACTCTAACATAGTCACATTCTTCACAAACCATCCATATTCCACGCTTTTAATCAAGCCTTAAACATAACCAAACTCAACCCTCAAAAATCCCATCATTAATTTAAAACTCCAAAAAGGCCCAGCATTAACAACAACCCGTCCGACAATGTCTTGGATGGATCCAGAGGTCCTCCCCCCCCCACGGATCGAATTCAACCCCCATCATTAGGTCACTAAGACGTTCGAAATAGCCCGTCCTCCCCTAATCCCCGCCATGCAAAACAGCTTAGGCCCGGCCTTTAATACTCCTCCGCTCCCGGATCTGTAATAGGATCGATCCATGTTATATAGGGGGTGGGGGAAGGAAGAATGCGGGGGATTTACCCTCCGAAGTTTTCAAAAGCAGAATTAGGCTGCTTAATGCGGAGGGATGGAAGTAGGACGGATATGCGGGTTTTGGGAGGGATGTAGTGTGTTTTAGCGTTAACGAACGGTTATCGAATTCAACTACTATTAGTATTTTTAAAAAGTATGCTATGTAATGAAAAGCGACTTCAAATCTTTTGGAGTATCTTTATATTCTCTATGCGTTTTTAAGTGAACATACTTAAGTACCCAAAAATACATGTAGTAACCTCTGGAGGTTTAAATATCGATGTTGAAGACGAGAAACCTCGTATCTCCAATTTTTCCGAAATTAAGTTTTTTTATTGCTACCCACCTACCTATGCACCCAAAAACAGTTTTTTTGCTCTCCTGAAAAGTTGAGATTTTGGAGATACGAGGTTTCTCGTCTTCACCGTCGATATGCCGTTAGATGGATAAGGTGTTCATGGCAGAAGCAACCAAAAGTCTATATACTAGACAGCGCAACTTAAGTTGGCCCTATGATGTCACCAAAAAACAAAGTAAGTCCCATCGCGGTGTCTGAATTTTGAGGGAAAATAATAACGTCAATTTAAAAAATATTATTAATTTGTTAAACCCATGTATAGTGTCTTTTTATCACGATTTTCCTACCGAAACTCCTCCTAGCAACCCAACAGGCTTTGTGTTTACCCATTTTCTCCTTCCGCGTAGTGACGTACAGGGTTAAGGAAACTTTGGAGGCTGTCGAGTATACCTACCAAGAAAACAGGTTGGCAGATGCATTAACTAACCAAAGCTAAAAATCTAGCCAGCCCGGTTGACCATGAAGTTTCTAGAAAATTTATGACAAACATTAGGCTTTGGCCACTATACCTTTTTGTTTGATGCATATCTTACATTCGAAAATCTTTCATATCAAGAGTAATATATGTTTAACCTTTAAATTATTGTGAAAGAAATATTTGAAGGGGTTTTTACTCGTGATTTCTAAGACAACTTACTGGCAAATGGGTCTTCTCTGGGAGGATATTTACTCCTCACCCCTTCTCTCCTTTCTTCCTTTCTGTCAACGGATTCTTGGGCATGGTTTGACTTCGACAAATCATGTGGGAGATAAGGAACAACAACAAGAACTTTCTTAGAGAAAACCCTTTTGCTTCATTTATATGGATACATTCAAATAATTTTAGGGGGAAAAGAAATTGTAGAAATATAAATATTAAAGCTGTATTTCATTATATAATTTAAATAACAGATCAAAGAGCTTTATCATTTATCATACATAGCAATAAAATTGTTTGATACACATTGATCAAAGCAAAATTAACATTACATTCTCAGATTTAACTGTTCTTATGGGGACCATGAGTGCAGTGAAATAACGGACAACGCTAGTTGATTCAAATTATTTTTTACTTATACGAGTAGACATAGTATATTTGAACGTTCATAAATTCTATTTTGTTCCATCGTATTTTACAATACAGCTATTGGAAGTGATGACAATCTACAGAAACGATTTCCATTATCCTATATGTAAACTCATACTTCCATATTCTTAGTCTTCTGTTTTTTGATACAATATTAATGTTGATCTAAATATCGTCTCATGTATAAAATTCAGTGATACGTCTGTTAAAAAAAACGTCATAGATGGATAGTGCAGTGATAGTTAAACTCCCTCGAGCACATTTCCGAGTGTTTTCCAACAGAGTATCAGAATAAATCTCCGCAAAAAAAAAAAGAATTCAAATGTTTTGTCTTACTGCATTTGTATTCAGAACACGTTTCCACTGCGTTTCTATTTGCTTAGTATCTTTGGATGGGACTTTGTTTAAAGCTCAGAGAAAAGGCCTTATGGAAGGAATTTTTGTTTCAAATAGTAATGGAAAGGGATTTTTTCCCCTTTCCCTTATTTGTGGCTCATACCGTTCACATCTGAATGAAGATGGCGTCCTCGGATGTACTACATTCATGTAAAAGAGAGCTTGGAAATACATTTATGGATTTAAAATGTGAATGTTTCGAGGGTATTTTTGGAATGTGTTAATGGAAAAGACAAAATGCTTTTACGTTTAAGTATGGGTAATGCTGGTTTTCAAAGTAGGCCAGAAAATGAATTCATTACATGCGTATTTTTTTTTCATTTCGAGGGAATAAACTGAACCTTAGAGGTCGGAGTGATTTAGTATGTTTCAACAAGGACACCCAACTCTGCACATCCATCCATATTCTATGCATAGGGTACATGAAACCCTGGTAACACACCTCATACCTCATACCATATATGTCAAGTTTACGTTACTGTAACTAGAAGTAAACGAATTCTGGCCTTAAATGAAAAAAATCTTAAACGAATCTTACACATTTTTGCTGTTTGGGAAATGCCCTGAGAACTGTACCTCTACGGTTTAAAGTTCTTGAGAGAAGTTTTACGTCATATGGAACAGTATGAAAAAAACCTCTTTGTTATTGTATTACGCAGTGTACGCATGCATTTAACATCATAGCCTACAAACATACGCAAATACCTATGATCTTGATTTCCATTAAATTTTTTTGCATACACCGTATATGATGTCAAACTTATTTTTGACGAAATTTTCTCAAAAACGTTAGTTTATAGGAGTGTAATTTCTAGCCATTTTATGTACTCCACGGAAGGTAACATCCTGTTTAATACTCGTTTGAAAAAAAAATGAAAATAACTCCTAATTGCTAATGACTATGGGCATTTTTTGCTTGTACAACTCTGAAATTGATTTGCGTTTACCTAAAATGATGTTGTTTCACAAATTTACATTTTTCTTCATAGGAACGAAGAACCGGTCACTTCCAATATGGATATATCAACTGGACATATGATTTTGGTAGGTATTTAACTACAGTAATTCATACTTTTTAGTTAAAAACTTCTCAAATGTATTTTAAACAGTTCAAACATTAATGTTGTTGTTGTTTTAACATTTATACAACGTTTTAAAAAAACTTTGATTCATAAAAACATTAACGTGCCAACCTATTGTACAAAAATGGTTTGGTTCTATACTATGATTTGGATGGACTTATCCTTTCTTTTGATTGATTTCGTACTCAATGAGGACGAATAATGTAAATAGGTTTTCCCTTGGCAGTAAATAAGTATCTTCCTCTCCTTTGTCTGTATTAAATAATAATTAATAAAATAATATTGTAATAGTTTGGGGGTTATTTGAGGAGCTGAGAGCCAGAGTGGACCAACCCAAAAATCCACTTGGTCCACTCTGGCTCTCAGCTCCTCATTTAAAAATTAAAGACGATAGAACAAAAACTTCATTTAGAATTTTTTTCACTGAAATCAGTCACCAGTTCTAGTATTTTGTGAAAGTTTATAAGACTTGCCCGGAAAAGAACTTTTATTATTGTTTATAAGACTTGTTTGGTTTATTTAACCATGTATAAACCAAAGTCTTATAGACTTTTCCAAAATATTAAAAATGGTGACTAGTTTCAGTATTCATTTACTGGGAAAACGGTGTTCATATTTGAGGAGCTGAGAGAAAGAGTGGACCAAGTGGATTTGTGGGTTGGTCCACTCTGGCTCTCAGCTCCTCATTTTAAGTAAAAAAAATTAACTGTGTAGATAGCAGTGCCACAGAAGTTGGTAAAAAAAAAATAAAGTAAGGGTGCATACTTTTTTTTTTACTTTGGTCATCAAAAACGAGTGAAACTATCAAAAACACATTTCGTATTTAACCAACTGGATTCTCGTGAGAGAACGAGGATCACGTATTTACGTCTGGTAGGGTTAGGAATCCCCATTCTTTAATTCTTTTTTTAACCTTTTACCTGCAGATAATCCACAATGCGATCATTTTGGGATATCTTTGTAAATTGATACTTTGCTAGAATGGCTTTACTAATGAGGACTTAGGCCCTTAAATCCAAAAAGCAGATCTTTATCTTTAAAATTTGAATTACGGAGTTAAAACGTTAATTTAATAAGTAAATATCAATAGGTACAACTATCCGTAAATAGTCTCACCAAATGAACGAGGGAATTGCACGTTTTTCGTTTTAATTTTATTATGATAGAGGATGAAAATCCATGAAAAATGACGTAAAAATTATTGAAATCGGAAAACTATTCCCCAAGATATTAATTTTTAAAATCTCGTTTCCTGTATTGGCGGGAAAAACAGTAATTTCGTTATGGCTGTTGTGTGACGTCACAGCGCTTGGACCCACTAGGTTTCGCCATGTTATTGTATGCTTAGCTTGCTTCATTCTGCTTTTCTTCATAAAGTTTTAACTAAAAAACTATGATATTTTAAAGACACATACAAATATTTTTTATAAAAAGATTGTCGTTTTGTTTTTCAAAAAATATTAATAGAGCATTTTCAATCACATGACTCGGACCTAACAACGGCCTTAGCAACAGAAATGTTACAGTTTTTTGCCCTACAGAGGTTAACAGTTACAGAAAATGACTGGCCGTGGAATTCTTCTGTTGGAGCATTTGCAATCACGTAACCCCATACTTAAAAACCGCCTTAGCAACAGAAAAGCAACGGCCTTAGCAACAGTTAAAAGCCCTACAGAAGGTACACAGTTAAAAGAAAATGTGACGTCAGCTGAAAACACTCTATTGGTTTTGGAATTATTAGGATTCAAAGTTTTATTTTTTTCTTTTTCTGGCCGTTCACTAGAGAAACAGACGAGTTTCATGCGTGTTTTGGTTTTATGATAAGTCTGATTTCTTTTATTTTCAACAATTCACTAGTTTCGACGGCGCTGTGACGTCAAATCCCGTTTTTTGATCACATGGCTTTACTTGTGTTTTGGCAAAAATAAAATTGAATTTTAAATTATTTAAAACATTTTCTTGAACTTTAAAATCTGATATTTGAGAGTTTTATACTATAACGTATCAAAAAAGTGTAAAATTAAGCAAATCCCTCACCTATGCAAATCCCTCCTTATGTAAAATACTCGTGAATATAGATGGTAAACAACTGCAATTTAGCTCTTGATCCTGGACGTCTCTTTCCTCTTGCAGGCCTACATGGAGGACCACTTGAAAAACAAGGATCGCTTGGATCGTGAATGGGAGGCTCTGTGCGCTTACGAGGCAGAACTGTCCGCTTCCACCGCCGCCTCTCAACCGCATAACATCAAGAAGAACCGATACACCGATATCCTGCCATGTAAGTACCGCCCTACTATCGATGGTATTAAATAAAACCAAGGGGTTATACTGTCTGTCCATCACAAGTTGAGCTCTGGTTCACATTTCTGTTCCTAACGCAACCGTACTCTCCTCTTTTTCAACGGGGGAAATTGTTGCATTGAATCACTATACTCGATTGCAACGTTTCTTGAACCCAGTACGTCACAAATGCGGTGGGAGAAATCGGTAAACACGATGCCTGTTGTGTTGATAGGAGGAGTTTCGGTACGCAAATCGTGATTGAAAAGCACTATTATATACATAAGTTTAACAAAATAATCATAGTTTTAAATTGACGTTCTTCATTTCACCCAAAATTCAGACACCGCGATGGTTGGAACTACTTGGTTTGTTAGTGACGTCGTAGGATCAACTTAAGTTGCTGTCTAGTATAGTCTTATTTCTTTATTATTTTAACTGTTCACTAATCCCAGGCTCTAACATATGCGTGCAACTGCATCAATTCCGAGAAGAAGACCGTGCTTCTGATTGCCCAAAAATTCTGCCAAATATCCTACGTCGGCTTTAACCCACGCCAACACCATAATAAGTTTTATCCCTATTTAAAATGAACCGGTCTTGTTTCTATAGCAACCGCTACAACCAGACAACTAGGCGAGATCTCATCTTGTGGTAGACAGACAATACTATAGGGAGTAATCTAGGTCGTTAGTCTTTGAAACTCCAGTAGAACCATCCCTCACTGGGTGAGGCCATGAGCAAGAACTGTTTCAGAACTTGTGGCTCAAAGTCACAGTCAGCTGAAGCAAAGCCTCATGTTTCCTCAAGCAAACTTTGTCCTCATTTTATCTAGCCCGCAGGGATGAAATGCTGAGTCTTTTTAGAACCAAGGACTTCGTGCTACTTCTAGGCTCCATAGCTGTTTTATTTATTGTCTAGGGGCGGTTTTATGTTCTACAAGTACCATTTCACCGCTAATTATGTTTTTTCCTTCAAAGATCTCATTACAAGACAGAAAAGCAGTGATTGCCGCTTGAAATTTTCAGTTAGTTTTTTTTTTACATCTAACCGTTATTGCTAAAATTGAACTCCTTTACTGAATTAATATCATAAAGAAAACTTTACGAATGTTTAAATGCAGTTTTAATTTACATTTTACAAAATAACCCTTTTATATTTTTACCAACTCATATGGATAATTAAAAAAGAAAATTTTAACTTTTTCAATTTTCAATTGTTTTTATACTGTTAAGTAAAAAAAATGTCTTATTTTTACAAGAAAAACTCTTTTGAATGCTTCGATAAAAGTATTTAAACTTATTTAGAAGTAATCTAAACAGTGAGCTAATCTAAACATATAGCGAAAAACAATTATGGAATAAATTTACTTATAAAATATGTACTTAAATACACGAAAATTCTAGTTAAACTTAATTAAACGGCTTTAGATTATTAGTTTTGGTATTCCTGAAACAAATTTTCAACCTATTTTATGTTTATGCATGTTTATTATTATAAATTGGAACATGCCACTATCTGCTAATACGTTTAGTAGGCTTAACCTGCAAAATAGTTTCTCACCTACCATACTGCAAATTCTAAACACCTAATTTCCACTTCTCAATTAACCTTTGACCCTTATTAGCACATTAAACGCTTTTAAGTCAAAACAAAGAAGTAATTTCAATAATCAAATTGCCCGTACGTAATTACACCACATTTTCATCATAACGAAATTTTTCCGCTAGACCGAAACGAAAGAAAAAAAAACCCTTAATTTTCCCGCTCAACAATCAATAATAACCAAAAGCCTCGTTGTTAAAAGAAAATTACTTCTTAATTAACGCGCGGAATATCTCCGAAAATATTACTAGAATTAAAACATCCATTGAAAAACGTTTATAGTAGTATGGGAGTTTTTCCTGCGTGCATCTCGGTGGTAATCTGAATTTAAAAAATTGGATCCGCCACAACAAAAGAAACGTTTTTATTTGTTTCGATATTATTTTGAATGATGCCCTCCCTCTTCCGTAATGCGATTTTTGCATTTTAATCTCGTTTCTTTTAGCCAGGGTAATCCGCTTTGCCAGGACAAGTTGTTGTAAAAAGAGAGAGCCGATGAATTGGCCGGGTTTCGGGTGGCAAATTAATTAAACCCAGCGTTTTCATTGAAAAGTCGCTTTCTTTTGCTCTTGTCCCTCATTGTCTGCCCCGTGCTAAGCCTGTTCGATGAAATGCACTTTTTTTCCTTCTTCGTAAACTTTCCATAACTTTGGTTTTATGTTACTGAGCTTTATTGATTTTCGTTCTCCAATATCAAGGTTCTTTTGGGTATAAGTTTTTTTGGATTGACAGAAATAACATATTTGTCTTGGATTTGAGGCTTTTTATGGTTTTAGTGTGAAAACATGATTAAAAATTTTAATAATTTAATTAACTGATTTCCTTGTAAATTTAGTACTCATCGTTTGATTTTATTTTTTATAACTATGTGCAACAGACAAGGGAGTTTTTCGAGGTACTTACTGTCCCACAAATTGGTAACTTACGAGGACCATCTGTAAAGTGACATTCGTATGAATAAAAAAAAAACAATAGTCGACTGAAATAGTGTTAAGTAAGTTACAAGAGTTGACCGGCTACTTTTAACATAACTTTTAGCTGAATTGAAACACTATACCATTGAATGGGTTAATGTAGTCCAATATCGTAAAAAAGGGCCGCCAAACAATGAACGGTCTACATCTTCTGGAAAAGATGACCGCATTTGTTTTGTTGCAAAACTGTTGTAAATAACGCTATTAGTATTAACATTGTATTAGAAAGGAAATCTGAGGTCTAAAGAGTGGATGGGGATGATAGAACATCTCCCAGAGAATGGAGATGGAGATCTCGTCACTTAAGGCGCAATATGACAAAACTCAATTTCTCCAACTATTCGGGAGGAGAGAAAAACGACATTGCTATAACATGCATGTCTAATAGACATTGTCTATGGATGTCGAGCAATAACAAAACTGACGATAGCAACCGTTCTTGGGCATTTGTTTTTCAAAACCGTTTATTTCAAGCGATACGGTGTTAAAAAAGTTGAATATAAATTGATGCATAGCTCTAAATGACCACAATTTGAGTCATATTGAGAATTAAACGACAATCTGTAGCAGTTATTCTCTAGAAGATGTTTGACTTTTCGCACTGTAGACCCGATCTTGTTTCTATGAATTTTATTATTATTTTGTTTTTGTATTCAAAGAAACTTCCAAACAATTAACTTATCTTGAAGACTTGCATGAAACTGTGACAAGTTTCATTCTTTAGCAACCCTCTTTTTATACCCTAGACAACGAAACTCATACTTCGATTCCGGTGAAAATTATATTGAAAGTAGCTGAGATGCTACTGCTGTGTCTTAAGCAATAATTTAATTTTACTGATCTTTTAATTTTATTCTGTGGAAGACTCCTCACTTAATCCACAATTGCGTGATGTTTCACTTCTGGTGCTTTTTGCAATTCACATTGCAATCAACTATTAATTATTTTAAGGGAAAACATTTTATTGTGCTTATTACAAACAAAAAATAGTACAAGACTAAGCGTAGTATTTTTTGTCATTTCAGATGATCACTCTAGAGTCGTCCTGAATGAATTATCCAATATTTCTGGATCAGACTACATCAATGCAAGCAGTATTGTAAGTATTCATTAACTTTGTTGAAAAATAACTAATTTGAATATTAACTTGTTTTTTCCAATTCAATTGAAATGAAGACATCTTTCTGTATGCTTTTTTTGTTCAATGCGTATAATTTTTACGAATAATTAATTTTCTATAGCACTGAAAAAACTCATTCTAAATGGTCCTTAGTTTTATTAAATGTATAATGAAGCCTTTTAAAGCTAAATGAAGATTTTACTATTGGCGCTGCTGTTAAAAGAGAATTGCTGAATAGAGATACACAGTTATAACGATGCGCTGATGTGATCATGACACCAGTTCGTTGTTAAGCTATTTCGTTGTGAAAAAAATTTGTTGTACGAAGGAGGAAATTGATTTTAAAATCTCTTGCCTTGTTTGTAAAGTTTGTTTTATTACTATAAATATTCCACCAAGGAGAAACAAGTTTTCAAGGAACAAATATCTGTTGTAAATTTTGTTTTACTGTCATGGCTGTCTTACCAAGGAGAAAGGAGTTTTACAGAAATACGGCTTTGCAAAGTTGTTTTTGCCACTATAAGTAGATTCTCAAGGAAAAAATGGTTTTACAGGAATTTTAAGTTGGTTTTGTGTCTATAAATATGCTGTCAAGGAAAAAAAAGTTGTACAGATAAAATTTTCTGAAAAGTTGTTTTTGCTACTAGTATTAAGAGTTACTATCAAAGAAAAAGGAGTTATACAGAATGAATACAGTGAGAATTTTATATCATAATTCAATAAAGAAACACTGAAAAAATAAAAAATGCGATACTAAACTTATAACTCTGGAGATAAAAATAATTTATCACAACTTTTTAGCTAGGTCAACACACCATTTTTAACAAAAAGTAACTCAAATTTTATGCTGTATGATTACAGAATATTTCAAAGTAATTATTAAGTAAATACAGTAAAATGAAGTAATAATTAAAGTTAAAATTAAGTTTTTAAAATTCATGAAAACAAAATATATATATATATATATATTAATTTCTTTTGTTTAATTTAGGCTCTTAAAGCAATAATGAAAAAACTTACCGTTATAAATAGTAGTATAATTCAAGTTGGAGAGAAACATGGGCACATTTTTATTTAAAAAACTTATTTCAACACATTAAATGTAAGAAAAATCAAGTTTATTGAACAACTGATACCAACAGGACAAATTTTACTAACAGCATTCTAGCATCACAGGGATCAAGGTAAAAGTGTTCTTATAAAAAAAATATAGATTAAATATAAACTGTGAAGGTAATAACTAAACTTAAAAATGTAATAATTAAAATTTGTTTAAAAAAATGCTTCACATAATACTGTTTCAGTGGACATCAAATGCATCTGACAGCTCCTGAAAAAAAAATGTACCAATTTTATTTATAACAATTAAAAAAAGTACTTTCGCATTAACCCATTGAACGTGCCACTTCATCGTAAACATCTCAAGAGATAAGAGAATGCGAATACATGAAAGTGCCAACCCCGAAAGTTTAAATTTACGTAACTGATTTAAAAAATTAATTCTAAATAATATTGAATATAATGAAGAAAATTAAATATCAATGGTTGGCAACTGGTGGACTGAAGTCCAAACAATTTATGAAAATTCCTTGGTTGCCAAAATTTTCATTTTGAAAAATACTTTGTAGAGCCAGGTGGGGAAAATGGGCAAAAAATGTTTGATGTTTATGTTAAATGTTTGTACTATTGACAAATCAATATTTATATTTTAACCAATATAAAATGCACATTTTTTAAAATAAGAAATTTTACAAGCTTTTTAAATGTGTTAAAAACTTCTGGGAAACCTTAACTACAAAATATTAGTAAATATCATAATGTAAAAAATTATGAAAAAATTAAAACAAACATGATTTTACACTATACTCATTGATCCATTTGCAGAGATTAACAAATGTAATTTTAAAATTTCTTATAAGTGGGAATAAACCCTAAATGAAAAAAATAGTGCAAATTGTACCTATTTCCCCAAATTATGAACTGTGAACCTACTATAATTACATATAGTATATATGTTATGGGCAAAGTGATTAATCGGGCATTATTAATAATGCCCGAAGTGGAGGCGGGCAAAGTCATAAATTCCATTCATAAATTTCACTGAATTTATCACTTTGCCCGGGCATTATTAATAATGCCCGGATTTATCACATTGCCCGTAACATATACACTTTAGAGATAGCATATCAGCAACGATCAAAATTTGCACTGGTCCGAGACGACCGAAAATAGGCTCTGGCCACTACAGTCAGAAAATCACTAGTCCAGCAGACCAGTGGGGAAAAAACATCTCACTCTCCAGTTCTAGTCTCATTTTTTTTTTTTTTTGCTGCGTAACTAATTAGAATTTTTTTGTCAATCAGTGAAATATTAACATTTTATCACGAAAAGTGTACTTAATAAATAGATATTTTTAGTTTTTTAAAATAATATTTGGTAACTGCAGTAACTACAACTACTTTAAATAAATTGGAACCTGTTCTTTTTAATTTGGCGTACCAGTCATTTTGGTTGAGGACCAGTAAGATTTGAAAAGTAATAGTTTGCAGGACAGTGAGTTATTTTTCCATTTTCTAACGCTGTATTTTAGTTTTTAATATCATACAAGAAATAAAGCTATGTGAAATGGTTTTACTGTTTACTGGGTCATATATGACAACATAGTTGCCAACCTCATAGCTGAAAAGTACCTCGGTTTTACCGGAGTTACTTCGTTTTCCAATCTTTTCTCTCATAATCCCAGGGGTCTGTCTAGGTTAGTTTAAGAGGTACCTAGTTTGTGTGTGAAAATTTAGTAAGTATTTGTGAAAATTTAGAAATTTTTTGAATATTTTTCTGCAAATTTTTGAAAATTTAAGTGCAAAATCAACATAAAACATGTCTACATGTTTTTAAGCATCAAAAACAAAAGAAAATTCAGTCTGGAATGGCTAAAAAATTTAATAATTAGAAGAATATCTCTTATTAGAGAACTTTTTTTTTAAAAAATGAATTTTGTGAAGGTACCTTTTTCCTAAAACTGAATTTGTGAAAGTACCTGTTCATCAAATTGTGAATTTGCGAAGGTACCGCCAAAAGGTAGTAAAATTGCCCTGGACGGACCACTGAATCAGTACACTAATCTATCCTCCTATTTAGGAGTATAACTCCTACATAGGAGCAAATATGAAAATTGCAAACTCCGATCACATATCAGTGTGCTGTTGTGTGTGGTTGGGTCAGGTTTTTGCAATATTTCTGAATTGTATTCCAGTGTGAAGTCGGCGAACTCAGAGGTAAGACACCCCTGAGACCTGCGCTCACTAAGAGTTGACCCAGTAGTAGAAGATTTTTGCATTTTGGCTGTTTTCGATTTTGGCCGAAGACTCTAGTTCAGGCTCAAATGGTTTGAATTTCTACGTTTGTTTTTGTCTTTAAGATTGCATGATTTGATTGTTAAGATTTCAACAGCTTATCTAGGTAAAGTTGCTAGAGAGATCCTTTAAGATCTCTCCCCAGAAGGAGTATCTCCACTCATGAGCTTGTCCACTAATACTACATTCCAGAGCTGTTACTTTTCTGACAATGCATAAATGCATCACGCTGTCTTGTTGATACCTGGCAATCATAGGCACCGACTTTTCAAAAATATTGGAGGGGGGGGCCCAGTACTTGACAAAAAAACCCATATGATTAAGTAAACACAACCATGAAGTAAGTTTACGTGCCACAATTTAAAATAACCTAATTTTGTATCAGATGTATAAAATCAATTCCATTACATTCAATATCACCAAGGTGTAATATGTTGAGGTGCATTTAATGTAAAAGTTTTGTGTAACAATGTGAGCCCAAAATAAGAAGGGGGATCCGGGGGATCTCCCCCAGAAAAATTTTAGAAATTTCTCAGTTAAAAGTAGCATTTCAGCTCATTTTGAGATATATTGGGTTACAAATGAAGAGGGTCACTCCTAACAAGCCACCAAATTTATATGAAAAAAAACTACAGTTAATAAGTATATATCCAAATTTTGGGGGTTCTCCCAAAGAAAATTTTCAAAATTTGACCCTTCAAAGAAATTTTTAACTCGTTTTGGGACCTTTTGGGTTACTTTTCACCAAAAAACTGCTCTTGAAGGGGATTCCAAACCAGAAAATATCCAAGCATCACAAAATATTGGGGGGCTTAGCCCCCCTTCTGCCAACATTGGGGGGGCTCAAGCCCCCTCAAACCCTAAGGAGTCGGCGCCTATGCGGCAATGAAGATACATGTTTTCTTCTTCGCTGGTACGAGTTGGAGAGGGAATTCGTGGGCTAGTCAGAGACCTGCTGATATTGCTGCCAAGGGAAAAAAAATGCTTTAATGCATGATGAAAGTTCCGCCAATGAATAAAAAATTATCATTTCAACTTGTAGCAATAAAAAAAACTCGTGGGGCACTGCGGTTTCTAAATCTTAATTTACTTTTCACGCAATACTAATTGCAATTTAAAAAACTGGAGTTTTAAGGGGGAATTCTGATTATCGGAGTAAAGATGAAAATCTCAGTAACTATATAGGTATTTGCGTATATCTCGTCGACAGCCGTTAAATTAAGCGACACAAGTATAGAACAGTCAATAGACTTTAACGAATTTTTCGAATTCAGAGGCACTGTGGACAGGTAGGAAAGAATTTTCCAAGCTTTTTAAATGTGTTACAAACTTCTGAAAAACATTAACTGCAAAATATAAGTAATATAATAATGTAAAAAATTATAAAAAAAATCCAAACAAACTCGATTTGACATTATAGTATATAGCTGCGTTCACAACAGCCAACCTGTTCAACCGGAGAAAGAGCTTAAGAAGTAAGGGAAAAGGGATCTCCGAAAACCAACCGTGAGGAAATTGAATAGCCCGTTCACAAGAGCACTCGTCCTACTAGTAGAAAGAATCACGTGACAAGCGAGCGAGCTCGTAGAAATGCATTACGGGAAGCGAACGAGAGCGCCGTCTACAGGAGGTTGATCCAACTAAAACATTTCCTCCTGCTATAGCCCAGGGGAGAATTTCCATCCGATAGTCAGGTTGACTAAAAGACTTGAGGCACTTATTAAATCTGATATTTAAAGAAAATTTTGTGCGTGGAAAGTTTTTTTGTTTTATCCAAGTTTGGGAAGGACCTGTTTTAAATATGTCCTCACAATTACACTACACAACACACTACGGCTTTTGATGTCAACGCAGTCGCAAGACAGAAGCTATGCACAAACCCACAGAAAACATTCTCTCTGCCAGAATATAACTACAGCCGTGAGATAACAACAACCATAGCCAGACTGAGGACGAAACACTTAAAAGGGATGAAGATCTTGCCCGACGGATCAAAAACATAAATGTAGAGTGCAAGCACTGCCCAGACACGCAGCTGGATCCTCAACATCTTTTCAGCTGTCCTTCCACTGCTCGTGCCCTACTCAAAATCGACCTTAATTGCAACATGGACACTTTGTACTCAGACAAGGCAGGGGACATTGCCAAGGCAGTGATTCACGCCTTTGGTGCAATCTAAGTTCCCTTTTACCTTTTAATAAGGCTTTCTTGAATGCGATTTATTCTGTATCCGTGCTATTTGTATGTTTTATTGTGTTTTTTATGTGTTTAATTGTATGTATTTATAATATGGTTTCATTGAGTTATTTTATGTTTTATAGCGAGCTATATGTCTTATAGTGAGTTATTTTTGTTTTATTGTGTGCTTTTTATATGTTTTTATTGAGTTATCTTTTTACTTTATTGTGAGCTCGTGTGTTTTATTGTGATTTGTATTTCTTTATTTGTATTCTGTATTTTTTTGTTTGCATTTGTAATTTGTGCACTAAGTCATACATGACAACAACAACAACAAACTTATTATGAAACACGTCACCATTTGTTGACTTCGATTACTTGAATCGAAGGAATGTTAAAACTTATGAAGTGTATATTTTACTGATCTTCAGAAATATATTATTTTTTACTGACCACTCTGACACGCCGTACACATTTAAATTTTGATTCTGATCAATCATTGCAACAGCCCTGATGGCCTAGGCAATAGTGTTCACCTCATAACCTATTGTTCCCCAGTTCGAATCCCAGTTGGCTATCAATGCTTTTCATCAATTATTTTATTTATATTTTATGCAAATAATTATATGATTCTTATAAAGTGTATAGACCTCATATTTTTCCTCAGTTTTATCGAATTAATGAATTTTTAAATTAGATTTGTTAGAATGTGTCTGATACAAGGATCTATGATTACAACAGATGCGTCAGAATGGTCGATAAAATAATATTTTACCAGGAAACGATGAAATATCCAGGTTCTAAAATTAATTCCTGACGTTGAATTATGAAAAGATTACGCAAAGCTCATTAGCGCACTAGCCCATGAAGACCACACACAATGCCTACAAATCTTATTCGTTTTAGTGAAAAAATTCGGCTGCTACACAACCAAGCAACAAAAAATTAAATCCAAGCTTAAAATTATTGAATCTCTGTGTCAGTAAAAATTATGTTGTGTCTGTCTTTCTTGACGAAGATTTATAAGCGGATCCTTGAGATCAAGCACAAAGACTGTATAATGTATGTACCCACAATCCAATCCAATCCAAAAATTATTGAAGGATACTTTTGTTGTTAGGAACAGCCTTTTTCCAGTATCGCGATAAGATTTTCGGCAAACCTTGTTTTGGGCAACCCAAAGACAATAAAAAGAAAAGGTTAACCGTAAGGTTACATGCTATCTGGGAAGGAAACTCGAGGTTTATGAAGGAAGTAATTTCTTTATTTTTCAAAGAAACAGTGCTAAATTAGGACATTTTAATAGCGTTTTTCTTTTATATTTGATTATTTTTTGGAAATTTTTCCTGAAACTCGACGATTGTACCCGGCTAATCCTAAATCACCAAAATCTCTATATTTAATGTGTTGTTGCATATTTTATAGTTTTATTTAATTTTATGAACGCGCTATTGCTTACAGTCTTTTGTTTCCTTTAGACGGATCATGACCCTCGTAATCCGGCATATATTGCTACTCAAGGACCTTTGCCTCAAACGGCAGCTGATTTCTGGCAGGTTCGTATCATTCTTTTCTCACTCTTAAGTAATCTTTAAATTTAAAGCTCAGTGTATCTGTGTACAATTCCAACGTAAAAGCTTTGCAGTTGATATGTCGACAGCCACGTTGCAAAAGCCTGTAAGAACGTTTTGGCTATACTTTACTTAACGGGGACCCTATTTTTTGCCGCCAAAAAAAGTCGCCAACCTAAATCTCGCCAAAACATCGATTTCCAAAAAAGACTCAACTTACAAAATGGCGGCCCCCTGAAACAAATATGAGACCCCGTTTAACGATTTTTAAAAATAAGACCTATAATTGGCTGTGGATTGAGAGAAGACTGCTGCCCACCGGCCGATAAGAGGTAGGGTTGCCATAATTCGCACCCGGAGACGCGATCGCGGAACACCTTGGCAGGGGTAGCCAGAATTTCGGACTTATCTCCAAATTTGGCGACTTGGGCGAAAAAGGCCCCGTTAAGTAAAGTATAGCCAAAATGTTCTTACAGGCTTTTGCAACGTGGCTGTCGATGTGTATTTTGTTTTTAATAATTTTACATTCAACGGGATAATGATAAACAAGAATATTAAGGGACTATTTCTTTTATTGATAAGTTAAAAACACAAAAATTGGATGCCCATTTGCTTACCTAAGAACGTACGAAGGGACCGGAAAATCTCACCAAATCACAACGACGTAGTTCAATAAAAATCTCATGTCAACTTTTAATAAAGAAACTATGCATTTTTCATCTACTAATTTTTAAGTAAAAAAAAAGAATAGACAAATCTGTCGTTTTTATAGTAAATATGTAACTTAATTTTTTTTTATTAATGGTTATAAAGCTAATGAAAATAATAAATTTTATTTGTCATTTTTAAAAAGAATATAAGCAAACTGTTGAAATAAAGAAAAATACAAACTGTTGAAATAAAGAAAAATACAAATTAAACATATAAAATACGCATAGTTATTTAAAAGTTATGGGGTAAATCTCACGTAAAAATAATGAGGGTTACATCTATTCTCACTAAATGTCCCAAGGGGGAGGAAGGGGAAAATACATTTTTCAAAAATAGAAACCATCTAACATAAATAATAGACTTTTATGTCTCTGAAATCTGAGTCGTGACACTACCGTGAGTCACAACTCAGATTTTACAAAGTGCAGAAAATCTATCGTAAAATAAATTAAATTTAGTAGCTTGTATGCATAAACTAACCATCAAAAAAAGAAAAAACAAACATAGATCTAATTTAATCGAATAATAATCCCTCAATTGTGATTTTAAGATTAAAATTTTGCTCATTTGTAGTGGGACTCACTCACGAAATTAGCTTTTTAAGGAATGAAATTACACTATCGATTGCAATTAATTTTCTGTTATTGCTGATTTTTTCAAATCGATTATTTGTTTGTAGATGATCTGGGAGCAAGGAAGCGTTGTCGTTGTGATGCTGAGCAGACTCATGGAGAACGGAGTGGCCATGTGTCACCGCTATTGGCCCGAAGAAGGAAGTGAAGTCTATCACATTTATGAGGTAAGGAATCTTCTCTTTTTCAACCTTCTATCAACCCCCATTCGTCGTTTGCCATATCACTTACTGTCTGTCTATCACGAGTCGAAAACACATGTCTGTCTATCAATGGGGGGGGGGAATTGTTGCATTGAATCACAAGTCCTCTTTGTTTATTATTTTAACAGTTCACTAATCCCAGCCTCTCTATCATATGAGTGCAACTGCATCAATTCCGAGAAGACCATGCTTGTGATCGCCAAAAATTCTGCCAATAATCCTCCGTTGGCTTTAATCCCCCCCCCAATTCATATTACGGCTTATCCCTATTCAAAATGAACCGGCCTTGTTTCTATAGCAGCTGCCACAACCTGACAACTAGACGAGAGCTCATCTTGTGGTATACAGACAGTACAAGAACAGAGCGTCCATGGCCATAGGCGGTAATGAAATCGAATAAAAAACCATGGGTATGTCTTGTGATAGGGGCCCTGGTGGCGCTGGGATCGCATCTACTACTCATGAAACTCACTACCCCCTTGTCCAGTCACGAGAGGCGGAGGGAAAATAATCTCAATCCTCTAATACCTCTTAGAAAGTGACAAATTGAATGAATACCTCTCAGCAACAAACAGCTGTGAGCACCAAATTGTACTGCCTACACCTCTGTTTATCACAGACATATGATGTGCTGCCTTACACCATGAGAGGGCATTTAAAAATAGTGTTAGGAACGTTAGTGCAATATGTAATATCTAGAGATTTTAGTTCGATAATGTACAATTTATACTGCCTTATTTTCATTGTTTATTCAGTACTATAAATCATTATTTTGAAGAAAAAAAAGCACGAAAAAACTACCAGAGTTTGTAATTAACAATTATGGAGACAGAGAAAAAAAATATTTACAACTCTTTGAGGAATACCAAAACTAAGTGGGGAAGTAGCGAAATACGCATACTTGAGGAGAGGAAACGTTGAAAATGGAATAATTCACTCTCGCGTAAAAAATTTCGCGGTAAAACCCCGTCTTGTAGCTTACGGAATTAATCCGTGAAAAAATGACGGAAATAAAGGCGTAAAAAGACGATTTTTTCCAGTGTACTCATCATTCACAGGAAATTGAAACAAGGACCACAAATTAAATTTCTGAAATTTCCCTCTTCATTTATTCTAAAAGACTGTTTCTTGTTTTTGTTGTGTAATCTGGCAAGACCAATGATTCAAATCCTATAAATATAAAAATGACATATTTTTGCATAATGAACTGAAAGTGATCAATGTGGTGAGAATTATATCATTTTTATCTAGATGAATTGGAAGAATCACATTCATACATTTCAGGATATAAATTCACCATTTGTCTCTGTGATTCGTACAAATATTTTTGCCATACTGCCTATAGTAGTGTAAAGATACCATTCCCAGAGGAACTATCTTCAATGTGAAAGCGGTTCTGCGGACCAGAGAAAAGGGTTAAATTACTGATATACTTCAAAATCATTATCGTCCTTAAATATTTTGAGTACCTATACTTTTTAAAGAAAGGATTTTTAGATCATTTAAACAACTTTTCATTAGAAAAAAAACATTCATTTCATGGTTTTCTGGTATTCTAAATCACATTTAACAACAATTTATTAGAAATTAGAAAAATTGAATGCGTACTTTTACCCGACGTGGCGTTTAAAATTAATTTCGCTTTCATTTTTTTTCTTCTTTTTTTAACATATTTTTTCATAAAAGCGAAAATATTTTATATTTTGAAAGTTGATTTGTGAGTCAATAAACTTACGTTCAGTAAATTTTCGAGGCTCTAGCTTTCAAATTATCGACTATATAGGCAAAAATAATTTTTGTGCGTACTCTTATCCTCCTTTCCCTATGGGATTTTTGAACAAGAAATATAAGTACGTATAACTAATAATTTATCACATATAATGGAAGGATGAATCATACGGCCATATTCACTGCTAACCTGACTGATGCTTTGTAGTCAAACCTCTGATTGGTGAAAAATTAGTTTTCCTTCTTTAACAGCGAATCAGAAATTTGACTGCCGGTTTACCGCTTGTCAGGTTAACGACAAATACGGTCGTAAGTTTTAAAATAAATTGTTTGAGAATGATATATCTTGAATAAGTAAAATGTAGCCCTATTATCTCAATATTTCTATGTGAAAATACAGCCGGTAATTTGGGATTCAAAAGCTTAAAAGTTATACAGGTTGCTACGGAATCTGATTTTTTTTCATCCTAAAATAATTAATAAAAAATAAAATAAAATAAATAACTCAAAATTGATTTCTTTATAGATACCTAATTCCGACACCATAAAACAAGAAGTTAGCTAAAAAGAAAATACTCAAACAAACTATCGATAGTACATTAAATTTCCGAGTTTTTGTTCTTGTTTCCTAGATTGAATAAACTTAGTTTGTGCAAAAAAAAACTTTACGAAGAATTCCTGATTTTTTACGAATTTATAAGAATAATTTGTCTGACTAACCACCATAAAAATGCTTAAAATGTACTACGAATTCCTCCAAACTACTCGTCCATGAATTTGAGAAGTTTTGGATAGACTATATTTTATTTTTTCGTGTTGAGGTTTTCATGTGAGAAACACCAAATTTTTTCCCAAATCAAAAGACTATGCTTATGTTAGTTTTTATTTATTATGATGAAAGAAAAGTCCATCTAAGATTGATGATAATCCAGGCATGTAGCTTCACCTTACATTTCTTTGCCGACATAAAAAGTTTAAATCTCTCTTTTTTAAAACTTTTAGGTGTCTTATTACATTTCCTGAGTGCTTTTTCCGTTCTCATCTTTCTTTATCCTCATATTTTTAAATCCTTATTTTCGTATAAATCTTCCAATGAAGAGTAATTTCTTAATCGAGAATGGACGTGGTTATAAGTAATTGTCTAGCTGAGGAAAGTCCTGCCAAGTTTAAAGCAGGTTTTCATTGCTCTCAGTCTAGCATAGAATTTTTTTTTTCTCTTTACAATACTTTTCTGCTCGGATGCTCAGTTTTTGTGCATTGTCTCAATTACTTTATTTTAAAAGTTAAGTAGACCAGAAGCATATTTAGATGATTTTTCTTATATGTCGGACGAAAGTCTTTTGGTAATTAATTACATAATTCATTTTCTTTCTACTTCCTTAAAAGAAGTAAAATTTTTAAGTATACTTCACAATTCCGAGTATGTAACTTGTTATCAACTGGAAAAGGCAATCTTACTGCCCCCTTATCATGAAGAATCACCGGTTACTTTTAAAAATACCTGTGAAGGCTTATTTTTTTTCTTTGAAACTCTTCTTGTATATTTTAAAATAAAAATAAGTTTCACACAATAAAATGGGAAAAGTCACTGTAAAAACTTTTCACAAACAGCTAAAGATGTTCTAAAAGTAATCCGTAGTTAATTAACGATAGAGAAATAAGTTCTTGGCGTTTGTTTATCTGCAACAATTGGAAAGATTTATGATTGTTCTCAATTTGAAGATTCGTTGTCTAATACATTGTTGAGGATATTTTTTTCCTGTTTCTAAATTTCACTTTTTAAACTCTGATACAGTGTTACTTTCATTGTTCAAATATTTAATTATTGCACCATTTTATTTGTTAAACACTTCCAAGAAGAAGGTCATCACAGTGACTTCTCCATTTTCATGAGGGGTGATAACTTCACTGACTCCTCCATTCTCTACGTATTTTTCTTTGAAATAATACACACCCAATTTCAAAGAAAAATATGTATTTATGCGCAGATATAACGCGAAGCTTGACATGATATGGAAAGAAGGTAAATTTAAGACAAAAATTGACCAAGTCCGGTAAGATTGAAAATCCTTCTCAATTTTTAAGAACCTGTAAAACAAACAAAATAAAACTCTCGGCCAAAATATCCAAATTATGTTCAGTAACTGTTTATGTTAGACTGGTTTCCTTACTATATCACTATTTGTGTATAAATAGGCTTATTTTGGTTCTTTTGTTTATATTATGTTTTACAAACTGATATAAAACTATTAACATCATCATTTAATATTATGTCATAAATAAATTAATATCTTTAAATAGTAATTCGTTTTCCCTTTTCATAATTGAATTTGATGCGTGATATATTCTGTATTGTTATCATGAGACATGCAGTCTCCTGAAAAATATCTTTTAAAATTATTATTACAGTTCCAGCTTTTTTGCTTGTAAATAAATTTATTTTTTTGTAAACCACGGTTGACTGGATCATTAAAGCGATAGATGGCACTAGCTAACATCTGGCAAATCATTAAATCTATGTATTTTTCCTAAGGTACGTAATAGACCCGATATGTGGCGATCCTAGCGGGAAAAGTTGTCAAAGGATTCTCATAATTCAAAACTTCTTACTGTTCTGATGTTTGTTTGCTTTTTTTCTTGGTAGATTATTATGAAGAATAGCATTCTATATTACGATAATTTTTGTTTGGATTTTGGACTTTGAATTTAGTCGTAATAGGAGGTATACTAGTGCAAATTTGTTAGGTGTACGAATACCTTCTGGAGTGACCGTATTTTTTTGATGATTTCTGCATCTCGGCTAGCCTGTAACGTATCCAGTCAGCCGTGTATAAACCCTGCAGCTCTCTTAGTCCTCAATCACTTGTTAAAACTTGTCCTTCAACGGAACAAGCAAAGGATATATCCCCACCATCCAGTACTGTACACACATCCCAATACTTAGCATAGTACATTTACTTTTATACAGTTACAGTTACGAACCCCCTCTTTCCAGGTTCATCTTGTCTCCGAACACATTTGGTGCGATGATTATTTGGTGAGAAGTTTCTATCTCAAGAACCTCAGAACCAGCGAAACAAGAACCGTTACCCAGTTCCATTTCATGTCATGGCCTGACAATGGTGTCCCCAACTCAACTAAAGCTCTTTTGGAATTTAGAAGGTATCTAACTTACGATAAGATAAGCATGGTATCTGTTTTTCTTAATTAAATATCCGTGTGTATTTTGTATTTCAAGATTATAAAATTTATTGTATGGTCTTTTGATATTTTATTGAGATAAAAATGAATTGCAGATAATTTTTAGTTAAAATTTTAATTTTTTATTGTATCATTATAATGTATTGTTGGCATATTAAGATTTCCTGTGATTTTTTTCCTTAAAAAGTTAAGTTATTAACTTTATCCATATAATAAATATGTTGAGTTTACTCATTATGTGTAGAAAATGTGTAATACCTGTTCATGTTAATTTTTAATTACAGAAAGAGATAATCAAACGAGAGTAATTGAAGTTGTAGTTGTTTTTAACTAAGAAATTATTTGAAATTATTACCATTAAACACAATTTTATTGATAAATATAGTTATAAATAGTACATCTTTAATTTTTGTCGAAGCGTTAAGAAAAATGCGATAATACTTATTTTTTTTTAAATTAGTTTATAGATTTATTAACACGTGATTTGATTCTAAATGTTGTAAGGTAAGTAAAAAGGAGCATACTTTTATACTAAACACTGAAAAAATTTCGGTTCGATTTTAATATCAAGCGTCTATGTAGTTCTCAATATTCTTCTAATATAAGTCGTATACTTATTTATTCTCAGCTAATTTCTTTTAGTTATAGTAAAAGGAATAAATTTTCTTTGTTGAATAGCATTTTCTATAGTAAATAGAAGACAGTTTTATTTATAGGTCGTTACAATAATTTTCTGGGTTTTTTGAAATTCTATAGTCGACTTATTTCATTGCTTAGTTCTAAAAATGGGATAAATCTAAAAAAAAATGTTTATAATTACCATATTTTCCAAAATTGTATTCGAATAGAAGCACGTCACCCTAGCACAACTTGTCACACTTCCGATAAATCGTAAGAAAATGGCAAGAGTTTAAATCTCTCTAGAAATCTTATTGAAAGCTTGACCATCGAAAGAACACATCGGATAAAAAAAAATCTCGAGCCTCGCGTTTGGGGAGAGAAAAAAAATCCCCAAGTTCTAGAAGATTAAATCCTTCAAATAGAGCTTCAAAGAGATTCCTTTCTAAGACCAAGAATCACAGACCTCACTTAGTGTTCAAAGCTATGATCAATTTTTATTTCTGCAGGCTTTTCTAAAGCTGCCGTCTCGTGGAGTAGTATATAATGTATAAAAGTAGACATTTTGGAGACCATATTCGCTAAAAAAGAGGATAAAATACAAAGAATGTTTCATTGCTCTTTCTCTATATATACTCGGGCTGAAAAATGAAATTTTCTAGTGCTTTAGACAGTTGTAAGCCCTGGGGTGTGTGTTATCTATTCTTTCAATAGGTTTTAATATCTTTCTTATTGTATGCTTGAGGGGAGCTTATATTAGTTTCTTTGTCTATCCCGGATGCTGTTGTAAATCAGAACTTATTCGCTAATTGCTCTGATTATTAAACCTTAATTGTTAAAATCCATGTAGTAAAAATTTCAAGATTTTACTGGGCTTAAATATCAACTTTGATAAACATAATAATAACAAATGGTAAAGTCAACTACTATTTTTTATCTTAATTACAAATTATATTAATAAATTCCACACATTGTACAAGGTGTTTCAACAAGTCCACCCAAACCCTGCACAGAAAGATTCCTTGCGTTGAGTAGATAAAAATATGCAAAGAACTATACTTCTACAAGGACTTGTTTCTGAAAAATTTGACGCCATATCCGATAAAAACTTAGTTATTTCATTCCATGGCACACTCATGTATGCATAGTGGACATTTTTAACCATCTTAATGTGCAAACATATCCAAATAACTATTTTCACGTTTTTTTTTAAGCGAAAACCGGATGTGACATAATACCATTTTCTGTCGTGATTTTCTCGAAAAATATTGGAGTTATAGCTCTTTGAGCATTTTTCATATACCTCACGCAAAGAATCTGGTTGTACAGAGTTTGGGAGAACTTGTTGAAACACCATGTAGACAATAATTTCATTTGCAATCAGATAAATTTGTTCCGAGAAAGGTTGAATTTTGAATTACTAATGGCGGAATAATTTATTATTTTTTCGATTACCTTTATCATCATTACAGTTTAAATACATAATTACTATTATTGTACCCTTAAGGAAGTAATAAGTTTATTAAATAATCAAGTATTATCAAGCACACTGAATGTTTTTATCTGGTGAAATATACGAAGCTAATGCTAATATTCCCCTCGGAAACAGTAAATGGAATCACTTAAGCATGAATAAGACTATATTGCCTTGTAATAATCTAACATGTTCTATCAATAACTCTGTACAAAAAGATTATTTCCGTGGATTACATAAAATTTGCTCAAAGAACTATACCTCTACGACGAATTATTATGTATTATTAATTTTATGTACTTAACTTTTTTATTTAAACTTATTTATTCCTTCTACTGTGAAAGCATGCATGTGCAATGGATTTTATATGGATACCCAAGTTCTCATTTCCCGTAAACCTTTTTTGTGTAAACCAGATGTGGCCCCATACTATTTTCTGTCGTGATGTTCTCGAAAAAGTAGAGGTATAGTTCTTTGAGCATTTTTCATGTATTTCACGCATGAATTTAAATACCAATGGTCAGAATAATAACATAATAATAATAATAATATGGTCAGAATATTTTTTTCAAACATCTTCAAAAGAACTTTTTTTCATCGCCATTTTTCATTAAGATCATATTTATAAGAACAGTTTAAGTACATATTGCTATTATTGTACCCTAAAGTAATAAGTCTTTATTTGAATAATCAAGCACACTGAATGTTTTTATTCGGTGAAATATACGAATCTAATCAATGCTAATTTTCCCCTTCGGAAACAGTAGATGGAAACGCTTGCGCATCAATCAATAATAAGACTATCGTGCCTTGTAATAATAATGTTGAGCTACCTTTATTTCTCTAACAAAGTTGTTGTTTCTCCCCTCTCTACTGCATGAACTCTTTCTATCTTCTGATAACCACCTTTACTGCTGTCTTCTACTAACCACAGATTCTCGCTCTGTGCTGTCCATCATTTTTGTGATTGTTGCAATTTTGACCCTATGAGAATTGCATAGTCACAAAAGTGATGGATATCACTGAGCTCCTCTCGACTCGGCTCTTTTCTTCTCTTCCTGTCTCTGCGGAAGGAAAACACACAAGAACTCTCTCTCTATATGAGTAGCACAGATTTCTCAGTTGTTTGCCTCTTTCTGTAATCCCATAAAATATGAACTCTTTGTGTTAATGCTAAATGTGGATAGAATCCCGATTGAAAATTTGAGTTAAAAGTCAACTCCGTTAATTTGACCAATGAGGGATTTGCATAAATGAGGGATTTGCTTAATTTTACACTTTTTTGATACGTTATAGTTTAAAATTCTCGAATATCAGATTTTTAAGTTCAAAAATATGTTTTAAATAACTTAAATTGAATTTAATTTTTGCCAAAACACTAGTACTCAAAAAACGGGATTTGACGTCACAGCGCCCTCGAAACTAGTGAATTGTTAAAAATAAAAGAAATCAGACTTATCATAAAACCAAAAAACGCATAAAACTCGTCTGTTTCTCTAGTGAACGGCTAGAAAAAGAAAAAATTTAAACTTTGAATCCTAATAATTCCAAAACCAATTAATAGTTTTTGAAAACAAAACGCCAATCTTATTATAAAAAATATTTGTATGTGTCTTTAAAATCTCACAGTTTTTTAATTAAAACTTTATGAAGAATAGCAGAATGAAGCAAGCTAAGCATACAATAACATAGCTGCTCCAAGTGGGTCCAAGCGTTTTGACGTCACACAGCAGCCAAAACGAAATTACTGTTTTTCCCGCCAATACTGGAAACGAAATTTTAAAAATTAATATCTTGCGGAATAGTTTTCCGATTTCAATAATTTTTACGTCATTTTTCATGGATTTTCATTCTCTATCATAATAAAATTAAAAAAAAACGTGCAAGTGCCTCATTGAGATGTAGGGTAGACCGATGTTAGTTGGCACTGGGGGCTAGTTGGGATTCTTTGTTTCTTTATTTTTTTTTTCACACAAAGGGGCCAGAGCACTGGAATTAAATTCGATGGTAGATAAAGTGTATAACAATACATTAATCACCAAAATTCCTGCCTGTTTCGAAGCTTTACGAAGGAAAGACCCCCTGATTTAATTGTTTTTTTTTTCTCAGTGATGAGTACATGTTTTCAACTTTAGTTTTTAATTATCTGGTGAGCTCGAAAATTGAATAAAAGCATGGTTGATGATAGTTTTTGAAAGATGAGTATAGTGCGGTTACATGCATGTATCATACCCATAAGTTTCAAATCTTTGGAATAATTATGAGGGAATCAATTTTGCCCGAAATTATCACTTTGCCTGAATGCACCAGAATGCTGAATAATGCAATTATGGGAGTACTTAGTTCATATTAAACTGCTACCGCTTTCTCTAAGATTGTTTACAAGTCCTCCCAAACTCATCACACCCAGGTTATTTGTGTGGAGTACATAAGAAGTTAACACAGAACTATACATCTACGACCCATAGTTTTCGAGAAAATCGTACCAGAAAAATGTATGACGCCACATCCGGTTTACACGAAAAAAGGTTCATGGGAAATGTGAACATGGCTATTTGAATATGTTTACACACCGAGATGTCACATATCCATTGCCCATGCATGCGAGCAATGTAGAATGAAATAAATAAGTTTTTATCGAATATGACGTCACACTTTTCGAAAATTAAAAGTCTTCGTAAAGGTATACAGTTCTTTGAGCAAATTTTATCTAATACACGCAAGGAATCTTTTTGTGCAAAAGTTTTATACAGTCTTTGGGTCCTATTAATGATGCATTTAAAAAACATTTAAACACCATGGTATAAAAAAAACTTCCACTTCTTTATTCATATGACATGTATTGAACGAGTTGTAAAGGGGATAAGGTTTCAGAGGTCATATACAGAGCTGTTAATTCAGAGTATACAGAGCTTGTTGTATACAGAGCTGTTAATTATTTTTATAACAATACGTGTTTTTTTTAAGACGAAATAATTTAAATTAAAGAATTTACAAAAAGTACAATTTTATTACCGGAATTTTAATTTAAAGATGTTCTCTAGAGATTAGATTTAGATTAGATTTAGAGTGGAAAAAGGCACAAAAACCACGTAATTCAAAATTAGTGTTCAGTCAGTTACGGTCATGAGGATATGAAACATTTTGGGTTTCGCTTGTTAATATTAAAATATTTTTTAATTAATTAATTACATTCGTATTAATTCAAATAAACATAACTTAAAACGCGACTATAAAATATATTTATAATCTTGTATAAAATTTCTAAGACCGAAAGTCAGTATAAAATCTTGAAATACGTTATTTTTACAAAATGAAATGGACGAAAAATCTTTATAGGGCAAGAGTTTTTAATTCATTTTAACATTTTTGTAGTTGGAAGTATTTATTTATACAAAAGGGATTTTTAAGATAACATAACTATCATATAACTTCAAGAGTACGTACAGTATATAATCTAGAACAATTAGATAACAGGATTTCTGAACATTTGCATAGTTGAATAACAATTGAATTGTCTTAAAATGTATCACGTATCAGCCAATATCTATCCAAACTACCACTAACTACTATAATGCATGCATGGTTTTTTTTTTACCTAAATGGCATTATTTTCATCATAGAAATCGTGAAGCTAAAAGAATTTTTAAAAACGAATACTGTGCAAAAAATATTAATATTGTTAAAATGTACCACCTTTGAATGCATAAGTTTCCACAAACCTCTGCTCTATGTAGTGATTGCTGAAATTCTACCGTAATTTTAGACAACCATTACCGTTAGAGTCGCATCGGAAACCCCAATTGATCTGAATGCAAACATGCCATATCCCTACTATTATTAACTACTAAGTTCTGGCCCCCACCCATTACTACACTAGGATAGTCATAGTCGGGATTCTATCTACGTAACGGTTCTCAGCCTGATGTCTGTATAAAATCATTCTTCCAAGTTGTGTCTGTTATAGAATTGAGTGTTCAATTTTAAAGATAGCTTTTTAGATTTTAATGGAATACTTTGTTTTACTAATGCATCCAATAATATTCAATTATTTAGTTTTTAATAGATACTACGCTAAGATTCAATGTTGTGAGTGTGAATTTCTTTTTGTGTGTTGTATAAATATTTTATTTCACAAATACTAATGAGCGTATTTAAATTTAGTGTACTTCATTTGTTGTGTTTGTGTCTTAAAATTTTCTGTGTAGATTTCTTAAAATTATATGTGTTTTATGAAGGTGTTTCAACAATAGTAATCAGTGATACCATTTTGACAATCTTCTTTGTAAAATATCTATACTAGTTACTTTAAAAAGATGACAAAAACAATGTTAACTGATTTTTCTAATATGCAGGATGTTGCAGCAGCACTGACCGCCTAAACTCTGCACTGTCAGATTCTTTAGGTGGAGTACATACAAAAATTTCGTTCAGAGAATTGTACCTCTGCGACCTATAGTTTAAAAAAAAACTGGGACAAAAATGTATGATGTCATATCCGGTGTACACAAAAAACCTTCTGGAAAACATGAACATTGATATTTATTTGCGTGTGTTTGTAGACAAAAAATATCATCTTCGAAGGTCGTGGCAAGCATGTGAATGTAATAATAAATGTTTTTTATACACCGGATATGACGTCATATTTAAAAAACACTATGGGGCATAGAAGTACAGTTCTGTAGGCATTTTTCGTACTCCACTCAATGAATCTGACTGAACCGAGTTTAATAGCTCTGCTACCTGACCAGTAGTGAACCAGCGGTCAAAGAAGGGTTCCGCCAATCATAGTTGACGATTCCTTCTTTGACTGCTGGTTACCCGCTGGTAAAGTAGCAGATAATCAAGGCACTTTTGATTTTGATGAAACACCCTGTATTTATAAAAGATGAAATGTTTTATTGTATAGAAACGTTGCAAGCATATTTTTTAAATGATGAGGAATGAAAACTGTGAACATTATATCTTTAATACATATTAATACATACATTCACACGCAATTCCATATGGAAACTGCATTCAATAATAATTGCATCCATGTCGTACGAAGAGAGATCTACGACCGTGTCTCAACTTAGTCTTAGTTCGACCTATATGAAGATCTTGAAGATTTGCTAAGCATCTAATCTATAAATGCAGCAGTCTAACATTAATAATGCAGAACGCAGTCTGTTTTTCAATAAGATTCGTTGTGCATTGTCAACGCTAGACTGTTGTTCCAGATGCATACTGAATTCAAGCTCTTGGAGGTCAGAGGAAAGAAACTTCACTCTTTTAAAATCATCATCACTTACTAACCAGAGAAGAACTAGGAACACTTTGAACATATTTCCATTTTTTATTATTTCATACTGTGTTTCTATTATGGTATCATCTGTTTTTTTTCTCATGAAATGTGTTCTATTTAGTATGTTTTCATGTTTTGTGTTTTAGTATGGATAAATAATATGTTTTGATGTATGTTATAATTTTAATTTGTACTGTCGTGCATTTGAATGCTTTATTATTTACATGAAATGTGCAATTCAATATACGTTCAGAAAGTTCATAATTTTCTTTTTATTTAGGAAAGTTAACAAATCTTATAGAGGTAGATCATGTCCAGTAGTAGTTCACTGCAGGTAAGTTTTGCCATTTTTAATAAATACATAACTTTTCTTTCCTGGAAATATAAAAATAATTATTCTTATGCTGAGCTACTAGTAGTTCGCGAGTAATTATTTGGTAGATTGCATTAACGCTAATTAATATTAATTTCAGAATACTAGAAATGTAGGTTTATGAGAATTAAACAAATGTATAAGATTTATTTTAAATGTTGGAGGTCTTTATAGTTCATAGTTCACAGTAAAATTTAAAAACGGTACCTCAGAAATTTTGGTGACCACTGGTCTAGCTGATGATTTTGTTTTAATTTCTTTCCAATGTGAAAATGTTACACGGAATAAGAAAATTGATTTCCTCAAAAACAAAGTAATTCGTGGTACATTGTGTAGATAAAATATTTAGAACGAATGGCCAGTTATGTATTACTAAAACGAATGTACAATTATTTTTTTAATTAATCGAGCTAGTTGGATAAGGTATGGTTTTATGGCCCAGGTAGATAGCACCAGATAAAAGAAAGGATGGCGAGCTCTTTGCGTAGTTTGGGGGGATTCCCCCCACTTGCGTGCGAAGATCCTTTGTGTTGTGCTATCTGTCGGGGGCGTATAACCGAGGGTTGTAAAACTCTAAACCTAAACCGGCTGTTAATGTGAGGATTATATATAGAGTTTTACAACACTCAGTTTTATGGTCCCGGTCTCTTTGTGTGGTCAGTTAGCGAACAAAATAAAATCCCTCCTCTGACGGGAGTAGGAGGCTAAACCACGCAAAAGGATCGGGGCCATAAAACTGAGAGTTGTAAAAGTCTATCCTCACCCTTATCCAACTAGCTCAAGTAAATTTGAAATATTATACATTTGAATAATAAGCTATCTATAATTTCTTTTTAACTACTTCGAAAACAGGGGAATACGTTGCAAATCATTTTTCATCGTGAACTAGTACTAATTGTAAATCTAAATAGCCTTAACACGTGCCGATTATTTTTCTTTCATACCAACTTAATCATGTTCTATTTAATAATGGCACTGGTTATTTCCACGAAAGTAACAACTCAACTCTAACTAATCTCGCTGTTTGTGAAAAATTACAAGTTACTAAATTAAAGCAAAATACCCAAAAGAAGCAGCCTGCAATCGAACCGGGACCATTAGGTTACTAGACTCACACTCTACAACTAGGTCATCGGTGCTGATGCCAGGATTTATAAATAACATAATTTTAATGTTTTAAAACACTTAATAACAAACTCCTATTACTGCGCATGCTTCAACCGTCGTGGAGATATCCATTTCGTTTAATAATAGTTTCATATTTTACCCCATTTCTCAATCGAATATAATAAAATTTTGCATAAATTCTATTATCTGGAATATTTGGATACCTGGAAGAAGGAACTTCTCAAAGTCAAAACTATTTTTTGTCAGATAACAAGACAACTTTGATTGTATATAACTTTTCTCAAAATAATACACATCTAACAAAATAACTTCCAACGCTAAAACATACAACAAATATGAGGAAAAAAACCCTTCCACAATCACATCCACAAATGTCCGAAACAAACACATCCACACCACCCACTACTCGGCTTCAACAACAACAACAAACAAAACAAAACAAAAAAAGCCTCCACGAGTCCAGCACCAAGAATAATGAAGAGACAAAACCCACCAGATAAATATCCCCACAAGAAAAACGCCACAAAAAAAAAACCCAAACCATCTGACAGCCAGGCAAATAATCGGGAGGTAAAAAGCAAGACGGCCGCCATTGGCACAATTGATCATTTCAAGATAGAAAGAAAGAAAAGAAAAGGGAAGAGAGTCAATAAGTGCAAAAGGAGATGACGGCTCCCCATTACTACAACATCGCCTCTCTCTCCGCCGAAAGTAGATTATTTATGAGCGAGAAGGGATGATGGAGGGTGCAATTCAAACACTTGCGATGCTTCTCCGCTCCATTAGAGGTGGGCCTTTGGATCATCAGGTGCTTTTTGCACCTTTTGTATGTGCAGTAATTAGGTGCGGTTGCTTGATTGGGTTGTTGAGGAGGATTGGGTTTTTTTTGTGGGGTTGTTTGGTCGGCACCGATTGTGGGTTAGGGATGAGATGGTTAAGATTTTTGCGCTTTGTTTGGGTGGGTGTGTGGGGTTTTTATGTTGGAAAAGATTTACGATTTGTTTGGGAGTTGCTAGTTAATTTGTTGAAATTAGGGAACGTACCCGTTCAGGGGGGTTCATACGTGACCCGTTCAAGGGGGGAGAGAGGTCTTCAAAATACCACGCACAGGGGGGAGGGGGGCTTAGGGTTTCATCAAGTAGTCAAAAAATAAACGTGAATAAAAGAAAAAAAGTTTTTGTAAACTAAATTCCTGTTACAATATTTTTTGCATAAGTTTATTCTTCTTGATAATATATTTTCCACTTGTTACTATAAGTATGCACGGACTCTTGGCGTCACTTGGCAAGTGCTGTAATAATAAAGACAAATTAAGCCAAATTAGTCCACACAGTAAATTATGTAACACATGTGTCAAAGAATTCAATACTTAATTTAATATTTTTAATGTTTAAAATTAAAAATTTGGAAGCTTAGGGGGCTGATTGGTGTTACACTTGTGGAACGTTGGCCTATAAAGGGTTAAAGAAAAAATAGGTGCACTCTTATTAAGTAAGATCCTTTTGAATTTTATTAATGGCGGTTATTTTTTTTACAGTGATGGAATCGGAAGAACTGGCACATACTGTTTGATTGATATGGTATTGAATCGTATGGCTAAAGGTAAGTTACATCATTTTATTTCAATTTTCTATTGTATGTTTAAAGGGGCATAAAATTATCTTTCTTTTTATTGAGGCAACTTTTTACTAAACTCAACTTTATGCTTGTTTTCATAAAATGACTTGTTTTTACTTATTTAATTTTTTATACAAATATTATAAAATTGTTAAAAAGTTATTTTGATACAAATGTGTTCCTGAAAAGTATTTAACAACTTATGTTGGGCCTTCATATATTCTAAACCTTTCATAATAACATCTTTCTAAAACTTTCATAAATTCTAAACCTTTATTAAAAAATGAAATCGTTTTTCTTAATTCGATTCACACATCAATAGGATTGTTTAACCTCGTTTTTTTTTATTTTCATAAATTAGTTTAAATTCATTTTATTCCTAACTTAAAAGATAACACTATAATAGCAAAGCAATTTTTTTCTCGCTAAACCATGGTTCAACGCCCTAACTACTCCGTGATTTTAATAACTTGTTTGATTCAGTTATTATGAAATAGATAGAAACTACCGTAAAATTTTATACTCAAATAAGATTCGCATTAAGGTGTTAAATAGCGAAGAGGTATAAGATTGAATATGTCTTTAAATATTAGATTAAATTTGAATTACTGCACGCATTATCATTTTTTGATAAAAAAATAATATCGTGGAAATCATCTAATACAACTAAGTAAAGGGTTAATATAATAAAAAGTGGTAATTTTTTTTAGGAGCTAAAGAAATTGACATTGCAGCAACATTGGAACACGTTCGTGATCAGCGTGCTGGAATGGTGAAAACAAAGGTAAGGACAGTTCGAATATTATTTCCCATTTTTCAAATTCTTCTTGATATCGAGACATCTCGAGGTCAGATGCTTCAGATTAAGCTTCAGTTAAAAAGTTAAATCAATCAAACTTAAGAGGCATATCACGGTAATAATTGTAGAATTTGTAACGATTTGTAGCTGATATACCCGGCCATTTGTACGAAAAGAGATTTTGACTTATAACCCTTTTTACCTTTTACCATGACGTCCGTCTTTGAAATTTTGTATATGTTTCTCGTCTAGACGCCCGTTCTTTTATCTTACACTACAAATAAATTGACCTGTTAAACTCAAATATCTAAAAATATTTTAATAGCCCTGTCTGTCTCATTTTTCGAAAGTTTTTGTAACACTTTCCATCATTTTTATATAAGTTTTATTATACTAATTAACATAATAAACATTTTAGTAGTTCTATTAAACTAATAAATTTGCCAATGAAGTAAAATGCCAGTAAATGCGTAGTAAAACTTTGAAAAGGAATGCATTGACTATTTTTGACCCGAAGCCTCACGTGTAACTTACATTGGTGCAACGTAGGAAGGTTATCCAAATTGATATATTTTTAAAAACGTTTTCCTTTATGCCGATCTTTTCTTAAAACTATAAATCAAAGTGTTTATCTTAATTTCATTTCTTAAATTTTTCCATTATTTTATGACTTGGATAATTGAAATGAACAACAATAAACCTGTTTACTTGTAATATCCGGAAAGTGTAATAAAATATCAGCCACCACTCTTATCTTCTACTGTAGTTGCGGATTCACCATTCTTCAGGAATAGTAACCAATGCTTTACAGCGTAACGACACATGAGACCATATCAAATGACGATTTATATTTTAGTTACTTTTGTTAAATTTTAAAAACTACATACATGAAAAAATCTCAAACCCTTTAAGTCATGTTTGCACCACCTAATTTTTTTCCCAGAAATTACACTTTATTATGAATTTTTAAAGTTTGCACAAATTTCTTTAACAAGAAAATACCGAATTTATGGTTTCTACATATTTTGCAAATATATCTTCAAATTTGTTCATACAATATTTAAAAAATAATGCATTTTTATGAATACATTTTACTACTTATTCATCTACTCTAAAATGTTATTTTACGAACCAACTCGTCAAATGCCACTACTCTCGAACGGAAAGGCTTTTAAATATGATGTGATATACTACCCCTTCAATGAAGTTCAGAATATCTGAATCATCATAGTTTCGTGTTTTGATCTATTGAGACTCTGTGAAATTTACGAAATCCAGAAGGGGACTTTAAGGGGATCTCATTTAACGCAATGTACAAGGAGTTCAATTCAAGTAGTATGCCTGAAATATATTTGAAGCTCTCATTGATCAGGGACATTTTAACGTTTGAGTTTAGGGAAACAAAATACTAAAGTACACATTTCTAGAAAATTATCATTTGCAACTTAAGGATTTTTCTTGAAATCGGATAATGTCTAAAAATTTATTTCAGAAGACATATTATTTTAATAATACATTAAATTAATGGTATTTCGATAAAAATGAAATACCTAAATGAAAGTCTTGTATGTGACCAAAATACTTTGTTCTAGGTTTGTGTGTGTTTTCAAAAATTATCGATAATTCCTAGAAAGCCACCTTTATGGAGGAAAAGGAACACTACTAAAAATGCGTCTTTTTACACTAAATTTCCCATTGTATGTTGACGAAAAATTTTCCGTATGCCTAGAAAACGTGCTTTTTCCGTGAATTCTTCCACAAATAAAACGAATTTAGACTTAATGAAATCGCCACTCAAGGAATATATTTTAAAAACAACTATGGGTCATTCCACGTCAAATCAACACACTTTTTGGCATGACCATCTCGGATTTTCTTGAAATTTGGTACACATGTTCTACTTATAGAAACTCGGAAAAGTACCAACTTTCATCAAAAAATATTAATTGGTTCTGGAATTACAGGTGCGCAAAGTGGTCGAAAATGGGCCAAAAACGGACCAACATAAGTTCTTTAAATTGCTCTAGAGGATCTTCTAATTGGGTTATACAGATGAAGTTGGTATCATTTTAAAGTATTTTAAATGTTCTTTTTAATGGCGTAAAATGTGCTACAAAATTTTTAAAAACAATATGTTATACAAAACAAAATAGAATTAAAAGTTCAATTTCTATCAAATGTACCACTTTTAAAATTTTGAATAAAATTCCAGGAATAGTTAATATTATTCTAAATAATCTGGTAAAATTATAGAATGGGACAAAAACGGGATCAGTGTCAAAAACTAATTAAACCAAAGTTCGATTTTTCTTATATCTCCTTAAAAAATTTTAAAACTAATTTTTTTTCATTAATTGGATGTGACTTGAGTTGTATTTGACTGCTGTTGACAATTAGGCCCCTGCACAAACTTGGTATATCCCGGGCTTCATATTTACAATCTGTATACTAATTCAGGCCATTGTATTGTAACAATGCGCATAAAGTAAATATGTAGCCCGGGCTACACCAAGTTTGTGCAGGGGCCCTAATTGTCAACAGCAGTCAAATACAACTCAATTCACATCCAATTAATGAAAAAAAATAGTTTTAAAAATTTTTTAAGGAGATTTAAGAAAAATCGAACTTTGGTTTAATTAGTTTTTGACACTGATCCCGTTTTTGTCCCATGCTATAATTTTACCAGATTATTTAGAATAATATTAACTATTCCTGGAATTTTTTTCAAAATTTTAAAAGTGGTACATTTGATAGAAATTGAACTTTTAATTCTATTTCGTTTTGTAAAACATATTGTTTTTAAAAATTTTGTACCATACTTTACACCATTAAAAAGAACATTTAAAATACTTTAAAATGACACCAACTTCATCTGTATAACCCAATTAGAAGATCCTCTAGAGCAATTTAAAGAACTTATGTTGGTCCGTTTTTGGCCCATTTTCGACCACTTTGCGCACCTGTAATTCAAGAACCAATTAATATTTTTTGATGAAAGTTGGTACTTTTCCGAGTTTCTATAAGTAGAACATGTGTACCAAATTTCAAGAAAATCCGAGATGGTCATGCCAAAAAGTGTGTTGATTTGACGTGGAATGACCCCTATGTATAAATCAAAATGGACCGTGTTTGTTTCGAAGAAACGAAGCTAATCTTCCATTAGTTAGGTGTGTTGCCGGTGACTTCACAGTATCGTTCGGGTCTTTTAAAATTAGTTACAATTATACATTGGTTGAGTTAAATGCCGCATTCTGTAACTAATCTAAAAGAACTCTGATGTTTCTTCAAGTAACGGAAAGTTGAAAAGAAAGCCATTTCCTAAAAGCACAGAAATCAACCGGCAACAGTGCTGACAGTTAATTTCTGAATAAAGAATTTTTACAGTGAAGTTATACTTTAGTTTGAATTCAGTGACCACCTGGCTCGGAATTTAACGATTCGGCGCGGCCGTTTCGGAAGAGTTTTTAGTTAGTTGTTTTTTAGTTTTAGTTTTTTACTGGCGCCCGGAAACGGCACTCGCCCAAGTGGCCCGCGACGATTAGTAGTATACCGCAGCTGGCTCTACGGGCAGGAGATATGGAAATAAATCGGAAAAATAGGTTTAAAAAAAACGATTAAATGAATTGGATAAATATAAAGGAAGGTTCAAAGGAAATACCGAAAGAGTTTTTTTTCCAGTAATTATTTGTGTGTATTTTTTTATTTAAAAATGGATACATTTGTAATAGACGGGCGAAATAACCAAGTTCTTATAAATCGACAAAAATCATCTAATATCAAATCAAAGTAGTAAACAATCAAAATTTCACGAGTATACTAGACTGCAACGTCTTCTGACCCTATGACGTCACTTGGTGGAAGGAAAAACTGCGGAAACAGAAAGCATGTTAGTTTTCTACAAAGAGTTCCGGTACGCAAATCGTGATAAAAGGACGCTATATATACATGTGTTTAACAAATTGATCATATTTTTCAAATGACGTTCTTAATTTTACTCAAACTTTACTTTACTTGTTTGTTTTGTTTCTTCAGGGTCAAGTAACGTTCCAGTCTAATATAGTTGTGAATCGCTTTTGATTGTTTTTACATTATTTACATGTGTGATTTAATTGTCGCCAATGAGTCTGAATATTTGCACCAGGCTTCTCCCTAAGATTTTGCACATCTCTCGCACTTTCTTTCCATGTCTGAAGTGGTGGGCTAAACATCCCTTTTCCTCCACAGGCGCAGTTCGAGTTCGTGCTGATGGCCATTGCCGAAGAAGTCCATGCAATCCTAAAGGCTCTGTCCCAATGAAGCGGCGAGAGTTGCCGGAACTCAGCTTGGCCGACACCCTGAGTGATCAATTTCTGATATATACTTCTTATTAAAATTTTGATGCATGCATAACATGACTTTAACTACCTGAAAGAGTGTTATAACCTTAAATATATACGAAAGAAGCCCCTGACCCTACTCAAAAGGAAGAGCCGCTTAACCTTTGTCCAACAGTGTGATGATCCTCAATGTCAAATGTATTATTTTATAGTGGTTCTCCTTTTCATACAGTTCTTTAACAGGAAATATTTGGTCAACCGGTTACTGTTAATAGCTTTCTTTTTTCAAGAAATTATATTTTCTCATAGTGAAATTTGGAACTGAATTCGTATCCCTTTTAAACTTAGGGATGGCAATGTACATATTTTGTAGTGCGGTGTAAATGTATAGCTTTAAATACAATCCTAGCAACCCATATAAGGCTCTTTTGGATGCTGTTAGATTAGGTTGTTTACAAATGTTTTTGGTGGTAAGTCTTTTTCCGTTTTCCGTTCCAATTATTTTGGTGACGCTATGCTATTTCGTGTATTTTAGCTTGTGGTTGAATTACTTGTATTGTTTTTTTTAAGCTTCTGTTAAAGAAATTTGAATCTAAGTTTCTGATAATTATATTGCAAATCTTAAAATTTAAGGTATTATATTTTTTTAAATCAAAAGTTGTATTATAAACAAACCTTTTCAAAATTTTTGATACAAGTTCAGAGAAAAAAAACAATGTAAATTTTTTTGTTTACTAAACCTACAGTTTTTAAACGAGTATTTTACACTAAAAATATATCTTATCTAGAATTTTTTAAAGACTGTTATAAACTAATAGAATAAAATGAGAGAGAATATCTTTGAGAGTTTATACATTACTATTTTTTACTCTTTTATAGTTGAATTTATCACTTGTTTTAAATATTTTTCAGTTGACCAAATTTTTTCTGTTGGGAACTTTACATTCTAAGTGTATTATTTTGTGCTTTGCGATCTATTCTATTGATATTGAAGCTAAATATCATTTAAAAGTAGATTTAAAATGCAATTAAGGGTAGTTACATTTAAATCCTTACGACTATTTATTGCTTTTTAATAAGCATAACTAATATCTTTGTGTGTATCAAACTTCATAGTGTGTTAATATCTTGTAAATTTTATTATTCTCCATATTACTAAGCACATATTTAAGGCCTCTTCTCCATCCACAAACAAGTGATACATTTAATTTATGTAAAAAAAATAATTTAAAGATTTACTATATAAAAACGTTTTTGTATTCTTAGTATTATGGAAATGGACCGAAAAAAAACCCGAATGTTAGTCTGTATTTTAAAATTTCTATTTATCAAATATCGTTTTGGGGAACTTTTCAGAAGGAATGGAACTTATTTATTTAAGAGAAACAGCTGGTCTGTAATTCTCTTCAAAATTCTAAATTCATCACTCATCATCATCATCAGTGACGGTTCGTGGGTTTAATGAAGCAGGGTTTTTTTTAACAGGGGGTTCACACCCATTCAAAAAACTTACAGAAATCAAATTTGGATTATATCTTAAAAAAGAAAGGATGTTGCATCAATACAAAAATCAATCGTCTTTTAAAATAATTAATAATTTCATCTCTTTCATAGAAATAATTAAATGATATTTAAATGCTTCTCTGTAAACATTTTATAAATATTCATTAATTAGAAATAAAAAATTCCTTATTATGTGAAGCAATTATCAAAAAATTAGGAAATTAACCTACAATGTAAGAAAAAACGGTGTTTATAAACTTTTTTTATCAAAAATTAATAATTTTACTAATAACTGTTTTAAAATGTTTCCCATCGAAAAGCAGAAGTAGTAGTTTTAAAATTGGATAGATTTTTAAAAAGTAGACTTAGCCTAAAATCCCATTACTATCTTGAAAAATGAAAAAAAGTCACAAAAAAGCACACAAAATCTGAGCGATCGGAAGACCTAAACACCAGGCCCTACACTCAGATTTTCACCCGCCAACCAGTCGAGGTTTCTTCGAATCCAAATAATTTTTTCGGTCACACGTGAGAATAAGGATCGAAAGGTGAAAATTATATATTCGTTTAAAACTTTAGCATTTGCGGATATTTCTCACTAACAGGAAGAAAGGGGGTGTAAAAAGATTATTCTGAATATGAAAATGAAATTGAGAATAATCTATTATATTTTGTTTCACATAATTTACTTCATATTTTATTTTACACCTACGTTTTTTATGGGAGTTCACTTTCTCATGTGCTTCTATAGACGAGCCGCCACTGATTCTTCATCATATCATTTTCTTCATCGTCACGCAATATAATGAAAATGATAAGCTGGATTGATCAATATTACTCTTATAAGCTCGGAAAAAATATTTTAAACTCTTAAATAATTTATACGAAAGTTTAATTTTTCTTATAACTTATTAAAATTTCCAAAATTTTCATTTTATGTAAACTTCATTAGCATAAAATCAGTAGTTTTCATATCTGATTGTAAAAATATTGTTTTGAAAACTGACATCATGGTTGTTTAATGCATTTTTTTCTACATGAGATTTGACAAAATGATGGATATTTTTTGTTTTAACTGAAAAATGACGTATGAAAACTTTATATTTTATTTCACTTAAAAATAGCTGTTTTAATAACGTTCTTTGTCTTTCCTTAATAGTTTTCTGTTCTTTATTAACTCTTTAAACTATAGGATATTTACTTGTACATTTTAAGTATGCGATATTATAATCCAGTTTCCTAACCTTTTATTTAAGAATATCATCATAGTTTCTATTTTGTTTTTTGTTTGAAACACGTAATCTTACATTATTTCTGTCATTTCGAAAACACTGAAATGCTAAAACCACAATCAACTTACTGACAAATTTCCAACAGCCAGCTTTATAGCACCTGCCACAATTTCTTAACCTTTCCACAGTAAATAACTTCTAAAGTTATTCAATAACAAACTATTCTTTGCAATATTTTGGAAATATTCGAAACCTTAACATACGAAACATAACGAAATGATCAATATAGTTTCATCAAAAAAAAAAAAATTATCGAGCTTTTCATTCTGGTAATGATAGCACTAAAATTGAAGTTTGTAGAACATTTATAATATGCATCCATCATTTTGTCCTAATTGATAACTCAAAATTTTAAAAAATCGCATTTTAGAATCCCCCTATTTAGACAATACGGCTTTATTTCCGCGTACCAACTTTTGTACATACCGGTACATGCCCCGACATGTATGAGAAAGCAACGACTAAAACCACGGACATGAAGACGATAACGATCCGCATTCTTTAACGCACAGAGATTGAATACAGTTGCAGTTACACTCTACGTTTTATTGAAACCAATTTATGGCACACATTTCGCACGAGCGCACCCGAGCACTTTTTAGCCATAGTCTTAAAACACATAAGAGCAATATGTAAATACTTCGCACTTTCGCACTCCGTAGGTATAGAGGCGCACTTTTTCTCGATTACACTACGCACGTAATGCACTATTTTCACTTTCAGTAGAACGTAGACTCAAAATCTATATCGATGCACTTTTTCTTCTTCACCTTAAAATGCACTTCTTATATACTATATAAATGCACGTTTAGAGGATAGAGATTTTTTATCTATGACAGCTTCCGCTTTGGCCAAATTTGAGGTACTGTGAGCACAGTTTATTTCCATTTAGCTTCGCACGTAGATTGTAGGATGTTTTTTCTCTATTCTGCTGTTTGAACCAAACTGTCATATCACTGACGAATTCTGTAAATAGTCCAAATACACCTAGGTACTCTAACCTTTTCTTATATCCATGGTACGCTGTAGAGAACTCTCAGCTTTTAATTAGTAGCTAGAAACCCCTTAAGTAAACAAGCAATAACGAATGTTTAAAAAAAATCTTTCAAATACAATTTGCGACATTCAAATTTTATCGGTTCATTTTCATCATACAAGAAATTAAGTTCCTGAAACCAGTTTAGTCTAAAATCTGTGTGTTTTACGCCCTTTATAATTACTATGATTTTTCATGTGTCATACAATTCGTTACTTTTATTCACATACAAAACGTATGTAAATAAAAGGGGTTATAGATTACAGAATAAAATAAAACTATTGGTATATTTTAAATAAAAGTGCAAGATATCGACTTAAATAATATTTTTTTTCCCAACTAGAGTTTTAGGGTAAGGAGAAAAGAGGTCTTTGAATACTGATAAAGTGGATTTTCATATCAAAATTTTCTTTTGAATGTATGTTATTAATTTTTGAAATCGTTCAATATGGTACATCTATTAATCTGGGATGTGAACATCTTCAAATTTGAGGTCAAATATACAATGTGTTTTTGTGTTGTGAAAAGTGGTTGTGAGCAGCTTATTTTTGTTCTAAAGTATGTTTATGTTCTATTTTTTTCTATTTATTTTAATTTTTATGTACCTGCGTTCAAGCACGTAGTGTAGCTGATAGCACTTAAGTGTTTTTATAGCATACATATTTAAAATGAGTTTTAAATTTATGCTTTAAACTGTTTTACTAGTCATGTATATTTCTTTCCAAGTCTTTTATTTGTAGATGTTTAATTGAACTTGTAGGTTATGATAGAATCATAGAAAAACTTTCGTATATCCTGTTGTTTAAAATCATATATAACAGCTTCGTGGGGAAAAATTCTGAAACATAAGTACGTTATCATCTTTTTTACTTCGTAAGCAAGGAATTTCTTGAAAAACTTTATTTTCAAAGGAAAACATTGAATTTATATTTTAATCGAATGTGTTTTTAAGTTTGTTTTCGTTCATATGCACATTTATAAGCACATCAACTTGGTATTTAATAAGTGTTAACTGAATTACAACTCTTGCGTCACAACCATTTTACATGTAATTTGTGATTTCTATAATGAAAGAACAACCATTGTACAAATTTTTTGAATTTTTTAATCTTAGATATTTCTTAAACGACTGTCAAAATAATCTTTATATTTAAAGTCAATTTTTATAATGCCAATATTTAAATGCCTACATCTATTATTTAATTTTGATGCTTCATTTTTGATAATTAAAGCTTCTAATAAATCCAAGAAAATGTTGAAACCAGCAAAACTATTTCGCGATTTGTTACTTTATTTTAGGTTGGGTTACAGCATACAATAACGCTATTAATATGAAGTAGGTAAAAATTTCTCGGCACATTTTGAACCACTGGTACTTATTGCTCACAACTGTTAAAATATACTTAATTCTAATAAAAGTGCAAATGTTACAAAGGAAACAGGTGCACTCTTAAAAAAAACTATATTTTCAGACTGAGAAAAAGATACTCAAATCTGAGTAGGTCAAGAAGTCAAACTGGCTCCAAAACAAATTTACTCAGTTTTACTCAAAAATTTTACATCGCAGCATAAAATGGGGATAGGTATTACGAAAAGTTTCTAATTTTCAAACATAAATTCAAAATAAGTATAATTTTAGTGGTGACTATTGAATTTTTTGTAACTGAGTATTTCTGGCGTTTCGAAATTGAAAATATTGGGTCGTCATATTTGAAACGAAAAGTTTCATACCAAAATGAAAACATTTATTTACTCAGATTTGAGAGTGTCGTTTTTCTCAGTGTGTTATTTAAAGTTATAATGTAACGTTTTAAAGTTTCAAAAACAAAAACTATCTGCTTCTATCACTGTTATTTGATGCAAAGAATATTATATTTATAATAGCTTATGTTATCATTGTTATGTAATTTAAAATTTTACTGCGTTGTATAATTACTACCACGGAAAGAATGTTATTGGTAGTTTGTAGATGTGCTTTAAACATATTTATTTTATGTCACAATGAAATCTTATAGGTTTCTTCTCTTTATTACATAGTACGTTAACTCTAGTTAGTTTACTTTATTTTATAAAGTATGGTACGTACAGAAATTCCAAATTATTTATAGTTTACATGTTATAAATAGTCTCCATTTTTAAAGCGATAAAAAATATTATTATTTTATGTTTTTAATTTATTGAATTTATATTGCTACAAAAAATAAGATTAAGGTCAACATGTTTTACATTTTATAAAAATGAACATATCAAGATGGCTGTGTGATAAAAGAAAACGCAATTAAATTCAAATAAATAGCAAAAGTTAAATGTTTGTTTAAACTTTTTTAAACAAACATGAAACTTTTTTATTTTCATTAAACTGCTGCGAAACAGAATGATAAAATAACTTTTCTTATATTGTTTTAATTCCGTACATGAAACAAATTATAGAAAAATAGTGCTTGATAAATAAATGTATTGATTTTTTATTAATATTTATCTTTTCCTAGACACATAGTCTCGTTATCCAAACTAACATTTATTGTTTAAAATTATTTACATTCACAGCCATCTTGTAAATACACAGATAAAGTAATAAGACTTCGACAAATCTTCTTCCTTTGATTTTTGTTTCTGACATAAAAGATAGTGTATTCAAAAATATGATAAAAAATGAAGATTTCATCGTTTATTTATTAATAGTTATTACAGTTTATTTAGAAAATATGATTTTTATAGGAAGCTATATGAAACTTTCAAAGATGTTCAAAGATTAGTGTTTTTAAAATTGGAACTCAATTCTTATATACGACAAAAACTTGCAAGGGAATAAACTGAAGGTGCTAAATTATTTACATGTATTTTAATACAAAAATGTTTTATCTTATATTAAAATCATATTTTTTATCAATATCCAGAAGTAGGTATATTTATAATCAGTTTTTCAGTTTATTTTCTTATTTCCATTTCTAGATTTTTAGTTTAGTTACTTTTAAATACTGAACTTGGTACTTTACATTCATTGACATTCAAAAAATACGTATTAATATTGCCAGATTTCATATCACTTTTTCTGGCACTTAACATAAATAATTAGTTCCATGAATTTGTATTTAATACTTGAGAAAATGAACAGATTTTATTCTCTTGCAACCTTCAAATTGGTATTTTTATTATATGATAATTCTTATAGATGACATAGGGTACAGGATCTATAATGAGAATATGTAACGTGTGAAAAAATATATTTTCTTCCTTCTTGCTATTTTTGTGCCACCAGAACACCGAAATAAATGTTGTATGTGGTTGTTCTCAATAAATGATAAACCTTGCATTGTGTGAATTTCTGTTGAAAAAGTTGTTTAACATACATATTATACACAAATATGAAACATATTAGAGGAAATAGGAAACATATTTTAACACAAGCATCTTTACATTCATTATTTGAGAGGGGATGGTGTTGAAGGTTTAAAATAGTTGTGTGATTGATCAAAGATCTAACAACCTGAAATCTTAGATATTATATCTAGGTTTAATTTTGGGATTAGTACTGACGATGGGTTTGGCCCTTTCGAAAAACATCAGTGTTCGAATTTAAAACAGGGTCTCTTTCGAATCATAGACTTTGGCCAATGAAGTTTTTAGTCACCAGTATATATTTAATTTGTGAAATTGCAAGTAGGCTAACTTTTTCCTCCGTATCCCAAAACAGCATGGAATGCTAGAGTTCTACATAGCTTCGGGGTAGGTTTTCTTCAATGCCAGTGGTTACTCTGAGAGAGATATAAAAAGTAAAAATACTTAAATAGGTGATGAGGTTTGAAAAAAAAAGTCCTCTATGCAGTATCGATTAGGCATCTCTATAATCGATTAAAATTCCAAAATACAAAGTATCCAGTAGTTCTTTAAGTTAACGACCGCATGTGGTTGGATGGCCTGGTGTGCTGAAGTGTGATGCTGCTAATCGGAAGGACCTCGGTTCGAACCCTGGCTACTCCTGTACCCAATTTTATTTCATTCACAAATTCTTTTATTAACTTTAAATTAACAAAGGAATCCATTGGGTTCTAGGAACCGATGGCGTGGTTGGTAACGCACCGGTGTCTTATTCTGAAGGTTCACGGTTCGGTCCTCAGGAAATTTTTATTTTAAATAGTGAAATATCAACTTTAAATTAATTAGAAGAACTGGCCAGTTGCAGGAACGGATGGCATGGTTGGTAACGCACCGATGTCCCATTCAGAAGGTTCACGGTTCGGTCCTCTGTCGTTTAGATTTTGTTTAAATGGTGACGTATCAACTTTATATTAATTAGAAGAACCGCCCAGTTGCAGGTACGGGTGGCATGGTTGGTAACGCACCGGTGTCCCAATCCACAGGATCGTGGTTCGGTCCTCTAGTATTATTATTTTTTAGAATGATGAAATATCAACTTTAAATTAATTAGAAGATTAGACTGGTTGCAGGAACGGATGGCTTGGTGCGCTTAATGACCAGTATGCCATCCCAAAGGCCCTCAGATCGAATCTGAGCCTTCTCAGCGGGTATAGCACTCGGAAATAAATACAGTTGGGTATTTATAAATTTTCCTGCCCATCCAAGGGGGGTCTTAACGTTTTTTTTCCCAACTCTTAACTGTAACCGTAACGGTCAAATTTTACAAAGATAGTACCATTTTTAAGACTTTTATGGTCTTTTTTTGACAAAAATCCAAGTCTCTATCCCTTCTGTCTTCGACGGAAACTGAATTACGCAGTTAAGAATCTTTGAGAAGGGGGAGTGAATGGATTGACCCATCCACAAACCCCAGCCACCTACCCTGGGCGTTTCATTTAACTAAATACATTTTTCTTTATTTTTTAAGCGGTGATTTAAGATGAGACGACTGTTAGTGAAAGTAGAAAAATGCTCGACTTAAAATCTTTAGTTTAATTGTTTTAGCGGTGGCTTAAGCTGAGATACCGTTAGGTGAAAGTAGAAAAACGCTCGACTTATAATATTTTTCCTATTTTATTAAGTGGTGGCTTAAGCTCAGACTACTGTTAGGTGAATTGAAAAAAATGCTTTACTTATAATCTTTTTCCTAATTTCTTTACCGGTGACTGAAGCTCAGATTACTGTTAGATGAAATAGGAAAAATGCTTGACTTATAATATTTTTCATAATTTATTAAGTGGTGACTATTAAATTCCTTATAATAAATCAGTTAAGAACAACGGTGAACACAATCGGTGAACAACGAGTATAACTGTTTCGTTGATCAGAGCCGGTATCAAAAACAAAGGTGGATATTTGCCGGAGAACCTATGCCAACTCTTTGTTTCACCCAGCTAACTTGGTTCTCATGTTATCAACCTCTTAGGGATGATAAGGCTGAGTCTGCCTTGCCCAACCCGGTAACAGAACATTGGCCTGTGAGATGGAAGCAATACTCACTACCACATAGCCAATGGGCTTCTTATAGCCTAGGTATCGTTAAGCAAGACGGGAATATGCCTTACAACTTAATATATTTTTCCTAGTTCTTTGAGTGGTGACCATGAAATTCTTAAAAAAAAATCCATTTATTTCTAAAAATAAGAAATATCACGTGAGATATTATAACCAAGGCTTATTTAAAGCTCATATACCCTGTTTCACATTCAATGTTCATGATAAGTACTTATCCTCACAGTAAAAAATTACGTATATATTGCAAACAGAAAAATTTATTCAGAGGTATAAGTTAAACTAAAGTAAATACAGCGGGAGAGAGAACATACACGACTAGCTTTCCAGCTCTAAAACTAAACTTCCTAAACCAAATTTAAATAACCAAGAAATACCAAAGTACAAATCGTGCGAGCAACCGCACGGCTTTTGCTCGTATTGTCAGGTTTACAACTAGTACAATAATACAAATTCTTACACGTCCCCCCAAACAAAGCACAATCGTCACAGGAGTGACAGTGGGCGACCGCCAACCTTTTAACCATCTCCCTTAACTGATACCCTCGTGATTCTGTTCCTCCTTTAAAACACCACAGTTCCTCCGTGTCTTCAACTACCCTGGCCTTTTCTTCCTCTTGACGCTCAGTTTCTTCCTGTGCTCTAATTTTGGCTTCCTCTTCTTGCCTCAATCTTTCTTCTTCTTTAACTATTTCCAGAGCTTCTTGCATAGCTGCAATCGTCTTCTTTCCAGGTATTTTGTTATCCTTTTTGTCATACTTCCCGCCATTTTTCTTCTTCTTTTTCCCATCACCCTCTTCTGCTTCCTCGTTATCATCTTCAGCAGGTTCCTCTTCAGCAGCCTGAGGAATAGGAGGAGCCTCTTCCTTTTGTTCTGTAGGCTCTGATTTCTTTTCCGATGCAGTTTGTTCAAATTGGGCTTGCTTTTTCAGTTTTTCTCTCTCTTTCTTGTTTTTCTTCTTCTGAGCAGCAGTTCTTACAGTGGTTGAAGATTCTGCATCTCCCTTCCCATCTTTAAGAGTCTCATCTACTTCTACTGAAGTTTTCTTCTTCTTTTCCTTTTTATCTGGTTTCGGGGCTTCTGCGGTAGGTTTTTCTCCAGGTTTATCCTCAGCTTTCTCTGCTGGTGGCTGAGCAGGTTTCTCAGGTGCCTTGCCATGAGCTTCTATTCCAACTTCTTCCACTTCAGTTTTTCCTATTCCAACTTCCTTTGCTTCATATTCTTCTACTTCAACTTTCTCTGCTTCAACCTCCCGATCCAATTGCTCTCCCGATCCAATCTTGTTCAGCTCAGTTTCCCGAACCAAAATCCACTTCTTCCGTTCATCTTCCCAATCCAATTTCCTCTTCCTCAGTTTAGCTTCTAACCTGAGTTCTTCTAACTTATAATCCGATTCCCACTTCCTCAGTCCAGCTTCTAACCTGAGGTCTTCTAACTTATAACTTCTGAGTCGCTCGTAAGTCCACGTCTTCAGCTGATCTTCCCGATACCACTCCGACCTTGTCCGTCGTTCAGCTTCCCAATCCGATTTCCACTCTTCCCAATCCGATCTCCACTTCTTCAGTTCAGCTTCTAACCTGAGTTCTTCTAACTCATGCTCCCTTTCCGCCTTCTTTTCCTCGTGCTCCCTTTCTGCCTTCTTTTCCTCGCGCTCCCTTTCCTCCTTCTCCCTTCGCTGCTTCACAATGGTTAACAGCATGACCTCTGTCTTCTTTTCCTCATAGTCCACGCTTGAAGTAATTAATTTCTTCAATTTTACGAATATTGGATTCGGGCCAGGGTCCAATCCCAACTCTCTGGTGAGACTAATTAAATCCTCTTTCCAATACGAACAGAGGAAAGCCATGGCTCCTAGCAACCCGAATTTCAATTGGCGTATCCTTCAAGCTGGTCAAAACTCAACCTCTGGCCTGATGGCCTCTCTATCTCTTGTCCGGGGCGGACACTCCTCAAAACTCTGGCCGGATGGCCTCTCTTCCAGTGCCGGGGCGGCACTATTCACCAAGTGTTCGGGCTGAACACTTAAACGAGCCGAATGGCTCCAAAATCGCTGTGTCGGATGACACTCTCCTCGTCTGGGCGACGAATATCTCAGGCCGGATGACCTCTCTTCCAGTGCCGGGGCGGCACTATCCACTAAGTGTTCGGCTGAACCCTTAACCGAGCCGGATGGCTCCAACACCCAGTGTCGGATGACACTCTCCTTCGTACAGTTTCATATCCATCTCTCTCCCGATCCTACCGACTGCGCCAGTAAAAAATTAAGTATATTGCAAACAGAAAAATTTATTCAGAGGTATAAGTTAAACTAAAGTAAATACAGCGGGAGATAGAACATACACGACTAGCTTTCCAACTCTAAAACTAAACTTCCTAAAACAAATTTAAATAACCAAGAAATACCAAAGTACAAATCGTGCGAGCAACCGCACGGCTTTTGCTCGTATTGTCAGGTTTACAACTAGTACAATAATACAAATTCTTACACTCACCGAGGAAAATTGCATAGGAAATCGGAGGAGAAATTAGTAAAACGACGCTTCAAACTTGTCATTTTGGATGATCCCTCCAAAATGAAGATCGAAAGTGAAAAGTCTAAATGAGACTTTGGGGTGTTCATCTTTGAAGAATCATCCAATGTTGAAAGTGTAAATTGTCATTTCACTCTTAACTCCTCCAATTTTCCTGTTCACAGGAGTGAATCACTTATGTTGAACATCAAAAGTGAACGAAACTGTTTAAGTAACAGAATGGTTGACAGCCGATAGGTAGTTTAACGAAAGAAAAATATGCTAAACTTAAAATCTTTTTCATAGTTTTTAAAGTGGTGAATATGTATCACGTTATGTGTTAAAATAAAATACCAGAACCTTTTCAAACTGATATTATAAAATGTAACAGATCCACTTAATAGCAGTTTTAGTTTAATTATAATCACTCTGTAATTAACAAGATAGGGAAAGGATGAAAAAAATAACTCTAAAAGGATAAGTACAGCTCTGAAACTAAAACCTCAAACTTCAAAACATTACGATAAGTAAAAAATTGAAACTTACCTACTGGAAATAGATAGAAATAAAGAGATACCTACATGGGCTTCACTGCAGATCTTCAAAAGATTATTCGAAATTGGACCGACAATCAAATCCTTTCGTTCACAATTTTTTTATAAATGTTGTCAGATTTGTGCTGAATGCGTAAGGGGTTGTTTTTCGTAAGTAAGGTGCAGACACGCTAATAAAAATAGTTTAGAAGTTTATTTACAAAGAATTTAGAATAACTATTTACAAACTATTACCAACCGTTTAAATACATCTTCATATAATCGTTTTCGTCATAACCCATCTCTCTTTCCTCCTTTTCCACACTTCTCACTCACCTCGCGTTTGGTGCTGTGGGTTTTTTTCCAGCATTTTACCCTCGCGCTTGCCGGTATGACAAATATTTTTTTAATTATCATTATTAATTTATTTTCTAAAATTACACTGCATAATATTTACTGATATGCAATTACGAAATAGTTTTACAACAACACAATTACAACCAAACAATTCATTAATTACATAATAGTAGCTAAAAATATAAAAATGAAAGGCTTGTGCTACAACTGCAAAAGGCAAGTAAAAAAATAAGCATCGGTGCAACTGCTTTTTAAAACCCTCATGTTGCCAACTACGAACTCAAAAGTTCCACATCTCCCCTGTTACAATAATGGATCACCACAAGGCGAACAACCCTACTAAAGAACAACCCATGTTCAACAACACACAATACGTCCCCCTTTCTTTCATTCCATTTAAAACGTCAGAAATCCAACTTGTCATCATCGAAAGAGAGAGAAAACGAAGCGCTTCGTTTATGTCCCTCTATCGCTTTAAAAGCATTTATCGAACTCTTTTCCTGCCAGTAACTCATCTTCCCGGATCGAGTGCTCTGGCTGTATTATTAGGGCCCTTTTCAAACTAGTGTCACTTCCTCTAATGAATTTAGCGGCAGCTCTACACTTCAAACAGCCGCCTTCAAACGCGCTGTTCAAGAGTAATAGAGTGGGATCCCCCTAAGGTAAATATATCTAGGTAATTTAATTACAGAAACGCGAAGCCGGGAGTGCTTTTTTTTATTCCCCTTCACATTAGTAGTAGAGAGGGTCCTTCTGATGCATTCTCTTCGGAGTGGTTTTGAAACAATGGAATGGGGGAGTAGAGAAAATATCAATTAATAGCTAAAAGTGAATTAGGAACTTGCTTTGGGGAGGTGGACTTTTATAAATACTCGATACATTTCTTTTGTGTGTGTTGTGTTGGTTTAATTACTTTGTAATTTCTCCCTATTAATGGAAAACAGCTTAAAAATTTTCCGTTTAGGATTTCGTTTGTTTTAAGGTTGCACTTAAATATCAATTAAAATCCCCAATGGTAAAAGGTGAAGGGAATTGGATAATGTCATAAGCAGTAATAAGCAGCTTATTTAGTTTATTATCCATGCATCTTACGTAATTATGGCATATTTCGTTTCTTTCGTATTGAGCGTAACCTCGATATCTCAAAACCGAAGGGACCCGAAAAGAATTTCGAAATAGCGAGTTTTCGAGATGACAAGAAAAAATTGGAAAATACTTAATTTCGAGGGGGATATCTTTTTTAGAAATATCGAAGTTCGAGATAACGAGGGTATACTGTATAGTGAATAAACACCAATATTTGATTCTACTGTTTCATACAAAGTTGTAGTGCAATACATAATTTTACTGTAGAACTAACCTGCAAATATTAATTTTATTAAACATTAACAAATAACATTGTATAAACTAACTATGTTGAGATTTTATAGAATACTTCATTGGATAATACACCGTAATTGCTTTTTTAAATTTAGTCTTACATCAATTTTAATAGGAATATTAAAGAAGTTATAAATATTTGAAATTGTATGTATATTAAATTAATGATGACCAAATTCCAGTCACGACGGAGTTAAAGGAATTGTTTTCCTATAGTATTTACGTAGTAAATAATTATTAGATCCTGTATTTTCACTATATTGTGCAAATGAGAATATATTACATTGCATTATTAGTTCAAGGATAAACAAGATGGTTTAAGAAATCCTCCCTAACTCTGCTCAGACAGATATTTAGCGAGAAGTACATAAAAAATGCCAAAAGAGCTATACCTCTACGACTCATTGTTTTCGAGAAAATCGAGGCAGAAAAAGATGAAGTTATAATCCGGTTTTCGCTGAAACATTTCTTTGAAAAATGTGAATATGGTTACTCAGACATGTTTTGCTCACTAAAATATTAAAAATAAATGTTACGCATGCATGCGTACACCGTGGAATGAAATAATTCGGATTTCATAACACTTTTTTTAAAAAATAGTAGTCTTCATAGATGTATAGTTCTATACTACATCTATAGTATATTCTACACAAGACTCTTTCTGCGCAGAGTTAGATCAGGTTTGTAGAAATACCCTGTATCTCATGGAAAAACATGAATTCGTTACTCTATATTACCATTCAGTAGAAATTTGATCAACTTTTTCCACCCAAAAAATGCTTACCAACGATTAAATAGACTAGCCACGAAATTTTTCATTTGGTGCAACCTCATCGGTGAGATTTCCTGTTGAAAACCCCCATAGCAAGAGAATGATAATATCATGACTTTTTACTTCATTTCAAACCCCAATACGTAATCAATCGCTCAAAACACTTATTTTTTAAAAAAAAGGACAGAAAATTTTCATGATCGAAATACCCCTTATAGAAATACAGTCACCACTAATTTTTTCAAATAAAAATCTCCCAACTATACCCATGAGTACGAAAAAGATTTTTTTTTTTTCATTAAAAAAACCTGCAATACTCGAAGATGCTTTAAGTATCTCCCGATTCCTTCGAAATAATCAAACATTGTGTTATTTCCTTCGCCAGGGCGCTCACTCCCCAAATGGAACATCTTGCGGCTTCAAAAGATTAAAGTTACATGCATCGGAATCTATCTCCCGTCCTATCTTTCATCGCTACTGCCATGTTTGAAGGTCTGCTCCATCAAAAGAAGATTTCAGACAATTTTGTTGCCGTCTTTCCGAAGCTATTGGACCCATCCTTTTACAAGGGATTTTTTTTTTGCTTATTTCCCCCATTCATATTCAAATAACCGCCACGTCTTACAAAAGATTTCCCTACCGATGAGAGAGGTTCCGCTTTTTTTCCCTCCAAAAAAAAGGAATATACTACGTACACCCCCCGAATATATGCTTCGTTTTTTGTCATTGAAGCCTAATAATATACGAATGGGCAGATAGTAATAAAACTATCCGTTTCCTGAGTTTATTTTCTCACCGGTGTGACTCAATGGGGTTTCATGTGATCTGAAACACAATGAAGCATCCGCTCATGCGTTGAAGATTTGCTAGGAATCCTCAGTATAAAAGTGGTACAAGTCCAAACCATACAAATTTAAATTAACATGGATTCTGATTCATTCCAAGATACTTTACCTATACTTGGCACTATACCGTCACTAACAAACAAAGTAGTTATCCTATCGTGATATCTGAATTTTGAGGGAAATGAAGAACGTCAATTTATTATATATTTAGTTTGCTAAACCCATGTATGTATAGCGTCTTTTTATCACGATTTGCGTACTGAAACTCCTCCTAGCAACCCAACAGGCTTTGCGTTTACCCATTTTCTCCTTTCGTGTAGTGACGTAATGGGTTCAGGAAACGTTGCTGTCGAGTATGGTGTAGTAGTTGACAAAGTCAAAGCTCAATGATTGGCCCGTAAGAGCTACCTAAAAATGTCTTCATAGGATTAACACATAGAAAATCTTCAATTACTCAAAACTACGTTCAGCGGACTTATGCCCCTTTCATTCTATCCATATCATATATGAGATGTGTTGCTGCTTTGAAACTATGTGTTCGAATATACCATTATGCAGCATTGATGTTCTTGGATTCGCTACCAGTGTTACGATTTTTGAAAGGTGCGCCAGGTTTAAAGGGCTGGCGTTCAGTTTGAGATTGCTTTTGAGCGGCAAAAATGGTGGACGTAAACTATTTACATATAATTTCTTTCCTTATGACTTCGTTATAAAAATGTTGGATGAAATCCGTATTGCACCGTGCCTTGGAAATTCATACGATCCACGAAGCTATTCTGATTTGTATTTTGAGTTGAGGAGTGTTGTAGATTCACTAGTACTATAGAGAATTTTCAATCACATGACTCGGACCTAACAACTGCCTTAGCAACGGAAAAGTTACAGTTTTTTTTGCCCTACAGAGGTTAACAGTTACAGAAAATGACTTGCCGTGGAATTCTTCTATTGGAGAATTTGCAATCACGTGATAACATACCTAAAAACTGCCTTAGCAACAGATAAACAACGGCCTTAGCAACAGTTCTAAGCCCTACAGAAGGTACACAGTTAAAAGAAAATAACCGGTTGTGACGTCACCTGAAAACACTCTATTACTGGATTCACTAGTCTTACTCAAATAGTAACTTAACTTTGACTTCTCGGTCATTTTAAACTTTATTTTACGAATGTTTTCGAAAATCTCCCATGCAAAAATGGTTGCCATTGCCTCCGAGGAGGTTGGACTTCTGCCTGTTGGTCCACGGAAGGTATTTTATTTCCCTTCTACCACCCATTCGGGATAATAACATCAAGCAGATAGTCAGCTGTGTATTGTATACACATGGATACATTTAGAGCTCCCGTTAGTTAGAACCAACCAACCAACGAATGTTTTGAACTGAATACCCAAATTCAAAGAGTTGTCCCCTCGTTGAAAGAGTTAACTGAAGAGTATAAAAAATATTTCTTTGAAATGGATTTTTTGCATCTATCATAAAATATTCCCTCTAAAAAACCCATAATCCATAATATATCCTCTAAAACTCATAATATATCCTCTAAAAAACACATTTCAACATGGGTCTCATTCATATCTGCTATGAATTTCCTCAATTTAGGGGTATTTAATCTTAATAAGATTATTATACGAACTAAAATAAATGGTTTCGTATTTTTCTGCCCCGCCCACCTTCCCTTGTCTTGGTTCTTAAATTCCTTTGTCGGATGACCGATTCTAGAGAGTTGTAGGGGGAAATTGACATTGTTTAATCTAGCTCTTTCAAAAAAAGTCATGCTATTAGTCAAAAAATAATAGATTTCCCCCTTGTACTCTATTTCATCCTTTGAACCCCCAAAGCTGAGTTATGCTTCCCAAGATAGGCACCAAGAGCGTCCCCATTCACATTTTTCAGTTCTGAAAAGCTTTTAAACTAAATAATTACTCTTTTTCTCAATAAAATATAATTTAAACTTTTTTTTCTGCCCCACACATTACCCCCGGTCTAGAATGAAAGTTATTTACTGCTGCATCACCCTTCCTAATCGCAGGTACCAGATATCTACCATGGTATTTCGTATTGTTAAGTGTATGAAGGTAAAAATTAGCCTGAAATGTGTGCTCCTTCATGAGGAAAAATAAGTTTTTAAACGACTAAAAAGTTAAGAATTTCCCTTTATTTTTTTCTACATCTTTTCGAACCTATTTGAAGTGGAAGAACCGTTCGAAATTCGGTTCTATGCCTTTTTCCCTTCTTTGGGGACAATTTAGAAAACATTCAACCGCAGTTGGTGTAGAAAATAATTTTTTTTTGATTAGATATTGCTGATTTTCGTGTTTTTTTCTCTGCCCCTCCCCCTATCCCTAGTGAGCGTTGCCAGATTTCTACTATCGCAATTCTTTCTCGCCCAAAGGTAAGGAAAAGAATGACACCTTTCATTACATTTATTTGTGACTATTAACACGAACCTCAGAGGAAATAGGTAAGCAAATAATTACATTCGATTTTATCCTTCTACTCCCCCGGCTGGTGTGAATGGATTCTTTCCAAACTCTAGGATCGGATACTCCTCCTTTACCACTCTTGTGTTATGGGGCGTTTAACCGAATTGAAAAAATAAAAGGAACCATTTTGACTACAAATAACGCAAAATTGGAACTGGTCGATTTTCTACTTCTGCGCCTTTCGCAATCCCCAGTCGCAGACCCGAAGTGTCCACCATGGCGATTCGTAAACTACAGATTCTTAGGCACAAAATGGCTCTATTCACTAAGCATAATCACGAAAAAGCACACGAAGCCCATTTTTGTGAAGTTAGAAAACTGACTATATAAAATACGAAATTTCAAGGAAAAATTTGCGATTTTTCTTTTATTTGAAATTTTAAGGTTTTAAGTGCACCCCTAAAAAAACCTATTTTATTCATTTTATTTTAGTTTAGTTTCACTTTAACTTTCTTAAATAAGCTAAAAATTACTTAAAAAAAACTAATTTATATTATATGAATAAAGAGTATCCATATCATGATATCTTGTATTCATATAAAATAAATTATAAGTATTAATAGTTTAATAATTATTAATAGATATTATGTGATTACAAAAGTTTATTTTTGAAACATTTTACACAAATCAGAACAATATCATGCAAATGGTAGTTTTATTTTAGTTAAAAGATTTAAATTAATATAATTTGAAAATTTGTAACTCTTATAAGTCTGATTTTAAATTTTATTCCTTCTGATTAGATTATATTTGCCAAGTTAAGCTAAAAATAATTTCCGAATTTCTATGAATCGTATTACTAAACCACCAAAAATCAATACTTACAACTCTTGCGCTGTACGTTATTAACTAATTTTTAACATCAATACATATTGTAGAATGAAATATTTTCATCAACTTAACGTGATACTAATAAAGTTTCATACAAGTAAGCGCATTTGAAAATAAAATTATGCACAAAATGAAGTCTGAGCTCTGCTAACTTTTTTTTCTGAGAATAATAAATAAGTAAGACAATGATTTTTAAAACAGGATTCAAAATTGACTTAAAAATATCCTTTAACTCGACATTTATTACCTCGGAAAAAAAATTAAAAGTTTCTTAAGATTCACCAAATCAAAATGACATGTCACAACAAGCATTGTAATATATAACGTATCAAAAGAACCACCAAAAAAATCTCGCTTCAAAAAAGAAGAAACTTATTATTTTCTTCTCCGGCGTAAAAAATAAGAACCGACGTTCAATGGAATGTCATTACTTTTGAATCACGCAGTCGTCTTTTCCGCTCCTTTTTTTTATTTATGCATTGCTTAAACAAGTGGGTTTTCTGGGTTCCATTAAGATATAGCGAAGACAATATAAAATCACTTAACATCCGGAACCGTCGTACCTCAAATTTCACGCGGCAAATTGTGATTGCAATACGAGATGTGCTACTTCTTGCTTGTGCAGACTTTGAGGCTCTTCCTTGCTTGCTTCTTTCTCCAGTTTCCCCTCCTCCGAAAAATAAAAAGTAAAGAAAGCTGCAACGTGAGGAACTTATGCGACAAAAATCGAAATAAAAAGTGGTGATTTCGGGAAATTCGATGAAATTTTTTGAAATCCGACCTCTCTCTCCTCAGGAGCAAAATTGACGCAGCGAAATGTTCGGAACTGATTATCTAACCCACGAAAGATATATGAGTCAGTGTTATGTTCGATAGCAATAATTAAAAATTTCCCCAATCTTCGATTCCGGGCATTCATTCATTTGTAAAAGAGGAATCGCATTTCTTGGGAGAACATTTCACCTCTCGGACTTTTATTTTTTAGTTTAGTATTTTTTAAAAAAAAAAGTGAGGTATTAAACTTGATTACTTGACTTTTTTTATGGTGTAACGCGAACTTAAATTTCGATATTCAATTCGCGACGAGTGGATAAAGTTTGAAATGGAATGTAAAGATAACAGGACTTATCGGATCTAAACCTTTCTAATTAAAACATAATACAAGTAGATTTTGGTTATATATTTATTCTAAATTTTGGTTCAAATGTACTTTTCAATTTCAAAGTAAACTTCTACGTTAAGTAAACTACCAAATTATATTGTAAACCATGCCATATTATATTGTATTCAGATGTAATGTATAGAACATTTCAATTAAATAAGCAAACTAGGCAAGATTACTTTTAGGGTTTTTATCCTAAGCATTGTTTTTCCAGTAAATGGTAATAAGATAAAAACACTTACATCCTGTAGCCAGAAAAACTCCCTTGAATTAAGTGGAATTTAGGGGGATATGTATCGGAGAAGTAAATCATGCACCTAAATCCTAAATTTCAATAGACAAAAATATTTATGTATTAGGCTGACACTTACTTATTTCGCTTTAGATTCTTTCTATTTTTGAAAGTTGTGCTATAAACTGAAAAAAAAAATTATTTTTTCTTCACTCTATACCTAGTGGAGGATTGACCCCATTAGCACTCATTGAACTGATTTAAAAAAACTTTTATTGATCTTAATTTATAATTCAATTTCTATTACCTAAATCTCGCTATTTAATTGTATATTTACACGTAAGAAAGTATTGACTCCGTTCACATTTATTAACTTACTTTAATAACTTAGTTATACTGGTTTATGAAACACATGATTTTGTACGATACTGGAACTAGTACAATACCTGCTCCAATATATACTGGCACCAGTACTATACTGGTTCCAGTATCATACTGGATCCGGTGTTTCATGAGCCGGTTTAATTTTTTTTATACCAGAAAATTTTTTCCAATAGGGAGGATTTCATAATGTTAATTTGATCTTGTGTATGTATAATCCTAATTTTTATATCGTAACCAGTTCTAATATATCAGATTCAGAGTAGAATACCAGTTTATGAAACTACGATATTACCATACTGGGAACCTGAATCATACTGGGAGTCTATACCGGTTTATGAAACCCTGGTTCCAATACTGGTAATTTGTACCAGTTAATGAAATACCATTATCATATTGGTAATATTTCATACCAGAACCGATATCATACTGGTAATATTTCATACCAGAACTGGTATCATACTGGTGATATTTCATACCAGAACTGGTATCATACTGGTAATATTTCATACCAGAACCGATATCATACTGGTAACCTATATCATACCGGTATCATACCAGTAATGCATATCATATCGGTTTATGAAACACCGGTACTGGTATCATACTGGTAATCTGTATACAGGTAACATACTGGGAATTTTGATACCAGTACCGGTGTTTCATAAACCGATATAATTTTTTTATACCTGTAATAATTTTCCAATAGGGTTTCTTTCTGTTTTTAAGCTGTGAGCTGATGTACCTAAAACGAGTATATTGCCATGAATTTCTCGTTTAAAAGGTTTAATTCTTAAATTTTAAAGAATTTATCTTATAGTAACATTATAAATTCCCTGTTACTACCTGTTTTCATGAAAAAATTTAAATTGTAGTAGGAATTTGTACTGAAATTAATGGAATTTTTAATTCTAGGGGCTGCAGTCCCATAGTCCTTCTCCCTGGATTACCCCTTGTATAAACTTGTATACCTTCGAGTAACATATTTGTCAGTAAAAAGGAAAAACAATATCCCCAGATTTATTGTTACGCTCTTGTTATGCCTACGCAGAAAAGGTTCTTTGCGCATTTGTTTAAAAGTGCAACATAATATTCAACGTTACACACTCCTCAAACTTTTAAGCGGTATCTGATATTATTTCTCATACCTATATTCAAACTAAAAGCTAGTATTTCACTTATCTACCAACCCTTTATGCGAAACGAGCAGAGTTACAACGAAGAAGAAGAAAAAAAAATAAGACCTATCATTAAAGAGCTCCACAACAAGCATGGCAACCGAAACTTTCCATGTGTAGCAAGAGTGGAGCACCAAAAAAAACCATAAGTCAACCTTAGAGATAGAGTTCTACCTACAACCCAAACTCGCTCTACCGACTAAAAAACCGACACAAGAGTTTATATCTACGAGAGGAGAACACAGTCATATTTCCCCCACTCCTGTTGTGTAAAACCAAAAAAAAAAAAATATATGAAGAGAATAATATACCACTTTTCCTGCTGAAACGATGTCCCCCTAAAAAAGAAAGGGTCGAGGAAAATGGAATCAGAAGAGCTTGGGGGAGTGCAGACCGGAAAAATCAGGAAATTCTAAACCCCCGTTGCCCCCTCCCCCACTCTCGCAGATCATTGGAGCGGCAAATATTTCAATTCCACATTATTGACATGGAAGCTACAGAAAAACGAGAAACGCGTGTTGCTTGGGATCTAGTTGCTCGGCTTGTCAATCAGGTCGGTCGCCATGGAGACGGAATTCAAGATGGCGGCTGCCGAGGCTCTTTATAAACCCGGGGAGGGTTATTATCAGTCTCGCTCTCCTTTCAGAATTCGTGGGGGACTCGAAACTGTGAGGTTAGTAGACTTATGAGAGCTCAGATCATAGAATTTTTTGGGATTCTATAAAAGGGGGAAACGTGAAATTGCGGTGCCGTTTGACGGAATTTCGAGAGATGAGCGGTGTGGATTATTACAATGCATATATGATGAGAAATTTTGTGAAACTTCAAAGATTTATTGCGGCGGTTTTTGAGGAGTTTTAAGCCACATGTTTCTCGAATGATTGTAAATGATGGTGGGAGCTTTAATAAAACCCTTCGGTGTGTTTTTCGACAATGGAAAATAGAGATTTGAAATTTCTCGTGTATGTAGTCTTTCTTTGACGGAATGCCGAAATGGTTTGGGTAAAAACGCACTCTTGTTCGTAAATTGCTTTTTTTTTTTTTTGGTATTAGTAAAATGTTTCCATGGTTCTTTTACATTTAAATCGCTTCAGATAACACTTTGACAGTTAGGCTGGGCGCGCACGAGTGACTAAAGTCACGGCGACCAGGATTACTAGTATCAAAAATATCACTAGAAAACAATGGATCTCTATGAAGAAATTCTTGGCAATCGGCCAACTGTCACGTCGCCTAGTGCGCGCACTCTTCAATCACTCTTCAAATGTTTCAATAGCCAAAGCACCAATTTTGTCTTTGTCACCGTGACAAAAGTCGCCCGTGCGCGCTCGCCCTTAGGTTAGTATAATAAAATTATTAACGGTTTTTATAATTAAGGTAAATACTACTCAGTACTTATACTACTTATACTAGTAAATACTACTCAGGTGATATAAAACTACTTAAAAGTTTTGATGAAAAAAAGGTGGTCATGAGGTTAAATGGTATATTAATAAAGATTTAAACGTCACTAAGATTTATTTTAGACACTGAAAAAGGAAATATTTCCAAAAGCCAAGTTTTGAGAAAATCGAAAAAAAAACTGCATATAAGAGAGTGTTTTCAGGTGACGTCACAACCGGTTATTTTCTTTTAACTGTGTATCTTCTGTAGGGCTTTTAACTGTTGCTAAGGCAATTGTTTATCTGTTGCTAAGACGGTTTTTAGGTATGGGATCACGTGATTGCAAATGCTCCAATAGAAGAATTCCACCTCTAGTCATTTTCTGTAACTCTTAACCTCTGTGGGGCAAAAAAAAACTGTAACATCTTCTGTTGCTAAGGCCGTTGTTAGGTCCGAGTCATGTGATTGAAAATGCTCTAGTAATGGAATTTTTATTGTATAACCACAAAATTTGTACTGGAAATTCAGGATCCTGTACAGAATAATTATCTAAAAAATATAAGCATGTTAAAAAATATTTTCCAGTTGAAAAAAGGTGATGGACTTATTCCCTTTTATGAAATTTCTGATCGAAAAAATCTTAAAAACCATATTAATCGACAACTTAATTATATTTCTGCTTGGTTCACAGCACTAAAGTGTAATATAAAAAGACTAAGATGAAATAAAATTAAAAATTATTATGAAACTGAGTCATTAAGGCACTATCAATGGAGTAAGTCCAAATGGATCCAAACATCTATCGGATAAAAAAAAAGAGAATACACTTTTAAATTACTAAAATCAAATTTTGTTTTACTTTAGTTTAAAGTACAAATAATAAGAAAAGAAAGACATATTAAATGTAATAAAAAATGCAATGAATGTACTACATAGATTTCAACAAACCAAAGGGCTATATCTACCGATAGAGGGTAGTTACTTTTTCCTCTCTACACTCCTGTCTAGAGCAAAGCTTGAAGATGATTTTTTTTAGCGCAAGTCAATTTGCCATTTGTTGAATTTCTTCCCTTTTTTAAACTGGTGATTCAAATCAAAATCTGTTCCCAACATACAACCATACAACACTTCAGTTAGAGTAACAAAAGACCTAAAGTACTACCTACTAATGCAATACTTACTTCAACGGGTTTAATTAAACTAGTACAAACAATAAAACCTCGGGAGCACTTACATATACCCAAACTTCAACGTAAAAATAATCCTCTTTAGTTTCGGAACGAAACGCATCATCTAGCAAACCAAAAGATCAACAGGCTTCCCCCCCCCCTATCAGTTTCACCTCAAAAATATCTAACCGCATTCCATCGGAGAGATTCAGCAGCGGGAATTAAATAAAATAAATTGTGTTTGGGAGGCTCGCCGGATCTGTTAATGGCTTAAAACAACGTGAAATTACTTTAATGTCGCTACCGATTGCCTCGGGGATTACACGGAGCTTACAGCAATGAAGACGCGTCTAAGTGCCCATTAGTCTTCCTCTCTGTTTCAAAGGTAGCCGGCTCTTCTGTCTCTTTTTGTCGTAATTAAAATGCCTGTGATCGGATGGATGTAGTGTAGTACTGCCTCCATTTAGCGGAGGTTTCGAATTTGGGCAGCGTGCCACTTGTAGTGCTGCAAGACCAGACTGTTGCGGTCTTAAGGCGGATTGACACGCAGAGATTGGAGCGACGTGGATGTCATGGGGAAATCACCTATCACTTTCCTCATCAATCTGGTCCTGCTATTGGTTCTTAGCACTGTGACGTAGTAGCTACGTCATCTTTTATAGCAAGGGTTTGAATTTAATATCTAGTGGCCGTTCAAATATTACGTAAGCATCTAAGGGGGATGGGGTTTTCTCTTTGCTTATTTTTTCTTACAAGGGGGGGGAGGGAGTATGAATGATGCTTACGTAATATGTTTAAAAAAACACTGCATTTTTAAAAATCACTTTTTTCATGCATAAATATTTTCAAAATAAATTCAACCTAAAATAGGATTTCACAAAAAAATTAAAATAGGAAAAAATTTTCAAGTATTTTGATTTTTCCGGGAGGCGGACAGTTTTCATACGTAATTATTGTGGGGGGTTGCGGTTTGCTTACCTTTGCTGACAAGGGAGGAGGGGGGGGGTTAAAAATGACCAAAAACATGCTTACTTAATATTTGAAACGTCCCTTACGCTTGATCACAAAAACCGGGTTTAATTATTAATTTAATAATTAATCATTCACACCTTTCTAAAACCACCGATTTAACTTTTTGAAGATAGATTCTCTTTGGTATTTTTCGAAACAATCGAGGTATCTCTCCGTTGGCAATTTGGCGACCTTTTCCACGACTAAAATGGTTTTTATTTTTTGGTACGAAAAATAAAACTAAAAAAATTTTAATATTATTTTGAGTTTTTCAGTCTCCATAATTATCAATTTCAAACCATGATTTGCAGGGATTTTATGGGGAAGTTTCGAGCAGTCGCATCGCTCGCATCGCTGCTTGTAAATCCACCCTTAGACGAAAGAAGAGTTTGTTAAGTGCAGGTGAGTGTGGATGTGTTGCAAAGCACGTGGAGGAATCACTGCAGGATTTGCTACTACTTTGAAGGATTTTTCTACTGATTGCACAGATACATTTATGGTATTAAGGGTCAATTAGGGAAGGGAAGGATCCAGAGAGTATTAGAAAAGGAAGATATACCTCCTAGAATACTTAAGAAAGGGAGTGGATAAAATAAAATGGCATGCGGTATTGTTTTATTTAATATTATTTGTTATGCACAGGGCTCTCCCACTCAATACATGTTTTGTAGAAATAGCCTCGAACCCCGTATGTTTGGTAAATTTAGCCTGGTTAAAAAGTGTGCATTGTGTTCGATTGTGTTGTGTTTTGAATAGTTGACGTGCTTGTGGGTGTTGTAAAGAAACAAGGGTCCATAAAATATGTGGCAAATGTTTTTGAAAAGTTTCCCTCAGAAACTCACACAGACATTATTTTTTTAAGTTGTAAAATGCATTCAAGGCATATCACCCTTTAGCATTTTGATGTAGAAAATTATTAGTCTGCAGAGGGGGTAATAGGAAATTTAAATGACGTACTGACAGAGTTTTCTTTTACCTCAGAAATACGTATACGCTCCAGTATACGAAAATAATATACAGAAATAAGCCAGTTCTGTCAGTCATTTGAAAGTTTAAAATGTTAATAATTAAAAGGAACTTTTTCCGGGCTTGTTGGAATGTTAAATAATGTTTTAAATGTTAAATAATAGCTAACATGCCCTATAAACTAAAATCGAATAATAATACGAGCATTATTCTTCCATTAAGCCTTATGTGACTGTAATCTTTGTAGGATCTTTACTGTAAAAAATTAACACAAATTGGTTCAAGCGGGCGTTCCTATCTATAAACTTTGTATTTTATGTATCTTTTTACTCTTTTTTACATTAAAAACAAGCTTGGTTTATGAATTCCAATATAAATTGATATCTTAACTACAATTTAAATCGTAGTTACATAATTTTTGTTTGTTATGACAAAAACTCATTAGTAACTTTTATCTTTTGGACAAAAGTGGAGATGATTTTCTAAAACCATCAATTTAAAATAAATTAGTAAATTATTAACTTTTAACTTTAAGATAAATCTTTAGAAACCTTTTTAGAAAATCCTTGTCAATTCATTTCTTCTTACCCTATTGGAAAAAATTTCCCAGTGTTCCATAAACCAGTATCAAATCATACTGGATCCAGTATCATTTATACTGGTTCCAGTATCATTTATACTATATCCAGTATCATTTATACTGGATCCAGTATAATTTGATACTGGTTTATGGAACACTGGGAAAATTTTTCCAATAGGGTACAGTTAAATTTAATAAAGATATTTTCAGTATGTGTTCCATATTTATAAAGAAACTGCCAGAACCTAAAATTTACACAATGTCGTGATACTTATTTTCATTTAACATACAATATCAGCATTTTGATAGTTTACAAAAAAAGATTAAATGATTCACATCAACTATCATTTCATCACAAAAAAAAAAAAAAAACATTATCCGGAAAAATGTAACTCACCTTGCATAAAGAAACATTGCAAAAGAAAAAAAAATCATCCACCAATCCTAAATCACCATAAGGAAAATTAAACAACAAATTAAGTTTGTATTAAAACGTCCTCACACTCAGTGACACTCCATTGTGACACTCCACAGACGAATTCAAGATTCGAAAAAACTTTTCTCGACTTCTTTTTAACTTCTCTTTGCTCCAATAAAATCTTTTCTTTTTTTTTCTCTCTCTTCATCGCGGCTGTCCTTGGAGGCTGCTGGACAGAAAAAAAAAAGTTTCCGGACTTGCACCAGAAGTCACTTGAAATGAACTGATACGGCACTTTTCTGTTGTAATGAAGCCGCTTCGGTGACATTTCTTTCTTCCGTCACTTCAACTGTGTCTTCCGGTTTCAAATCTAGCGATTGAAGTTTATATCGCTTTGTGGCGCGTGCATGTTGGATCCTTAGGGTATAACTTTGTTGAGGTTGTGTTGTTCATAGCGAGGTCTAGAATAGAGTGATACCATGTGATCTTGGGAACTAGTTATTCAATATAAAGTTTTTCCCCGTAACTGGCAATTCATTATTGTTGCTATACTAGACAGCAACTTAAGTTGACTTTACGACGTCACTAATAGAGCATTCGCACATGACGTCACTTGGCGGACAAAAACAACGTTGCTAAGGCTGTTGTTAGGGGCGGGAACTAGAAGCATCCAATGGAAGCATTCGCACATGATGTCACTGGCGGGCAAAAACAACGTTGCTAAGGCCGTTGTTAGGCCGAGTCATGTGATTGAAAATGCTCTATAAACAAAGTACACTGCAAAAAATAATCGTAAAAAAACAGAAAAGATCTGGCAGCAAAAGTTGCCAGAGCTTTCCTTTCCACGGATTTTCTCTGTTGACTGAACTTTTTCTGTATGCTAACGCGATTGTTTCGCAACTTGAGGGAACTTATCCATTGGAAATATTCTATTTTTTTAACTACATATTGTCCCTCTACAGACTGGTGTCTCAATTTTTTCCTAACTTAGGAAATTTTAAAGGGTTATATCCCTAAATATTTTCGCAGAAAAAGTCGTTCATACAGAACAAGCTCAGTCAACAGAGAAATTCCGTGGAAAAGAAAGCTCTGGCAACTTTTGCTGCCAGAACTTTTCTGTTTTTTTACGATTATTTTTTGTAGTGTAGTTCCCATCGCGGTGCCTGAATTTTGAGTGAAATAAAGAACGTCAATAAAAATATGATTATTTTGTTAAAACCATGTAAGTATAGTGCTTTTCAATCACGATTTGCGTACAGAAACTTCTCCTAACAACCCAACAGGCTTTGTGTTTACAGATTTCTCCTTTCGCATTTGTAACGTACTGGGTTCAAGAAACGTTGCTGTCAAGTAGAGAAATGTAAATAAAAGTTTTAGTTTTTTGTTAATAGAGCCTTTTCACTCACATGACTCGGACCTAACAACCTCGCCCTTAGCATAGCCTCGGACAAATTTTATTCATTTTCCTAATAAGCTATTGAGAAGATTTCCACAATCAGTGTTAACGTTAACTGAACACACTGAAACTCAGGACGCAGTGCGAATCAATTTACCTAGACTCGGCGAGGAGTACTTTTACCTTGAAGGTACTTTTACGAAGACATACATTATAACCCCACACCTATGCAGACATATATAGAAATGACAAAGCTCTTAACTAAAAGGACGAGGGAGATAATTCAATCTTCTCCTATCCGTGCGGATAGAAAAGTTTTCGAAATCTATTAAAAGACAGAATGAATTAGAAAATTCTGCGATTCTTAAGAAAATATGATGACGGGAAATTGAATTTTTACAACTAAGTGGTGCCATTATTTTCTCAAGGAAGGAATAGCTACATTAGTGTATACGATAATGTGATTTAGTTCTTCTTCTGGCATTCTCATCAGAGCATACAGCTTTATTTGTTCCAGACATCACTCGCGGAAGCAATCTTTAGAAACATCCTATTATTATTCTGCATAATGTTAAAATTTACAAAAGCTAATTACATAAAGCAGTTTTCTGGAGATAATACAATGAGTTAGCCGGGCAATTCGATTCATTGGATTTTAAAAGGAGAAGGAGCGAAGAGGATGGATTGAAGTTGAGGTTTTCTTTATACGAGGTTCGATATTTTTAAATTGATAATGTAAGAAAATGAATGGATAATCATTAGAAAATTATATTATGTGTCTCAATATTAATAGTGAGAGTAAAATTATGTAGTAATATGAAGACATAACAAAATTAAATAAATGTAATGCGTAAAATTTAGTTTCAGAGGGTTAAATGTCTTAACTTTTATATAAATTTATTCACTTCAAATACTTTTAATAACATGTTTGTTTTTTATTGTAAAAGGAATTCATTCTTTGTTGCTTCATTTTTTTTTACATTTTAAATATTGTCTCTTTAAAAATGAATAAAATGAAATACGAAGTGAACTTTAATGGTAAAGGAGGAGTTTTTCGGACTGGACTGTAGGAATGCCACAAATATTAAACTTCACGTATAAATCAAATTCCATTTGGTCTCAGAGTACTTCTGAAATGCTGTGATATACATACAGTAATCAAATTCATATAAATTATATTATACAACGATATTCAAGTTTGATACATACCTAAGTACCTATCTATTTTGCTCATCTATAAATTATAGTTCATACATTCATTTAACAAAATACAAAAAGTCTTTTCATACAGATTTTAGAAATTTAAAGTTTTAGGTTTATGTGTATAGACTACATCCACGGAGGGCTTTCACCCCTAAATTTGTTTTATTATTTGTCTCGGTTGGTGCTCTATGCCCGAATACGGGTCTATAAAAATACAATCAACCAACCGCTATAAAAATACAATCAACCAACCATAAAGATTTTAGACGTATTTGTATATTAGAGTTTGAACTTTATTCAAAACATATTTTTTAAAAATATTAATTAAAAAGCGAAGTGGTTATTTCCACGACAGTTGAAGCATGCGTAGTAATAGGAGTTTGTTTACTACGTGTTTTATAACATTAAAATTATGTTATTGAACAATTCTGGCATCAGCACCGATGGCCTAGTGGCATAGAGTAGTAACCTAATAGAGCATTCGCACATGATGTCACTTGGAGGACAAAATCAACGTTGCTAAGGCTGTTGTTAGGGGCGGGACATAGAAGTATCCAATAGCAGTATTCGCACATGATGTCACTGGAGGAATAAAACAACGTTGCTAAGGCCGTTGTTAGGCAGAGTCATGTGATTGAAAATGCTCTATGGTCCCCGGTTAGATTCCAGGCTGCTACTTCTGAGTATTTTGCTTTTATTTAACTCGCAATTTTTCAGAAGTAGCGAGATTAGTTAGAGATGAGTTGTTACTTTCGTGGAAAATAACCAGCGCCATTAAAAAAAAATCGTTGTAACACGCTACCTATTCATTACAAGAAGCTCGATACTTACTCGAAGCCTTAAAATTGACACAATTCCACTGATGTCAGCACCCTTTTCCATCACAACCTTACCTTTCCAAACACTAAAAATGAAAGAAAAAAAAGGTTCACGCTGCTCAGATTTCATTACGAGACGCCTCGAGAAAAAAAAGAGTGTGAACCACATTACTTAGACCCCTCTCGGATCCCCGTACCTTCCAACACCCTACCTGCCTCTCCCAATTATCCCAGAGAGTCAAGAGAATCTGGAGAGTCAAATATGACCTATAAAAATTTCAATCCTTTCCCTTCCTTTTTTCCAGTACCCATCATTCATCGGGGCAAAAGAAGCCCCTCACAGATGCAAAATTCTTATTTAATTCCGATGCTCAATATCGCCTGCACTACTTCTCCTCCAAGGCCCCAGGATCAATCCCCAGCGGATAACAAAGTGAGGCTAAATGCATAAGATATCTCCCGGCAACTTGGGCGACATCAAAGATAGTGATATCAGTAACAGTAAATTGAATTTGCACTTTGTCGCAATTCGTCGGTACTTCTCAGTGGTCCTTTCCCCCCCCTCCCGTTCAGAGGGAGAACGACCTAAGTCCCAATCGGCTGTGTGTGGATGTGGATATCCTATTGCCTATTTTAAAGGAGCTGCTGGAATTAGATTTAGTACCTCCTCTCTTTTAAAACAGGGGAAATGTAGAGAGATGTTTTTTTTTCACTCTTGGATTGACTTTCTACTTATAGCTTTTGTTTTTTACTTTAAGTTGGAGTTAAAATTTTTGATGCAATGATTTTTTTTAAGTGATGGAGGGGATTTAAATCGGTGATGTGATTTCAGTTCATCAAAAATTGATGAGTCAAAGCAAATAGGTATTCTTAGAGTCGATATACCTATTAGGGATTTTTTTATCCACTGCGTTTCAACGCGTTTATAGTCTAAAGAGGCTAAACGCATTTTTAGGTAAAGGATTTCTCCTGAATTTTATGATAGATTTATTGATGCATTGAAGTGATTTAGAAACAAACTTTGATACTAAGAAGGTTCATTGCACTTACTAAAGGCATGCAGTAGCATTTAAATTTAAAATATGAGAAATTGAATCTTATCTTTAAGCCATTTAAACAAAACAAAGTTTTTTATCACGTGTGAGAAGACAATTGAATCGTTTATTATTCTATAAAAAAACATCACTTTTAATGTTTTGAAAAAAAGTGAGGAAAACTGTTTAGAAACTCACTACATTTTTATGAAGGTGTTAAGTAATTTTTCTCTTAAAGTAGACCTCGTTTGAATACTTCTGCATCTAAATGAGAATGATCTTGAATAAACAGAGTGTTCAATATTTTCAAAACTTAACTCTAATGTTTCCATTGCCTAAAACATTTTTATCTATTTACTATCATGAAGAAATAGCTAGATTTGTTACGTACAAAAAAAAAGGTTTTCGAAGCATTTATCCCCATACCCATGTTTATCTGCATAAAACCAAAAATATAATTAAATTTCCGAAATTATTTATTTAAATCAATTATATTCTTATCCTTACTTTTTACAAACAGTGCACTAACAAATTATATTAACCTTTTCTAAAAAGAATGTGATGAAAAACAAATTACCCAAAACTTCATTCTCATGATATAAAGAAAAACTACAGGAACAGGAAGATCTAAGAGAACGATTGTGGTATGAAATACGTAAAAAGGATTTCAAAGGGCAAGGAGTAGGTAGACTCATAAGTAACAGTTAAAACCAATAAGATATGAATTCCTTCATGGTTAAGTTAAAGTTACAATTCAAAATCCTTTTAAGTAAAAGTGGTGGGGATTTCTCGTGATTAAATTATGCCCGGTGTTCGGTGTAGCCAGGCAATACACTCTGCCTTGTGGAAAATCGTGTTTCCATTTCTAAGGCTACGTTTTCGTTCCGAATTCGGAACACGAAAACTCTATATGATATCGAGATAAATATTACGTTCCGTAACAAAACCTTCGGTCGAATCCATGGGACTGAAAAATGTATTTTTTGGAGAATGTCCTGCAATCATACGGTGACTGAAAACTACTCTCAGGTCTGTAATAAAATCTACAGTACATACACAACTCAACTATGTATGGATGGAATAAAGCAGAAACCAAGTTTTAAAATTTCTTTTGTGTTAAAATGATAGTTTAAAGCTGGTAAATAAATTGCTTGGTAAGATAGTCACCACCGCTAGCAAAAGGGTTTAATGTTATGTTACAAATGCGCTTTAAAAAAAAACTAAAGCAATATTTATTGAACTTCTCAGTTCAACAATGAGGTATTTGCATAAGTGAGGGATTTGCTTAATTTTACACTTTTTTTGATACGTTATAGTTTAAAACTCTCAAATATCAGATTGTTTAAGTTGTCGTGTCCAAAAGAAATTCAATACTAAATGGAGCCAAACCACCTAAGCATGGTGGAAAAGCATGTTGGTAGGATTTTTAAGTTCAAAAATATGTTTTAAATAATTTAAAATTCAATTTTATTTTTGCCAAAACACTAGTAAAGTCACGTGATCAAAAAACGGGATATGACATCACACCGCACTCGAAACTAGTTTAGTTTTTTAACTGCTTTTCAATGATCGGGAAACGGGATTCTATTCGATGTGACGTCACAGCGCATGTAAACAACATTGTTTCTATTTTTAAAAAATTTCAAAAATTTATATCTCAGAAACTAGGCTACGAATATATTTCATTTAAGCGTCATTCTTCATGGGTTTTTTTATCTACTATTTTAATAAAATTTAACCTCAAAACGTGAAAATACCTCATTTAATTTAATATTTAATTGATAAAGCAACTCTTTGATCTAAGAAGACTTATATTCAGAATCAGCAGTCGTCATAGATCCAGACGCACCTCTCCATCTGATCTCCAGGGACACGACAACAACAACTCTTTGTACTCCAGTCGAGATATGATTTGTTTATATGACTTTGATCTTCTATGTAGAATACAAATTTTCTACAAAATAATTTTTCTTCATTTATAATCAGCTCTTAAATATGAATGTAACATCAACCTACCTTCCGCGATTTTTGATTCAAACAACTAATTGGGAAAAATATACAGATTTCAAATAGAGTGTAACAATATACTATAGGCTATTTCCTAAAATATTTTCCCTAGACACATTTTTCCAATTTATTGCAAATTTTCGTTAAAAGATGGGGGAGGGAAATTAGATGTGACTAGTTTCAACTCTTTAGGGGGTCTACTTAAGAAAATACAGAAAATAAGTTATACGGCCCCCGCAGTTTAAAATTTCCAATGAGCAACATTTTAGAAAATAATAAAGAGAATTTCGCTAATGAAAATTTTAAACTACAGGCCTGTATAAAATGTTATTTTCTGTATGATTTTTAGTGTTCGGCAACTAGTGGTCAAAAAGTAGTTAACTACCAACTACTAACTAGTCTGGAAAAATCTAGTTGCAACTAGTAGTTAACTATTTTTTCCTGGGACTAGTTTCAACTAGTAGTTAACTATTTCCCAAAGTAGTTAACTAGTCTATTTAATTTCATAACCTATTTTTTCCCCCAAATTCTAATACATCTTTCTTATCTATATCACAAAAAACTTTATGCTTCGCTCAAAACGAGCCTTTATTTCTGGTTATGGTATCTGAGTACTCTACCATGACATTGTAGTTATAAATAGCAGTGTAATTTTTTTGTATATTTTGATAAAAATTTTAAATATTTTTGAAATTTTAAACAAAAATTTTTTTAAAGTAGTTGAAAATTTGAAAGTAGTTTCAACTAGTAGTTAAACTAGTTTAAACCAAAAGTAGTTAAACTACTAGTTAACTAGTAGTTGATTGGTAAACTACTAGTTGCAACTAGTTCTAGTTAACTAGTGCCGAACACTAATGATTTTACGTAGCCTCCCATGGAGTTGAAACTAGTCTCATCTAATTTTTCACCTCTTTTATTAATGAAAATTTGCAATTGGAAGAATGTGTCTCGGGGAAATATTTTAGGAAATAGTCTATATTGCCACACTCTATTTGAAACACACACCCTGTATACTCTCCTAGGCCGTTATTAAGAAAATGATTTTTAAGTCTAAAAATTGGGAAAACTATTTTGTTCTCTCTCTAAAAAAAAAAAAAAAAAAAAAAAAACGGAAAATAAAAAGTATTAACCCACAGTAAAGACTCAAAATGATAAGGATGCACGGGAGCTACATTGCGCATGTACCAGAAGAAAATTGCTTGCCTGTGCCCTACTTTAGAGTTGTATAGGATCACAATCAGTCAGCTGTTTTACATTTACTTAAAATTGAAAAGTAAGCTTCTTGTGGCGTATAGTACATACGAAGAAACTAATCTAGCTCGTCGCGGCCATCAATGACGAAAAACGCGATATTGAATTTCAAATTTCTGTTTGGCTTTCGAAATGAAATGAAACTTTCATCGATCTCTTTAATGCGACTGAAGAGGAAATTATGATCTCTAAAAAGGGTCGGAATAAATATTTGCCAGGCAGACACGCTCTTATTAGAGTGATATCCTTGCCTTTATTGTCTGCTTTTTCAGAAAATTGTAAGAGATAGTACATTTTTATTTATTTATTATTTATATGTATAAAAGCCGATGGAGATAGCTCAAAGATTAAAGCCAGGCCAAATGATGGTAGCTCAATAAAGAAAGCTAAGAAAGTCGAGGGGGGGAGAGAGAGAGAGAGAGAGAGAGAGAGAGAGAGAGAGAGAGAGAGAGAGAGAGAGAGAGAGAGAGAGAGAGAGAGAGAGAGAGAGAGAGAGAGAGAGAGAGAGAGAGAGAGAGAGAGAGAGAGAGAGAGAGAGAGAGAGAGAGAGAGAGAGAGAGAGAGAGAGAGAGAGAGCGCGCTTCAAAGTAGGAATGCCAAACCTAACAACGATTGATGATGAATAAGGGCCCATATTCAGAAACTCAAACACGTATAAGAAACGAGATGGAAACGATACGGAAACACAGCTCCTATTTCCTCACCCGTGCGCTCCTGGCTCCACCTTTCGCAAAGACTTACAAGTATAGACAAAGTATCGGGCATTATTAATAATGCCAGGGCAATGTGATAAATTCAATGGAATTTATCAATGAAATTTATCACTTTGCCTTCCTCCACTTCGGACATTATTAATAATGCCCGTAACATCTACACTGATAATACAAAGTCATGCAAACACTAGATGTCCATTAGTACTTACGTAATAAATATATTGACGTCTAAGGACTTTTTTTTTTGGTAATTAGTAGCTGTTCTGGATTTTTCGGAACTATTTAACGGACCGCAAAAAGTGTAAAAGTAATCTGCACAGATTAAAATCTCGGAACTATAATATTGTGGACGAGAGCTTCAGAGTTCACGTTTGAAATCTCTCGTTTCAAGAACTTTTTCACCGGTTCCGTACCGTTCTCGTTTCTTCTACGTGCTTGTCTTTCAGAATAATATGGCCCTAAACCATCAAGGATTGGTTGCCAGTTTATCGCAAGAATCTGTATCATTCAGAAGGTCTTTGACCTCAAGTAATCAGCTAAATGGAAAGAAATGTCCACCAATACCACTACCGCGCGATACAGTTCCCAGAGAACTATCCCTCCTAATAATCCCTCAGGGAACATTAACCCACAGACAGAAGCCAAAACAATCCCCAAAAAAGACATCTCATCAAACAAATCAAAAACAAACACAGCAGCCGTCGTCGGCATCACCTCCATACACACACCTTTCAAAGGGACTGATGTCTTCCCACAATGCACCTTACCCGGTCCCAAAGGTGTCCATTGAAGACTTCGTCTGGGATGTAAATTCAATTAGAACAGGCGTTGCACCCAATCAAGATTGAATTCGGCCGACAATACGACGGCGATGTTAAACTGCTCGGAGGAAAGACTGGGTGAAAAGAAGCTTGATGGTAAACACGAGGTGGTAAGCCCCTCGCGCGGGGCCTTTACAATTAAGAATGAGAATTGTGTATGGGAGACACTAAATGAGCTTCTCTTGGGGAGTTTTCTTTTTGGCGAAGATTGGGTTGAGAAATACCCTTCGGTTCTTCAATGGTGGTCTCTTGTGAATATGCGTGTGCTGCCTTTGTGTGAGTAGGGTATGTATCGATAAATGCTGTGAAAAGAGATGGATTCTTTAATTTAAACTTGGTTCCGAGAAATATATGTATCCTTTTTTCACTTTTAGTTTGTAGAAAACGATGTGCCTGGTTTTGTGATAATGGAATAATTAATTTAATAAAGTTGTGAATATTTTCAAATATACATGAGCATATAAGGGGGTTATGTTTATCTTACGCGCTCGAGTAAATCCCCAAAAACACTCTGGGCTCCCCTTACTATTACACATAAGGCCGGATATAGATGTCCCCCTCAAATTCTCAGAACTCTTCAAACCAGACACCGCCTCCACCAAACCGAACCCTGACCAAACCATCCCCATCACTCTAACCCAAAAAGGCACCCCATCCCCAAAGGGACCACCTCCAGCGAAATCAAAGGGCCTTTGATGATTTAAAACAAGCTGGACGGTTGGAGGCTTAAAAGGGATACTCTCTCTCTTCTCCCCTGAAGAAGTCTGGCAAGTGTTTGGTCAGCGAATGACAGCTGGAGAGATCGATGGCGGTAATATGCCGGGGCGCCTCTCTATCTCTGTTTGGCGAGAGGGGCGCAGGTTTGGCACTCCTTCGACGGTACACACAAATCCGTGCGCCCCGGCATTCATTAAGGGCGCTTTGCTTTGATGGGGAGTTGATGAGGGTTTTATTTTTGGAAGGATTCTGGCGCGTTGGGGCATCATCTGAAGAGTGGACTTCAAAAACGAGCTAACAAGGAAACGTTCTCTAGGGTGAACTCACAGAATTGGACGAAGATTTTACAGGGGTTAGTATATGACTCAAAACATCTTCTGTAAAAAATTAGCTGCTAAATTACAGTAGAAAAGCTGTAAAAAATTATTAAAAATTATCATATTTAACGCCAAATGTAACCCTACTAGGCGAGGATGCTTCCTTTGGCTCTGTGCCAAAAAATGCTAGAATAAACTGGCCGCGTTTTCTCTGAAGTAGTTTAAATGAGCGAATAAAAAAAAGGTTCATCAAATGCAAAAAAGGATTAAAAATGAATTAAAGGAGGAAAATTAAATTAAAGGAAAGGAAATTAATTAAAAAAACTGTTGTTTTAATGGATATTCTGAAGTACTTTTAACAAAATATCTCAATTTCACGTTAAATACAAATTTAATCAGCCCATCTGATAGAAAATTCGCCATGTCGCCAAGTGGTGTTAACTGAATGTGGTTGGCATCTCAGAAACCAATTTTCAAAGTTAATTTACTCCTTTACTAATGAAATTTGGCAGCTAATTTTTTCACAGTAAGTTTTTTTAGCCATCTTCTTATGCATGTAAAATTTTCATCCAATTCTGTGAGTTCACCCTGAGAACGTTTCCTTGTAAGTGCCAAAAAGTAAATTTCCCGTAGTTCATCATTTTAAATTTGACTCTCCATAGAAATACACATAATAAGTCATCTTTCCGGCCGTTTTTGACCTACTAATCATGGTCGTGGCACTTAGCTGGATTTATAGGGTGTTGGTGATGGCACTTAGATTGGTTTTTCGGGTCTAACTCTTTTTTTTTTTTTTTTAATTTTGGCATTTAGCTCGTTTTTGAAGTCCAGTCTTCATCTGATAACCTTGTACCTCCTGCAAGCCTCTTCTTTTCTTGGTCAGAGGGCGCTTTTAACCGTAGGGGAACTTCCCCCTGAGGTTCCATTCAGAAATATTTTTAACTCCTCTGAAAGAGTATTTCACTCCTTGAAAATCGAAATTACTCTTTAAAAATCAGCAGGGAGTATTTTCACTCTTTGAATTTTTTACGAAGGTTATTTAGCTTAAACTTTCAGTCACGGTATCCTAAATACCATACTTTTTAATTGTGTTTTGTGTTTCCTTACAGTCATGGTATTTTTTTTTTCATTTATTGTTCTGATGCTTAAGGAGTTTGATTGATTGAAACCCAAAATAACATCATTTTTTTTTCAAGTTTCATTTTGCCCATTAAAAAGTAAGCGTTTTTAATAGAAATTTAATCACTGTATATGTAGTTTATGCTATTTCCGTATTTCACTCCTCAAAATTGAATTTCTCTCCTCCTAAAAAAGTCAAGGAGTATTTTTACTCCTACAAAAAATCCTAGGAATAACACTGGTTCTATTGAATGTTTTTTCCAACAGGATCTCGTCAGGATCCAACAGGATTTTTTTAGAAATTTATTTGTTTTTCAGGTTATTTTAAGTTGGCAACAGTTAATCATTAATATTTTAGAAGGTAATGGACTCTAACCGCCTATCTGGTTCGAGACTTCACGGAACCAACACGTGACCTACAACTGAGCTTGCAATTGGTTACCACAGATACTATACACTAGTAGATCTACTAGTGTAGTATCTGTGGTAACCAATTGCAAACTCAGTAGGTCACGTGTTGGTTCCGTATGACGTCAGACGGTTAGAGTCCATTGTTAGTTCGTAATTCAATAAAGTAGTGACAAAGGTTTTGCTGCAACAGAGTGAAACGCCAATTCATACTTTTGTCTTTGGATGATTCCTCCAAAATGAACCCAAAAAGTGATAAAGTCTGTATGAGCCTTTAGCCTATCCGTAGGCTTTCATTTGGCAGTGCCTTGGCGGCCACATCGGTTTCACGTGGTAAACCTTAAAACCCCACTAAATTCAATCCGTTGCTCCTATTACTACTAGTACCCACCTGCATAAACGGTAATAAAGTGTTACCCTTACGGCGTTTTTATATTCCCGTTGCTCCAATGGAATATATGTTTGTAGACTTAGATATATATATTTATTGCAAGCTGTAAGCAGAACAAATTTCCTTGAGGCTTAACTGTGCATTTCTACCGTCAAATCAGAAATGCCAAATATTTGTAGAAAGTCTACAGAATGATGACTTCCATTTGTATGGCGTCAGAAAATATGAAAATAAGTGTAGGAGTTTCAGTTTCGTGCATTTTTAAGTTCGCAAACTCGCTATGTTTTATTTTGAATTTGTTAATTTATATTTTTTCATATGCGAGTCAAACTTTTAGTTGATGCGAAACTAACTAAAAATGTTTTGAATGTAATATTATAAAGAAAACATTCATTTAAACTAGCTGATATCTCCAGCTTTGCACGATTCATCTGTTTCCATGGACATAATTTTAACACTCTTAGTTCACAAAATTATTATTTTTTAAATGAAATAAAAAGAAAATTTCTATTTTAAAGCTATTTTTTATTTATAAGATGATAAATATTTTTAACATAGACTCTAATCCAGTTTTTACTTTGAAAACTTTGAATTTGAGCAGTTTTTATTTTTATGAACTTGTATCAAGTTTATAGTAAAACTGTGTATTTGTGTGTAAAAGACAAACACAAATTTGTAGGCTTATTTCATTTTATTTTAATTTAGTGTATTTCAATATTTAACTAAATTCTAAATTCAAGAAGAAATAATGGCACTGGCTTTACCGATTAAAAATCCAAGAATTCCTTTTATTACTATATGCTAAAACTTCTGCTTATTGATTATACTGTTAATATTTTAATACATATAATCATATAAATATTAAAAAAGGAACTAAATCGACTGAAAGTAAAAAAAATGTTGAAATAATATTTTAGGAATGCGTAACTGATTTCTGTAATGCTCTTAATCAACCAAATAACAAAAATTATTTCTTGAATTTCAATTTTCCATACTCAAGGTAGGCGAGAGTGTTCTATTCTGGTAACATTAGACACTTTCTATAAAAATCTATTTCGTTTAACTATATTTTTTCTTAATTTCTAAAGGGTAGTTTTTAATTAATTGAGTGTTTTCAGGTGACGTCACAACCGGTTATTTTCTTTTAACTGTGTACCTTCTGCAGGGCTTTTAACTGTTGCTAAGGCCGTTGTTTATCTGTTGCTAAGGAAGTTTTTAGGTATGGGATCACATGATTGCTAATCAATGGTCCAATAGAAGAATTTCACGGCTAGTCATTTATTGTAACTGTTAACCTCTGTAGGGCAAAAAACTGTAACTTTTCTGTTGCTAAGGCCGTTGTTAGGTCAGAGTCATGTGATTGAAAATGCTCTATAGATATGATAGTAATGCGTGTATATCAGACAGCATTCAAAAGAGTTCAGTTTGTATAATATGGTCACTGAAATAAAAATCCATTAGATATTGTTCTCATTCTGTTTTTTTTTTTGGCCTTTGTAAAACCATCCAAATCAAAAAGATGGTAATAAAATAAGATTTTAAAACTTTTTGTATAAAATAACTAGGGAGCTACTTCCCCCTACTCTCTAACGATGCTTACGCAAGACCTTTTGGATTGCTTCCTCACAAAATCCAGCTCACTGAACTTAACTCATTGTATAGAGCATTTTCAATCACATGACTCGGACCTAACAACGGCCTTAGAAACAGAAGGTGTTACAGTTTTTTGCCCTACAGAGGTTAACAGTTACAAAAAATGACTAGCCGTGGAATTCTTCTATTGGAGCATTTGCAATCACGTGATCCCGTACCTAAAAACCGCCTTAGCAGCAGATAAACAACGGCCTGAGCAACAGTTAAAAGCCCTACAGAAGGTACACAGTTAAAAGAAAATAACCGGTTGTGACGTCACCTGAAAACACTCTATAAAACAATAAAAACAATTAGCAGAAGAAACGTCAATCAACTTTACAAACATACGTCATCTCCATGAATAACGCTATAAGTTTGAATATTTATTAACTCTGGTTTGGTTTTTGGTTACATATATTTTCCGGTATGTGTGCTTGATCTCAAGGATCCGCTTATACACCTTCGTCAAGTAAGACAGACACAACAGAATTTTTACTGACACAAAGAAGGAAATTACACCAAAGGCAAAGTCAGAATCGAACTGACAACGGAGCGGTGCGCAGACTGCTGGCGTGAAGGGCAGGTGAGCAAACCCAACGGGCCATCCGTCCCCTTTATTAACTCTAACTTTTCAATAATTTAATCAAAATGTTTTCCTTAAAAAATATCCAGCACGTCTATTAACTATTGTTTACCAACATTCTGGAAAAAAACGTACACCAATGAATCTTTTAAATTCAATATTGTACCGTCTAGTAACTCGCAAGTATACCTAGTGTTTTATTATTCATATTTTTGTTTAAACCCAGACTAATTAAACAATACCTCTTTAAGAATATAATAAGGGACAAAACCTACATGGCACTCAATGTTTACAATTAATTTCGATTATCAGACTAAAAATTATAAAATTCAGACAAAATGTGTTTTAGTATGAAATAGCATACTTTTAAGTTTTTAGAATACTTTATCAGTCTTTGAATGATATTTAATTTAAAAAATAATTTTTTAAAACGTGAAAAAACTTGTTTCATCCTAAAATATGGCGTAAATTAGTCGTTGTGATTGGTTGCATAATAAGTTGTTTGACAGTACTTGATTTGTAACTGCAACCTTATCAGTAATCTTTAAAAAAATGGAAATATTTTAAAATTTATAATATTTTTTAGAAATTATTGTTAAGGCGCAAGCGTGCTGATTTCTGATTGGTTTCCTAAATGGGCCAATCGGGATCGGCACGTGGCGACTGTCCCGCAGCTGCTCTGCACCTATATATACTTTGATCTATTGTTATTCTGTTCTGTTGCTAATGTACAAGTTGACTAGTATTCTTTACAATAAATCTGTAGTTATTTTAATTTTGTCGACTTTCATTTCAACAATTATAATGGCCTTTTGCATATCCTCAAAAGAATCGGAACAGTTTGATACCAAAAATGAATTAAACGAATCAGTTATTAAAAAGGTTTTTCCCTGGAAACCGTTCACCAAAACCTCTTTTTAGAATGGAGAGATACAATGGAAGTTTATCTAGTTGATTAGCTGCCATTTGGAATCGATCTTAAAACAGTTGTCGAGAAATCATTTGACTGACGTTGATGTAAACTTGTAAACAAAGATTATAAGTTTAGTTTATCTCCATGGTTATTTCTCAAGTTGTTTTGCACGCGGTCGCTACAACAATCGCTTTGAGTGGTCATAGAGACCGCTCAAGTCAAAAATTATTTTCTCACAACTACCCAGAGAGTCTTTTTAGCGCTGTCGCTTTTATATTTTCGGAATGCAATACGGTGTGGAATGGACTATTGAGAACTTTAGCTCATGGGACGAAGATATTCATGGATCACTAACAAGTCCCCTGCGATACGATGATGTACACATGAAGTTTACCAAGATCTGTCTAAGAAGAAATCGATACCATAAAGGATATCATGAAGTTACTTTTTATGATAATACGCTTTATTTACCTCGTGTTACTGAAGTGATCCTTATCTTAGTTGATTGGACTGGAAAAATTATCTATGAAGAATATAAAAACAATTCAAAACATCGAACAGGATATGTCACTATCCAAATTTCTAAAACATTTGAAGAAATGGTCGATGCAATCAATCCATCTAATAGAGATGAAATCACTCTAAAATTTGACATGGACGGAGATTTAATCGGACGTTGTCACCGTATGAGGACCACGCTTGATGTTTTTGACACAACATTCTTAATTCCCGGAACAATATTCGACGATACTGAGCCCCTCACTTCTTTAGATATTTCTACCATCGAATATCCTCGTGGGGAAAAGATACTTGCATCTGTTTCGAAAGTAATGAAAGATTCGAAAATATATCTTTCATTCCAACCCACACCTTTCAAAAAAGACGTCGCTTGTTTCGCATGCGTTTCTGTGGAGAAAGACGATGAGGTACGGAGAACGGTGGAAAACAAGCATGTGTTTCGTAACGGCGATAAATGGACATTCTCAACTCCACTTAAAAGAAAAGAATGGATGGATAATAAGTTTTCATTGATCTTGCTCGTTAAAATTGTTCCCGCAAACAAATACACCTCGCATTATTCTGGCTCTAACGAAAAAGCTCTCATTCACTTGGCTTATAACGATTGCGGTTGCAAGTGTGTAGAAGGATCGGATGCCATCACCCAAGCGTCTGCACTTTCAGATTTTCGGAATCTTTTTAAAGACTCTGACTTTTCCGACTTCCAACTTAAATGCGGAGCTGATGCGTTTCCAGTGCACAAGAGTATCCTGAGCGCCCGGTCTCCCGTCTTCAAGCAACTGCTCTTAAGCGACATGAAAGAGGCAGCTTCTGGCTCCATGGATGTCGAGGACCTGGATGCTGACACTTTAAGACGCTTCCTATCTTTCCTGTACTCTGGGACTGTGGGGAAAATGGAATGGGATAGTGCCCTCAAGCTCTACTACGCGGCCGACAAGTACCAGGTCCTCACCCTTAAGGTGACATGTGCTTCTTTCGTGCGTAGCGAAATTTCCATTTGGAAAGTGTGCGAAGTTTTGTCGCTTGCCGATAAACACCAGGACCAAGAGCTCGCCTTTATAGCCTATAATTTCATTCTTAAGAATTTCGAAGAATTCATGACATCCTACCACTGGAGGGAATTTTCGAAGGCTGAACCTCTATTGGCTGTGAAAACTGTCACTCATTTTGCTAATAAGGATTTTTTAAAATAACAACGTTATTGGTAAAAGTTACCTTAGATATCAGTATTACTATCTGATGTGTGCAAAAAAAAAAGATGGCTTTAAAAATTGATCTTAGTTTTACCTTTTATGAGCAGGCTTAAATTTTTAAAAACTTTATTACACACAGATATCTAGAAATTTTTGTAGGGATGGTCCATATTTGTATTATACAGGGCGTTTCAAAAGTTCCTCTCACGGCTTTCGTTTGGACACTGTCTCCAAGGGTCATGGAAGTAAAGTCTACCCCCTATGTAAGTGACCATGGAAAATCCATTGAGATGATGATCCTACGAATGATACTACAAATTTCTGCTGTTGAGAAGCTACCTAGTAATACTGCTTATTGAGAAGTCATTTTTTAGGCAGCTACTACACGCCACTTATTGAGCTTTTTGCTTATGTGACTACCACACTAAAAGTTAAAAAAAGATCTTGAAAGAAATCCATATCCTTGCTTTTCTCAAATTTGCATTTTTTGGGCTTATACCACTTTTATCCTACGAAACTCATGTAGTAAGAACGCATGATGTTAAAAAATAAGAACTGTGTTAACTATATTTTTACACTTCTAATGAAATATTCAAAAAAGTAAGATTACTTTACTTTGAAAATCATGCATAGGATTTCTTTTGATACCTTTCTGACATTTTTTAAAAATGTAAATTACTCTTAACTGTTTCTCATATAAATACACAGTGTTTATATTTTTACACGAATACTTTTTCATTGAATTTTTAGCTGTCGATTGAAAAAGAAATCTTTTGGGGATATTCAGAAAAAAATAATTAGTTTTCCTCGTTTAGTAGGTACGCTAATTATTTAAAAATGAAAATACAACCTTAAAATAATACTTTTCACACACTAATAAAAACACACATCAAAACACACCTACTTGTTGACAGGGGGACACTTCACCACTCCGTAATGATTAAGACACAAACACCCCACAGCGTAAATTCCAGAACGAAACTTTGTAAAAGCCTCCATCTCTCCACATCAAAAAAGATTTTAAATTATCTCATTTCCAAAGTCAAAGAAGATAGCTCACCTTTTTCTCTTCTGCGACGTCCCATTATAAATATAGTTGACCGAAGCCTCCCGCTTTTGAATAGCTTACAGTAAAATCATAAAACGAATTAATTTCAAGAAGAGGAGATAAAAAAAAACTGCGGAGTGAAGAAAAACGGAGCCCTCCCATTATACGGGGTAACAAAGGCCCCTCCTTCTCTGTTTATTTTAACACCTGATTAATTTTTTCACCCGCCTGATCATCAAGATCGTCCTATACATCCTCTCTTTTTTCGCGCTCCAGATATTGATAAAAATTCCCTCCCCAACTACAAAGCGATCTGGCTCCCGGCGAGAGATCAGAAAAGGGCCCTTTGAATACGGGCAGCAGAGTCGTGTGTTGCTTTCCCGCCGAAACTCTGCAAAAAGTCAAATATTTACGTTTCGCAGGGAGTTACTACACAGAGGATGCCCGGGGCTCATCATTTCTTTTCACTGATTAGTTAAGGGGCATATTATTACTCGGGCTTCGGTAACCTCCTCGCGGGGGTAGGCGAGAAGATATCCATCCTCAAACTCCTTGACAGGGTAAGTAGCGAGGAGGTGACAGGAGGAACCAAATCTAAATGTCACCGGAGCTTGATTTTGACGCCCGGGCGGTTGGTGTTTGGGGAGCAATAATCGCAAACAAAGATCCAGTCGAAGGCTCCTGTGGATGGGACCTTGTTTTTATTAAAGACGGTCCCGCCGGAAACGGAGTAATTTTCCTGCTGTTTTAGTAGGCAAAGATGTTTGAATAACATCGAAAGATTTACTATCGAATTGGGAGAATAAAAACCATTCTTTAGGAGGCTCTAAATAAAGCATCTACTATTATACTGAAAACCTGGTTGTTTTTTTTTGTCAAATTTCCAAAATTTTCTGGAATTGGACCCCCAGACCCTATTTTGTATTTATAACTTTATTATTTACTATTTTTATATATTATTTAAGTTCTTCAAGATGCAAGTATGTAACATAAGGAGGGGGGCAAAATTAGGTACATCATTTATGGATGGCCCCTTAAATATGAATTTTCAAAATTCTTCCGGGGGTAAAGTAAAACCCCAACCTTCTTAAAATATGGTTCCCCCCCGTAGGTCCAGGGTAGATCCGCCAATGATACCTCGAATTTTGATATTTTGAAAACCTTTGTTCGTTTGTATATCGAAAAAATATTTTCTCCCTTGAAATAAAGTACCAACTAATTTTGTACTTTAAATATCCTTGTTATCTTGAAAACTCGATATCTCGAATTTATTTTTGGGTCCCTTCAATTGGGAGATATCAGACTTATACTATAAATTATCATAAAGTTATCGGAATAGTAAGAAAAATACGTGGTCTTCCTACGCTATTCAAGAAAACCGCATAAGAAATCTAAATTGTTTTGCAATTTTTTTGGCTGAAAGACCGTTTCATGGGAGCAGAGATTATCGGAAGGCCGCTTTTCTTAAAATGATAGTTTCCCTTAGCTCCTTTTCATTTTTTGTTTCCAATAATTAATATTTTTATTTAGTTATTTGAACATGAAACACAAACAAAAGATAAATCAACATAGTCGCCGTGGGTGACCAAATAAATTCAGGTAAAGTATAACTTGTAGTACTATAAAATATAATAGTTACTAGAAGTCTATTTTTTAAAACTTATGTTTAGCTTATTAATTTCATGCGTGCGTAACATATTTAACTTAGCTTTTATGGAATAAAAATTCGGTAAGGTTTGGTTTTCTAAATTTTGTGGGTAATAGCTAATTTTTGCTAAAAGAGGAATCTAGAGTTTCTCCCAAAAACATTTTGGATATTTAACTTCAAAGATAATGTTAATAGCTCATTTTTGTGGTAACTTAGACCCTTTGATGACACTCGGGTATGGATTGATATTTTCCCCATCGAATATTTAACTTACAACATCCAAATAAAAATACAATATATTTTTAAATACTTATGTATCTGTTGAAAGATTTCTTAAGCAGAGTAAATAGGTTTTCTCTACCTCATCTTGAATCTAAAGTAGTATCCCTTACATCGATATACCGCAAGAAAAAGCAAAAAAGCAAATTTAATTTTAAAGTAAACTAATCAGTTGGAAATAGCGACTGCATTTTAGATATTATTAGGTTCTAATAAACTTAATAAAGACATCTCGAAGCTTTTTCTTGTATTCAGACAAAATTAAATTTTCCAACAGTCAGTAGAAACTAAATTAAAATTATTTTCCCTTTCTTTGATACATTCTAGCTCTTAACAAATTGTTTTAATGGGAAAAAATACATTTTAGAATTTTTCTCCGACAAAGTAATTTAAATTCTAGCAATCATTCGGTCTGCTTTTTGATCTAAGAAAAAATATAGATGATTAATTGTTTGGCATTCTTGCATCATATAAAGCAGGAAACCCTTAAATATACAAAAATTAAATATTTGTTTTTAAGAAAACGACAGAGAAATCAGTGAAGAGCGAATCATTCTTCTATTTCCTATTGCTATGGAATCTCACGGATGCTTATAAAGTACACAATATGTGAAAGTAAAAATATTATAAAATAGATAGATTTGATTCTAAAATACACTAATATCAAATAACTGAAAGTATTAAACTTCTAAGTGGACGTTGCTAACATTTGGGATTTTACCCACTTAGAAGTTTAATACTTTCAGTTATTTGATATTGGTATTTTAGAATCCAATCTATCTATTTTATAGTATTTTTACTTCCACATTATGTGTACTTTATAAGCATCCATGAGATTTATACCATAACACACATATTTAATTTTTTTATATTAATGTATTTATTTTTATTATATTATTTTATTAATGTAAGTATTTGTTATTTTTTAAGAACGAATCATTCTTCCATTTCCTTTTATTATGGTATAAATCTCATGGATGCTTTTAAAGTAAACAGAATGTGAAAGTAAAAATATTATAGAATAGATAGATTTGATTCTAAAATACCAATATCAAATAACTGAAACCGTTAAACTTCTAAATGGGAAAAATCCCAAATGTTTAGCAACGTTTTCAGATAAATAAAAAAGACTACCCTAGACTTACAAAAAAGCGATAAAAATTAAAAAATGATGCTTTCACCCCAAAAGTCTAAAAAAAAACCCAACAGCACGAAAACTCGGACCTGAAACTTTCAAAAACCACAAAAACACTCTTTATCTCATTTCTCCCAAAAGTACACAGCAAATTCCACTCCCGAATCCACACTTCACCCCAAAGTAAAGCGAATAGTGAAAGTCACAAAAAAAAAAAAAACACAGTTCAAAAAATGCCTCTAGGTCCGCCCACTCGACGCGTCTTCAAGCTGGCTTCCCATTAAAACTTTTCCTCTCAGAATTTCGATGGGAGAGACTGGCAACACCGAGTTCTCTCTAATATCCTAACAAGGAGTGCCGCGGTTATCGTTTTGTAGGGATGGAGTCTCTCTCTCCTTTTGTCCCGTTCCGTGTTCTCCCCACCTGAGGGGGATGGCAGTGCAAATAGTGATCCCGAAAGATTCTTCAGGGTTCTGGGAAAACAAGTGTGGTGCAAGGTAAACACGAGACCCAGACTGGTTGCAAGCGGTATAGCGGTGTGCGTCACTTGCGAAATGTGCCTAACGAAGACTTTTTATTTTTAATACTGATGGAGGCTTTATTTGGATGTGGAACGGGGGCAGGATAAAAATTATTCGTGCCGAATTTCGGAAATGCGTATTAATACGCATTCAAGCAAGTATGTGTATGCAATGAACTGTAAAAAAAGTCTTGCCACTTTCCTTGGAAAAACTGGGCAGCTGGGTTGCCCATTTTTTACTAGTTATGTTCCTGGAAAATAAAAGGAAAGTTACGGTAAAATCAATCAAAAATACCAGTATACCAGTATTTTACGGCAATGTTCCTGTTATTTTCTAGGAACATTACTTGGAAAAAATGGGCAACCCAGCTGCCCAGTTTTTTCTTGGAACTTTCCTGGAGTTTTTTTACAGTGTGTCAATAAAATTTCAACCACATTGCTGTTAGATGTGTATTGCCCTACTGCTATAAATGCTATTGCTACTAAAATTGCAACTCCATTATTATTGGATGTGTATTGTGTATTGCTATAGCACGGCTTACTAGATACTATTCACAGGCAAGCCGAGTTTTGAATATTAAAAACCATTTGACAATACTTTTCCCGCTAGCATCGCTCCATCCTATAACGTACCATACGTATTGTATATAGATTTAGTGCTTTGCCAGATGTCAGCTATTGCCATCTACATTTTTAATGATTTTTTTTGTGGTTAAAATAAATGAAAAATATAAAAATGCTAACTGTTTTGTTTTTTTTTTAAGTTCCGAAAAATTACAAAGTCCAATCATCAAAATCTCTTAGATATACTAAAGTAATATAATTAGGTAGTAAAGATACTTTCATGAAACTTTTTTGTGCAGATAGGGGAGAGTGGGGCACCTTGGGACATGGCCCACCTTGGGACACTCCTCTTTTCAGACAAATTTTATAGTTATGAACTCGTGCTTATAGGTACTAATAAATGATCCTAAAATCTACTCTTCAACGTGTTTTGGAATCTTTGGTGGGTCTGGGTCATTATTTGCATCAGTTTTCTTGTTTTTCGTGATGCAAAGTAACAATCACTTGTAGTTTCAAAAGAAGTTTTTTTAATAAAAGAGGTTTATTTATGTCATTATAATGATGTTGAGATTAAATTATATGTGTATCCATTAATATTTTAGAAAAGAAAAAGGAAATTTTTTGCAAAACCTGAAAGAAAAATTAAGTTTAATATCCAAAGCGTCAAGTGGGGCACCTAGGGACACTCAGGTGTGGGGCACCTAGGGACATGTTAAAATATACCCCACAATTTTAAAGAATAAAACAAAATTGTTTTTTTTATTAAAAAGTTAAATAATTTAAGTATTTAGAGGATCATTCCTTCATTTAGAAATTGGTGTAAAAAAGTTTCTGGAAGGAAACAAAAAAATCAGTGATTTACGTCATGACAAAAATGAGAAAATCAGTGAAAAATTTTGAATGTGAAATATTATTGACAGCCAATTTAAGATTATTAAGCAAAGCTTTATCATAATTTAATGTTTTATTTTTTTATTATTATTTTTAAAATAACATAAATTTTTATGCTATTATTGGAAGTGTCCCAAGGTGGGCCACTAGTGGCCCACCTTGGGACATTAAAAGAGGTCTTTTTAATTTGTTATTATGGAGAATATATTATATATATATATATATATATATATATATATAATATATTTATTATATATATATATATATAATATATTTATTATATATATATAATATATTTGTTATTATTTTAATTTGTTATTAAAGAGATAATTGGTCAGAAAAAGTTTTATTATATGCGCAAAGGACTATATTTAATATATTAACCATGTTTGAATTAATATAACGGTATAAATAAATTAGAAAAATAATTTAGTAAAAAGTGTCCCAAGGTGCCCCACTCTCCCCTATTATATTATTACATACTGTTTAAAGTTTTGGTTGCGTTAAAAACTCTGATAACAAACTTTCTGTTAAAATTTTAATTATTTCTTATGGTAAAAAATATGCAACCAAATTAACTTTAAATTTATTCAGCATTACCTACTATTAATTTTAAAAATGCAAAAATAATTAAAACTAAAATAAAAAATAAGTTATTGTAAAAACATGTGTGACTGTTCACAAGAAATAATTTTTTAGTTTTAAGTTCCTTTTTTTAAATTTGTAATGATGTATAAAATTTTATTTTACTTATTATTTCATTATCAACGAGTCAGTTTCATTCTATAAATTAAAGGTAAAGAGTTTAATGTATTCTATTAATTTTAATGCTTATTCTTTATTCTTAATCATATTATTTTAGTAATTGAAAGAGCAAAAGGGTTTGCAATATACTTTATGTTAAGACATTTGACGCAAAACTACGAGTATCTTCTAAAATATAGGTTGAAATTCTATTTTCAAATTCAAGTTTCAATATTTATCACTGAAGCGAAAATCCACTGCTTTTCTACGAATAGCTCTAGATTATATGGAAATTAAGTAAAGATATGAAAAACCGTATAAAATGATCTCATTCAAAATACAGTATTCTATATTCCGTACAAACTTTCCTTTAAAAACTTTCATGCATCAAAAATATTTAAACCTCATAAAATATACAGATTCTTTTTCATTACAAGTTACACCTTTTGTATCACGTATATTTCTTTCGGTATAAATAGTGTCAGGTAAACTCAAAAGATGGCATATTTTAAGGATGAAGTTTTCTATCCGAGCTAATAAAAAATTCTCTTGTATAATGACTACGTAAATATTTTAGAATTAAAAGTTCTTCTATTTTCATTCAAATTTTGGAGTGTGTGTTAGATTAACTATTCAATATTCTAAAACATGCCATAATAATGTTGAAATTCATAAAAAAAAAATCTGGGTAACAAATCCCGTAGAATGAAATTCAAAATCCTTACAATGTTGTGCTTCATCTTATAGGTTAATTTTAAACATTTTTCTATTATGACATGATCTTCATACGTTTTTTTTTATGTTAAATAGTAAATAAAATAATTCTTCGTCCCCTATTTTTTCTGAAATATTAATGAATATTATAGGGTGAAAAGAATTGGTCTATTTATAAATTATATTTCATATTTCCTCTTTAAGTGGTCCCTTTTTTATAGTTGTCAGCGTGAAAATACAAGACCCCTTCATTGTTTCGTGTCAAAAATTTAAAATTAAAAAAGAAAAACTTTCTTAAATATTAAAGTTGATAATTTTTATGTATTGAGTTCCAAACAAAAAAGGAGGTTTTGAGATCTCCCAGAAAATGTTTTGGAATTCGACCTGTAGTGCTAAAACTCTCTTTTGGGCATTTAGAACCTAAGTGACACACGAGAGTATCACTTTGAACACCGCAAAAACTCTCCTATCAATATAAAAACACAGTTTACGAATAGTCATCAAAACTTCAAGGGGGGTTAAATATTAACTCCCAATTTGGATATGGCCCTGCAAATTTGTATGTCACTTACACATTGTTCAAAAGTAAATACGAGTTTTTAAAGGTGCGATAGGAGTGGTTTTCTTCTTTACTTAAACCCTGGAAACGGCACCCTTAAATGTCTTGGAATATTTTTTTAGTTCTTTCAAAGTACATTTTAAATCAAATTTATGTTATTCTAAGCACATTCACTCCGATCTTTAAGCATTGTATTGACTCAAAAAATGAATAGAATGAATAAATGAATAGTTTAAAAGTTTAAATTTAATTTCGAATGGAATTAATGATATTTATTAAATTAGTTAAAGGAACGATGCTCCTCTAATATTTATCCAATGCGCCATCCACCATGCCGAAACCGTCAATCTTCTTTATTGGTACTTTTCACTTAAGTGGATTTTTAGATTGCTTCGGTGATGCTACATGCCATTCCAGACTCGGATATTTAATTCCAAATTTATTTGCTGAAAACTAAACAATCCGTTGCTGAGTATAGTATCTCTAAAAACCCCTACCGCATTTAGTTAGAACCTCTGTACCTCATACAAAAATATGAAAATAATATAAGGAACATATCGACAGCCATGTTGCAAAAGACTGTAAGAAAATTTGTTGGCAAAAATAAGGTTTTGAGTTGTACTTGTTAAAGATGGCCTTGCGCACATCTCAGTGCCACCAAAATCGGCCAAAGACGCTTCAAAACTTCTCCATGACGATTTGTAATAACCTGTAAGTTGGGAACTTCCCAATCACCAAGCAAAACTCTGTAAGTTGCAGTGATGCTGAGGGGAAGCCGTGTCGTCCTCAGAAAAACGTGAGTATATAGCGTTATTTTAAAATGCTTATCATCAAACCATCGCCATGCTTGCCAAAAACCAATCTTGCGATAGTTTGGTTTTTTTCGTCTCCTGAAAACTTTGAGGTTTTGCACTTACAGGCTTTTTGCAACGTGACTGTCGATATTGAACATTTGGAGATGAATATGTAACATATTATGTCATAAATCAGAATAATACCCGGTTAATAACTTTGCCCATAAAAAAATATACTTGTATTAAAAGAAGTCACATTTTAAATTCTCTTTCAACTGTGGTTCAACCCCTTTATCAAAACGAAACATATTACACAGGATTCCCAAGACCAATCTTCATATTAACCTACCATTGAGAATCTCATCAGGAATTAACGCCACCCAAAACACATCCCATGCTTCACAGCTGCTGGATAATTGAGAAATCCGATTATCCAGGGCCGAATGACCGAGCATATAATATGGCGGTACATCGAATTCCCGACAGAGTGTCTTTCGAAACCACCCTCTGACGACTTAGCCCCCCCTTCCACGCACCGGGCCCTCATTCAATTATAACAACGTACATACTCCTCTACTAATAACTGAATGGAGTTTCTCCTCTCTAAGAAATATTAAACGCCCCAAGGCTGGTAAACTGTTCCCATTTGGTGTCACAGATATCCCTGAGATGAACTTAACACACCGATGGCTGTGTCAATAAGATGTGAGGCAAACATCTCCAATACCTTCTTATTGTTTGCCGCGCGGAGCGCGCGCCGGAGATTAAATATTCGTGGACAAAATGTCATTAGCCGTGCTTTTATCGAATTACTGTCAACAATTAATCAGGTGGAAAATGGCGGTAATACCTCGCTGGGGGGTCGGGAATATGATGACGGAGCGCCGCTGATAATAATGAGTATTCCAAACAGAGCCAGTGGAGCTGGAAATTTTTCCCTTTCCCTTCGTTCATTGTTGGAAGTTTCGCTCGGGTTTGAGTTTCAGAGTGGATTCGTTTACACAAATCGGATTTTGTTATTGTGGATCCTTGTGGAAGGTTGTTGGGGAGAGTATTCTTGAGTTCTTTTTGCGTGGGGGGAGGGATTCGTTAAGTATTATTTTGTATCTCTCTTTTGGACGGGTTTTTTTTTTTTTTTGGAAGAGACTAAAGTTGCTTAAATGTTATGTTAGTTCTGTTTGAAGAGTTGTTTTGATGTTGTTGAGGTATTTGCATAAGTTAGGGATGTGCTTAATTTTACACTTTTTAATACGTTTAAAACTATCAAATATCAGATTTTTTTTTTCAAGTTAAAAATATGTTATAAATAATTTGAAATTCATTTTGCCAAAACACTAGTTAAGTCACGTGATAAAAAACTGGATATGACGTCACAGCGCACTCGAAACTAGTGTTTTTGCTATTTTTCAATGATTGATGGAAAACGGGATACTATTGGATGTGACGCCACAGTGCTCGTAAACGACAGTGTTTCTGTTTTCGCGCCAAAACGCAAAACGAAATTTCAAAAATTTATATCTCAGAAACTAGGAAACTCAGAAACTTCACTTAAACGACATTCTTCATGTTTTTTATCAACTATTTTAGTAAAATTTAATCTCAAAACGTGCAAATACCTTGTAGAGGCTTGGTTATAATAAAAATAACGAATGTATTTATTACAAAAAATTACTTTTAATATATTTCAGAAAAAGGCGTATTTACAAGTTGCTATTTTTCAGGTGAAGTGCTATTGTTCTCCTTTTTTAAAACTCATAACACATATCATCTTTTCAATCACTGCGTGAAATGAAATGTAGCATTGTCTTACTCGTCTTGTTGAGTAATTATTGTTATAGCGTCGCGTCGCCACAGGACTCCCCCTCCAGTGTCAAAAAAGGTATCTTGGATTGACACGAAAAGAAAACGTTACTGAAAACGCACTTTCTTGCCGGACCTAGTGGTTATAACAGGCGGCTGGACGTCTGAAGCTGGGTGTTCTGTGGATGCGTCTGTACCTTCAGAGGAAAGGAACGCTGGCTTAAGACGATCCACGCTGATGAGTGATGGTTTGTCTTTGATCTCCAACTTGTAGAGTTTGTCAGACTTTGACAATACCTTGTAGGGTCCGTGATAGGGAGATTGTAAGCCATGGCGAACTCCATCATGCCGAACGAAAACATGGCTACAATTTTTCAGATCCTTATGGATGAAAACTTTTTGACAGTTGTGAGTTGATCCAGGCACAGGTCTCAAACGCTGCATGATCCTTTGCAGATCAGAAGGTTGCGTGTTCAGATCACGTCCGGGTCACCAAATGTAGAGGCTTGGTTATAATAAAAATAACGAATGTATTTATTACAAAAAATTACTTTTAATATATTTCAGAAAAAGGCGTATTTACAAGTTGCTATTTTTCAGGTGAAGTGCTATTGTTCTCCTTTTTTAAAACTCATAACACATATCATCTTTTCAATCACTGCGTGAAATGAAATGTAGCATTGTCTTACTCGTCTTGTTGAGTAATTATTGTTATAGCGTCGCGTCGCCACAACCTCATTAAATCCTTTTGTGTCTTTTGTATTGTCTATTATAACTCATTTTTATGGGCTTTTTTTAAATAATATTTGCAAAGTGGAAAAATAAATTACAGATTTGCATTTAGGAGAGGCTTAGATAGCCTTTTCATACGCTACCCTCCTACTGTCTCGAGTCTGGTTTTAAGATTTGAGACTTTTATTCTGTTTTCCAATTTTGTTCATAATATAAATTTATAGATTTTAATTAGATACTATGTGGTATGCAAGGAGTTTTGTGTTTTTGTTTTTTTAATAAAAAAAATATTAAAAGAATACTTAAATATTAAGAAATAGTACTTCAAATTCCAAGCTTCATCAGAACTAAACAAAACATCATTTTATACATTGTATATTATCATCGACATAAATCAAATGGAACTTTATAATCGAGTGAGTTAATCTATCAAATAATTTGATTTGAAATTTCTAAATAGTACAATGATTTTTTATAAACGAAAAATAAAATTTTTAAATGAAAATATGATATATTTAAATGTTTTCAAAACACAACTTATACCTCCAAAATGAAAATAAAATTTAGATTTAAAGTGAAGATAAACTTTACTTCCATTGTGAGATTTTATTTTAAATATAAATTCAAAATTAAAGTAATAAACTTAAATTTAAAAAGAAACACATAATTTTTCTGGGCTAAAGCAAATCATTCACTTTTAAATTTCATATTTTGTTTGAATACGAACATGGCGTAATTTACGTTTGTGTATTCCTTTTGTGAGGTTCTTTAAAGATTTTTCAATATGTGCAAATACGAATTTAAAATTCAGTCGAACATTGATCAGTTTTGCAACAATCCCAAACTGAATGAGAAAAAAAACCAAGTCGAATAATTTAAAAGGGGAAACAACGTATACCTCCTAACAAAAAGACTTCAAAAAAAGATAAATGTTTATATTTAAAACTAGAATCACAGTCTCATAGTCTCCATAAATTTGAGTGATTCAAATCAAATAATCTCGAGCTGAAAGAAGCTCGTTACCCTCAGAATTCTTCAAGGTGTAGTAGTACCTCTAAAAGCTCCTCCCAGACGTCTGATTTATAATTCATTCACATACTCAACTCAATTTACGATTTCACCATTAATTGAATCATTTAATTAGTTCTTATTAGTGAGACATTTAGCTTTTGTAAGGACTTTTGGTTTAACTGTACTAAGGTAAAATAACCGAGTTTAAACCCAGACACATTTCTTTAATCATTAACAGGCTGAAAAAAAGGCCAATTATCTTTTGTGTTATGTTGTAAAACTTTAAACCTATTGTTCGGGCTTTATTAGCAGGTGAGAAATAAGTTTAAAATTCGTTCCACTTTAAAGAATAAAAGCTATTATCTTTAGATTAGATTAGGAAGATACTAGAGAAACTGTTATTTCTAACTATTTGTTTTTATTTGTTGTCAAAGGGAATGGGTTGATATAATTTCAAATGATTTCTACTGGATAGAGTACAGTGGCGGATCCTGGGGGGCACTCGAGACAGTGCTCCCCCCCCCTTTGACCCAAAAAATCATTCATAAGTACGAAAAAAGTCCCAAAAAGTACACAAAATGAATTAAAACCCTACTTTTACAGGTCAAATTTCAAAAAGGTTTCTGGGGAAGGTCCCCCATACCCGCCAGTGGTACCAAAAGGGGATCATGAGTGATACTTTTTAGAAAATCCCCAACATTTTGACTGTTTTCTCAAATGGTAAAGGTTATTGTCTGGAATAGTGCCCCCTCCCCCTTGGAGCTGTGCTGGATCCGCGCCTATAGAGTGTTTTCAGGTGACGTCACAACTGGTTATTTTCTTTTAACTGTGTACCTTCTGTAGGGCTTTTAACTGTTTCTAAGGCCGTTGTTTATCTGTTGCTAAAGCGGTTTTTAAGTATGGGGTCACGTGATTGCAAATGCTCCAATAGTTGAATTCCACGGCTAGTCATTTTTTGTAACTGTTAACCTCTGTAGGGCAAAAAACTGTAACAACCTCTGTTGCTATGGCCGTTGATATGTCCGAGTCATGTGATTGAAAATGCTCTATTAGAGTAACGCGGTTAAACATAATTGAATGATTAAAAATTTTCCATTACGCTCGAAGCAAAATGCCAATTTTTTCAAATCTAGGACCAAAACACTTAATTATTTTTTACGAATTTTTGTATTATTTTTCTATTAATAAGCAAGGTAATACGCAACTTTCGAGTTCTATTCGCACCCATATTCAAAAATTTATTTTTCGCTTGCTAGTCTATTTTAACGACATGCGCCCTTATATCCGGCTTAAAAAAATTGCAAATTTTATCATCCAATTCATGTCAATGGAAGGTCTTATGAAATGTTATTTGTTATCCTAAGAGCATAAACTCAATCAACTATGGTTTGAAAAGGGAGCTAAAATTGTGTGGGAATTATTTATAACCATTTTTGTGTAAAATTTGATGAAATTTCGAAATTTCAACGTGAATGTGGAACTTGAAGATATTAATTAATCGAACTCAAGTTTTGAAATTTTAGGATTTATCGTAAATGGCACCTATTCAAACCACAAGCTTTCAATTCTGATCCACAAGTTTTCAATTTCTGAAACAATGTTTTTCGCTCCACCACATTTACACTATATAAAAATTACGTAAACGAACTTGAGCATTATAAAATTAGGTACAAGGCAATAAGCAAATATTTTTTGGGGTTCATTATTAACTATATATAGCTGAATGTGAGTATCTCACGTAAACTCTTGTCAAAGTCTGTTTTGGACATTAAAATTTTATCCAGCTCATAAACAGGAACGCTGTTTTAAGCAGCATCAAACTTCCTTAATACTTTTGGAGATTTGCATAACCGATGAAAATTCATATTAATATTGATGAAACTTCATAAATATTTAGATAGCAATTAATTACTTCATTTTAATTTGAAATTTTACACTCCCTATGGCAACGAAAACGGTTTTTTTTACACTTATCAAAGAAAAAAAACCGCGAAAATTAAATCAAATAAAAATATTTACTTAGCAATTTAAGCTTTAGGGGCTAATTTGCAAGCCCTTTTTGTTACTTTTTTTAATGAATTGGAATTTTTGATTTCATAAACTTTAACAAGTTAGGTATAAAACTCACACAACTCCCCAGTTTTATTTATTTTTTTAACATGTGTTTCTTTCGATTTCTTAAATTCAGCAATTAAATATTTCAGAATACTTGGCTTGTAATGTTCAAAGAATAATATTTTAAATAAATAGCTACACCCCAACAATTTTGAAACGATTTTGTAAATACTTTATGTTTATTTCTATACTTATTCATATTTTAGGTAATCTATTTTTAAATTAAAATATTAAAGCCTGATCTTGAATTAAAATTTAAAAGGTTTTAGTTTTTTTAGCATTAGTTATTTATTTAGTTATTTAGTTTAGTTATTTAGTTAGTTATTTATTTAGTTAGTATTTTAACGCATTACTAATTTTAAAATAATGTATTAATGGTATCTTACGCATTGAATCAAAGTATTCGGTAGGCCTTGACACAAAATTATTTTTTTCAAATTTCTTTGCGTTTCAATTTATACTTTTCCCTGAAATGATAGTTATGTTATCCATAGTGATTTAAGAAAATTAATTAGTTTTTACATCTTTTAAGAAAGAAAAAATTAAGTAATTTAGTTTTTTCACGTAAGAAAATATTATTAAGTTCTTCTGTTTCAAACCAAAGGAATGAAAGCGAACCACAAAATTTTTCTCTAAATGCAGGGTTATTATTCTCGACAGCAACGTTTCCTGACCCTATGACGTCACTACACGGAAGCTTAAACTGCGTAAACAGAAAGCATGTTGGGTTTCTAGGAGGAGTTTCGGTACGCAAATCGTGATTGAAAAGCACAATATATACAAGGGTTTAACAAAATAATTATATTTCTAAATTGACGTTCTACTTTCACTCAAAATTCAGACACCGCGATGGGAACTACTTTGTTTGTTTTGTTTTTCCAGGGTCAAGTAACGTTGCAGTCTAGTATAGTTGCAGTTACGCAAACTTGACATATTTGGTACGAGCTGTGCTACTATACTAGACAGCAACTTAAGTTGACCCTATGACGTCACTAACAAACAAAGTAGTTTCCACCGCGCTGTCTGAATTTTGAGTGAAAGTGGAACGTCAATTTAAAAATATGATTAGTTTGTTAAACCCATGTATATAGTATAGTACTTTTCAATCACGTACGGAAACTCCTCCTATCAACCCAACAGCCTTCGTGTTTACCGATTTCTCCTTCCGCATTTGTGACGTACTGGGTTCAAGAAGCGTTGCTATCGAGTATAGGAAACATCCTGTGTATATAGCATTGGGAATACACTGTTGAGTGATTCCTTTTCAAATCACCTACATGTTAAAATATTATAATTAAAACATCTACTTTGAAGAATCTTAAAAGCTCTACACGGCCATTTTAACTAATGCAACTGCAAGGATGGAAATCCACCTTTCTCCCACTCTATCTACGCTATTCAAAATCAGACCAGTTCCATGCATCAAATTGAGTTCCCAAAAGTAATGACACACGAACGCACACAATTAATATTTTCACACTCCACACGCTAATTTTTCAACCGGCTCATTGCAAACAAAGCGTCCCATACGGGTCATCTCAACGCACGCAATAAAATATTGCCTCAACAACTCAACTCGTCTTGCAATAAGGAAAGTGACGGGAGAGAGAGAGAGAGAGAGACGGTCTTCAAAAGCGACCGACGGCAAATCAAATATTTGTCAACGCTCTTCCGGGTCACTCGGCTTATCAGAGGGACGCGGATAGATGACTGAAATTAAAAGCCTCGGACTTGGCGCGACGTATTTGCCTTTAGAACGGGATGATAAAAAGGATTCATTCCGAGTATTTTTGTTTCCCAAAGTCATACATCGTTCGTTGCGAGGGAGCGTTAACACTTGATTACCATAGAGTCAAACACCGGTAATGCTGTCGCTTTGATGATCCTTTGATGATGGGTGTTTTTGAAAGAGTTGAGTCAAAGGTTTTGCTGATTTCAAAAAAGGGTAGTTTATTGAATTCCCCGTTTTTCAGACGCTTTGGTATGTAAAGAAAATTGTAAAGGTGTTTTTTTTATTAGTGCTTGAATGTGAATCAAAGGGTTAGTGTGTTTGACAAAAAGGAAAGAGTTGGTGATGAGGATGATACATGGTGTTTTAAAAGTGTTAAGGAATGGAATCTTTGTAGAGATGTTTTTTTGAGGGGGGATTTGGCTATTTTTTTTAAAAGAACTAACCATTTTGAGTACTTAAAGCTATTGAAAGAACAGTCTGTTACGGCGCGAAATATTTCCATTTCACTCAAATTTCGAAATTAAGTTATTGTATCATTTATCAAAAAATGGAATTTTTTTAGAGCAAATTAATGTATTTTTTTTAAATTCTATGATATTAATCTATTATTAATTTATTATAATTAATAATAATTAATCTATTATATTTTTTAAATCATTTTTAAAGGAATCTTCCAACTATTGACGAAAATTTTAATAATAACCTGAGCAATTTTCATCACTAAAGAGGTTTTCTCCGTTGAAACCCCCCCCCAAAAAAAAAAAATATATATAGGGGAAATCAGGCTAATACGACATACTCGGGTAAAATGACTTTTTCAATTTTCTTGAAATTTAGCAGAATGAGAACACGTGTCAGGCGCTTTTTTTCTTCTTTCATTGCTTCCAAAACGATACAAACAGACGCCATTGTTTGAAAAACATTTCTTACCTCGTGGTGAACAAAAATAAAAAACGTGAGTGTCAAAATATTTTTTTTGTGTTTTTATAATGAGATTTCTCTTATACAAATTCTTTCATTTACTTAAACTAACATTCTTGTGTGAATGTATGTTCAATTAAGAGTATATTTCATGCGATAGGTAGTTGCTTAGACTTTTTGTTTTACGAGAAATTGAAAATAAATAAAAATAGACCTTTAAGGGTAAAATGACATAGAACTCATTGGTATAAAATGACATAGTATGTCATTTTACCCAAACAATATTTTCATACATTTACTGTCGATATTTAAAATACTTATTTATATTATTAGTTTATACGACCTTTTATGGGCCACTAAGAACATTCTACGACCAAGAAGTTTCAACTTGGTTAAAACGCAACTAAGGGAAAACTCCTTTTATATCAGAGCTTTAAAAAAAAAAGAAATGGAAAGGCTGCTACCATGGTTAATGCGAAGAGTGGATTCCTAAACACTGGCTTTTCTCCGGCCAACCCAATGTGTTCTCAGTTCATCTTTTTGCTCCAGCAAAAGTACTGAAGCTCAATGAACATGTTTCAGAAGAAGCTTCTGACATTCTAATAACTAGTATAGAGTATAGACAATCCACAGTTGCTAAAATAGGTCCTATCCCTCATATTCCACAGAACTTAATCTTAAGCGACGTTAACTTCAGAAAAAATGCATACACTCTGTTAACTTTAACGCCTCCATGAAAGAAAAAAATTAAAATTTTGTTTTGATAAGCACATTAAATTAGCTGGTTATCTTCCCCAAAAAAGTAATTATAGATTATTCCAAAGTGCTTAACTATTAATATAGTTATTATTTGGGATCAAATAAAATTGCTTTTGCCAAAGAAACTACTTTCTTTCCTAATAAATATTTACTATGTCATTTTATCCTTATATCGGGTAAAATGACATATTTTCTACTTTTTTAGAAAAGTAAGTTTTTGAAAAAGAAAAAAGAAAGATTATGATATACCCAATTAGGGGGTGTTAGAGCATTAAGTGAACATTTCATTAGCTTTGAAAACTACTGGAAATCTATTTAATTAGTCTTTTACGGTTGCTTTGAAAAAGTGGTATGTCGTATTAGCCTGATCTCCCCTATATATAAATATGTTTTCGCACCGAGTAGTCCCATTCTGTGAATCCGATTGATATAAAAAATTCATTTACTAAAAAGCAACTTCATTAGTTTAAGTTTAGCTATTTTTTTGTCTCTGGTACATCCCTCAAGGTGAAGTGACACAAAAAAAATTACACATATAGGTTCAAGGTTCAAGGTTACACCTCCTATTTCCTTAAAATTAATTTAAAGCGGACACTAGTTAATAATACTCGAATTTAAAACTGCAAGACTTTTAAATATGTAATTTATAAACCACTGGTGTGGTTACTTGTCATACTATACAAGGAAGTAATATTTATTGCATTTTTTCATGAATCTCGTGCTTTTTTTTAGTCTCTTCTTTTTTAATAAATTAAAAGAAAATCTTATTAAAACTAACACTAAAGTCCAAAACTTAAGAATGGTTTATATAATTTTACAGCAAGACATCAAGATATTGAAACTTAATTTAGGATTCAAAAATACTATAATTATAGCGCATTCTGTTGCCACAAGCAAGTAGAATTTCTGTTTTGTTTGTCTTCGGTGTTCATTGTCATTGTATATGTGTGCACGTACTTTAATATATTTCATTAAATATCAATTTCAATTAAAATGATGTGTAATTATGTTTCTTAATAGGTTACATGTGATTGGTAGTAAAAATAAAAAATTAAAATTATTTTACAAGATTTAAAAAAAAATAATAATTCAAAGGGGGTTCGGCAAATACCCGCCTAAGAAGGGGGTTGCGGTTTCTAAGGCTGAGAACCCTTGATCTCTAGAACTATAAAAAGTGCATAACAGAACAAATCGAAAGTCAAATTCTCCTTCAGTTCAAAATAAAAAGTTGTTTTCTCTGCAGTGAAACCAAACCTGTAAATGTTAATTTTCCTTCATAACTCATCTGTTGCAGTTAAAACAACATGCGCAATAAATGTTGTTTTTCCCGAGGAACAAAAATAAAGTAATAAACGTGTCCTGCAAATAGTTCCTTTTACATTAAAAATTTCTATGGAATAAAATCAAACATCGCTTTTAAAAGTAGCAAGATGAGTTCCTTCACTATAAGTAAATTAAATTTACCTAATTATAAAATATAAATTCATTGAAGCTTGTGAAATTACAGCGTCCAACGGATATGTTTTTAATCGTGCTGCCATCTATGATATTTTATAGACTTTATTTATATAAATGCTTGATGAAAATCTTAATCTAGTTAAATAAAAAACAATGTACCCAAATGGAGGGAAATTGAATCGTCAATATCAAGAAGGTAATAAATCCAAAAACCAAGCTTTAAGAAAATCAATGAAAATTTTATAAGTAATGGAATTTCCATATACTATAACAACCAAATTTTATCTTGAAATTTAGGATCCTTTTTAGAATACTGCACAATCATCGAAAAAAATATAAATATAGTCAAAAATATTTTACAGTTGAAAAAAAAGTACTAGATAGACTTATCTATGTACTTCTTTTGATAGACTTATTTCAAAATAAAAAAAAAATTGATTTTTGATCATCCTTGATAGACTTATTTCTTTTTTCAAACTTATGAAATTTCAGCTGAAAAAATCTTAATAAACATTTAATTTGAGAATTAAATCATATTTTTACTTAGTTCATGCACTAAAGAAAATAAAATAGAAAGGCAAATAAAATCAAGAATTATTATGAAAATGAGTCGTTAAGGCAAAATCAATGGAGTAAGTGAATATCAATGAAGTCAAGTATTCACTGGGGAAAAAAAGTAAAAATTCTTTAAAATTAAAACCAAATCTTATTTTGGCTAAGCTTACAGCAGAAAGAATTAGAAAAGGAAGACAAATTAACTTAAATTTTAAATTAAATGTAAAAATACTAAAATACAATGAGAGTGGGTACCGATTTCACCAAATTCAAAGGGTTATACCTGCCAATATGAGGTAGCTAATTTTTCCCTCTTTCCACTATGTGTAGGGCAAAGCTTGGAGATTTTTTTTTTTTGAGCACAAAAAAAAAACCAATTTGTCACTCCCCCTTTTTTTTCAAACTGATGATCCAATTTATTTTGCGTTCAAAACTTAAAAAAAAAAAAAAAAAAAAAAATTGGTACTTACGTATTATCTTCTAAATCCCAAAATTAAAGCCTATACTGTACCATTGAAACGGACGGTCGATGCGCTAATATGTAAGAAAAAAATAATTTTCAATTAACTGATACATATAGGGGAAGGTAGTGTACCTCGAACCTCTTTGTACTTTTTACCCTGTAAATTTTTATTTTATTGAAAATAAATTAATGAAACAATTTCACCTCGATACTTTAGCCTTTCATACACAACATATATTTTTTTTCGGAATTTTATTTGAAGTATTTCACTATATAATTAATGAAAAAAAAAACTGAAAATAGTTCCAAGATACAACACCGGTATTGTATACCCAGATGTAAGCTTATAGATTTAGTTGGAGCACTTTTCAGCATAAAAGCTTTAAAGGGCTGCTTTTTATCACAAAATTATAGATTTCCCTTAAAATTAGTATTAGTCATGAAACTAAATCCTACCCTGCTGTTAAAATCAAAATACCAATGTAATAAAAGTAAGTAAGTGATTTTTTTTTAGTAACTCAATGTAGTTAAGTGTATCTTGGATAGGTTTAAGGCACAATGCTCTTCTTAGGTCCAGGGTACAATAATTGATAATCTGCAGAAAAATGTCTAACCACCGTGTTGATTTTCCCCCTAACTTCCTTTAAAGCACATGTTATAATAGCTAAAACAAATCAATCCATTACAACATATTAAATTCCCTGTAAAATCATATCTTTATAATTTGAACAATAGCTTACGAAAGCAGATAGAATACTTACTTTTGAAGAGTGGAATCAGTTTTTAGCGTATATCTTCCAAAATAGTCGGCTTTTATAGAAGTAATTTAGCTTTACTGAGTGCTCTGGTGGTAAAGATGGATACTAGATGTTTAGTGTTTCCATTTATCTGAAAGTTCAGCTTAAAACAGTGTAGGATCGAGGTATACAAGTACGTCAGTGGTAACCTTCCCTTACTATTTTGATATTTTTTCACGCATATGAGAAATTCCGTGTCAGATCTATCATTTTCTTGACCGAGCCCGTTTCCATTTTTATGAAATTTAGTATGAAGGACACACTTGATAAGAAAAGTAATTAATTCTTCCAAATTCTCAGATTTTAACTCAAAACTTGGCCAAAATACATCATGTTAAAAAATTGAAAATTTGCTTCTTAAAATGGAAAAATGTACAGTTAAAATGACTACACCACTTTTCCCAACTGTAGTAGAACCAAAATTCTACACCGTTGTAAACCTAATAAGGAGTAGAGCTTTCTAATGATACCCAAAATGTTAAGGAGAATTGTCCTTCTAATGACAAATCATTACAATCACAAGGTCATTAACTGTAACCTTTGCCATCTCAAAACATATTTCAAAAATCCTGAAATAAAAAAATAACATTTTGTTGCCTTAACACAACTATTCTATTCATGATTCTGCAATGGCACGACAGTGGAAAGTGTCGATCTAGTTTTTTTTAAAACAGTTCATGAACATCATAGAGAATAAAATGTAGTACTTGCACTTACATTAACTTACTTTTGTTCCCCAGTCTTTCACAAACCGTATGATATAAATTTAATTAGCACAGTCCACAATCAGTAGGCGGCTGGTAGTCAACACATTACGGGCCGATCTCATCAACCTTCAGTTAAAGATAAATCTCCAATTATAACGTGTCTAACTGGCATTAGCGGCTAAAGCGATTCAAAAGAACCAATAGGAAGCATCGAAAACGACCGCTTTAGTCGCTAATGCCAGCTACACGTTTTAAATGGAGATTATCTTTATTAACTGGAGATTGGTGCGATCGGCCCTAAATGTCTCACTTTTGAAAAGGAACAAAAAAAAAAAGTTTCCAACATGCAATTAATGAAACTCCTCTCAGCTCTCCCCTAAACAAACTCCCCATTGTACTGGACAGAGACATTTATACCAAACCACTTGTCCCAAAACCACCTACCATATACTAATTTAATTAAATATGAGAAAAAAAAGCTAAAAGGTAATTTAAGTTAATCTGATGTAAAGGAATAAACTCTTACATATTGTGTTTAAAAGAATTTAAAACTTTTATGTAAGATTTAGTATGAGTTGAATCAAGTTTAAAATGCATAATAATTTTTTAATGATGGTTCAGTTAATTTTTCCTTATCACATTAGGAATTTTTAACTACAATAGTAATGTTTGGCCACATGAATTGTGCAAATTACATTTATCCTTCTTTTCATAAGCCTTTTGGATCACTTCCAATATTTTTCCTCAATTTAAAATCTGTACTTTTTTCCTCGTAGAAAAGAATGCCTCAGTATGATGACCTCTAACTATATTTCTAGAACAGAAGTTTTGGTTTTGTGCACTGAAATAGATTAGCAGTATGTAAATTTTTATCCATTTTTAGTATTGATAAGCAAATCATTATGAACATAAAAGTAAGATGTTTGTTAGGGAATTTAAAAAACTCTTGCCTAGCTTTTACTTGGAATTTTTTAGGGATAAAAAATGTTATAGGTACCCTTACAATCTCTATGAATGTTTTAATAACACCAAAAAAAATAATTAAGAGCTTGCATAAATGTATTATCATACTGAAGAAAAGCAAAAAAATATTTATCAAATTCCAAGACTCAAAGCTTAACAAATGTATTAGTCGATTCCTTTTAGTACTTTTCTCCATTCTCCACAAAATGCTACACTTGATATTAAAAAAAACCCATTAAAACTTACATGCTGTTAAGAGTGAAGTTACTATTAAACATTCTTAAAATACCAATGTTCTCAGCTTGGTTTTTAACCTGTGCTTAAAAAATAACTTAGGTTGCTTTATAGACAAGGTTAAAAAAAGGGTAACAATACTTAAAATAACACTTTGACTCATATCACCAATTTACCATTGTAAAAATATTAGTTGATTATGGAACACAAACTTTATACACCGAAAAAGAACTACAGTTAATTATCTGGCTTCAGCAAAAAGACTAAAATAAGAATGCTATATTAGCAAATTAAGGGTTAACAAAACACTTAAAAGGGGGGTTATTTAAAAAGACACCTAGGATTTAATTTTAAAATTAAAAAGTATGTTACAAAAACAAATAAGATAAACTGAGATAACTTTAATTGCAGCCTAATTAATTTAAGAAGCCTAAAATGGTTTATTGTTTGATTAAAATCATTAAAAACCCAAAATGGCTTGGCATATTTGCAAAAAAAAAAAGGATATTATTTCTAAGCAAAAAATTAAAAACTAAACTTCAATACGCACAGACAAATATTACAGTACGCAATTGAGAGGATACTAAGTTTTGTTGGAGTATTCCACTCGCAATTCGTCACTTTTAGCCGAGTCTACTTTGATTGGTTGGTTGTAATTTCGTTTGGAATATGCCTAAGGTTTTTTTTTTATGAAATATTAAAGAGTGAAAAGTGACAGGCTGAGATTAGGGTCTAGTCTTGCCATGTCTAGAGAAAAATTAACTTCAATTTGTAGAAAATTCATATTACATCTTTATTAAAAAAATGAAATAAATATATGCCTTATGGGATACACCAAATAAAATATTCTTTACATTCAAAACACTTCAAATGACAGAAAAATAGACTTATTTATAGAACACAACATTGTAAAAGTGGAGCAAGTGCTTTTGAGCAAAAACAAGACATATGGACAACTTAATTTCTCAATGCACTTATAAATCATAAATTGGTGTTCCTACAGTTCAAAGTACTGAACAGTTCTCAAGTTACTTGTAAGCTAATACAAAACGTCATTTAACTTGTTGATTTTACAAGAGTGCCTTGATGTGATGAGAGAAAGGTTTATATGAAAAGCCAGTAGAAAGGTTTTTAAACAGAAAAAAAAACTAGTGTTAAAATAACTAGGCAAATGTATCAGGTAAACCTGAGAGATTAAACACATGAGAAATCATTTGTAGCATAAGATTTAAAGTCAAAGTATGTATATAATTTATACAGATGGTCTTTAAGAAATTTTGTGCATTTGGTTAATTAGCTAGAACAAACTGTGGAAAATCTAAGTACATGAGTTGTTGACATTCATTAACTTAAAGTTTCGAGTTCCTAAAATTTATACACAGGGTATTTTGAAGGCTTTTCAGGTAACCCCAGAGGGATTTTATGAATACAATTTAATTTTAAAGCATGAAAAATCATAATGAAATACATTTTATACATGATATATTTGGAAGATGTACAATAAGACAGATATTTACAAAGAAATGTAATTCTAATGTTGGAATTATGGATATAAAATTTCTTACATACAAATTACGATGTTTTAATAATTTTTAGGGTGAATCATAACAATGATAGAACTTAAGAAAATTTAATATTTTCATTTAAAATGACAATTAAAGAATGATTAATAACTTTAAAAAATAGTATGTACATGAGTATTTTAATTGAATGTATAATCCACACCCTACAATTATAAAAGTCAAGATGGTTTGTGAGTTATAATGAATATGAAGCACATAAATAACCACTAGCCAAATGTAGAATGCTCATTCGAGATATAATCTTAATAACTAAAAGCAGGGATTTTAATTTCTTGAACTGTGAGAAAAAGTTTTAGTTATAAAACAAAGCAAAGTCAAATACACTTTTTAGAGCGATTTGAGGATGCAATGACAGGAATCTTGTTATTTTAAGGTAAACAAATTGCATATCAAAATTTGAAGTGTAGCCAAAAATGTCAATCTCTTAATTCTAAGGTGAATAGTTAAAAATATTTAGATTATCTTACTCAAAGCAAATTTAGTATTTTTGATCATAACATTATGCAAAAAATGAGATTGTCCACGGGATATTAATTTCAGAATTAGTATTTAAAGTAACAAAGCATTTAAAAAAAATATACAAATCCTTTATGTAATACAATAGCGCTTTCACATTTGACCAGTTAGTTAAATTGCAAACGGAAAATTATGACAAGATAATGATCATGTATTTCTCCAAAATGCTTCACAAGAAGAAAATCTCTTTTCAGGCCGCAACAGCATTTGCCGTTGAGACTTCCCTCAGCACACAATCATTGAAACCTTGCGCAGCATAGTCTCTCAAATTGTTCGTTCACAGAAGTTTCAATTACCAAGAGAAGCAAGACTTAAAAACCAAATCACAAGTCCAATCTTTTCTAATGTCTGAACTATAAATATGTTTCCATTTGAGACAAAACAACACTCAGATGTCAATTCACTTGACTAATACTTCAACTTGGGAAAGTGAGTATTCCGTGTCATAATGGATTTTTTGACAAAATGGAAGATATTATAGGCACTAGGAGAAAATCTTTATCACTTCCTATTCTTCAAATTTGAAGAGATCCATTCCAGTCCTTGATACAGCCTAAAAAAAAACAAATAGAATTTTAAGAGAATATATTTATAAAGGTATAAAATTGAACTTTCAAGTTATTTTAAATTAAAATATATCAGATTCATACCGAAAGAACGTATCTTATCTCTCTGGTAGTCTTTTACGCAGGTGAAATCAGGGATAATTTTACTTTAAGTTATGACAATTGCAGAAAACATTGTGCTTCCTTAGCGAATGATTTCCTTTAGGGTGAAAAAATCTCAAGAATGGATAAAACAGCACATTCTCCTGGTATGCATCCAATAGAACACGTTTGAGACAAGCTACGGATATGAATTTCTGCCATCTCAATACCTCCCAAACAGTTCAAGTACTGGAAAATGTAGTGGAGTGGGAGAAAATACCCCAGCCCCTTATTAATAACCTAACAAACTTGATAGCAAACATGTGCACAATGTTCTTATAAGTCCAGGGAAACCATACCTTAATTAAAATGAATTTTCAGTTAAGTATTGATAGATCTTTGACTTTTTTCTAAACCACACAAAATGTGCCTTTTTTAATTTTGATCAAAAAAGTAAAAATAAAATTTGTCTTTAAATAATGCATGGATTTAGCTTTTAAATAACCCTGAGTTTATTAAAAAGGCTTTAATGACTGCACATTTTTTTATTTGCTTGCCATTATGCATCAAATACACTACAATATCCTTTATCATGTTTTTTTAATAAAATTTTACTCAATTTAAAAAACACTTAGGGATGGCTTTTATTGTTTTTTTTTAAGTGAGTTTTATTAAAAAAACATCAGGTTTTCTTTGGGGTTTGTGGGTAGGTTGAAAACCTTGGTAGCATGCCAAAAAAACCCCCTAGAATTTGTTATTTTACAACTATCAACATCTTCAAAGAAATGTTTTAAAAATATGCCATGTAATTATTTGAATTTCTAGGACTACTGCTAGAGCTTTGGCCATAGCTGATATTTGCTTATCAATGACAGAAAAGATGCTGGAAAAAAATACATGGAATGACATCAGTAGTGTTTGGGAAGATATTAAATGTTTCAGAGAAGTGGGGAGAGGGAAACACGGAAAGGCTATATTTTTATAGAATGAGGCATATTAGAGCCCTAGAAATGAATGTCTATACTTCCCTTTTAGTTTGTGTAATGCTTTTTTTTAATATTTGTACGAATTTGATGCCCAGGAATCATGAAAATACTTATAACAGAGATTGATTCAATCTAATTTTTGTTATTTTTCTTTCATGTGAACTGTTGATAAATCCTGTTTTAAATGTTACTCTACGAGATGTAATTCCTTTTTATTTGTGAAATTAAACAGTTTTTAGAGTAAGTTTATGCACTGAAAAGAAAATGTGCTGTGTAAAGGTGTGACTGTGTGTCTGGGTGAAACTCACTGGCACTGGGGAGCCAGTTACATTGGATTTCCACAGCAATTAAGGAGTTAAAAACGTAAAGGTTTAGAAGATCACCTTAAATTTATCTAACTGATCTAAAATTCTGCCCACATAATTTTATTGATTGGAAACAGATGAAGGTTGAGAGGTAAACTTTTTTAAAGTTGAGAAATAAGGGTCCACCCATATGCAAATGGCATATTTGTCACAACAAGAACTGTTGCTATGGCTTTCCAAAACACAAGAAAATATAAATCAGAACAAGATGTTACTTCAATCTCAAAAAAAATTATTGAAGAGTCATTCATTTAATAAATCTGATACTTACCCTTCACCTGAAAGAGCACAACATGCTTGGATATGCCATCTATGCTTCTTCAGAGATGTCAAATTCAGCTGCTCAGATATTTCAGCAGGAGACATACAGCCTTTGATGTCTTGTTTGTTGGCATAAATTAACACAGCAGACTTGGTTAAATCCTACAAATAAAATATACATTAATCTTTGTCATTTTAATAACAAATATAGATTCAGAATAAACCACTCATAAAAAATGCAAATCCTACTACATAAAGTAAGAAGTACTCCAGTTTTTCTAAGAAATTATGGTCAAATCATACATATATGATACACATAACTTCACCATAATATTAACTTTTGGATAAATATTCATACAAAAGATGAAGAACCTTGAATTTCAAGCATGTTATAGCACAAATAAGAGTTTTCCCAATTTATCAGTTATTATTAAAAAAAAATTAAGTTCAAAATATTAAAGAATTTGTAGCTGAAAAAACCACTCTAGAGAAAAAAATAGAAGACAATCTGTACTTTTCATTTTGGGATGATTTTTCTATGATGAACACTGAAAGTGAAAAGTCTAAATGGGTCTTAAGCACTTCTGGGAAGAATGTGGTTAAGAGAAGACATTCTCCAACAATTCCATTACATACTTTTTAAAAAAAGTCAGTCTCAAATTTAATTCTATTTCTAGGTATTCATGAGCAAAAACATGTAAATATAATATGGAAATGTTTTAACCAGTCTTAAATCCTTAAAACAATTTCTTTTTCCAGACCATAAAGGTAATTCGCTAGAAATGTTAAAATTTCTGTCTCCGGCTCATAATTCCATTACATATCATAAAATTTATTTTTCTTTCCAACATTCTGATAAACAGCATTATGACATGTATTACACAAGGTATTTATAATTATTTGGATCAACCAAAAGTAAAAAATTAATGGGGATGTGGGGTAGTTATTGGCGTGGTGAGAAGTAACCAGTTTGTTTCTCTCTATATATACCTCCCCAACCCTAGGGAGAGAATGGCCTGGCTCGTTTGGGGTTACACTAACCGCCTAGCAAGAAAAGGCAAACATTAAAAGACTTATTTAGTAAACTAAAAGCAATTTCAGGGGGTTTTTTTACCTAATATATCTTATAGTATTTGTGGATGATAACAATATTGCACATTTTAAGTAACTTTTCATAATGGAAATATGGTTGTCTAAGAAAATTGTTTCATTTTACCGGCATGCACATTATAATTCATTATCACACATACAAAAATGATAAAATAAAGTAATTCTTGTTATTAATTTAATCACAATCAGAATAAATTATTGGTAGCTTTGAGTAGAATTACAATGTGTTTTACTTTGAAGTGTTGATAACAGAGTATATGTCATTTTCCTGGCATACATTTCTACCAAACAAAACTGAGTATAGTATTGAAAATCAGATAAATGAGAGGCATAGGCCTAAATATGAGAAAAGAATAAATGACAGACAATTCACTGTAAAAACATTTTCCAGATTCATCATTCTTCTGGTATGCTCTATCAATTTGCAGTTCAATATAGTTTTTCTTGTTTTTAAGTAATTTCAATTAGTTGTTTTAAAATGTATTTAAATATTATATCTAAAAGTGTTGATAACAGTAATGATGTCATTCTCCTGTCATCCATATCTCCTAAACAAAACAGATAACATTTACTTAAATTCAGGTATTATAAGCACCTTTTTTATAAGCAAGATACTTTTTTATGTAGACATTAAAACTTTTAGGCCTAAATATGATGGTGAAAGATTTACTTATCTATGACATCCTTCTCAATCAAGCAGCACTGGTGCTCATCAAACATTATTATAGTTAATATTCAGCATTTAAATTGGAAATGGTTTCCTCATTTAAATCTTTTTTAAACTTCATTGTCACTAATTGGATATCAATTTAGAGATGTTTATTATCTAAGATTTTAAAAATTTCTTTGATTTATTTTTGGAAGTAGTTTAATTTTTAAAATTTTTGTTCAAATACATTTCCTACTACTGTGATTTTATAAATCAACACAAGGGTTCCTTTAAGGGTTTATGGTGCAGAGGCAATATTCAACCATTCTAAATGGCAAGGCATGGGTATATCAAGTTTTTTTGCTTATAAATTTAAATTTAATACAATTTAATTACTTTTTCCAGGAGTTAAGGTTTCTCTTATATGCCATCTAAATATGCTATTTTGAGCTAAACCCACACATCATATTAAAAAAAAAGACAAACATTATTTTTACAACAGATGCAATGTTTTCCAGAATTTAAATGCAGAATTCGAAGGAATGACAGAAAGCATTAAGAGCAGCGTTAGAAATTGGGGGGAAAAAACAGTGGTCCTGCGGACCAGTGCTTTGCCAATCTTACTGGTCCGCAACAAAAATCACTAGTCCGACAAGTTAAAAAGGACCGGTTTAAATATATAAAGTAACTATTGCACTGAATGTGAGCACCAAATATTAAAGTTAAAAATCAATACATATTAATAATATTTTTTCATCACCGGGAGAGAGGGGAACCCTATCACATTTCGGGTTCCGTCAAAAATATGTACTTGCTTCACCAAATGCAATCATCAAACGAACACCAAATACAATCATCAAACGAACTTTAAATACCGCTATCACTGAACAAAATGATTTTACACGTGCTTGAGAAATCACTGGTCCGGCGGACCAGTGATTTTTTGACTCCACTGATCCGAGCCGTTTTTTAGTTGTCCCGGACCAGCAAAACACCCCAATTTCGAACGCTGATTAAGAGGATGAAAACTTTCTGTGGAAAATTGAGTTGCTAGCATTCCTGAGGTGTGGAGAAAGTTTCCAGTTTTTCTTGTCCATTTAAGACCAATGAAAAAAATTCATTATAACCATCAGATCATTCATTAAATCTGAGATTCAAAGAGCACCGTTACATCTTCTCAGAGGCATTACAAACTCTACTGAAAATATTTCCATTCTCTTATTCAAATCTAGAACTACATTCCATACAACCCAAAACCTTTTTATATTTTAACTTATTTTTTAAAATTTTTTCAAGGAGAATTCTGAATTTAAATTTTATAAGAATGTGATGATTATTCCATAGTTTTAAAACAGACTTTAAAAAAATATCTTCACTGCCCTTGCTTAATATACCACTCCCCAATTTATATATTTTTTTAAAAATCTTGTTACATACAAAAACAAACGAAATGTTTAATAATTATAAGTTTAAGAAAAATTTAAGAGAGAAAATTGCAAATTTTTTAGCTCAATTTATCAATAGAGTTCAGCAGGTTATATTATTATTAAATGCAAAATTGATGCAAAGATGTTTATGAGAGGAAGTAGATTTTAAAAGACTAATATTGTTGAAAAAAATTTGAGAAAATTAAAATATATATTTGAAAGTTAATACATTTTATCCCCTTTTAAATGGCATCATCAGGTCAACAATAGGAAAATATTTTTATGATGCAGTCTAAAATTTAAAAAAAAAAACTTTGAAGTTTTCCTTTTTTGAAGTTGATATATACTCTTTTTTTATTAGAGGGATGCCGTGGAAGAATTTTCAGTTCATAGGGGTACTGTGTGAGTTGAAAAAGTTAGGGAACCACTGGGTTAAGGCTTTCAAAGTGACAATAATAAAGTAAAGTATACAGTAATAAAATAACATCCCCATAAAACTGAATTAAAAAACCATCATCTAATGTATTGAGAAATTGAAACAATATTTATTAAACACAAAATCAAAATTAATGAAAGCAATGGTTTTCTTACTTCATGTGCTATCATACGCCATAACTCTTCTTTTGTAATAGACAGCCTTTCTCTGTCTGTGCTATCAACAACCACAATGAGAAACTGTAGGAAAAAAACATAATTGTTTTAAGTAACTTTTCAAGGAAATAATTGCATCAACTCTAAAAAAATTAAAATAAAACAGCATGAAATGTCATTGGTTTAAAATTAGCATGCAGTATTAAGATTTGTATAATACTTTTGTACATTTTAGAATTAAATTACCATATAAAGTGTTCTTTAATCCCTAAAAATTAGATTGTGTAAAAATAGAAAATTTAAAAAACAAATACTAAAATAATAAGGTAATACAGATTTTTTTTTGATAAATATGTCTTACTTCTGTGTTACTATAATAAGTATTCCAAGCGGCTCTAAGGGAATCTTGTCCTCCTAAATCCCACATTATGAAGTGGATATTTTTCCACACAACTTCTTCAACATTGCTTCCAATGGTAGGAGATGTATGAACTACCTCGTCCATCAAACTAGGTTTAAATAGAAACTCATTATAAGTTTAATAAATATTACAAACAAAAAACAATATACAAAGCTAATCAGAGAGATAGATCAGATAAAATTGTTCCAAACTACTCATCTTGAAAATCTAAAACAATCTTGACATCCTTATTTTATTATACAACCCCAAAATTTATGTTTAACTGATAAAATTTAAAATACAAAGCAAATTTGATTGCTTTGGTTATAAATAAACTTGTACATGTAGTAAAATTGAAATACTAAATCTTATTCTAAAAGTAAATCAGCATAATATCAAAAACTTGCCCATTCATAAAGAGTGATTAAAAACTTAACTTACAACTGATAAAGAATGGTTGTTTTTCCAGCATTGTCCAGTCCAACAATTACAACTTTATGTTCTGAAAAGAAACAGTAAAAATTAGACATACTGAATATTTTATTTCTTTACCTAAGGTTAATTTACTACATGTTTCACTTCACCGGTTACTAAACACATTTGCATTTCCCATCTTCATTATGCCTCTTAAAAATGTTAAGTATTGAAGTTATTAGCACAGAGATGTTTTTATTTCAAGGATGAAGAAAGAAGGATTTATGTTATCTTGTAAGTAGAAAACAAAAATCTCTGCTCCCTCATAAAAAGGTAGTGTTTGAGATGAAACAGCAGGTAAATTATATACATTGAAAGGCAAAAAAACCCGCACTCCTGCATTTTTATTAATTGCTAGATTTTTAATCTATGAAAACAACTTAACTCTTTCATTTAAAAAAAAAGTAGGTAAATCATATGGCAGGTACAAAGAATAATTAAACAAAATTTACAAATTGCATTAAATTTATAAAATGAAAAACTAGCTATTCATACTGGGTATGGATTAATTGAAACAAAATTTTGAAAAGCATACTGCCATTAAAACGCTTTTCAGCGCTTTGAAAAGTATAAACTATGAGGTTTAGCATTAAAATAAAGCCTTAGAAAGTTTCTCAATAATAGAAACTATGTATGACTTCATATTACTAATATGTTTACGACATTAACCTTAAAACCTCAAATAATTTTAAGATTTTATGAAGTGAAAAAGCGATGGTTTACGATTTTTTTTTCGCTAACTACATTTAGTAAGGCTAATGTCACTCATTACAATAAAAGAAACGTCGATTCTTTTCAACATAACCAAAACGCCGTGAAGTGCCTTCCAAATATACGAGGGTTAACAACACAGATAACAAACTAGATTAAAGTATCACTCGACATCAAAGCTGTAAACTCCGTAGATCTCAAATGTAAATAAATACACTCGATAAGAGTTTGAAGGACATGGCAGAGAAACTAGGTTCACATGAAAGAAAAGAGAAATTAGAGGCTTCACATTTCAGAAAAAAGTAGTATAACAGTCATAGCGCTTGATAGACTAAAACTGTTTGGTCACCATGATTGTCTGTTCCAAAGCGAAAAATATATGTATGGTGCTCTATTATAAAACAATGGTTTATCCCCCATTACCATCCAAAGATTCTGTGTTTAGTCCACTTCATAAAGAACTGAAGATGTGTGATCTGATGGGTTCACTGATATTGTGAACAACGTATTAAACAATTTGATGTTAAAATGCTATTCTATTTAAAAATAAGGAAAAAATAAAAGGAATAGGAGGAATGGAAAGGAATGACTCGTTTACGATATTTTTAATGCAAAAATATAAAAACTGGTTTATTGTTCCAAATTAGTTGAATGACTTAGCAGCAAACTCGCACACCCAACAAATTTGCACCAGGCTAAATTCCATGTGCAAAACCCAGACAAAAATTATCCTAACAATAGTATATGTTATTCTTCATTATAACCTACCAAAAAAAGAGCAAAAAAACAGAAAAAAAATATTTTAAAAATGAAGTATTTCGAAAGCTGATGGTATTATGAACCTCAAGAGAAAAAAAAAATTGTATGCACATGCTTTTAAATTAGGATTAGGAACAAAATATGCGTTTCAGAAATACAATGATCCCATGTTAAGTCTATGCTGTACGAATATTTGTGTTTGGCCTTTCAAATCGCTTTCTTTTTTAAAATAGTAATTTTTTTCTAATACATTCTGGAGTGACTGTATACTTGTATAAATAAATTAGAATAATTTCTGGTATAGCCAGACTATGAACCACAAGTTCAAAATTAAGAACTTTCAGAAGTATAGTTACAGAAGCTTTATTGGAAAATATAGGCGCTTTATGCATTATAACTCAAAATAATCATAATAACTCTAAATTTCTAATAGAGTCCAGAACTCACGTTTTAGGTTTAAAATGTTCTTTCACGTGTACGATAAGAAAAATAAGTACGACGATAAAAAAATGTATACATCGGAGGACATGATGATATTGTGACGATCGCCACAACCCCACATTTATAACGACACTTGCGTCAGTCAAAACAGCATACAAACGAGGAACCATGTATAAACCTTGACGTATTCCACCTTGCGTGCTGTACATAAAAGCGTGGGAGATCACAACAGCTGATGTGATAACGCCGCGAAGTGCTAACAAATCACAAAACATTCTCGGAACAGACGGAAAGTGAAGCACTAAATAATGCAGTGAGGAAATACAACCAGTGGTGCTTTACAAAGGCCACTTGAGAGTATTGTGGGTTTGTATATCAATTTCCAAAGAAATGCCACCTCATGTGTATTATTTCTATTTCGAAACTCTGCAGTCAACACCACTCATTTATCCAAAGTCAATTGGGCAAAGGTGAAGGATAAGCATTGGAGGAATTTTTCGAAATGCAAGCGAATCGCATGACAATCAGCTCACGTTAAGAATAAAAACTAACATTTGTTTTCATTAATTATTTAAAAAAAAAAAAGACGTGAAAATAATAATAGCATTCTAAGAAAGGTCAAAGGTGCGTTGCATTAATTCTAAAAATTGAGACATTTCAAAAAGCATTTTGAAAGGAATGGGACGCAAATATAACTTGATGGAACATCGGGAGTTTGGAACTGAATTGTTCTCTTACTTAAACTGAAAAATCTCCTTCAGGTACAAGTATTTTAATTTTTTCGGGGGGGGGGCGGCAGTTTTAATTTGTCTGTCATTTTGATCAACCAAGTTTTTTAAAAGACGAGATACCAACTTTTCTCCTTCTTAACACGCAACCTCTAATTTTAACTAGAACTTGACAATTTATTCATATGAAACTAAAATTTTAAAGAAATATCAACTGGAGAATTTTTAAAATCTCTAATACCTTTCAAATACCAGACCGAATAGTTCACACATTCACAACTATTTTTACAATTCGTAATCTCTCAATTTCTATATTTTCATCTATTAAAAACAATAACCGAGATAAAAAAAAATCCGACGAAATTCACGCAGAAGGTACGAAAAAAAACCCCGAACGAATAGCCACACGATCGCAAGAATAACCTTATCTTTTATTATCACGTGGGCGTTGAACGCTTTGTAAAAGAACAATAGCAATAAGGTGGCGATCATGGCCAGGTAAAATAACCAGAGAAACTGGAAGTTCCTGCGTCCACTTTCTCTTGCGGAAGTAAAGAATCGTGTAACTGGGGCAAATTTTGCGGAAAACCATATTGATGAAAGCATTCGCTCCAGACGAATGGTTTCCGTAAGGAAGTTATCTGTTTAGCAAAATGACGAACAAAAAAAAAAAAATTAAACAGCTGATCTCAAAATGCCAACAGTAATTTCCTAAAGAGATGAATTAAAATAACGAGTTGCAATTAATCAGTTCCATATTTAATTGAGAGATTTTTCAACATTTCAATTTTAACTGACATTGAATGTTTGATTTTGATTACCAAACAATTAATGCCCTTGTACTAAAAAATTTCGTCATCTGGTCTACTTCGGGGATATTCGGAATTACTGCGAACAGAGAAGCACATTTGATTGGTTCGTAAGCGCTGACATCATCGAGCAGGAAAGATCAAAACCAATCAACTGAGCTTAGTCGCAAAGGTCGGGATTCCCGAAGTTTACCCGGCGGAGTTAGTAGTATTTGGTATTAAGGTTAAGATTTCTACATTCAGTTTAATACTCTTACTTAGACTTAAATTTTTATTTCAGTTGCTTCACCAAACAACCAACAAACAAAGGCCATTTATATTCCGTCAAAAGAGGGGATCTATAGAATGGAATATTACTCAATATATCCATAATAATAATAAAGATAATCATGATATTTAAAAATGAACCTTGAAAGCTTAAAAAAATTTCAAATCTTAAATAGATTTAATGACACGAGTTTAGATTTAAAATTAAGAGATAATTTCGTTCCACATTTCAACATGACCATAATAATAGCATTTAAAGCTAAGATCCTATAAGAGCCAGCGATACGTAATTTGTTGTTCCAGCAGAAGCCGTAGCATTACCGTTGATAAGCTTATTATTTCTCTTGCAAAAATAGCATTAGCTCCTTTAAATCCCGTTAGCGTCAGTCCATTTATCTCCAAAGAAGACATAACATTACAGTGATCCCAACGGCTTTAGGGACTGGAAATAGATTCCAAAATAACTTTCTATATATTTTCGTTTAATATGACCTTTGAATAAATCGGGCAGCAAATAAACATCAGGCATTTGACGTCTCATCGCCCACGAAAAGATAAAACAAAAAGGGAAACTAGGTTTCATCCATAAAACATCCCCGACCCACAATATATGCTTGATTAAAAACTGATATTTTAAAACGGAAGACCAAATAAAAGAAATGCTTGGAAATGTGATGTAATTCACATAATTATTTGGATGTAGTACACCTTAAACAGCCCAGCAATTGGTCATATCGAAATTAAGTAGGTAAATATGTCAATAGTATGAAGACAACTATTGTGTTAAGTGATTACCAACTTGTTTTGAGTGTAAGGAAAAGCATCAGAGATTGTAAAACAAATTTCACTAGCAGGAAGTAGCTCGAAATGGTTTACATACTCTAGTTTACATAAGAACACACTTAAGAAAAGTGACTGGATCAATCTAGATATAATTTTTAGAGCCTAATTCTATTCATTTCAAAACCCTAAAATAGAAGGAGAAATCGTTGTAATTTAGTAATGCAATACACTATCCCTGTGGCTTCCATTCGATGGTCTGCGGCCCCCTGGGGGTCTGTGAAACAAATTTTGGGGGCCTGTGGATTTTTTTTCAGTGTAACGTTGAACTGAGTACATCTAATCGAGCTACTTAGGAAGCAGGTGTCTTACGGGGGAAGTGGAAATTTCAAACTGTTCTGAAAAAAACCTACGCTTCACTTTTCAAATACTCTTTATACTCTACTCACAGATACCAATATTCAAGGTATGAGGGCTTACAATAAAGCTTAAAAAAGAGGTCCGCAATAGACGACATTAGTGTGACGTCACTTGCTTGTTTGGAAACGTTGATTCTATCCGTGATTGGAGGTAAATCCGTACGGAACCAATCACGGATGGAATCTACGTTTCCAAACAAGCAAGTGACGTTATGACTAATGTCGTCTATTGTAATTTAATCAGAAACCACTGCTCTACCCTGTTTAACCTTCAAAAACATTCGTAGTTACTAGCATAAAACGAGATACATGTGTTCCTAATTTTTACGAACGCAGCGTATACCCTTCGGTGCCACCTGCACGCTCTTTGTACACCTCATTTAAAACCGAAACCACTCGATTCATCGAAGTAGGGAGGGGGGTTCACACGGATTCCATTTCAATTCAGATGATTTGAACTTGGAACACCGGCCGCAGACCGGAATACGCACTTTGCGAGCGAGCAGATGTGGGCTCAAAAGACACGCTTCCCTGCTCTCTCCCTAGCCATCTGCTGCGAAAGTTTGCGACCTTTCCCGTGATGTTGTTTCTCCTCTTAGCGATCTCTAGCCTTGCCCGGCGGCGGGAAGCATTACGACGTTCGATTGACAATGATGCGGGGATGACGGACCGAGATTTCGGAAAATCTTTTAATCAAGGCTATATTACATGGAGTTGGATCGGGTCCAAATAAACGATGGATGACTTACATTTCGATCAGGTTCAGTTTGTCGGTGTTTTGGGACACGAATCGATAGTTGTCAAGTCATTGAAATTATTATAAATGTATATTTATCGTTTGGAGTCATTCGAAAATTACGTCACATGGTGTAAAGGGAAGGAGAGGGTCGTGTTTGTGAGATAGAATGTGATAAGGGGGAGGGAACAGGTAAACCTTTCACAGGGTGCCTACAGAAAACTTATTTCAAAATTCCCTGATAATTCCAAGTTTTCCATGATCAACGGTATGATTTTCCACCTGATATTTTTTACTAATTCCTAATCTTCTAGAAAACGAGAGAATAAGGTAAAACAATGTTTTACCTTATTATATTTACTGATAAGGTTTTCACAGTTGTTAAAATGCTAAAAAAATCATGCATTTCTTCCAATGTTTGGTTTGATTCCGCAGTAAAAGTGTATCTTAATTCCCAAGAGATGAAAATTTAGCCAAATTTAAATACCTAAATTTTTAAGTTGCAAAGTGGGACATCAACAAAAAGGGGATGGAGGTCACTGAAATGCGACAAGGGGGACGGGGAAGTGTGACATCCCAGAAAATCATGCGATGTAATTTGTGACAATGAATTCATCACAATTTGCCAGATCTAGTGTCACACCATGTTAAAAAAATATGAATATAATCTGCACCCTATGACTAATATAGATTCCACCAGATAGTAGATAAAAGGGTTTTAAAACCTCATATTAAAGAGTTTTCAAAGAAATACATTCTGATCATTAAAAGCAAACACAAAGGGGAAAAAATCAAATAGAAACTAGAGTGATGATTGATGGACACATTTCTCATTAATTATTCAAGAACATTGATGTTACAAGATCATTTCAGCAAACGTTACTATAATACCTACCTTGAATCATAAAATAATCTGAATCGAATAGAGATAACATTACTATAGTAATGAATACCGTTGTTCCGCAGAAACACTTTGGATTAATTAAATACGAGAAGAATATTCCACTCAACCCAATTAAAGATCCCTTACTTGCGATGGACTTCCTTGAACCGAAGTTCAGCGGATTTCGGCCTCCTTATGTTTATACTTATCAAGAACTTAAGAGAAAAGTTAGCCAGAGAGAAAAGAACACTGAAAGATGACGCAAAGTAAAAAAAAGTATTAAACATCGGACGTTAGCCTAAGAATTCTGTCGTCACAAATTTTATTTTCCTCGTTTTTATTGGTTGCCATTGGTAGCGGAGCAGCGCACGAAGAAAGACGTGATAGCACGAAAGGCCTTTTTGTTATAGAGTTAGACAATTCTTAAATGCTTTATGTTCTACTGTTTCCCAATCTGTTTTTTTAACCCAAGTCAGTTAAATTTCATTCTTTCGTAAAAAAAAATTGATTTATTTCGTTTCAAAAAACAAAGTCAATGCGTTGCTAAAACGATGGAGTAGCTTAGCGAAAAATTCGTTTTTTTTTAACAATGGATCGGGATAATCTTCTTCTTCTTCTTCATAAGCTCTACAGCCGGTTGCCGGCCAAGGCTGTCTCTGTCAGCTTTCTCCATCTTGGTCTACTCGACGCCATGTTCCTCCATCGGTTCACTCCCAGGTCTCGCAACCACTTCTCCACTCTATCCATCCATCTCGTTTTAGGTCTTCCTCTCCTTCTCTTTCCCTCCGGGGTCTGGAAAGTTAGTTTCCTTACAGGGTTGTCATCACTGTAACGAAAAATATGTCCCAGCCACCTTATTTGGGAGGCCTTGATGACTTTAACGATGTTGGGTTCCCTGTACTTCAGTTGTAGTTCGTGGTTATACCTTATTCTCCATATACCATTTTCTCTTATTGCTCCAAAAATTTTTCTTAAGATCTTACGCTCAAAGCTCATTAGTTTCTCCTCTTCATCTTTGTTAATAGTCCAGCATTCGCTGCCATAAAGAACAATAGGTCTCACCAGTGTTTTGTATAGCTGTACTTTTGTTTTGCTGCTTATGCTTTTAGATTTAAACTGGTTTCTCAATCCATGGTAGCATCTATTAGCCATCTTGATTCTATCTTTGATTTCTATTTTTATGTCATTACTAATGCTAACAATTGTGCCTAAATATTTAAACTGTGTTACTTGTTCAAACTCGTATTCATTAATTTTTAATGGTTGATGATTTTGGGTTCTGTTTGTTATTGCCATGAATTTGGTTTTTTCTTCATTCACTGTCAGACCCATGTTCTTGGCTGCTGCCTCAAGTGCACAGAAGGCTTCCACTGTAGCTGCCTTAGTTCTTCCCACAATATCGATATCGTCTGCAAATGCTAGCAGTTGTACAGATTTAACAAAAATTGTGTTCTGCGTTTGTATGCCAGAGTCTCTAATTGCCTTCTCTAGGGCTATATTAAATAAATGACATGACAGGGAGTCTCCTTGTTTCAATCCCTTTTCTGTATAGAAAGCATCTGATAGCTCTGATCCCAACTTCACTCTACATTTTACTCTATTGAGGGTCATTTTTATGAGGTTAGCCAATTTTTTGGGTATTCCCAACTCCAACATTGCCTGATATAATTTTTCTCTATTAATGCTGTCATAAGCTGTTCTGAAGTCAATGAAAAGGTGATAAGTATCAATGTTGTACTCTCTGGTTTTCTCAAGTATCTGTCTAATACTGTGTATTTGGTCTGTAGTTGATCTGCCTTTTTGAAATCCACACTGGTATTTCCCAATTATTGAGTCAGTATAGATAACCAGTCGTTCAGCTAAGATGTTTGAGAATATTTTGTATGCTGTGTTCAATAGTGTAATTCCTCTATAATTCTTACACTCTAGTTTGTCTCCTTTCTTGTATATCGGACAAATGGAACCATCTTCCCATTCAATGGGCATTTTTTCCATGGTCCAGACGTCAGTAATAATGGCGTGTATTTCCTTGTTGAGTTTAGGCTCCTTCACGTTCAGGAGCTTGGCTTTGACACCATCCGGTCCTGCCGAACTGTTGTTATTTAGTTTACTTATCGCTCTTTCAACTTCATTAATGGAAGGTGGTTCTAGCTCTTCATTCCGTGGTGTCCTGGTTCTAACTTCTACTGATCCCTCCAAAGCATCCTTTCCCTCCAGGGCTGTTTTGAAATGTTTTCTCCATCTCCTTAGTATTTCAGTGCTTTCATTAAGCAATTCTCCATTTTCATCACGACACGTAAGAGTTCTGGGACAGAACTCTCTTCTTGTGTTGTTCACTACATTGTAGAACTTTCTAGCTTCTTTTTGCTTTTTAAGGTGTTCAATTTCTTTATATATCTCTTCCCAATGTTTTCTTTTTTTCTGTTTGAATAATCTTTTTTCCTGACTTCTTCTCTGTAATCCTCCTCTGCACTTCTGGTGTAATGCCTCTGCACCATCTGCCTATATGCTCGGTTTTTTCTTACGTTAATTTCCTCACACTCCTCATCAAACCAATCCTTTGATTTCTTTTTTTCCACTGGTGGCAGAGTTTCTTTAGCAGCTTCTATTATGATGGGCTTGAGTTTTTCCCAACTATGTTCACTCTCTCTCTCATCTTCAGTCAATGAAAGTTTGTCTTTTATTTTATTTTTATACATAGTCATTATGTTTGGGGTCTTCAAAGCATCGGTATCAAGTGCTCTTTCCCTTTGGTCTCTCTTTTGATAGTATCGTCTTGAAATCTTGCCTCTCACCTTTGATATAACCATATAATGATCAGAGTCAGCATTTGCTCCCCTGAAACTTCTTACATCAAGTAAGTTACTTTTGTGTCTTTTATCTATTAATACGTGATCAATTTGGTTCAGTGTATTTCCATCTGGTGAGCGCCACGTATGTTTGTGTATGTCCCTATGCTCAAAACATGTGCTTCCTATTACCATTTCTGTTCTGACTGCAAAATCAAAAAGCCTATTTCCATTGTCGTTGAACTCGTGATGCAGGCTATGTCTTCCTATATAATTAAGTGCATTTTCGTCCCTACCAACTTTTGCATTTAGGTCTCCAATCACTAACCTTATGTCGTTTTGAGAACACCTGCAGAAAGTTTCCTCTAGTTTTTCATAAAAAGATTCCTTTTCTATCTCCTCCTTATCCTCTGTTGGCGCGTGCACACAAATAATGCTCAAGTTATGAGGTTTGGCTTTCACCCTTATTTTACAAATTCTTTCATTCACTGGCTCAAAATCTATAACCTTATCTCTTGTTTTTTTATTTACCACAAATCCAGTGCCAAAATGGTGCTGATTATCATGGCAGCTGTAATATACACTGCCACTTTTCTTGTCCAGTTTACCTCTTCCAACCCATCTCATCTCCTGCACAGCCAAGATATCTATTCTATATCTATCCGTTTCCTCCATTAAATTCTTCAATGCTCCCCCTCTAAAGAGAGTTCGCACATTCCATGTTCCAATATTCAGTACCTTTTTCAGACCACGCCGTCCGGGTAAGATCAGTCCGGTTTTTGCTTCCCGAGATTTCTGAACAATACTTTTTTTACGGGGTGAGGTTGTTAGCCTCACGCCCAACCCCCAACCTGGAGGACCAGGCCTCCATATTTGTAAACCCCCTGAAGGCAGGGGTGCCCAGCTATACCCCCAGACACTGGGTAGCTAAGGTACCTCGGGGACGCCACCCCCCGTACTCACTCACTCAAGAGCGAGTGAGCCCCTAAGGGAATCGGGATAATCATTCATATAAATTTGAGAAGAAAAAAATATAGAAGGGGATGGGAAATGAAGGAGCATTTAATCTATAGTCTTTCTTTGAAATGGTAATTTATTTGCAACAAGATGTTTTTCTTATACTACATTATTATTTTAATTTTTTAAAAAATTCGTTTTCTTCAGTGAAGGAAGAGGGGGGAGGGAACATTTGCTTCTCAGTTTATGTTTCTCATTATATGGGTGTATTTGATTACCATTAGGGGAAATTTAGGAGATTTATAATGTGCGTATTTAGAACTGATATAAATTTATACAAAAGTAAAGCATTTAAGAAAAATAATGCGCACGCAATTCATTATTTTAACGAATTGAGAAGAAAAATTTCCGTGAATTACTAAATGAACCACCAGGAGGCAGGGGCGGGGAGGGAGTTCCCCCTAAGTTCGGACTAGGTGTACCAAAACAAGTTAAAACCATATTTTAGGGGTCAAAATGCCAAAAATCTTTTGGGGGAGGACCCAGACTTGAAACTATTTCTCACAACTTTTCTTGTATTCAGTTTCTTGTATTCCTTTAGTTGTAAATTAAATAGCTCCATTGAACATATTAATATGCATGGAAGGGGCACAGGAATATTTTTGGGTCGTCTCCCCTGTGAAAAAATTTAGCTTTTGATGTGATAATGACTAAATTTTTTAGAGACCTCGAAATATGTTTTTTTTTTTTAAATCTTTCACACATTTTGCCAAATATTTCAGCGGAACAAAAAACCGCTTTTACGGTGTAGTTTCTTTCAGAGGCACTCTTTTCAATAATTCAAGAACAAAAGAACAAGTCCAAGGCCTTTTATCACCCAAACCGATCTTAGCATGGATGGAAACAAAACACGCACGTTTCAGACGAAGCCGAAATGTGGGACACAGCCCAGTACGACGAATCACCGGACCATAACTCTTGGGATTCGGATCAGCCCGTCTCATGCATCACAAAGAAAAAGAATAACACACCACTAACTTCATTCAAAACATGTTAACACAACTTCCCCAAACAGGAACGAAACTAACTTACTAAATAAACATGCATTGATGAGCTATTTAGTATCATTTTTTTTAACAGAACAGTTTAACTAATTGCTACATTTAATTTTAATATTTTACCTACTCGTAAAAAAAATATAGAGTTTTTAACGAGATTTTAAACACTCTTATTCGATAATTAATTATTTTCCTTTCAATTTTAGATTTTATGAGTGCAAAGCATTGATACAGGACGATTATAGAAAAATATTTGTTTTACGTTTAAGGATATCTTACCAGGGGTTTTTTATATTCCAGTTTGCCTTTTTTAAGATAATTTAATGACCTTTGCCAAAAGGAAAGATTATTTTAAACGGTATACTACGGGGGGAAGGCACAAAAAACATTTAAGAATAAAATTAAAAGCCCATGAGTTTATTAACTTTAATTACTAAATTCGATAGTGTTCTTAAGCGTGTAACATTTAATACGTGTACAAGCCTATATTATATAGTGCTGCCCTTTAAAAACAACCCACTGTTTCATATTTTCTTCATTAAAAGCTTAATAAAAAGGATAATTAAATCGAACAAAAAACTGTACTAGCGGCTCATCCTCCCTAACATTTTAGTGCTAAGCATTTTTAATTCCAACTATCCATTACAAATTGGCAGCCAATTAAGTAAGAATTTGGAAGAAAAAAAAACACTTTTTCCTAGAAGGACTCTAATTGGCGGACTGAGCTAAAACTTTAATATTTTATTCTCATAGTAATGAGATAACATAAAAACGCGCGAAAAATGCTCTAAAGTCTTTATAACATACATTTTTACAAAATCTGTAAATCTGAAGCACATTTTTCGTCAAAAATCTACATTTTCTCAGCTTGTTTAAAAAATAAGTAAATAAACCGTTCTTTGACCAGTTTTTACACCCCTAACACTCTAAAGGGCATAGAAGGACATGGTATATGAGATGGTAAAATTATTTTAATTCTTTAATTAAAAAATCTAAATTGGTTGTTTTTAGGGTACAATTTGGAGGGTTGTTTTTAAAGGACAGCACTATTATATTACTTAGTTCTAAGCTTGAATTTTAACAAAAATTTTAAAATCCCAAAAACTCCAAAGTATAGAATTCTATTAAATGATTATTTTGAACAACTGGATTTGAATTTGAAGCACTTAAATAATTTGAAAAATTATCATTAAAATAAAAGTTTTACACTTTTAGGAGGATTATTATGTTAGTTTTTGAGAGGGGAAAAAGATGTATATCAAGGTTTCAGTTTGATATTTAATTATGTTTTGCCTATTTAGAAAAACAACTTGAGATGATTGCACTTGGCTAATCCTAAAGTATTAATGTATAGATTTTAACTAGATTTTCATAGGAAATCTGCATAATTCTGTATATTAGAATAAACTGCTAAATAAGTAATTGTGTATGCAAATCAAACACTTTGGACAAAGTCAAATAAAACATTATGATAGTAGTTCAAGTTTAAATTTTGTTACTCCTTTGATTTTTACTGTACTACTTGGATAAAGCATACACCCAACCACAGAAAGTTTTAGAATTTCGCAGAATATATATTTTAAATAATTAAAAATTTTTAACTGTCATTTTGGGTTGCTTGATTTAAATCAAAAATGTTAAACTGTACAATTTAAGTAAGATATTTTTTAAATGTAGTATGCTTTAAAATATTGTTTGCAAGCATGGTATGCATTTTATGATTAGTATTTGCATTATATGTATGTGACTGGGAGATAAGTATGCAATCTTATATTTATACAACATACAGTATTTATACCATTGCCTGCAATTTCAAGAACAAATTTTAATACCAGATTACACTTCAGTGATGAAAGGAGGGTACAAACAGGGGTGCAGAATATGTCCGAACGCCCGAACAATGTTCGGGGGAAATTTAGAGAGCTCTGGGGAAATTTTTACCCAAGTTTTATTAAGAAAATAAATCTACAAAACCAAGTTGTTATTAGGTAGAAGTAACAAATATTTTGGCTGGTGAAAATATCATACCCTCAAAATTCTAAGGAAATTAAGAGGTAATTGCAGATGATAGCGCAAAACTGGATCTTCGCCGCAAAAAAACGTGTTTCCTTAGTGAATACCGGAAAGTTGGCTTTTCTTACATGTTGTATGATGTGCCGGAAAAAACGTATCCGTGATGCTTGTTTGATCACAATATTCTTTGACTTTTGAAGTTAAATTAAAGAGGAGAGTTTTACTGTAAGTCAATTTTGAGAGTTTATAATTCAGATTTTTAACTAGAGATATTTTTGAGCTCAGGTGACATATATATAAGAAGGTATTAAGTCCATAAAAATTTAAACTTGAGGAATATTTGGTAATTATTGAACAATTACAGAAGTTTAGAAAATCAGAAACTATTTATTTTTTTAATAAAAACTCTTTATACTTTAGTAGTAACATGAACTAGACTGAAAATATGGGGACTTTTTGGGAAAATTTTGATGAAAATATGGAGACTTTTGGGGGGAAATTTGGGGAGCCAATAAATCCTGGGAAACAATGGCATACCTACATTTTTGATAATAATTGTATATATGCTAATAAACTAATAAGAAGTTTTCATTTCTAGGTCTTAAGTTGAGAAAATGAAATGGTACTACTTCCCATTGAATCACAAGATAAGTTATCCAGGCATAAATTAAACAGGGCTGTTTTTACGCATTTAGCCGCCAAATCTAAAAACATTATCAAAGCCTGTTAAGTGTGCTACCTATGTGCCATAAAATCTCACAGTCGCTGTGGAAGGTCGAAGGGCTAATAAGTACAGTCAATTCCATTTAATGTGATCACAGTTATATTTTTCATTAAGAATCTTTAAGTTGCAAAATACATAAACATATACTAGAGATTTGTTTTAAATACTTGTATTAGGACTACATAGTAGTTGTGATTTTAATGCAAGCATTTAAGTTACTGTTTTCCATTTTTGGAACAACTTTAAAAAGAGTACTCCGCCATGTGTAGACCACAGCAACAAGTGTTAGTCACCATCACTGAGCTATATAAAACTCGGGTGCAAACTTCCTATACTTTTTTCATGAAAATCACTATTATACAGCTCAATATATATAGTTATATTATAAATTTATTACTATATATCTCAGTAGTCATTATTTGAGCTGTGGGTAAACATGGCAGCTGGAGGACTCTTTCAAAAGCTGTTTCCCATTTTTTAGTATTGAATCGCTTAGTATAAATCTGATATTATATGGTTCTTACGTATTATACCATCCACCGTGACACTGAATCCGAAAACGCTATCAAAGCATTGACTGTTCTATAGCTGTGCCGCTGAATTGAACGGCCCCTGAACGGTCGACAGGATAATACGCAAGTACCTACCTAATATATTTTTAATCTTGGACAGAGGCAGGGTTGGTAAATATCATGATATTTATATAAATATCAAAATATCGGATATTTTTTATATATATCCGATATATTCGCATTTTAACTAGAAAAATGTTTCTTTCAAGTGAATACTGGTTTAATAAAGTATTATAATACTTGAGGGGAATTTTAAATAAATATTAAATATCCATAGCATATATACTAACAAATGTTTCAAGATATCAATACTATCTTTAATTTTTTATGATGATAGTAGCATTTATTACAAGCTAAATAAAAATATTTGTAATAGTTTACTTTGAAATTAATCAGAGGGAAATGATGAGATGAAAATATAAAAACCTGTAAGCATATTGATGAATGCCCCTCTTTTAAAATACAGAATTATGTATGCTAACTCGTTTATATTGCTATATATATATAGATTTAATCAAATTTAAAATATATTTTAACTTCATGATTTTACAATTTTATGTTTATTAAATTGTATTGATTTTTCATAACTTAATTACCATGTCAACAAAGTACACAAAAATGAATTTTGGGAGCTTTTAGTTTAAAATATATTGATTTTGTGTTAGGTTGATATATATCATGATATTTATCCTATAAATATCATGATATATATTGTGATACATATCATGATATCTTACCAAGTGATATATATCGGCCAACCCTGGACAGAGGTGACCACATTAAACAGGAGTCTACTTTTGTTACCTCATACAGTGGAAAATTTATTTCTGTAATCACTAATAAAAAAATATAATTGAGACTTGTGTTTTCAAAAAATGAAGTCCAAAAAACGGCCAATTTACTTTTGTGCTCAAAACAATCTCCGAGCTTTGCTCTACACGTAAGTGGAAAGAGGAGGGAAATAACTACCCCTATAGGGCGATACAGACCCTTGAAATTGCGAAATCGATGTCCAATCATTGTATTTTTTCAGTTAATTTGGAATTAAAGTGTCTTTCTGTTCTTATTCTTTGTGCTGCAAACTAAGCCAAAATAAAATTTAAAAGTGCTTTTAATTTTTTTTTACCAAGGGAACTTACTCCATTGATACTGCCTTTAATGACCCAGTTTCATAAATCATAAAATTTTGAATTTTATTTTCTTGGTCTGTCTATTTCTCACTTTTGTGCTGTGAACTAAGCAGAAATATAATTTGAATGATGAATTTAAGAGGTTTTTAAGATCTTCCTTCACAAGGTTGAAAAAGACCACCTTTTTTCAACTGTAAAATACTTTTGTATGCACATTATATTTTTTTCGAAGATTGCCCTTTATTCCAAATAAGTTCCTGAATTTCCAGTAAATATTTGGAGGTTATACAACAAAAATTCCATTCTTTAAATACAGTTGTTATTTCCCCGATTTTCTCAAAACTTGGTTATATTCCCTTCTTCTAACCGACGATTCAAATGTGAACCTCATTCGAACTACTCAAGCACTACCACCGACTCAAATTGTACACCAAGAGGTATGTGTACTATTAGCTGAGAACTGTGGCAGTAGAGGATAAAACTCAAAAGCATAAATGGTTAACTGCCATTGAGTACTATATAAGTTCAACATCTGTCTGAAATCAATCAGGTAAACAGTAGAGTAGAGCCATTTGAGCAGTTCATACAATGAGTTACATTACATTTAAAACTGTCAAAAGTTTGAATAAACAGTTTAAAGATTAGCAGAAACCTCATAAGTCATAATAATAGACACAAGAATCAGAAACATACAATAGACAAGTAAAATGCAATGTGAAAACTCAGAATGCAAGATTTCCTTTTATAATTTAGAATTAGTAACCTGTTACCCATTATACGAGGTTCTTTATACTTTAACTTAAATGGTAAACATCATTTGAAAGTACGATTTGGCTGCAATATTTTGAAGTCGCCTACACATTATCAACATCAACAACAAATTAAAGGTTCCAGTTTTGAAAATTTACAATAAGAGTAAGACATTTCAACTTCATGGAACTGAAACGTACTAATATACTATACGTGCAAACTATTTAAAAGATATTCAGTTCGAAAAAACAAGGACTCAAAAAAAATATTTCAAAATAAATCACAGTATGTTAAAACTTACCTTCGTTGGAAAACAAACTCCACAATTTCGCTAAAAGAATACCCATGATGAGAGTAATTGAAGTTTAAATTTTGTTACTCCTTTAATTTTTACAGTACATGTCATAAGGGGGCTTCCATCTGTTTCATAACATACCCCTGATGAACAAGAACTGATTCATTTCTCGACACCACACATGAAAAGTCGTACACACTCCACTCCTCGTTAGCCAATAAAATCCTTGGAAATAATGGCAGACATTTTTGATAACAAAATTTTTGCCAGTAGATGGCAGTGGTTTTTCACGTAATTAAAACTTGCTTGAAATTAAAGAGAAGAGAAAATTTTTGTGAGATTTAAAAAAATAAAGACCTTATTTCAAATTATATGTTTATATTCAATCCATTTACCAGATAAAAAATGTACTGAAAATGGAGTTGAACCCTACCACAATTTTACATTTACCTTAAAATTTTTAATTCTTGGTAACAAAACATAACCTCTTATTTGTGAAATTGGATAAAAATATTCTACCTTTATTAATTTTTCGTTTATATTACGTTTTTTTATGAGAGCACTTTGACACTAGTATATCTTGAGTCTATCTGTGATTAAAACATTAATGTTAGAGCAGGAGTAAACAGCTAAACAAGTTGACAACTTTTATTTATTTATTTACATTTTGAAAATAAAACCAGAAATGTAGAAATAATTGGAAAAAATAAGGAATATGAGTAGATTCCTTTCCTTTCCGACGTTCACCAAACGTGTAAATTTTAAAAATTATTATTTGATTGTAGCAAAACGTTTTATAGCTAACTGATAGCAGAATTATATCTTTACATCACTTTTGTTAAAAAGTGATATCTATTTCTTAATTTGACTCTTATTTTATGATTTATATGGTGTGTATAGCCTATTTATTTTGTTATTGAATTTATTTCATATTATCCATGTAAATTTTTATGCATTTTCATTTACCCTACTATTTTATTTTCCCCAATACTTGGAATACTTTTATTTTATACCTATACATATAAAATATATGCTACTTCAAATATACCCCTAAAAATAGTGTTTTAATTAATTTTTTGGCACAGCTTCTATAAGAGTCCTCCAGCCGCCATGTTTATACACAGATCCCGCAGCAACATGCTTAAGTTTAGTGGAAAATATAGTGCAATTGTGCTTAAGTGTTGTCATCATTTGACACACATGGAAACTGGAGGACTCTTATCGAAGCTGTGCCAATCATTTGGTAAATAAAGCGAATCAGGCCTGCAGCTGAGTTTGGCGATTTTTTTTGTCTCCAAGTATGACACCAAACAACCAAACCAAGCATGACAATCGGTCACCAAATTTGGCGATGAAAGTCTGCAGGCCTGATTCGCTTTATTAGTCAATTTTTTAGACTCTCTAGGTTGGACAAAATGAGTGTCTTTCCTCATAAGTCACAGAAATTTCATGGAAAAACAGTACATTAGATATTCCTAAATTTTGAGGGGTTTTTGGGGTCCTCCCCTAGAAAATTTTGGAATTTTTATTCCTTAAAAGTAGTGTTTGGACTCGTTTTTGGAAATTTTGGGTTACACCACTCTTTGTGAGCCACATATTTTTTAAGGAAAAAACATTATAAAAATTTTTGACTAAATTTCAGGAGGGTTTTTCCTCTCAGATATTGTTACCTTAGATAATACATATCTCCACTTCATTTTCATCATAAAATATTATTTCTACAGTAAGTTTTATTTTTCATCCTTTTATTTTTGGAATTCATATTCTTTTCTCTATTTCTTAACTATTAAAGTGTACTATTAAGTGTATAAGAACTTGTTACTTACCTATTTTCCTGTCGACCATGCCACTCAATCCGTAGGGCATTACTAAATTTCGTAGGCTGTGCCGCTAAATCGAAACGTTTGCAGAACAATTGTGGTGATAAAACGTAAGAATACAAAACTTTTCACAGATGTTGAAATAGCACATACTGAAAATTTATGCTTGCGGATTATATGGTTTTATCAAGTCATGCATTGCTTCCAATGTTCTTTTTAAAAATAATTTTCTCTTATTTTAGGTGTTTTGAATTTGTTTCCTTTTCAGTATATAGAATGTATACTTGTCTAATTTCCTCCCATTTCATGTCAAATCGTTTTTTGTTGAGAATTTATTTTGAAGTTAGTGCTTACTATCTTAGTTATTGTTATTAATTTTGGTTGGCAAAAGGTCTCTTGATATCCTTTGCTATGGTGGTGGTAAATCCTTTTGAGGAATTGTTACCTAAATTTCCGCCTTGGTCAGATATGCACACCATTCTTAAAATATTTACCTTTTATTTACCTTTATTTTTTTAATTGATCTAATTTTAATTTAGAACACCTCAGGGTAATTGGTAATGCAACACCTTTGAATCACAAATGAAACTACTTTAATTACATGCATTACTTACATGCCCAGGTGTTATGTTTGCAATCATATATTATTGTTATTATAGCTTATGTTATTTTGGTGAAATAGTTAACTGGCTCAATATTTAAGTACCAAAGAAAAATGAAGTGCTGAAATTTAAAAAAAAATAAAGTTTTATAATTAATATATTGTCTTCCTTTTCAGGTTAAGGAAGTAGTATTGAATCAACTGTGGTCTTTGGAAAACATTAGTAAGCGACACATATGGGCGAACATTCACCTGCTCCAACTTCAGCAAGAAGTGTTTATGGTTTTGTACTGTACATTGGAAGTTACTCCTTACTTCTAGTATATCTTATATGGGCTTATACACCAACTCCATGGCTACATGCCATTGGTCTGACTTATTGGCCTCAAAAGTATTGGGCTGTGGCAATACCTATTTTTGTTTGTTGTGGACTCGCTGTTTTCGCTTTGTTAATTTATCCTGGAATTAATTTGATGATGACTCCCGATTTATCTTCCATTCACACTATTTGTGATGAACACACTAGACCTCCCAAACCTGCCTTATCTGGAAGTATACCTCCTATTTATGATATTCCAATAACACATGTTTGCCACCAACTCTACTTAAAGAAAAAAGTTACTTAAGAATTTTTACATTACTCTTATGCAAAATTTATCTAAAAATATTCCATTTTGTTCATACACTTATGTAGTTTAAGTGTTAAATCCCTTATTTCATGCAAAAAATCAGTTTTCATCAAAATAAAATAGTTTTCCAGTTATTCCTTGTGTTTCTCAATACTTTCACTGACATTTATTTTTGATTGTTTGATGAATCTTTTCAAATAAACATAAAATCTTTACAAGTTATATGTTGTTTAAATTAAATCAGACCCAACTTAATTTTATATTGCTGCAATTTCAATATTATGTTGTTTTATGATATTGTTTTCGTTAAAAAGACCAGCTAGTTAATGAAAGAAGAATCATTAATTATTGTAGCATTTGGTAGAGTTTTACTAATAATAAATTATTTAGCATTTCCTATTATTCTTTTAAATAATTTAGTACAAAAAGATGACAATCCGTATTTTTGTAAATGGAGACTTCAAATTTCTACGGATATTCCAAAAATAGATATCATAGAAATGTTTGTACAGTAAAACCTTGCTAGAGCAAACCCTCGTGAGGTCAACAATATACAGTTGTTATAAGGAAAGGGCTTTACAACGAATAAAATTAGCTCTGGTAAAACAATCTGTACGATTCTTAGCGGTCATTGTTATGCAAATGCCACAACATCAGGGGATTCTTGTAAAGAGGTTCTACTGTTTATTGATTTTAGTATTTAAAGAGAAGTACAAAATACTTCAATTAATGCTAAATACCTTGACCTCCTGCCCCCAAAAAAAAGATAAATATTAGTTTTATCTAATTCAGATGAAAGGAGGGAAAGACAACTTTACCAAATACTATCTACTGCTTACTAGGGCCAACTTGAGTATGAGCAGATGAGGGCCAATCATCACAGTTAGAAAAAACAAGTGTCAAAAAACTTTATTGTTTAAAATAAACAGACCTTTCAAGTTCATTTAATCCGCAAACATTTTACTGCTGCTAAGAGGCACAGACTCTTACAAACTGCATTATTCTTTATTTAATTTGTTTGAAATTTATTTTTAAATTGTTATGCATAGATGAAATATATTTATAGGGTATTTAAATTACTGCATCTTTTTGGTTCAGTAATAGTATTCCTTAGTTTATTAATTTGTTTCCTTTTATTTTCATAGTATTTATGAAACTAAAATTTAAAAAAAATTAAGCTATTGGTTTGTTTGAGAAGTTTTTTTTATTAATAGAAAGTAACTTCATTAAGAAGAGAAAAGTTTGTGGTTAATTCACTAAACATGTTTTTGAAACTGAAAAAGAATGGGGACAAATCAAAAGACCAGATAAAAAATCCAAAAGGAAACAAAGCTTTAGAATAATAACAGGTGGATTCTTCTCTCTTGAGATTTTAAGAAGTTCTTGTGAAAATTTGATTTCAATTGATAGTCAGAGCTGCAACATTTCTAAAATGACCCTGATATTATAACTTTTAAAACACCTCCCATCAGCCTATAGAGCATTTTCAATCACATGACTTGGACCTAACAACGGCCTTAGCAACAGAAATGTTACAGTTTTTTGCCCTACAGAGGTTAACAGTTACAGAAAATGACTAGCCGTGGAATTCTTCTATTGGAGCATTTGCAATCACGTGATCCCATTTCAAAAAACCGCCTTAGCAACAGATAAACAACGGCCTTAGCAACAGTTAAAAGCCCTACAGAAAGTACACGGTTAAAAGAAAATAACCGGTTGTGACGTCACCTGAAAACACTCTATTAATAATATTTTGGGAGATAATAATATGGTAATACCAACTTTATTTAAAAGAATACAGGTATTTAAAGAAAAATGTCACTTTTATTCAGAACTAGCTGATATGCCCGGCCTTGCACGGGTGGAGTCTATCAATTTATTTTTTTAATGTTTTCTCAAGTTACATGTCTAATTTTCTGTAACCGTAATTACCAATCATCCCGGTATTCCCGGTAGTTTTTCATATCCAGGTGTTCCCGGTATTTTTTCATATCTTGGTTCTCCCGGTAATTTTTTCATATCCCGGTGTTCCCGGTACCTTTTTCATATCCCGTTGTTCCCGGTGCCTTTTCCCTCCCGGTTCCAACTTTGTAAATCTAACCTAACCCATCCAGTTCCGGTGTTGCACATTTAATTCCGACAGTTACCAAATTATCCATTCTTAGTGAAAAAAAAATCAATTAAAATTATTACAGATATTTAAAATCCCAAAATTTGTAAATACCCCCTGTTAAATTTTAAAAAAATCCCGCTAAACTACCCCATAGAAACAAATTATAAGGTTAAATAACAATTGATCTAGTGTTTCTATCATCAACTTTCTAAAACAAACTTTCCATTATTACTTTAACCAGTCTAATTCTTAATAATTCTTTCTGTTTCAACTTAAAATTTCATGGAAAATGGAGTTTTTAATAAGAAAATACTGTTATAAAGTTTTTTATATGGACAGTTTTCAAGTTTTAAAAGTATTTATAACCTTTTTTTAAAAAAATTAGTCCAGTTTCATCTTTAAATACTTTGTTTTATGTTTAAAATTGTTTTTGTTGTATTATTTGCAACAATGCGAGTTAAACAGATCTTCTTTAGTGGAGAAGTAAGGCGATTTTTACAAAAAGGCCTAAAAGGGGGTGAAGGGGTGGTTTTAGGAATTTGAAACTTGTGTCATTGCCTTTCCCCCGTACTCAAACGTATGTGTACCAAGTTTGGTTCGAATCTGATGAGTAGTTTAAGAGAAATTGCGCCACATCTGATCCGGACAAACCCAGGAACCCAGCCAGGCAGGCAGGCAGGGACACCTTGATTATATATAGAGAGATAATTTTCATTCTTAATTAAAATGGCTTTTCCTAGTTTCTTATCAAATAATTTTAATGGCCATATTATAGGTTAGGTATTTTTGTGGAAAATAATGGTAGTTAGGTGGTTTTATTTTTCAATGTGAAAAATTAATTTGATGCAAAATAAAAAAAAAATCCTATGTGATTTTATTTTTGTTTCAGAATTGCTCAATTTTGGACTTGCAGAAAACAGAATAATTTTATCTGAATTTTTATAATCTAGAATTTCTAGATTATTTTCCGCATTCTTCTCCTCTTGTTCATGATTCCCCTAAGTGCTGCCATCTGTGCAAGGATGTAAATATCACTCTTGTTTGATTTCGTTAAAACGGTAGAAATAGCTGTTACAGTACCTCTACCAGAACCAAAATACTTACGACCTCTGAATTTTAAAACATGATACTGACTTTTACAAAACTTCAAACAAATACAAAAAGGTTTGCTTATTTATTTGAAGTATAAGGACATTAATAAGTAAATTCAATAATACTACCTAGTTTTAGTGAACATTTTTATTCTTTAAATTTAAAACATAAATGTTTTATAAATAGGAGTAAAAGAAGAAAAAAAGGTTAAGAGATAAGTCTCCCTTTGTTTGTAACATAAAAATTTAAATAAAAAATGGTATACACCCATGGTTATTGTGATGTAGTTTTGATTTCTCTTTCGGAAATATAAACTTTAAGTATTTACATACTAAGGTTCCATTTTTGAGAGTAAAGGAATATAATCTTTGAATACCGTATTAAAGGACTTATTAAAATCCTAGGTCATCATTTAAGAAAATGCGATCAATTATCAGTAATTTATTTTAAACTCGAATTTCATAGAATGTAAGTTTATAGGAGTAATATCTCTGAAGTGTAAAACATTGTTACCTGAAAACCAACTCTAATATAGAGGTTGAATGGTTTCATTTCTTTTTATCATTTCTTTGTATTAAAATGTGAATTTCTCATCCCACCTGGAAAACATGCATTTCCATGCTATCCCTTTACTATCTGGAATCCAGACGAGGTTCCAAGGGGATGCGGCACTCTGGAAAGGGCCTTCCTTTGGGCCTTTTGAAAAAAGAAAGAAATTTGAAGAAAAAAAAAGAAGAAATATTGTATATTTTGAATGACCGAAAAACTTTTTCGGTTAAGACTCTAGACTGGACCTAGAGTGTGTCATGGCTCTCAAAAATATCGATAACGATCATGTAGAGCGAATCTTATACCCATCTTGTGGAAAGAAATAGCTCTTAAGTACAAACTTCTCTAAGTATCTTGTCTACATCCATATAATATTCAACATCAGTGTCACACCCCTACAGAAATCGATTGACTTCCCCCAATAACAATATAACTCTGGATGGATTAATTTCTCCTCGCCGTTTTTGACCGTCGTAACTCCCGCTAGGAAACAAACGACTTCCCGAATTTAAAGTTGTCCATCACCAACAGGCTTCCTTATTCAGATCGATGCTAGGACAGACTTTGCGACGCTCCGCACCTGGCCGTTCCTCCGGGAGAGATTAATGAGTTCCATTAACCCGCCCTGTCAATAAACTCCTCCAGACTTGTTAAACATGCGACAAGAAGTTGCGTAATTTGTCTGTCGTTGACTGGCCAACAGGTCCGAAAGGGGCGGAGACTAAATGGTGATCGTCGTGGAGGTTTTTTCTTTATATTACTCGGCAAAAATAACACTGTTCGATGATGAAGAAGGAGGGTCGGAAGTAATCGATGGGATAGAAATCACTTTGTTAAGATGGAGGGGAGTGTGTTAGGTATTAATGGAGTTGTGTGTTTGATGCCATTAATATGTGTAAACTCAGGCATGACCAATCATCGCGGATGAAATTGCTATGAATCCTCGTGTCTAGTCAGGTAGAAAGGAATAATTAGTCATCTAGGCAGGGTGTAAAATGTAGCTCGTGCTTTATGGATTTATGAAAGATATAAAGCAATACTGTTGGAAATCCACACTTAAATTAGTCGCTAAAATGCTTCTTAGGAAGTCAGTTAAAAATTTTAACACTGAATGTGTCCTTCATTAAGATTCTTCAAGATTAGATTGAATATTTATGTCCGTTAGTAAAATGTTGACTGGATCTAATCTTAAAACGCGATAACTCATTAAGGACACATAATTCTCCTTTTTATCACGAACAATTCATCTTCTCCCTGAACAAAGTTTTAAATTATTAACAAGTGGGTTTCCAGAATTTTGCATCTAAAAAGTTTTCCCAATCCCAATGGCAGGTATACTTTCGGATAGCAAGCATCCTTCCATCCTCAATTTCAATCCAAGAATAGTAATGCACCTACTTTGCGGGCCAATATGGACCGAAGGTGAAGAATTGTTGCCACGCCACACATTCACTTGAACAACCCCTTGTTAAAGGAGGGTCATATTTTTCCTCTCTACAGGGACATAAACGAACATTCATGTCTGAAGAGGGTTTATACCCAGTGGAATAGTGAGTACATATCGCTGCCACGCCACATTGCCCGGGTTCTATTCCCGGTATTGGGCAAGGCAGATTCAGCTTTTCATCCCTAGGGGGGTTTATAAATTGAGGACCAAGTTTGCTTGAGGAAACAAAGGGCTTAGCTTAAGCTGAATGCGACTTTCAGTCATACGATCTGTAACAGCTCTGCTCATGGCCTCACCCAGTGAGGCTAGTTGTACTGGAGTTTGAAGTTTTAACGAGCTAGGTAACCCTCTAGTGTCCCTCTTTGTTCTGATCCCTCCAGACCCCCAACTTTGTAGTAGAGGATACTCCTCTAAATTAGGCCAGAACGCCAGCCATCTCTTAACATAAAGAGAAAAAAACAGTGTTTCTTAACCATTAGTTAACAGTGGAGTTAAACTTAATGAACCCCATCACCATGACATCTCCAAGCGCAGATCAAGAACTCTCGTACCCAGCAGACAACAAGACGTCCCCACAGAGCCCTCATCCTAACACCCCTTTTTAATTCCAAACCCCTCTAATTTACACCTCCCCGTAAAACCCGCGCGTATAATTTTCGCCACAAACCCAAATGAAAATCATCACCATTAACACGCGGAACTAAAGATCTCCCCAGCTGGCGTCGCCTCTTTTTCCGAATCCGGACTTTAGGTCTTAACGTCTTTTATGCAAATGCGCCCACACTTATAACATTTAAGCCAGCCAAAGCCAATAAATAACGTCGCAGCTACGCATCCCTTTCAAATTACGGTCGTCACATAACCATTACCCGGGGCAACCCCCTCCTCTTAAAAGCCAAAAGGGGAAGAGGGGGCAATATGAGGGCCGAAAAAACCCCGCCGGGAAATAATTGTTGCCCGCAGCGGCATTATTTATTCCGGATTTCCACCCAATTCTTCCGAGGGAAATGCAAATCAGAGAAAACGATTTAATAACAGGCTGATTAATAGAGTTGGTGTATCCCGGTTACGGACTAGAGCTGTCCCCAGACGGCGGTAGTGTTGCGATGGCCTCTCCGCTTTATTGGGATTCTTTATCCCTTCGCCAGAGATGGTAACGATGGTATTAGATCCGGAGTCTTGCTATAAAACTTAACGATGACAATACGTCTTTCCGGACGTAGAAGGCGCCGTGTACGGTTTTGTGGGACGGGAGGGAGGGCCATCTGGTGGAGAGAAGGCTTAAGTGATTAGTGATATTTTACTCTGTGTGTTAAAAGATGATGGATGCGCAAAGGATGTTTTACTATAATGTTTATGCGCAACGTACAATGCCTTACAAGGAGACGTTCCCAGGCTAAACTCACAGAAATGGACGAAAATTTTGCTGGGGTTAGCAGATGACTCAAACCACTTACTTAGAGTGAAAAAAAAATTAACTGTGGAATTACAGTAGAGAAACCGTTAACAATTCTTTAAAATCATCATTTTTAACGCCAAATGCAACCTTTCTAGGCTAGAATTGCAGAGAAAGCGCCAAATGCTTAAATGAACAGGCCGCGTTTTCTCTGAAGCAGTTTTAATCGGCCAATTTTATTCATCCTACTACAATTTAATTTTCTTATTTTGATGAATTCATTGCATTTTTAGCAATGACTAAGTATAGATCTCAAATACACACCTTTCCACAAAATACATTGAATAAAAAGTATTTTTTTAAGAACTCCAAACTAACCTTCATTTAAACCTAGTGCTTAATTAGCTTTTAGCTTACTAAAATCTCCGAGGTTGTGCCTTCATTTATGGACGTAATCATCTATGAAAACTCTTTTCTAGAAAATTTTTTTTTTAACCAGTTCTTTACGAAAAAGTACTATTTTTATTAAAAATCCTAAAATCACGCAAAATACCATAAACAAAAAAAATAGCTAAAATCTAATGCAATTTCATACAAATTTACCACAACGGAGACACATTCTCTTAAACCACTTGTTAAAAAAAGGGAGTCATTGCCGTTTCGAGAACGGTTTCTTTTGGCGCAATTACTCGTTCTTTAAAACATATTCCCCCCCGTTCCCTTCATCAAATTTTTTCTTTTATTCGCCGCTTGTTCAATGGATTTCCTTAATCCATCAATGTCAAATTTCAGACTAACTTGCTTAATTATCGTTGATGTTGGGTGCTTTTTATTCTTGCCGATCATTATTGTTTTAAAGCCTTTTCCGCTGTAAAAACTAATTTCGTCTAGTGCGGAAATTTCTTTTGAGGCTTTTGGACACTTTTTTCCCCCTCGTCCCGTTAAAGTTCTATCGGGAAACGGGCAAAGGGTAAATGAACGAGGTAACAAAGGAAATTTATGTTATTAAACAGTTTTAGCAGCTTGTGGACACGATTATTGTTTTTTAATTATGTGCGAGTAAATTATTTCGGAGAAAAAGTTCAGGGCCTTTCAAATTAAATGACTTTAATTTGTGCTTTCCTTTTAATCATCGAGACACATTAAGTTTTAATAGTTATTAACTAAAATAGATTTTATTGGTTTTAGTTAAAAAGGATATTGTTTTCCAGGAAGTATAATATGTATATTAAGCTAGTTATGAAATTAAAAAATTATAATATTTGAACACTAATATTAGGGGAAAGGAGGGTAAGCAGGTGCAGGCGGTTAAGAGTACGCAATTGTTTTTCTTTCCTGTTGGCAACGGTGCAATTGGTTTCATACAGCATACAGGGTGTTCCAAAAAGAGCCCCTAACTTAAAAAAATATAATAAAATAACTAAAAGAGATAAAATACGCCGTTTGCTACATCTTACTTGAGAGATGTTTGAGAAAAAGAAAGTTATCTTACGTAAATGTTTGTTCACAAAATATGAAAAAAAAATGTTAGTAGAGGAGCACAGAGTGTTTTTGGGTAGTAACTCGTGCGCGTCAGATAATCATAAGGGCATGCTTGCTTATATCTTAATTGCTTGTATCATAGGGCATAACCTTGCATGCTTTTGAGTAACTCCACCAAATATAAGCTCTCTATGTTGGTGGGTAAGTTTAGAACAGCCCGTCAGATTTGTAAAAAAAAATTAGTTAAATGGACATACTTGAGCGCGTCAGATAATGATAAGGTAGGTTAGTTACCAGCTAAAAAGTGTACATTTTCTAAAATCTGCCGATTTGAGCGGTGGGTAAGGGAGCGGGAGGGTTACAAAGTTGCAAAGTAAAGCCAAGACCGGTAAGACGCTATTGCTCTTTTTGAGAAAAATCTACGAAACAAAATGTTTATAGACTAGTAGCCAGGAAACTAGGCTCAACTAGTTGTAAACTGTCTTGGTAGCCAATCTGACGCGCTCGAGTATGTCCATGTAACTAGTTTTCTTTCAAATTTTGACGGGCTGTTCTAAACCACAGAGTATAGAGCTAGAGAGTATGGGAAAAACCATGCTTTAAAAGTTACCATTAGCGTCTATGGAGATGAGACCTCTGTTAAGCTCTATACTCTGTGGTTCTAAACAAACCCACCAACATGGAGAGCTTATATTTGACGGAGTTACTCAAAAGCATGCAAGGTATCTCCCCTATGATTATTATCTGACGCGCTCGAGTAAATCCACATTTAGCATCATGGGCTCCCTTACTATGTGTAGTTCTCGAATTTTTGGATAGAGAACTTCTAATTAGAAAATTGGAATGAAGAAATTTTTTGTGCATTCGGGGAAGGGGTCATTGATAAAAAGATTTAGGGTGCATTTCCACTAAAACCCATACGATGAATTGTGATCATTCTGTACATCACATTGGGATTGTGGTCGGGATGTCAATGGGATATCTGTGCTAGTTTAAAATGCCTGGAATTTCTTATAAATTTTCGTGATAATTTATGAGATCGCTGTGAAGTCATAGTGTGCCAGTTTGTAACAAATTCATGCTCATGTGAGATCTTATCGTCATCACGGTGTCACGAATCGCATTTAATACCGTATTACGAAGGTATTAAATAATATATTTTAGTAATTTTAAAAGCATCCTTTATATTCTTCTGTATACCATTTCGTCTATTTGGGATTTTGCTGTGTTCATTAAGTGCATGGGAAAAGGAAGAGTTTTGATTAACTCTCATAGGAGTAAAACAAAAAAAAAGTTACTTTTGGTATGGAAAAACAATTACTGATGTTAATGAACACAATTTTTTGAACAGGCTAGGAATTACTATCACCTGGATGTCAAATCAAACATTTAAAATGAGTCTATATAATAAATTCAGTTGTTTCCAAAAATTCATCCAATAACGAAAATAAAGAATAACTCAAACATGCATTTCGAATTTTTATAGATAAAAAACTAACGAATACTACAACTCATTGGAGTCGAGTCCAAACAACCTGATGTTATTTTGACTGAAGGGGGTCCTATGCTTCAGGTAAGCTGCTGTCTGAACAGCCTACCCACCCCCAAAAGAATTTGGGCAGTTTAGAGACCCTATATAGAGATATTCTATATAAAGGGTCTCTAGGGCAGTTCACAAATTCTTTTGCATTGTCACACCATTTTTAAATGCCATTTAATCACATGTACTATGTCACTTATGTACAGTACTGGAAAAAAAAATCGACTCAGATTTTTTATCTTTTTTATCTCCGGAACGGCTCGAGATACAAAGACAAATAAGGTACCATTTTTCATCATTTGAAGTACTCTTTAAACAAAAAAAAAAATTGAGTCCTTAAGGGGTCGTCTTCATATCGAACGAAGCACCAACTTTCTTTTTTCCAATAGAAGACCTCGAATATTATATTTTATTCTGAAAGATCACCCTCCATAACCCCTAAATACCAAGTTTCACATCTCTGCGTCAAGAAACAGACCCCCCAAAAAATTTTAAAATTTGAAACATCCCATGTTAAATTTCCTATTTAAACTTTTTTTGAATCTTCCCTAGTAGGCCAGGATATTTCTGTGCACTCTGCAGGAAACAACTATGTCTTAAACGGTCGCCAACCATCGAGCCAAACTCATATGACTGGTGAAAGTGAGAGAACCATCCCGAGCTACTTGCCGATGCATTAATGAAACTACTAGCAGGGATCAACAAATTATCTTCCATTATTTTAATTTTATATTCCAGTTTGCTTATAATTTTATATTTGTTGCATTATTTTCTAATCAGCTTTCTACAGTTCTTGAATCGTGACGGATTTGTTGATATTTTCAGTAATGGAGGTTATTTCTCTGCCTTATAGTCTCTCTTTACCAGATTTGTTTGTGCTCGGTGTTTAATTACATCAAATTACACGTAGACTTTCTTGTTTCCTTCATGATTTAAATTTTATTACAAAAGAATCTTATTGTTCAAATGGGGGGTTCTGAATATTACTTTTTTATTTCACTATTTCAGTTTGTAACCGAAATAATGAAATAAATCATACTATTTATTAAAATGATACTAATAAAAAACAGAATTCAAAACTTTTTACTGCAAAATTAATTAGTTTTATTACTTAAAATGACAGGAATATAATTCTGAAAGTAAGTTGATGAATTGATTTTTAAAAGATGAATAAATCTGAATGATAACGTTCAAAACTTCTATTAAAATACTAAATTATTTTTGTTTAAAAGTTTGTTAAAATATTCTCAATAAAATTTTTTAATTAAAATAAGAATACAAATCTTTCAAAGAATGAAAGCACATGGGAAAAGGATGTCATCTGAAAATAGTGTTCTGATTGGTTTCTGAATCATGCTGCCCGAGAGCAGTCGGGGGGGGTGCTCTACGAACGTTTCGCCAACTCATAATTTTCTTACCCCCACTTGCTGGGCCCATACAAATTTCTAAAGTGAAGATTTAACAGGAAAGCAGGGGGTAGGAAATTTTAGAGCTGGCGAAACGTCCGTGACACCGTCGGGAGATTCAGGGTGGTCATAAAATAACTACTCTACTTTAAAAATATCTACAGACGAAACTATTAATTAAAGACGAACTATCAAATAGACGAAAAAAATAATAAGGAAATATTTTTTTTCTGCTCCACACACCTTCCCCTAAGTCAGAATACAGATTCCGCCTATACATGTCATATTACATGGAGTTAGTTAAAAGGGAAAAACAACTCTTTTTAATACAATTTTCCGAAAAAAATCCCACTGTTTTGAGAAAAAGCAAAATATGTATTACTCCCTAATAGTATTCTATTTCATCCTTCTACCCTCCAATAAACGCTTTTCAAAATGGGTCTCATGCATGGCCGGGCCGCTATACATTTTTCTCAATTTAGGAATATATAATCTTAATAAGATTATTAATTAAACTAAAATAGAATGTTCCGCATTTTTCTGCGCCGTCCACCTTCCCCAGTCTCGGGTCCCAAATCACACAATCGGTTGACCCATTCTGGGGAGTATGAGAAGGAAAACTGTCATTGTTTAATCTAACTCCTTAAAACCTTTTCATGCCATTATTCAAAAAATAATGTTCTGTTTCATCCTTCCAACTTCCAAGGCTGAGGTATGCTTCTCAAGATAGAAGTCCCGAGTGTCCCCAATCACATTTTTTTTAGTTCTGAAAAGCTTATAAACTGGATAATTACTCTTTCTCTCAATAAAATATAATTTCAACTTTTTTCTGCCCCACTCATTATCCCCGGTCGATGGTGAAAGATATTTACTTTCACATTTCCAGTTCTATACTATACATGGAACCAATTCACATTGATTTCTATGTTATTTCACTAAAATAGACACTATTTTGTCTAAAAATATTGGAAAGAACTTCAATTATTCAATATAACCCTTCTATCCCACCTTCCAATGTAAGGAACGCTTTTCTAAATGAGTGTTCTGCATGTCAACCATCGGTCTCCTTTATTTGCACCACATTTGACTCTACTAAAAGCAGAAAATTTTGAATTTCTTCTTCCACTAACAGTATCAAAACTGGAATATTTTTTCTGTCCCTCTCAACCTCCCTAATCGCAGGTCCCAGATATCTACCATTGTATTTCGTAATGTTAAGTGTATAAAGAGAAAAATTAGTTTGAAATGTGTGCTCCTTCATGAAGAAAAATAAGTTTTTAACGGCCTAAAACTTAAGAATTTGACTTAATTGTTTTCTACACCATTTCGCCCCTATTTGAAATAGAGAACCATTCGAAAATCGGTTTTATGGATTTTTCCCATCTTTAGTGTCAATTTACAAAACATTCAACCGCAGTTTGGTGCCAAAAAGAAATTGTTTTTATTTAGTTATCACAGAATTTCGAGTTTTTTCCTGCCCCTCCCCTATCCCTAGTGAGCGTTGCCAGACTTCTACCATCGCAATACTTTCTCGCCTGAGAGTAAGGAAAAGAATGTTACCTCTCATTAAGTTAATTTAAGACTATAAACATGATCCTCAGAGAAAAAAAGCATACAAATTTTTGCATTCGACTTCATCCTTTCACCCCTTTGACTGGAGGGAACTGATCCTTTCCAAACTCTATATTCTGTTAGTCCTCTCTCACCTCTCTTGTATTATGGCGCATTTGAGCAAATTAAATGAATAAAAGGAACCATTTTGACTTTAAAACACAACATCAAAACTGGTAAATTTTCCTCTTCTGAGCCTCTTACCATCCCCAGACCCAGACCGGAAGTGTCCATCATTGTAATTCGGAATCTACAGATTCTAAGGAGCAAAATTGTTCCTAATGGTTTCACTAAGCTTCTTCACTAAAAAGCGCACGAAATGTATAGTTAGAAAATCCCCTAAACAAAGCAAACAATTAAAAACACATAAATATTTGAAAAAAAAATGCGCCAATTCAGAGATAAGTCGCCAAATGTATTTAAGCCAAATTCAATTTTGAGCTCTGACCGATACAAATCTTTTGCTATCAAGAGATAACTTACTGGATTTTTTCCAAATTTTAAGAATTTTTGGGGGGTCTATTTGTTGACGCAGAGATATGAAACTTGGTATTTAGGGGTTATGGAGGGTGATCTTTCAGAATAAAATATAATATTTGAGGCCTTCCATAGGAAAAAAGAAAGTTGGTGCTTCGTTCGATATGAAGACGACCCCTTAAGGACTCGAATTTTTTTTGTTTAAAGAGTACTTAAAATGATGAAAAATGGTACCTTATTTGTCTTTGTATCTCGAGCCGTTCCAGAGATAAAAAATCTGAGTCGATTTTTTTTTTCCAGTACTGTACTTCACAGAACTCACAGAACCTGTAGTAGTCACATATTATGTAGTGACAAAGTATGTCTCTCCATCTCCATCACTAGTACAAGGATGGATGGGCCCACAGATCTGCCGTCCTTAGCAAGAAGGGCGGATCTCCGAAAATCAAGATTTTCAGTACAAGCACTTTTCGCCTAAGGATTTCATGAAATTTCAGAGATACGCCCTTTTTCACTAGCGTTTTTGTGTACCTTTTCATACCCATAGGTACATGAATGAGGTATCATAAGGTGCAGAAGACTCCAAAGATTCTAGATATGCAAAAACCTGAAAATCGTCAAAATCCGAGATACGCCCTTCTTGCTAAGGACGGCAGAGATGTCGACATGCACCATCTACATAGGAGTTGATTTTCGACCCAAGTTGCATTTGAATGCTTTGCTGATGAGACGCATTCCTTGCAGTGTGCTTGATACCTAATATTTACAATTTGTGTGAGATTTTCAAAAAAAGTTAACTTACAATTCCAGAGATATTTTTAGGATGCTACTCCTTTCCACAAAAATTTATCTATTTTCAAAACATTTCCTGTTTAAATACATCAAACTAAGTTGTTTGAATTCTGAAACTAACTTTTTTTTCTCAAATCACTAGCTAAAAATGCCCTGAAAATGCTTAAAGTATTTACAATTCAATAATCGGGGGTGGTATGCATCAAGCACGAGGTTCCCATTAATATTGTTATCGTCATTACTCTATGTAAATATTTATTACTAAATCCTCTTAAATTATATGAAAAGTTCTTTCATTAATTAAAACTATTTTGTATTTCAAATTTAGTTCTTCATTTTGTGTTTTGAAAATTAACTCACTAGTTTTCGGAACATGTCTGTAATATTTTTTTTTTCTTAAAAAATCAACCAATTAAGTTTTTAAATTGAAAACTACATTTTTAAATTGGATATTATTACATAAAAAAATTCAAAACTTTTTACTATTGTTCCAACTTTTTAAGGTGTTAGATATTACTTGACTCACCCCATGTTAATTTATTTATGTTAGGTATATTTTAGTTCATTAGTTTGTACCTGTCTTCTTAAGCTGAGGAATAAATTTGGACCCCTCCCAAAATAAATTTCTTTATACGCCACTGAAATTTTCCCATCAATAATTTAATTCCCTAAATTTCCCAAACCATTGATATCCCATTTAAAAAGTAAAAACTATTAAATTTTTAATAGTCAAGAAAGAAAAGCTTTGAGCGTTTGGGAAAATAATAAATCTTTAAATACAAAATATTTACAAAATGTAGGTCACTTTATAATGTAGTTATTCATCCTAATACGGAATTAGAGAATATTTTCCAACTTTGAATAGTTCTCCTAGTAGCTAATAGATGACGCTGAATATCTGTAACAAGAAGTTTTGTTCGAATGGGAAAAATCAATTCTAAAAGGAGTCAAGTCTGATAAAAGAGATTCTTCACAAAAACTACAAAGTAATTTTTCTTGACATTATGAAATAAAATGAAGCTCAACAAAGTTTATAATGTAAAGCGTTTAAAAAAAGTTAAAAATACATGCTTATCATTTCGAAGTTTTATTAAATTCCAAAAATATTATCTTGTTAAATAAAATTGTTAAATATTATCATTTAAGGTGCACAAAGTAAGTTTTCTAAGGGAATTTATAATTGTTTCGAATATATAATTAGTTAAAGACGAATTACATTGCTGCTTCTCTTGAGATTTAGTTTACCCAGGAATGATACAATTGTAACAAAAAATTCCTATTTACGATTTTGTTATGTAATAAAGTTTATAGAGACTGTAAATGGAGGAATAATCCAAAGTGACAAGTGAAAATTGTCTTTTCCCACTCACTACTCCACTGACTTCATTCACGAATGAATATTTCATCGGAGAGGATCACTTATTATGAGCACCGAAAGTGGAACAATGTATAAATGGAACCTACTAGTGGTCAATGAAATTTTTCATCAACCCGATGTGATTAAATCACGAGTACATTTTCCCCCAAAAAAGTGCAACAATTTTTAACTCCAAAAACTTCTCTTACTACTCAATTCAGTTAACTCAAACCCACAGAGCAGCTTACAGCCAGTCTTCTAATAAAAGTCCATAACTCCCCATATAACCGAGTTAGGCGTTCACTCGCCCTCTCTGCGGGACAACACTTCCTGACCGCGGCCAGAAAAGCCCACGCGGAGATCAATTACCCTAATGCACGCGCCCCGGCCGCCCGTAATTAAGACTGGGGGGCCTGCGGGGCGCCCCGCCATCGAAAGGCCTCCCGCGGACCTAATAACGGGCTGGGAGGGAAAATTGGGAGGATTTTTTTTTCTGTGTGGAGTTCTCAAATGGAGTGGAAATTATTCGGCTTTATGGGAGGATTGACCGCTGGTTATGTCAGTTTATATGGGAATTGTCGTTTTGAGCAAGTCCGTTCTTAGTCAGTGAAAGCAAGCTCCGATTTTAGTTTTCAATTCACTTTTAAAATCAAACCCCAATGTATGAACATTATTTTTGTGTTAAGTCGTTGTACTGAAGTGTTCAGTGGCACAAAAATGAACCTAGTTTGGCCTAGTTCAAATGAACCTATACTAGACTGAAACGATACTTGATCCTGGAGAAACAAAACAGAGAAAGTAGTTCCCAGCGGGGTGTCTGAATTTTGAGTGCAGAAATTAAGAACTTCAATTTAGAAATATGTGATTAGTTGTTTAAACCCATGCATATATAGCGTCTTTTTATTACAATTTGCGTTACCGAAACTCCTCCTAGCAACCCAACGGGCTGTCTGTTTACTCAGTTTTTCCTTCCACGTAGTGACTTCATAAGGTCAAGAAACGTTATAGTGGCAAAATTTTAGTTAAAAATTAGCATGTTGATGATACTTATTGCCACTTTTTTGGATTCTTTTATATGCATGTTTTTAAATATTTACGCATATGCATATAGGTTAATCGTTAATGTATCTATCGGTTCCTAGAATAATAAAGAAATGCTTTCTGCTTTGTAATGCATCATATGGAAGTATCTCTTTTTTTAAGAGTCATGGGTACAGATTCGAATAATTTCTTAAGATAAGGATTCTGTTCCCTTATTGCTTATTGCATACTGCCTGCATACGAGAAGAGTTCCCCTTTTTAGAAGAGTAGGTACCTTACTATTACTTACCTACCTTTGTTGTAGGTGATCACAATACATTCTTTCTCTATAAGCATTTGCCTTATTTCTAACTCATATCTCCTCTCGAGTCAGCAAGCCAAGAAACATAATTATTTCTAGCATACTTAGTTTTTTTTTTTGTTATTTCTTAGTATTTTGAATAAACATGAATAAACTGCTGTATCGTTATTTATTGAATTGGATCGAACCGTGTAGTAAAATTTGCTGAATTGGATGAAAAAATGCGACGCGATTTGAAACGTTGCATGAAAATGGTTAAATTTCATCTGTTTTTCATTTTTTTTTAATTTTTTGTATAAATTGTATGTTATTTCCTATAAATATTATGCCCTTAAATAAACAAATATATTCATTTAAAAGTTGCTACGCGTTCACTTCCTTCCTTTCCTTCCTTCATATAATTTAATACAAATGCTCTATTTATAATTCATTGGACTTCTTCAATATTGGTTTTTTTTCTACTTCGGGCCTATTTTTATATTTATATTGCAATCGACACCTTTGCCAGTCCTTATAATTGTAATTATTTATTTATATTTTATTTTCTTGTAATTAATTATTTTCTATGTATCTTGTATTTTTTCCTCGTTTTTCTTCATTATATGTGTTAAGTAAACAGATTTAAAACGCACTTGAACGGGATGTAAATCCCCGAAAAGTGCAATTATTTTTTTCTCTTCATTTGTTTGTTGGTCCTGTATATGTAAATGAATAAATAAATAAATAAATATATGAACTTACCCAGATTAAAAATTATTTTAACGCTGTGATGAAAAGAATATTACTTAACATAGTGAATATTTGTTACGATACTTTTAAATATTTTTAGTGAGCAAGGGGTTAAATTTATGTTTTATGGAACTGCGAATCCTACTTGCCAATCTTTTAATGCTGAAATGTCCCCAGTATCCATACCTCCTCACTGGAAAAAGGTGGAACGAACACATATTACCATATGTCAATATTTCTCACTAATACAATGAAAAAAAATTACTTAAGTTTAATTTAACTGAAGTGTTTTAAAAGATGAATTTAATCCCTTTAAGAAAACACTTCGAAATGACTGTCGAAATGACAACGGATAAACAAATAAATAAAAATTACGAAAATAGATAGAACACAACACACACATTAGCTAAGCCCTTTTAAGGATAAAATCTAAAAATATGATAGATTCTAGGCTTTAAAACATATAAAGAGAATCTAATTCTGTAAATGGGATGATTCAAAACAGCTATCAATGACAGGGTGACAAGATAAGTTCTTTTACAGACATAAAGCCTTAAAATGATATGTTGGACGGGATTTGACAGTTCTTAGGATTTGTTATGATGTTATTAAACGAATTTATTTCCCTCACGGAGCTGAGATTGTACTCTTTTGAGAAAGACAATGAAGCACATTGGTAAATAAATCTTTAAAATTTAAGTACCATGGTTTTCAGTAGATCCCCTTAATGAGTAGATATGAATTAAAAATTTTACTAATATGTCTGAATTCAAATTTTTCTGTGATATTCTTTCTTTTTATTTTGGTATCTTATAGTTAGTTAGTTGAAGTCTAAAATATGCATTTGTTGGGGTCTTTAAAAAGTTCTCAAGTTTATTTGATTTTTTAATTTGAATAATTCGTCGTTTAACAAAAAAACCTAGCAAGATAACACCGTAAAAACTTGTAAATTTGAGGAAGATAATTTTCTAAGACTCCCAGAACTGCAAATTTCAGTCTTCGACAAGATACTTTCATACTTTTCTTCCATACTTTTCTAATGGTATTGCATACATTTTCTTAACAGAATTTTCCTTTTTTATACTTTAAATTTTGAATTAAATTTTATAAACTTTCTTATTTCACATCCAAGAGCACTGTAAGCTATTTTAAAGTATTCAGCCGGGCCACTTTACTGTAGCACATCTTACTTCCATGACTCAAAACACCTTGAAAATTAAAGTATGCTTAATTATACTATACTGAAACGTTACTTGACCCTGGAGAAACAAAACAAAGAAAGTAGTTCCCAGCGCTGTGTCCGAATTTTGAATGAAATTTCAAACTTCAATTTAGAAATATGACTAAAAGTGTGTCATATCTAGCGTCTTTTTATCTCGATTTGAGAACTGAAACTCATCCTACCAACCCAACAGGCTTTCTGCTTACTCAGTTTTTTCTTCCGCGTAGTGACACCAAGAGTCAAGAAACATAATTGCACTCTAGTATAGATCAAGTGGAGAGATTTGCTAAAAGTCAAAACTAAGCATGCACAGTTGGGCCAAAAACTCATTTTAGCAAGGATATTATGTTCCAAGAAACGGCGTAACGAATAACATAAAAACAACTTTTTATTATAGTTATCTACATCACTCGTACACTGCAAAAAAATCCTGGAACGTTCCAAGAAAAACTGGGCTGCTGGGTTGCCCATTTTTTCCAAGTATTGTTCCTGGAAAATAACAGGAACATTGCCGTAAAATACTGGTATACTGGTATTTTTGTTTGATTTTACCGTAACGTTCCTGTTATATTCCAGGAACATTACTTGAAAAAAATGGGCAACCCAGCAACCCAGTTTTTCAAAGGAAAGTGGCAAGAGTTTTTTTACAGTGAAGGTCAGGGGAAAAATCAGCTAAAATAGATACACATACACACTTAAATACCATATTTACAGAAGATACAGTCACAGTTACTAAACAACAACCACATATAAATAAATACTTCAAACCAACATCTCAGAGCCAATACAAGGCAATAACAACAGTTCAGCCAAACTGAAAACGGCAATCACAATATATGTCCCTCCATCACTAATTCATCGCATCGAATCAACACATCCTCTGTTCGGCAGAGAACTCTAATTCAAAACAAATATGATTAAAGGATTTACGGACATTGCTACAGGACTGATGAATGGCTGAGTGAATTAAAGGATACTTTTGCACTTGCGACTGTCACGGAATAATTAGTGAAATTTGTGAATAAATTATACTCTCTCCCGTTCCATTTGTATCGCGAGAAATGTTTGTCTCCGAATGGGAGGAGGGACATTTATCTTCATAAATTTCTCCCTCAGCTTTCGTAAGGATCCATTGGATGGAATGGTTAAACTTTGAATGTTTTCTCATGTGTGCTGTGATGGTAATTTTGTGAGAATAGTTACACAGCAAGGTTTTGAACACATGGTGTTGTTGTGACGATGTTACTTTGATACTTTCTGTGTGTTGCGCTTTTGTGATGGGTTTGATGATATGGTAATTCGTGTTGAAAAGAGGCTGTGGTTACGAAGTGTCATTTTATGGAAGGAGCAGGTATGTTTAGAGGTGATATACAAGTGGTAGGCTGAAAAAAGGTGTTGTAAATTGTAACTTTTAAAGTATTCTACATGATAGGCAAGAATGTATGGGAAGAATTTAAAAGCCTATGGAAAGTCACCTGAATGGGTTGGTTGGTTGGTTTTTGTTTCCTCTGGTCTATGCTACTTGAATGGGTAATTTTCCCCATGGTGGCTCAAAATATTTTCCTCCATTTTTTCAGTGTATATATGCAGGTATGTCAATAAAGCTTATTATTATTATTATTATTATTATTATTATTATTATTATTATTATTATTATTATTATTATTATTATTATTATTATTGTTATTATTATTATTGTTACTGTTATTGTTTTTATTATTGTTTTTATTATTGTTATTATTATTATTATTGTTATTATTATTATTATTATTATTATTATTATTATTATTATTATTATTATTATTATTATTATTATTATTATTATTATTATTATTATTATTCGAATAATGATTACAAGCATTAGCATTAAGCATTAATATTTAATATTAACACAATTCACAAACAAATAAAAGAAGAAACAATATATTGCTCACTAAGGGGCCTTGGTCCTTCCAGGTGAACCAAAATTATACTTAAATGAATACATGGGATAAGAAATAAAAGGAAAAGAAAGAAGTAAAAGAAGAATCTCCATCATTCTTTAAAATTACAACACATGTTTTCAAATTAAGATAGAGGGAAAATGGGAAAAATCATTCACCCTTTGAGTAAAATGGACTACTTTTATGCTGTTTGTGTTTTTTATCAATTTTTTCGTTTTTGCGTTATTGATTTTTAAAATGTTTCAGTATTTTTTTTTAAACGGATAAAACCAGGGGTCAATTTTTAGGAATATAAGGGTGCGAGAATGGTATTCTTCGTTTGGAGAATGGGGTACACCAAGGTGGGGTATGTAATGTTAAGGGTATTACTATCGAACCCTGAATAAAACTAAAGTTATGGGTTGGTATTATACCCATAATATATTAAGTAAAAACTTTCTTTGATTATAGAATCTCTAAGCATAATGATAATAAACAATATTCGTGGATTTTCACTTATATTTCACTGCTTAATATTTAAAATCGCCATTTGTACTATGTTTCATATCTTCTGTAAGTGGATTTTAAAGAAAACTTTTTTAAAGATCCTTCCGCTTTTAAATAAGAGGTTTCCGTTTTTATTAGTTACTAATTATGCAGCAACTCTAAAAATAATAGCTCTCTATGAAATGGAATTAAAACGCAATAAAAAATATACAGTTTTGATAGAAGTTTTAATTCCCATTTCTTATGTTAATTACTGTTAATGTCATTAATTACTTGTTATCCCGTGACACTTACCGTGAATTAAAAGGTATAGAATTAAGAACTCACTAACAAAAAAGGATGTAAAAAAATATCGGATTTTTAACGAATTCAAACTATTGCTGTTACGTTGATTAAGGACAGGACAAAGGAATTAGCGGTGGAAAAAACCCAGAAATTCCTCACGGGACAATCAAGAATTTTTCACTTGTCCCGTACACACACCTTGAGTGAAAAAAACCCTGGAACACTCCATCTTTTTCCGCCATTTTTTCCCGCTAGCGGAATGACAGCCTTAAAAACATTTCCTCTTACAACACTTATAAGCGCAGAAAAGTTTTCGTATTAAGACCACCGCAAAAAAAGAATGAAATGTTGAGGGAGAGAGAGAGAGCGGCAGACAAAATTAAAAAAAAAAAACAAAAACAAAAAAAAAAAAAAAAAAAAAAACAGGAAGAAAAACGGACAGAGATTAATTAAAAATTCGTTCCACAGCGTACAAAAAAAAATGGCGCGGTGGAAAAAAAATGCTCATATCACCCTTCCATCTGAAGCAGGGTCTGCCTCTAGGGAATGCGTATTTTATACGTCAACTCGCTAAGTACCCCTTTAATCTTCTCTTCCCTTGACTAAAAATAAATTTTTTGAAATAAATAAAGATAAGACAGCAGGCAAGAGTTGTACGGAAAAAATTGAAGCCATTAGTTTTGCGTTATCCCTTCGGGTACGGGACTCTCCTCCGTTGGGATGCGGTTTCGCACTACTACGACGACGTCGAAATGGGGGAAGGGAGTTTCCTCTTTTTCCCGCCAGTACCAACCTTCAGAAAAAAGAATGGGGAAAATTTCATTTATTGGGTCGTTTTCTCGCTTTTCCGAGGGAAACTTCTAAAAACGCACCTTTTAAATTCAGTTAGCGGGGAAAATAATTTACGAGTTTTTTGCGGTGTTTTTTGGTGGCCCGGGAAATGAGGAATTATCGATTCAAATTCATCATCGATATTTTTATGCTAGTTTTGGGATATAATTGAGGGAATCGGTTTTTTTCTTTCTTTCTTTTTTCTTCTTTTTTTTCCCGGGTTTCGTTTGCTGATTGAAATCCGATCCAAATAATTCAATGATGCGGAGTTGAGGTGTTCATGAAACAATAAAGAGATTTAGGTAGGGAGCGTTGTCAGCGAGGCAATCGAACAATCTAATTAAAGTTGCGAACAAGACCGAGTTTTAGTCGAAGAAACTCTGCATCTTTTATTTATTTGTCGAATTAATTTGTGAGGAATAGTATATTGATTTTTACGTGTGTGTAGTAATATTATTAAATTAAAATAAGAATTATTTCCTGAATAATAATTCTTAGACCTCCTGAAGTTAATATTGCTTACTATCAGGTTTACAGCCATATTCACAGCCATCAGCGTCAGTGTTAAATCCTCGGTCAAAGAAGAATTCCACCAATCAGAGTCAACGGAAAGCTACTTTTTCTTTCTTTAACCGCTGGTTAACCTCGACGCAGATGGCTATGAATATGGCTGTAAAAGTATTATGGCTTTGAACCGAGGATAATTTTTTTTTATTTATTGGACAAAAGACAAAAACAGAAAAACGACAAAGACAAAAAACAGACAAACGAAAGACACACAAGGAACAACATCAAAATATACAAAAATAATAAATACACAAAGAAAAAACAAAGAAAGAAATTAGATATGTGGTCATTAATATGCAATAATATCGGCTAATTAAAGGATATAGTCCCCCAAAATTCGAAAATATTTTTTTCATAGAAAACGTAAAAAAAAAATTGTACCCAATATCTCTCCCTCCAAATTAAAAATATCTTCAACGAAATTTGTTATGGCTACATTACTGACCTTAAAAGAAGGTTCCACCTTCTAAATATCTTTCTCAAAATCTTAATTATCGATATTTTTTGTATTGAGTCGTTATGTGCATTTAAATTATTGAATTTTTATAACCATATGAGAATTTATAAAGTATAAAATAAATAAAAAGAATTTATAGAGTGAAAGTATCGCACGAATTGAGGTTTCTTAGAACCCTCACTGCATTTCATATGCATCTTTTGAATGAAATTCTAATCTGCTACAATATTTTCATAAATATAGTAAACACTTTCCACGTCAAAATAACCTAAATAGATGAATCCGAATATAAATTTAAAATGAATTGATATGTTGCCAAATTTAGAACTTCGTTTCACACAGAGTACGTCATATAGATTAGTTTCTTGGGTTCACTGTCGCTTTTAAAGGGGCTTTGATCCTTGAATAAATTAAATGGGGAAAATGTATCGTTCTTTAAGATGTTTGAAATGAATTTAGCTTTATAGTTGTAGAAGCTTTAAAATTATAATATGAGAGGAGATGTCTCTTACATTTATTAGGCTGCTTTGTTTAGCCGGAATTTTTTATTTCATTACTCATAAACAAGCAGCGTATTTATTATTTACTATTTTGAATTTCCTAACACACTTTCCCTCATTTTTATGCATTTTTCCAATGCAATTAAAATAGCTTAACTTTACTGTTATAGGTTATTCATTTACAAACTGTAACGGTGTAATTTTTAGAAAAAGATCCAATACAACAACATAATATGAGTAGAATAGGTACTTAGCCTAAGCAAAAAAGGGGTCTACTGGAAAGTTATTATTACCTTAAAAACTAGTGTTTTCGACTCATTTTTGGACATATGTCACCCTTTGTTGACATCTGAAGAGGATAGCTCCTTGTTTGGTTGGATGCAGTATGTAAATAATCATGAAAAATTAGAGGGCTTTAACCCCCCTCATTAAACACGGCTTTGCTTTAGAGTCTTTAAAACCAAAAAGAACATGAGAACTACGTAATTCTATATCTTACACGAAGTACTACTTGAAAACTATATAATCAGATAATCCAAGTATATTTTTTTGTCGTGTCTATGATGAAACACATATAAATACAAATTCTGAGACAAGAATATCAAATATGTCCATGGGCATTTATGACAGCCCTGGCGATCTGTTCAATGCCTTCGTCATACAGCTCCACAGCAAATACATAATACCCAAGAAATGGATTCTACACTGGTTTACATTCTCCATTACCTACCGATCGAATTTTTCAGAAGCTAAACTATGTTACCCTTGCACAAACAGAAAACAATCGTTGAAAAATCGTCCTTATCTCCAAACGTAACCACCAAACGCCACACTCCCCAGAATTAATGTTTATCCTGCCCCTCTCCTGACAAATTCGAAAAGCCTTCCTTCCATAAAATAAAAGAAAAAAGATTCGGAAACAAGAAGCGTCGAGCCCGAAATTATCAGAGAGAGGGGTTTTCGCCAGAGGAGGATCAGGTAAGGGTGACACTTGGCGTTGAAAAGAAGCCCCAGAATATGTAATTTTCACGTTGTTAACGCTGATTTAATTTTCTCGGATCATGTTCTGCTGCACGCTGGAAGGGAGGGAGATAACCGTGAAATAGCGTGGCGAGAAATAAAGTGATATTTGGCGCTTTTTTTTCCTGTGGAAGTCTTCTTTTTCGGCTGGCCTGGGGGTGATTGGGTTCGGGTGGTGTGACTTATGAAGGGGGGGGGGTTGTGTCCTGGCTGGTTGGGTGGATGAATTATTTCTGGAAGCTCTTGTTGCTTTTGTTGTTGGTTCAGGTGTTTGTCAAGAGCGATAATTGTTTTTTGATGGTAACATAGAGGGGATATGCTTCTATCTAACTAAATTTTCTACCTACGCAGATGTGAATTTTGGTACAGGTAATTCGAAATGTTTTGGTTGGACAAAAACTGTATTTTACTGTTTGGAATTTTTTCATTTTTTGGTATGAGTTTAGTAAAATTTTATTTTTGGAGGATGAAAAGCTTGGACGATCATAAACGAAATTTTCTCCTTGCTCAGGTATGAATTTGGTACACGTAATTTGACATTTTTAGGACAAAAACTGTATTTTTGTGACTGGAACTGTTTTATTTTTGGTGGGAGTTTAATAAAATTATATTTTGGAGGGTAAAAGCTTGGTAGAAAATGAACGAAATTTTTCTAAATTATTGATTTCTTTCTAAATGCTAGTGATGTAGTTACAACATTTATAAAAATGAAACATTAGCTGTTTGTTATATCGCGTTCAGAACATTTAGGGAAAATGTAAGAAAGTACTATTTATGTAACAGAATAGGTATTTAAATGCTTTCTTTCTTTATGGGAAGAATCTCTTTTAAATCTTTCTTTATGGGAAAGCAACTTCATAGCTAATTCAAAATTACTTGTTGCAAAAATGTTTAAAGGAAATGTAATGTTTCAGAAAAAGAAATTTACTAACTCCAATACTTTAACTCCAAAACAATTGAGATATTACCACGTGTTACTACCAGTTTTACAAACGAAACTTGGTCTGGTCGATGTGTGGAAGTGGTGATTCCAGTGAATCCATGGACGATTCGTCACAGATATAACATGGGTTGAATAAATACAGAGAAGCTTGAAATTCAGTTCTCAGGTAGAAGCCCTGATTGGTAACTAACTCTTTGCCAACAACTGTAAAATATTCTATGCTTCACGCATATTTACAAACTGCCAACATTACTTTATCAAGTAGGATTTGTAAAAATATGCTTGGGACATAGAACATTTTAGAGTGCAGTTGACTTTATGGCAGAAAGTTATCAATCAGAACTTCTATCTCACGCCACAACTTCTAGATTCTCTGGCCTTATTCGTCTAGTTGGCCATCATGGAAATGCCCCATTTACATCAAGTATAAAATGTCCTAATGTAAATTTTATACACATTATGCAGACCAACCGTTAGTCATTAATTTGTCAAACTTAACGATCTCTGTTGTCTTTTTACCTTCTTTTCAATGTTAAAAAGATGTCCCGATTAACTCAATCCAACCAAACACGATCCCATTACGGGACGCTGTCCATTTAACCCAAAGCAAATGAAAAGGCCAGACAAAACTTTCCCAACAAAGAGGAACACAGGGCAAATATTAGAAAGCTTTTTACGCCACTGTGATGACAACTCCCGACCCTCACGAATATCTGTCATTACCGTCAACGTCAAGCAACCCTAATTGCCGAACCGCACGCAGAGCATAAGTGACACACATAGATAATGTCGCTCCGGCAAAGTCCGAGTGCCATCCAAGATGGCTTCCGTACCTCGTCGTGACGTAGGCCAACTTCCGCCGAAAGCCTAATCAAATTTTCGTGTCGCTCAGAGAAGAAGGGACTTGTGCGTGCGAGCCTGTCATCATTGGTGAAAGATGCCTTTCTCTGTTAAGTGAGGGAGGTAGGATGGATTCTTTCGAAGATCGTTGGGACATCCTGATCGGTATAGGGCTTTTTGTCAACGATCAATAGGATGTCGTGACGATTTATTTCTGTGATGGTTTTGTTAAGCGTTTTGAGGAATATGCGTTATACTATAGACAGATTGTAAATGCCTTTAGTAAGGTGTTTTAGCTTTTAGGAATCATTATATACCCTCTAGAAAGTATTCGTACCCCCAACAAATTTGCAATAGTAGCCAATTATGCAATGCAACAATGCAAACCAATTATGGCTAAATTCCACGTGCAAAATCCAAACAAAAATAATCCTAACATGTTGTGCTACTCTTCGTCTTCATTATAATCTACCAAAAGAAAAAGAACAAAAAAAAAATATCAGAACAGTTAGAAAAATTTATTTAAAAAAATGAAGCGATTTGAAAGACCAAACAAGTAATCGTACTCCAATAGACTAATACAGGAAACCATTGCCATAGACTTAACATTGCTGAAAAGCATATTTCGTTCCTAATCCTAATAATTTAACAACGCGCGAATGCAATTTTTTCTTGAGGTCCATAATGACATCCAAAAGGTGTAGATGCCACCAAAAAAGCGGCACTCAAGTGCACCCACAAGAGTCTAAGGGGCTTGTCAGAGGGCTTTCAAATTGCTTCATTTTTTATAATTTTTTTTCTAACTGTTCTGATATTTCTTTTTGGTAATGAAGAGTAACATACTATGATAGGATAAATTTTGTTTGGATTTTGCTCATGGAATTTAGTCATAATAGGAGTTATACTATTGCAAATTTGTTGGGTGTACGAATACTTTCTGGAGTGACTGTATGGTACAAAAAATTTTGTATTTGGTCCGTATAGGAGAGCTTGCTTTGTTATTGGAAAATAGTATGGGGGAAAGGTCATAATGCTAAGTGAAAGGATTTTCTTACTTTAGAATTCAAATCCAAAAAAGTAACAAATAGTGAACAATCTGACGGTTACTGTTGATTAGAAACGTTTATAGGAAATAAAAAAAACAGTAGAGAGATAGAGGAGTGTATAATGGTGCCATATATTTGTATTAGTAGTATCATAATATAACACATATTCCAAACTCAAAATACCTTTTTTTTTTCGTATTTTTGTTGAAGTAAAGGTGTGCGTCCCCTAAAGTATCGAATGTATAAAAAAAGAGAGCAATTTTTGAAACTAGTAAATCTCTCAAAAAACAGTAAATTATATTTTCTGGAACTTTAAAAATTGATAAGTTCAAAATTGAATATGTAAATCAAGCATTTAACCAATGTAATAACAGTAAATAATTGTGTAACAGTAAATTATATTTTCTGGAACACTAAAAATTGTTAAGTTCAAAATTGAATATGTAAATTAAGCATTTTACCACTATTAAGTTAATACAGAATGTTGGAAAATAGAACTTAAAATTATCAATAAATCAAGTGCAGTTTTTAAAATAAATAATAGTTATAATAGGTCTAGGATGTGGCAGATTTTAGAAGCTAATTAAAAAGACATCGTCGCGTTTTTAACTGTGAGAATAAAAAAGTGTTTTTATTATGTCTAAAAATGGTTTTATTCTGCTCCTCTTTACCTTATCTCTAATGAAAATAAATTATTAATTTCCATAAAATTCCCCGATGGACTCAAATTATCTTGAATAAAAAATCATTTATCGTGGTATCTCCTCATTTGACATTTAGCTTCAGCGATTCCTTACTGATCGATCTCCGAAATTCTTTTGTTCTAATCCTGCTTCCTTCCACTGAAAAACAAAGCTAGGAAACGCACGTCACCAAACTCAGAACCTCATTAATCAAAACCACCAGAAAAAAAAGCTACGTCAGCAACCCTTCTCCCACTCAATAACAATAAACTACCAGTTTTCCGGAGCAGTTCGGTTAAAATAAAGCTCCCATATATTCATTCACCCTTGTGTGTTTTTGATGCATTTGTAATGATTCCCATTAAGCTCTCTGAGCAACAAGGGAGTCGAAACCTTACAGTGAGTTGGTTGATCGATTGTTGCAGTCTAAAAATCGAAACTTCAACAAACGAAGAAACAATGAGTTGTAGTGATTGATATTGCCGGCTGATGGTTATGGTCGTCTCCGCTTTGTTCTGTTGTTGTGATTTGCCTTTTCATGAGGTGGGCTGAGATGTGTCGGTTTTGCGGGAGTCAGTAAAAAGAGGTGAAATGCTGTTGTAAATTGGTGAGGATTCTTATGAAGGAATGGGGTCGATTTAGGGGATTTTAACTGTCGAGTTGTTTCCCTATAGTGAGGGTGTATTTAGTAACAGCTATAAATCTTCATAGTGTTTTCAGGTGACGTCACGACCAGCTATTTTCTTTTAACTGTTAACCTTTTTGTAGGACTTTTAACTGTTGCTAGGTAACGAGGTATATGTTGCTAAGGCGGTTTTTAGGTATGGGGTCACGTGATTGCAAATGCTCCAGTAGAAGAATTCCACGGCCAGTCATTTTCTATAACTGTTAACCTTCTGTAGGGCAAAAAAAAAAACTGTAACGTTCTGTTGCTAAGGTCGTTGTAAGGTCCGAGTCATGTGATTGAAAATGCTCTATTGATGTAAGTGAGGATGTGAAGTAATGCACCAATTTCAACTGGTTAGAAATTTATGTTGCAATGAAAAACATAAGTTATTGTAATAAAAACAGTACTTCACTGTTCACTATATTTTGAATTTAAAATTTTCATCTCTATTTGATTTATTAAAGGGAAATTTAAATAAATCAAAACTTTTCTTTTCCAATTTTGCGTGCTGTTAAATTAAGAATTCCAAACTATTTACTTTTTCAATGAACTGTTTCACTACTTAGCTTATTGAGAAATTGTATTCACTCTTCAAAAACTGATGTTGCTATTGATTAAATGACAGTCAAATTAACTCTTTTTTAGTCTTTTACAGCATTGTGTTCCTAAGTCTCAAATACAAATGAGCGAATAATGAATGAATAATGAAAAAAATAATTTTTAGAAAACCCTGTTAACTAAAAAACCTATTTTTAAACATTTTAAAACTAATTTCAACTAAAATTAATTATTTACAAAACCATCATAAATTTATACTGAAAAAAGGTAAGAATAATTATTTTTACAGTACTTATAAGGAATGAATTTTTAGTTATAACCTCCCTATGAAATTTATGTTTAAATTGCTGGACTTCATTTTAAAACTGATAAGACTCAAACAATCGATTTTCTTCTAAAGAATACTTTAACTTTTAGATTAAAAATAAAATTTTTTCATCTAAACTTCAACTTAAAAATGATTCCAAGATTTCCCAAATGCACACATTATGCTCATTTTAGTTAATTTCACACAAACAAATAAAATAAAAAAGTACTCCATCCAGCCCCTCTAGACATCTTTACCTTCCATTTCTTCATAAAATCTCAATCCACCCATAAAACAACACACCATTTTAACAAAGTCAGGGATCAGCCCCCCCCCCCCAAAAAAAAAAAACTGTCCCCACTCGCCCTTCCCTAAAATTCCGGACACTCAAACCTAAAAGGAAACGAATCCAACCAAACTCTGGCACCATCCACCTTCACACATCCTACTCAAAGAAGCTGAGAAAGTCGCACCAAGAGTTTTCGACCCTTTCAAGTGAAAATGTCCCAGACACCACCCCAATTCCAGAACAAGGAGTAAGAGGATCAGAACCGAGGAGGTGTGCTTCATCCCCTTTTCTTGGCTTAGGGGGTACTGAGATGCCGTTCTTATGTGGAAAAGATAAAGAGATTTTTTTGTGCATGGAGGACCAGCTTTTTATTTATTATTATACTATTATCTTGTTCCTCTTTATAGTGAAGGCGAGTAATGTGGATTAGGAGATAATTTGATTACCACGCTTTGGTTCGCACTGAGTTGGTTGGTTGGTTGTTTAGTCTGCGCTTGTATTCTTCGTTGTGTTGCTTAGAATACATCTACTTCAAATGACTTTATGAAATAAAACTTAAAACTAATTTTGAAATGTTATAAAATGTTATAATGAGTAGAATCAGTTATGTTTATTCGGTTAATTTTATAGTATCATCGTTACTTACGATTTTTGAAAGATCTTTGCAAATAAGACAAGCAATGGTTTGGAAATTTTTAATTCCTAATTTCTGTTATAAAGAACGCAGAGTGTGGATTTAAAATAATTGCTGTTTCTAAAACCTTTCTTCAATGTGATTGTATACCATCAGGTAAAAATCTATCTAATTCATTTTTAAAAGTTTAGGGAAAATCCCATTTATTTCTGTGGTAATTCTTTTCTCGAAGCTAAAAAAGGTTGATTGGAAGGTATTTTTTTACTCTTTTTACTGTTGAACTTTTGTTTAGAATATTTCGTAAAAGAACTGTTTTCCTTCACATCCATATTCTTCTCTATTTGATGCCAGTTAATTGGATATTTGTTATGCCCTAAAATGTGAAAGATTGCGTCTGGATGACTGTCTTGAAGTTGTTTGAAGAAAACCTTAAGACTAATTAGCTCCTTCTTCAAATGACTTTTATATCCTTTTCTTATTGTTGCATTTTTATTAGATTCTTCTTAAATTCAAGCATAGTTGAGAGATAGGGGTGGAGTGAGCAATGGTAACCCTAAGATAATTTTGATTTGAGAAAGACCGCCAAAGACCGCATTCACGTGATGACCGCAAACACGTAACCACGGTCACGTGATGGCGGTCTTACTGGAAATTGTTTTCACAGCCGAACTATTGTGCCGTGCAGTGTTGCTAATGCGTGCATTCTTGGCGTCGCAGTTGTCGCCATGCCCGTAATTGTTTTAAAATTGCCAAGCAAGTGATAACGTGCCAACTTATCCCAAAAAGCTCTGCTAATGTCGCGTACTCTTTTTCGAAGTCAATTCAATAGGTATGCTCACTTCACTTCTATTTCTCATTTCTCCTCTATGGATTCAAGCAATAGGCACATCAGGCATTGGGTATTTGGCCGTCTTTTAGCAATCTAGTTTTATTAAGGATTTTTCGCGCAAAGGTTCCGAAAATACTCCCTACTTTAAAAGCATTGCAAATTACAAAAAATTTTATACGAATGTTGAACAACCCCGTCATGGAATTGTACTTAAGAATAACTTAAGAAAGTGCACAATTACTGCTAAGTTGGACGTTTACCTGCAGATATGAATAAAGATAATATACTTTTTGACTGGTGATTATAGGAGCTATCCTTTGCCGACAAATAATAAATTCTGTCCAACACCACCGATTTTGATTTCTAAAAAATCCTTTCCTGATGAAAAGCGTATGTATATATCTACTGCTCATTGAAATGTTCTTTGCAATAGCCATATTCACCACGAACCTAACCTAAGGTTAACCAGGAATCAAATCCTCTCATTGTAAGTTGAGGAAGGAAAACAAGTTTTAAGCCAATCAAAGTTGTCGAAAAGGCTTGAATCCAGCTTAACCTTAAAGTAGGGGAGCCCAGAGTGTTTTTGGGTAGTAACTCGAGCGCGTCAGATAATCATAAGGGGGATACCTTGCATGCTTTTGAGTAACTCCATCAAATATAAGCTCTCTATGTAGGGGGGTTTGTCTAGAACAGCCCGTCAGATTCGTAAAAAAAAATTAGTTAAATGGACATACTCGAGCGCGTCAGAAAATGATAAGGTAGGTTAGTTACCAGCTAAAAAGTGTACATTTTCTAAAATCTGCCGATTTGAGCGGTGGGTAAGGGAGCGGGATGGTTACAAAGTTGCAAAGTAAAGCCAAGACCAGTAAGACGCTATCGCTCTTTTTGAGAAAAATGTACGAAACAAAATGTTTATAGACTAGTAGCCAGGAAACTAGGCTCAACTAGTTGTAAACTGTCTTGGTAGCCAATCTGACGCGCTCGAGTATGTCCATGTAACTAGTTTTCTTTCAAATTTTGACGGGCTGTTCTAAACAAACCCACCAACATGGAGAGCTTATATTTGGTGGAGTTACTCAAAAGCATGCAAGGTATCTCCCCTATGATTATCTGACGCGCTCGAGTAAATCCACATTTAGCATCATGGGCTCCCCTACTATTAGGTCAGTACAGTCGTAAGAGAACATGGAGCACTATTACATACTTAAAATATGCAGCATCATGTTATGCACGGGCTGCCAAAATGTACTCTTTTTTTTTTTAAAGGTATCACATTCTTACTTTCCCGACCACCTGAGCTGAGCATTCCGACACCCCAGCGAAATCTCATATATTCCCCCATTCCTTTTTCTTCTTTACGCATTCCCTTTTATGATACCTCCGACTTGTTCCCTGTTAAAACCATTTCTCCCTCTTCTTTGCCCGCACAAATTCCACCTAATGCTTTGATGGGAAGTTAAAGAGGGGTAACGCGGACACGCGGGACAGAAAGAAAAAAAATATATCATTTTCCTCCATCCCCCCCCCGCTGGAGAGAGATAAAAAGAGAAACACACACGAGGAGAGAGAGAAAGAGAGAGAGCGGGACTTTTGCTGAAGTAATCACACATTTCCGTTCTCTTCCGAAAGGGATCGAAGGAGGATCAAAAGATATGAAGTGATTCTTCTCCTTCCCTGTCACCGCTTTCAATGGAGCCTAAGCTCTCTACTCTCTCTCTATGTGAGGAAAAAAAATTATCTCCCTTTTTACCCGTACTGTTGTTTTTTTTATTATTTTGTGCCTATCCTCTCTTCCTTGTCCTTAAAATTAATTTTTTTCATTTTGTAAATTAGCATGGGAAGGATGCTGATGTCGATTAGATTGAATTGAATCGCATGGGTAGTAGGGTTTAGAGTAGCGTCGGATTTAAATTTCGGATGGTCTATCTTACTTTTGGATATTTGTCGTAATTTAAGACAACTATTATTTAGGTAGCTATTAAAGAGTTTTATTAGAGATAGTTATTAGATATTGTTACCATTGAGGAGTATGTAAGATGATTGTATTCTGAAAGAGGGGTAATTATATTTGAAAGGATTTTCTTATCCCCCGACAATGTTTGCATCCTTATTCCAATTTCTCCTATACAATATCTCGTACGTTAACTTCATTTTGAGGATTTTATCACGACGAATCAACTTTAAAAATAATTTATAACTTTACAAATCATATACGCTATCTGCTAGGAAATTGCTGGAAAGAAAAAAAGGAAACTATGAGTGGAACTTCTAATGTTTCAATACTGTCAATATTAGTGAGAGATTGTAGGAAATATATTTTGAAAGGTACTAGGTCTTAAATGCTTTGGAAAATAATAACACATTATCAATATTCAGAGGAAATGCAGTTATTGTGTATTTATCAATTTCCCTAAATATACCACATGATCGAAAAAGATCCAAAAAACTTGGGAGTGACTATTTTTAATGGGAAAAAAACTATCAATCCAGATAAAAAATTTAAACATACATAAATGTTTACTTTGACTATAGAAACAAAACCATGAAACGATTTTGAAACTTTCAAAAAATATAGATAACGAAATAAGTAAATTTGCTACGGGTATAAAAATACATAAACACACTAGAAAGGTTTAATCATTCAGTACCTAAAAATTCAAATATACCGCCAATTATACTATATACCTCTGAGAGTTCTTGGTTACCTTACGAGGATGGATCAAAATAATGAAACCACACCTGTGACTAAAAGTTAACCAACCATTAAAAGTAAACCAAGCATTAAAGTATAAGGCTAACACAAAAGACCATTTCGACCGTTGAGTAAATGCGTATTAAAGTTTTTCTTTTTTTATTCCACTATAAATAAAATCATACGCCTTTCAATGAAGAGAGGTTGATTGATAATCAAACATTAAGTAGTATACTACCTACTCTTTTCTAAAAATTACAAAATCTTTTTTCAGCCTGCGGACGTATGAGTTTTAGATGCCTCACTGATTTAAATTGACGGTATGTTATATAACTGTGGTAAGACAATCAAAACTAGTAAAATAGGCGTTATATAACCATTCGTTTTAATTATTTCCATTAGTTCTTAATGTTCAATTCCATCAAATAAGAAAATGCTACTATAGATGAATTTGTAAAAGAAATTTATCGAAAATCTTCTAAAAATAAATTTGAATAAGTTATGAAACATTAAAAAGCTTTCTCGCTCTGTGAAGCGTAAAAATTCATAACTTACAACCAAAGGTAATTTATGCAAGATGTTTAAAACGAAGGAAATTTCCCGTTCAACATTTTACTTCCTTCTCTTTTGTTTTGCTAACCTAACCATCCACATTATTACTTCGCACTTCGCAGCCCCTATTCAACATCAGTTTGAAAGGAACTGAATGAAGATAATTTTGAGCTCTTAAATAACAGCTCCTTGGCTTCAATATTTCTCCCTTTAAAAGCACTTTGCTTCGCATTTTCAAAATCAAATCCCGCCATTGCTTAAAATAGAATATGTTCTCGCAGTACTAGCAGCTATTGAATTTTTTAAACGAGACATAAAAAAAGGATGGTTAAGTAAAATTTTTCCTGCTACGTTCGCATAGGAATTTTATTAATTTCTACGCCTCCGAAAAAAAAATATCTACATAGGCAGGCTGCTGAAAACGTTTTCAACGCACTCCATATATTACGTACTACAAAGTGTTATTTTATCATCAATTTAAATCCCACTTAGTCACGTTCCCAGATTCTATATCTACAGCATGAAAAGATGGACGGATAAAAAAAAATCTCGGGTTTTAAAAAACTTGGGAAAATAATAAATAAAACCGTAATTGCCAACGGCTGTACCTGATTATAGGAAGAAAGGAAATATGGCGCCTTGTATCATCGAATCTTATCGAACGCCAATCTAAAATCATTTCAAGCGCTTAATAAAGAAGAAAAGCTGATAAATCACCGAAAAGGTTGCTAGAGAAACAATGCGATGGCGGTTTTTTTCTGTTTTCTTTTTTTTAAGCAATTATTGTTATTATTTTTATAAATCGTAAAATAAGAGAGTGAAGTTTGGCTTGATCCGGTAAAATAAAACCGGATTTTGATAAAGGAAGATTGTAAAAAAATGTATTTGAAAGAGGATTGCTGTCATAGTATTTGTTTTATTTTGTGTGCTTTAGTTATAGTTGAATCGAGTGTTTAAATCTTCAAAAGAGAGAGAAATCTTCGTTTTTTTTTATCTTTTTGACATTTTGAAAGATGTTCAATTACTTTGACTGGATTATGTCGAATTAAGCCTAAGAAAGTCAATTCGAATGGTTTCATCTTCTAGTTTTGAAACATTATACAACTTTCAGTATTTTTGATGATGCATAGGGCACTAAAGTTCCTGCCAAAGATATTAACTTTTTTAATAGTTGTAAAGCATTTTTATTAAAATTAAAAGAAATGCAACGCAAATCAAATAAAGGATAACATATTGTTCCTTGAAAAAAAAATGTAGTTTATTATTTATGGGTAGATTGATAGTTTATTATTCCCCCAAGAAAATACAACAGTTTTTAAGGATAGATGTTTATATAATTTTTTAAAATTCTTATATTTTTACAATAATGTGTTTGATTATACCTTCATTTTGCCAACTTGAAATATTTTTTAATCTTTTATTCACCTTTCACTGCCTCAAATTCACAAAAAGTTTTACAATTTTACGCAAACCGTAATTTAGTCCAAGTTATTGATTAATATTAAAAAGCTACTGAAAATAATTAACTAAAACAACTTCATTCAAAAGAAAATTAAGAAAAAATAACTACAATTCAGATTATTGAGTAGACCAATACACATACTAAAAAGAATAAACTCCATTATTGCTTTAAAACAGCATCCAGCTATAGGTAGACCTATAAAAATAATAATAAGCACTTAATTCAAAAATAAAGGATTATCCCGCAAAGGTTATGTTTAACTCGGCGCGTCTTCAAATTAACTTTTAAAATTGATGACTCTGTCAAGAAGCCCGAAACTCCTCAACTCCCCTCGAATGCGGCGATTAATCCCAAGATTCTTCGCAAAAAGGAATTACCATAAATAACCCTAAACATATCTACCAGAGTCTGGCAATTCCAACTGGCTATTAACTCGAAACGCAGGTATTATTAATTGACGAGCTGTTAAAAGAAGAAGAGAGCAGTTAGGGGCCATATTTTCAATGTCGGTCGTACTGATGCCTGTATTAAGTATTAAAGGAAAATGTTTTCGGGCCTAATATTAAATTTGGGGTAATCACCTCTTCAGCATTAAGTTGTTTTGTGGGTTGGGGGATTCCCATGAAGTATTCTTAATGAGTATAAGGATATGAGTATAAAGAAAAGCTTTTTTTACTTGATATGGTGTATTGATATATTTTGTTATTTCAAATCCTTAAAGGTTGAGGTATTGGAAAGGTATGACTAACGATTACAAAAGACGTTTAAAGCAGAGCTACATACTTTTTAAGTGTAAAATGAAGTTTAAGTTCTTAATTATAACTACTTTCAGTTAATATATGAAATTCTCATTAAAAAAATGTTTTGGTTTTCCGTTCTGAAACATTAAAGTAGTATAATTTTATTAGGTATCAATGCATAGTTTTAAATATTAAACATAGATATAAATTGAGAAAAGGAGTATTTTTCACCGTAAACGCTGGTTCGGGAAGATGTTTGGAAACTCCAACTCTCAAGCGTCACCTCACCTCCACTTGCGTCTCTTGCGTTACCTTCCATAGATATAAATTATTTATTATTAGGTATCATAAATGTTTAGATCTCTATCAGTATACGAAACTTAATTTAAAAATTCCTAGCTTTATTGTAAAATTTATTGATTCTAAATTTATCTTTCTGCCTGCATTTAAATATGAGACTAAATATTTAAGGAACAGAGAAAATTGGAAGTTGATTCTCCTTCAGAAGTATAAAGAGATGTAGGAACAGAAATGTTTTTAGAAGATTTGACATAACTTTATTAGGAAGTATTTTTAAAAAAATATACATTAAGGCATTTAAAATCTTCAAACTCTAATTTTGATTTAATAGAATAAACCGTTACAAAGTTTGAGTGTCAAAAGTTTTCAATGAATTAAGAAGTTTCAATGGTTTTTTTGAAAAAGCTTAATTTATTTGGAATGGGAAATTAAGTTTTATACCTTTAAAAGGTAAATATACAAAGATCATTTAATTAATACATTAATTTTTTAATCGATAGTAGTTGTTCAAAATATTTATGTTAACATTTTTGAAGTTAAAATGGATTATTTCCTTAACAAAGATGAAGATTAAAATTTAAGTAATCCCAAATTAGTTACTTAAAACAAAATTTTCAAATATTTTTATGTCAATATGATACTAATTCATTAGAAAATATTTAAGCCAGTCAAAAAAAAATTAAGTCTGAAGGTTTCCTGACAATTTTAATTAAGCACTCTTTATAGTTATGACATGCTTAAATATTTTAAAATAAGGTTATTTAAAATTAAAGCTGCTTTTGCTCATTCTCATTCTAGTCTAGGTAATCTTTAAAAATTAGTACAATAATGCATCAAATATCAAAAACTAAATATCAAACCTAGATCTTTTTACTATCTTATCGGAGATTGTAATCTTTATAATCAACATTTTCTTAAATAAATGCAAAGGATATAGAAAAGAAACAAGGCTTGGAAATGTAAATTTTGCTCTTCTTTTAATTATGGACATGATTCAGGATAAAAATTAAAATTGAATAAACATGCAGATTATGACTAATTATGATGATTTTCCTTGGAACTAAAAGACCAATTAGTTTGTCTTGTAGTGCATATAAAAATAAAAAATAAATTCAGCTGAACAATAATTTTAAAAATCTTCCCTTATATGTTATTAGTTTTAATATCACATAAAAAATTAAATTACAGACGATGATGTTTTAAGTGGTACCGTATGCTTTAGCTTTTTCTTGTTTAGAGACCCTAAAACATCATTAAAACTTTTTGGTGGTTAATCGTAACCGTAAACTGTAATATGACGCGAGTTAAAGTTTTCTCAATTACTTTTTTAACCTTTCTTGAACAAGTTCGAAAATTTGCTGAAGAGAAATCAAATGTCTTTTTCTATCAATTAATCTTACTGCAATACGGCTGTGATGCATATTTGATATCAGTTTTATCTTGATAAAATAAACTTTGGACATAATATGATATATTTTGACTTTACAATAGTTCACTCCATTTAATTATTAACAATAAAATTTTCAAAGGAATTAAATACTATTTGTATTACTTTAGTATACTTTTTTTCCCGTACACTGTAAAAAAATCCTGTAAAATTTACGGTTTTAAACTGGCAGCTAGGTTGGTTGTAGAAAACCGTAAAAATTACGACATAAATCCGTAAAAACAACGGCGTTTTTCCATTTTAATCGATGTTTTCTGTTTTACAAGGTAAAACACCGTTGTTTTTACGGATTTACTTCGTAATTTTTACGCTTTTCCACAACCAACCCAGCTGCCAGTTTAAAACCATAAATTTTACGAGATTTTTTTACTTTGTATAAAATTATTTTTGTAGATAACTTTTATTCCTGCCCTTAGTAATTTAAAGAACGCCAGCATCAGTCGGTAGGCGACAACTTTATTTTGATTGCTAAAGTCACTTTTTAAAGTATAGGGCAAAACTATAGAATGTTTGATATTTGTATTCGAATTAGATAGATGTCTCATAAAATCTAAAAGAAACATATGACCTCTTTTGAGTATCTTGTACATAGTTTAAAAATAGTCTGTACTACAGTAATCTAGTTAAAAAGAGCAAATACATTTTTTGGATTTTTTGAGAGTTATACTTTTATCTTACCCTTATCTTCTTATTTACCCCTCCCATTACTTTTACTAATTTGTTTAATGGAAGGATATAGCTGGTAGGAGATTAATATAACTAAGAGAACTTAAACATAGCGTGAAATATTGTAAAAAGGGTATTTCAAATGTTCTCAACAACACAATTCGAACATTTATTTTCACGAACAGCCGGGAGACAATCGTGTTCGTAACATCTACAAACAGCTAAAAACGAGCACGCGACCAGTTGTCATGACGACCGAATTTTAATACCGCCAGGGCGTACCGGAAAAACAATTTCCTCTGGTTGGTTTGCCATTAATTATCATCAACAAGGTTGCTAGCACACTTGACAACCTTTTAAATTACACGCCTTTATTATAAACGCCCGCATTAACACACGTAGAATAATAGAACGGACTAAATGCAACATAAAAAGCGTAATAAAAATGATGGAACGCTTCAAACGAACGCTCACTGTTGCCATCCTCGGCTAGGTAAAAAAAAAGTTAATTATTTTTCCATTTTTATGAGCAAGGGAGTATCTCTTTTTTCTTGTTTCTCCATCTTTATATGCGCGTTTGTAGCAACTAAAAAAAAAGGAGTTGCGTAAAAAACCGTGTAGGAATTATGTTTTTAAGTTTCCCCTAAGTGTGTATAAATGACATTTATTTTTTTTTCTGGATGCACGGGAGAAACTGAAGAAGAAAAGTGTAGGATAAGTTTTTGGGAAGATGAGGCGAGATAGATTTGTGACGAATGCGTTTTGGGGTCTAACTAAATGGATGTGGATAATTGTAAAATTTAGGGAGTGGAAACTTTTTTTTGAGGAGGTTCATCAAAATTTTATGAGCTAAGCATAAAAAGATTTAGTTTTTTATAATTAAATCCCTGAGGGCTTATTACTTAAGTGCGGAACTTTTATTTTGAGGTCTGTTTTGCTTAATCTGTTTTTTTTTTAACTTTTTTTTTCATATGTGAGGTGCTTATATTTTGTAATCTTTAATGTAAATATTAGGAAAATAATCACTTTTTCATAATTTGTATTGAAATACTTGGTTTAAAAATAATTTTCGAAGACTTATTGAATAAAGATGAATAAACAAAAAGAAGGTAATTTAATGAAGTTTCTTTAACTATCATATTCATTTAGTACTGATTTCATCTTGCAATTCCAATATCATCGATACTTTTTATTCTTGAATCTTCAAGATTTTAAGGCTTACCATAATATTTTTCAAAAATTTATTCTCTTTCTATGAACCTTTTACACAATATTGTTTAACAGTTTAAAACCTTTAATCCTATTTTAAGTCTTAACATTTGAAGTAAAAAATTAACTAAGCATTTATACAGCTCGTAGTAGAAAACGACCTTCAGCTAAATAAAAACTTAGTACACAAACTTTTATAATAAGCGTTATTATTACTCAGATATAAACCAAAACTAATGAATGTTGATATTGATAACTATTTTATGAACTTCATTTCATCATATGACTTTACTGAGAAGTAAGGTCCTGTAGTTTTACTGAATAAGTTTACCTTAATGTTTTCTATTGGGAATTTCAATAGAACGATGAAAATGATAGTGACTCATAAAGACATAGTGACTCTATGAATTAAAAAAGATAAAACTAAACTCATTTGTGAAAGATCCCCTAGTGGACCAAGGCCTACGATGCCCATCTTCGTTCTCTTGACCGTGGGGCCCTGGGGTGCAAGGCATATGTCCCTGTTAGATGGCCAAGTCTAACGCTAGACCCTCAGTGTTTAGTTCCCAAGTACGCTTGGTCCTCAGTTAATCGAACAACTGAAGGGATGAAAGGTTGAGTCGACCTTACCCAGCCCGGGAATAAAAATTACAAAAGATAACATTTAAAAAAAAATAAAAATGTGACTTATAATATTTTGTTCCGATTTTTTTTATTAATATATTGATTCTATTCAAGGGGAAATCATGAAACTATATCCATCAAGCTGCTTTTGATGTAACACAGATACAACACTTTATATTGTTGTAAATCTTGTGTAAGCGAATCGATGTAGCAAACCACACATCAAAAACACTTTCAGCACCAAACAAGCTTCTTTCACCCTCATCCTCCCAAAATATAATTAACCAAGTTTCCTCGCCTCAGCCGACTTATGACATACGCCTCTCCTAAACCGAGATGCATTATTACACCACCGGGGAAACAAAAACCCAGGCGGTTTCCCCTTACTATACTCTCCTTTCTCGGCAAGAATTTATAAAACTGCAGGTAACTTCCTCTTACATCAATTTTCTTTCGGGAGATATTGTTAACCCGAGAGAGAGAGCAGTTTTGACAAAATAAGAAGGCAAAAATGGCAACGGCCAGGCAAAATAACGACCATTAAGTGTGTTCAAACTGACTTGTTGGAGCACTAATTAAGACAAGAAAATTACGCTCATTATGTCTCGCTCGTACAGATTCCTCTTCCGTTGTCTCGTCGTTAGTGATTGGCCCGGGCATTGAAAATTTCCGCGATGGAAAAGAAAACCGTCCTAATTTGTGAGCTGCAGTTTTGTTATTCGAAGAGAAAAAAAAGTGGAGGGAGTATGGAGGAAGACGCAATTTTCTGTGGGGAATGTGTCTCTTGTTTAGAATTACAAGTGCTTATTCCTTTACGGATTCTTTTTGAACTTAATATGGCTGAGGGAGAGATTTTTAAAAGGGAACTGAGGGGGATTTTCGTTTTGATTTTTGAGATTCTCTGATTCTCTTTTTCCGTAGCATATGAGTATGGTGAAAATAAACAATTAAATTCAATATTTTTAAAAATTATCAAAAAATAATTAAAAATTGATGGTTAAAAACTAGTTTAGGGTTTTAAGGGTTATAAGAACGTAAAATTGGGATTTTATTTGTATTTGGACATGGAGAAAAAGACATTGATTAAATTAATAATTTTATGTAGTACTCAGAGATCTTTTTAACTCCTCTGAGAGAGTATATTTCACTCCTTGAAAATTGGAAATACTCTTTAAAAAACTAGTCAGGAGAATTTTCACTCTTTGAGTTTTTCACAAGGGTTTAGCTTAAAAAATTCACTGCGTGGCCCCACGGAAATCAACAAATACAATTTTTCTATTCAAAGCACCAACTGATCTCAACAGAGACATTTTAGCCCGACTTCTGGCCAAACCCAATTGCCAAAAGCCACGACACCCTAATTATCATACTTTTTAATTGTGTTTTCATACAGCCATAGTAATTATTTTTTCATTTATTGTTCTGATCTTTTAGGGAGTTTGATTGTGGTTTTAGTGTCTCTGTATATGTAGTTCATACTATTTCCGTATTTCACTCCTCATAATTCAATTTCACTCCTCCTAAAAAAGTCAAGGAGTATTTTTACTCCTCCAAAAAAAACCTAGGAATAACACTGGTAGTACTAATTGTGTAGGAAAAAATTAAGGTTGTTCTTTGCATAGTTAGAGATTACCTAAAACAAATTATAAAAAGTATTATTATTATTTTTTTTCTGTAAAAATGTAACTACGGAAAAATAAAAAAAATTAGAGGAAAAGTTTCTTTTCCACTACTGCTTGAAATACTCGATATATCAAATGTTTCAAACATCTAAAAAAGTAATTCTGTAAGTTTTACGATAGTCGTGATAAAAAGACGCTATAAGTATATGTATACGCGGGATTAACAAACTAATCATACTTCTAAATTGAAATTCTTAATTTAACTCAAAATTCAGACACCGCGTTGGGAACTACTTTCTATTTTTGCTCTCAGCTTGTTTCTCCAAGGTCATGTAACGTTGAAGTCTAGTAATAGTTAAGATTATATTACATAGATATAAATACATTTTTTATGGAAAATACATCAATAAGTGATTCGTCAAATCTTCAGATTAAAAATTTTACTCACCACTCTAAATATAAACTTTTTATGAATCACTACTGATAAACGCGATGCAATAAACGTTAAAGTTGATAATAGGTTACATTGATATGTAAAAGTATAGATTCTATTAAAGAGTCTGTATAATTTTCTAAATCATGCAGTGATGTTAAAATTTGCGAGATTGTTCAACAACGTCTATACCTTGTAAGTTTTGCGTTTCAATTCACTCGTTGTTGCTGTGAGCGCCCAATTTGTCATTCTTAGGGCAGGTTTTACATACAATGATAAGGGACCGCGTTTGATGATTAAATTTTAAGTAAAATCTAAAAAATCGGGCCTGGTTTGTCCAAAAAACGCAAGATCGGAAAAATGATTACTTATTAATAAGTAATCATTATTTTATTATCATTATTTATTTATATCATTTTATATCATCATTATTTATTTATATCATTTTATATCATCATTACTATATTTATATCATCATTACTATATTTATATCATCATTACTATATTTATAATCATTATTTACTTAAATTGACGTTCTTCATTTCACTCAAAATTCAGACACCGCGATGGGAACTACTTTGTTTGTTAGTGACGTCGTAGTTAATTAAGTTATCTCTAACTTAAGTTACTATCTAGTATACTGCCGTCTTTAGCAAGAAGGGCGTATCTCGGATTTTGGCTATTTTCAGGTTTTTGCATACCTAGAATCTTTGGAGTCTTCTGCACCTTATGATACCTCATTCATGTACCTATGGGTACGAAAAGGTACACAAAAACGCTAGTGAAAAAGGGCGAAACAATGAAATTTCTTGAAATCCTTAGGTGAAAAGTGCTTGTACTGAAAATCTTGATTTTCGGAGATGCGCCCTTCTTGCTAAGGACGGCAGAATAGTATGTTTGCCGGTGACCCCACAATGTCATTCGGGTCAATAAAATTACTAGTTATAATTACATCGATTGTTATAAACGCCGCCTCCCTCTTTACAGAAAAAAAAAACAGCTTTTAACTCAAAGTACAGAAATTAACCGGCAATACAGCTAACGGTTTAGTTACTTTTTAAAAACTCTTTAAAATTCTTTATTTATTTATTACGTACACAACATGCACATTAACAATTGGAACAAACACAGACACATATATAAGAAAAAACAAACAACAGGAAGACATGAGTTGCCAAGGGGTCAGAAACCCATATGGGCAACCTAAAGCAGTTGTATTTGAAAATAATAAAAATGAAAAAACATACATATATACATATACATATAGATATTACACATACAATATAGAATATAGTGGCATCGCAAGGCAAGCTTCAGAATGACTAACTTAAAATTTAGAGAGCATTTGTTCCTTCTTTTTTAAAAAAGTTCTTCAATATTTTCTATTGTAAAAATAAAAAGCTTTAATAATTTTGAAAAAAATAATTTTTTATAGTGTAGTTCATTGATCTCAATCCCCAGTTTAAATTCCAGAGGAATGGGTCTACAAATAAGTCGCCTCAACTCGCATACATCCCCTCTCTCAGCAGAGCATCTCGGATGAAGTTGTGAGCGACGCGGTGGCAGCAGTCTAGAAAGAGATCCGTCCCCTAGGGCGCATTTATTCTGCCTTTTTATTCTATGTCCGACCAATAACTCCCCCAGAACGAAAGGAAGAATAAAAAAGAAAAAAAACCTCTCTCTCTCTCCCCTTCCGGTAACAATGAGGCGGTTTTGGAAAAGACATATAATTATTATCGGAAGTTTGGACGAAGCAGTTTCAGTCATTCCCCTAGGGGCCGTTCCCGGATTTGATGACTGAGTTACTATACAAAAGAAAAGGGAAAACCGCCCTCTAAATGAATTTAAAGTATTGGGAAGAACAATTAAAACGAGATGGAGATGTTTACTGTCGGAGGCGATTGTAAACGATTGGGAGCAGGGAGATTTGTAGGGATATAGGGATTTTTGCGTAGGGAGGTAATTCAATGATGGGGCGATGGAGGGAAGTTTATGATGGCAATATGTTGAGTTGAGTTGTGTTTGTCGATTTACATCTTTCGAAATGATTTAAGGCCTATTATATTGTAAGAAGTAGTGTGCGGTAATAATTTTTAGGGGGAATATTTCTTTTTTGCTCTTTTGAAGCTCTTTTCTTGTGCTTAGAGACGAGTAATAAATTACGTAAATAACTATAAACCAAAATTTATTGTTCAATAAATTATTTTCTATCAATAGAAAATATGTATGTAGTACTTAATAATAGATACAATTTCTCCATTTGAAAAGTCAAAAGCCATCCATATAATAGCGTACGAGTTTAGTTGTATGTAGCTTTTTGTTTTGACACTGGTTTGTATTGCAAATTCTCAGCATCATGCCGGTAGACATGATGTTCTGATTTGTAAAAGTTTCTGGGTATGATGAATAGAAAATAATATAAGTAATAGAAGAATGGATAGAAAACATTGTTTATGATATTTTTGGAATAAAATTAAACGACTAATGTTTTTTCTTTTCATACTTTAACAATATCTTTAAAAAACATAGAGGGATTTTTGTCAAAATTGGAATTGCTTTGAGTTTAATCACTGTTTTGAATTTTTAGCATTTTATATAAAAAAAAATGATGGCTTATGTTTTAGTATTAAAACTTAAATTAAGTACAAATTAGATTTCTATAAAATCAAAAATTAAAAACTATTAAAAGCACCAAGGATGAAAATGAAGATTATGATGATTAATTTGAAATAATTATCTCATTTCTTGTACAGCAACTGTTTAAAAATTAAAATATAATTGTAAGAGTATGCACACGTTTTATTCAAAAGAACCTTTCATTGACGTTTTTTCCGTTAATATCAATGCTTGTTACTAGATAAATGTGTCTGAAAAATAAATTCTTATTCTTGTAGGTAATAGTACGTTTTGTACAACCTTTTCCCTTTTTTCAAATTTAATTTTTCAAAATATAAACCATTGAGAACTTTTTACTGGAAAGAATATCTACACATAGCTCATTATAAACACATACAGATTCTATAATAAAATACTAAATATATTTTATGCGACTTTAACCCAAGCAGCACAAATGTTCTATATCCGTCCAAGTTTTGTCATGTACGTCCAAATTTCGTTTACTTCTAGTTGCAGTCACATAAACTTGACATATTTCGTACGCAACAAGGGAACCTCCCCAAACTTATTTGTGACAGCAAACAGCACACAACAAACAAACAATTTCAATCTTTTTTCAACCTACAAAAAAGGTTACACAAAATCGAATATTTCTGCACGTACAAGCAATCCGTTACACACAAAACAAGACATAAAAAAAGAAATGTCCGAAAAAGAACCTCACGAAATTAAAGAGAAGTAAAAAAACCGAGAGTTCAAAGACTGAAAATCCATACTTTCCGGTATACAGGTGGTCAATGCCAGATATCGCTCCACTTTTCTGGCAATAGATACTTTTTGCTCCCTTCCTTTCTTCAAGACCCTCTCATGTCATTTCAAATAACAACCCAAATGGCAACAGTTTTGTAGTTACTTTCAATCATTTCAGTTTCCAATATTTGGGCAATTCAAACTCCTCCTTTTCTTCCCTTCCTCTACTAGAACACACGATTGTAGTACCTTGTTATTTTATCTCTGCCTCCTCTTTCTTTTAGGACCGTTAGAGGTCTAGGCCTTACTTATTTCTCCTTCTCCTTGCGTTTGTGTGTGTCTCTCTTTCCTTATTTTCCCCCCTTAAATCTTTGAGCAGTTGCTGTTTTTTTTATCTTCATTGAGCTGTCCGTTCTTGTTCTTTGATCGACAATTTAGTTCGAAAAGACACTCGGAAGGGTGATACGGGGGACCTCGGGGTGAGTTTTAGAAGGATAAAATATTTTTTTTCTTTGCTTTCCAGGAGCGTATCTTTCTGGGATGCTTTCTAATGTGTTTACGAGAGATTTATTTCTCCTGTTGGGGGTCACGTTACTGATAAAAACTTCATGGGATTTTCTGCACTCTAAATTTTCTGTGATCAAACAATTTGGAAAGTCCACTTCTTGAAAGTCGTTCGGGCGTTTTCGGGGTATTCGGTTTTGCAGGTTTTAAAGCAAGTGGTTGAACAAAGTAGTTGAGCTACAGTAGTCGTTCAGATAGTAGAGAATTTAACTCAATTTTAAAAGTGTTAAAGCTTTATCTATTTATTTGCTGTGTATGTGTAATAAAATAAAAGTAATATCATCTCATATTATTTTGATAAATTCCACATACCTAGAGTTAGCCTGTTACTATTTATGTAATTATAATTTTTAAAGTTATACGATTTTTCCATCTAATAGCTAGGATTTTTTTTACAAAATTCAACAAAAATAGTATATGTGGATTTTATTGTTATTTATTTTCCAAATATTTAAGCGGATAAGGAATGCTATATTTGTTCTTAAATTTAAGAATATGAAAACATTTTATTTTGTAATTCCAATAAATATGTAACAATATAATATCATTATTTTAATATTTGTATATTATAAAGAAATAGTTTCTACCGTCTAATATTCATAAGATTTAAAAACTTCTAACTTAAAGTTCAATAAGTAGGGCACGTTTAATAGATTTGACCTTATTGGTCCCCATTTGCATTGGTCACCTCTTAAGAAAAGCTTTTAAATATAAGCTGTATTCAAAATTCAAAATGTGAATATAAGTTCAAAATTTCTCACAGCAAATTATTGTACACATTATTTTTCTTTTCATAAATTTATTTTAAAACCAAATTCATGATAATTATTTAATATATTATAGACTAATCACTAATTAATTCTTTCACACAAAAGTTTGGTACGGATTACGGATTTTTTAATTAAAAATCCATTAGTATATTAATTTTTCAAGCCTCAAAATTAACAAATTTAGGTTTAACAGAAATAGAAATACTTGAATTATAAAAACGGCAATGCCAGTACTCCATCGCTTAAACTGAAATGTTTATATTTCAGTTCACTTAATATTCAAATGTCACAATATTTAAAAAAAAATTGGAGACATTCAAATAAATTACGCTCTTCAAATATTGCCCAGAAATTAAATATTTGAGCAGTCGAAGTCAATCCCAATTTTTACTAAATTATAAAATCAGGCCTTTCTTTTTTGGGCCGATTATAAAAACAGTCAACTTAACAAACAAAAAGAAAACCCCTTTTTAATAAAAAGGAAACAATGAATTATCTGAACACATATTTTATTAGGTTTTCATATCAAACATTTTTTTTTAGAAGTACATAAACAAAACCTTGTTGACAATAAAGTAAGTAAAATCCCGTTTTAATTAAACGTTACGAAAGAATTTCCCGTTTGTTATTAAATCCATTTTTTCCAAGAAATTGAATACACGCAGAGGAAATTGTTCATAGATACTTAATTAAATTAACAGCATAATACTTGTCCTTTGAAGAAAGCGCAATTATACCGCTAATTATAGCGTGAATTTATTTTCTACGAGGAGCACTAAACTGTGGGGAAAATAATCACATTTATTAAAGATTTCTTCTACCACTTTCTCCCCACATGTCATAAAAATATTTCCCTTTTGAATTTGATGTGCCATAAAAAACATTTTCCACTTTTTAATCAAGTAGTCTGCTTGCTGATCTAGGTGCGCAATTAAATATTCTTTCAAACTAATTTAAACTTCTGAGGAAAAAATAACAATGAGAGAACCCGACGCGGGGAAAAAGAAAGATAAGTAATAATAATGAATTCTGAAAAAAAAATTTGGAATAAAAAAACGGGATTGTAATAACTGGACGAGATTTTCCTCTATGAATGAATTTCAGTTTTAGGTTTATTTTCAGAAGACCAGTATAATGAATGGGTGATAAGAACAATACCGAAAATTCCTTAGAACTTTTTTTTTTGCATAGAGAGATATTTTTTAATAGTAATATGTATTTCCCATATTATTTAATAATAAAGGAAAGACCGCTGAATAAGGTAACGTAATATAAAAGGTTTCAGTTTTTCTGAACATGTATTTGTTGTTTGTGTTATTAAATGTATGCGGCACTGACCCCTGAAAATATGTCATATATTTTTTTTAATAAGGAGAAAACGATTTCAGAGAAGTAATAAGGATCATAATTTCTAATAATATTGGGATCATCATATCTGTGATCATAATTAATGATTATCATTGTTATCATTGTGATCATTGTTTTCTTAGTAATATAATTTTAATTACTGAATTACTGAAAATACATAATTACTGAAAAGTACACCATATCCTCGAAAAATTAAATAGGCTGTTTTGGCAAGATGTGTACGATATGTTTGGGAGCTTTATTTTTTGATCGAAATATTTTTCACCATGAATTAGTCATTATTATCTGAATAAAACCGTATCGCGCGAAAGTTATCAGGATTTTTAATCAAAACCAGTAAGACTCGAAATCCAACCTAAAGGTTCTTTTTTGTCTGAAACCAGTACTCAAAATTTAATCATTAAACAAGGTTTTGACGACCAAGTGTAATCCTAAGGCTGGGCGCGCACGAGTGACTAAAGTCACGGCGACCAGGATTACTAATATCAAAAATGTCATTAGAAAACAATAGAGCATTTTCAATCACTTGACTTTACCTAACAACGGCCTTAGCAACGTTGTTTTTATCCTCCAGTGATGTCATGTGCGAATGCTGCTATTGGATACTTCTATGTCCCGCCCCTAACAACAGCCTTAGCAACGTTGTTTTTTTCTTTGTCACCGTGACAAAAGTCGCCCGTGCGCGCTCGCCCTAAGGCTGGGCGCGCACGAGTGACTAAAGTCACGGCGACCAGGATTACTAGTATCAAAAATATCACTAGAAAACAATGGATCTCTATGAAGAAATTCTTGGCAATCGGCCAAGTGTCACGTCGCCTAGTGCGCGCACTCTACCAATACTTGAACTTGTTTCAATAGCCAAGGCAACAATTTTGTCTTTGTCACCGTGGCAAAAGTCGCTCGTGCGCGATCAGCCTAAGAATCACAAATGAGTTTAGGGCGAGCGCGCACGGGCGACTTTTGTCACGGTGACAAAGACAAAAACAACGTTGCTAAGGCTGTTGTTAGGGGCGGGAAATAGAAGCATTCGTACATGACATCACTGGAGGATAAAAACAACGTTGCTAAGGCCGTTGTTAGGTAAAGTCATGTGATTGAAAATGCTCTATTGTTTTCTAGTGATATTTTTGATACTAGTAATCCTGGTCGCCGTGACTTTAGTCACTCGTGCGCGCCCAGCCTTACAGTAACAACAAGCTACTTCCAAAGTAAAACTTTTATGGCAGTTGCACTGCTACCCTAGAAGGATTCCACCAATCAGCGTTAGAGAAAAGTTCATTTTCTTTCTTTAGCTGCTGGTTAACCACTGGTCAAGTGGCAGTGAATAAAGTTGTTAGAGGTAGGTGTTGCTGATGCACAAACAGGCAAATTTAATAATTTCAATAAGAATAATATACAGACTTTTTATTAGAGTCTATACTTTACAAATAAATAGTTAAACAGGAGGATGAGTTGTTTTATCGCGTTTATCTGTAGTAGTAGTCCATGAAAAGTTAATATTTAAAGGGGTGCGTAAAATTCCTAATCGGAAGATTTTGCAAATAATAATTTATTGGTGTATTTTCTAGTCTTGTGGCATTTTATTTTTAATAAATTTAACTAGACCTCAACTAATTTAATATACGTACATTTGGATAATGTGGATAATAGTAGGGGAGCCCAGAGTGTTTTTGAGTAGTAACTCGAGCGCGTCAGATAATCATAGGGGGGATACCTTGCATGCTTTTGAGTAACTCCACCAAATATAAGCTCTCTATGTTGGTGGGTAAGTTTAGAACAGCCCGTCAGATTTGTAAAAAAAAATTAGTTAAATGGACATACTCGAGCGCGTCAGATAATGATAAGGTAGGTTAGTTACCAGCTAAAAAGTGTACATTTTCTAAAATCTGCCGATTTGAGCGGTGGGTAAGGGAGCGGGAGGGTTACAAAGTTGCAAAGTAAAGCCAAGACCGGTAAGACGCTATCGCTCTTTTTGAGAAAAATGTACGAAACAAAATGTTTATAGACTAGTAGCCAGGAAACTAGGCTCAACTAGTTGTAAACTGTCTTGGTAGCTAATCTGACGCGCTCGAGTATGTCCATGTAACTAGTTTTCTTTCAAATTTTGACGGGCTGTTCTAAAGAAACCCACCAACATGGAGAGCTTATATTTGGTGGAGTTACTCAAAAGCATGCAAGGTATCTCCCCTATGATTATCTGACGCGCTCGAGTAAATCCACATTTAGCATCATGGGCTCCCCTACTATAAGAGGTAGAGAGTTTGAATTTTTTCATCAATCGTGAAATTATAACTCACTTGAGCGGAACCATGCTCCATGTGTTGGGCGGCTACCGACATAGGAATTCTTCAGACACCTGAACACCTTTTCCGCCCAACAACAATCGCACCAGTTGCACCGGGGAAAATCGAAGACACAAGGAGAGTAAGCTGGGCATTATGGAATGAAGGAAATATGGGACAGGTTGACACCACGAGCACAAAGGGGACCGGGAATTGGATAAAAAGAAACAGAACGCAGGCGCCAAAAATCGGATAGCTGGACAATGGGGAAAATTATGAGTTCCACACCTGGGATTGCTAGGGGGGATGAGACCCCGAAATCCACAAAGAAGGACCCAGGGGTGGAGCTATCTATACCATTGATTAAAACGGGTTAAATGGAGGCACCCCAAGATTGGTTATAAGGAGCCATAGGACAGGCCTGGGGCGTGGATGATCCCACGCCAATGGTCAACCTGAGCACCACCCAGAAGGGGGATAGCGAGATATAAAAACTAAGGAAAGCGGAAAACGGGGCTTCTGATTTTTAAAATTTGTGAGAATGAAAGTTGGGGGTGTGGACTTTCTCCGGCGGAGAGGGCCCCTCGAGGACATTAGCCGGTATTAATGGCAGAAACGAATATTGCGGGAAAAAAAGACTGTTTGTGCTCCTATAATAAGTGCCCCAGATAAATGGATGTGTTCCGGGATTCCCCGATCTACAAACGGTATGTGCATTCGCCAATCTCCCACTTGGTCCTAATTGTTGATATCTATTGAATATGATGCACGAGTCGATTTTATATGAACAATTTCTTGTATTGCATGTATATGATTAGTAGTTACACGCCATATTTAGTTAAAATGTTGATATATGCCTTTGGAATAATACTGCTGATAATTAACTAATATGTGTGCTTAAGGCAAATTGCCATTGGGCAAGGAAGTTCAAATTAATTAATACAATAAGGATGGAAGTCTAAACCTAGCTAATAATTATAATCATAATCAGAAAATAGTAATTGATGATAATCGGAGTATAATAATGATAAGTAACTAATCGGAATTGTATATATATTGTATTGTACATATTTCAATAATTAATTTAATAAACATGTTGTATATAAGTAAAACTCAGGTGTGTTTATTCCTCATGCTGTCTTCCTAAAGCTACCACTAGATCAGGCCAACAAAAAAATAGGGAAATTGAAATTGAGAAAATTAATAAGAATTATCCTAAGTTAGTGGAGTATTCCTTCTCCAACACATGGTCTAAACCAGGTATTTCCAACTGACTTCCCGCCGAGTCATTTTGTGTGGCCCGTGAAGCTCCCTGAAAAGCTCCCAAAAAGTAGCTTAAGAACACTCTTTAACCTAATAAAATTCAAAATAAAAATTAGGGGGATTGCCCCCGAACCACCTATTTACCTCTTACGCTATAGGATAGCTTTGATCGTTTGTTTCTATGGTGCAAAATAAAAGTTTGAGGTTTCGAGAGGACCTGGAATTCCCCCTGAGAGTAGCAAGGAGTTATGTAGGCTTAGGTCAACCTTTATCACGAGGAGGGACAAAATGGAGTATCCAAAAATTAGGTGAAACACTATTTTTAGAGAAATTTACAAACATTTTCTGGAGGAAGAGCCCCCATTTAAGTAACATTGAGTATTAAAAAATGTACAGGAACAAAAATTCATATATGCTCTGAAATATTTGAAAATTCAACAGTAGTACCTTTACAATATGTAAATAACCTTCATCCATCTCTCACCGGAAAAGTTCCATGTTAAAGATTCTCCCCCCCCCCCCCCCGAAAAATATATCATGAATAAGAAGGAGCCAGATTATTTTGCGGCCTGCCAATTACTTGTGATTTTGATTGTGGCCCTCGAGTACATGGAAGTTGGATACCCCTGGTCTAAACCGTTGGCTAAACCACGGCTTACTAGATACTATACAGGCTAGCCGAGTACGGAAATCATTAAAAATCCAGATGGCAATACTGGACAAACTGGCAAAGCATATCCACAGTGTTGAAGGCGGTGGGTGATATAGGTAGGACTTGTGGCGATCCAAGCGGGAAAAGTTGTCAAAGGGTTTTCATTGTTCAAAACTCGTCTAGCCTGTATAGTATCTAGTATGCCGTGGTTAAACCCAACCCCCAAACAGCTTAACCCACATAACTGACCAAACAGTTTTCCCTGCAACACTCCTTTGAAAAGCAGCAAAGCAGCAGCAGCTATCTCGTCTCATTTGTCGGGCAGAAACGCCACCGCTCGGGTGATATATTATGCGATACCTTATCTCTCCCGCTGCCCAATTAGAAGGCCTCTTGGGCGATATTATTCAGGTAGTGCAAGTGTGCCATCGTCAGGGTTTGGCGACGATAAATTAGGGGCCAAAAGGGAAGGGGGAGGAGTGACAGGTTTTATCTGCGGTGCCTTGAAAGATGGAAATTAACTTGTTTCTGCGTTTTATCTTAATGAGGGCCTCGTGCATATTGCTCGCCTGTTTGGGTAATAATCCGAGGAGGTTCGGAATGTTTTATTCGGGTTTGGGTTTAGGCTTGGTTAATTAAATCTGGGTTGCAGGAGGTTTGTTTAGGAAGAGATATGTGGATTATCTCTTTTGGGGGTAGTAAGTAAAGATGTTTGTAACTGGGGGTGGAATTTAAGATTGTCGTAATGGCGAAAACAGAGGTTTACAACACTGGAGAAAGCAGGCTCGGAGAAAAGGGGATATAAGACACCAAAGAAAAGGCCACTAGCGGTCAATTAGCGAATAAAAGGAAGACCGTCTTATGAGGTGATCCTAATCTGAGGAGGTTTCGAATGTTTTATTCGGATTTGGTTAGTTAAATCTGGGTTATAGATTTATTTAGGAAGAGATAGTAAAAGATGCGGATAATCACTTTTGGGAGTGTAAGTCAATATATTTGTATGTGGAGGTGGAATTTAAGATTTATATTAACCCTTTCAGTCCTAGCCTCCCCAAATTTTCCATTGGATCCAATAGTAATCTCGGGAGCCGTATAGGATAGAAAGGATTAAAGTCTTAGAAATAAAAATATTAAAGTAAAAAAATAAGTTTCAATTTTCCTTTTTTTGTGTGAACTTATTGGTGTTGATCTTTGAATACTCTACTTCAAATACATGAAAGGGTATTTTTCAAAAATCAAGCTATATGAGTAATTGAATTTTAAGATTTTTATGCATGTCTGAAATAGCCTCATTTATTTTAAATTTCATTTGTTTGCATTATGGTATATCTCTTGAATGGTATGGTATATCTCTCTATATATATCTTTTGAAAATTTATACTATCTCTGTATGGGAATGCTATCATGGGAATAGAAAGGGAAAAAATAAAACTGCATTCGGATTTATGAATTATAACATTTATCTCTTTCTGTACGATGAAATAAAATTGACATAAAAATATGATTCATAAAAAATAACTTGTATATCTCCCGTTCTTTACTCGATTGTTATTTCGAATAGGAAATATATTCAAGAAAAAGTTTTATTTCGAAAGTAAGATCATACCTTCGTAGAGAGAGATGATATTTTTTTACTACCTCTCTAGAAACTTTGTGAGATTTTATTAAAATCATCCTAGTATGAGCCACTTTCATTTTAACATATTATGTAGATTTCACAGTCAAATAGTTTTAAGAAAAGGGGAAAAAATTCTTCATTGAAGCGTTTTATGCTAAATTCAGCTTACAAATAAACAAAATTTTTCGAGGAAACATTGAAACTAAAAAATTGATGAGAACAGAAAAACATGTGATGAAATATAAATTTATCGACACTTTTTTTTGTTTTCAAAAGTTGAAGTTAATTGTAAAGACAAAGTCGTTCTAACTCCGAAGGCATTACTATCAATCATATGACAAATTTTGTATAAGGTGAACCTATAATTCATATAAAAACACTTGTGCCATATATAACTTAAAATTAAGTAAATAACACTAATTTTTTCATCAATGATTGTATCAATACTTTTAGTTTCTAAGTATACGAACTGTCTTTTTTAATATTAGTTAAGGTTGTACCAAAGGAATACACTAAAATAGTATAAATTTGCAAACTATAGAACGTGATCAAAGCATTGTTATCTAATAAAAATTAATAACTCAAACACTTATAATAGTTTAGAACAAAGATACTTACATTATGCGATCTAATAAACTACTATAAAGGGAACGATAATATTCCTTTTTAATAATTATTAAAAAGGAATATTATCGTAGCATATAACTATTATAATAGTCGAACTATTATAATAGTTAAATTAAAACAACTCCAGACTATTTTCATAAACATATCGTTACCACCACGCCAAAAACAGGAATCTGCTATTCTTATACATAGCAGATTCGTGTTTTTGGCGTGGTGGCGGTTACGATATTACCTCATTATAACCATATATTAGTATATTCAACTCATTACTTTTACATAAAAGAAATTGTGATACCTCATACTATAAAGGCATAAATGGGCGTGTTTGTTTCTGTAACAAACCATTGTTTAGTGTTAAAAACTGCTAGTCTAACTCCCAAAACGTGAGAACAATACACTATGAGAAACTCATTTGCGCATTCCCTTTATCTATAGCTGTAAATATGCAAAATAGGTCCCTAAGAGAATAGAGCCCGCAATATTTCAGGTGTTATATCTGAAGTTAGAATTCTTTAGCCTTGTTGTTGCCTGGAAACAGAAGACAAACATTACAAGTTGAGAAGTAAACAACCTAAAACTACATTGATTCATCAATAGAATTTGAATGAAAAGTTTATTAATTCTTGTTATCGTACAAATTGATACTTTTAGATGTTTATACACTCAAATTACATATTTTTTAAAATTGTGCTTTATTTATGAACTTTACAGGTAATGAAATTAAACTATTTTTTCTTCTATACAGGATTTCTCAGGAATTCGTTTTACGTCTTTCATTTGGAAACTGAGTCTCTTAGACGCTATAAGGAGAACACATAGGTAAGAAATCGTACATAATCCATTAAGATGACAGACTTGTAGAGCTCCAAGCAACGAAATGAGAAAGTTAAAGAGATAAAGAAGTTAGAACGAAAATTTTAGTTAGAAATTAGTTTGCAATACCATTACAAACGCACCTTAAAAAGTTTCATGAAAACATCTTAAATATTCGAGGAGATATTAGCAAGAGAAAACAGCACTTTTTCAGGCGTAAAAAAAAACAAAAAGTTTGCAAATTTTCAAAATTTAAATTTCGAGTATTTTTAGAAAAGTAAAGATGAATTTTAACTATGTATTAAAAATCAAAACATACAAATTTGCAAACCTTTTTCTAGTATTTTTAAAGCCCGAAAATGTGCTATATCCTCTTACTAATATCTCCTCGAATATTTATAAGATATTCCATTCCTCCAAATCAAACCCCCCGACGACAACTGTCAGAGCCATCTCATAACAACCACCCTCTTTCAAACTCTCACGTGATTACGGACTGGCAAATGTATTTGGGGGGGGGGATGCCGGGCGAATCCATTTAGCCTCTCTCCCTGTCCCTAATATACTTTCCGCGGCCTCATCTGATTACTTGTCAGGATTGATCCCAGATCCATCGGTCTGGGATCCGCTATGATCGGGACCCGGTTCATCGGGTATTGGGCTTATGAAAAGCGGGGCTCTTAATGGAAAGGGTTGGCGGCCCGTCCCTTGCAATTAACGTCTTCATTGGCAGACGTTTGTTCTGTGGCTTAATCAATGGAGAGAGGGGTTGATAGTTAGGAGTGGTTTCAATGGAGGGTGTATCTGTGTGGAGTCTGTGCGAGAGTAAACGTAATAAGCTGTGTTTGGGTTTGAGTCTGGAAGGATAAGGGAATTACTTGCTTGTTGATTCTGGTGTCTTCTGGGTGGTATGGAAGGAAGGTACTGTCTGATGTCTATCAAAAGTTCAAGGCAACAGGACTGTCCTCATTTTCAACGGGGGATATTGATTGTTGCATTGAATCACTAGTCCTCTTTTAACAGTTCCCTAATCCCAACCTCTAACATTATGCATCAATTCCAAGAAAAAGACCGTCCTTGTGATAGCGAAAATTTCTGCCAATAATCAATCCTCCGTCGGCTTTAATCCCCGCCAAATCATAATACGGTTTATCCCTGTTTAAAATGAACCGGTCTTGTTTCTATAGAGCATTTTCAATCACATGACTCAGACCTAACAACGGCCTTAGCAACAGAAGATGTTACAGTTTTTTGCCCTACAGAGGTTAACAGTTACAGAAAATGACTGGCCGTGGAATTATTCTATTGGAGCATTTGCAATCACGTGACCCCATACTTAAAACCCGCCTTAGCAACAGATAAACAACGGCCTTAGCAACAGTTAAAAGCCCTACAGAAGGTACACAGTTAAAAGAAAATAACCGGTTGTGACGTCACCTGAAAATACTCTATAGCTACAACCACAATCAGACAACTAGGGGAGAGCTCATCTTGTGGTAGACAGACAGTAGATACCATGTCATTTGGAGGCTTTTGATATTCATTATCAATTTATAACCCTTTCGTGGGATTTTTATTTCGTTTTTGAATTCCTCCTAGGTGATTTTGTGTTTTATTATCAATTTAACATTGGTGATTTACGCATTTTCGTAATACAGATAAAAAAAGAACAGATATGTCAAAATAACCACTTTCGAACTTTCTAAACTAAAGTGTTAATTCGCTTAAATCCAGTGAAGAGCCCGAAATTGGTGTGGGAATCAGTTTTCCGAACGATACTATAGAAAAAGTAATATGTTATGGTGGGTTTTGCGCTACCGTATAACTGGGTAGTAGTCTTTCCAAGGCCCACGAAAAGGATAACATAGAGAATGTTAGGGTGTTGGTAAGATATTTTTGAGGAAAAAAGTGTCTCACAAAAAAAAAATTCTCCAAGCAACATTTTATTTTCAAAAAAGAAAAAGACTTGTTCTTATATAGGTAAAATCAACTTAAACCGAAATTACACTTTAACTACGCTAAAACCCGTCTTTTTATAACGACAGCTTAACTTCTCCCACAATCGGAAACAACGCACGAAGAAAAAAAAATAAAGAACTCCAACTTCCACTCCAAACTCTTCTTCTCCCCAACTCAACGCCATTCCGCCATTTTTATTCCAGGTGTACTTAAACTCCAACCTCCACAAATCCCCGACTTCAAAATCCCGTTCATTGAAACAGAAGAGAAGAAGAAGAAGAAGCCCTTTGTTTTTGCTCTCCGCTTAAAAATCACCTTCGAAAAACTTTTTAAGCGAGAAACATTTTAAACTTCCACGGGATTACGTCATGCTTCTTCTGATGTTGTCGCTAAAGGGATTAGAGAGCTGTCTGGAAGATTAGGACTTTCTTCTTCTTCTTCACGCGTCACGACGTGCGGAAGAATTCTCTTCCCTCCCCTCGAGGGATTAGGGGGTTCCCGAGGGGGCCAAATCCTCGGTGACAGTCACGTGGAGGAATATGGAATGCTACGGGTGTGAAGGGTTTGATGAGTGGTGGGGAAGATATCCGTTGGAGAGGAATGTTCTGGAATTTTGATTTCAGAGGAGTCAGTTTTAAGGCACACAGTTTTACACTCTGATTTGGTAAAATAAGTAAAAAACATTTTTTTAAAAAAATCAAGGGGGGATTTTTGTGGGAGTACCTAGGTCGTTAGACCTTCAAACTCCAGTATAACTTAGCTTCACTGGGTGAGGCCATGAGCTGAACTGTTACAGAACGTGTGACTTGTAAGTCACAGTCAGCTAAGGAGTGGCTAGCTTGATGCTAACCCCCTCTTGATTTCCCCAAGTAACCTTGGTACTCATTTTATCGACCCCGGAGGGATGAAGGGCTGAGTCTGCCTTGCCCGTGGACCGGGATTTGAACCCCGGGCCTGTGGTGTGGGAGCGCAAAGCGCTTCCTCTACGCCACCGGGCTTCTGCACATTTTTTTATACATAAAATTTGATGCTATTATACAACAGGGTGCCACTATTGTGGGCATTATAATCCACTATCCAGTATAACAAGCAAAAAAAAAAAAAACAAGTGGCACCCTATTGTATAATGAAACCTTAAATAGTACGAAGTTTCATAGATACTCTCCCGGTCACTGTAAAAAGTAATCGTCAAGAAACGGTTTCAAAAGATGACAGAAATTCGTCGACTTAAACATATATGTATAGTGTATACAGGAATATTCTGTCAACTATTTTTTGCCGAAGTATTTTGGGACACAACCCGCTAATGTCAGAAGTTGGAAAATCATGAGAGAACTGTCTGAGAGAGACAATTTAAGCTGTTTCCGTTGGCTAAGTTCCCAAATGAGGTAAAAAGATTTTGTTATACAGAAAAAGTTTGGGCAACAGAGAAATCCCATGTACAAGAAAGGTTTAGGAAACTTTTTTTGCCAGAGAAATTCTGTTTTTCTATTATTAATTTTTACAATGTAGCAGAAATATCACAGTATGGCAACGAGCACTGCAGAGTGCAGATTCGTTCTTTAGGAGTATATTATTGATTTCTTTCAAACATTTTAAAATTAAAAAAAAATAATAACAGTACTTTTTTATGATAATAAGCTTGTTAAATGAAAAGTGGCCTGTAAAAGTTGTTTTGCCTTGAGGGTAGTGTTACTGTAAAAAAACAAACATTCAGAGTGTAGTGTAGACGGAGAATCTTCTTGGATTTTTTCCAGAATAAATGTTTAGCATGTAGAGGTTTTATTGATACTGCCCTATTTTGTTGTAAATATTTTATTTAACTTTACTTCGGTGAATACAATCCTTTTAAAGGATTGCACCGAATGTAAAATGTTGTCAGATACCACACGTTATATAAAAACTTTTCAGATCAGAGTTCAAATAACCAATGTTCGAAAAAGTTCAGTCTATTTTCTGGCATACAAATAGCTAAAAGGTAAAGTGGTGAAAGGAAAATATATTTCATAAAAAAAACTCTTTTAAATTACAATTTGAAATAAGTGAGACTTTAATCTCTCTATATTAAAAAAAAGTAACAGTGACCGCCGCCGCGGCCGCCGCCGCACAGTGGGACGAACCCATGTTAAAATTTGGACATTGGTCAAAATTTAAAGTTTTTTATTCGGCTTTTAAAAGCATAAGAATACATTATACGGACTCCAAAGACTATGGACACGAAATTTCGATTCCCAAATTTAAGTTTTTCCACCTTTTTTTCGAACTCAAAAGCTGTAAAACGCTGGGAAGAATGGGCTGTTACGATGAAAATTCATGATTGACTCGTTCTCGTTTATTAGAATTGCATCGAATCTAAAATAAGTGTTCGGTCCTAATTTTTTATAGACAGCTATGGTATAGTGTAGGAGTATATATGTGTGGAAAAAAACAGATATTGGAACCCTTTTGTGGTCCAAAATGAGCACTTTGCTTACAAAGTAGTATACTTTTTGATTGAAGCGTCTAGAAAATCGTCTCGTACAAAAAAGCTTCAAAAGTCTTCAAAGAAAGGATTTCACAGACGTGTAGCCAAGATATTTCTCTACAAAATATGTAAAAATTGCCACCCAGTTTTACCCATTTTGTCCGCTAGCCCTGTTTGAAATGGTTATATCAGAGTCAAAGATCGACAAATACGAGATGGTTGTCATGACAACTTCACATTCTTAATAAAATATTTTACTCGGCATCAAAAATTATTATCGATTAGCTTCTCCAGGAGAAAGAAAAAATTAATTTGAAAAATATTAGATTTTAATTCGAATTTTTGAAGCTATGAAGTTTTAAATTTCTTAAATTAAATTCATTTAACATAGGTTGAATAGTTAATTGTTTCAAAAATTTGAATTTCAATTTAAAATTTTATTTTATTTTTTTCCAGGAGAAACTAACCGATAGGACATTTTTAAATGTTTGTTTCTAATCAGTAGTTTTATTCCGTTCTTGGACTCAATGCTATTTACGGATATGGATGTAACTGAATGATAGTACTACTAAATTATATTAGGATTTATTTATTAAAATGTTCTTTTATTAATACTCTGTGCTTTATTTTCAATCATCCCGCTTTATTTGTACTTAAATATTTCGATACGGATTATGTATAATATTATACGGTATTATAGAACAAAATGATATTCATCCCTTAATGCAAATCTTAAAACAGTCTTCACTATTCAATTTAGCGCAAAAAATAAATAAAATTGACCCATACCGAACATTTTACGTTTAGATAACAGGATGAAAAAGGCATGTCCAGTGAGAACACCGTTTCGTCCCACTGTGCGCCGCCGCCGCTGCCGCTGCCGCTGCTTTTGAAAATTTTATTTTTGAACACTTTGAACTCTCACTACGCAAAAACTATTCCACGGAAATTTGTGAAATTTTAAACATTTCTATTCAAGTGTATGAGGATCGTTTTCGTTCTAAAAGCTAATAGATGAGATAATTAGTTCTAGAGTTATTTAATGTCAAAGTCGAAAATTATTTTTTTCTGCTGCGAGTTCGCCCCCAGCAAAATCTATTAGCAGCAGAAATATGATTTTTTGCAGACACATACTCTTAGATGTGCAGTTTTGCACCACGTCGCCCTTTTTTCGAATTTCGAATTAGTTTTGGAGTAATTAAGTTTTAAAGTTTCGAAAATTTTGAAGATTTTTCTGTTTTTTCGTTATAAAAGCAAAACTAATCACAGTAGAACTATGATATTTTAAAGACACATAGAAATAATTTTTATAAAAATATTGGCTGTTTGTTTTTTCAAAAATTCTAATTAGTTTTAGAATTATTAAGATTCAAAGTTTCAATTTTTTCTTCTCTTTCTCGCCGTTCACTAGAGAAACAGACGAGTTTTATGCGTGTTTTATTGATGAGTCTGATTTCTTTTATTTTCAACAATGCTTTTTTCTACAAAGTGGTTGATGGTTATTAGTAGACTTGCTGAATATTTTTTTAACATTTCAATTAAATTATTCGGAGAAAAGGCTTCTGCTGGATTGTTGAGATGAACTAGCGAGCTCTGCTCGCTAAGATCGCGAAGCGATCTGAGAAAAACTGCGAAGCAGTTCAGAGGGTTGGTGAGCGATAGCTCACTATGTGTGATTTCTTTTATTTTCAATTTAAGTTAGGAAAGTAATATTTCAGCAATAGTTTTTTTCGGGATGATTTGGATTAAGTTATTTATCAGCAAGAGTGATAAGTAGTTTCGGTTGTAAAGGAGCATTAATTAAGCCGACCAGCGGGGTGATTGGTAAGATGGAACAAGCGAGCTTTGCTCGCTGAGATCGCGAAGCGATCTAAAAAGAACTGCGAAGTAGTTCCGGGGGTTGGTGAGCGATAGCGAGCAGGGGGCAGGCCCCCTAGTTATATATAAAAAAATTTTTTGCCAAGCTAACTGAAGAAAAAACAACCTAAAAAAACACAAATAAATTGAAACGTGATGAATTGAAAAATTATCTCTGAAACGGCCGTATGCCTGGTTATTTTTCAATTTATTTGGGCTTTTTTACGTTGTTTTTTCTTCAGTAAATGAGACTTTAGTTTACAAAGAGTAAGCATATATTAATACATAATAAAATAATTCCATAGTATCCTCGACAATTTAATTTATCGATACTTAATTGAATCGATATTAATTTTTAAATCGGCAAATTTTTACAGTTACCTACATCATCGCACTCAATATGAGTGTGTGCAGGGTTTTTAAAAATCCAAAATAATGTCCCTTGACGGAATTACCTTAAGAAATTTAATACATAAACTATCCATCACAAACGCATTAAGTAAAACTTTTTAGCTTCCGCTCGTTACATAGTTTCTATCCAGGCAGCAATAAAGTATTTTCGGGCCATAGAAATATTTCACCAACGCTTTTCACATCGGCTAATGAACACGCTCCTTAATTCCTCGATAAGAGAGATACGTCGATGGCTCCTACTAGAGCTATGTATGTGAGAAAAGTTGTGTCATGGTTAGTTTGCGATAAGATATCCCTTCTCTTATAATTGCCGCACATGGATGAGTGATTTCAAATGAAGTTTGACGCGAACTTTAAATCTGATGCTTTGGAAGTTCGTTAGGGGAGTCTTTCGCGAAGTTGGCTTTTTTTGATGCCACTTTCCCTTATAGATAAATGTCGGATTCATTCTGTGCGGTTTAGTGCATGTGGTTATTGTGATTTTCTTTGTTTTGAGTTGGATGTGTTTTTTTTAGGTTCTGTGATGAAATGATGGTAAAATCGGCACGGTTTTGAGGTATGTATAATGCATTTTTAAAGTTGTTGATCGGTGGAAGTGACGAGTTAAGCCGAGAGTAATTTTTTTAAGCGTGTGTTTTTACTTTTGATCAAATTCAAAGTTTTTTTAAGCTATTCTTAGAGATTAAATTGTGAGAATGACACTGAAAATGTTCAAAAGAGAATAGAACTACTAGTAAACATCAAATTCATACTTTCCAATTGATTGTGCTAAAATGGTATTTTTAAGTGTGTAATAGTTTTGACATTTTGACTTTCTCTAGTTCTATTTTAATTATATTAATAAAAAGTAACTGACCTAAAAGTAGTAAAGTTTTGAATACTAGCATGTATAATGGTGGGTTAATTGTATACAATAATGTTAGAAAAAAATTAATTTCGTTAACCGCTCAGTGTTTTTTTTTTGCATAAATTTTTATGAACTAATCAAGCCTGACTATATTAAAGCTACTAAATAAGCTAGTTATTTTCTTGCTGAAGTTAATTAGTTTTGGTAATCATAAAAATGATGTTAACAAGTTATTAAATTGAATTTCATTACCGGTTAAAAAAACTCATGAGGAAACTTGTTTTTTTTTTTATTTGCCCTTAAATGGAAGTAATGATTTCAGTTTGTCTATCAGTATAAGCATCATTAAATAGATACAGTTCGGAATAATCCTAACAAGAGGATTACGCTTCATGTATCGTTTTTTTTTTAATTATTTATTTTTATGGTAAATTTTTAATCCTCTTGTAAGCAAAATAAAGTTTTAAGTGGAAAATAATAAGAGATTAAATGTATCTTGGTATTCATGATGGAAGAAGATTACTTAATATTACTGAAAGAAAATTAAACAATTTTAAAAATTCCATTCTTTTAAACGGTCAAACGCCTCAAAGTCCTTTATTTTAACTGGCATAAAATTAAAGATGCTTGCATATTTTATCCGTGGTTTTGAAGATGTAAAGAAATGTTCCAGAATCTTCCACAACCCCTCTTTGAATTTGCAAAAGACCCCTCACATTCAACCTCACTTAACTGAACATTAAATCTGACAAGAACGCTCTAAGTAGCAACGCGGCACTAATAAATAACCCAAACAACAACGACAACGAAAAAACCCTTCTCCCCACTGAAGTAGAAAGACAGATAAAAAGGGTTTATTCCAGCTCCTCAACTAAATGTCGAAGATTTAAATAATCGCTTTTTGGCTCGATACTTTCCTCCCCTTGATTTCTTTAAAACTCTTTTTTTTTCCCAGGCAGCTTTGAGGAATTTCTGTTGTAAGGATTCTCGCTCGGGCTGACATGCCTTGTCATCCATTGTTCTAGTTCTAAACAAAAGCCGTCACATCGCCTATAAGCCGTTCGACTCTTGGAGTTTTGGATGTTTTTGTTGGCCTGAAGTGCCATCGATTTCCGTCCCTCTCTCTCCCCCGCGTTATACTTCATGACGGAAGAAATATATCCTTATAAGAGACATTGAAATAAATATGGGTTGTATTTCTCAATTTTTCATCTATTTTCGGCGTTTTGTTCCTTGAGCGATGACTTCGGTATTTTCTCCTTCCAAACGTAGCTGGGAGGTAGTCGGTGCTATAACCTGGTTTGTGGCTGTCACTGGAAATTTCCGAGTTCTAAAAAAATCATATTCATATGTAGTAGTACTACAGCCTTTTTGTTTTGGATATACTCTTGGACGTATTGAAGAGTTTTATTTTATTTTCTTGATTTGGTTAAAGAATGAAAACTTATAAAATTATGAAAATTTCCACCACCAGAAGATTTTAATTTAAAATTATTTGGAGAATGATTCCAATCAACACGACCGTCAGGAATGGAATAAATTTGCAACAACTTAGTTTGATTTAATAAAAATACAATAAGGGTATTAAGTAGATGGCATGGGGCCACGTTCCTCCCCGAAGATCAAAATACCACTAAATAATATTTTTGAAGTGAATTTCTCAATCAAAAATTCTATTGAATTCCATTCATAAAATATGGACTCTTGCTGAAGAATCTGTATGATTTTTTAAAACATGCGATAGAGTGTTCAAAATTGTGTCATTACTAGAATTTTGAATTGAATCATTTCTGTTATTAGTCGATGCAATAATTTATAGTTTTCCTGCTCATATACCTTGTGATTTAAGTGAATTCATTTGAGTTCTGCAGAAAGTTAAAAGTTTTCGGTGTTAAAAATATTTCTTTCGAATTTAGCTACTATCTTCGAACATAACTTAATGATAGATCAGTCTTTATTTGTTGTAGTAGTGTTTATCTTTCTTAATTGCTTAGAGAAAGACAAGAACAAATAAAATGCATTAGATAAATTAGGGAACAAGTCACACAATAATGGCCGTAAAGTGATACAACAAGGAGGGGAAACGAAAGAATAATGAAGAATCAGAATAAAAGAAGGCACTGGTTATTTCCACGAAAGTAACAACTCAACTCTAACTAATCTCACTACTTCTGAAAAATTACAAGTTAAATAAAAGCATAAAAATCAAAAGTAGCAGCCAGGAATCGAACCGGGGACCATTGGGTTACTAACAGCACACAATACCCCTAGGCCATCGGTGCTGAAGCCAGGATTGATCAATAATATAAATTTAATGTTATAAAACACGTAATAGTACGGTCAATACAAACTCCTATTACTGCGTGTGCTTAAACTTTCGTGGAAATAACCACCTTGATAAAAGAATAAGAGGGCTGAAACTTTTCTTCCGAATCAATTTCGATGTGCTTTTTAATAAGCTTAATCAACTCTAGTAAAAATTCAAAGATTCAATTTTGAAGTGTGAAAACATTGACAATACACAGAATACACATGAATAAATAAGAAAAAAATGAGCTTTTTTTCGAAAAACATCTTTTCCTATAACTTAAAATAAAATCGAGTGTTGCAGGGTAAACATCATCCCATTCAACATGTGATTCATGCCCCATCCATCTCCCAGCAAAGGGCACTAACACCGCCCTTACCGTGACTTTAAAGGCACGTGACGCCCCACCCACGAGCCAACGTCCACCCTTTCATGTCCAGACCATAGAGGTAGAAGGTTCAGAGGGAGCAAAATAGGCATCCCTAAAGTGATAAACAAAACCTTGTGGCAGAAATGTATGATTTTTTAACATTAAGATATCCCACTTATAAATTGTGTTTTAACCTTTTAAACGCCGCAATTCAAATTTCAAATTAAAGATTCTGATTTTTGGCTTAAATGGCTTCTTTCATCATTACTAAAACCAATCTTGACATTTTTTGGCAGAAAAAAAATCCTAAGTAGGATTTTGAGGATGTTCCCATTTGGGAACATCGGCGTTTGGAGTGAAGCTTTTAGGGGGATTTCCAAAAGGCATATATTTCAAAATTAATTCAAGTAAAACTACTGAAATAGGTTTCTACTCAATAATTTTGAACTTTTTTATGATATGGGATTGTTTCTTCATATTTAATTCCCATGGTTGGACGATTGGGTAAAATTTTATAGATTTTCATAAGAAAAAATTTACATATTTATTACATGCGTGACACTTCTCCGTACATTTTTACTGCACAATGGGTAATTTTTCGGTATAAAAAATACGAAAGAAAGTTCCCATGCGTTTCAAAGCTAAACAGTTGTCTTTCTGCGTGAAAAATTAGTTTTAATTACTGTTTTATCGGGATATCTAGCATAAAATCTATGAATTGCATTCAAACTTAATTAGCTTTCAAAAGTGATAATCATAACTATCTCCATTGATTTGTTAAGGCTGTGTTTCTCATGGAAGATTCCAAACTAAACAACATATCTCTTACATCCAACTTACGTTAGAAGAGTGATTTTCTTTTCATTACTTTTCATCACTTTTCATTATTTTCAAAATTCTTCAAATTTATACCAAAAATTTTTATGTAAAAAAGAGCACTTGAACAAAATAAGTACCCAAGTCCTCAGAAGTACTCCACACATGCCCTTTGCATAACCCTTAATAATAATTACTGAAAATTAATCGGTCAGGGAGTTAGAAAAGTATACAAATGTAGGAATCTGCTATAAAGATTTGGCATTTATTCCTCCATAAATAAGGTGAAAAAAAATTAAAATTATAGATTTAGTAATTTAAAACATCATGATTAACCTGTTTAGATCCTTTGAGACAGAAAAAGGTTCAAAAAATTAAAGGAAATAAGAAATAGCTTGAATTTTTACATGTTATAAAAATCCCCTCAAAAACTATACCCCAAACGCCGATGTTCCCATTTGGGAACATATACGTTGAACTGGTAATTACTCTCCAAAATTGGAATATGGAGCTTTTCTGCCAAGCCAATTGAAAAGATGTGTACTTAAACTACCTAAACACAGCATAATTATTTAAAACAAAATTTATTTAAATTTATCATAAATTGAAACTTGTGCAACTTTTGGAAGAGCCAAAAATATATTATTTTGATATAAATTCCTCAAAAAGGATTAAATTGCACGTGAAAAACTTTTGCATGTAAAATAACTTCATATCTTTGAGAAAGTGATATTCCCATTTGGGAACATCGGCAGGTAAAAGGTTAAAATCGTTATTGGTAAAGACAATTCAAAATGTCCATTACCGAGTAGTAGCCCATTTACAATAGTGATAAGAACAGTTAAAATACCAAAAAATGTTGTTACATGGTTCATATACAGTCTGTAGGGCACCTTAAACTAAATCGATATATCTTTAATATTTTAACAAAGCTTCAAACCAGTAATTTTAAATCTAGAAACACTTAGGTTGGGAATCGTTTGCTTTGAAATTAGTGAAAAATGTTTTGAATTAAATGTTTCACTCTGGAATAATTATGAAATAATACGGAATTAAATATATGATTCCAGGTTTCCTTTTTTTCAGAAACCTCAGTTTTAAAAGAAATCAAACATGGCCAGTAATGGAAGGTAAGCGTACTATTTGGATAAAAAGATAGTAATTATTTAACTTTTTATAGTATTGCATCAGCTATTTTAAAAAACACAGACCTTCTAATTTTAGTTCTTTCACTTATTTCGTGTTCATTTTAAAGTGTTTATGTTGCTATGGCATTTGCGCACACTAAACATAGTGTATTTATTAGGTTATTAGTTAGTTTATTTATTATTTATTAGTAGTTTTATTCAGCTTAATGAAGCGTTTTTATAATATCCTATTATTTAATATGATGGGTAATTAACGATTTCGTATGGATCCCTAATTTTTAGTTGGTCAAATCACCGCATAAAAGTGATTTCTTTTTCCAGGTCTTTAAAACTTTTGAATTATGTACTTATCCACCATATTGCATTTTATCGAATGATACTTTTTCTAAATCATAACAAAAATATTCGTGATTTTATGGATATCTCTAATAGAAGACCCCCCATTTGTATACAATATTCCTCGTTTCGATAAAAAAACATCAGAAGACAGTTTTTATAACTCGCTCCAAAATTATTTAATTATTTACATATTGAGTTTCGTATTTTTCCAACTTCTAATATTTTCAAACGATATTTATTTAAATTTATTAGTGACATAGAATATTAAGATGCTTTTTTATTTAAATGTAGATGCATAAATACTTTCATTACCTTGGTGTACCATTGTTTTCTTTATCTTAATCAAATGAGGTATTTGCATAAGTGAGGGATTTTCTTAATTTTACACTTTTTTGATACCTTTAAAACACTCAAATTTTTAAGTTCAAAAATATGTTTGAAATAAATTATAAGGGTATAAAAAAAACCGACTAAGAATAAATAAGTGTTAGAAAATACGTTTTTAGAATTTTTATAAATCTGAAATTTTTAATTAGTTATTTAATTTAAATAGCTAGAAAGTAAATATTATTATGTGATTGAGAGCTATTTAATAGCTCATGATATTGTTACGTTACAACACCAACTGTGAACTAAAGTTGTGACGATCCTGTTGGAAGAAGAGGAACTTCGTCACTCACGTCACACTCCGTTACGTCACCATCTTGTGTATAAAAACAGATTGCTGAAGCTGCTCGTGGCAGATCCCTTTCCCCTCTGCCGTAGGTTTCTTCATCGTTGGTTTTAACATGTTTTAAGTTTTTAATAAAGGGTTTTTAATCTTTTAAACCAGTGTGGTTTATTCTGTCACGTCACAAAGTGACAGCACTAGTCTACAAACACCAGTCCAGAGAGTAAAAGAATCACTAATGGACTCTAACCGTCTGACGTCACCCGGAACCAACACGTGACCTACTGAGCTTGCAATTGGTTACCACAGATACTACACTAGTAGATCTACTAGTGTAGTATCTGTGGTAACCAATTGCAAGCTCAGTTGTAGGTCACGTGTTGGTTCCGTGAAGTCTCGAACCAGATAGGCGGTTAGAGTCCATTATTTCAATTATTGTATTTTTAAAGTTATTGTTAACGAGTGTGGCAACTCGCATTGTTTAGAAAAAATATCTTTAGAACACTACCGTCTCCCCGCAGCAGTCTATTCCTATGGAGGAGTTTAATGCGCATGCTCGGGAACTTCAATACCAATTTTTTATCTCTTGAGTTTACGGGGGCCGTTTCCATATTACCTTCAGTTACGGAGTCCTATGAGAGCGTTTGCGCGATGATTGATAATAAGTTTTTCAAATCCTAAAATCCTCATATCAGTGAAAAAATGCAGTCAACTTTGAAGGGATAAATTTACTTTACATACTTTAAATCTATTATCAGGAATAAAATGGCTCATTAGTCAAGTAAGAACATTATTCTAACTTTGTTCTAACTCTGTAAGGGGTGCCATCTATTCACTAAATTTGAAATACTTAAAGCATAAAAGAAATATAAAAAACAGAGGGTGGACAACTGTACCCTGTTTATTCTTACCTCTTAAATTTAGCGTTATTTGAGATACTAAATGCTAATTCCTAATAAACAACGGGCTGCATATAAATTTTCGGTATAAACCAACTATTTATCTAGCTATAGCTAATAATCCAATTAGAACACAAAGAAAAACAAATTATTAATTCTCTCTACTTTTGAAATATATTTACAAAAAATCTTACCTTTTTTCGAGAAACTAAATATTCTAGTAAACAGCGTGTTAGGATACAAATACCGACATGATTACACATGCACACCCACTGCAATTGGTATATGACCCCTATTTGTAAGAATAAAAGCACTCACGACTTTAAGTTCCCAAGCATGCGCGTTAAACTCCTCCATAGGAATAGACTGCTGCGGGGAGACGGTAGTCTTTAGAACAGGAAGATAAGTAAATTCCTCTATTTTATACCGTTCTATTGTAAATAATTTTTGTTTAGTTTGTTTTTAAATTTAATATTTTAAATCTTAGTATTTTCCTCCGCGGGTATTGTAATTCAACATTCTACTGTAATTCTTAAACCTAAATTTCCCGCCACAGAAGGGCTATTCACCTTAAAAGAAGAGTTTGGCGAATTTGGAGACCGTCAGATAAGTAATTTTCTCTTTTTCGCGAGGTTCAGTCCTCATTGGAGGACATGGGTAATAGTGGGTACTTTTATATGGTAGAATATAATATTTAAGTATCAAGTTCTTTAACTGGGGATATAAATATAAAGATTGTATCTAACATATACTAGTATTCGAACTTTACTTGAAGTTTTGTTTGATTTCAATAATTCCTGAAAGTATTTTATTCTTACCGAATGTCGATTCAGTCATTCAATTCAAAATGTATTGAGGAATATACTACATTAAAATTTTCATTGCTATAAACCATTTCAATAAGTTAGACAAATGTATAATTGTAGAAGTACACTGTTTATTGAACTTATATTCAAACATTTCAATATCGAATATAGTATATAATATTAACAGTGGCTTTAGAAATCACAGTATATCCCTCATCACAACCCAGAGAGCTTTGAAATAATGTTACATCCATGGAAAGTAGAAGGTATGAAAAATTAAACAAGGAAACAGAAAACATTTAAAGGTTTTTCAGTGAAAGTTAATAAATAAGTAAATAAAGTGGTTAGTGATATGAGCAAAGTTAAAATGTTAATATAAGAAATATTATAGTTTGGCATGAGGTAGTCCGTATCCCGAAATGACCTTGGTTTTAGCGTAGTGAAAATAAATAAATTAGCAATCTCATGAAAATGAAATGACAAGGCTCCTAGTTTCATAACAATCTTCCTGCTAATACTTCCCGAGCTATCAGGAGCCTTCGGAACGTGTTTCCAGCATTCTTTACCTCGATTCTGAACTCATTCCTCGACTAGACATTATCATGTGCTAATCTGGAACAGTCCATCAATGGGAACATTTTTGTTGGAAGAACTGCTTTCCGCAGTTACAGAACTGGTTCTTGGACTTACAGCTTGAAGTCGTGTCCAAGGTTGAAGAAGCTCTTGTGGTCTCCTCCGAGACCTCCGTAGCTGAATCCTCCACCCAAGCTATGGCCACCAAGACTGTGACCATGGTGTCCCTCGTGGTGGTGTCCATGATGATGACCGTGGTGGTGTCCGTGGTGATGTCCGTGTTTGTGTCCATGGTGGTGACCGTGCTTGTGTCCGTGATGGTGTCCATGGTGATGATCGTGTCCGTGCTTGTGGCCGTGCTCATGTCCGTGCTTGTGATGGTGGTCATGTCCATGCTTGTGCTCGTGACCGTGCTTGTGATCGTGTCCGTGCTTGTGGTGGTGGGCGTGGTGGTGTCCATGGTGGTGACCGTGCTTGTGGTCGTGTCCGTGCTTGTGGTGGTGGTCGTGTCCGTGCTTGTGGAGATGGTGGTGTCCGTGCTTGTGATCGTGACCGTGTTTGTGGCTGTGGTCGTGTCCGTGCTTGTGGTGGTGGTCGTGACCGTGCTTGTGGTCGTGTCCGTGTTTGTGGTGGTGGGCGTGGTGGTGTCCATGCTTGTGGTCGTGTCCGTGCTTGTGATGGTGGTCATGTCCGTGCTTGTGGAGGTGATGGTGTCCATGGCCGTGTTTGTGCTCGTGTCCGTGCTTATGTTCATGACCGTGCTTGTGATGGTGATCATGTCCGTGCTTGTGCTCGTGTCCGTGCTCATGTTTGTGAGCATGGTCATGTCCATGTTTGTGATGGTGGTCGTGTCCATGTTTGTGGTGGTGGTTGTGACCGTGCTTGTGGGCATGGTGGTGACCGTGCTTGTGCTCGTGTCCATGCTCGTGTTTGTGCTCGTGACCGTGTTTGTGCTCGTGTCCGTGCTTGTGCTCGTGACCATGTTTGTGCTCGTGACCGTGTTTGTGCTCGTGTCCGTGCTTGTGCTCATGACCATGTTTGTGGTGGTGATGGTGATGATGATGGTGATGGTGCTCAGACTGATCCTTGATGACAATTACTTTTTTGCCATCATCATGACTGAAACAAAGTAAAATCATGTTAATTTGAAGCATAATTGATGTTTTGGTTGAAGGGAATACAATAAGAAAGAGAAATTAAGAATTCTATTATGATAAAGAATGCAGTAACAAACGGGCTCTACTTACTGTCCTGGTTCAGGCTCTGGTTCAGGAATAGGGTCAGCGGCTGCGTAGTAAGCCAGCATCACCACAAGGAGCATGCAAGCCTTCATGCTTACTTTCATCTAAAAATTAACATTCACATTCAAATTAAATGTCTAACAAAAGTTCAATATCAAACTTGTACTATCGCGGTAACTAATTTTTCTATTCGCAACACAAATGCTACATACTTATTCCACAAATATAAAACAAACAAGAACTCTCATTAAATTAAACATTGCATCTCGGATATCCACTATTCAGAAACTTAAAACCGACATATTACTTCTCTTAAGTACCTTTCAACTTGATTTTACCCAGGCAGCACAGCTATATCATTTTATGTTTTGCTTAAAATATATTGGTAATTTTCTAACTCTATAATTATGAACATATTCAATTAAAATATGCGATATGGAGAAATTAGAAGTAGTCAACAATTAAAAAATAATAGGTAGTAATATGATGTAAATTATGTCAAGTTGAATAATTTAAGTTACAAATGTATACAAAATCTCTCGATATTAAATCAAAATGTTAGTATCTATGGAATTCGTCATTTTACTGAAAGTCTGTCTTAAAAAGAATATTCATTGAAATTATTTGAATGTAACGCACCATTAGATCATTTATTAAATGAGCATTAAAAGCTGAACATATTAATTTTTTAAATTTACTTTTAAGCCTTTTTAAAAGGAAATTATTTGAATGTGAAGCACCATTAGATCATTTATTAAATAAGTATTAAAAGCTGAACATATTATTTTTTAAATTTACTTCCAACTCTGAAATTTAAACAATGGGAAATTATTTTATAGTAAAGCTATTTTTTTACTTTTGGTAAAGACCCTTAATCGAAAGTAATTGTTATTAACAAGTTTGAAAAATTGATGAAAGTATTAAATAATATTTTATTTAAGACAATGCTATATAATAAGAAAAAAAGTAAGAGTCTATTCAATCAACTAATTCTACTGAAAATCCCAAGTACAATTTTTTTCCAATATCAGTATAATCAGAAAAAAATTAAATAGTAGTCTATTCAATGAACTAATTCAACTAAAAATATCAAGCCTACTATTTTGAGTAGCAATGTCTGTACATATTGAAGAAAACTGGCTTAGAAGTTAAAATATTTTTTAAAGTTACACATTTTTTGTGAACCCGGTTAAATTTAATAGGAAAATCTATGAAACACCAAGCCATTCTTGCATATCCCTCAAAACGGAACTTAAATATTTCCACACAACTTACCCTTGTACTTTTCAAACAAAGAACCACTCAAAAAACTTTATCCAAAGGAAACAATATCAATTCAGAACTGACCAAGGAAAAATTCCGAGCACATGGAAAGGAGGCTCTACTCTCTCTCTTCCACCTGTTTGAATGATAGTGAAAGTTTCGTGAAAACGCTTATATAGTGCATGACAACCCTCATCGGACTCTTCCTGCATGATTGCATACGCAACCCCGTACCTGGCCCCCGAAAGCTTTCAAACGGCCGACCTCCATCTTCAATTCTTGTTCTCTCTCCCCCTAGCAAAACGCTGGATTGTGTCCATTTAGTAAAGAGCTATTCAACCATGCTGATTTGGGTTTAATCGGACCCATGAGTCATTATATATGTTATAGTATTGTGAAAAATAATTCATTTTGAAACCCAAAATAAAATTAAAAGCTTGGCTTCTTTCATGTATCTCTCAAATGTGCATCGTTTCTTATAACTTGAGATAAAACCGGGTGATGCAGTGTAAACACCATCCCATTCAACGTTTGATTCATGCCCCATCCATCTCCCAGCAAAGGGCACTGACACCGCCCGAACCGTGACTTTAAAGGCACGTGACGCCCCACCCACGAGCCAACGTCCACCCTTTCATGTCCAGACTATAGAAGTAGAAGGTTCAGAGGGAGCAACATAGGCATCCCCAAAGTGGTAAACAAAACCTTGTGGCAGAAATGTATGGTTTTATAACATTAAAGATCTTAGCAGTAGCCCATTTACAATAGTGATAAAAACAGTTAAAATACCAAGAAATGGTGTTACATGGTTCATATACAATCTGTAAGGCACCTAAAACTAAATAGATATACTTATCTCTAATATTTTAACAAAACTTCAAACTAGTAATTTTATGTCTGGAAACACTAAAATTGAGAATATTTTGTTTTGAAATTAGTGAAGAATATTTTGGATTAAAAGTTTCATTCTGGAACAATTATTAAATCATACGGAATTAAATACATGATTCCAGTCAAAAGAACTCACACAGATTAGACCAGTAAAGGAAGGTAAGCGGATTACTTGATAAAAACAATGTTATTTATTATTTAACTTTTCATAATATATCAGGTATTTAAAAAAAAGACTTTCTAATCTTAGTTCTTTCACTTATTTCGTGTCTTATTTTACACAGTGATTTTGTTGCTATGGCATTTGGGCATACTAAATATAGAGTATTTACTGGTTTATTACTTAGTAGATCTTCTAAATTAAGCGTTTTTATAATATGTATTATTTAATATGATGTGTAATTAAGGATTTCGTTTCGATCCTGAATTTTTCAGTTATTCAAATCACCGCATAAATTATTTCTTTTTCCAGGTCTTTTAAACTATTGAATTACTTATCCGCCATATTGCATTTTATCGAATGATACTTTTTCTACATCATAACAAAAATATTTGTAGTTTGAGGGATATCTCTAATAGAAGACCCACACATTTGTATACAATATTCCTTGTTTCCATAAAGAATTCTTCAGAAAACAGTTTTTTTACTTTGCTCCAAAATTATTTAATTATATTTACCTATTGAGTTTCAGACTTTTCCAACTTCTAATATTTTCGAACGATATTTATTAAAATTTATTAGAGACATAGAACGTAGACATAGATGTTTTTTTTTCATTTTAATGTAGAAGCATAAATTTCAATACCTCGCTGTGCCATTGTTTTATTTATCCTAATCAAATTAAGTGTATTATTATTATTATTGTTATTTTTATTTTTTTTGCGTTTACTACATATTTTTTTTCTCTACTTCATTGTAAATTTTTCATTATCTATTATATTTATTGTATAATAGTTTGTAAATGTGCTTTCGCCAAAACGGTTACTTTTCCTCCTGGCGAATCACAACTTAGTTTTTTTGTTCATTAAGTATTAACTGTAAAATAATAACGATGAAAAAAATACGAGAAACGTAAAAATGGGGCATTACGCTGAGCGGTTCAGCAGGTAACGTATTTCAAAGCTATTATTAGAGAAGTTGTTCCCTCTACTTTGTTTTAACTCTACGCTTTCATCATATTCCTTTTCTCACGCATGATGGGATGCACTCAAAAAGAGCGGGTGGATCTTTTGAACTGGTTGGTCCCGTAACCAATTGCCGTGCGGGTTACCAGAGCTCTCACCTTGACCTCCATGTATGCTGTGAGGATGGAAATGCCAGGTCAGCGATCTTTCCTCTTCTTCTCTTTTTTTACTCTTCTTCATTGAGAGTTTTTTTTTCGATGTTGTTATCTGTGTGCTATTGTCTTGAAAGTTTTTTTTTCATTTTCGGGATGTTCTGAAGTGTTCACGGTCAGTTGGTGTTGAAGAGATATAAGTGTGTATGGGTGGGATGACTTTTGTCTCGTGGTTTTACGGGGAATTGTGGAATGTATCGGACTATAAATTTGCCTGTTGGAGGAAGTGGTGTAGTCTGTAAAATATGACCTGGGACTGGAAATGAATGGTTATGGTCAAAGGTTTCTATTATTGCTGAAATTGGGCGTTTCGTGTTTTGGCACCTGCTTAGAAGGTGACGGATTGCAAAGCAGATTTTGATTTAGCGTGCCCCTTAAGTATTTGTTTGTGTTTTTATTCGACCGAAAAAAGTTTCTACTTTTCCAGAAAATTTCAGTGTTACGTTATTTATTTTTTCCAAACTTTATGTAACATTCTATACAGTTGTAAACAAAATTATTTGTAATATTCCATTTCACGCCTTTTAGATTTCAAACAATGCCTTGCAAAAGTAGAGTCATAAAAATAAGGTTTACTATCAAATGATTTTGACTACGTTGAACGTATAGCAGAAACCATATGTTGAAATTATGTACACATTTTTATCTAAAAAACTGAGAGATAGAAATTTACCCATGTACTAATAATAGTAGAACAACAAGAAATATTTTCAGAAACAATTTAACACAGTTTGTTATTTTACTATCATATGTAACCGAAGGATTTGGTCATTGTTCTGCAAATCTAATAATTAAATTAAATTTATGCTGATGGTGCATTATGCATTTCTAACGCATCTCGATTATTAAAAATATAAAAGAACAAAAATTAATCTGTTTATAGGAATTAGGGGTATATCCATATACCTAATGGAATTGTATTTTTTTATTTACTGGAGATATTTTCAAACGGGATAAACTTTAGTCGTAAAAATGATTGTTAATTTAGCTTAAAAGAAGCCATATTTCAACTATACTAATTACCTATTCCGCATTTAATGTTTTCGTATCTTCAAAAAGTTTTTCTTTCTGGCGCTTTAAATGTAATTAATTTTCAAGATTATTATTTTTTTAAAAGTGTAATTTGTAAAAAGATAAACTACCTGTTTTTGGTTGATTCGTTGGTTGGTGTCGTGCCTACTAGAGTTGACTACTTGAGAGTTACTACTGCACAAGTTACTACAAACAACCTTTTTCACCGTATCCTTAACCAAGCAAGAGTGTCAACTCCCCCAGGTATATCCCAAAGTGGCAGCACCCACGATTTTAAACATTTCACCGATACAATTCCATATCTCGTCGTAGCGGAAAGATCGATAAAATCACTCGAAAAGTGGATAGACAGACGAAAAAAAAACCCTTCCCAAATACTCACTGCAGGCAGATAAAAATTTTTCTCGACTCCGTGAAAAAGAGAGCGTCACGTCCCTCCACTTTGTAACTTAATTACGGTGCAAGGACAGCTTTTAGGACCCCCGTCTGTCCCAGAGTATTCAACCTTTTCCTTTAATATATAAGACCCAGGCACCCAGGTTTTATGGAACCGGAGTGGGCAATAAAAGCTATAATTTATCTTCCATCGAGCCCAAAAATCGAGAAGCGGATACTTTTTCCACGCCGTGTCATCCGACGGGCTGATTTCTCGAGGATAGCGCCTCGGCTTTTATAGACTCGGAAATCCATAGATCATAATGTGAAGAACGTGATCGCCGAGCACGTTTTGAGATATTCCCCCGCTCTCAACCGAGTAACGTTATTTATTTATTTTTTTAGTAGCGAGTTTCAACTGAGTACGATATTTATTTATTTATTTTTTTAGTGGTGTGTTTTGAAATTCCTGGCTCAGCCTTTGTTTTTCGGACAGAATAAGATGTCCCGAGGGAGGGGTTGATCACTGTCATTATGGTGAGTTCAAAGGGGTTGTGTGTGTGGGGGGAGTGACCCTCCTGGGGGGACGCTGTGTGAGGAAGATTAATTGATGTGGTTTCTTGATATCATCTTAATGGATGGCGATCCACCTGTTTCGCATGGGGGAAATCGGTTTGGATTGTACACATTAACTATCGGATGATCTTGCGAGTGGAGAGTGATTGCTTTATGGTGAGGTGTTTATGTTGTCTACAGTTCAGATCCATGTAAAATATCATGTATAGATGCAGTTCTTATATTGTAATCTCTTCAGATTTTTTTCTACATACACATACGAGTAAATATTTGACACTTGGTTGGTTGGTGTTACATATATTTTCAGGTATGTGTGCTTGATCTCAAGGATCCGCTTATACACCTTCGTCAAGTAAGACAGACACAACAGAATTTTTACTGACACAAAGAAGGAAAATACACCCAGGGGCGAGGTGAGAATCGAACTCACGACGGAGCAGTGCGCAGACTGCTGGCGTGAAAGGCAGAGAGCAAACCGAACAGGCCATCCGTCCCCTATTTGACACTTGTCTACAGCTCTAAAAGAAAGTAAACAAAAATCTTAAGTGGAAATTATGAACGTTAATAATAAAAGTTTTTAAATTTCAGTTTATTTAGATTTAGTTAGTTTAAGTTTATAGAGCATTTTCAATCACATGACTCGGACCTAACAACGGCCTTAGCAACAGAAATGTTACAGTTTTTTGCCCTACAGAGGTTAACAGTTACAGAAAATGACTAGCCGTGGAATTCTTCTATTGGAGCATTTGCAATCACGTGATCCCATTTTAAAAAAACCGTCTTAGCAACAGATAAACAACGGCCTTAGCAACAGTTAAAAGCCCTACAGTAGGTACACAGTTAAAAGAAAATAACCGGTTGTGACGTCACCTGAAAACACTCTATTTTAGTTGCTTATACGCATTGTTATTCAATTGTGGCAAGTGAGAGCCACTGGGAGATACCGATCCGAAGGTCATACGACTCAAAAGTATACTCCGGAGTTATAATCGCTTCAGTCGGTATATATAGCCCATTTGAATTACCTGACTCTTATAGTGGTGAGTAAGCTCGCCACAGTACTCCCCCTCCAGAATGCAGCTGGGCTGGATTCGTGAGTCTTTTTGAAATCGAGATCTCGAGGCTAGGTGAGACGCCGGGAGTGCGGAGCCCATGTTTGAATCTCCCGAGGCGTGAAGTTGCGAAGCCGAGAGCGATAGCGAAGCGCAGCGAACCCAACCACAGCGAAGAGGGTGGTTTGGAGCTGGTGACCGAAAGTGAGGGTGGTGAAGGTGCGTGTTCGTATACCGGGTCACCAATGTGGCAAGTGAGAGCCACTGGGAGATACCGATCCGAAGGTCATACGACTCAAAAGTATACTCCGGAGTTATAATCGCTTCAGTCGGTATATATAGCCCATTTGAATTACCTGACTCTTATAGTGGTGAGTAAGCTCGCCACACAATATTAACCCTCTAGTGGTTAAAAATATTCATGGTATCTTTATAATACAAATTTGGGTTGGTTAAAAGTGTTAAGTTTCTTGACAATTAAACATTAACATTAAACCAATTAGTATGAACTGGTTTTTATCATTTTATTTCAAAATGCCACAAATTCTATGGTTTATTTTATTATTATTTTTAAAATAATCTGAAGTTGTTTCACAAATGCAAACTTTCGTATCAGTACTCTATATTTAATCGTTTTCATTGCCATTACAGCTTTCTACATTAGTGAAAACATTCCTTTGTATGATACGATATTTTATTGTTCATCTTTCAGACATCAAAATGTTATTAAAAATCCTTCAAAAATAAAAAGCTGTTAAATTCCCTTGCATTTTATTGTTCAAGCTTTCCATGCATTTAGTTAAAAAATGAATCAGATATCGTCGGCTTACAGTCGAAAGGCACTAAGTCACTCTTTGCTCAACTACTCCGTACGAAGTTATGCCAAATTTGGCGATCATTTTACCGTTGCCATTCTAGTTATAGTGTAAGAAAAAGAAAATATTATTATAAAATCTTTGAGAAATTGAATTATAAAATCTTTTAATTCCTAAAATAACTCAATTACATGATCAAATAATTTCAATTTTATAAATTATTAATCGCAAACTAACATTTAAGTTTTTTACTATATGAATTCTTTCTGTTTTAAAACAAACCCACATCTATGCTAGGTTACTAGCTTTTCAGTTTGACGAGATTTTAGAGATGCGCCAAGCTTCCACCGCTTTCAAAATATCTTCCAAAAGTGACTTAGTGCCTTTCGACTGTAAGCCGACGATATAATATCATAAACGGCATTTTCCCCGCAATTTATTCTTAAAAAGCTGCTTTGCAACACAACGATTCATTATGATAAAATTTAGTTAGAGTAACTGTATAAAAATACAAAAAAAAAAAACAAAAACAGATATCTTCTTAACAAATTGACATCATTGTAACTTAATTTCCCCTTATTTGAAACAGTTTCAATAGAAGTAAATTCCCTGAAATATGCAATTCGGAGAAGATTCTTTATGTCTCTGTTTAGCGGAGAATAATCATTCCCAATTATATTTCTAAAAGGAAGCATTCAAATAAAAATGTTTCATTTGAGATATTTCCTTACAATTCTTCCCAAAAGTAGATCTCTGATCAGTGTCATCATTATTTCGTTTAACTCTGCAGTTCCGAGAAAGACACACTAAGTGGGTCAATTGTCCCCAACTGCCTTTATTCCCTGATCTTGCATCAAACTTACTTACCAGTTTCGAATTTTACATTAATAATGTCATTTCTAAGTAAAATAAAGCAATTTATCTGCAGTTTTTGTTTGCTTGCAAAATGTATTCTTTAAATAAGCAAATAAGGTATTGTTGTTGGTAGTATGGGGTTTAAATGCACATGAAAATTGAGTTTAATTTCCTTGAATTTCAATATTAACGAGATGTTGACGTTCGGAATTATTTCAAAATAAAACACTACTATATAAATATTTGTACCTATATCATTTTTTTAATTTTGAAATATGATATTTTACTTAAGGAACTTATTTTGTTAACTAATTGAGAAAATTTAAATGTGTGTAAAACAAAAACTTGTGGCATAAAGTATGAAGGAAATTCACTAAAATATAATAAATACTAACAGTCAGAAGGTATTGTGTAAAAAAGAATATAACATCATCGCAGGGGTTAATATAAGAACCTTTAGGTATTGCAATATCACTGATAAAAGTTTAAACGATGAACTATTTAGGCCTTTTTAAAGCAGTGTAATAAAACAATTTAATTTGCTTTTAAAATGAGTTAAAACACTTCTGAGAAATAGTATTATTTCCTGCTATTTGCTAGGTATCAGCTTTTTCTTGTTGGGTACTATGCTTTGATTCGAGCCCCATAAAACTCCAATAAACCAAACCAACAAACTGTATCAGTATTTGCAATACATTTTATTTCCCTCTCAATACAAAATAAATAAGTATTTTTAAGATTAATTTACTAAAACTTAAACTGTATAAGAAATATTAAGAAAACAAAGATTTATCATAGTTGCTTAATAGCGTTGCTTTAATCCTTTCAGTCCTATACCGGCAAAATATTTCATTGAATGTTATACTATAAAAATTTGGGGCGGTTAATGGAGAAATGATTTCTTTTAAAGTGGAAGGAAACTTGTCAAAAAAATTCCAATCAATCTTCTTACTAAACTTGACTCGGTTAGTTATTAAGTTGATACAGTGATTTAAGTTTCACTGGTTAAAGGAAACATCTTCGAGTACATTGCTTCCGACATGATTAAAGTTCATTACATTAAGTAGTGTATTCAGTCATGCTTAACTAGATTTTGATCAATTTAGTAGCGTAAACATCGAGCATCTTTGGGATCAGATGTTTCCTTTCAGTTATTAGTAACGCTTTGTGAATCTTCTGAATCATGTTGTTTAAGTAAACTGACAACTTAGCTTAAGTGGTTTTTAAGTAGGTTGAAAGTAATGTTGGAGTAAGAAAAAGTGAGTTTAAATTTTACACATAATTCATTACATATTTGAGATAAATTATTAAATAACAAGTGGGAGACCATAATTTATGTAAACTGGATTTAAACCGTAGCCTATGAGGGTATTTAATAACGTTCTAGACATGATATAAAACGACTAAGAATGAATAAGTGTAAGAAAACACGTTTTAAGAGTTTTATAAATCTGAAATTCGTAATTAGTAAGTCATTTAAATAACTAGAAAGTAAATATTATTATGTGATTGATAGCTATTTAATAGTTCATGATATTGTATGACCACCAACAGCAACTGTGAACGAAAATTATACATAGAGCATTCGCACATGACGTCACTTGGAGGACAAAAACAACGTTGCTAAGGCTGTTGTTAGGGGCGGGAAGTAGAAGCATCTAATAGAAGCATTCGCACATGATGTCACTGGCGGGCAAAAACAACGTTGCTAAGGCCGTTGTTAGGCCGAGTCATGTGATTGAAAATGCTCTATTTGGGATGTCAAGAATCACTAGTCTACAAACACAAACACTAGTCCAGAGAGAGAGAATCACTAGTTATTTTTTCAATTATTGTTTTTTTTAAGTTATTGTTAATGTTTGTGGCAACTCGCATTGTTTAGAAAAAAATATCTTTAGAACAGGAAGATACGAGAGATTTAGTTAGAAAAGAATAACAATTTAGATTCCCCCTTTTTATACCTTTCGATTGTATAAATATAATTTTTTTTTAGTTTGTTTTTAAATTTAATGGATTAATTCTTGGTATTTTCCTCCGCGTGTTCTGTAATTAAACATTCTTCTGTAGTTCTTAAATCCCAATTTCCCGCCACAGAAGGACTATTCACCATAAAAGAAGAGTTTGGCGAATTTGGAGACCAATCAGATAAGTATTCTCTTTTTCGCTAGGTTCAATCCTCATTAGAGGATATGGGTAATAGTGGGTACTTTGATATGGTAGAGTATAATATTTAAGTATCAAGTTCTTAAGTTTAGGTTTAACTGGAGATATAAATGTAAAGATTATAAAGATATCTAACATACTATTTGAACTTCACTTGATGTTTTGTTTCATTTTTAATAATTCCTGAAAGTATTATTCTTACCAAATCTTGATTCACTCTATCAATTCAAAACGAATTGCGACATAATACTACATTAAAATTTTCATTGCTAAAAACCATTTCAATAAATTAGACAAATGTATAATTGTAAAAGTTCACTTTTTATTGAACTTATATTCAACCATGACAATATCGAGTATATAACAGTATATAACAGTGGCTTTAGAAATCACAGTATATCCCTCATCACAACCCAGAGAGCTTTGAGATAATGTTACATCCATGGAAAGTAGAAGGTAGGAAAAATTAAACAGAAAACAGTTAAAGGTTTTTTTAGTGAAAGTTAATAAATAAGTAAATAAAGTGGTTAGTGATAACATGAGAAAAGTTATTATAAGAAATGCTATAGTTTGGCATGAGGTAGTCCGTATCCCGAAATGACCTTGGTTTTACCTTAGTGAAAATAAATAAATAAATAAATTAGCAATCTCATGAAATTGAAATGACAATGCTCCTAGTTTCACAATAATCTTCCTTCTAATACCTCCCGAGCTATCAGGAGCTTTCGGAATGTGCTTCCAGTATTCTTTACCTCGATTCTGAACTGATTCCTCGACTAGACATTATCATGTGCTAAGCTGGAACAGTCCATCACTGGGAACATTTTCGTTGGAAGAACTGCTTTCCGCAGTTACAGAACCGGTTCTTGGACTTACAGCTTGAAGTCGTGTCCAAGGTTGAAGAAGCTCTTGTGGTCTCCTCCAAGCCCTCCGTAGCTGTATCCACCCAAGCTATGGCCACCAAGACTGTGACCATGGTGTCCCTCGTGGTGGTGTCCATGATGGTGACCATGATGATGACCGTGGTGGTGTCCGTGGTGATGTCCGTGCTTGTGTCCATGATGGTGTCCGTGCTTGTGTCCATGGTGGTGACCGTGTTTGTGTCCGTGATGGTGTCCATGGTGATGATCGTGTCCGTGCTTGTGTCCGTGCTCATGTCCGTGCTTGTGATGGTGGTCGTGTCCGTGCTTGTGCTCGTGACCGTGCTTGTGATCATGTCCGTGCTTGTGGTGATGGGCGTGGTGGTGTCCATGGTGGTGTCCGTGCTTGTGGTCATGTCCGTGCTTGTGGTGGTGGTCGTGTCCGTGCTTGTGGAGATGGTGGTGTCCGTGCTTGTGATCGTGACCGTGCTTGTGGCTGTGCTCGTGTCCGTGCTTGTGGTGGTGGTCGTGACCGTGCTTGTGGTCATGTCCGTGTTTGTGGTGGTGAGCATGGTGGTGTCCGTGGTGGTGATCATGTCCGTGCTTGTGGTCGTGACCGTGCTTGTGATGGTGGTCATGTCCGTGCTTGTGGAGATGATGGTGTCCGTGGCCGTGTTTGTGCTCGTGTCCATGCTTGTGTTCGTGACCGTGCTTGTGGGCATGGTGGTGACCGTGCTTGTGCTCGTGTCCGTGCTCATGTTTGTGAGCATGGTCATGTCCATGTTTGTGATGGTGGTCGTGTCCATGTTTGTGGTGGTGGTTGTGACCGTGCTTGTGGGCATGGTGGTGACCGTGCTTGTGCTCGTGTCCATGCTCGTGTTTGTGCTCGTGACCGTGTTTGTGCTCATGTCCGTGTTTGTGCTCATGACCATGAGTGTGGTGATGATGGTGATGGTGATGGTGGTGGTGCTCAGACTTATCCTTGATGACAATTACTTTTTTGCCATCATCATGACTGAAACAAAGTAAAATCATGTTAATTTGAAGCATAATTGATGTTTTGGTTGAAGGGAATACAATAAGAAAGAGAAATTAAGAATTCTGATATGATGAAGAATGCAGTAACAAACGGGCTCTACTTACTGTCCTGGTTCAGGCTCTGGTTCAGGAATAGGGTCAGCGGCTGCGTAGTAAGCCAGCATCACCAAAAGGAGCATGCAGGCCTTCATGCTTACCTTCATCTAAAAATGAACACTCATATTCAAATTAAATGTTACACAGAAGTTCAATATCGCGGCAATTAATTTTTCCATTCCCAACATAAATGATCCATACTTATTCTACAAATATAAATTAAACAAAAACTCTAATTAAATTCAACATCGCATCTCTGGTATCCACTATTCAGGAACTTAAATCCCATATATTATTCGCTTAATTAACTCTCAACTTGATTTTAATAGAATTGGAAACGTTAAATAAAGTAAATTTAACTTTAAGTTTAAACATCAGATGCTGATGATGATCCTACTTAGCGGTCGAAAAGAAACGAGCCAGACGAAACTGTTGAAAGAAGTATTCCAGGAGACTAATTAACGTGACAAAACTTCGAAATGCTAAGTTAAGGTTTAAAATTTCTCTAAAACTTCTGAGATGAAGGTATCCTTGAAGTTTATTGAAGCTACAATTAGCAGTTGTGCCATAAAAAGCCTTTTTAACGCTAATCTTTTCATGAAATGAAAAATGTTTCAGTTTTAAAAAGAGTCGAGAGGATTTTTAATTCTTATCGCGTGATTTTTAACCATTTTTGATACATTCTTTTTTGAGTGTGAGAGTACTGTTGTTGTTTATTACTACGCGTTTAAGCAATTTAAATTCTCTCAAATATCTCATTTTTTTGGATGACTGAAGGGGATGATATTTTAAACCGATAAAAACATCATGCTAAGAAAATGTATAATTTGTTTAAATTATATTTGTAAATTTCTAACTATAAATTGGAATAAAACATTCAATTAAAGTACTCGAAAAGGAATAATTAGAAATAATCAATAATTAAAACAAAATAAGTAATATGATGTAAATTGGTTAGGTTTTTTTTGTCAAGTTGAGAGAATATTTAAAGTTACCAATGTATGCAAAATCTCTTGATATAAAATCAAAATGTTAGTATCCATGTAATGTCATTTTTCTGAAAGTCTGTCTTAAAAGAATATTCATTGGAATTATTTGAATGTGAAGCGCCATTAGATCATTCATTAAAGAAGTAGTCAAAGCTGAACATATTAAATTGTTTAATTTTCTTTAAAGTCTGAAATTTAAAGTATTGGGAATTGTTTTATAGTTAAACTATTTCTTTACTTTTGGTAAAGACCCTGAACGGAAAATAATTATTATAAACAAGGTTGAAAAATAAGTAAAAATTTACTAAGAGTCTATTCAATGAACTAATTCAACTAAAAATACCAAGTAATATATTTTCCAATATCAGTACAATCAGAAAAAAATAAACAGTAGTCTATTAAATGAACTAATTCAACTAAAAATATCAAGTACTACTTTTCCAATATTAGTTTTATCATTACATTAGTACATGACAAATTGAAACTTCATCTGAGAAGGATATCCAGATACTCATACTAAAAACTTTTAGGAGAATTTTGAGAAGTCTGTGCACGTTGAATAAAACTGACTTAGAAGTTAAAAGATTTTTTATAAGTTATTGATTGTGAACCCGGTTAGAATTTAATGGGAAATCTAGGAAACACTACCAAGCCATTCTTCAATATCCCTCGAAACGGAACTTAAATATTTCCACAAAACTTACCCTTGCACTTTTCAAACAAAGAACCACTCAACGAACTTTCTCAAAAGAAAACAATTACAATTCAGAACTGATCAAGGAAAAATCGCGAGCACATGGAAAGGAGGCACTACTCCCTCTCCCACCTGTGTGAATGAAAGCGAAAGTTTCGTGAAAACGCTTATATAGTGCATGACAACCCTCATCGGACTCTTCCTGCATGATTGCATACGCAACCCCGTACCAGGCCCCCGAAAGCTTTCTCCCACAGCGAAAAAACGGCCGACCTCCATCTTCAATTCTTTTTCTCTCGCAAAACGCTGGATTGTGTCCATTTAGTAAAGAGCAATTCAACCATGCTGATTTGGGTTTAATCGGACCCACGCATCATTAGAGGATGCTTTTCTGTGTAGTAATTTGGAGTCGGAAGAAGATAATTTGAGGAAACTCTTTTGCTGTAGAGACTGTTATGTGGGGACTTGTGTCATGTTTGATTAAATGCCAGTTACGCTGGATTGTTCGCGTGTTGAAAACAGTACGAATGCTTTGGGTCAACAAAGATTGTTGAAGAAGAATGGGATTGATTTTCTCTAATGCGGGGGAAATTGTTTAGCTAAAACTGAATGGATCGTGTTGAATTCGTTTAGGGGATTGTTGATGGTTTAAACTGATTCGTTACAATGATTCAGTAAGTTCACTCGGTGATCAGTAAGTAAGTCTGTCAATGATGTAATGATTTGAGGAATGAAAAGATTGTTTGATACATTGTTTGCTGTTATCAAGTTTCCTTGATTAGTTATAAAATAGTTAAAGATAAATGAATGGAAAACAATTGATATCCTCAGAAATGTTACTTATATGATTGATTTTAGTTTTAGAAGGATATAGTTTAGCGGAACAATACTTAACAATTTAAAAAAATATTCTTTTGACTGCAAATAAGAGTTTAGTAGTAAAGTATCAGGATAAATTTTTACATGAAAATAACATTTGGTTAAAGATATGTTTTTTCGATTGTTTTTTTCTAATGATCATTCGCACTTTGCTCAAATATTACACTTCTTTCATAAGTAGCACTTACTATTAGAAGTACATAATTGTTATTAAAGTAATTAAAATTAAATCCACTGTTATAAATGTGATTTTTAAATAATAACGGTGATAATACTTAAGTCCTAAGGGAGGAATAAAAATATAAAATAATGATCTTCTTTTGGAAAGAGCTATTTTGGTAGATATGAATCAGGTTTCTTCAAAAAAAATATTTTTTACTTGTGAAATCAAAATCTAAAATTATTTAATTTAATTTCCTGATAAAAGACAAATATTCTTTTTTAATTAGAGAATTATTTTAATTTAACTTTCGAAACCGAATTAAAAACTATCGAGATAACCCGGATAAATCTTTTTCCAAACGAAAAGAGATAGAAACGCAAGAAAAAAAATACGGTTTAAAATCATAAGACTTTTTTTTAACACTAATTGAATTTTTCAAGCGCAAAAAATCCGCAAAACTCTTCTGATATTTTTGCTCAAGCAAGAAAAAAAAGAAGACAAAGAAAGTGAGAGGAGAAGAAGTATACGTAAAAAGAGTAAGAGATCCAATTAAATAAAATACCGTTCTGCTAGAATCACTCCGAAAGGGAATTCGAGCGTAAGGCCTTGATGAGTACGTCACTCACTGCTAAAAAGCATGGTTATGAGTTGGAAATAAAAACTTCCTCCTTTCCGGTTTTTCTGTTTAACTGCTCTAAAATAAGTGACCATTATTGTGCGATGAAAAAGTAGTTCATCTTTTTTTAGGCGAGGCTTTTTTTTTGTAGAAGGTAAAATTAATTGTAGTTTGAATAACTATTTTATTACTTTCATTAAAAAGCGTAGTTAGTTCGTGGAATTTTAATTAAAAACTGTTTGTTGTTGTTGTTTGAAATTTAATTATTTAAATTAAAACCGTCTTAATTTTAGAGCCCGTTTTAGTTATTTAATTTTGATAGTTACAGAATTTGATGGAAGAGTGTTGTCAAATTTTTTGGGATTAAAATAATTTAGAAAATTCATAATTATTAAATTATTCAGTAGGAGGTTCAATTTATAAGTATATTTAAAAACTGTAAAATAAGAATTGAAGTATTTTAGTTGCACAATTTTATACTGAGCTAAAAATACATTTTAAAGTTTAAAACCAAGACCAATGAGAAGAAACTTAAAAAAATATATCGAAAGTATCTTTCTTTCTACCAAAAACTATAAAAGAAGGTATTTTATAATAGACTAATTAATGGGGTTAAAATAATTAATTTTCAAGATATTAAGTTAAAAATTAATGTTAATGAAAATAATTGGATTAATGCATAACAATATTATTAATTAAACACTAATAATATTAATGAATTAATATTAATAATAAATTTTTTATTATTAATATTAATGATCCAATATGAGTAAGGGATATCAATATTAATTAATTAGTACTTTGATCGTTAAAAAATGTAAAAATGGGTTCTGACAAGGGGTAGAGGATATTCTTCAGCTACATTTTACATAAAAATATGAACTTAACGAATTTCTAATACTTATCCGTTTATCCAAAATGAACACTACAATGTTATATCCAAATGAAACTTTTTGAGGCACAATACCTTTTCAGGAGTGTGTTTCTAGAGATACTAGAGAACAGATATCCAGCTGGAATGAGACTGATGCCGACATGAAAGCTGGACCAAGCTTATATACCTGAGAACTCAATAGCGTCAAAAGCCAGCCGCGAGCGTAGTAACATGGTACGGTGGCATAACACACTTCCTGAAGGGATATTAGCTCTTGAAGTGTTGTTATTATCAATTTTCTCCTTAATCCCTGCGATAACCTTGTTTTCTGCATTACCTATTTTTTTCTCTCCAGACACCCCTCAATCATCCTAAAAGCCCGCTTTTAGAACGTTCATTTGAAAGCGATATTTTGGTGAACTTTTAAACAATAATTTTTTTTTGTTTGAAAGTAATAAACTGTGTAACGATGCTTGAACTTTTGCCTGAGAGAGTTTATAATTTAAATCTAAGTTGTAAATAAATATTTTATTTTGATCGGGGTGTATAATAAGTGCTGTAGTTTATGGTAGGGGTATTATAATAATTAATTTTATTTAAAAATGTAATAACTATTTTCTTAATAACGTCCTAGTATACATGTTTTATTTGTTCTTTCTTTAAGGATATACAGTACCCTAAAAATCATAAAAATATCAAAAATATTTTTATTGGCTTAATCCATACCATGGATCCTTCTAAATGTGTCTTCAAAATTTCAAAGCTCTATCTTATTAATTTATAGAGTTATATCCTTTTTTATGATGCGAGTCCGGGGTGTAAACAGAAGGAACGCAAACTTTAAGTTGAATTTTCTCCATGTTGTATTTTTGTGCATTTACAATACTTTGAATCCCTATTAAGGCTTTTTGTATAATTGAGATATAAGTCTGAAAATTTGTATATATGTTCTGAAATATATGTATTATAGAACTGTGCATGGGTTTAGCTCCAACAAGGTTAGATTTTTTTAAAAAATAATATTAAAGTCAAAAATGTTGAATTTTTCAGGTTTTTTTTGGTTTTTAGTACATAAAAACTTCTACAAAATTAAGTAATAATACTAAAAATAAATCCATTGCACTGTTTTACGTAGTATGATATAACAAATCTAAAAATGAAAAAAAATTATAAAAATATGCACAATTAAAAAAGCCTTAGGGATTTAAAAAATGGTCAAAAATTAATAAAAAATTGATTTTTTAAAATTCTGGATTTCAAAATCCAACTTTTTTTTAGGGGAAAGGTCCTACTTCATAAGCCCACCAAATATGCAATTAAATTCAAAACAATAATATTAAAAATAAAAAAAAATATTCTCAAGGTACTGTATCCCCTTAAGAATTTAAATAGATACCTCATTTAAAGTGCATCAATTAATAGTAGTGATGAATAGTGATTACGTTACCATAAAATTTAAAATGGACTAAGTTAGTTATACATAAGAAGGAAAACTTAAGCACGAAGGTCACAGTTATTTGAATTATAACCTTCTTTAGTTATTTTGGTGAAATTAAATAAATTGAAAAAACATAATTAAAATGTTTCGTATGAAAGGATATTTTATATCTGAAAGTTTTCTTTGCAAAAAGAATAAAACTGTTCAAACTTCATAACTTCAAACTTGAAAAACTTCAAAAAGAAAACCTCATAAATGATATTCAAAAATTTTCTGGAAGAAAAACTTTAAGACATTAATTTTAAGTGTGATTTATGTAACAACAGGATAATATTTGCCCAACACAGGCTTAAACTAAAATATTCCTTAACAACTATTATATTAACAATCTATGTAATATGGTATTTATTTGCAAACTACAATTAATCTGAACTACTCTTCAAACAGTTTCACATTTATGATAAGCTGCTTTAAATAAACTTTTTAGCATCAACTTTTTTACTGGGGGTTAGAGAATGAAAATGTAGTATTCTAAATTTTAATGCTTTTTACCCAATGAAATTGATATTAAGTAGAGCCCTTCTTATTATTTTTCGCAGGATATAATATGTAATTCAGTTTATACCATAGTAATACCTTTTTTTCTATGGATACAATTTCTATGTATGTATCTCAAAGAATACATAATTTCTATTATGTATTCTTTGAAGAAAAGCTGAAATAAAAAATGCATCTAACACTTTTGTATACTAATCCATAGTCGAAAACAATCTTCGTTTCATAAAAAACTACATATTCCAACTATTTCATCCCAATTCAGAATTTAATATTATATTAAATCTTAATCAAGGTAGTACTTATTACATAAGATTCTATACAATAGCTTAACAAGCCAAGTATGCTACAAGGAATGTAATTGTGTAACCAAGTTCCATCACATCTGAGACTGTGTTACATCCTCCAGTGATATGCGTTCATTAAGTACGGATATGCATCTATTTGGGAATAGGGCCCTTGTGAATTGTATGGTGACTGTATTAGATTCCAGGTCTATCATTGCAAGTTTCTCATTTCGATTGAATTGCATCAAGTGACCATATTGACAAGGTTTTAATAAAATCAATTGGTTTCATTTAGGAATAAAGAACCACGGAATAATATTAATCAGTTTAAATATGAATGGATTTGGATCCTATTATTCCTTAATGTATTTCTTATCCTTTCTAATTTGATTGGATTTAATACGTCTTAAATTTCGAATGTTAAAATATTTTGAGTTATAAAATAATTCAGTTGTAATAATAACACAACCCTGCGAAATTTAACTTTTTGAAAAATACAAGATAAGTGTTTAGTAATTTTTATGTTACTAGGGGGCCTGCCCCCTGCTCGCTATCGCTCACCAACCCCCGGAACTGCTTCGCAGTTCTTTTAAGATCGCTTCGCGATCTCAGCGAGCAAAGCTCGCTTGTAGAATTTACCAACTCTAATGAAAACCCTTATCCAATCTAAAATATTTTATTTCTCTTATCACTAATTTATTAGAAATATTTCCCCAACCTGTTCAACTAATATTAAAAAATATTAATTTTTCCAGAATACATAAACTATCCTCCCTTAAACATTTAATAACCACATGAACTTAAAAACGCATTCAATCTAATTAACTCTTAAAACAATGACTAATCTAACTATGAGCTAATATTAATCAGAAAAACACGCAACTTCCAAACAAAAATCTCCACCCTTCATCCGAATTATATTTATTTCTCTAGTACTTCAAAAGCAAAAAATAGTTGAAAACATAGTTACCAAGGAAGTCTACTAACAATCACTAACAAACTAAGAGAAAAAAACGTGCACCCACAAAACTTTTAAATATCCGTGCTCGCGACAATCTAGTGAACCGTCAAAAATAAACTTAAAAAATCTCCAATAAACATTAAACGTGTCTGATGAAGACCTAGTAAAACTACGAAAAAAATGAAACTTTGATGCTTAATAATTCCAAAACTAATTCGAATTTTTCAAAGAATTAAACGCTAATCTTTTTCTAAAAAATAAGAGCATAAATGGTTAAAAAATCATACTCCTATTGTGATTAGTTTTTCTTTTAGATCGAAAAAACCGAAAACGTAACAAAAATTTCGAAACTTTAAAAATTAATTTCTCCAAACCTAATTCGAAATTCGAAAAAAGGGCGACGTAGTGCACATCTTCAGATATCAGAGTATGAGGTTGCAAAAAATCAAAGCTCTGCTGCTATTGGTTTTCGCTGAACGCGATTACGCGGCGAAAAAACAAAAACTTCAACTTTGACCTTAAAAATACCCCAGAACTAATAATCACATCAATTAGCTTTTTATTCGAAATTGTTCTCCAAACATTCCTCTACAAACTTTTCAAATTTCATAAATTTCTGTCAAGTAGGTTTTGCGTTGTGAGAGGTCAAAGAGTTCAAAAATAAAAATTTCTGAAACAGCGGCGGCGGCGGCGGCGGCGGCAGCGGCGGCGACAGCGGTGACCGTTACTTTTTTTTAATATAGAGAGATTTGGTGTGCTTATTACGAAAATGACCTCCATTTTCCCCAATCACATCAGGATTTCTTGTAAAATCAATATCAATATTTTTGCTAAAATCCTATAAAAGAGACATTATAGCGAAAAATTGTGGGTTTATTATCTAGCAACTGTGGTTTTATCCACTTAATTATGTGTAAAATAGTCAAATCCTTGTTAGGAAAGTTGGTTTGATTATTTATTGACCATATTTATATTTTTTATATATTTAAATATATGAAAATACAGTTGCCAGATCCCATGACCCACCTCTGGTCGAGAAAAACACAAAAAAATTCAAGAGTTAAAATTTTCAATTAAAAGTATTGTTTCTTCAAAATAAAATCGCCGAAATATTATTTTAGTTTGTTTTTATTAAGATATCTTACCAACCCTAGAGAATTTCGCTTTCTCCTTTCTATGGGTTGGCGGGAAATAAGTTCGAGGAGCGCGCTTGTAAATTCGATAACTAACAGAAAAAATGTCCGATTTTTATGCAGTAAAGATGCAAATTGATCCTGAAGGATGTACCTAACTACCAGTACCAAAATCATTTCGAAATTCCTACTACTTTTTTTTAGGAGCAAAACGGAAGTTGAAAACAAAAAAAAAACAACCCTCGTATTATGTTTGTATACATGATAGCTTGAAAAAAAAATTAAGCTTATTCAATAATAATATTTCGGCGATTTTATTTTGAAGAAACAATACTTTTAATTATAAATTTTAACTCTTGAATTTTTTGTGTGTTTTTCTCAACCAGAGGTGGGTCATGGGATCTGGCAACTGTATTTTCATATATTTAAATATATAAAAAATAAAAATATGGTCAATAAATAATCAAACCAACTTTCCTAACAAGGATTTGACTATTTTACACATATTTAAGTGGATAAAACCACAGTTGCTAGATAGTAAACCCACAACCTTTCGCTATAATGTCTCTTTTATAGGATTTTAGCAAAAATATTGATATTGATTTTACAAAAAATCCTGATGTGATTGAAACTTTTCGTTGGTATTTTCGGAATCAGCACCAAAAACTACCCCAAGAACAGCTGTCAGACCTCTTGTATTTTTTTCATCGCAGGGTAGTGTAATTGTAATTTTGATTATCAGGAGGATACTATAGTTTAATTCACTCTCAGTATAGTCTATGATGATCGATCAGTTAATACTCTGTGGATCAGTGAATGCATAAGAAAAAGTTAGCAAATTTGCAAGTTCTTCAGTGTTATTATGTAGTTTTGTATATTTTTAGTGAAATAAAGACAAAATGAAAAAAAAAAAATAAAATTAAAAACTTGCAAATTTGCGAACTTTTTCTTTTGGCCTGAAAAAAGTGCTATATTCACATGCCACACATCTCCTCCAATATTCGCGATATTTTCATGAAGTTTTTTCTACGAATTTTTCATAATGTTGGTAACAATATTCGTAATGAGGTTTTTGCTCTATCTCCCAAGTTATTCAATTATTTTTTTTAATTTGCCTCTAGGGGGGACTAAAATTCATCTCAATGGATTCTCCATGATCACTTACCTAGGGATAGATCTTACTTCCATGACCCTAAGAGACGTTCTTTCCATAGCCGTGAAACGTGAAACGGACTTTTGAAACACCCTTTACATGATAAACATGAATTGGAATTTGGGTGCTTAAGGCTTTCAGCTACTGGAAGAAAAAAAATTATATTTTATGTTCAAAAGGGGATATTTAGCCATTCCATTTCGTATTTAAGTTTCTTTATAATTTCTTTCTACAAGAAGACATATCAGAAGTTCTTTAACGAAATTTTCATAGAAATGGAATGAATAATTTGGGTAAAGTAAAATGTTTTTTACCATAGAAAAGAGACTAAATTTACCCAATTTCCCCCAAATTCCCCTATCCTATTCTAAACCTTTTCTGTCTACGCCAATGAACAGTAACATCGATTCAACTTTTTAAATGATAAAGGAAGGGCACACATAGGGTTTGGACTTCAGTATGGATTGAGAGGTCACAGATTAAAATTTAATGCAGCACACTTTAAACGGGAAAGCAGAAAACATTATTTCTAACAGGCTTGTGGATAGATGGAGTGGGTTGCCAGAAACGATAATTAGTTCCATTGGAGTAGACGAGTTAAGAATAAATTCATAAATGCTGGGAACTTTGCTGGGCTTCACACCTGTAGTTGGTATACTCGACAGCAACGTTTCTTGAACGTTTACGTCACAAATGCGGAAGAAGAAATCGGTAAGCACAAAGCCTGTTGGGTTGGAAGGGGGAGTTTCGGTACGCAAACCGTGATTGAAAAGCCCTATATATACGTGGGTTTAACAAACTAATCATATTTTTAAGTTGACGTTCCTCATTTTACTCAAAATTCAGACACCGCGATGGGAACTACTTTGTTTGTTAGTGACGTCATAGGGTCAACTTAAGTTGCTGTCTAGTAGTCAATATTTGTATTTATTAATGCGCTAAAGTTCATACATTCTGGAGTGTGAAATTGAATTCACAATAACCCCCCAGTCCCAGTCCAGCAACATCCCCAGTCAACTCCCAACTGAATTCTCAACGGATATACTGTGGCAAGTGCGAGCCACTGGGAGATACCGATCCGAAGGTCATACGACTCAAAAGTATACTCCGGAGTTATAATCGCTTCAGTCGGCATATATAGCCTATTTGAATTACTTGACTCTTATAGTGGTGAGTAAGCTCGCCACAGTACTCCCCCTCCAGAATGCAGCTGGGCTGGATTCGTGAACCAAGCTCTCGTGGCTAGGTGAGGGTGAGACGCCGGGAGTGCGGAGCCCATGGCCCATGTTTGAAACTCCCGAGGCGTGAGGTTGCGAAGCCGAGAGCGATGGCGAAGTGCTGCGAACCCAACCACAGCGAAGAGGGTGGTTTGGAGCTGGTGACCGTAAGTGGAGGTGGTGAAGGTGCGTGTTCGTATGCCGGGTCACCAATGTGGCAAGTGCGGGCCACTGGGAGATACCGATCCGAAGGTCATACGACTCAAAAGTATACTCCGGAGTTATAATCGCTTCAGTCGGCATATATAGCCTATTTGAATTACTTGACTCTTATAGTGGTGAGTAAGCTCGCCACAATACCAACAAATGCGTTCACACATTTTCACGCACTTTCCCTTTCTCAACTTTAAGTTAATACAACAACTGCTACCTTCAACACATTCCGCTTTTACCCTCCTCTCGAACAATAGAAGGTGCATTACTCCTCACTACAGCCTTCACAAAAGAACATCTTCAAGACCAGCACGTGTAGCCGTGATCCCTGAATTCAGCTCCCGGGGTCAGCGTGAAGACACCCAGGCGTGAGGGTCACGGTTCACTCTGACCAAAGTAACGTGACGACTTTCAACCGGTGGAAGAAAATTGAAGTAAAAAGAAAGATTTTTTTTCTTTTTGAGCGTTCCCCATTGTCCAGGTTTATCAGTCCAGAAATGCGAGGAAATGTAACAAAGAATGCGGCGGCAGTTGGTCACGCGATTTCGCTGTTGTCTGGGTCGGTGTTTTAGGTGGAAATGGGGTTTTCAACCCCTTTTTTCGTGAAATTAATTTTAATAATGTGTGGGATTAACTTGAAAGTATGATGGAATGCAACTAATGACTTATGGATGATGGTCATCTCTTTTAACTTATACTTCAGTTTTATTAATTAGGCAATATTTATTGATGATATAATTTTTGAATCTGCAAATTATATAGTATGAAATGAAACTTCAAGAAAGGGTTATAAAGTCTGCCATAAATTGCTAACAATTTCTTTTTATTTTTAAGAGTATTAGTTTTACTTGTATCATATGTTTTATTTTGTGTTTTTACAAAAGCAGTAATAGCACAATCATTTCAAAATTCTTATAAAATATATATTTTCAGGGCATCTAAGGCGTAAAGAAAACAAATTTTTATTTTTTATTTTTAACGTAGGAACCTTAGATTAAAAATAACTTATATATTGGTATGTTAAAACTCTTTCTGATGATTCGAATAGAATAAATCATCAAAATTTTTTAAATGCAATTATTGGTCTAAAAAGTATTAACATTTCTATTAGGATCTGATTTTACAACTATAAATTATATAAGTCTAAAAAAAATAAGCCTAAAAAACTGAGACAGATTAGCATTTAGTTAACATATTTTAATAAATGTTATATTTTAGAAATAAATTTCTCCAATATTATTTTCATGTAAAGGAAATAAATATTTCACTCGTAATTAAACATTTATTCAAAATAATAGAACCATGCTTAAATACATGAATTTTTAAACATTACGATATTACAAATACATATTTATTGCTTTAGATAGGGCCATGCTAATTAAGATTAATAATATCTCATGATGAATTAATAAGGATAATATTATTACCCTTATTGATGATAATAATTAAGACCTACTTTTCGTGTTATTAAGTAAATTAGATCTACGTCTTCAAATTGCCAAACTGTTTTTAAAGCTATTTAATTTGAGGTTAAAAGTGATGATTGTATCGTCATTTTTAAAATTTGTGTTTTTGTGTTTTTAATTATTTTTTCTTAAATAAAAATGTTACGTTCTAATTTTTTATAAATACTCATATTTTCTTTAGAAAGTGATACTCCTAGGAAAGTTAATTTCTGGTCCCAACTTTACAGTAAAATGAACTAGATTAAAACCATGTCTCAATTTAAATCTTAAAAATAAAAAAAAAAATCCAAACTCTGATTCCCCTTTTCAGCTCAGCTGGATAAAATAAACGGGGCACAGTTTATCACTGCACCCTCAAATTGATTCCTAATGTTAATTTTTGAGGGTAAAAATGAATTTTACTTTGCCTTATGATAAAAAAAAGAACTCAGTTTATCTCTGAAAGAAGGATTTAATGAGAGACGGTGTAATTGATATCGATAATTCATTATCTCTTACTTATCACCATACCACATGTTGTTTGCTGAAATTTTCTTTACTGTTGTACTTCTTTAGGTGGACGTGATAATGATGCTATTAAATTATTTCCAGCGAAATCGATTAGGAATTGACCCCGGAGCATCTGGGGCTAATGCCCGTATCATCAAAATAATTATTATTTCAATTCGCAACGAAACTTAATACAAATGGGATACAATTAAGTTATCCGCTTCAAAATCTAGCTTTGTTTATGGTTTTTAGAGTGTTGATAATGAGACTTAGGGGGTAAAAAATAATTCAAATGGAAATGTAAGGAAAAGTCTAGAGGCTTTCTAAGAGCTTTCCAACATTTTTGTCTTTTAAATTTTGTATTCAAATTAAATTAAAACAATAAAACTGTTTCTTAAGTCAAAAGTTCGACTTTTAGTGAGGTGTGGTAATCTCTATTATAGGATCATCTTCTCTTATTTTGAAGAGGTATAATTTCAATTCAATTCCACCTTTCTTCATGGTTTCTGTTACCAAAAAGTTATTTATGACATATCTGTTGTTCTCTGAGTTAAAAACAGCGAGGCGAGTAAAAATGAAATTGTATGCCCTGATCTAGAAGTCTCCCCTAAGTTATATGACATCGTTCTCTCGATGTTCTTGTTACGATTAGTTGTTATATTAAGTATTTTCTCTTTCTCTATCAGTCACTCGATAATCCTGAGTTGTATATATATATCTACCTTTTATACAGCCATACTACACTTTTGAGATGTTTCTTACAAAATAAAAGACATTTCTTTTGGACCCCTAAATTCTTAGACCAAATTTATTGAATTAAAGGAAGTGTTCTCTTTTTTAAATTAAATTTGGCTTTATAAGCTTGTATACAGAGCTTCTTTAGATGAAGATGCATGCATAGTTCTTGGAAAAGAATATTTTTTATTTTTGTTAGGGCTGTAGCCCTTCAGCACCTACCTATTATTATTAGAACTAGTAAAAACGATACACTAACAAAAAATAATAGAAATATTATAAAAGGTAAAGTAATATTATGAGAAAATCCCATCCTGTGTTTATTGTGAGTTCTTTTCTCTCTATATTAAAAAAAAGTAACAGTGACCGCCGCCGCTGCCGCCGCCGCCGCCGCTGCTTTTGAAAATTTTATTTTTGAACACTTTGAACTCTCACTACGCAAAAACTATTCCACGGAAATTTGTGAAATTTTAAACATTGCTAGACAAATGTATGAGGATCGTTTTCGTTCTAAAAGCTAATAGATGAGATAATTAGTTCTAGAGTTATTTAATGTCAAAGTCGAAAATTATTTTTTTCTGCTGCGAGTTCGCCCCCAGCAAAAGCTATTAGCAGCAGAAATATGATTTTTTTCAGACACATACTCTTAGATGTGCAGTTTTGCACCACGTCGCCCTTTTTTCGAATTTCGAATTAGTTTTGGAGTAATTAAGTTTTAAAGTTTCGAAAATTTTGACGATTTTTCTGTTTTTTCGTTATAAAAGCAAAACTAATCATTGTAGAACTATGATATTTTAAAGACACATACAAATATTTTTTATAAAAAGATTGGCTTTTTGTTTTTTCAAGAATTCTAATTAGTTTTGGAATTATTAAGATTCAAAGTTTTAATTTTTTCTTCTCTTTCTTGCCATTCACTAGAGAAACAGACGAGTTTTAAGCGTGTTTTATGATGCGTCTGATTTATTTTATTTTCAACAATGCTTTTTTCTTCAAACTGGTTGATAATTATTAGCAGACTTGCTGGATGTTTTTTTAACATTTCGATTAAATTATTCATAAGCTAGAAAAGAATATATTTCAATAAAAAAAGAATATATTTTTCAAAAACAAAATAATTTCAATAACAAAAGAATATATTTTTCTGTTAATTTGGAGGAATGATCCGAATTAAATTATTTATGCAAGAGAGAGGTATTTTCGGTATTAATTAAGCTTAATTAATTAATTAGGATTAATTAAGCCAAGAGGGTGGTGCTGGATTGTTGAGATGAACAAGCGAGCTCTGCTCGCTAAGATCGCGAAGCGATCTGAAAAGAACTGCGAAGCAGTTACGGGGGTTGGTGAGCGATAGCGAGCAGGGGGCAGGCCCCCTAGTATTGTTTAAAAATAGTCTATCGATACTTCTTTTACTGATTTTAATAATGTAAATGCTAAAAATTTCATATAAGCACTTTACACAATTTCTTGCATTGAGGCTATAAGTTTGAAGAGTAGTATTTTAGTTTTAAATCACATGAATTGTATAAGATAATCTTCATACATTCACCATTGAAAATATGTATTTTTGGATAAGAATAGATATCTAGGTACACGGAAATGCCAAGAAGACTTTTTAAAGTTAAGATTTATTTGAACTAAGACTTCAATATCAAATGTTGACTCAGAGTAGACTTAGATAGGAATAGGCACATAAATGACCAGGAAGAGAGCTCAACGTTTGTTTAAAACATAAAAAAAGATTGAAATATGGCTTAAGCTGTAGTGACCAGGAAGGATTTTCCAATATACCACGAGAGATTTCCCCTCTCTCCTTCCAAAAACATTCGAACATCCCCGGCTCCATTCGCAACGGAACATTCTGTCACGTTCCATTCCGACTCGAAGAAAGTGAAAACGTTCGAAATAAATAAATAAAAAGAAAAACTTTCCGAACGTTCTGTCTGGGGCCACGCTTGGCTCGTTTTTCCCAAAAACCCTCATCTCCTCCAGACGCAAGCAGAGCGTGCAGCGCTGACACAGTAATCTTGAAAATTAGGCTTAGCGAGAAAAGATAATAGAAAGAGCGAGAAAAAAGCTTTATTAAAAACTGATAAGTTAATTGAAAGAGGTTCCGCTCGGCTTCGATGATGAAACCGTTTTTCCAAAATGGCGTCGGTAATTAGTATAGAACGGTCTGATTCGGATCGGGGTGGGTGGGTAATGTTTACAGTTATAGGGCGTATTGGAAAAGTGAGTTAAAATTACCCGCATGTTTCAGGGTTTTAGAGTTAATGTAAATGCTGTAACGACCTTAATACGCTTTTGTGTTATGTGCTTGTGACCGGTGGATTATTGGGACAAGCGTTGCTTGATATAATCGTAAATTGCTTTGCCCATTTTGTTCTATTGGTAAGTAATTGCTTTTGGATAAAAAAAAACCCTGAGTGATTTGAATTTTGTTAAAAAGATCGAAAGTTGTATCAAAAAATTTCAATCAAAATTACATCGCATGGTTGGAGACCTCGTACTTGAAATAAATTTGATAATTGAAGTTTTAACAGTTATTATTTTATGTTCAGTACACATTAAGCTGTTTAAAGTAAACTTTAATTACAATGATAAGAAAAACTTACAATGATAAGAATTAAGAAATTCAGATTAATGTGCTTTTTACTGAATCCTAAAGTCTCTGTAACATTTTTAAATTCCCTCTTTTCTACCTTCTTTAGCTAATTCAAAAGCTTATGGGACATTTGATTTACGGAAATAGAACCGAGCCAATTGTTGGAAAAGTAGAATTTCTGTAGAGTTAACTTTTAATTGCTACGTTGTAAGAGAAATGAGAGCAATCAATCATGGGAAAAGCAGATAAATAATTGAATATTTAACAGCATAGATCCATGAGAAAAACGTAGTGTCAAACATGTTGCATTTTTATTAATACTCATTTTGAAAATTTTTGCTTTTCATTTTGAAAGCTTTTGAACATTCTACATCATATGTATAATGGCTTAAGATGTCACATGAGCTATCTAACTTGTCGTTATTGGTTCATTTCCTATTTCCGAAGGCATCTAATTTAGGTACATGCTTATTGCCTAACAGTTGATTTTTAGGCAATTAAATGCCCATACACAGTAAACTTTAAAAACAACTAAACTAATTACGAGGATTTTAAAGCCGTTATTTCCCTGTTAAGCATTTGCCTACCTACATTGTTAAGCATTAGTAAGCATTGTTGAGCATTAGTACCTATGCAAAACTTTTTAATTGCTACCAATAAGAAATTATACTTCTGTACACATAGTACCTAAACTTTAAAAATAACTAAACTATTTAAAAGGAAAAAAATTTAAAGTCATAATTTCACTTTTAAAGCATTTACTACTTTAAAATAGCTTAGTATCTATGCAAAGCTTATTACTTGCTACCAATAAACAACTATACAATCTGTTGAAGCCTCTTAGAAATTTGTTATCAACACTGCGTCTGGTTGCCTGGTTTCGTATAAAATATTTTCAATGAAAATAAAACATTCAAATTTCCTAAACTTAAATCTGACAACTCTAACATTCTCCAACTTTATAACTATCACATCCACCCCAAGCCTCTTACAGATTCTCCCTCCCCCCATCGCATTCCCTAATCAACCCCTCCCCGCCCGGAACCTCCCTGGAAAATCAATATCGAGACAAGCTCAAAATTAGGGCTGTCCCGAGATCGCCGCTTCCCCGCCAAAACAATGGGGCTAGCGGCAATTTCGAGGCGATCCGAAAAAATCGAGGCGTGTTAATCTCATGAAGAATGCCGGATAATTGCAGCCCCGACAATGGATGCGCCGGGAAATCTATGACATTCTTGTCCGGCGGATAGGACACTCAGGCTTTTGTTTTTTCATTATTTATTCGCGTCTTGATTACTTTGTGTCAGGTATACGCGCCTGTGGCATTCGCTTGTTGAGGGTTGACAGGGATGCAAGATTGGGTGGGGTTATCGCTTTATCGCAAGTTTTGGCGGTTTCGATCCCGTATATTGTATTTAAAGGTGGGTATGAGCGGCAACCATGGATGATGTCAGTTCAGTTGCCCGTATAATCATTGCTTTGTGTCACCATAATATCGTCGGCTTACAGGAGAAAGGCTCTAAGTCACTTTTGGAGAATCATTTGAAAGCGGTAGTACGACGTTAACGAACAACAAATTCCAAAACTCTCGCCAAACTGAAAAGCGATCAGAGTGAGAATAAAATCCACCGTGCAGGACTGTGAAGAAGATTTAAAAGACAACGGTTTTATTTTGCACGTAAAATGTTAAAATTGTACAATGTTTCGGGGAAACTTTGATCCCCTTCGTCAGCAAGAATTACACGATCTTTACAAGATTACTTCGATCAGAGTGTTTGGGAAATTTCAAGGCGATCCGATATCGCCAAATTTGGCGTGACCTCTTACAGAGTAGTTGAGAATACCTTCTCCTGTAAGCCTACAATATGTAAAATTGTCGAATTGTCGTAAAAACTGAAACGTTAACTGTTGCAGTATTTTTCTCATTATTTTCAATAAACTTTTATGGTTATAGTCTGCTTATACTATCAAGAATAGTAGCTTAACGTCGAGAAAAATTGGAAAAAAATTAAAAATTTCGTAATACTCCCTCATTTTAAAAACTGACTACTATCTTAAATAATGTAAAGTAGTTCGTGGTTATGCACCCAATAATTATAATTTTTATTAAATTTTTAAAAACTTTTGAAAATTCCAATATATAAATGAGGATAAAATTTGTTTAAAAAAGAAAACAGATGCAGTTTTAATAACCTCTTTAGTTTTGCCATATTTAAATAGGTTTCAATAAAACATTTATACCCAACTACTCCAATAGTATTTAAAATATAATACTATTAAATTTTAGGAGGATTTTTTTTTTGTTCTGAAAGAGATCATTTCCAATAAATCAGCCTTAAGCTGTTAATAATCTTATGCTCATTCTAAAAACTACCCCAGATCTCAATATTCTTATTACAATCATGAGAGCTGATGATGTATTATATAACTACAATAAGTCATAGTTAATAAAATAATATTCCCGGGGAAATGACTTAAACAGTCATACGATTGGAAGGATATATTCAATGCTCATTTGGGTCTCCGTATCCCTATATCGCCATAGATTAATACACATTATAAGCTAGATATGTCCTTTGAACTAGGATTCTATTGGGAGATATATCTCCGGGTCATCGTTAGATAAGGCAATTCCAAGCTGTCTAAAGGATATTCTATCAGTTAGGTAATTCAATATTGATATAGTAGTTATGAATTCTCATTGAATATCACAAGTAAGCGTGGGTTTTGCTTTAGTTTAGATGGAACTATTTCACAATTTTTCACATATCCTAGAAAAAGCACCCTTTGAATTTAAATAATCATGTTCATGCATGAAATTCATTCAAATGATTTAAATTAACTTTGTTCCTGTTAAAAAAGTGGAATGCTATTTATGTTCAAAAAAGATTAAAACAAAGGTATTAAAAATATCTACGTAATAAAAAAGTAAGTATGAAATTAGCTTCCAATTTTAAAAATAGAAAAAAATGTCTATTCTTATAACTGGACTATGAACTTTTTATTAATTATATCCTTAAAATTTATTAATCGAATGTAGTTGATTTTAAAGAGTCATCAAATAATGCCCTGTAAAAGCTTTAATATTTCCTTTCTCTATTATGTTTGTGTAAAAATGCATAGTTTTTTTATTGTAAAGCTTTAATTTCCTAAGGAAAAATCTTTTGTATAATAATTAGCATTAATATGAATAATGCTATGAAAACTTCTGATTTAGTTATTTCTCTTTGTGGTTTTTCAGTTTATAGTTTTGAAGGTTGGAAACCACTGCATTTAAGGTATCAAAAAGTCAAGGTATAAAAAAAAACCTTCATAGATTATTTTGTAATTCGAAATAATTGGGCTGTTTATGGGGGGGGGCTATCAAATAAATACAATAAATACAAACAATGAATCTGTAGACTTGAACTGAAAATAGCAGTAACATACATGTTTCATCTTATATATTAAAATAATTTGGGTTTTCTTTCGGCCGGCCGCCAGGCCGAACCCCAGAACCGATTTGGACACACTCGGTCTTGATCCAAAGTTCTCCACCCCTAGATGAGCCAATAATATATCACGTTCCTCCAAAACATTCCATTTCTAAATTATACGTTTTTTTCGTTTTGCCCCCATGTAAACTCTAAGGGGAGGTTCCCTTCGGCCGGCCGCCAGCCCGAACTCCTGAACCGATTTTGACAAACTCGGTCTTGATCGAAAGATTTACAACCCTAGATGAGCCAAAAATGTGTCACATTCCTTCAAAGCATTCCATTTTTAAATTAGAAACTTTTTTCAATTTGTCCCATTGTTTTCAGTTAATATTTTTACCAACACAAGCAAAACGTCTTTTAAAGAGCGTGAAGAAAACCTACTTTGAAATTATCAAACTTCATTGTTTTGACGTTTTACTAGATTTATCGCAACAGGATACTAAGCATATTGGATTTATAAAAAAAAATACTGGTACAGGTTTAATTAAAATATTACTTTTTTCTCTTCAGATGACGCATAAGAATAAATTAGTTGTGGTTAGAAAAACCTATAATTTGATTGAAAATATTGAACACTTTAGCGCTGACGATGCAGCTTAAAAAAAGTAATAAATTGTAAAAATTTTAACTGCGTTGCAAGCGTTTGGTAGTAACGAGCGAAGCTCGCATCAGCGCCAAAGGCGCGTAATCTAGCTGGTAAGACGCGGCTTTGCCGGGTCAAACCAGCTAGTATTTTCTTAATTCATAAAATTAAAAACTTTAAAAATTATTTTCCATTAGAAAAAAAGTAAATATAAATGTTATCTTCCCATATACAATCTGTTTATTTTATCAACAGCCAGAAACTACACGCTTCCTGTATTAAGTGTGTTTCCATAATTCCTTGGATGATGCATCATTTCGTAAGGATTTTCTCTTTCAAGATACGCGGCTTACGGTAAGCTTCAAGATATTGATCTAAATACTCCATTCTGTTATGTAATGCATTGATACACTGATCATGGTGTATTTTTGCTTTGTTTTCTGGAGAGGAATTAAAGTTAATAAGGAAAGATGACATGTATAGATCAAAATTTCACTTTCTTTTCGGAAAACAACCATTTCATTTTAATCTTTTGACGGGTATTAACTCTTCAACAATTTAATTGAAAAATTTTATGTTTTTGGTTATGGTTTATGATTTTATCAAATTTCTAACATAATCGAATTTTATCTAATAAATTTGTATGAAATATTTCCTTTCGAAAAGAAATATTAAAATATGAAAACTATTTTATTTTTATTAAAGATTTTACATTAATAGGGTAGAAAATACTCCTTTATCATTAATCTTCATGCGCTAAATAAATTACAAATCAAAACTCATATAAGCCTTAAAAACATATCAAACTCTTTAATAACATTAAAATAAAATCAAAAACCTCTATGGATCAGAGATATTCGTTCATAACTCAATAAAGACATAAGAAAATGAAACTTATTATTAAAAGTATTAACATTTTGTGCATATTTTAAATAAAAGTTACTACTGCAAATTGGTAAGGTTAATAATGGCATGTATAGAACTTCCGCATAACGAACGATACAGACAAGATAAACTATTACCTACAATCTAATGGGTTTCCGCATGATTGACTGAATTGAAAATGTTAAATTTTTTGATAATGATACGGTGAAATAATACATTGTTTAACAAATTGCTACAAATGTATTGAAAATGGTTTTCCATCACATAGCTGAATATTCAAAGAATGGGATATGCAATAAAAGGAGATAAACAGTGAATGAAAGTTTCAGTTGGAAACAATTTATTATTGAAAAACTTTAAGTTCTTGTTTTGCATATACAAAATATAGCAGAAGTACTTTGACAGAAATATTATTATTTAACATGGGTATTTATTGATTATCAAAAGTTTTATAAATAAATACTTTGAAGACAGTCAGCACCAGTTCTTAAACAAAGAAAATCATAAGTTAAAATTAAAAAGTGTTGTGATATAAGGAAAAATATTATTTTAAAACTTTTACTTATACATTTTACTTAACTTGTTCTTTTTATTTTCATAGAAAGGGCCCCCTCTATTTACAAGAGGTTAGTCTTCCTCCATTTGCACCTATGAACTACTGTCATTAAATTTAAGTTCAGCCAGGTACATTTGAGGCTAGAAGACTGACAAACATAAAGTAAGCATGTTTTTTGATAATTTTTATTCCACTATTAAATTTTCACAGCAAAAGTAAGCAAATTGTAAGTCCCCGTTCCTATAATTAAGGGAGAGTCGCCCAACGCCAGTAGGAGTTCGTATATATCCGCATGGAACCCGAGTGTCAATGCCGTGATTAACGTAGTTTTTGTGACAAGTCGATCAGTATCAATGTTGCAAAGCTGGTGTTTGGATCGATTTCTCTCTAAGTTTAAAATTTGCTATTGCATTTTCTTCCAGTAAAGTAGCATTTTCATTGTTGTCATTGTTGAGACCCCTGGCTTCTTTGGCAAGGTTATCCGCTTTTTCGTTGCCTGCTATATTTACGTGGGCTGATATCCACTGAAAAGTGCAGGATTTGTTTAGCTTTTGTATTTCGTGAAGATGAGAGTGGAATCGACCCCTAGAAGTTGACACGGGGTCTGTGAGACGTATGGCAGCATTTAAGAGTTAATTTAAGGATTACAAGTCATGCATGAGCGCCCATACATAAGGGCAAAGGGGGGCCCGCCCCCCCCCTTGCACCTGAAAGTTAAAGTAAAATCTTCCTTTTAGTTTCTGACTTGAAATTTTGCAGCTCAGCGTAGGAGCGATCCTATTTTAGAAGTCACCTAAATAAGTTGAAAGACTACTTTTAAGAATAAAATTTCGAAACTTTTTCTAGGGAGGACTCTTAGACACCCCTTTTTGCTTAAAACTCTAGTATTTTTTTTAAATGTTTAGCATTAAGGACTCATGAGGGGTCCCTTTGAAATAATTAGTGTTCGGCAACTAGTGGTAAAAAAATAGTTAACTACCAACTACTAACTAGTCTGGGAAATTGTAGTTGTAACTAGTAGTTAACTATTTTTTCCTGGGACTAGTTGCAACTAGTAGTTAAATATTTCCCAAAGTAGTTAACTACTAGTTAACTAGTCTATTTAATTTCATAACCTACTTTTTGGCAAAATTCTAATACATCTTTCTAATCTATATCACAAAAAAAGTTTATACTTCGTGCAAAAATGGTCTTTATTTCTGGTTATGGTATTTGAGTACTCTACCTTTGATAAAAATTTTAAATATCTCTTTAAATTTTAAATACATTTTTTTTTGAAGTAGTTGAAAATTTGAAAGTAGTTTTAACTAGTAGTTAGTTAAAAAAGTAGTTAAACTAATAGTTGAACTACTTCAAACTAAAAGTAGTTAAACTACTAGTTAACTACTAGCTGATCAGTAGTTAGCTACTAGTTGCAACTAGTTCTAGTTAACTAGTGCCGATCACTAGAAATAATTATGAACCAACCCCCTTAAAAAGAAATTTCGGTTGCAAAAATTTTTCTTAGGCCCCCTCCTGAATTCAAACATATGGCGCCCATGAAGTCATGTATCAACAATATAGACTGAATTTTTAAAATGTATCTAACCATTTCTCAATCATTCTCCTACTATATCACCACACCTATTGTCTCCTCCAAAAGGCAAATAGAAATCAAAATAAGCCTTATTAGTTCCACCCAACGCTCATTTCATTTCCTCCACACCACAGCAGCGTCTCATCCCTAAAAGGACGAAGCCCCATCACTGCGTTCACCTCATTAGCTTTCCCCACGATTAGTTTCAATTACTTTCAAACGGCGCATTTAAAAAAAGATATAGTACTACACTCCCTTCCCACTCCGCTAAATTACTATTATACCTCAACAAAGGCTTCGCGGGCTGAAACAGTAAACACGCGAAACCGCTCAATTTCACATCCAATTTCCTCCCCGGAAACTGCCGAAACAAAACCGACATCACCCGAGTACACGCGAACCCCCTGTCCGTCACGTAAACAAAAGCCGCCGACTGTTGATGGATTCGGGGAAGAGATGCTTCAACATCTATTTTTGGTCTGTTCTGTTTGATATGCAAAAAGACACCAACACTGGTTCGTAGTATTTTGTTCATGGGTAGTGGGGATTTATGAGGAAGAACCTGAGGGGCAAGCACGAAACAGTTGGGGGGCATGCTGTCTCTGAAATGGATATGTTACGGGCAATGTGATAATGCATTATTAATAAAGCCCGGGCAATGTGATAAATTCAGTGGAATTTATGAATGAAATTTATCACTTTGCCCGCCTCCACTTCGGGCATTATTAATAATGCCCGATTAATCACTTTGCCCATAACAGATATATTAAAAATAAATATCCTGATAAGTTGGGGAGGCATTGCATTCCCAAGGTTTGCCTTGAAACCCATCTATGATTTTTACGTGAGCTTCTGATAATAGTTGGTAAAGTTACCCTCAATGCATAGTTTATTATGATTATTATGTGTAGTTAATTCATAGTGAGGGTAATTTTCATGCCAAGAGTATGCAAACAAGAGAATTGTTTTTTTTTATCGTGTCCATGGACAAATATTTAAATAGCCTCGTGTGTCTTCAGAACTGCATCCGCTAGCTCCAATGCATCCGTACTTTAGTGTAGAGGACCTCTCGAAGTTATGAAGCCAGCGGCACCATAAATTGCTGCAAGATAACAAGATAAAGTTAAAATTTTAAAATAAGTAAACTGGATTACGTTTCAGTTTGGTATGGTTTTACACAACTAATATGCTTCCGCCATTTTGTTAAGGTGCAACGAAATTCACGACTTTCGTAAATTCACCTCTTCTGAATTCTATTAAACTAAAAAAGTTACTACTTTATGAGCTATAGTGCTGTCCTTTAAAAACAACCCACTCCAAATTGTACCCTAAAAACAACCCATTGAGATTTTTTAATTAAATAATTAAAATAATTTTATCATCTCATATACCCTGTCTTTCTATGGCCTTTAGAGTGTCAGGGATGTAAAAACTGGTCAAAGAACGGTTTATTTACTTATTTTTTAAACAAGCTGAGATAATGTAGATTTTTGGCAAAAAATGTGCTTCAGATTTACAGATTTTGTAAAAATGTACGTTATAAAGACTTTAGAGCATTTTTCGCGCGTTTTTATGTTATTCCATTACTATGAGAATAAAATATTTAAGTTTTAGCTCATTCCGCCAATTAGAGTCCTTCTAGGAAAATGTGGGTTTTTTTCAAATTCTTACTTAATTGGCTGCCAATTTGTAATGAAGCGTTGGAATTAAAAATGCTTAGCACTAAAATGTTAGGGAGGGTGAGCCGCTAGTACAGTTTTTGTTCGATTTAATTATCCTTTTTATTAAGCTTTTAATGAAGAAAATATGAAACAGTGGGTTGTTTTTAAAGGATAGCACTATATATGTTTAAAATTTAGAAACTTTGATTGTTTGCTTAAACTAAACTATCTCGTGAAAATTAATGACATGTCCAATTCCAGGAGAAATATCAATATTTCAAAATTATACTTTTTTTCCATAATTAAAAAAAAAGCTCCTTTACTGATCTAAATTTTTAATGGAATGACGCTAATTGGAACAATGGGTTCTATCTACTTCTTTTCCAGAACCTATTTAGGACCTTTCCATAATTTTACTACAATTTGTGAAGGAGAAAAACTGTAAAAATTATATTAAATTTTCAAAAATAAATTAAAATACTTCTGAAAATATGTACAATTTAAAATGTTTTATTAATTAAAATTAGTACTTATTGAATTAGTATAAATTAATTATAATTTAATTTTAAAACTAGCACAAGAAAAATTCCTTTTAATAAATATTAACTTTCACTGCTTCATTCCAAACTTATTTGGTGAAGAAGTAGGTGCACAACACGGGACTAAAGCTCTAAAGTATAAAGTGAAAACTTTTCACAAATTTAACTTGTTGTTAACTAAACTCCAACAAAACCTCCCTTCAAATCCCTTCACACGCTCATCACAACATCTCTTCCATCACCGCAAAACACAGTACAACGGCCCTTTCGCCACCCTAAGGCCCCGTTTACATGGACCATATACCCGGGTATAAGTGGCCGATATACCCAGCAATAGGGAAAAATGCAGGGTATAAATAAATCCACCTATTTACTCGGGAATTTGAATACCCGGCTTTCCCATGATGCATTTCGGTCTCACTCAAAGCAAAAAGTCGTCCATGTTAGGCTTAAGTGAGTACTTGTTGGAAAGTAAGTTGTTCTTTGTTATTTCAATTGGATATTTAAGATTGATTACTATCTTAAATGTCGAAATAACTTGAAAATAATCCATTATGAACGCAAAATTCCAAGACGAAAACAGATAACAGAATGTAAACAAACTCAAATCGCAATGAATGATGGGACCAGTGACGTCTATACCCGGGATTTGAGGACTGGTCATGTAAACGGGTTTTTAGCACGGTTTTCAATATCCCTTTCTCCTGCATTATACCCGGGTATAAGAGTGGCACATGTAAACGGGGCCTATACGTCCACCTAAAAACACCGGTGGCCAGCACGGGAATTAGCCAAGTCGTCCGTGGAGTTAAAAGCCTCCCGGCCGCGACATTGACAGGCCGTAATTGACTCAACCGCGACAAGCTCCGAATGTCACGAGATCCGTAGCTGCTTGTCGCAGGTATTTCTGCCCAGCCTGGATGCTAACATTGCTGAAATGGGGTTGTTATAGTAATGTGGTTTGAATGCAAGCTGCTTGATTGGGGTTTCGTGTATGTCGGATAGTGGAATTGATGGAAATGTGGGGAGCGTTTGTGCCAGGGATTGGGTTGTAAATGGGGTGGTGTATAGTACTCGGTTCGGGGATATGTGTAGAGTGGATAAAGAAGGATAAGAGATGGTAAATTTATCAGTTTTTCCTACTTGGATAGTGATAAAGTTCAATGCGAACGCTCACTACACATCTAATAACACTTTTTTTCCACATATAAACAACATAAATTTCCAGGGTTTGGGGGGATATAGTTAGGATTCCAAAATCTTAACTCATTGTATTATAAGCTTGCTTCTCTCAATATCTATTCGTTATAAGTTAAAATCAATAGGATCTTGAAAAGTATGTCATACACTGCAAATGCTCACAAAACAATTTTCATGCTCAAATTAAACTTTATTTTAGTTGTGTTGTTAGCTAGAACACTTTATACATTGCTGTCTTGTGATAGTATTCTGATTATGTTTGAAAAGTGTTGCTACCAGAAATCTTAAAACAGTGCTCTAAAAGTGTTGCTAAAAATTACAGACAGAAAATGTGTTCTTACAGTGCTTTGATCTCAATTTAAGAACACTATCAGATTCTAAACATATTTTACAACGCTATTTTTAGAACACGTTCTGGATAGTAACAATTTTTAAGCATATTCAGAACACTAACACAAAAAAATAAAGTATAAAGTGTTCTCTAGCTAATAACAAAAACTATTGTTAATTTGAGGGAAAAAAAAGTGGTTTGAAGCTGTTTATAATGAGTTGATTTTTGTATGTGAACGTTTGCAGTAAAGAGCAATTTAACTCTTTATTGTGTTGCGATAGTGTTCTGAATATGTTTGAAAAGTGCTGCTATTCAGAATGTATTCTAAATATATAGCGTTGTAATATATGTTAAAAATCTGAAAGTGTTCTTAAATTGAGTGCGTGTGTAGTATTTTTAGCAACACTTTTACAAGACTATTTTTAGAATTCACTTCTAGATAGCAATACTTTTCTAACATATTCAGAAAACTATCACAAGGCAATAAAAAGTGTTGTAGCTAACAACACAAACTAAAGTGTTGTTAATTTGTGAACCAAAAAGTATTTTAAAATGTGTTCTGTGCGTTTGCAGTGTAACTTGATCTAATTTCAACAGTACGACCTAGCTCTCTAGTCCTATTACTAAAGGCATACTTAGAGGGGTTCGAAAATTCCTTACATAATTCACTTTATAACTTTAAAACCATCACGTTTCTATAAACGAATTATGATTGATGGGTTTGTGTGAAGGTTAAAATTAGGAAATTTAAATGCATTTTGTTTATCTCTATGAAAATATAGAACTATTTATATTTAAGAGTTGATTAATTATTTGTAGTAATCTGTTTTCAATATACTCTAAATAACTACATATTATAACATTTTTTTAAATATGTTTTACATTATGTTTTACTACGATATTTCTTAAAATGTTCAGTTACTCATATAAGTATATCCATAAACCTCTCAAGATTTTAATAATAAATTTTTATTTCAAATTTTGTCTTTATTTTTTAATATGAAGTACGAAAATGTAACAAAAATTTGAAGCTTAGTGAAATAAGGTCGGCAGTTTACTTTTATTTATGTTTTTTATTGATGAACATTTTAGCTTAAATCAGGTTTTTGTGTAGCATACTATATATGAGCTGTAATAATATCACTTAAGCTTAAAAAGTGTTTTTATCATTTCATGGATTTCCATAAGGTATTTACCTGTTGCCTTATTAAAGCTTTTATTTCCAATATTATACAAGGTTATTTTCTTTGATGAAAGGTTGTTCCAATATTTTCTTACATTCATCAATATTTTTTTCCTACCTGAAAAAAGTTGAGAAAGTTATATCCTAAGGATAACCTCAAAGAAATACCTATTTTTATGTCGCTTACCTTTTTTATTTGTCAAAACATCTATTGAAAATTTTACACGTTTAAAACCCTTTAACACCTAAGGCGCCCCAGATTACCATTGAATTCTATAGATACTTTGGGGCGGCTAAGCATGAAAGGGTTAAACTATTAAAGATGAAAGAGGTTTATATCAAATGGGATATTTCCAAGTGAAACCTTTATGTAGTATAAGAGCTAAATGGTTTAAATATTTATTGTATCAAAAACTTTAATTAAAGTAGCATTTTTTATTTTCAATGTTGATACTTTGAAGTTTTGAAACTGAATATGATTTTCCTTTCAATACAATAGCTATTGCTACAAAGTTTAAAGAGATTTATATACAAAAATATGAATAGCCTGTTTTTACGTTGATCTTATGATAATATTCTACGTAATAAAATACATAAGATGTATTTATGTAATAAATTTTTATAAAGTATGAATATGAAATGTTATGCAAAATGGGGTTTTGATAATTGTATTGCATTTTAAGTTTTGTAACTTTTTTTTAGTTTTATAAATTTCATATTTTTAGATTTAAAATTTTTCTGGAGTATAAAATACCAAATAGGAAATTTCTGATATAACCTTTTTTGTACTCTTTTGAACTAAAGTAATAAAAACCAATGTTTCACTTTTTATACTTTTATTTTCAAACACTTTCTACAGCTCGAAATGTTACAAAATAAATAAAGTTCCGTCGGATACGGTAAATAACACCACCTATAAAGAGTGCGTTTACATCATATAAATAAGTAAGTATAATAGAAGAATCAATGTATCACATTTTACAGAGAAAGTGAACACTAATGTTTCAAAAACCATCAAGAGACAAAAACCATGGCATTCACCACCAAGTGAGAAAAATAAATAAATAAGAAAGACAGGAGGAGTTCATATACCGACTAGATAAGCATAAAATTCACAAAGGGGGGCATTATATGCTTGTAGTATACAACTCTCACGCTGTTTGTACTGTCCGCCCAATCACCTTGGCAAGAATGTGAACCAGACCCTTGTGACAAGAAAGAATATCAAGCTGGTTACATGTTGGAGAGAAGTTCAACAACTTCTTATCGGCGGAAATGGAATCCGAGGAGACCATCGAAGTCGTGGAGACCCTTCTGGAGGATGTCTGCCCTTCTGTGGTGGCCATGGTGACCATGATGATGACCGTGATGATGGCCATGATGATGTCCGTGGTGGTGACCGTGATGGTGTCCGTGATGGTGTCCGTGGTGATGTCCGTGGTGGTGTCCGTGATGGTGACCATGGTGGTGTCCGTGGTGGTGTCCGTGATGGTGACCATGATGATGACCGTGGTGGTGTCCATGGTGGTGACCGTGATGATGACCGTGGTGGTGTCCGTGATGGTGACCGTGCTTGTGGTCATGGTGGTGTCCGTGATGATGTCCATGGTGGTGACCGTGGTGGTGGGCGTGGTGATGACCGTGATGATGTCCGTGGTGGTGTCCGTGCTTGTGATCATGGTGGTGGCCGTGGTGGTGTCCGTGATGGTGACCGTGGTGGTGGGCGTGATGATGACCATGATGATGTCCGTGATGATGGCCGTGTTTGTGGTCATGGTGGTGTCCGTGGTGGTGTCCATGGTGGTGTCCGTGGTGATGGGCATGGTGATGACCGTGGTGGTGTCCGTGGTGGTGACCGTGCTTGTGGTCGTGGTGATGTCCGTGCTCATGGTGGTGGCCGTGATGATGTCCATGATGATGACCATGATGGTGAGCATGGTGGTGTCCATGGTGATGACCGTGCTTGTGGTCATGCCCGTGATGATGGTGATGACCATGGTGGTGGCCATGATGGTGTCCATGTTTGTGGGCATGATGGTGACCGTGGTGGTGACCGTGCTTGTGGTCATGACCGTGTTTATGGTGATGACCATGCTTGTGATGATGGTCATGACCGTGTTTATGGTGGTGTCCGTGTTTGTGATCATGTCCATGGGAGTGTTTGTGGTGATGATGGTGATGGTGATGATGTTCACTCTTATCCTTTATAACAATAACTTCCTTTCTGCAATTATAAAAGATAATTACTAAGCGTTTTTTTAGAGTAAAATATTTTGGCTCACTTCTTGATACATGTGTTACATTGTGTGATACATAGTTGAGTTGAGAAAAGATTCGGGTATTTGCTTGCTCTGGAGGAGCCGCTTCACCTTCCTCTTTACGTGTTGTTTTTATTTTTAATTTTATAATTAATTGTGATACATAGTATTAACATTTAGATATAATTTCTATCGATATTTTTAAAACCCAACTGATATTTAACTTTGCTCGATTTCTCCTCGTTGTAACTAACATTGTCTTGAGAATTCACAAGGAAGGTTTTTTCTTACCCATGATGGTGAGGTTCAGGTTCCGGTTCCGGTTCGGCAGAAACGTAGCAGACTGCAGCCACTACGAGCAAGAAACACAGCTTCACCGCAACTGACATCTGAAAAAGACTCTTTCACATAAGTTCTTCAACTTAAACCCCACCTTCCTCAACCTCTTCTTCCACTTCTTCATCCCTGGGCCTTCGAGAAATCCCAAACAAATTGCTCAGAAAAAGTAAGATCTTATCTCTCCTATGGATTCGGGAAACGGTTCTTAATCGTATAATTAGAACTGACCACCGAGGAAACGAAAATCACGCCTCTTGGACATTAAAAATACATTTCTTCAACACATTACCATCGAAACCCATATTAAACACGAAACTTAGACCCCTTCCCTCTCTGTTCGAGATGGCTAGCCGAGTGAAACTCGCATACTCCAATTCTGATACTCATCAGTGGAAGTACTGAGTCGCTTTCGCTTTCGTCACGTCTCAGTAATATGCACCGAAAAAGAGACGTTATACGACGGAAGTTTGGACGGTTTCTTTAAAAGCTTTAACCGTTATGTTGAAGGAGGAAAAAAGAGTATGGGAGTGTGTGTGGTTGAGCTTAACTAACAATTGCCCTGAAGCAGTAGTAGGGTATGTTGCCAGAATAAAGAAGGAGTATGTTTATTTCATTAGAACTAGTTATCCGATTCATTGGGCGGAAGTAAATGCCTTGAAAAGCTTTTCGAGATAGTGGATTTATACATTATTTATACGCTCGGTTGGGCTAGAGCATAGTTAACTAGTTAACGAGCATTTTTCGCTCAAAACTGATTAAGTATCCTGTTTATAATTAGTTTTAAGCAAATAACCAGAAGAGTATATTTACAGACAGTTTTTTTCCTGATCAATTTAATCAACTGGTTATGAAAAAATATTTAGCGTTTAACTCGTTTTGCTCATTTACTTTTTTTAAACACAGAGTTTAAGAGCAAAAAACTGTGTGATTTTTATAGGAAAAGCTTAGAACGCTTGATAAAGTTTAACGTATCATGTTTTAGCTTTAAAAGTTGATTGTTTATTTTACGCGGTTTTTTACATTAATTGCATCAATATTACTTTATAAGTGATAGTGAAAAAAAAATAAAGAGTAATTATTTAAGGAAGTGAGGTTATAAAGCAATATATGCTGATGTAAAAACATTTCCTTCTATTTAATTAGATTACTTCATTTATTTAGAATGCAAATAAAGCAAAAATTCTTAATGAGTTTTGAAAGCACGTTACAATGTTTCGTTTATTTATCACTTTAATTTAATTCATTCGTGATTCAGCTAAAATTGATACACCGTAACTGGTTTATCTAAAAACGCTGAAAATTAAATTTGGATTGCAATAATTGCTAAATTGTTTGGGAACTACTCTCTTATAACAATTATAAAAAAGATCAACTTTTAATGAAAGTTTAATTTTGAAATAAATATTTAGGTTCTTTTATCGATGGGTAGAATAAATCTGGTCTAAAGTCGTATATACTTTTTCCTCAATTTAATAATGATTTATATGGTTTCGAAATAATTAAAAATATTTATTGTTTTGGATGAAAGAAATAAAATAATTTTAACTGTTAAGGTTTTTTTTTTCATTATTTAAGAACTATATTTTGATGGTTAAATTTATTCAATTTCGTCAAGTAAATACTATTATACATGCTTTCTCTATTAATGATAGTTATTAGTCTGTAATTATCTTTTTCTATGAATCCAGCTTTCTAGATAGACGTTGCTAACTACCTAACTTCCTCACAGAAAGGTAAATGAATGTTTATACTTAACCAAATCCAAATAGCGAAATAAATCCAATGTGAGAGAACACAACACACCTTTGCAAGTGATATCAGAAGACACAAAGTTAAAAGACTGTTTTGATTTGAACCCAAAGGTTCTCTTGCTCCATCTGACATCGGTGTCCAGTATATATACCCAGGGACAGTTGACTTCCTACATGCAAGGGTACGCCGAGTGCCATGCGACAGCCACGTTTCCTTCATGTATCAGCCGTGTCACGGTCGATCACCTTTAGAAGACGCTTTATGGATCGGAAACAGGGGGTAACGCCATGGAATTAGAAAAATTAAATAATTCTGCGGACGAAAAAATGCCAACCGGTGTAACTTCCCTAACCCCTTACTTCCGTTTCGGTTTAGTAACACTTTATGAGAGCGGTATGGACAATGCTCGTTATCTTTTTCATTTGTAGTTCAGGATTAGGGATTAGTCGGATGGCATCGTGTCAAGCGGAACATGTTTGTGACATCGCTAGGAGAGAGGACGAGTGACTTTGGTGGGATGTGGGAAAATAGTAGTGTCGCGTTTGTGAACTATTCGGCGTTCAGAGCTCTGTGCGGGTGAGTACCGTTAAGGGTTAGTTGACTTAACTATTTTCTTAAGTTAGACATCTCTCTACATTCATTATAGATGGTAATACCTGTAGTTCTACCATGTATCAATTCAATATAGTTAGCTAGTTTTATGATATCCGTAATGATTGGAAGAAAAACTAAATGATTGGAATAATAATAACAGACTATAGTGTATTAGAACTTCTAGAGTTTTTGTAGCTACTATATTAAATATAATCCATATGTAAGATGGATAAATTTACTTTTTGTGGAAGAAGTTTGTTATCAATAACTCGCTTTAGTCCTTTTTCACAGTTTGTATATCCAAACCTAAACATCATTCCTCACTGAGTGTTAAAAAAAATGTTCTATACTTAAAAATAATTACTTCTTCATATACCTACATTATTTAGCCATCAATTTAAAAGTTAGTTATAAGTAGATTGTAGTTAAAGAGATACATATCTGTATGAAAAAGATACAAATACCTATTGAAAACCAAAGAAGATGTTCCAACCAATTAGTAGTCATAAAATACTAATTATTTATAATTTTAATTTTCCATGAATAATGCTCCCACTATTTTATGAATAATTATCAGCATAGAGTTTTTAAATTGTTAGCGTAAAAGTTCTGTGTTGTTCCAAAATTTGTTTACTTTTCATAGAAGGAATACTTGGTAAAATCCACATAGCAAATTTTGTTTAATTTCAGTTGTTAGTTTTAGTGTACATTTCTATAAATATCACTTATCTTTTTCAAATAACATGCAAGTTCTTTACATACTAGTAAGCAATAATGATTAAATTAGTCCTTAATATCTTCAATGTCCCCATAACAGTTATAAACCTCTTCCAAGATTTTTTTACGTAAGTTGAAAAAGCTGAAAACATCTGAAGAATTCAAGATCAGTTATCAAGTTAGGAATTTAAAAACTTTTGATTTCATTTTTGAAAAAAAACCCTATCTTATAGTATAAATACTGAGAAGATATTTTAGTTATACCAACTCATGGATAAAAATGTTTAGTTTAGTAAATACATAGCTATTATATCAAATTAATTTAAAATTCGCCATCTCCCCAAAAAATTAAAACACATACAAAAACTTGATATTTAATCTTAAATCTAATAAGTACACGTATACACGTGTTACAATCCGATGCGGTCAAGAAAAAAATCCTAAACATCAGGTTTTATAACTTTATTCTTCAGGAAAACACGAATAACATGCTTTAAGTATAGTGTTTATGTACATTAAAACTATGTTTCAGGAAAAGTGAAAGTCTTCACCCAACCGAAACCCAGTCGACACACACGATTTGAAATCCTCGGTTGGCTGATGCACGTGACCTGTCAAAGCGTACTCGTTCTCAACTCTTCTTCCATAAAAAAACGATTTGACGGTTGCAGGCAGAAACATGCTTTCATCAGACATTTCACTTTAACCGTGTCGGTGGTTTTTTGATGTCTTGAAGTTTAAATTTTAGGTGCTGCATGTTTAAATTTGAATTTTCTCGTATCTATATTTAAATGTAGAAAAATATTTTTAGTCTAAAGTTTCATAAGTTTTTTTTAGTGAAATTATTTTAAAATATTTCCATTTCAAATTCTTGCTCATACCATTTTTTTTCTAGCTACGCCCTGAAATTTTGAATGAAATATTGTACAATGTTAAATGTATTTTAAAAAATTGATTCAAGAATTGGTCGAAAGCTTATAAGAGCATTTAAAAATATTTTAGACATAGCGAACATTTACTATTTATAGTCATAGGTGATATTTAGGGAAAAAATCTTTAGATTAATTCTTAAATTAAAATCTAAGATTAAATTAATTAAATCTTGAATTAGAAATCTATTATTTATTTGATAAAGAATCTAATTTATTTCAATTACGTATCGTATTAAAACTTAAATATGTGTTAGTCTTTCAAAGTGTAAGTAGGTATTGAATAATCTCTAAATAATATTATTATAGACATATTTGGAATAAAATAATTTATAGTGCCATAGTAAGCAAGTATTTAATAGTTTATTTTATGGATAAAAACACTTTGGGAATTTTTTGTACCGCCCTTTGTTTATTTAATAATGAAGAGGCTAAGTTTAATCATCCAGTATACAATACAACAAGTAGTCAGATCATTTCCGATAGTAAAAAGCGCCTACATTCATAAACTATACAAAGCGTTCATTTAAAACTAAAAAAAAATGTTGATACTTTATACATAATCATAACAAAAAAAATCTTCGATACAAAACAGTTTTATAGTAAGAAGTTCCTTGTAATTATTAATCAATCTTATCATTAAGGAAGGTATTTTATATTAACAAAATACTAAACATTTGAAATTAATATATTTTCAATACATTCTCATAATCTATGTGAAAGGATAAAATGTTTTCTTAGACTTATCAGAAGGAAAAACACTTTAAAAGACAAATTATAATTAAAATCAATTCCCTTTGTAGTAAACCATATTTCTTAATTCATAAAAAACATGACACATGCCTCTCTACCTTTTTACTTTTTATAGTAATAAATTCATTCTAATAAACTATCTATTTGATCAGACGGAAAATATAGAGAAAAAATGAACGCATAAAAAATGCACATAAAATTTTTTTATTACAGAGTTCTTGCAAACATAAAAATATCTTCCCCGGTGATTTTAATCAAACACATTGAAAGAAACTTACCTCTCACATCCCATTTATTTGCTTATCTTTTTTGGGAGGTATTCGGTAATTACAAATAAGTCACAATTCTTTGCTAAATCAGGGTGTGTGTTCATAAAAACATATAACTGTTACTATGAAAGACTTATGAAGAACAGGAAATTAGTTATAAAAGAAGACTGAACGTACAAAAAAGGGAAGTAGTAGATTAAACACGATTCTACTCCCAAAAGAAACGTAATTAGAATAAACAGAACAAGTGCAACACAAAACCACAAACCATGATTAACTGTATTTCCTGGACTAGGTTTTTCTCTTTTTAAACTCTTGAGCTGTTAAGAAATGCAAAAGTATTACATTATCGCTTTGTAAGCACTTAAGTTTCTGGTTAGGTGCTATATTTTTTACTGGAGATGCCTTTTCATCAAAGAAAAGGAGAAAATATATCTTTAGCTACCTTATTTGAATGCTATTAAAAACAATAACTTTATTTCGAATTTAACTTCCGAATCCCAATTTTAAAATCTTATAAAAAGAAAACTGTTGTACTTTTAAAAAGTAATATTGTTCACGATATGATTCAGATATGTTTAATGATTCATGTTTTTGTTCTGTATTCCTAATTTTGAGTATCAAGTTTAAATCAATTTTATAAGTCCATAAATATGTGTTTTTTTTTAAATAATGAGAGAAAATTCAGTAAAGTTATCAAAACATTTTTTTTTTTGATATTCAGCTTTCTTATTGACGAATACGATAAATTCTTTAAATAACATCATTGATATTTATCATTAAAGTAAATATTTTTTGCTCAAAAAAATATTTTTATTTTTGATTATCTTTACAAAAATATTTATTGCTTAACTGAATATCATAGTTTTCTTAATTATTTTGTTAACTTGTTTAGGGTTTTATATCTTAGAATGAGAATACAATTGTCTTTTGTATTTTAAGGATATGTAGTATTTTTGTAATTTTTACTTTTAGTTTTAATGCCATTTATCTGTGAAAACTTTTTAGTAAATAAAATAAGGAATGTATTAGAAAAACAATTTTTAGTATATTTGATATTTATTTCCTTAAGTTATATTTGATATCAATGTTTTCTAAGCATTACTTTCCTCATTGTGATTAATTTCTATTAAGATAATTAAATTAAATAGCCAGCTTACACGAGAAATGCATTAAATTACTTTGGGCTGAACTACAGTATACGAGGTCACACCAAATTTGGCAATATACAAACAACAGCTTTCTTAAGCGCCAAGTAATTTCACCAACGCTCTGATTCGCTCGCTCGTTGACGTCATTCTACCGCTTTCAAAGGATAATAATACTCCAAGAGTGACTTACTGCGTTATTCACTACCACTTGACCAGTGGTTAACTAGCAGCTGAGAAAAGAAAATTAACTTTTCGCTGACTCTGATTGGTGGAATCTTTCTTTAACTGATGGTGGTTAACCGCTGGTCAGGTAGCAGTAATTTCTCTTGTAAGTTGAAGAAATGTTCTGAAACATTAGCTTAACTCTCTTAATTCATCAGTTTGTATGCAAATCGTACGTATTTACTTATAGTTTTATTTAGCGAAAATTAAAGATTAAGTATAATGTTTGAGACTTTTTGCCCAATATTTGTGTAAAGACGTTTCTAATCAAATGTAACATCACATTTAGGAAAAACCTTGTGTAATTCAGTAAATTCAGACACTTGGTGAAACACAAGACGATTGTATATTGCCTCATTAGGTGAAACACAAGACATACTGAATCTTAACCTTCCATCATTACACTAAACTGACTCATTTTATGACCCAATTACATCATTAACCATACTCCTATCTCCAAACTCACAGCAGTTGATTTTAATGACCTACAGCACATAACGCAATCAGAAAGAACCCATAACAACTAATAGCAAACACAAAAAATCAATCTCATTCCTCTGAGGTAACCCACCCCAAACTATACCACGGACATCGCATAAATCCTCCTCCCGACACTGGACAATCCCTTATCTGGTAAGGAGCCTTTCCGAATCTTTGCGTCCAGATCTGATAGACCCCCCAACTGAATCTTATCCCGGAAGAGCTTGGCATCAAACACCCGTTAACCCATTCCCCCAGTCAAATGGCTTCACGTAGGGATTTTTCCTGCACTGAATAAAAACGGGGCTTTGCCGCAAGGTCCCCGATAAGGGTTGGGACACACTGGACGACTAGAGTCGCTCGAAGTCGTTGAGATCCTTATTAAATGGTGGGAAGAAAGAAGGGGAATTGAGGGGAGATGCACTACACTACTCCTGTAGCGGTTGCAGCGGCGGATCCAGGGGGGCCCTTGGACCCGAAAAATCACTCATAAGTACGAAAAAACTCCCATCTTCAAAATGAGTTAAAACCCTACTTTTATAGGTCAAATTTCAAACCTTTTTCTGTGGGAGTATCCCCATACCCTCCAGCGGTACCAAAAGAGGATCTTGAGTGATACCTTTTAGAAAATCCCCAACATGTTGACATATTTTTCGAAAGGTAAAGGTGGTGGTCAGGAAAAGTGCCCCCCCCCCTTGGAGCCGCACTGGAGCGGTTGGAAGTGAAAAGGATGCAACCGTTTTCCACCGCTACAAAACTTGTATAGATGGCGCGGATCCAGCCCGGCTCCAAGTGTGCTCTTTTAAGGGTGCAGCACTCCAGCAATTGGGTGCAGCAAGGGTGCACTTCTCCAAGGGAGCACCAGCACGGCTCCACTTTTCCAGACCATCACCGTTACCTTTTGAGAAAAATGGCAAAATGTTGGGGATTTTCTAAAAAGAGCCACTCAAGATTCCCTTTTGGAACCGCTGGAGGTCCTCCCCCAGAAAATATTATTTGAAATTTGACCTATAAAAGTAGGTTTTAACTCACTTTGAGTACTTTTTTGGGCTTCAAGGGGGGTACTGTCCAGAGTGCTCCCTCTTAAATCCGCGCCTGAGTCTAGTGCATCGTTTCTTTCTCCCCATAAAGATCTTTACTATTTTGAGCGACGAAAATTGTCCAGTGTGGACAGGGCCTAAGAGTGGCCACGCGCCGCGCACACAATCCCGAACAAAAACAACAAACCCGAAATCGGTCTTCTTCCCTCCGATAGGGGGATTGGTATAATCGACTTTCCCGGTCTGTCCACCTTTTTGTGATGCTTGGGATAGTTCTCAGTGGTTTGGAGGGGTGGGTGGCTCTCCAACTTGCCTCACTGATTCTTCTGCGATTTAGGTGGGAGAAGGCAAGGCTCTGGGGACGCCATTTATGACCACCTGGGGGGGGGCGATCGATGGAAGAGGTGCTAGGGGATTAGAATCGATTCTGATTTGCTTGTATCACAAAAGAATAAATCAATCTGTGCAGTAAAGGGATGGGTTTAATATGTACATCGTAAGAAAGCAAAATTAATTCAGGGTTGTAAAATGCATACAGCTGTATAAGTAATTTGGGTAATATGCATGAATTAATTATTTTGTATCAAGACATGAAATTTTCAAAACATATTAGAGAATATAAGTTTATAATATCTGATATTTACATAATAAAACATAAAATAAAACTGCCAAATATGTAAAGAAGTTGATTGAATTAAAAAGTCTTAAATAAATTAACTGAATTTCTGATTCCTATAGGTTTCTTTTTGATAGCTTTATATCTTCACTATGGTGTCAATCTTTTTTATTGCAAACGCTTTAACAGTAAAGTTATAAAACATCTAAAATAACTTTAAAAATAAAACCTAAAACTTACCCCTCTTTAATAAACTGGTAAAATTTTGTCGAAGGAGTTCTCTGGTTGTTTTATAAACTAGTGCATGAAATTGCTGAACTTTACAAAGAGACAAGTGGTTTATAAGTGTAGGTTATTTTTTACTCATAGACATGCACTTATAAGAGACCATGTGATTTAGAACTTTCTTAACCACAGTAATACAACTTTCGGATAGGACTAATTTTATCATGATAATAATTAAAATATTTCGAACCATATGTTCAATTCAAACATGTATAAAAACTTATGAATTATGCGTTAAGTAATTTTATGAAATTAATATTCGATTAAGAATACAATGACAAAATCAAATGTCACAAATATTAAAACAAATTTAGCTAAAAATTATATCTTGCGCGCGTTGCTCGCCAAAAAAATTCAGAAAATTCTGTTTCAAATCTTTTTATTGAATCGCTTGTAGCCAAACTAACTGCTACACGAAAATTAATGAATCGAATTAACACAACTAATAAATAATTAATTCCTATTGACTATTTTCGTAAACTTGTTCAGAAGCACAAAATTTTTTAATTTAAAAAAATGTAAATTAAAAAATTTTCCGAAAACATTTCAAATGAGCAGTTTTTAGAATATGAGGGGGTGGTTTGATTGAGAAAGGGGATTTATCTGCTCTAATATTCAGCATCATTCTAACATGAATATGAATTTACATTTTTAGTCAAATAAACCATCTGTTGATTTAAATAAATATTGTATAACCTCGTTATTTCGAACTTTAATACCTCGAAAACTCGATATCAGGAGTTTATTTTTGGATCCCTTCGATTTCTAATTATTGAGGTTACACTCTAAATACAGAGTTTATAACTATTGTATTACTCGAGTGCCAAAGATAGGTCTTTTAAGATTCTCCATTACTACTTATATCTTATATCTAATGATGAATAACTAACAAATTCTTATCTAAAAAAATTCTAAAAAGAAGATTCTTAAGATTCTAAAAAAATTATTGTAAGTGATTACATTTTACTTGAATGAATTATAAAAAAAAGAAAGATATTTCACAGAAATATCACAGATACCTCGAAAACTCGATATCCCGAGTTTATTTTTGGATCCCTTAGAATTCTAGATATTGAGGTTATACTCAAATACAGAGTTTGTAACTATTGTATTACTCGAGTGCTAAAGATAGGTATTTTAAAATTCTCCATTACTACTTATATCTCATATCTAATGATGAATATATAACAAATTCTTATCAAACAAATTATTAAAAGAAGATTCTTAAGATTCTAAAAAAAATATTGTAAATGATAACATTTTACTTGAACGAATTATGAAAAAAAAGATATTACACCGAAGTATCTTCGTGGAGGGGTAAAATATCGATACATTTCAAAAACCAAACAGCAACCACTTCGTATCCCTTCTAAAATTCAACCTTCCATCGAAAACCAAAACAAGCGGAATAATAGTTATCTCCAAAAAACAAACCGTCACCGCCATCTGCCCTTTGTTAAACCGAGCATTCTCCGTGATCAACAATGGCGATTCGTCCAAAAAAGAACCCAAAGTGAATCCGACCATCAATGCGGATCGCATGGACCCCCGATGTTATCTTCACGTCGGGAACATCGGGAGCAAGGATCGTTAGAGACAGGAGCACGTGCTTGGCAAGAGTTCTTGTTTATTTACTTAATGCTCCCTCCCTGTTCCTTTATTTCCGCTCTTGTTTTGATGAACGCCGCGGCTATTACTTCCCGGCAATGAAATTTTACGACAATTAGTTCCATCATAGGAAGGCTGCTTCTGCTGCTTCTTTATCTATGGTAATATTTCGTAAGGTTTTTGTTTACGGGGAGGCCAGTAGTTCCTTCTAGACTGTTTGGTTGATGTTTCTCTCGCATCAGGAAGTGATGGTCGGTGGAAGGAAGTTTTCTTATAGTAGAGCGAAGATGGAAAAGATAGATAGATATTGACTGGTGGAGTGAGTGCTTTGGGTTCGTGTGTACCGTTGAAGGGCGGTTAATAGTTGGGGAGATTGTTTTTGAAGAGGTAATGTAAGTTGTAGAATGAATGGAAACTTGTGAATTTCCTGCGTGAGTTTTCAGAATATTGAGTACATAGCAAACTGAAGAAGAAGCTTTGGTTTTTTTTATTCACAAAATGCATATTGAAAAACTAAGAAAAATGTGGCATAAATATGAAAAAATGGAAACGCGTAAGTTGCCCAGTGGTTTGAGTCCCATATGAGCAACCTATGTATACTACTATTGGTACAATAGTTAATAGTAGTATGTAACGTTTATTTGAAATATGAAGATAATTGTGATATTTATTACATTCTGTAATAAACCAGTAAATTTTCTAGTTCAGTCAAGTTCTGAAATTGTATTATTATTTTTCTTTTTGTTTCAATATATGGTCAATTTGTTGGATTTATTTAATCTTCTGTTGAATCTTTTTCAGTATCGATTTATAATGGCTTTAGATTAGTTTTAACGATCATAATTAATCCCGTGAAATCAAAAGTAATTCACAATAAAACTTTTTCCCACTGCTGTTAAAAAAAAGCCTTTGAGTTCTGGTTAATTTCAGACCAAATGTTTATTTTTATCATAAATTTAACTAATTTTACAGAATTTCACTCATTGTTTTAAACACTCTTAAAATTTATTAGATCAAAAATTTAAAGCACTTTTTTTAAAATGCCCTAAAAGGGATGTTAAAAACCCTAAATTTCCTTGTCAGGGAACCATGAATCCAAGAAAAGTGCTCCTAATGACAACTTAACTTCTCTTTTATCGCACCTGCTAAGTTGGCAGTGACATGGAACACTTGAAAGAAAATGAATTTGAAGATAATATGAAAAACACGATAGAAAACTTAATTATTTTAAATCTTATATTTGACTGGTGAGTTTTGAATTTCTAACGAAAATAAAGTTAATTCAAAAAGTTGTTCTATACATAATTTTAATATCTTTTAAACATTCCTCTGCGTAAATTTGCTTCAAAGTGTAGCTTTTTTTGTCGTGATAAACGACAATCCTTTATATCAGGGGTTCCCAACCGGTAGAAGTCCACGGAACACTAAAAGCCTAAAATTGTAATCTTCACGGACCACCCCGTTATACTTACTTCTTACTACGAGCATCCGAGGCTGTTTGCCTCGATAGCTCGGTGTCCCTGATAGGCCCTAGCGGTCAATGGCCACCAACGACTATCCCTAAGGATGTCCCTCATAGACATCTGAAATATTTAAACCTTGTTTCATTACAAATTAGTTCAATGAGTTTTAATCTTTTGTGTGTATGGGATTTATTTCCTTGATTACACACAAAAATATATGCAACAAATTAATTTTTAATCCAAAATTAAATTTAACAATGCACAATTTCCAACCTTAAAATATAATTACTTAATCAGGTACAATTTAAATATTTAACAGTAGTTTTTCCCCACTGAATTATTGTTACGAGAGAATACAAAGTATAACTTTTTGACACAAGACACCAACGGTTTGAGATAAATTTTATGAGAAGTTTCTTTTTATATTTTATAGGTTTTTAGCCTATAAAATAGAAGAACGATGAATAGAATTTTACACTATAAATTCCAATAAGAAATGGAATCCTACATGCATTGTTGGTTTTATTTTGGATAATTCTACACATTTCAGAAATATTTGAATTTAATTTATTTAAATTGTCCCAACATAAAATTGCCAACACTTTCGCTTTGTATCACTATGTCAAGTGTGCAATAAAATTTAATAAACTGAACTAAAAAGGGCCTATTAATTTCACAGCCGAAAAGATTTTACGAGAAAATTTGAATTTCCATCGTACAAATCAAGGCAACGAACCAACCCTTCTTTTCAAAAAAAATCCACATAAAAAAACCCTTCACACAATCTAAACCTCACACTAATATCGTCATAAAAACACGAATTCACAACAACAACTACCATCGTCCCATCCCTCACAATTTGCGAGAAATGCCAAGGTCCGAGGCCCCGCCCCAAAAAAAAAAAAAAAAACCCCTGAGCGGATCTTCACTTTACGGTCCGAACATCTTCACCTATAGGCTCTGCCCAAACTGGAAGACTTTTGAGGCCCGAAATGGTAAAGATCCTCATAAAACGGTGGGAAGAAAGATGGGATCTTGAGGGGCGATGCACCAGACTACTCCAGTAGCATCAGTTGGAAGTGGAAAGGATGACCCCCGTTTTCCTCTGGTACAGGGGCATTCTAGTAAATCGCCCCTCAAATCTAGGCTTACCACACGTCCTGGTTTACCCAGGACAGTCCTGGGTTTCGGAGGCTGTCCTGGGTTTTCGTAATTTTTAGACTGGACAAAATTTTTTGTGAAATTTTCGTTAAAAATTTTCGAACTGCATTTTTTTACCTACTTCTACGGCTTCACTTTACTCATATTTAGACTGCTGAAAGGGGCAGACTATCTATTTGTACCGTCAAACACCTTTTAAATGTAATAATGAACGCTGAACTAAATTGTTGTGAATTTTATAATTTCATTAAATCTAACAAAGAATTTTTGAAAAAAGTGATGTCAAGTGAAAAATACAAAGTATGTTATTTCAGTTTAAATGTTTAATTTGTATTAATAGTTTGGGTGTTTATTTAGTTTTTAATCTTTGATGGACCGATAGGTCGACAAAGTGTCCTGGGTTGAGCTCAAGAAAATATGGTAAGCCTACTCGAATCCCCTTCTTACTTCCCACCGTTTGATGAAGATCTTAACAGTTTCGGGCCAGGAAAGTCTTCCAGTTTGGCCATGGCCATAGATGTGTATCGATATAAAAAATAGCCCGTTAGGACGTGTAATTGCCGTTGTTACGAGGACATTGTGAGCGGTTTTTATGTCACGGCGGACTCTCGCATCGGAAGGGAATTTACTACCGCGACTTCGTGTTGATACGGACGTAGGGGCTGATTGCGACGCGTTATGAGTCATAAAATTTAATTGCGTTCCGGCATCGTAAAATAAAGTGTAATAAAATAAGATTGCGACAAAAAATTTCGGACTGTGGCGACGCGATTTTTATGCGGTTCGCGCCCCCCTCCTCGCGTTGTCTTCTTGGACTGTTCGACAACGCGGTGATTTATTTCGCGTCGAAATTGATGCGGGGTAAGGGGGTGGAGGACCTTCTCACGTCGTTTTATTAATTGGGGGAGTTTTGGAATAGTTTGGGTGTTTTTGAATGGTCGTAGTTGCGCCTAAATCTAACAGGTTTGACGTTTATGGGTTGTAATGGAATTACATCATCAGAAAAAGAAGACTGGTTTTTATTTAAGAAATAGTATGACAATTTTTGCCAACAGCAAATTTAGTAGTGGCATTATGATGAAATGCTCTTATCTTTAATATTGTTTGATTCTGTAGATATCTATTTATATAAAATAGTCCTCCTTAACTCCTCTGAAAATGAGAATTATTTACTTATTAGAGTATTTTTTTAGAGTGAGCTCAAAGGTATATTCAATTACCTACATTTCATTAAATTTGATTATTTTTCACAACTGTTAAAATTGAAATTAAAAAATTATAATGTGCCTTAAGTAGTTATGTAATGAGTTTTCTTCATTCACTCATTTTAAGCAATACCTTTTAAGCTATTTATTTATTTACACAATATAAAAGTACAGCACATGGACTCAAATAAAATATAAATATCACCTGGGATCAGTTGATCCATATAGGTGAACAAATAAATATGTAAGTTAACACAATAAATACAAAATAAAATACATAAACAATAAAGTACACAATATAATGAACAAGGACATATAGCAATAAATAAAAAATCTAATAATATCTCTATTTCATTAATTAAAAAAAGGAAATTTCTCAATTCCAATTTTAATATATGTTTTGAAGGGCTATTTTGAATATCTATAGGTAAAATATAGTAAATAGTATATGCTATAGGATAGGCTATCAAAAATAAAAAGAGACAAAATCAACATGACACTCAATTAATTTCAATTATCTTGCTAAAAATTATACGTTTCAGACAAAATGTGTGAAATATTAGTTTTAAATAACTAATTTTGTTAGTTTTTTTAAGCTAGTTTCTTGCTAAAACACTTTTACCTGTCTTTTGAAAGGTATTTTATTTGGAAAGTATTTTAAAATACATTTTTAAAACGTGAACGAATTTGTTTTATCATAAAATATGGTGTCAATTGGTCGTTGTGATTGGATGGATAATATGTTTTTTGACAATACATATGCTTTGTAACTGCAACATTATCCGCAATCTAAAGAAATGGATGTATTTTAAAATTGAGATTTTTTAAAACAAATCCAACAGTTTAATGCAAATTCTCGAAAGAATCCAGACATTTTGATACTAGAAATGTGTTATTCGGTTCAGTAATTCTGGAAACCTTTCATCAAAACATTTTTTTAGAATAGAGAGATTCTTCGAAATCACATTCTGAATTTCAGTAAATACTTTTGAATACTTGAAAACATTCTAATTTTTCCAAGAAAACCGAATAAAAACATCTTTACAAAAGTATGAATTTTTGTATTTTATTTTTGCATCTACTTAGTCCACAGGAAATCGTGGTGCCATTTTTTTTCTTTTGGTTCCACTATCAGTTTTTCAAAAGAATTTCATTAAATAGTAAATTTTTCTCAGAATATGTGAGAAGATTTTAATATAAAAGGAGGATGCGAGTCAATGCACTTTATCTGAATCTCTGAATCTTCATTTTTATAAAATATGAAAATACCCACATATTGTAACTTTTTGAGAAATCCATTAACGTATTAAACGAGGGTAATAACGCTGATTTATAAAGAACAAAAGATAAAGTAAAATATTTTTCTATATTTGTAATTGATTTATCGTATTCGTGGCTAGGGTCTAATACATCCCAGTCGGGAAATATGTGATTTTTTTATCCCAAGAAATTTCAAAGACTGGAAAAAAGTGTTATATAGAAATTTACAAATCTTACACTATTTAACAATAGAATTTCACACATTTTGTCTAAATTTTATAATTTTTAGTACGATAATGGAGATTTTTTGTAAACATTGAGTGTCATGTAGGTTTGTCTGCTATTATTGTAAATGGCTTAAAAGATTTCATTAAACAAGTCTGGTTTGAAACAAAAATAGTATGAATGATGAAACATTAGATGTACTGACGAGTTATTAGGTACAATATTAAAGTTAAAATATTAATCAATGTACGTTTTATTCAGAATGTTGATGTTGATTTATAATAGATATTAGTACACTTTTCTGGATATTTTTTAAGGAAAATATTTTGATTAAATTAGTGATAAGCTTGATTTAATAAATAAATAAATAAAATAAAGAGATTTATTAATTGTGACGTATTTTTGGAAAGTTGTTGACATTTCTCTTGCTAAGGTTTCACTGACTTAGTTTACAGTTTTTCTTTTACTCAAAATTACCATTAATATTCCATCAGTCTAATTGCATTTTCACTGACAATTAATTTAGCTCAAGGCCAGATTTTTAACAAAGTAGGAGTTTATGTAGATCAAAATTCTCCCATATTTGAACACGGCTAACTAGCTATGACTCGTTTTGGTAATATGTCATAGTTTCTCTGCTTAGAAATGAAAATAGTCAAGGCTAAAGATTTTGTGAGGATTGCTGAGTGATCCAAAAGGTCCCGCCTAAGCAGTTTGTGGTTAGTGATAGCGAGCAGGGGGCGGTAGCTCCCTAGTAATAATAATTTTAGAAAATTTAACACCAGCTAAAAACAGCTTACATAGATGGAAAAATCACCAAAAAAGAAATAAAATGCATCGAAGACTGTTTACTTCCACATTAAAAACAATCTCAAATCCTTGACACAACAACGATGTTGATGTCACTCGACTCACCACCACAAAAAAAAAAAAAAAACTCAATTCTCCTCTCAAGAAAAGAGAAGAAAGAAGAGGACCCGAACACACGCAAGAATCTTCCCCCCTTGTTTTATTTGCCCAAAATCTTACTCCCGTAAAATAGAGAAACCCGCTCTCTCCCTCTTAAACACAGCATCGTCAGAGAGTTCCCTAAGCCCACTCTGATGAAAATTCGGGAGTCCCAGGGAAAGAAGGAGAAGTCGGCACACAAGTTGTGGAAACAGATATTGGTCTTTCGGATCCCGATCTTCCGCACAAAACCTCCGACAATGGTTTTCCCGCCCACCCCCCACCCAGGGAATAATCCTCTCCCTACAGTGCATCAAGATTGAGCACTCCTCATAGACAGGTAGCAGCACTCCTCCCAACTTTTTCCCTCCTTCTTTCCCTCTCTCCAGAGGCTCTCTAGGGAGAGTAACTAGGAATGAAGCATCAAAGTCTCGCAGAGAAAGAGAGAAAATGGTTGACAACAAAAGAAGCGTAATGCCTTCTCCTATTTTTTTTTCTCCCCCTCTCTGAGGGAGATTTCAACGCGATTGGGGAATGGAGGTTTTTTCTTCCTGGGCAGTTTCGGTTTTTTTTTTTTTTTTAAATTATACGGGTTGGAATATGCCCTGGTAGAGAGTCCGCTCTGACGAATATTGGTGTTTTAATTTGGTTGGGTGGAGCCGAGGTGTTTGGTTCGCTTGTTGGGATATTCGTTTTGTATTGGGAGATTTCTCGTGTTTTGCATTTTATTGTTGGGAAGTGAGTGAGATCTCGAGATTGGAAAGGGATAGAGGAGCTTGAAATTTACTCTGATTCTGAGAACTAGGGTTAAAGAGATAAACCCATCGAAACTTTAATAGTGTTTGGTGGGGTGAATGGGTAGTTTTTACCAAAAGTTAAAAGAGCACAAATTGTGACAAATAATTATTTTTTCAATGTAATACATGATATGGAACATTGTCTGAAACATGTTTATTTCATTCTTTTAAATCGAGGTAGAATGAGCGGTTTTTTTTAAAGAATTCTTGCAAGTAATTTGTAAGTTTTAAGAATTTATGATAAATTTACAGCTGTTAAGCGAATTGATTAATTTTTTACTGTATGCTTTTAATTTAGTTCAGTCGAATGCTCTATGCAGCCATATTCTATTTTGGGTAAACAGAAAGACAAATGAAAAGTAATTATTGTACCTACTTTGAGAAAATAACAAGTTCACCTATTTAACAGTAATGAAAAGCAATATTTTTCAGCTTAAATAGCTAATAAAAATAAAAATAAAATAAAAATGAATTTATAACATCACCTTTTTCAGTCTTCCTTTTTTATTAGGACTTTTGGTTAAAACCCAAAAGCTCACTTTGTTTCTATCGCTAAGCTAATAATTGTATTTTCTGTAAAACATCATGGTACTTTTCAAAACATTAGGCACTAAATAGTTAAATCCTTGCGTTGAACTAAACTTCCATTCATTGACCTTATTCATAAAAAAAAATATCTGAAACCTCAGAAACCAATACACGTGGTTATGAAAAATACCAGTCACTTAATTATCTTACTTAAGCGAAACTGCAACTCACTATAAAGAAACTAGTCTTTTGCTCTTTGACCTTATTTGTAGAAGATTAGCCTTTTCTTCAAAAAAAAAAAAGGCTGACTTTCTTCCTCTCTGGAGAAGGAAGTTAAGTCCAAAGATGAAAGGAGAAAAGCGTCTTTAAAATTGTGAGTTACGGTTTTTAGTGACAAAGGTTATAAAGAGCAGAAAAATATTGGGGTACAAAACGACACTTAGGTTGTTAACAGTTGGTTCGATGTAATGGATTGGACAAGCACTGCAAATTGAAATACGACTTGCTCAAAAGAAATGAAAACACAGCTTTTGAGAATGAGGATGTAGGGAAAAGTGGTGTAAGTCATGTTTTCCTATTTATGCAATACAGTTGTAAGTACAAAACATTTCTGTTGAAACATAACTAACTGATTGAATAAATTATTATTTAAGTTAAGATTCCATGTTCGTAGAAGTTTGTTTGTAGATAACCTGGAATAAACTATTTAATTTCTTTTTTTTTAAATGAAAGAGAGAACATTTTCTTTTGTGATTTATCATTGAATAAATTATTAGGAAAACATTTAAAACTATTCGAAAGGGATAAAATAAAATTTATGAAATCAAATATGGGAGCTAAATCTTCATTTTATAACAAGTAAAATAAATAAGTTTTCAAAGAACTGTTAAATTTAAGTTATTTTAATAATAACAAAAATGTTTGTGCTTATCTTAAATTCATATATCCTATAAATCTTATATTCGAGAAAATGTAAATATTTATAACATGATTTCTTGCTCCATATACGATTTAAAATTCATAGCTAAAACTTTTTGAAAACAATCTTTTATAAAGTGTGTTTTTAAACATTTTTGATTTTATACCTCGAAGAAATTTAGGTTATTGGTGATTTAAATTTAATAAAAGTAAAGCCTCATAATACGTTTGAAATCAAAGTAATAAAAACCAGGTATAACTTTTTTAAAAATCAAAGAATTATTTGACAAACACCGTTATGCTTCCTAACAAGAAAGTGGATGGCGGCTTCTACTATAAAAAGAAGAAAGCCCAAAATAATCAAAACAAAATCAGAAATCTCCGATATCTGTTCATTTTTTCTGCGTTCTTTCTTTGGCACTACTGAGTTTTATTTATGTAATCGGAAATGACCAATGTTTTATTTCTCGGGAGTTTTATGGGTTGTTGGGTTGATTCTGTGTACTACATGTTTCGCCAGCTGCATTCTCGCATTGATCGCTGACATTTGAAACAGAGTAAGCCGATGCATTTCTCTTATTAGATTTAATGTTCCCCAGATTGAGTTGAGTTGTTTTTTTTTCTTTCTTTCTGGCAGTGAATACATAGGAAGACATTTTTAACCCCAGTTTTTCTTACGTTTTTACTTTTTTTATATGATGATGATAATAGTACTAAATGAATGTACAAACCGTATATTTCTGAAAACAACTTTTTCTTTCCGGCAGTGAATACATAGAAAGACATTTTTTAACTCCAGTTTTTCTTACGTTTTTACTTTTTTTAGATGATGATGATAATAGTACTAAATGAATGTACAAACCGTATATTTCTGAAAATAATTTTATCTTTATAGATAGAGGATTAGAGTAGGTAAAAATTTATTCCTTAAAATTTATAGTTAGTTCAAAACCTGTAAAAAATCCTGAATTGTAAGTTATCTGATCCATTATAGTAGGATGTTTTGAAAAATTCCGCTTTAGTAACAGTTTTTGTTTTAGTATTTTACCGGGAGGAGTATGTTTAAATTTTATTTATGTTAATAATATACTAAATTCTCTCTCTGAAAATTCTTGGGAATGGGTTCTTAAACGCATTATATTAAGTTATTTGTTTGACTGAACAAGATTTTCCAACTTTAAAGTCAATGCGAGGTGGACCTAAATATATGCCTACTACTTTTGCGATATTGGTAGATAAGAATAGGTCCTTTAATTCCAAAACTTCAGGGCTTTTATACGGAAATAAAAGGTAATATAGTATAATTTCCATTCCAATTTTTTTATCATAAAATTTCCAATAATATAAAGAAAATATAGTGAGTAACTTCTTATAAGAAGGTTTATTAAAGTAAACCACTGTAAAGTAACACGTAGGTTTGCGCCAAAATATTTATCCTTTGAAAACGCATTAAAATTAACATAAAATTGAACAGTTAGTTAAAAAATTGCCATTTTCGAAGCTCCAACTTAAACCTGACAATTTTTCGTAGAATGATTTAGAGCTTATTTATCCCGATGTCTTCCAATGTAAATAATTAATTATTTTATGAAGCAATCCTTTAAATTAACCAAATATTTAATCCTTTAATTTAATACTTAACTACCGTAATTTGGAGTCCTGCCAAGAAATATTTTGGATGGAACTAGGTATGAACAAATGTAATTGAATAAGCGTCCATTATACCAGGAGTCATATTAAAAGTAATTTCCACATTTCTCCATGCCAAAAATGCTTTTAATTTGAAATTAGTGCCTCCTAGACCTTCCAGGTTGATATTGTTTGCATTATTATAATATACCTCCACAATTATTCATTCGATAAGTTTTTGATTACTAAAGTTTATCATATTACCACTCTATTTAATAAGGTAATGACGAAATTGCGTGAGGTCTTTGAACTTCCATGCACGAGCGAGCTGCTCAAATGATTGAAGAAAGAAAGTGCTCGATGAAATTTCTTCTTCTTGAGAATATTTTAAGGTCTTGGAATTAATGTCGTCGAAATTTACTTTATCGTCTCTTGAATAATATATTCTTCCGGAAATTTTAGAAGAGGGGAGTGTTCTTTTTCGGTGTTTTAGTTGTATGTAGTAATATCGTTTTCTAGGAAACGATTTCTTTATGTTTATAGTTTAGGATTCTTTCTACTAGGATAATGTTTGAAGAAACGTCTTAAAAGATATTTTAATGCACGGGATTTAAAGCAGAGAATAATTAAATAATGTGTTTGATTGAGTTATGAAATAAAAATTTTATTTTTTAAAGATGGTGGTAGATAAAAATGACGTTTAATGTCATTTTGAAAATAACTTATATTTAGATAAATGTGTAAATGTTAGGCAGTTAAATAAATAATTATGTTTTACTATGAAGTAAATAAAATAACAAATGGGAACAATATTTCTTAAAATGCATTTTTAATTAAAATATATAGTTTTCCCCAGTGCTTTTCAATGCAATATATTGAAAATAGCTTTCCTAAATTTTATTGAAGATCATAAAAAGTATTATTAGTAATAAAAAAAATGTTTGCTAATAAAATATTTCTACTGCATATTCTCTTTTTTCTCTATTTCTTAAAGTTAAAACAATCTTACCACTTTAATGTAATAATTTGTGGATTATAAAGAAGTGAAAAACTACCTAGCGAATTTTTATTAAGGAAAGTACATAATTCTTTTCCATTTCAAAATGAAATAACTCAAATTTTAAAGAATATAAAATTTAAATATGAGAGACGTTTTATTAATAATGGGCATGGAATGCATAGTGGTTTAATCACAAAAAAATAATAAATAAAAAAAGATGGAATAGAGTGTTTTCAGGTGACGTCACAACCGGTTATTTTCCTTTAACTGTGTATCTTCTGTAGGGCTTTTAATTGTTGCTAAGGCTGTTGTTTATCTGTTGCTAAGGCGGTTTTTAGGTATGGGATCACGTGATTGCAAATGCTCCAATAGAAGAATTCCACGGCTAGTCATTTTCTGTAACTGTCAACCTCTGTAGGGCAAAAAACTGTAACATTTCTATTGCTAAGGCCGTTGTTAGGTCCGAGTCATGTGATTGAATATGCTCTATTGGAGTTGAAAACATTTTAGCTAAAAAGTACGTACAACTTTAATTTTAGACATTTCAAATTTAAATTATACCTATATAGTATATGTTTTCAAAAGTCACAACACATACAAATAATGAACTTCCACCCCCACTACTTTCAAAGTATTTCCAAGATTACCGATTCCCATAAAAATCTCTACCTAGCAACTCCACACCTGCACTTTCCCCTCGGAAAAGAAAGTCACTCCCAATCAAAGTGAAAGTGGATTAGCGGCTCTCAGACACAGTTTGAACGCTTCGATGACCCGTGGACAAGGCGGTAGATGTCTCCGTGCAATTATTCAAGTGTGAAGTGGTCCGTTTTCTTGGTTTTTGTCAGAGAAACCTGCAATTTCTTTCGCATGCCCGGAAGTCCCGTTATAATGAATAGTGGCGGGCGTTTTTTTTTTTTTTTTACGGCTCGTGTTAGAGTCTAATGCGGTTGTAATGAAATTATCTCTCGCTGTGCTTTATTTCGTTCTGGGCAGTCGTTTCCGTGGTTTGAGGGGTGTTAGATTGTATCGAATGAATGCTAAAGCGGTGGGATAGATTGATTGAGTGTTTGATATTGTTGTTTTTAAGTGTGTTAATGATTATTTGAGGATTTTTTTTTTGTTGTTGTTGTTGGGTTATTAAGGAATGAGGAGCTTTTTTTAATGATTTGTTTAATGTTACAGTTGATTGTTTTTCATCGGATTTTTTTATATTTTTCAATTACAACTTGATTAACTTACATTTAATTATTTTTTAATGATTAATTTAATGTTACAGTCGGTTATTCTTCCTTTGGAATTTTTATATATTTTTCAATTACAACTTGATAAACTTACATTTAATTGGTCTGAGATAAAGTATTTCATTATTAAATGTATGACTCTTGTGTAAAAAAAAATTATAAAATGTAGCTATAAAATAAATTTCAAAAATGCTTTGCAGTTTTATGATTTGAAAGTTTTTCAGGAAAACAATATTATATTTTTTAATTAAAAGACTGTGATACTTGCAAAATTGTAACTAATAGTTCAGTAGAAAATAATTGACAACATTGATTTTTCTTACTTTTAGAAAGAGAAAAAATACTCATCAAAAGTAAAACAACGTAGTAATACTTTTAGTTGTGTGGAATTGAAGATGAAAAGGTCCTTGTTTAGTAAGTATCAGTTTTTTTTATCTAAAGAAGCCAAATTAATATCAAATTAAGTAGTATTGGTCATTAGAATAAGTTAAATTTATTTCAGGGTATTTTCTTATAAAAGTATTTGTACTTTTTTAATTTTAGAGTCTTTAGGGCAATTTACATATTATGTAAGCATGTGTTTAGTGATTTTTAACTCACATAGCTCTTGTCAGCAAAAATAAGCTAATTGTCAACATTCCTTTTATAATTACGTAAACTACTTCCCCCACCTTTTATATTTTGGGCATAACTTTCAATAATGGTCTAATATTAAAAATAAAGTAACTGCATTTCAATAAAAGAAACCCAACTTGGCTTGAAACAAAAATATGTAAGCTTACTTGAATGATTAATTATTTAATTAATTAATTATTAAAAATAGTATTTTTGTAATTTCCTGGATATTATTAGAGAATTTAAAAAAGTTTATAATAAAACTGATTAAATATCTTTTCCTAGAAAGATTTAACATCGTCCAAAGCCTTTATAAAAGCTAAAATTAGAATAACGTTATTTCATTCACTTATGCGGACATTGTTAGAAAAAGTATGACAGACGCAATCCGATAATAATCAGATAAAATCTTCACAAAGTATAATACCACATCAATTTTATTCACAGACGTTTTACCAGGAAAAAAATGGCACAGCTTATTGAAATTAAACTCCAGGAAACTTTTCGCACCACATCTCTCGTTTTACACCTTCCAAACACATTCCATTACACCTAAAAGAAATAAATAAAAACAGCATTTAAACATCATCTTAGACCCACGCCAAAGTGATTTAGTAATGACGCCACCTTCTAATATGACACAGTAATCGCTCATCTGTTAAGTCCCTCGCAGTTTAATACAAGCATTGTGCAGCCGTCAAAAGCGACAAGAAGAATTAAGGGATAATAACCCGGTCGACTTCTTGGACAGACACTTGGATGCCCCATCCGAAAACCAAACAAAGCTCAGCCCAAAAAGCTCTAATGGCCATCGGCTCTCCGAAGACTGTAATTTTTAAGATAATTGAATAGATTAACAGCAGCGTTCACTGGTGAAGATTGAACAAAACGGCCTAAGTAAAACCTCCCAGGAGTTGACAAGCTAAAATGAATCTATTATTTTACCGCTTGTCTCCGCGAACTCGCTTTTTGTTAATTATATCGGAGGGATTATGGAGGCATAAGCGCACGGCTAATAGCATTTATTTGCCCATAAATTAAATCCTGTCATCCCGCGACTGTGAAACAAAAGATGACAGGCTTCGTGGAAATTAAGATCTACTGCTGGGGGGCCTGCACAGGCATAATGAGATCGGGGAGGGGTGTATTTTCGTTATTGCCGGGTTTCGTTACGACCCCTCCGTAATTAGGTTTGCTCTGCTCTGTGTAATTCTTTCTTGATTGAACTTAATTTTTGGAAAATTAACCCGCGTTTTGTGTCGTTTTTCAAAAGATATGCGACTGCGGCCGCTGCGTAATTACGATTTGTGATACGTATATAAGATGGCAGAATTTAAATGAGATGTTGGTATGATTAATAAAATTTAGGAAGAGATCAATGGTAATTGTAGGACATGTTCATTTTTGTAAGTATTGTGGAATGATGGGAACAAAAAAAAAGTAAGAGGTTGAAGGAGATGAGTACATTAATTTAAACTAATACTAGACTGTAACGTTTCTTGACCATATGGCGTCACTAAGCGGAAGGAAAAACTGAATAAACAAAAAGCCCGTTGGGTTGCTTGGAGGAGTTTCGGTACGCAAATCATGATAAAAAGAAGTTACGTATCATGGGTTTAACAAACTAATCATATTTCTAAATTGAAGTTCTTTGTTTGCTCTCAGCTTTTTCTCCAAGGTCAAGTAACGCCGCAGTCTAGTATAAATGTATAATGTATATTGTTAATCTAAATATTCACATATAATATTGTGTATAATTTAAAACTTCGCTTTAATAATTAAAAATACATTGAACTATTTCAAAGTAATTAATATAAAACTAGTTTTCCTTTGGTTTTCAGTTTTATATTAATTAATTTTTCCGATTTGTGTTTGTGTTTAATTTGTCTTTTGACATTTTGTCGTTGAGACGTTCTGTCCATATTACAGTTTTTCAATAGTTTAGTTTATGTAGTTATTGTAAAATATGTGTAATTTATTCTCGATTAAAAATTTAAACTAAAAAGATAAACAATCAAGCCCCAGTTAATGAGTATTAAAAGTACTATTTAGGTTTTGTATATATTTTTATGATGCTCCTATATCCGATTCTTTTTTCTATAAGTTAAGATGACTTTTTCATCTTGTATTTATTTTTTTTTCAGATTTGTATCAAATATATTTTATAATAAATTACTTAAAATTCAATTATTTTTTATGTGTGTATTAACATAAAGTGTACGAAAATATCATAGAAAAATTCAAACACATGTATTTAATCAAGTATTCCCATACTTATACACAGTACCTTTCTTACCATCGTAATGCATTCTCCGATATTAGAAAATTTCTAATAGCGTAAGTTCTCATAAGAAAGATTAGAAATGTATTCATAGAAAGATCCTGTTTAATTAAGATGTATGCAAACGTAAGCACAATTTAAAAAAGCTCCATTCAGCATCCCTTAATCCTTTGTAACCCAAGAAACCACAATAATTATCCGAATCCATTTTCAACGTCGAGTAAAAAAGCAGCCATAATAATTAACTCAAACCACCATCCCACTGATTGGGAATAACCATCAGCCATCCCGAATAATTTATATCCTCCAGAACACAATATGTACTACCGAATTAAAGAATTACAGATCCCCCATACACCCTCACAAGAGAACGCCGAATAGAAGGCAGCAATCATTACACCGGCCATAAAGCCCACGCAATTTAATTGAAGGATACAGACTCTAATGGTCTGTACTCATTGTTGTGTTTCTATGAGAATGGGACTTAATGCTATGACATAATGTCTCTGGGGGAATAAATCGAAGCCATAAAGTGCGCTGTCGTATTATGTTTTGCCTCTTTCTCCCGGGGACTAAATAAATACAGCGATATCCGTCCTTTTGTTACCCTCGGTGGTTTCTGTGGCGACGGGTCTTCAAACAAAAGATCTTAAAGCAGCAGAAGTCTCGAGGATTAAGCAAGATTGACCTTGGGGACGAAGAGAAGATTATTAACTGACTGAGTTAAGTTGACAGAGTTGATGATTCGGAGGGCTTCTGACTGAGAAGAAGAAAGCGAAGAAGCTGTTAATTCACACACAAAACACAAAACAGTGGACTGTATATTCGTTTATTTTTTCATTGGTAACACGGCAGGCGGCACATCCGCGCTGAAGAGAGGTTCCTTCGCAACTCACAAACAACTCTCCCTCTCTCCCTGGAATGCAACCCCTCGGCACCCCGAGTGGTATTAAATTACACCCACGGCCACGTATTTCGACACTGGTAAAAAGTGAACCCTCTTCGAGCGCGAACACACTCCCCACCTTGAAACCTCAAGGTTTCAAGTACAAATCACTTAAATTACACTTAAATCAATATACACCAAATTCACAATCTCAAAATAGTTCTAACAGACATTTACACCACAAAATACCTAAACACAACACCAAAATGATCATGTTATTATTTATCAAATTAAATTAAGTATTAACCAATATATTCGTAAACATAAAAATTTTTTTTTACTTAGCTTGATTGTCTATGATTGGCAAAATACAAATATTAGAAATACTTCTCTTATAAATGCCCTTAGAAGTCTTAACTTCCACAACTCTTATTTTTCCATCCTTACCTGGTATAACATTTTCAATTTTACCAATTATCCATGTACATGGTGGAAGCTTTTCTTCCTTTAATAACACAACCATACCAGGTCTTACTTCACCCTTAACAACCTGCCATTTTGTTCTCTGTTGCAAATTATTTAAATAGTCTCTAGACCAATTTTTCCAAATAATTTGAATAAATTTAGTTAATAACTGCCATTTTGACAATCTATTGTTATCAATCAAAGAGATGTCAACCTCTGGCAGTGTATTAAAAGGTCTTCCAATTAAAAAATGACCAGGAGTTAAAACATTACAATCATTAGGATCAGATGAAAGTGGTGATAGTGGTCGGCTATTTAAGATAGCTTCGATTTGATTGCTGACTGTCAGAAACTCTTCAAAAGTCAGCTTATGATCCCCTACCGTACGTTTAAAATGGTGTTTAAAAGACTTAACACCAGCCTCCCACAATCCCCCAAAATTAGGAGATCGGGGAGGAATGAAATTCCAAGAAACACCTTCAGAAGATAAATAATCAATGACAGATTCCTTTTGAAATAATTTATAGATCCTTTTAATTTCCGAGGCAGCTCCACGGAAATTTGTAGCATTGTCCGAAAATAATTGTGTGGGTAAGCCCCTTCTGCTGAAAAATCTTTTTAAACAGGCAATCATTGCATCAGCAGTTAATTCACATAATATTTCAAAATGCACTGCTTTTGTCACAAAACAAACCAAGACACACACATAAATTTTATTAAACACGCCCTTTCTCTGATTTTTATATTTAATAAAGAATGGCCCACAACAATCTAATCCGGTTTTGCAAAAGGGAGGGCTGATTATCACTCTATCCTTAGGAAGTGGGGCCATTAATTGATTAAATTCCTTTGGATTAGCTTTAAAACATTCAACACATTTCTTAACAATATTTCTAGCTACACTTCTCCCATTTAAAACCCAATACCTTTGACGAACTATATGCAATAAAGTCTGTGGTCCAACATGATAATTAGTTAAATGGTAATGTTCGAATATCATTTTTGTAACCTTATGACTCTTGGGGAGTAACAAGGGATGTTTTGCATCAAAGGACAAATTTGAATTATTTAACCGACCACCAACTCTTATTACATCTTGTTCGTCTAAAAACAAAGCTAAACTTTTTAGGTTTGAATCCTGAAGAGATTTATTCTCTTTCAGGAGTTTAAATTCTCTAGGAAACATTTCCATTTGAACACATTTTATAATAATGATCCTAGCTTTCTCCAGTTCATTTGCCTGGAGAGGGCCACATTTTTTCACATTAGATTTAAGGTTATACACAAATCTATACATAAATGCTACAATTCTTATTAATTTCAGGAATGAATTTGTAATTTCAAAAATATTATTAACTTCACAATTAAAATAAACAACTTCCCCTTCAACATTTTCTGTTGAACACCCCTTCAGTTCAGCAGAGTAATTTTCATCAATTGCAGGAGACCAAGAATGCAGAGGAGAAGTTTGATCATTCTCCTCATACACACATTGTGGTCCATCCCACCATAGGGTAAGATTGGCTATCTTCTCAGGCCACACACCTCGAGAGACCAAGTCCGCGGGATTGTCAGTAGTTTTTATATGATGCCATTCGAATGTTTTTGTGAACTCTTGAATACGTTTCACTCTGTTGGCAACAAACACTTTGTAAGCACTTGGACACGATCGTATCCAAGCAAGGACAGTTGTGGAGTCAGAATAGAGCATAACTCGTTCTAATTCCAACTCTAGAGATGATGTTACCTTTTTAACAAGTTTAGCCAAGAGTTCAGCAGCACACAGCTCAAGGCGAGGAATAGTTAGTGGCTTTATTGGAGCCACTCGTGATTTGCTGCAGAGAAGTTTCACCTTTACTTCTCCGAACTCATTTCTGCTCTTTGCGTATAGAACTGCACCAAAAGCATCTTTGCTTGCGTCACAAAACCCGATTAGCTGAACTGTAGAACAGTCAACGAGAATTCTTCGCGGAACTTGTACCTCATTTAACGAAATTAAAGACTCGTAAAATCTGTTCCATTCCCTTTGCAGCTCAATGGGAAGTTCATCATCCCAAGAAACCTTGTGTAGCCAAAGTTTCTGCATAAACACCTTTGCCTTTACAATAACTGGGCCAATTAGACCCAAAGGATCGAAAAGCCTAGCAATCACCGATAAAATTCCTCGTTTTGTAATGGAATGAGGACTTGGTTGTGGTGACAACTTAAAATAGTCCTCTTTTGGATTCCAACCCAGTCCTAAAGTCTTTACAGTATCACTGCCAGACTCGTTAAAAGAAACCTCATTTTCTCTTTTGTGCACAGCCTGGAGGAGTGTGGGATCATTTGAGCACCACTTATGTAACTCCATCCCTCCAGCTTTCATTAAGCCTGAAAGTTCCGATTGCAACTCACACGCACTTTGCAAATCGTCCGTTCCAGTTAAAATATCATCTACATAAAAGTCTTTTAGTGCAACACTAGCTGCCAACGGGAACTTTTCCCTCTCATCTAAGCACAACTGCTTCAGAACTCTAGTTGCAAGGTATGGTGCAGATTTAGTACCATAGGTAACTGTGAGCAATTTGTATAAATTCACATTAGTATTATTTTTATCCTTCCAGAGGATACACTGTAATTTTGTTTGAGATGGATCTATCCATATCTGCCGATACATTTTAACAACATCTGCTATGAATACCACTTTATGCTTTCTAAATCTAATTAAAATGGAAAATAAATCATCCTGTGGTATTTCCCCGTTTTTCAAAAGATCGTTCAGAGAATTACCTGAGGTTGTTACAGCCGATGCGTTAAAAACTACGCGCAATTTTGTGCTGCAACTCTCTGGTCTCAGAACACCATGATGAGGCATAACATATTCAGCCCTTTCATTAGTTTTTTGCATATGACCCAGTTTCTCATATTCCTCCATGAAATTATTATAAAGAGCTGAATACTCCTCATCTTTACTTAACTTGTTCACAAGAGAATCCATTCTCTTATTGGCCAAAGGGAGCGATTCTCCCAAGTTAATGTTTTCATTAAGGGGTAGACTAACAACATATTTACCATTTTTATCCCTATAATGAGTTTTCATGAAGTGCTCCTCACAGTATAAACTTTCCTCACCTTTGGGTAACTCAGCCTCAAAATTTTCAATTTCCCAAAACCTTTTGAGAGTTTTATCTAAGTTTATCTCTTCCTTTACGAACCCACAATGAACTCTATTCTCATTTTCAGTTATCATACTCCCAGAAACTACAAAACCAAACACTGTTCTCTGAAGAATGAGATCCGAATTACACAATCGCATTTGTCCTGGTCGTAAAAGATCATAAAAACTAGCCGCGCCTATCAAAACATCAATTTTTTGAGGGACATTAAAGTTTTTGTCAGCTAACTCAATTCCCTGAAAATCTTCCTCACATATCTCAATTTTACGAGAAGGTATGAAATCAGCAGTAATTCGGGGTACTACTAAGAAATCCATCTCCTTAGCGTAGGTTTTATTCTCATTGCTTAACAAAGCTGAAACACATAATTTAATTGGTATATTTGAGTCATTTAAACCCGACACTAACAAATTAATCTTTTCCCTTTTTAGCTCTATAAGCTCTGCACAATTTTTCGTAATAAAGTTCGATTGCGAACCTGAATCGCAGACACATCGAACTGCTATTCTCTGTCCCTTCTCATTCTCCAAGTACCCTATTACTGTCGAAAGGAACGTTACTTTCTTATTCCATGTGTTACTCATCAGTATTACACTTGGGTCAAAGGAATTTGCAGAGGGATTTAAAGCAGAGCCCTCTGACCTCGAATTCGAAGGTTCTGGTGCGCGCCGCATTTCTGGGGGCTTGTTGAACGCCGCGGGGGTATCAGGTTTATTTACAGAGGGGTCCTGATAATAATCTCGCTTATAGTGAAGCATGCTGTTGTGGGGTTTCGCACAGAAACAATTTCGCGATCTACAAATCTTAACGTTACACCTAGGCGAGAAACATTTAAAACACAGCCTATTATTTCTGACTACCTCTTCTCTTTCAAATACTGAAAGTGCTTTAAATTTCGAGCATGCATGCAGAGGATGATAAGTATCATTTTTACACAAGACACACTTTTCTTGTTTAGTTTCTGCTATAAGGGATACGTTATTTCTATTAAAGCGAAATTGCTGGGGTCTGTTAGCCACTGGTTTCTCAAATTTCCTCAAGTTATCAATTTTAGTTTTTCCTTTAGAAGAAAGATAAATATCACACTGACGCGCTAACTCATGGGGTAGAAAAAAGGACTCCTCCTGTTTTATTGCAATATGGGACATCAATTCACTATCTAAAGTACTAAAGATTTTATCAGATACAATTAACGCACATAATGATTTAAAATCATTCACATTCCTCAGTTGACAGTAATAGTCAAAATTAGCACTAACTCGAGACGCGAATTGTTGGTACGTTTCATTGTGAAATTTCTGAGATCTATTAAATTGCCTCAAACACTCCTGTGGTGTAGGTTGAAATTCCTTTAAGATAACTGCCTTTAGCTTGTCATAATTACTCAGTTCTTCATCACTTAACAATGCTATTAAATTACTTGCCTTCCCATCCAAAATATTTAACAATATTTCTGATTTAAGTTCATTGGGGACCTGTTTGGTTTTAAAAGCCTTCTCAAGAGACTGAAAAAATATATTAAACGATTCAGGTCTTGTTGGGACAGAAATAGTTAAAGTTTTTACACTCCTCACTAAATTTTCAATATTATTCACTGGTTCAGTATCATTACTTAAGGTAGTATCAGTTTCACTTAGTGGCAGATCCTTGCGGATTTGCGCTATAGCCAACTGTTTATCTAATTGAGCTAGCTTTAATTTTTCCAACTCTACACTAGATTCCCTTTCTAATCTAATCTCTTCTAATTTAGTTTCTTTTTCTAACCTTTCTGCTTCTAATTTAGCTTTCTTTTCAGTTAATACCTCATTGATTACATATTCAACAATTGAAACATCACTTTTATACACTTCACAATTCTCAATTAAATGTTTTAATTTTAAAATAGTTGCACCGGCAGGTACTTCTAGATCCAATTCTTTAGCAACGAGTACTAACTCGTCTTTTTTCAAATTCAGAATAGACATTTTCAACTAAGTTACACAAATTGCTCTTACCTTGGAATTCCACTCAGCAGCAATAATTATCAGCACTCGGTAAAACACAATCTTATATTTGCAGTTCACCACACACACACTAATTTCTTTTTGCACTAATTTTATCGCAATTCACCACACAATTCACTAACTTTTCCATAGGTCACTAATTCGCTCCGGTCGCTCGGACCACTTATGTTAATTCACACACAAAACACAAAACAGTGGACTGTATATTCGTTTATTTTTTCATTGGTAACACGGCAGGCGGCACATCCGCGCTGAAGAGAGGTTCCTTCGCAACTCACAAACAACTCTCCCTCTCTCCCTGGAATGCAACCCCTCGGCACCCCGAGTGGTATTAAATTACACCCACGGCCACGTATTTCGACACTGGTAAAAAGTGAACCCTCTTCGAGCGCGAACAGAAGCTGTTAGTGGTCGATAGGGCGAATCGATCAATTTTGTCTTTTTTTGTGTGTCTGATAATCGGACATTCGTATTCTGAAGTATTGCTTTCGAGGTATTATTCAGAATGGTATTGTCCTGTAAAATGTGAAACCTGGATAAGTGGAATTCTTCGATAAGTGGAACGATAGTGTCTGTCCAGACCTTTAATAAAGTACCAAAAACCTCTTTAAGTGGAATATTTTGACATACCTATATTAGTGGAATTGGAAATTTCTTCCTTAAGTCTAAAAATAACATATTTAGTCTGACTCTTAAAACATTGTGTTTTGGAATAAATAACATCATGTAGCAATAAAACCTTTCACATCATTTTGCATATCTGTTTGAATTTTCAGAAAATTGACGCAAGATAATAATTAAGTTGTTATTACCCTATTACGATAGTATTATTTACAGAAGATAATTTTAACTAATCACCGTTTATAGTTTTCATAAATTTAGAAGTTTTTTATAGAAAAGAATAATTAATCAAGAGTTCCAGAATGGAAAAATGTTTTAGAATTAATGAGTGTTTTATTTTTCTAAATTTTGGATGAGTTTTGAAAACATTTCAATTGAAGATACTTATAAAAACTCTTGACTCACTAAATTATATCTATTTCTCAAGTTTAATTATTTAAATGTCTGTTCAACATTATTCCACAAATTAATTTCGCTAAATTAACTTCCCCTCATTTCCCAATTTTTAAAAATAATAATTACGTATCATGTGGAAACCGTAAGTAATATAAGAAAATTGTATTAAATTAATTCTTATTTACAAATTTATCAACAGTTACAATTTCTCCTAACTGGGTTTTTCTTTAATTTTCAGTTATCCTAAATAGTTTTTGATTATTTTAGGTAAAAAAATATTCTGTATTAAAATTCTAAAATTACGTTATTTCATTAACTCATTTAATTAATTACTTAAAAGGAAGCATTCGTTTACAATTTTAAGAAATAAATTTAAAAGTAACCCTTGACTTTAAGATACATTTTTCATTCAAGTAAAAAATGTCTCTAAGAATCTTTGAACTCTTATCTAATTAAAGTTGGTTTTCTTAACTATACGTTTAAAAAATATGCACTATGCAAATTCAATCATCATATTTGGCAATTAATTACAATATTTTTACCTTAATAAAAACAAATTAAGAGTTATTCAGCTGAAACTTTAGAGAGTAGTTTTAAATATAAAAATGCCTTAAAAGCACTCTCAATTTCTAATTTAAATTCCAGTGGATATTAATAACTTTATTCCCCAAATTGCCTTAGCAGCCTTAAGCTAATTAAGGCGATGAACTGGAGTTAATTAACATAGACCTATGAATATTAACACATTAACAGTCACCTCATTACCTGCAAACTCTGCTTAATATATCCAATACCCCCATCATAATGAGTAAAATTATGGAGGATTGATTCTCTTTTAAATTCTCAATTTTTGTAATTTTTCTTATAATCTTTTGGGGTCAAAGTCTATTCTTATAATGACTCTTATTCAAAACTAATCTAACTTAAGCAAGCATATCATGCAATGTTTCAGTTTTATTATTTTTGCACACTAAGCTTCATCATTGTAAAATAACATATAATTTAGTATATTCTGTTAACCGGCTTTAGTTTGAAAAACAAACAAATTATTATTTTTCTTTTATATTCTTTTGAATAAACATCTGTATAACCACCATAAACATGTGATAACCAGTTTAAATTATAATGTGTAAAGTTTATGACAAAAAAGTAAAGTACAAAAATCTTTTAAAAAAAAAGTGTTATTTTTACCGTGAAAACTTAACTATACTAGACAAGCAACGTGTCCTGACCCTATGACGTCACTACGCGGATGGAAAAACTGCGTGAACAAAAAGCCTTTTGGGTTGCTACGAGGAGTTTCGGTACGTAAATCGTAATAAAAAGAAGCTCTATATACATGGGTTTATCAAACTGATCATATTTTTAAATTGATGTTCTTAAATTCATTCAAAATTCAGACACCGCGCTGGAAACTACTTTGTTAGTTAGTGACATCATAGGGTCAGTAAACGTTGCTGTCGGTTATAAATAATTAGTTCACTGATGTAGATGAGAATCCATAAGCTGCTTCAAAGTATATCCCCCAAGAAGCGAGATAATATTTAAAGAATCAAAATTTACTCATTTGCAATGTATCACATCAATACTAAAAAGGAAATAAATTGAGCCAAGATATTTTAAAATGATAATCATAATAATGTAAATTAATTCAAACATTGATGCCTAGTTTTTTTTCTTAAATGGTTTGTTCAAATATAATAAATACAGCTTCAAAACAACAGGGAAAAATATGATAGTATATCTGAAGTATAGTGTATATTTGAAAAAAGTATCAATATATTTTTAATTTTATAAAGATTACAAGGTAATAACAACAATTTAAGAAAATAGGTATTGAAATTATTGCTATTTATATTATTATTGCTGTATTATTTTTTTCTTTTTTCTTTTCGTATTCATTAAGCTATACAATTGAAAATAATTAAAATGCCATAACCCACTGTTTTAAGAATTACGCATTGTAAGAAAAAATACTTACCATAGGTCGAAATGACCTCAAATGGTAGTTTAAATTAAACCAAAAATACAAAGGTTCTAATGTTGACGAGTCAACGGTGTATGTGACTTACTAAGGATGATCAACAACTTATTTAATAAACTAAATAGTTTTTATTCTTGGTATCAAACTGGCATCCTCCTTGTCTACAACATCCAACAATTGTCACAATAACCAATCACAGTATACAAGAGGGAATCTAAATATTTCATCTCAAAGGTCACAAGAGACACATAAATATAAAGATTTGACGGAACTACACATCTCGTATTAAAGTAAAACCATGATTACTACTCCAACATCCCTTTTTTAAGTGATATTTCACAGCATCTCCGCCGAATTTAATCATTGCTTTTCTCGTGTATTATTTCCCTTCTTTTTTCAAAGCAGGCCTAATGCAAATGACTCGATCTGTTTGGCTGGTTTCCTATTATAACTAATTATGAGTAATCTTTTCCCACCCTCGTTTCATATCGCGATGATAGAAATTAAGGAATCGCTATCGGCGACTTTCCTACAGTTATTATTCAGGATAATTGTACAGGAGATGAGGATTTTCTTTTCGACGTTAATTTGCAAGAGAAATTGATTAGACAATGAATGGGCTCAAGTTATTAGAATTCAGTGTATATGGTGATAAAAAGCAAGAAGATGCTTAAGGGGACTTGGTACCAAAAAAATATTTTTCTTTAATAACTGGATTTTATTATCTTTTAAGGTGTTAAATTATGTATTTACTTCATACTAATTCATATTTAGCCCAAAAAGCGAGTTCAAATATTTATTTTTTTGAAAAATTACAAAAAACTTCAAAAAAATGCCCGAAATGACCCTATATTTAAATTGTATCTCCTCCCTTAATATATGTTATTTTGACTTGATTTTTTTTCTTAACATAAATCAAACATATATAGTCACTTGTAGGCATGGGAATTTGATTATCTATAAAAGTTTCTGAAAAATAAAAAAAACTGTGAAATTTGGCATCTTTTTCGAAAAAATACCCTAAGTTTCCACTTTAATGCTCCGTAAAAAAAATTGTAATAAATATAATATAAAATCCATGCCTGAAGATGTTAAACAGGTGTTACTGATAATGACTACAAAGTTTGAAGTGGTTTGGATGATTAGAAAAAAAGCCTTTAGATTTTAAACATTAAAAACCTTGTTTTGAGAAAAAGCCGTTTAAAGATAGAAAACTAGGCTTCTTAAGCCTATCTACGCCTCAGAAACCTCAAAACTTTTAAGCTTAGAATCCCCATATCATTATGAAACTTGGTAGGAATAATTATGATTCAAATTTGAATCATTGATGATATTTTGAGAAATATCAAATCTCAAATTTGATATTTTGACCAAATTTTGGTACCAAGTCCCCTTAAGTGATTCTACAAATATAGTGAAATGATTACAATATTGTAATTAAAATTTAAATAATTCTGACTGTTGGAATTATATTCTTATATGCTTTTTATTTTTGTATTATAATAGTTTTGTTTACATTTACAATGCAAAAAAGGTTTTAGTTCAATGAAACTCAATAAACTTTATGTTCCATTCATTGCAAATCTCAAAATTAATATTACTATCAATTAAATAGCATATTTTGGTTAACTTAAAAGGATCAACAATTTATTTAGTGAATCTTAAAGTTTATTTTTTTAAAGTGAACTAAAATTACCAAACTATGATATAAAAAATTAGAAATTCTTTCATATCTTGATCAAATAAAGTACCTTCTGCTTCAAATTTTCTCACGTTAAGACATGTATTCTCACGTTGACATGTATTTTTGTGTAAAACTTATTCAATGAATTTAATATTATCCCAGTTAAAAATTATTAAGTCGCTAAATTAGGAAGCAATTTAGTTAATAGTCTCAATGATCACCGACCTTTGATTCCTTAACTGTACTCCCTAAACTCTAAAACAAACTTAGTTGTGTGTATTGAATATTAATATACTTAAAATACTTAATTCACCATACTTAATTACGACAAAGTAATATAGAAGTACTAATTTCTATTGTGCTTATAATTCCAGTTAAATGGGGACGTATCATTTTGGAAATTATGAGAACCATCTCACGAAAATCCTGACCCAAAGAAAAACATAGATACAGGTTTGTAAGAAATTTGTATAAAAGTTAAAAGCGGTGTGTTCGTATGAATTGGTTGTAATGTATCTACCTATATTTTTCAGATATGATTATCATTTGCTGATAATATTTGATTAACACTAACACTTATTAATTATGATTATACTAAAATTTAAGAATTTTTAAAGCCGTGAGAACATTATCCTGACATAAAACATTATCTTGGTGTTATATCCTTAATAAAGGATATTTTAAGATAGATTCTATCTACTCTCTAAATCCCTCTTATCATTTCGTAACTTTTACAACACCAGTTGTTTTTAGTACACTATTCAATTCACCCCTACTTTTCAGTTTTTATCCATCCTCAGTCACTCCTTTCAAAGACAACGTCTCTCCCTCGGGGAAAGACCAAAACCTACAACTCCGAGTAGCAAAAGCCGCTGCTGGGCCGGCGATTTTTCCTGATGAATCAGGATTCCAAACACCGCAATAAAGCAAAGACCCGCAATGACAAAACCAAACCTCACCGGGACGACAAGTTTAAAACGTCCACCCACAGAAACGTGATACGCACCCTGACTCAGCGTGTTTGCGTAAACTCCTCCCCAAGAAGAAAGAACCCCTGGAGCGCATTTAGGATGAAAAAGTTCGGAGACCATCTTCCCTGATAATTCCTCCTCTCCCAATAGCGGTAAATAAGTAAACAACAAGCGAAAGAAACCTGCGCCAAAGACTCCCAAGTGTCAGCTTTCTCTCGTGTCACTTCGGCAGTGTCAGTTGCCTGCCCTGGGGTGTCTTCCGAGCACGTTCGGTGTCGTCCTCCTGCAGGGTTCTTGATTTCGGTTGACAGGTGGGCTCCTTGGGACAATAGGATGAAGATATACACACGACTCTGGGCTTTGTTTATCCGGGGGGTTCGACACTTATTTGGCCGGGGAGAAAAGCGGTGGTTTTGCTTTAGTATTTAGAGGGAGAGAGGGCTGTTAACTTGTTGGGGGAAAGAAGATGAAGATTTTGATAGTGTTTTTGGTATTGAGCATTAAAATACTCTCTAATGTAAAATACGATTTGCAGGAAAATGTAATTTGCAACTTATCAACCAGTTAGAGGATTCTGCACTCGACAGTAACATTTCCTGACCCTATGACGTCACTAACAACCAAAGTAGTTCCCAGCGAGCGGTCTGAATTTTGAGTAAAATTAAGATCGTCAATTTAAGAATATGATTATTTTGTTAAACCCATGTATATATAGCTTCTTTTTAAAACGATTTGTGAACCAAAACGCCTCCTAGCAACCCAACAGGCTTACTGTTCACGCAGTTTTTGCTTCCGCGTAGTGACATCATGGGGTAAGGAAACGTTGCTGTCGAGTATAGGTATATGTGTCTAAAGTGCCGTTCACATGGCCAAACCCATTTACCCAGTTAAAAGAGTAGTGAAGTAGGGAGAAAGGATTTTTTGAAGACTACCCGGGTGACTGTTGATTAGCCCCGTTCACATGCACACTCGTTTTACCCGGACAAGGAGTCACGTGATGAGCAATCTTTTAGAGATTCGAAAGGTATTATGGGAAATGAGGGTAACACGTGGACAACGGGATTCTTGTTGATGCGTCGTTTTTTATTGTTTATAATCAAATCATGGAGTTTCTTTGTTTGTTTTTAATGATTTACATGAGAAAGAAGATAGAAATTCCCGACAATTTTTGCATTTAAATTAATTAACTATATGGTTAATAAAAATAAAGTATGAGTATTAAATTATGGGGTTCCTTTGAAAATGAAGGAAAAATTCAAAGAGTAAATTTTTAAGTGACACCCTCTCATTTTTTCTTTTTTACTACTAATACAGTAGAACCCTTTTATAACGACCCTCCCGATACAACGACCGGTATTTAAAGTACCAATTATTTTATTATAGAAATAATGATATTTAAAGATAATTTTATTTCATTCATAATATGTACTTATATTAATAGGTAATTTATTCAAATTTTAAAAATCCAGTTCCTTTTTTTTTCTATAAAAATCTGAAGGGTTTTCATTCTAAAAGTTCCGGTTGCCAAACCAATGTACCACAAAAATAATTATTATGTCTAAGCCATTTGGAAATAAAGCTAGAGGAAGACCCAAACTCAGATGGTCTGATTTTTATGACAAGGACTTCCTTGTCCTAAAATTTAGGAACTGGCGAACTGTAGCCATGAACAGACTAGAATAGAGGAGAATCCTTAGAGAAGGCTAGAAGTGAATAAGATTTAATTCTGTAACCTCAGAAGTATATTTTAAATTTCTGATGTTTGAAGAAATTCAACGAATTTGTTTCCATAGTGCTAGGAAATGAAAAGATGGTAATCCTGTAATAGAAAATCCTTATTTCAGAAAAACATAAACTTTTTCAAAATTTTTCAAATGACCTATTCATCAAGTCAATTATTTGTTGGTTTTGACCTACCTATATAATTAGTTGGTTTTGGGCTAGCAAATTTTCACTGTATTCAGCTGTGCTTTAAGTCTTTCATTACCTGTTCAAAAGCTTCTTTTAAATGGTTAATTATTATCCGTTTTCTGGCAGGTTTTTTATTTTCTGCCAAAAAATATATTTAGGAATTTTATTAGGGATAGTTTTGTAACCAAAAATGTATTAATAGATCATAATAAAATCTGTCACTTTGTTAAAGAATAGGGTATTTTCAAAAGAAATTTAGTTTCTAACTCACTGGGTGGGTTCTTATTCATTTCACCCAAAAATGAGGGTTTTTTAAATATCATCTTACAATTTGAAGCAGAGGAATGATATTTTTCTGATTTTGGGATAATTTTCAACAAAAATTTTAGTGTTTTCTTATTTATCAAACAATTATTTTACAGATATTTATTTATAAAACAGCCTATAAGCTGAAATTTTCAACTCAAATTTGCATTTTTCTCTATTCGAGTTGATGTTTCTGACTTATGAGGCTCTTTCCTATGGGAAATAAACCCTGGGAGGAATATTTTTTCTTTGAATTAGGAACATGCTTTAAGTAAATTTTTTGCTTAAGAATTTCTATTAATGAATTAGGAGAAATGAGATGAAGCATGAAGGCAACAAAGTACCCTATTTTGAATACATATATAATGTGCAATTAAACAGAGCATAAAAAGTAGTTTTTATTTAAAAGAATGTTTATAAACATTTTTTATTCCAAATTGTGGGGCAGTTTGACAAACCATATTTTAAAAGTTTTTTAAAAGTTTTTTTTAACTCTTACAAAACTGTCAATTTAGTTTTAGTAGGTAGTACTCAAACTATTGCTTTATTTATTTGAATGTTTTTTTATAACAGCGCATTGAGAAAAAAAAAGGCTTAAAAATTCTTAATTGGAACACTTTTTGACATATTTAAAAATAATTATATATTATAATCATAATTCTTAATAGGACTCATAATACAAACTAATATTTTAAGAATATATATAAAATATAATTCTTATATAAATGTATAAATTCATATATTAAAAGATTCAACAGTCTGTCATGAGCAATTCAAAAAATTTAGTTAATAGAAACCAGTGATTATCACAAAAAAATTTGATAAAAATGCATTTTTAGAAATTTGAATATGAAATCCCTCAGAAAACTAAAGCTACCTTTAAAACTCAATGGAGTTTAGGTCTAAGAATGTTAACCTATCTTCCTAACAGTATGAGTAACATAATTATTGCATTTCTAGGGTAAATAAAAGCCTGTTTTACAGATTAAGGTAGCAATCAAGAAAAAGAAGCACCATCTGCATTTACAAAGTAGTAAACACTGGCACTGTTCAGCACTATATCAAATGTAAATATAAAATAGTATTCAGAAAATTTTGCCAGTATGAAGGCTTCTAACACGTTTAGAAGGGTTATTTCTCTTCGTAAGACCATCTATTTTACGATGCTCTATCCATTTTCTGGGACCCGAGACATTCAAATTTTAACAAGACTAAGATTTAAACAATTTTTAAAGGCTTTCTAATTAAAAATAAATATAACTAATTTTATCCACTTTCCACACAATTAAGAACGTAATAAAAAAAAACTCAGCATCTAAAAATAACTGAAAAATAAGAAAACTCAAATGCTTCAAAAAACTAATAAATGAAAAGAAACAAACAAATGGACAACACAAATGAAAGAAATTAAGCATCAGAAATGTAATCAGAATATTCGCAGATTTTATAAGAATAATTTTCTCTAAACACATTTTTAATAAAAATACTATGAATAAAAGTTTATTTTAATTAACACTATAATGGAGTTAAATAATATTCTAACCTTGATTAAAATATAAAAAACTAAGCCAACATTGGAAACTTGGAATATTGAATCGGCCAGTCATGTTTATACTTTGATCATTAAATAAATTAATCCATCGAAGTAATACAAAATTATACTAATGAATATATTAGCTGCCTTCAAAGGATGACCATGATGTAAAAAATAAAATTGAAGAACAATCATAAAAAAGATCACTGAAACATTATTAACTTATTGCAAGCGATTTCATCAGAACATTTCGGAACGCAATAGTAAAAGCTTTTAAAACTAAAAATATCATAACATAAACATTGAACGAGACAAAACACACCTTGAGAATATTGAGGATCAAGAATATTTTATTTCGTAAGTAATAATATGGTTTTTATGATTAACGTGAAGTGCAGTGTAGTAAGAGGAGGCCATATTGTTTTTGTAAACAAACTCTGGTCGGAGTACTTTATTCCCCTACCCTAGCCTAGGGTGAAGTTTTGCACGGTTACTTCCGCACTTTTTCCCTTGCGTAGGGGAAGCGGTGTGATAAAACTGCGTAGAACCGGTTTTTCTAACCTTTTACCCAGGTAGAGTGGCTCATGTGAACGGCACTTATGAAGAAAGAAGTCTACCTGGGTAAGACCAGATAACTAGTATTTCAATGACTGGGAACATTTCTTTTCCCTTTCTTGTATTTTAGTTTAAAGTTAGAGAGAAGAAATAGGTTGTATAAAGTATTTCCTTACATTTATGTAGAATGAAAACTCAGAGGTTATAATCTTAACTCTTAAAGAGCCAAATCGCATGTTTCTGGAAGTAGCTACCTAGAGCTAAATTTCAGTAAGAAGGTTGATGAATCCTGATCATAGGTTAAAAAAAATTCGATTAAAATTTTATTGGTTTCTTTTTTGTGTTGATTGCTGTATAGTTGCTGTTGATAATGGAATTTTGAAAGACCTAGGATATTTTAACCAAACCAAATGTGTTTCTAGAAAAGATGGAATATCTTATTACTAGTTTTTCTTAAAATTCAATTGCATATGCTGCATTTTAAACTAACACCAATTAATGATTAAAAAAGGAAGATATGCCTACACTTGATTAGATAGTAATTTATATAAGAATCAACTTTAATTACGTACTAAACGAACAGATTAGTATCTCAGGAAAGTTAATGATAGAGAATTTCAATTCTAATTTCTTTAATGAGATCATCAAAAGAAAGGTCTTCATTGTGAGTAAATTGAATGTTATTTTCTCTTCCACAAATTGGTCTCCTTTAAAGATAATTCCTATTTTTTTATAACTGATGATTTAAATTAATGATTTCATCAAAATTTGTTACATTGGAAGTAATATTATTTGACTATCCCAAATATATTATTTTATTTCATCTGATTATGAATAACTTTATTGGTAAAATACTTCCAAATCTAGAAAAAGATTACTTACCTTGTTTGTTAAATTGTATGCTTTTTGTTTAAACCTAAAAACTTCTTTGCTTATCTCGAAAGTTTAATATTTAAAGTAAACAACTTAAGACTACTAAATTTTTTTTGTCATTTTCCATGCAAAATATTTATTCAAACACTTAAGTATTTTACTTTAAAAATGGCATAGATGTAAAATTGACAAAAGGTTGTTGACTCATTTACAGAATTATTTATTTTAATTGGTACTTTAGGATTAGCCGGGCGCAAACCTCTCTACTTGTATTTTATTGGTATGAATATTATTTACACATAAATATAACAAAAATAAAAGTAACACTGCCGATTCAGATATTTTAATATTGTTTTATATTGATATTTGATCATTTTTCGTAATTTAGCATAAAACTCGACGCCTGCGCCCGGCTGATTCTAAAGTACCTTTCAATTAAAGGAAAGTATCAAATAATGAATCATGTGTATTATTCTCAAGAATAAATCAATCAAGAATAAATGAGTGCAATGAAAAAACAATTCTGCAAACAAAATATAAAAGAACAATTTAGAAATTACATTTCAATCGCTTAAGGGCAGTCATATGACACACTGCGAGTCGTAGGTGTAAGAATTTGTGACCATATCACCTTTCATAAACTGTAAACTTTCTTTGTATTTACAAAGCTAATGAAAGAAATACTTGAACTAAAAAGTTATAAATTTAGTTAAATCAAGTAGGTCTGAAAAAGGAATTGATGTAGAAAAAGTTACAATGTTATTTCTTTATGCTTGATATTTAAATGTGTGACGTCACAATATAGGTTTAATAAAATGACAGAATTTGTGTCTAGGGAGAAAGGCTAAATAAAATACCAATTCCCTAAAAAATTGTGTGCTGTAATTTGTGAATGTGCCCTATGTTGATAAATATTAACGCCTCTTTTTTGTCACTGGAAGAAAAAAGTTTGTTTGCAAGATATGTGTGTAAACATTCGGGGATATAAATTCTTTCTCTTTTTTAACACTCATGAAAGTAAGTAATGTTTGTTCTGGATCACGCGAAAAAATCACTGATTTGTGTACTAAAATATAATGTGTGTTTTTTTCCTACAAAATGAAAAACAAGCAACACTTCTTGAATTTTTTTTTTTACCTTTTTATTTCACATTCTTTATTCAAGTAAAACCAACAAATTTATTAATTTTATTTGTAATAAAAAGAAATACAGTCGGATTAGAAGTTACAATGGTTGACTTAAGAATATAAATATGTTTATAGCTGAACTCAGAATTTTACAAAATAAATTTTAACAAAATCTTTATATTAACTTATGGCTTTTTAAAATCTTTCTTGTTCTTCAAAGACAGATATTTTTTCTTATTACTCAAAATGTATATCTTCTTAGAGTAGATTGGCGTATTTTTAGCCTATATTAAAAACTCTTAACTAAAATGATGTTTTATTTTAATAAGATAGTTTTATAATATTAAAATAAATAAACAATTAAACAAATTCCAAGCTCCAATACTTTCTTCGAGAAAACCTCTATATAGATAGGTTGAAAAATAGTCTTCAGTGTTTCAAAATATTTACTTATGTTTGAATTGATAGTACATAACACTAAAATTTAAAAAAATTTAATTCCATAAGTCTTATTTATTTTCAAATCTGCAATAATAAATTTTATATTCCTAATCTTTTTAACAGACAACTTCAAACAAACCTTTACTTGTCTAAAGTATCTCTCATAAACAATTGAAAACTGAACATCAAAGCGCCTAAACTGAAAAGAAAATAGTTAGATCCAAGAAACCAATTTAAGTGCCATCACCAACAGCTAAAAGCCTGAAATATTACCTGATATGTATATTCCTATGGAGAATCAAATTTAAAATGATCAAATACTGTAAATTTCCTTTTTTGCACTTAGCTCGTTTTTGAAGTCAAGTCTTCATTTTTTTAATTCCTATCTAATTTACAATTTATAGTTAGACTGAACTCCTCAGATTGTTCACAACTCATTCTCAAAACCACCAGTTTTTCCTGTCTGACCGTACTTCACCTGCAAAAAAAATTTTCATCTCCTCAACTCCTCTCTTCCAAAAATAACCTCCACCATCTTCCTAGCCCTCAAATCAATACTCACAGCGAGCCCAAACTCACGTTCCCGTCGCTACTACGAGACTCACTCAGCAAAAGGGGTTCGAAGGGCGGCCGAAAGAGAAGAAATTACGCGGGACCTCCTCCGGTGCCATTCCGGCAAGTAGTGCTTAGGCCAGCCAAATGGCCGCTATTTGTGACTGCAGCAGCACTGCATTTACCCTCGGTCGGGAGTTAAACACGTTTCTTTAGGATAATGACTCCTCTGCCCCTTTATCAGCTTTTGCCATGATAAAGGGAGGGTGGCGGTGATGCATTTCCGAATTCAGGTCGCTTTTGGTGGTGGTGACTGGTACCCACACCGACTCGGAGGTTTTCATTTGCTGGAGCTGTCTCCTCATCAGTTTGAGCGCGATTTTCTGTTGAGTTGGAGAGGGAATGGGAAGGGCAATCAAGGAGAGAGATAGACTTGGTTTTCCCCAATTTTAACCTTTTCAGACCTTATGTCCCCAAGATTACTGTTGAATACTGTGGAGAATTTGGGGAGGCTATGTCTGAAAGGGTAAAGTTGTCACCTGTTCTTTTTTTACACCTTTATGGCATAGAATTGTGGAATTATAATATTTTTGGGGCGAAATAATTACAATAGGAATAAATTATATGAAGAAGAACACGAGAAAACGAAAATAATAATGATATTCTTCCGTAAAGTATCGTTACAATGTCACATAATCATTTTTAGTTTTTTAAAGACCTAAGTTGTCCAGAAGAAAAATGAACGGAAGTTAACATCCATTCTTTGTAGGGGTTGAGCTCTTTTTTTACAAATGGAGCGGAAAGCCAAGTAATTGTAACTAACCTCAACAAAATGACACGCTAGACTATATCATTATCACGAACGATTCTATCTTTGTTCAAATCTACGGATAATGTAGTTCTCTAGTATTGCAGATGTCACACAAAGGATTTGACTGAATAACCTTACTGTTAACATTTGAATTCATTTTTTAAGCTTTTATAGCAATTTATTAATATATGATTAGTAGTGGAAATATGGGGGTTCTACGACAGCCGGCGCAATGCGCAATATTGCGCCGGTTGCGCCGGTGGAAATTAACATTGCGCCGGTGGAAATTGAGACTACGCCGGTTGCGCCGGTGGCTCTGTGGCTCGACTGCGCCGGTGGAAATTGAGACTACGCCGGTTGCGCCGGTGGAAATTAACATTGCGCCGGTGGAAATTGAGACTACGCCGGTTGCGCCGGTGGAAATTAACATTGCGCCGGTGGAAAGGGGGGCTCCTACGCATTCTACTAAATTGCGGCTCTAAAACACAACCAATAACAACATGAAAGTCAAATTGACACTCTACTACTAAAATGCGAAGGTACTTTGGGGCTCTACCACTAAAATGGAGCTCTACCACTAAGTTGAGCAGGTACTTTGCGACTCTAAGACATAACCAACAACATGAAGCTAAATTAAGATTTTCTGAAAGTAATTTTACACAAAGTGATAAGGTTAGAAATTCCCAGGAGATGTTAGCCCAAGTTTTCCCGCGTTAACAAAGCGTAACGGTACCAGTGGACAGCCTCCCCTAGCATTTCACAAAGAGGGTGTAACCTATGACATCAGGCTGACATCCTTTACCTTTCACAAAGCAATACATGTGCTGATAATCCTTGAGGGAGATAACGATTGCATCTTTTCCTACAATACCAAGGAATTCGAACTCGGTCGTGATACGTTACCCTATTGGTGGATTTATATTCTACAATGATTAAAAATTACTAACTACATTCACATTAGATAAGATTTCGAATATTGTAAGCAATTTTTTAAATGAAATATACTTTTTATTACGAGTTCTGTATATGAGTTGATTTTTTTTCATAGAATGTTAAGAACATTCAAGTTAAAAATAATAGTTACGATTGCAAAGTTAATTTCCCCTATGATTCAATTTAAAATATTACTTATTTTATTCACAAAGACACTTTCACTATGATTCAATTTAAGATATTACTTATTTTATTCGAGAAGACACTTTTTCTAGTTAAACATGAGAATATATGATTAATCGCCTAAAATTAAATTATTCAATTACATTTTTTTCTGAAAGCATTAGAAATAAGATGATTTTTGTAACAAAATTGTAAAGAATATACAATTTCCCAAATATTTAGGAGAATTTCTATCCTTAACCTTTTCTTTAAAGTGAATCTTTTACACTACATGCTTTCATTTTTATGAATAACTATTATATTTATTAAACATGTAATAATTTTCCTATACCAAAGAAAACTGTTTTAAATATTTTTTATAAATACTAACAAATTTATGCATACATTTTACTATGAATAACATAAATATTATTACCCATTATAAAGTTGAGACAATTTTTCTAATGCTAATATTATAGTTTGAATGCAACAGAAGTTAAAAGCTCTAACATGAAAAAAAACTTTACAATAAAATGTAAGAAAAGAAAAAACAAACTTTTTAACCCACAAATCATTGATACTATACCGGTGATACATGCGTTACAAGAATTTTCCCATTTGTTAATCCTTTGAACACCATTAAATATCATTCACAAGAAGAAAAGAAACAATATAGAATAAAGAAATGATCATATGAAAGGAAATCTTTTTCCTCAAAATTAAAATTATGGGTGTACTACATCCTTTCACATATGAACTATGACATTAAAATTAGTAAAACATAAAGAGGAAACATAACACAAAAAGGAAACACATATTGAAAAAACATAACATATTTATTACGGAAATGAAAAGAAAATGTAAAAACGTTGATAGAAAAAAAAACCTTATAAACTATATATCTAAGAACTTCATGAAAAATAAGGACGAATACAGAAAAATAACTATTACCTTTGAAAAAATAAAGAGAAAAACTTAAAAATATAGCAAGAGGAAACATTAAAACACTGTAAGAAACTAAGAACTTCATGAAAAATAAAGACGAATACAGAAAAATAACTATTACCTTTGAAAAAATAAAGAGAAAAACTTAAAAATACAGCAAGAGGAAACATTAAAACACTGTAAGAAACTAAAAACATTGAGAAAAATAATGACAAATGCAGAAAAATAACTTAAGAATTTGAAAAAATAAAGGAGAAAAGGTAAAAATATAACAAGAGGAAACAATAAAACATTGTAAGAAACTAAAAAAAACATTGAGAAAAATAATGACAAATGCAGAAAAATAACTAAAGACTTTGAAAAAATAAAGGAGAAAAGGTAATAATATAAAAAGAAATAAAAAATTTACACTCCATAGCTTAAAACAATGTTAAAAATAAATAAAAACTTTGAAAAAATAAAAGACAAAAGCAGAAAATTAAAGGTTAAAACATTGAAAATAACTAAAATCGTTGGTAGAATTGTAGAAAAAACTTTAAAATATAACAAGAGGAAACATTACAACACTGCAATATGCTAAAAACTTTGTGAAAAACCGAAGACAAATATAGTAAAATAACTAAAAACTTTGAAAAAATAAAAGACAAATGCAGAAAAATAACTAAGATCTTTGAAAAAATAAAGGTTGAAACATTGAAAATAATTAAGAACTTTGGTAGAATTGAAGAAAAAACTTCAAAATATAAGAAGAGGAAACATTACAACAATGCAATATACTAAAATTTTTGTGAAAAACGAAGGCAAATACAGTAAAATAACTAAAGACTTTGAAAAAATAAAGACTAATACAGAATAATAACTAAGAACTTTGAAAAAATAAAGGTGAAAACATAAAAGAATTACAAGAAAAAAAAACATCCCACTCCATGAAACAAAAAAAAAACTTACTTAAAATAAAGTATAAAACGAAAATTTTAAAAGAAATGAAAACTTATGCATTAAAGCTAAAATCTGCTGAAAAAAATAAAGACAAACATAGAAAATAACTAAGAGCTTTTGGTATAAACGAAGAAAAACTTTAAAATAATACAAGAAATAAAAACTTTGCTTACATAAAACTGAAAAATCTCACAAGAAATAAAAAAAATCACACTGTAAAACTTAAAAAATTATTAAAAATAAATAAAAAATTTGAAAAAATCTTACAAGAAATAAAAAGTTACACTAAAAAATTAAAACTTTACCAAAAATTAAACTGTAAAACTAAAAATTTGTAAAAATAAGTAAAAAAACTTTGAAAATATTACAACAAATAAAAAGTTACACTGCAAAACTTAAAAAAACTTTGTTAAAATAACGAAAACTGAAAAATCTTACAAGAAATAAAAAAAATACACTACAAAACTAAACTTTACCAAAAATTAAACTGTAAAACTAAAAAAATTGTTAAACTAAAAAAATTGTTAAACTAAAAAAATTGTTAAAAATAACTAACAACTTTGAAAAAATCTTACAAGAAATAAAAATAAAGTTGCTACAAAACTAAAAATATTACCAAAAATTACACATGCATTAAAGCTAAAATCTGTTGAAAAAATAAAGACAAACATAGAAAAAAACTTAAAATAATACAAAAATAAAAACTTTGCTTACATAAAACTGGACAATTTTCTAAAATAAAGACTGATATCGAAAATAACTAAGAACTTTGAAAAAATAAAGATGAAAACATAATAATATTACAAAAAAATATTATTACACTGTAGGTATGAAACTAAAAAACTTTACTTAAAATGAACTAGAAAACGAAAAATTTTACAAGAAATGAAAACTTATGCATTAAAGCTAAAATCTGTTGAAAAAAATAAAGACAAACATAGAAAATAACTAAGAGCTTTTGGTATAAACTAAGAAAAACTTTAAAATAATACAAGAAATGAAAACTTTGCTTACATAAAACTGAAAAATCTCAAAAGAAATAAAAAAAATCACACTGTAAAACTTAAAAAATTGTTAAAAATAAATAAAAAATTTGAAAAAATCTTACAAGAAATAAAAAGTTACACTAAAAAATTAAAACTCTACCAAAAATTAAACTGTAAAACTAAAAATTTGTAAAAATAAGTAAAAACACTTTAAAAATTTTATAACAAATAAAAAAAAGTTGCTACAAAACTAAAACTTTACTAAAAATTAAACTGTAAAACTAAAAACATTGTTAAAAATAAATAAAAACATTGAAAAAATCTTACAAGAAATAAAAAGTTACACTACAAAACTAAAACTTTACCAAAAATTAAAATGTGAAACTAAAAATTTGTTAAAAATAAATAAAAACTTTGAAAAAAATATTACAAGAAATAAAAAAGTTAATACAAAACTAAAACTTTACCAAAAATTAAACGGTAAAACTAAAAACTTTGTGAAAAATATATAAAAACTTTGAAAAAATATTACAACAAATAAAAAATTTCACTGCAAAACTAAAAAAAAACTTTGTTAAAGTAACAAAACTGAAAAATATTACTAGAAATAAAAAAATTCATACTGTAAAACTTAAAAAATATGTTAAAAGTAAATAAAAACTTTGAAAAATATTACAAGAAATAAAAAGTTACACAGTAAAACTAAAAAAAACTTTGTTGATAATAAAAAAAATTAAAAAATAAGTAAAAACATTGAAAAAATATTACAAGAAATAAAAAGTTACACTACAAATCTAAACCTTTACCAAAAATTAAACGGTAAAACTAAAAACTTTGTGAAAAATATATAAAAACTTTGAAAAAATATTACAACAAATAAAACATTTCACTGCAAAACTAAAAAAAACTTTGTTAAAGTAAAAAAAACTGAAAAATATTACAAGAAATAAAAAAATTCATACTGTAAAACTTAAAAAATATTTTAAAAATAAATAAAAACTTTGAAAAATATTACAAGAAATAAAAAATTTCACTGCAAAACTAAAAAAAAACTTTGTTAAAGTAACAAAACTGAAAAATATTACAAGAAATAAAAAAATTCCTACAGTAAAACTTAAAAAATATTTTAAAAATAAATAAAAAACTTTGAAAAATATTACAAGAAATAAAAAGTTACACAGTAAAACTGAAAAAAACTTTGTTAATAATAAAAAAAAATTAAAAATTAAGTAAAAACTTTGAAAAAATATTACAAGAAAGGAAAAGTTACACTACAAAACTAAAACTTTACCAAAAATTAAACGGTAAAACTAAAACTTTACCAAAAATTAAACGATAAAACTAAAAACTTTGTGAAAAATATATAAAAACTTTGAAAAAATATTACAAGAAATAAAAAATTTCACTGCAAAACTAAAAAAAAAACTTTGTTAAAGTAACAAAACTGAAAAATATTACAAGAAATAAAAAAATTCATACTGTAAAACTTAAAAAATATGTTAAAAATAAATAAAAACTTTGAAAAATATTACAAGAAATGGAAAGTTACACAGTGAAACCAAAAAAAACTTTGTTAATAATAAAAAAAAATTAAAAAATAAGTAAAAACTTTGAAAAAAATGTTACAAGAAATAAAAAGTTACACTACAAAACTAAAAATTTTGAAAACTTAACTAAAATATAAAGACTAATACAGAAAAATAACTAAGAACTTTGAAAAAATAAAGATTAAAAGGTTCTCATGTCCCATATAAATCAAGAAATCTTTATATACTTTCTATGAAAATTTCAATGCGTCTTATGTAAAGTGTTTCAAACTAGAAGTTTTTTTCCCCCTTAAGTTTTTTAAAGTACTTAACTTACTTTTGGTTAAGAGCATTTTTTATTAGATATCATCGTTAGGTCTACGATCTCCTCCATTGTGAACGTTTTTTTTTTATTATGAAAACTAGGTGGGCTGAGAACCCCTTCTATATGAAGAAGGGAAATTAAAGAATCTTGCTTTAATTTGTTCCAGCACACCCGTTTTACATAATAATTAAAAAAATTGTTCGCAATGAAGGAGATCGTAGACCTAACGATGATATCTAATAAAAAATGCTCTTAACCAAAAGTAAGTTAAGTACTTTAAAAAACTTAAGGGGGAAAAAAACTTCTAGTTTGAAACACTTTACATAAGACGCATTGAAATTTTCATAGAAAGTATATAAAGATTTCTTGATTTATATGGGACATGAGAACCTTTTAATCTTTATTTTTTCAAAGTTCTTAGTTATTTTTCTGTATTAGTCTTTATATTTTAGTTAAGTTTTCAAAATTTTTAGTTTTGTAGTGTAACTTTTTATTTCTTGTAACATTTTTTTCAAAGTTTTTACTTATTTTTTAATTTTTTTTTATTATTAACAAAGTTTTTTTTGGTTTCACTGTGTAACTTTCCATTTCTTGTAATATTTTTCAAAGTTTTTATTTATTTTTAACATATTTTTTAAGTTTTACAGTATGAATTTTTTTATTTCTTGTAATATTTTTCAGTTTTGTTACTTTAACAAAGTTTTTTTTTTAGTTTTGCAGTGAAATTTTTTATTTCTTGTAATATTTTTTCAAAGTTTTTATATATTTTTCACAAAGTTTTTAGTTTTATCGTTTAATTTTTGGTAAAGTTTTAGTTTTACCGTTTAATTTTTGGTAAAGTTTTAGTTTTGTAGTGTAACTTTTCCTTTCTTGTAATATTTTTTCAAAGTTTTTACTTAATTTTTAATTTTTTTTTATTATTAACAAAGTTTTTTTCAGTTTTACTGTGTAACTTTTTATTTCTTGTAATATTTTTCAAAGTTTTTTATTTATTTTTAAAATATTTTTTAAGTTTTACTGTAGGAATTTTTTTATTTCTTGTAATATTTTTCAGTTTTGTTACTTTAACAAAGTTTTTTTTTAGTTTTGCAGTGAAATTTTTTATTTCTTGTAATATTTTTCAAAGTTTTTATTTATTTTTAAAATATTTTTTAAGTTTTACAGTATGAATTTTTTTATTTCTTGTAATATTTTTCAGTTTTTTTTACTTTAACAAAGTTTTTTTTAGTTTTGCAGTGAAATGTTTTATTTGTTGTAATATTTTTTCAAAGTTTTTATATATTTTTCACAAAGTTTTTAGTTTTACCGTTTAATTTTTGGTAAAGGTTTAGATTTGTAGTGTAACTTTTTATTTCTTGTAATATTTTTTCAATGTTTTTACTTATTTTTTAATTTTTTTTATTATCAACAAAGTTTTTTTTAGTTTTACTGTGTAACTTTTTATTTCTTGTAATATTTTTCAAAGTTTTTATTTACTTTTAACATATTTTTTAAGTTTTACAGTATGAATTTTTTTATTTCTAGGAATATTTTTCAGTTTTGTTACTTTAACAAAGTTTTTTTTTAGTTTTGCAGTGAAATTTTTTATTTGTTGTAATATTTTTTCAAAGTTTTTATATATTTTTCACAAAGTTTTTAGTTTTACCGTTTAATTTTTGGTAAAGTTTTAGTTTTGTATTAACTTTTTTATTTCTTGTAATATTTTTTTCAAAGTTTTTATTTATTTTTAACAAATTTTTAGTTTCACATTTTAATTTTTGGTAAAGTTTTAGTTTTGTAGTGTAACTTTTTATTTCTTGTAAGATTTTTTCAATGTTTTTATTTATTTTTAACAATGTTTTTAGTTTTACAGTTTAATTTTTAGTAAAGTTTTAGTTTTGTAGCAACTTTTTTTTATTTGTTATAAAATTTTTAAAGTGTTTTTACTTATTTTTACAAATTTTTAGTTTTACAGTTTAATTTTTGGTAGAGTTTTAATTTTTTAGTGTAACTTTTTATTTCTTGTAAGATTTTTTCAAATTTTTTATTTATTTTTAACAATTTTTTAAGTTTTACAGTGTGATTTTTTTTATTTCTTTTGAGATTTTTCAGTTTTATGTAAGCAAAGTTTTCATTTCTTGTATTATTTTAAAGTTTTTCTTAGTTTATACCAAAAGCTCTTAGTTATTTTCTATGTTTGTCTTTATTTTTTTCAACAGATTTTAGCTTTAATGCATAAGTTTTCATTTCTTGTAAAATTTTTCGTTTTCTAGTTCATTTTAAGTAAAGTTTTTTAGTTTCATACCTACAGTGTAATAATATTTTTTTGTAATATTATTATGTTTTCATCTTTATTTTTTCAAAGTTCTTAGTTATTTTCGATATCAGTCTTTATTTTAGAAAATTGTCCAGTTTTATGTAAGCAAAGTTTTTATTTTTGTATTATTTTAAGTTTTTTTCTATGTTTGTCTTTATTTTTTCAACAGATTTTAGCTTTAATGCATGTGTAATTTTTGGTAATATTTTTAGTTTTGTAGCAACTTTATTTTTATTTCTTGTAAGATTTTTTCAAAGTTGTTAGTTATTTTTAACAATTTTTTTAGTTTAACAATTTTTTTAGTTTTACAGTTTAATTTTTGGTAAAGTTTAGTTTTGTAGTGTATTTTTTTTATTTCTTGTAAGATTTTTCAGTTTTCGTTATTTTAACAAAGTTTTTTTAAGTTTTGCAGTGTAACTTTTTATTTGTTGTAATATTTTCAAAGTTTTTTTACTTATTTTTACAAATTTTTAGTTTTACAGTTTAATTTTTGGTAAAGTTTTAATTTTTTAGTGTAACTTTTTATTTCTTGTAAGATTTTTTCAAATTTTTTATTTATTTTTAATAATTTTTTAAGTTTTACAGTGTGATTTTTTTTATTTCTTGTGAGATTTTTCAGTTTTATGTAAGCAAAGTTTTTATTTCTTGTATTATTTTAAAGTTTTTCTTCGTTTATACCAAAAGCTCTTAGTTATTTTCTATGTTTGTCTTTATTTTTTTCAGCAGATTTTAGCTTTAATGCATAAGTTTTCATTTCTTTTAAAATTTTCGTTTTATACTTTATTTTAAGTAAGTTTTTTTTTTGTTTCATGGAGTGGGATGTTTTTTTTTCTTGTAATTCTTTTATGTTTTCACCTTTATTTTTTCAAAGTTCTTAGTTATTATTCTGTATTAGTCTTTATTTTTTCAAAGTCTTTAGTTATTTTACTGTATTTGCCTTCGTTTTTCACAAAAATTTTAGTATATTGCATTGTTGTAATGTTTCCTCTTCTTATATTTTGAAGTTTTTTCTTCAATTCTACCAAAGTTCTTAATTATTTTCAATGTTTCAACCTTTATTTTTTCAAAGATCTTAGTTATTTTTCTGCATTTGTCTTTTATTTTTTCAAAGTTTTTAGTTATTTTACTATATTTGTCTTCGGTTTTTCACAAAGTTTTTAGCATATTGCAGTGTTGTAATGTTTCCTCTTGTTATATTTTAAAGTTTTTTCTACAATTCTACCAACGATTTTAGTTATTTTCAATGTTTTAACCTTTAATTTTCTGCTTTTGTCTTTTATTTTTTCAAAGTTTTTATTTATTTTTAACATTTTTTTAAGCTATGGAGTGTAAATTTTTTATTTCTTTTTATATTATTACCTTTTCTCCTTTATTTTTTCAAAGTCTTTAGTTATTTTTCTGCATTTGTCATTATTTTTCTCAATGTTTTTTTTAGTTTCTTACAATGTTTTATTGTTTCCTCTTGTTATATTTTTACCTTTTCTCCTTTATTTTTTCAAATTCTTAAGTTATTTTTCTGCATTTGTCATTATTTTTCTCAATGTTTTTAGTTTCTTACAGTGTTTTAATGTTTCCTCTTGCTGTATTTTTAAGTTTTTCTCTTTATTTTTTCAAAGGTAATAGTTATTTTTCTGTATTCGTCTTTATTTTTCATGAAGTTCTTAGTTTCTTACAGTGTTTTAATGTTTCCTCTTGCTATATTTTTAAGTTTTTCTCTTTATTTTTTCAAAGGTAATAGTTATTTTTCTGTATTCGTCCTTATTTTTCATGAAGTTCTTAGATATATAGTTTATAAGGTTTTTTTTTCTATCAACGTTTTTACATTTTCTTTTCATTTCCATAATAAATATGTTATGTTTTTTCAATATGTGTTTCCTTTTTGTGTTATGTTTCCTCTTTATGTTTTACTAATTTTAATGTCATAGTTCATATGTGAAAGGATGTAGTACACCCATAATTTTAATTTTGAGGAAAAAGATTTCCTTTCATATGATCATTTCGTTATTCTATATTGTTTCTTTTCTTCTTGTGAATGATATTTAATGGTGTTCAAAGGATTAACAAATGGGAAAATTCTTGTAACGCATGTATCACCGGTATAGTATCAATGATTTGTGGGTTAAAAAGTTTGTTTTTTCTTTTCTTACATTTTATTGTAAAGTTTTTTTTCATGTTAGAGCTTTTAACTTCTGTTGCATTCAAACTATAATATTAGCATTAGAAAAATTGTCTCAACTTTATAATGGGTAATAATATTTATGTTATTCATAGTAAAATGTATGCATAAATTTGTTAGTATTTATAAAAAATATTTAAAACAGTTTTCTTTGGTATAGGAAAATTATTACATGTTTAATAAATATAATAGTTATTCATAAAAATGAAAGCATGTAGTGTAAAAGATTCACTTTAAAGAAAAGGTTAAGGATAGAAATTCTCCTAAATATTTGGGAAATTGTATATTCTTTACAATTTTGTTACAAAAATCATCTTATTTCTAATGCTTTCAGAAAAAAATGTAATTGAATAATTTAATTTTAGGCGATTAATCATATATTCTCATGTTTAACTAGAAAAAGTGTCTTCTCGAATAAAATAAGTAATATCTTAAATTGAATCATAGTGAAAGTGTCTTTGTGAATAAAATAAGTAATATTTTAAATTGAATCATAGGGGAAATTAACTTTGCAATCGTAACTATTATTTTTAACTTGAATGTTCTTAACATTCTATGAAAAAAAATCAACTCATATACAGAACTCGTAATAAAAAGTATATTTCATTTAAAAAATTGCTTACAATATTCGAAATCTTATCTAATGTGAATGTAGTTAGTAATTTTTAATCATTGTAGAATATAAATCCACCAATAGGGTAACGTATCACGACCGAGTTCGAATTCCTTGGTATTGTAGGAAAAGATGCAATCGTTATCTCCCTCAAGGATTATCAGCACATGTATTGCTTTGTGAAAGGTAAAGGATGTCAGCCTGATGTCATAGGTTACACCCTCTTTGTGAAATGCTAGGGGAGGCTGTCCACTGGTACCGTTACGCTTTGTTAACGCGGGAAAACTTGGGCTAACATCTCCTGGGAATTTCTAACCTTATCACTTTGTGTAAAATTACTTTCAGAAAATCTTAATTTAGCTTCATGTTGTTGGTTATGTCTTAGAGTCGCAAAGTACCTGCTCAACTTAGTGGTAGAGCTCCATTTTAGTGGTAGAGCCCCAAAGTACCTTCGCATTTTAGTAGTAGAGTGTCAATTTGACTTTCATGTTGTTATTGGTTGTGTTTTAGAGCCGCAATTTAGTAGAATGCGTAGGAGCCCCCCTTTCCACCGGCGCAATGTTAATTTCCACCGGCGCAACCGGCGTAGTCTCAATTTCCACCGGCGCAATGTTAATTTCCACCGGCGCAACCGGCGTAGTCTCAATTTCCACCGGCGCAGTCGAGCCACAGAGCCACCGGCGCAACCGGCGTAGTCTCAATTTCCACCGGCGCAATGTTAATTTCCACCGGCGCAACCGGCGCAATATTGCGCATTGCGCCGGCTGTCGTAGAACCCCCATATTTCCACTACTATGATTTGCCATATAAATTTTGGGATATGAATACTTTATAAATTATTGACGGTTTAAATACGTTTGACTCAATCATGTATTCAATTAAGCCCAAATGAATTTTTTTTTAAATATTTCACATTTATGATTATTATTAACTTTTAATATTAAGTATTAATTTAATTAACTCATTCAGTTCAAGTCACCCCGAATTTTTTATAGGATCCCTAATATCATTGGGTGGTCTAAGACTGAAAGATTTAAATATAATTTTTCATGTCGGTTTAAAAAAACAACTTTTGTACAAAGAGATTATCTCGGCGAACAAAGTCATTTAAATAGTGGTGTGGCACTACGTAACGTAGAAACGGCCTTTAATTTAATTCCTTTCTTCTCATGAGCGTTTTCTTTTCAAAAAATATAGAACCAGTTAACAAGAATCAAATAACAGTGAGAGGCGTGATTTTTTTTACAAATTATGTTATGAAAAATTAATTAATAAATTTGGATGAGGTTTTATATTTGTAAGGCATCCAATGTAGTTTAAAATACATTCTAAGGAAGTTTAGATTACACCACTGAAAATTAATTTCTGTTTAGAAGTAATGTTATTTGTATTGTATCCGTATAGAACTATATTATAACTTTAACTTAAAGGGGTTCAGTTAAAAAAAATATCATTTAAGGTATTCTCACAGTATGTGTTCAGTTTAGTTAGCTGGATTTAGATTAGATGGAGACACCGCAACTGATTTTTTTTTAATCCTAATGAGCTAACTAATGTTCATAAGCTAACTAAAAACTAACTAATCCTCATAAACTAATTAAAAACTAACTAATCATAATAAACTAACTGAAAACTAACTAATCCTCAGAAACTAACTAAAAACTAACTAGTCCATAGAAACTAACAAATCCTCAGAAACTGACTAAAAAATAACTAATCCTCATAAGCTAACTTATCCTAATGAGCTTACCAATGAATACCAAATTTAAAATACAGGGGATGAACGTCAAATTTAAAATTTAATTTTGAATTCAATCCAGCGTGATCAACAACATACAATCCCAATCCTGTAAATTTGCCAGAAACCTTGCAAACTGCCTCAAAAGAACGCTAAGGGTTCCGCACCATCCGCCCGCCCCTCCATTACCACCAACCAGCAAGTGGCTTACTTAAAAGGCTCGACCCCCTAATGCAGATTAAAGAGAACCAAAAACAGGACAAACAAACGTCCCACTCTCAGGGGAATTAGAAACGGTTTAAATTGTTTGTGCAAGGTCCTTTATTCCTGGGATAGGTCCATCAAGACCTGCTTCTTAATTACTTTTCAGGTACGGGCTGGAATTTATGCCGAGGTATTTTTAGCTGTCGCATTAAACTTTTAAGGCTCCCTCCTTCTCTCTCCTCTTTGTTTTCTTATTCGCTTGATAGATTTATTCAATCTGCGTTCTTTTTTTTTAATTGCGCTTTTAGTTTTAGTCCGGTTTATGAGCCATCATTTTTAAGGAGGAGAGAATTCGCTGTGCTGAGGGGATTTTTCTCTCGCGGGGCTGTTTAATTTTGAGGGGGAGGGTTAACGGTTTTGGAATGGACATCGAGGGTTTTTTTTAAAGGGGGGAGGGTTTTTAGCTAGATTGCGAGGGATTTAAGAGAGTATAGAGGTTAAGTATAATTCAATTTAATTAATTTTCAGTGGTATAATCTAAACTTCCTTAGAAGCATTTTAAACTACATTGGTTGCCTTACAAATATAAAAAACATCATCCAAATTTATTAATTTTTAGTAACAGAATTTTTGTAAAACAAATCAAAAAATTCTCTCAGTGTTACTTGATTCTTGTGCTTGTTTCTAACCAAGAATGTTCATACCATGAAATATACTTTATTTAATTTATATATAAAAAATTACTGTAATTAGATTTAATCTATTTGTAATTTTAATTAATAATTAATCTTAATAATTAATCTTTTTGTAATTTGTGTTTTAATCTATTTGATTATAATTTAATCTATTTGTAATTAGAATGCATATAGAAAATGATTATGCTAATGAAGGTTTTTAAATTTATGTTTAATTTATTTTAATAAGCTACGGGGCCGTTAAAATATTACGTAAGCATGTTATTGGTCATTTTACTTTTACTTTTACCTTGTCAGCAAAGATAAGCAAACCACAACCCCCCCTCTCATAATAAAGGTAGAAGATGATGTTTTACTTTTAAGTTCTTCAATTCTTCTCAGGAACTTAAAAAAAACATAAAATAAGTATACGTGGTTATGTTTATGACACACTGAAGTAAAAATACCTTTTAAATACTCATCGGCGCAACAACCCAAGTGGGCCAAGGCCTACGATGCCCATCTTCGTTTTCTTGACCGTGGGAACATTTTAAATGGAAAACCATAATGCAATTGAACATTTGTAAAACCTGTTTTTATTTTTTCTAATCTCTATTATTATTATTATTATTATTATTATTGTACTGCATGAAATAGCACTTTTAATATTATTTAAATACAAAGCAGAGCAAATTTAATTTTACTAAACATTTAATAATGTATAATTTATGACATTAGGAAGACCCGACATTAATCTGTTTATCATAAAGTTATAGGATCTTATAAACCGAAAAACCCATCATACTTTTAAAATCCTTCGTGCTTTAAAACAAAGCCAAAAAATAAAACTTTCATCCACTAATTTTACAACATCCTGTATCCCCTCGCCCGGAAAAAACCCTATCCAAAACCATTCTTCCTCTAATACCCCCAAAACTTCATATACACACCCTAATTTCTAACAACTCCCCAAATAAATTAATATGATCCTGGCAGAACTTTTTGGCCTGGAATCACGTCCCGACATCAAGCCTGATCACACCGGGTAATTACAATCATCAGGTTGTTCCCGGCTCCCAAAATGAAGTTTCCCCGGAATTCCTATTTACCCTCCGGAGCCAACGGGCCATGCTCCCTAGCCCGATGTCATTATAAAGCTTAATCAAGGTTTCTCGGATTCGGACTCCGGGATTTTGTCCCTCCAGAAAGGGGGTGGGGTAATTAGTGTTTCGGTGGGGGTCTGGGGCACAATGGGGTGCCGTCGGGGTGTGTAATGACGGGATCAAGCCTCGGTGGTCGCGACTTTGTGTCCGGGTGAAGCAGTGTTGTGTCGAAGGTGGTCGTTAAGAGGGTATGTGACGTGTTAACTTTCTCGTTGTGTGTATAGGAGCTTCTTTAATGGTATTTTCCCGTTAAAAATTGCCAAGTTGTTTAATTCTGTTTCATACTTAACGCTATTTCATATTACCTTTGCCCAGTTTTCTGATGGGGAAAAGTTATTTCTTTTCTCTCCTTTAACAGACTTTTTCAGTAGAAAATTAAGTGCATATATCCAGTTAGGAATAAACCGTAATCATTTAGTAATAGGGAAGGTTTAAAATTTCTTGATGAAGGTATAAAAGCTGACTTCACATTTTGTTTATATATATATGTTATGGGCAAAGTGATTAATCGGGCATTATTAATAATGCCCGAAGTGGAGGCGGGCAAAGTGATAAATTTCATTCATAAATTCCACTGAATTTATCACATTGCCCGTAACATACTATATAATCCTTAGTGCATAAATACAAATACATGGACACAAAATTAAACAGAAGTACAACAAATAAAAGTTAATTATAGTATACAAAACAAGTCATAAACATTAATGAAGTCCAAAATATGCGAAAGGGTTGGCAGAGAAAAGTTCCTTATTTGATACACCTGACTTCACAATAGATTGCTCCAGACGAAAACCAGTGACAAAATTTGACAGATGTGTTTCAGATGAAAAGTAAACCATCATTTATTATGGTTAGAAGCATAGCCAAGGAGGGGACTTGGAGTCCCTGAAACTCGGAATCTTTTTTTACCTTAGAAAAGGACTAAAATAGTCCATATCCCCCAAAATACCAATTTTTTTTACTGGCTATGCTAGTGTTTGCTGTTATTTACTTATATGCAATTACAGTTCATAAGAAAATTTATCTAATTCAATTTACAACTCAAGGGGGCCAAAGCCAGGCCTTCTGACGGTTGCTAAGTATGGCAAAAAAAAATAATTTAAAAATCAGGAATTCATTGAGGAAAAATAAATCTATACCTATCCAAAATTTATTTTTAGAATTCCTTAAAAATTTGCTGTTTAGAATCTAAATGATACTTTTTTTTGCAGAAGTTTTCCTTGCCCCTTACAACTATTCACATAAATAAGGGCACTTTCTTTCAGAATCTATTAATTTGTTACTTATTTTCTATTGATGCTGTTTACTGTTACTATACACCAGAAGTACAATAAAATCAACACTTTGCTTTCTTAAAGCATATACAAGAAAATATACAAGATTTATACAAGAAAATTAGCTCACAGTCAATTAGAAAATAATATATCAACCTTTAAATCTCATTTAAATTGATCCCATGCTCTAAGAATATTAATTATTTTTAGTTCATTAAAATTCAATGTTTTGTTACGTAAATTTGCATTGGAATTTATTGGTGTTAATTTCTTTTATAACCTTCGTTAGGTTAGACATCAATTCATCAATATCTTAACTAACCTTTCTTTAAGACTTAATTAAATTATTAAATGAAAACCCTTAAATGTAATACCCTCTATGTTTATTGATCACTATTGAACTTTTATAAACATGGGACGAATATAAAAAAGCTTATAAATTTGATAAACTAATAACCTGATGATAACAATAACAGAAGAATAAATTTAAAGAATTCAAATTCACAAAAGCAATTTTTTTTCATGGCATATCATGAAGCGAGGAGGGATTCCAAAGCAGCTGAACTAGTACAAAAATATAGTCGGATACTTGACGTTTAATTGGATGTGAAAGAAATAAAGGGATGCTCATTATCTCTTAGAAATTCATCATTACAATCTACGCGAAGGGTCTAATAAAGGAGACGGCCAGTCAATTTGAAGCAAAATTACTCGGAGTCTCCTTGAATCTAAAAAGGAATTATTTTTCTATTACATCGATTTTGTACCATCCTGCATCTAACGTATTTATTTATTTGATAAGGGAGACAAGTAAATTTTCAAAAATAATTGAATGGGTTGTTACTCTCATGAAGAGAATCGAAAGATCTAAAGATGGATTCTTCGTTCGTTCTTTCTCTTAAAGGTATTATTGGTTTATGGGGTAGAAGGGGAGAGGCGGGAGTTGAGAAAATTCTATTGTTGAGGGGAGTAGGTGTTTTGGAGTTTAAAGGAATTCTTAAAATGAGGTTAAGTTATTGAAATAGTAGTTATCACAGTTATATTTTTTTATGATAATAATAATTTATTTACACTTTTATAGGATGTTACGTAATAGTTTGGAAAAAATAAATATTTGTAAATTGGGGTAAAGAAAAGCCATTTTAGTTGACAGAAAAATTTTATTCAGGAGTATAATACAAATAAAATTATATAAAAAACAATAAAGGCAAAGTAATTTTCGAAGATTACTACAACGCAAATAAAATACAAACAGATAAATATACACAGTTAAGAACAATAGAAAAAAAATAATAAAAACAGAAACACATTGAATCATAATTTTATCTATTTATCAGACATTATCCTATGATTTTTTTTTTAAAAAAGCAGGATAGTTAAGAAATTTTTAAAGAAATATAAAAAAATCGGGAGTTTTAATTAGTTTTAAATAGTGGTTCCTCTTTGAAAATGTATCTGTATACTCACAAAAAACAGAGACGTATTTATTAGTTGTATTTGTTGTAGATTAAGTTGCTTTATTTGTGCAAAAAGGGTATAGTAGAAATATAGGAAGAAAAGATGACTGGGCGGTCCTAATGTGTGACTTTTGTGAATCGTCTGAAGAAGAGAACACAATAAATAAAAACAGTAGCTTTGTTTTTTCCTCTTTTACACGTTGTTCTCTAGCATTTTTCTTGATTATTATAGGCACGGATGTTGCTGAGGAAACACTTGCAGCAAGCATTCTTTCTAATCATATTTTCAACTCTACACCGTTTACTCATGTTTCATTTCTTTAATTACTGTAATTTCTACTCGAACCACTTCACTCAGAAAACATGAGCTGTGTCCCAGGAAATATCATGCTTATAGAAAATAAGTTCAGTAAGTGATTAAAAACTTTCTGCAACTCTATAACTTAGGCTTAGAAAATGATTCGCCTATTCATTATTCAGATGTTACATGTATAAGTTCAATGCAATATTTTGGAATAACATCAGAGGCTGTTTTGTCATCTAGGAGTTCCCCCTCATCATACTTCTCATAAGTACTTGAATTGTAGGTTGATTGCGCGCGTGTTTATGTTTACTTTAGGACTGATTACAAAACAGGTATGATGCACGCTATGGAGTCTCTTGGTGTCATCTCATATCCCTCATGGAATTAATACTGTAATATATAATATAGTACGATCAATGTGATAAATCCGGGCTTTATTAATTCGAATGTGCAGTTCCTGAAGCAAAAATATACTCAATCCTTATTTTTTAAGGAATAAAGCCAAATAAGGTGTTATTTAACCTGTTTTAACGAATTCTTTAGGAGATCCCTTTATTAGACCCACTTCTCTGAAATTCTTATTCCTAAATCTATGCATTCGGACTTGTCTTTCCATCAAAAGCCGTTCAATAAAATTAGGCTTCATTCAATTCAATTTTTGCTTCTGGAACTGTATAATCCTGTAGGTTATACAAAAACAGAATTTTTAGTAATTCAGTAAGTTTTGGGTAATAAATGCTGGAACCGAATGTTTTACCTTGTTTTTGAAGCCTTTTACGAGTACCTTAAAGAAATGTCTTTTTCTGAACGCATTTGCGAAGGTTTACTGCTTTAACTATTTTCATGATTTTCACCCTGAAATCCCATTTACGACCCCCTGCCCCTGTTCTATACCAATACTTGTCCGTATTGATAAGTCCTACCTCCCTCAAAGTTTATTGCACGATTTCAGATACACCCTGTATTGTATAGTATATCATCTCCAAAAATGAAAACAGTGAAATAAAATACATTCAATTTGTTAAACTGTAATTGCTCAAAAAACGGAGGAAAGTGTATGTTCCTAAAAAATATGCAACGTAATTTGCTAATGATCCCTAATTATTACCACTCCATTTAAAAAAAAATACCATCCCAATAACTTGAATTATAATATCCCCCTCAACTAAATACTCATTCAATCAAAACAACGCATTATTTTTACAACCTACTAACAATTCCAATCCTTTCAGGGAAATGGAGGCACCTGAAACGTGTGCACGAGACTCTGCAAGTGACACTTGAAGACACACCGCAAGAGGAACCCTCGGGGTGCTTGAAAGATCCAAAGGATTCTTCCTGTCACCCGGATTAAAATTCATCCGATAGCTTGAAAAATTCGGTGCAGCTGTCTCATTAATATTTATGAGGGGCACCTTTCATTTTTGGGAAGGGGTTAATGCGTCTGAGGGGTGTGTGCTAATTAACAGTCTTCGGGTCTGTCAGCGAAATTTAAAACCTGACTCGCATTCGTCACTTTTGAGGAAATGCAATGTGGGGATTATCTTAGTGAGTAGGGTGCTTCTATATGAGATATTTTTGAAAGTTAAAGGATGGTTAGGAGTGAGAATTGGAAAGAATGATTTTTACGTGAGTAATGATTGTAGTTTAGTTTAATGTTAATATAGGCTATACTCGACAGCAACTTTACCTGACCATATGACGTCACTACGTGTAAGGAAAAACTGCGTAAACAGAAAGCATGTTGGGTTGCTAGGAGGAGTTTCTGAACGCAAACCGTGATAAAAAGACGCTGTGGGTTTAACAAAATAATCATATTTTTAAAGTGACGTTCTTCATTTCAGTTAAAATTCAGACACCGCGCTGGGATCTACCTACTTTGTTTTTAGTAACGTCATAGGGTCAGGAATCATTGCTGTCAAGTGTAGACATTTTTGTTTCTTGGGAGTAGGCTCAAAATTATATCTATCACGTGTGTAGTACAGGTTAAATGTAGTTTATCAGATCACTTACAGGTATGATAGGAATCTTAATGTACCAAATGTTCAAATTTTATGTATAATAATGAAATCTAAAGAAAAATGAGGAGTTTGAGGATCTTTCCACGAAATCTGAGTCCTTTTTGAACGTTTGGGATTCTCACTTTGGTTGGCACTCGAAAATGACCGCTCTTTGTACGCAGCAGAATTTTCAAGAAAAAAAAATGTTAATAACACTAGTTAATTTCAACGAGGTGTTTGATTCTTATTCCCTCCTTGACAGTGGCAAATCGTGAGTTGCAAACAACGGAAGAGCTGGAAGCTGATCGCAATCTACTCAAGTTCCATTCGATAGTAATACTGAATTTCGTAATTGATGACTTTGGTGCAATAGCCAGGCATCTCCCCCTTGTTGGCGATCATTAGGGTTGCTGTGTAAACTTTGTATATGTTAGGGTAAATACAGGAGTCAAAACATCAACCGTCGTATTTGCACTGTGATCCCTCTGTGGCATAATAAAATTTAAAGTTTGTTACTGCGTTTTAAAAATTTCGAGAGGTTAGATTCACTAGTCAGCTTCGATGATATCGACTTCCTGTGATTATTTTTAAAAAATGAAGCTATTTCTTGATTACCTTCATACTTAAAAATTTAAATCAGTTAAGTCTTTATGAAAGATGAAATGCGGCCCAATTTTTTTTTACACCAGACTTTTAATACCCATTTTAGGCAACAGGCCAAAATCTACATTTTGAGGTAGCAATGATTGGAATAGTATCGCCAAATTGGCGAATTTAGCTATGAATTACATAATTTGGTTTGAAAGTGGGGATACCTGGTTCTTGTCCCCTAAAGTCCCCAACTCACGAGGCACGTGATATTGGACGTTGTAAGTACTAGTATGCTTTTGTTAAACCTAGATGTCTCGAAATTCTGGACACTGTTGAAATTTGGATCATTGTGTTCATGTAGCGAATCCCTTGTTTACAACAAATTCAAAGCGTCGCCATTGCTTCTTGTATACAACCCATGATACAACCCAATGTTGATATAATAATCCTGTAATCCTTACAATCCTGAATCGCCTGTGATTGCAATTGAATCCTATGGGGAATTTGGGGCGGCTAGAAATGAAAGGGAAGGAAAGGTAACTGAAGATGAATTATAACAAGGATGTTGTTTTGCTTAGATGGTGGAATTTATTTACATGTTGTAAAACTAAAATGCTTAGTTTTTATAGAATGGAGTTTAAAGTTTTAAAGAGTAGGGACAGGTGGGGTGAAATGGGTATGGAGATTTTAACAGGGTATAGGGATTTTAATATTAATAAAATTTAATGATTTTAAAATTTTATAAATATAAACTTATTAAAATCCCTATACCTATATTACCCCACCCTACCATATCTATTAAATGCAATAAAAACTGTAACTATGTTTAATATTACTAAAGAAAATTGCTTAGAAATTCTTCCATCTAAATTGGTTTAAATTTTAAAAAGAACAAAACCTAAAAACAGCTAGAAAATATTCTGTACAACATTCTTGTAAATCGCAATTTATCACTTTTAAAAATATAAATCATTCCTTCTAGTCGGAAAAACATCTTTTATATTTATTTGCCCCAAATGATTGATGAGCGAAATTTTCGATTCGACGCGGTGGTGTTTTAACCTTTTGCAGTAGTTAATCATCGTTAAAAACAAGATAAATACCGGGACGTTTTTATCCCAGCAGATCTACAACCTTTCAATATCTCCAGCATCAAGAAAATCCAAGTTTTCTTTTAGCTTCATCGGGCATTACAAATTTATGCTGTGCGAAGAATTCTCCAGGTATATAACAGTTTTTCATTCAAATTCCTCTACTGCGATCAAAAATTTTTACTCAAATATTCCCAAACTGCTTCTTTCGAAAAATACTCACGTAAGTTTTTGTCATTTTCCTATAAACTAATTGAACCCCGCTCTAAAAGCCCCTCGCAGAATAAGTAATAATTCCAGAGCAGCCTCCAAAAAAAAAAAAGAATCGAATACCTCTTTACAACACAAAAAAACTGGCAGCATCGCCGGTTAATTCAATTTGCTTACGTCGCTTGCCATGCATAAAGGACTTAAAGGATACCCTACCCAGGGCATCCATAATAAACGCACCCACCATCTCCGAGGCTGCACAACCCCTTATAAAATCGAATATTCGAGAAAAACGCGGATTTTAAAAGTCAAGCACCCTCTGATGTTGAAAGACCATTTGGCTTGCTCGGGTTAAGGAATTGGTCGAGCGCGCTTTCTTTCACATTACCCGAAGTGTGGAGCGCCCTGAAGTGGTCCGTTTTAAGAAGTGGGGGCCCCGTGCATTCAAAAGCCTTATCGTTTGAGTGGCCACTCGAATCGGCGTGGCAGGGAATTTTGAAACAAGCGCATAGTAATATTTTTGAACGGGCGTGCTTTTTTTATATGCAAAGAGTTTTGGCAGCCCGTTTAATTTGTTTTTAGGGAAACGAACGCTGTGGTAATTGAGTTTTGTTTATGTTAGGGCACTTCAAGTGAAAAGGGACGTTTTTCATCAGGGCGCTTTTTGGTTAGCTTGAGTTTTATTTTGGGTCTTTTTCGACGTTTATAATGGACTGGGCTGTGTCGTTTACAATGTTGCATTCAATCCGTACGCGTCGTTTTAGGAAGAAAATAAATTCAAACGACTTTTTTAATAGATTTAGTGTCGTTCTCATTCAATTGATTCCAATAATTGTATAGCATATGTTTGAATTAAGGTAAATAGTGAGTTTCGATTTCAGAGTTTAAACGTGACATTTGAAATAACTTCCATTTCGATACACTTTTACTCAAGTATTTAAGAATGGTAATAACACTCAAAATTAAGACTACCTTTTTAACTTTAGATGATATGCTTTTTAAATAACCTTATTGCTTTCAACGGGATGAATGTGACGTATTTTACTTTTATTATATATTTTATTTTTTGAGAATTTTCATGCATTCTTGTATTAAAATAGAACACATGACAGTTGAGTTAACAGAAGAACTTTAAAAACTACTTTATAATAACAGGATAACTTTATCCATTATTTGAAACAATGTATTGAATTTGTAATTTTAAGGGTTTTAAATTAATGAGAAGAAAATGAGAATTCCATACAAAAAAAACTAACAGTGGTAACAGTAACTGATTTCTTTTAGTTTGATGAAAGAGAAGTGGAAAAGATAAATTTATTTTTCTCTTCTTTGATTTAAACCTGGTTGAAAATAATAGATTTCTCTACACTGAGTTATATAAAACTGATAAAAATAAGATTTCAACTAGTAAATGTGATTTTGAGACAATGAGGGAATTGCACATTTTCTTTTAAATATTATTATGATAGAGGATGAAAATCCATGAAAAATGACGTAAAAATTATTGAAATCGGAAAACTATTCCTCAAGATATGAATGTTTAAAATGTCGTTTCCAGTATTGGCGGGAAAAACAGTAATTTCGTTATGACTGCTGTGTGACGTCACAGCTCTTGGACCCACTGGTTTCGCCATGTTATTGTATGCTTAGCTTGCTTCATTCTGCTATTCTTCACTAAGTTTTAACTAAAAAAACTATGATATTTTAAAGACACATACAAATACTTTTTATAAAAAGATTGGCGTTTTGTTTTTCAAAAAATATTAATTGGTTTTGGAGTTATTAGGATTCAAAGTTTTAATTTTTTCTTTTTCTGGCCGTTCACTAGAGAAAAAGACGAGTTTTATGAGTGTTTTGGTTTTATGATAAGTCTGATTTCTTTTATTTTCAACAATTCACTAGTTTCGACGGCGCTGTGACGTCAAATCCCGTTTTTTGATCACATGACTTTACTAGTGTTTTGGCAAAAATAAAATCGAATTTTAAGTTATTTAAAACATATTTTTGAACTTTAAAATCTGATATTTGAGAGTTTTAAACTATAACGTATCAAAAAAGTGTAAAATTAAGCAAATCCCTCACCTATGCAATTCCCTCATTCAATACCATTCATATAACACCCTTTAGCTGTTTTTTCGATTCTAATAAAAACACCCAGAGAAAAAAATCAACATCCTTTGCACTCAATTAAATATGTTGCAAGTACTGACCAGACCTACTAAGTACTGACAAGTTTTATTGGTACTTACGTATTATCCCGTCGACCGTTCAGCGGCCGTCTAATTCAGCGGCACAGTAATAGTAAAGTCAATGAGATTTAATAACGTTTTCGGATTAAGCGTCACGGTCGACGGGATAATACACTGTTAGAAAAAAAGTTCAACCTTTCACCTAAAAGTGGTTCAAAAAAAGCTGCAACCGAAATGTGGCGAAAAGTTGCACCAGGTTTTCGGTGCCCATCCTAGCACCGAGAATAGGTAGAAGTTTGAACCGAAATCGGCGATACGGAAAGAACCGAGTCCGCGGTGACAGGTTGAACCGAGATAGGTGATATGGGAAGCACCGGGAATACGGTGACAGTTTGAACCGAGATAGGCGATATGGGAAGCACCGGGAGTACGGTGAAAGTTTGAACCGAGATGGGCGATATCGGAAGCATCGGCTCTACATTGACAGAAAATAAGGTGTTTCTATTAGTATTATATTAGGATGCATTTACCTACTAGTTTTTTTAAAATTATTTTGTTCATATTCCTTAACACTCATTTTTTTTACACAAAATTTCATTTATTTTCAGTATGGTAATTCATATAAGCTGAAAAAGCGTTTTGTGCCAAATCTGTAAGGTATAATCATTTAGGTTTGAAGTTCTTTTGAAATTTTTTTTCAGGCAGTCAGACTATGTCTAATGTAGATTTATATTATAAAATTGAACTTTTTTTTCTTTAAATTATGTGTATAAGTATAACCTTATTATCTCTAAACCAAAGGAACCCAGTTTTTTTCTACATAAGATAACAAGGAATAATATAAAAATAATCAATTTGAAGGTAAATTTTTTTATGTACTATAAATAGGTTTTTTGAGATAACAAGGTTATACTCTAATTAAAAAATACAATTTCATAATAACAGAAAATTTATTTTACCAACTTCTCAAACTTATAAAATGAATATAAAACATGAACAATATCAACAATTTTTTTGGAAGAAATTATATTTATTTAAAAAAAATCCATATCAAAATACCAATAATGTAAAGAGATTTTACCATTTTAACTATTTCAGATTCTTATAAGGAGTAACTTGAGTTCTGTACTCACTTTGAATTACAGAACATTCCTAAATTATTGCTACAATAACAAGATAGGTTTTAAAATATACATAAACAACTATTAATTAGCAAGAACTAGCAATTTATTCATGGGATAGAATCGGAACAGTTTGAATTTCCAACAGTTACATACATAAGATAAATATATACACTAATAGACAGTATATACACTAAGAGAAATTAATGATCCAAGCTCATGTATTTAGCGATTAAAACAGAATATCCCTTAAACTTGTAAACTGATAAAATTGATACTTGTCTAGAAATAGCATTTTTCAAAATTAACTAGCACATACATGTTGGGTTTGTACTGAAATCCATTGAAAAATTTTACTGCATTTGATAAAAATCGAGAAACTCTTTCAATGCTTCACTTAAATCATCTTACTTAAATAACGAGTGAAAATATTTTACATACTTCATTAGTTCCTAATGCCAGAGAAAGATGAAATTCTAATTTAAATGCTACTAATTAGTTAAAGGATATGTTTAAACTTATAAATGATAAGGGAGATGTTTTTAATGTAATGATCCAAACAACAAAACAAATCAAATCAGAATTCTATAAATAAAATTTCATGTTTACTTTAATATCATATTTTTAGAGATGAAAAAGAAAAATTCAATAATTTCCTTACATAACATTCTATCTTTCCAACATAATTAAATATTTTTGAATTGGTAACAAATTTTTTGAATAACAAATTTATTTACAATTAATGAAATCAAATAGAACAAGAAAAATATCTATATCACCTGGGATCGCAACGATCCATGTAGATGAACGAAATATGCATAGATATATTGACAAAAACTAAATTGTGATGAAGTTATAAACTAAAGTGAACAATACATGAAAATAATATATAAATCGATAAGCAGCATATATGTTTATAAATTAGTTGGGTCTAAAATAATCAAAATTGACATTCAGAACATCCTAACATAAGCAAATGCATTCAAAAACTTTTATTTCTACAATATAATCAGAACAACAGATTTAATGCATCTTTAAGAATAATTGTTTTATCTTTTATTAATTCCAATTTAATTATCTCTTAGAATAAAATTTAAGCCAACAACAAAAACATAAAAATCATACTTCAATAGTAGTACTCAACACTTACTTTTTAAATGAATCCACAGCAATCCAATTTCCACGAGTCACGACAACAAATCGACAAAATGGCTGATGGAGGATCAAGAATCTCGATTCTCGGTTCAATCAGGCCGCACCGAAACCCTTAAGATATTTCACCGGAATTTCGGTGAAACCATATTTTCTTCGATGGCAACGATTTTGCATAGCACCGAAATTCTGGTGCAAGCCTTAAAATCTCAAACTTTTCACCAGAATTCTGGTGAAATATTGAACTGGTTATTTTAACAGTGTACGTAAGTACCGTTTTATTTATTTGAAGTCTTTATAATAAAACAAGGTTAGACTAAAATAGAAAAAAGATTAAAATTGTATTGATTACTCAGGGGTCAACATCTGGGGTATTTTTACACAAAGTGGTTCTCTAAAGTGGGATATTTTTACCCATATTAGATCATCGTTTTAAACTGCAATTTTTATTAACTTCTATTTTTGCTCCTTTTCATTATTTCACCACTCAACTGGAAACCTAACCGTCAGATACAAATTGAGGAAATTTGAATTTACTTCATCCCTTTTACATAATTGAACAATAAAATCTTCATAACTTCTTACAAAACACAATTTTGTTAGTTTTCACTCCCAATTATTATGAACGAAATTCTAACTCAAAACTAGAGTCATCAATCAATTCGACTGATTTGACTACACAGCAGTCGCAATTAATTCAGCAGCCGATGGATAATCCGACAGCGGAATAAAGATTTAATTCCACAGTCCATACTACCACCCTTTAATTCCATCCGATTCTTTCCTACTACAGAATATAAATTGCCTCCCAGACCATATAATTACATTCCTTTGAAAACCTAACTACGAACTTAAAGGAAAACATATTTCCTACGCTAACTGACACAGAATGAACTTTGGACAATCGACAATGATTAATTGCTGGCTCATGACCATTTATCACGTGGCCGCGGAAATGGCTTCCCTTAAAGTGGTCTCTTTAGTGCGCCTGAGTTTCTTCTAATTTATCTCTCTGGCCTTATATCAATTTATTTAACTATTCCTAGAGACACCTCGAGCGAGATGTCGTATGGCAGCTCTTTCGAGAAAACAGAATTTTTGTTTCAGAAACTACTGGACAGAGATATATGTTAACTCCTCTGAGAGAGTATTTCACTCCTTGAAAATCGGAATTACTCTTTAAAAAACTAGACAGGAGTATTTTCACTCTTTGAATTTTCACAAAGGTTTAGCTGCTTAAACCTTCAACCACGGCATCCTAATTATCGTACTTTATAATTGTGTTTTTATACAGCTATAGTACTGTTTTTTTTTCATTTATTGTTCTGATGATTAGGGAGTTAGATTGATTGGATACCAAAATAGCATCTTAATTTATTTTTTCAATTTCGTTTTGTGCATTATAAAGTAAGTGAGTTTAATAGAAATTTTGTCTCTGTATATGTAGTTTATGCTAGTTCTGTATTTCACTCCTCCTAAAAAAGTCAAGGAGTATTTTTACTCCTCCAAAAAATCCTAGGAATAATACTGCTACTGGATTTGTGTGCTTTGAGTGTTTTCTATGACAACCAATCAAAAGCTAGAAACAAACTGTGGACTTATTTTTATAGAAACTAAATATATCATTACACATAGGATTTTAATTAACTTAATCAGTAAATTGTTTGATAACATAAAATAAGTAGGGGTGGTTAGTGAAATGTTTCTTTTAGCTTTTTTGTGTTTTTATGGAATATTGTCTAATAAAGTAAAATTGCGTTAGTTCTGAAGGTATGATTTGAATCTGATTTATTTGTGATTTTATGTAACTGGTCAGGCAAAACAAAAATATTAACGAAATTTTAAGTTACTGTGCACCAGTGCTTTCCAGTGGTTTACTTGATTTTGTTTCAAAATTTTCTATTTAGTACTTTCTCAGATGAGTAAATTTTAGATGCGTAATTTCTTTGACTCCTGGGTAACTAATATGCCCAACGTTTTGTTTTATTTATCATGTAGTCTCTAGTGTAATTGAATTTTTATGCATTTTCTTACTAAATAAAAGGGGTCATTTTTTTCTGAAAGTGTAGTTTTCTAAAGTACGAAACTTTCTTCATCAAAATATACAAGATGCTTTAAAAGTCCCTTTCACGGCTTTTATTTGGAACCAACATATCGTAGGATCATGTAAATAAAAAAACGCACAGAAAAAACATCTCATAAAAATATCGTTATTCGAGGGGATATCAGCATGTAAAGATAGCACTTTTTCCGGCCGAAAAAAAAAGGTTGCAAAGTGACAGGTTTTTTTATAAAATTTGTCTTCATTTAACTGAAAAACCACAGAACTACATAACACTAGGGAAAAAAACTATCAAGGGGTAGACCTCACTTCCATGACCCTAGGAGACGTTGGTTCCAAATAGTAAAAGCCGCGAAAGGCACGTTTGAAAACCCTACATAAATCTTAACTTAAACTCTAAAGTAAAAGTCTTGGGTAGTAACAGACATTATAACCGGGCATTATAAGTATTCAAACTATCTGAACCCTTCCACAACATTTTCCATAAATTAGACCTTCACTCATCTCCCCTTTCCACATCAAACCTATATCGATTCCCAACTGAAGCATTCCCCAAGAAGCCGGGTCAGCACCCCAAATCCCTCTCATACCCCCCCCCCCACAGATCGTTGCTTAATTAAAGCCGAGACAACCCCATCCCGAAATGAATTTCTGAAGGGGCCATCGGATCCGAAATTTTCGACACTATCCCAAAGAGCATGGATCTTCATTACCGCAATCGATGGGTGTGCGAAGTTTCGTGAAATATGAAGGGCACATCTGCAGATAGCAATCCCCCGGAATATTAGCCGCTGCTCATTTGAAGCATTCGGGGAAGGAAGAAAGGAGGAAGTTTCGAATTTATGGGGGATCTTTTGAGAGAGAGGGATGGAATTATTGAAACTTTCGGATTCGTTTGCTGCTGTTTTCGAGGATTTGCATTCCATTTCGGTAATGGGGTCGGCGTTAAAAAGTCGAGTAACGGGTGTGAGAAGAATTCGTAATGGAGGACACTCTTTGTTGATGTGGTTTTGTTGTACGTAATAAAAGAAAGGTTATGCTGGGGCTATACGTAATAAAAGAAAGGTTATGCTAAGGTTATATTATGGGCTGAGACAGTTTGTTTGGTGGTTGGGTCTAAAGAAGTGGAGATTATCTTGAGTTAAATTTCAAATATTTTATCATCACTTAGTGAAGAGAAGTTTTCTTTTGTCACTTGGATATTAATTTATTGTTACAAGTGCAGGGAACTATATCTCAGTTTAAGGCTGGGCGCGCACGAGTGACTAAAGTCACGGCGACCAGGATTACTAGTATCAAAAATATCACTAGAAAACAATGGATCTCTATGAAGAAATTCTTGGCAATCGGCCAAGTGTCACGTCACCTAGTGCGCGCACTCTACCAATATTTGAACTTGTTTCAATAGCCAAGGCAACAATTTTGTCTTTGTCACCGTGACAAAAGTCGCTCGTGCGCGATCAGCCTTAAGTTTGTGAGAATGAAGCGCAATCATGGAACATTATTTTTTTTTTCAAGAATAAAGTAGTTTCTACAGATTAAGGGGATAATATTTAAAAATAAATTAAATCTGAAAAAAATGTTAAATTACCCAATTTGAATTTATATTTAGTATTAAACTTTTCTGTTTATAAATAATAATTATTTCTAATCAAATATTATTCTATTTTTGATGCAATTAAATTAATTATTATATGAATCTATAAATACTGATAACCAACCCCGCAAGTAGTACACATCATAAAGAATTCAAATACAAAGTTAAAAAAACACATCTTCTTTAATCCTGTACATTTACACAGTTCTCAATAACTTTTCATACATGGCATTACCTCAGCGTAACTAAGATCCTCTACAGATCATATTAAATTCACACCCATAATCGTCCGCATAGCCTCCTCAACTCCACTCATCATCCCACTCGTAGCCCCTCCTGCCCTTTTTCACCTCCGTTCCTCCTCTCCCCCTTATTGCATCCATCGACATCCGAATCATCGGAACGGCAGATACCTGCTCTCTCTCATCCCTATTCACATCGGGGATTTTTTTGTGCGCTCCTTCCCAGTCACTTGGAAAAGTGAGGATTATTATATAAATGGTTATCATTAGGATTGCAGGGAATTACAGGTGTGTCTGGATTTTCGTGAAATATTTGATAATTTTGGACACTAAAAAATGTGTTTATACTTTATACGGTTCATCGATGTAATCATTGAAATATAATTGAAAGGTAAGTAATTGTTGTTCTTATTTATTTGCTGCAAACTTTAATTTGAACCAATAAAATTACAGCTAGTTAAGAATCATATATTCTAAAATTTACCAGTCATACAATGACCTAAATGCAACCGATTCATAAATATTTTTTTTAAATGCAATTATCCTCAATTTTTGTGCAAAATCAATTTGAGATGTCACTTGGAGATATGTTTTAACTCTTAATTTTTTGTCAATTGTTTCTTAATTTTGAATTTTTTTTTATGAAAACACGTTGATTCCTACATGAATTCAGACCTAACAAAATATGTAAATTGCATTGCTTTTATTCTGATAAAAACAAATTTCGGATCATATTTTCTGTGGAAGAATGACTTTTTTTAACGGTACCTGAGCTTTTTATGCCAGAATTAGCTTAGCAGCCCATAGCCATAGCTCTAGCAGATCAGCGCAACCTATTTTTATTCCAAAACCCATGAGGGCGTGATTTAAATAAAAAATATTCGATATTTCATTAGGATCCGTTAAGTAGAACCCGTGCTATATGACCCTGTAAGTACTACCTTCAGTTTAATTATAACCACCCTGAAGTATTTTAAATAATGTCTTGTGTGTTCAAGGGGTTTTTGACTTAATGAAAAATATTACATGTATTAGTTTGCTGATAAATACCTAGTAATATCAACTAGGTATAAACTAACTACCTTTAAATACTATAAGTACATGTTGTACTGAAAAAAGTGCCAAAAAATGTTATTTAGTTGAAGCGTCAAATAATACAATAGTACTATTAATTTTATATTATAAGCTTTCTACCTCCACTCAAAAGGTAAAGAACAGCCGCGGTTTAACCATAAAACCAAGCACACAACTTTTCTATAAACCTTTACAAAATAATCTATAAATTTCCATCAAATAAATTCAGCTACACCAAAACACGCTATTGTTTTATTAGTAGAGGAAAATATTCAAAGAACAGCGAGTAAAATTGCTCGAAAGCTTTAATCTCATAATAGAATTTTAACGAGCCAATAAATAAACCAGGCGTTTGTAGGTCTTTATGAGCTTTATAAGGCCTCCATAAATTACAGGTATGGAAAGTCGAAGCTTAAGCATAAACCTCAGATCACATAATCCAACAGCAGGGCGCCTGACGTGGTAAATGTCGGGCCCTGCTTCTAGTGTAATTGTAGACTAAGCCTAAAGACCACCTACGCTAGTTCATATGTTTGCCGTCAGATCATTAATAAAGGGTGCAGTGTAAGGGTTTTGCTCTCAATCATTCTTCTTCTTCCGTGGCCTCTCGACGTCTAAATCGCTTCTTGAGCTTTTATTAGAGAACGCGTGGCCTGTTCCTTTTCGGGGAAGGGTGTTGGGAGGAATTAGTTAACCCTTCGGAGAAATTCGCGATTGACAATAAGCCGAGTGGTTTGTGATGCATTATAATATTACGTTGGTTGCGTTAGTAAAGTTTAAGTTTCCTTTTTTCGGATCTGTCTCGCTTCAGCAATCCATTGATAAAACCAATGGACGAATCATCGAAGACAAAAATGTCGTCATTATAACTATTTCATTGTGATTCGTGAAACTGATATTGCCAGATCTGAGTGGAAACGCACCTTAAGGGTTTGTTGTCCAATGCCGTTCGTGTCATGTTTTTATTTAGTTGGGAATGAAATTTTGCAATAAATGAAGTGAATGTCTTTAAAACCGTTTAAAACTTGGTCTTAAAGGATATTTTTTACAGGACGTTTTAAAAGTTTTCCCAAGAGTTTTCTGTAGTAATGAGAGCAATAGATTTTCCCCTTATTGAATTCATAAATATGGAATTTCGCTTCTTAAATACATACTCGATTGTAAAATATTTAAAACGAATTCAACATATGGAAATTTGATATTAGTTCAAAGTACCATACTATACTATTGGTACTTAAATATTTAAAAATATGTTACTTACAAACAATACTTCTACTATGATAAGCCATGCAAATTTTTCTTTTCATTTTTAGTTATAATATAACTAAAGCCATTTCTTTCAAATCAAAGTACATTTTCAACCTGGAGAGATCTAGAGCCTTTGGATGATAATAATCATCATAAAATCATTTAAAATTTAAATATTTTCTCTCTTTGAAATTTTACCATTGTCTTATATCGTTCCTTATCATCTATTATTTGAATAGAATAAAGTTTTTATGCATGCCATGACAAGAGAAATATTGTAGTAGAATATTTCAAAAAGCATTATCTAGCTTGATTAGTTTATTTATAGTTAGTTTCATGAGTACTTGCATATCAAAAAAATCTTCATCAAAATTGTTTAAGACACTCGCTTTCATCTGAATATTATTCCTAACAAGACATTCAATAGTTAAATATTAATAAGAAACGTCGAAATTTTCCTCAGATCAAACGTTTTGAATAAAACTTTTATCTCCCTTTCAGTAAAACAAAATCGATTTTACTCCTTGGTGCTTTGTACCCTTTTATGCTCCCGTCTCTTGCTACGACTTCCGGGATAATCAAGGTTAAAAAAAAACTCTAAGTAGTCATCTTGAATATAAAACTCTACTCAACTTAAGGACTTGAATTTTACGGCCATCCACATACAGAAACGGGGGGCCATCACACCTGATAGGGCCCCCCAAATCCCCCCATTTTTGTTTTGCTTTGCATATTTATGCCCCCCAAAAGAAACTCGCGTCGACAGAATACAGGCTTTCATCTGCACTGGAAGAATATATTTCCTCTTTAAATTACGCTTACGGATTTTTATAACCTCCTGATATGTATTTTTCCCGCCTTTATGGCTATCAAGCCCTATCATGGATTTTCAGGGGCATTTTGGAGGGGGCTTAGGGGGTTCCCTTGATATGCCAGGGGGGGGGGAATTAAGGGACGGTTAGCAGTTGAGGAAGCATAAATGGCATTTACATTGTAATGCGCCTCCGATTTATGAAGTGTTTGTGTTTAATAGCCCATTTGAGAAAATGTTCGCTCAGCATCATGCGTTTCGTGTTTTGCATATAGAACTCGCTTTATGGTAAGGGTATTTTAAATAGGGTTTGTTCAACGATATTTTATCAATGCTTTGATGGCTAAAATTTTCATAGATAGCTGGATATGTTGTTTACACTTGGGATAAGATGTTTCTGTGGGAAATTGAATGTTTATTTTGAGATGAAATACTACGAATAGAATAAAAGGAAAGTTAACATGTTTAGAAGTATAACCATAATATTTATTTGCTTATGTTACATACAGATATTATGTAAAGAGAGAGGTTACGCTTTACTAGATATTTTAACTAAATTAAATTTTTCTTTACTTTTAAGTTAACTACAGTGGAAAATATTGAGATTTTTATTAAGATTAAAATATCATCCCAACATTCTTGTCACCTAACACAATTGACAATAAAGGAATTGACAATATCTTGCAACATTGTTGGTATCAAAATATGTTGTGAACATTTATGTCCTAACTCAAACTGAAAAACTTTCTGTAATATTTTGCGAAGTATTGAATGAGAATGGCTATTTTCTCCTGCCACTTTTGGTAACTAAAGAATAGTCTATTATTTTCTAACGGAAGATTTTATAAATGCATGAAAAGATCATCTAATAATAAAAAGCTTTTTAACGAGTTTTACTTAATGGATAGTAAAATTAATTGTAGAAGAAATATTTGATGGTATTTAGTTCAAGTTCATTTGTTTTTAACGCCATTCCAAAAATTAAACTATTTCTGTTGTATTTGATATATTCTATTATTGGTATGTTGGACTGAGGTTAGTTCAAGTAGAACGAAAATAATCTGTTTTAAAATGCCTGTATCAATAATTTTAAAGATACCTTACACAAAACAAATATTATTATCAATTATTACATTATCTCAAAACACCTCTTTTTATTCTATTCTTCAATACAAATGATAAAATTTTAACACAATTCAAACTTTCTAAAATACATATTACAAAGAAAATTGATCAACTCATAAAAATGTATTTTAATACCCAAGATAATCATGACCTCCTATTCTAGCCCCAAGCATCAAATAAACGCGAGACCACTTCCCCTAAAAAGTAAACCCCTCTCCCTTACTACCTTCGTCGGTGGGACATTCTAAAACATTCTAAGAAATATTTTGCTCTTCCTCCTGATTTAATCTCGAGGAGCCTGGGGGGCCAGCGCAGAATCGAACTTCATGCGACGTCAAATCGCGAGCTTGCTTTGAGAGGGTTCCAACTCAGCAGTCCCCACCGCTTTGGTTCGGAGTGTGTTTGGCGACATTACTTGATCCGTCCGCGGAAATCGAGGACTTGGCGAAAACAGGGTTGCTTGGGAGAACTGGTCAGAGCTTGGCCTTTGGCTTGGCGTTGCACTGGGGTTGCAACAGTTTCAGGAGTGCTGCTGATAAGAAAAAGCTGAGCCCTCTCATTCCTTCACACCTACACACCTTGTTGATCCATTACGCGTTGAGTGTGTCTGAATTGTAAGAATGCAAGGGCTGAATGTTATAATATGGGGGGGGGGAGGAACCTGAATAATGAAGTAGGATAAAAACACCTGACAACTTCTGTTCGTACTTTATAATTTTTTCAAGATTTATTCTAGAAAAATTCCCTTGAAGTTTAACCCCTTCGAGCCTACGGTGTCCCACGTCTATCATAATTTATAAATGGTCCCTTCGAATATAGAATTATTCTTCATTAATAAATTATCTCTATTTTGCAATAATACTGTAACTCTCTTGAAATTTAATTACTGTATATGTTACGGGCAAAGTGATTAATCGGGCATTATTAATAATGCCCGAAGTGGAGGTGGGCAAAGTGATAAATTTCATTGATAAATTCCATTGAATTTATCACATTGCCCGGGCATTATTAATAATGCCCGTTTTATCACATTGCCCGTAACATATATGCTATTTGGACAGCATATATTAAAGTAAATGTTACAGAAAAAACGTAGGTAGGGATTGTATAACCTAAAACAATCTTATCACAGTTACTTTATAACATACAACTTTTTTAAGCTAAAAAAATAATTTTTTCAGAATGCCTTTCAGAATGCAATTTTATTTTGATATTATAGATAGGGTAAAGGGGGTACATTTGTACATGGGGGAGATTTGAACAACCCAACACATCTCTTAGTTAAATTCTTTGAAATTTTTCTAAGGGTAAAAAACTCTGAAATTTAAGAAAGAAACATATAAATGTTCCAAATATTCAGTTCAATTGATTGTTGTAAATGTAAACTTTAATGTAAAATAAATTTGGTAGCTTCTAAAAATTAATTTTGCATTATTTATGCAGGCCTTTAAAAGTGCCCAAAGGGTGTTCAAATTTGCCCTGTTGAGAATGAATTCAATTTGGAAAGTTTTGATAATTGCTTCTAAAAAAGGTACCGAAATTTTAGGAAAGCTGTAAACTTATGAATATGATTATATTATTGAATAAGATGTTTCAATATCTTATAAATATACTAGCTGATTTGCCCGCGCGGTATAGTCTAAAGATGCAAACAATGTTTACTTTATGTTTTAAATAAAAACTGGTAGTCTGACTAGACGAGTCTTTTGACGTCCTACAATATTGAGGCGGTTTCGTTATGGAAATTAATTATTCCAGTGAATTCTGGGGGTGATGGTAACAATCAACATAACACAAACGCTGAAAAAACGTATCGTGCTAAATATTATAACTGTGTATTTATCATTTAGCTTTGTAGTACCCTCTTTCCAAAGGAGTCTTTCTCGTGGCGGTCAGATGAAATATTTAGTATTTATAGTTTTCATTATATTCGCACTTATGTGAACATTAAAAAAAATTTATTGGTTATATAATTTTTATTTTCATAACATTTTTAAAAAGAGTATGTAGATAATCACACAAGGATTCTTCCATTTTCCAATATTTTATGTGTAAAAATATATACTACCTAATCCTTTATTTATAATTTCAAAATTATGTCATATATTGCAATAGAACAATTAAAAATCTTAGACGGATTAGACGAACTGCATCAATAATGTATGCAAATCCCACACACCATTTTCTGAACATACCCATGACTTATGACTTATTTAGGGGGGGTCCACGGAGGACCAAGCACTGCGACCTGAGGTCTATTGTACTATCCCCCGGAAGTAAATCCCTGCCCTTAATTAAAAGAGACCAGTGGCCGAAGCGAAATTCAGCAATGACCTTACTGGAACGTCGAACATACCCATACATAAACGTTGGTATTTTAATTATATTATACAAAGTTTCTTGAAATTTACTGCTTTTTTCAGTTATTTATTTTGGGGTTAGTTTTGCCAAAGCAAGGAGTTATCCATGCATCAACTTTGATTAGTTTATGGTCAGCATGTTGTGCCCCGAGAAGATTCCACACACAGGAAATGAATCTTGAATGGACAAAGGAGGAAAAGAAAACACGTGAGCAGGTGTTCCTCCCCATTCGGTTAAAGGGGCAATCGTCTCTTTTCTAGGAAAAGGGTCGAAGAATGCGATAGCGGGAAAGCGACTGAACGTGGGCGTGGGAGGCATGGGCACCCTGCTGAAAACTTGTGGATTGCTTGAAAATGCGTCATCCGAATTCGGATTTCTTTAAGATTGTTTAAGTTGCAAAATTCATACTTGAATATCGTTTTAAAGCTTCCAATTAAGACTTACACAAACGTGATGGTAATGCAAACACACGAGTTACACTGTTTGCCACTTTTCTATATAGAACAGGTTATTATTATAAATCGGATATTGTTATCGTTCTGATCTTGGACAAATGTGATTACATTAAGCGGAGTCAACTGTATATTCACACACATACAATGCAAATTATTAATTTTTCTTACCTTTTCATTAAGAAATCTGAAGGAGTGAAAAATGGGACCTCTTATTAAAATAAAGTGGTGGGAAACTCTGTTCGAATGGTCAGGGCCCGACTTAAAAGTTTGGGGACCCAGGGCAAAAGACCCATTTGGGGGCCCCCGACATGTTTTAAAATAAAACTTAAATTTTTTTATTTGACTTAAATAACCAAATGAATCATCTGTAAACACTGTGTAAAAATTGTTTGCTCAAAAGCTTTATAAGCTTATTTTACACTTATTTCACATTTTCTTAGCTTTTTAAGCATTTTGGGGACCCCTTTGAAAGGGGTTGTGCCCTGAATGCCCTCCCAGAAATCAGGCTCTTGTGGTATAAGGACAACTAAAGGTACCCTTCAAACATTTTAATCCACGCCCCGAAAGTAACCTTTTAGACCTTAGTTCTTCCCTTAATTTATGTACCCTTCATTGACAATTATTTTTTAAATTAAAGTTAAGGTGTTTTACAAAACGAAATATTGCAAGAAATTTGTAGTTAAAACTTCTGAAACACTAGGGTGAAAATGGAATCATTTGATTAATCAAATTGTAATACACCTATATCCTATAATTAATTATATCAAATACTTGTTTTGTTATAAAACAAACAAATAATAGTTCTTCCCCGGAAAATTTTTGAAATTTGAACTTTAAAAACAAGGTTAAACTCATTTTCAGTGTTATATGATTAGACAATTTCAAAATCAATTTTTCTATGATTTAACCAGTGCTGTAGCTGGAACTCATGAAGGGGCTCGACCCCTTTTTTTTTTTTTGTTCCTAGAAATATAGTGACTAGATAAGGTAGTGTGTTTACCGCCCATAGATACCATTATAAAAAAGTGTGCCCAAAAAAGGCGAAAAATCCAGGTGGCGAACGATCGCTAGTTTCCACTCTCTATGAATGCTATTATCTCTGATCTGTGCGGTGCCGTGCCCCGTAAGCGCGGATCTCGTTAAAAAGAGAAAATAGTATTCATAGAGAGTGGAAACTAGCGATCGTTCGCCACCTGGATTTTTCGCCTTTTTTGGGTACACTTTTTAAATCCGGTAAACACACTACCTTATTCTAGTCACTATACTAGAAACAAAATATTTTGTTGGGGTGATGTCCTCCCATTCTCAGCACTGGCCTCTGGCCTCAACCTATTCTAAATGAAATCGTGTTAAATCATGGGGGGTCCGGGTCCATCCCCCTCTTATGCTAGGTGCCATTGTAAACTGGCACCATCCTTTATTATTAAAGTTGGGAGAAACACATTCAGCAAATTTTCAGTCTCCCTCATAAGTTAAAAATAAGTTTTTAAAGAAAGTTCCTAATTAGGGGGACGCGTCCCCCCCTGGGATCGACACCAGTGCCAGGAACACATAATTAATGAACATAAACGTAAAATTTACATTGCTTTCATAATACCATTTCAAAGAATTACATTAAGAAATGCATTAAATAAAAGGCTGAAAGAGTTGGGGTTTTTGAAATTTTTGTAAGAAAATTTTGTGGTCTTCTGAAGTTAAAAAAATTGTTTTTAAGTTTTTAAGTATGGGGGGGACGCTGTTAAAGGTCTTAAATATTGGGAGGACGCGTCCCCCCCCCGTAAACGACGCCAGTGGCTGAGCTGAGAGTATAAATTGTAATGAAAGACGTGATATTTAACGGTCAGCACTAAATTAACAATACTTTCAACTACTATAAATATTCAAGTGAATTCAAAATCCATGAAAAGAAAAAAAATGACGAACATTTTAGTGGGTATCGAATATTAGATTAGAAGGGAATTGAAACACTTGGTCTGCAGAAATAAAACTGCAGTTTTTGTTCAGTAGTCAATATTCATCAGAATATACACCATTTTTATGTTAAAGATCTGAACAAAATTCTTTATACGTAAAAATTATAATGTTTTCGTTTTCTATTTATTTTGCATGTATTAGGGGGGAGTGGGGCATATAACCGTGCTAAGGGGGGTGCGCCAAGGGGTGTTCATTCGCAAAATTGATGTTTGAGAATTGTGTTTTTTGCATGAGTTGTTACCATTAAAAAAATATATTCCCGATTTTGTTTAGCCTTCCACAAGAAGCGACCCTCGCCATGCGGGAAAGGCAGGAGGTGGGAAGAGTCCACTGTCCAAAAACGTTATCAGTGGGAGGTTGCATCTGTCGTGAGTGATTTGTGGCCTCTTTTGTCCGCTTATTTGTAGAGGGGGAGAGGGGCCTGTGGTTTCAAGTAGGCTCTCTAGGCTCTCTAGTTTCAAGAACATGTTGTCGCAATATTTGCCTTGGTCGGGATTTGATATTTTAAAATTTTCTAATGAAACTAAAAATACCTGAAAATTTAGAGACGCAACGCATAATAATTATAGACTTACAGACTTACTTGCTCAGTTAAAATAGTTGAAAATTTAATGTTACTTATGGGAGAGGATTAAAATTTTCTACATATAATTTTCATTAATTTTACACTGTAAAAAACCCCTTAAAATTTACGGTTTTAAATTGGCAGCTGGGTTATGGAAAACAGTAAAAATTTTACGAAGTAAATCCGTAAGAACAACGATGTTTTACCATGTAAAATGGTAAAACGCCGTCGTTTTTACGGATTCACTTTGTAATTTTTACGGTTTTGCACAACCAACCCAGCTGCCAGTTTAAAACCGTAAATTTTACGGGATTGTTTTACATGTATAATATGAAAAATATATAAATTATGAGACATTAAGATTTGTTTTGAGGATTTTTAAAAATAACACCCTTATTTATGCTCCAGATTGCATTATTTTACAATATATCTTAAATATGATAATTATATCTCAGTATAATATTTATTTAAGGTCGTTCTTTTTTTGTAAGATACTAATAAAAACATGACAAAAATGAGGAAATTGGTAAAAAAAAATAATGTAAAATATGCTTGATGTCTAATTTAAGATCACTAATTATAGTTTTGAATTAATTAGTGTAATTTTGTGTTTTTCCATATAAAATTTATAATTTTTGTGCTATTATTGAAAGTGCTCCAAGGAGGGCTATACTAGTGGGGCACCTTGGGACAGTAAAAGAAGTGTTTAAAATTTCTCATCACAAATTCCCTAAAAGAGATAATTGGTCGGAAATTTTTTTTATTAGGATGCGTAAAGGAGTATATTTAATATATTATCTGTGTTTAGGTTTAGTAAATATAATTCTATAGAACCATTTTGCAGAACGATTTTGAAAAATTTATAATGACTAACAGTAGAATTGAAAGAAAACCACAATAAGGATTTGTTTTTAAAGTAAAAAAAAATATTGTGAAGATACATAAATTTTTAAGCAAAAATATTTTGTGTAATATATTCTTTTCACGGAACCAATTTTTTCTTTACTGACCTTGTAAAATGTAAGAAACAACATTAAAAAAAACCCTAATTAAAAAATACCATGAAAAATTCGACGGGAAAAGGTTCTAAAGCGCTACTTTCGTTAACAAACAAGAGCATTGAACATTCCTCAATATAGACTCAAACTAGCTCACAAAATAGGAGCGGAGTGTGACTGTAAAATTGATTCCTAAATTCGCTACTTATCGCTCATGAATCCGCCAAGATTGCACCGCCAAGTAACCAAACAGGTTGGGGTGCCGCATCTGGCGGTGAAGAGCAAGCGAAAGCAGGAAGCTCGCCAAAGCCTGCGGTAAACTGGATCGGGCCGTCTTTCGAGTTGGAACCCTCTCAAAGCAAGCTCGCGAAATGCGTTATTAAGAACGTAGAGGAGCGGAAAAGAGAATTCCCTTTTGGTTTGACATTACACCGAACAAGATGTAATTCAAAAATCAATTTTCTGGTCCCGAAATTGTCCTCTTTGCAATTATCGACTTTACGTCACTTGTAAACTTGATACTTAAACTCCGTTCAACAGTTTTCTGGTGCCGAAGACTAAAAGTTTAATTTGAGTTTGGCGAGCTGTACTAGAGACGGGTCCTTCAATGTCAAGAATGTGCCGGAGATAAAAGGAGTCGCGGGTATTTTAAGGACATGGTTGGTGCAGATATTTGATAAGGAAATATCCATTAGTGTAGTTTGAAAGGAAGCTTATTTAATGAGTATCTATCTGGTAGACGTATTTTAATGAGTAATTCATCTTTATAGCAGACTTTCCCCTTCGAACGCAGAACATATTTTTAATATTAGCCTTCATATTCCTTTTTACGAAAGCTAATTTCACTGTTGGATGTAAAAAGGGATGTTTTTATTTAAATATTCTGATTTTTTAAAAATATTTTTACAGATTGTAAATTTTAAAGTATGAATTAGAGCATACTTTTTAAAAAAAAAATTGTCTTCTTATTATATAGCTCTCGTTCTGTGTCTCCCATGTCTTGGATTAATTTGGAAGAACCTTTTGATGTTTGTAATCTAATAATGTCTTCTTTTCAAATAATATAACTTACTTGCTATCTTTAAGGGCAGATATCATTTTCAAAAAGTACTCCAAATTATCATTAATGTATTTTAATATTTTTATTATCTGGTTTAACTTATTTATTAATTCGTATACAAAAGCAAATATTATTTTAACATTCGGACTATAAATGCTAAATATATTTTAGAGGGGGAAAACCCCTGTATTTTCTCTTTACCACCAAATCCTCGATGGGCATAGAGTTTAACTGAAATGTAGAGTTTTTTTCCTGATTGAGACACGGTTTTTAACTATTGTAGGATTGAGTTGAAATTTAGATACAATATAATTTATTAGCATGATGAAAACATTGGAAAGACTTTGCATAAAATAACTACAAAATTAGGAAAACCTTCATAAACAAGGCACACTATCATGTTTTTCTCTAATTTTCAAAAATAATGTATTTTACAAAAGAGTAATTGAAATATTTAGAAAAAATTATTTTACTTTTTGGTTCCATGAAAAGAACCAACGGTGTTGGTCAACCCGCCTGGTATATTCGTTAGGCAAGTAGCAAGTTTAGCATGAAGGGAATCATGAAGGTATGAAAATTTTCCATACAGAATAAAAAAAAATAATCTTTCACTTTAAATTAAAAAATCAGGTATCAAATGTTTCTGCATTGCAAGATACGCAAAAATGTGTAACTATAAAATTTTCCAAACCAACAAATGGAAATAAAACATACCAGTCAATAACAATAATTAAATTGAAACTCAACCAAGTCACAACCCTCAATACCGCCCTCAACAAACCAAACCCAACAAGATGCTTTCACAACACATTCCCCCCCCACACACACACTTCCCCCTTACCACCCTCAACCAAAATCACCTTATCCATACTTTCCAACATCCTTTTATCAGCCTCCTTACAATAATTCCCCCCTAACACCCCCACACAATCCCCCCCCCTTGCTGACAAGAGAGTAGAAGGTCATTTGTCTTCCGTAAAGCCTGTCCTTCAAGGCGGAAAGTCTCAGGGCTAAGCGAAAGGTGCTGCCGCAGTTATTTGTCTTCACTGCATGGCTCGACGTATATGCTCTTGTTGTTGTTGGTCTTTTCCGTCCTCGGTGTATAGAAACTTTTTAAACGGGGTCGATTGGGTTTGTGAAATTGGTCGTTAATTATGAGTTGGGATGTTACGGGCATGTGTAAGCATGGCGTTGTGAATAAATAGTTGATTAATGTTATGCGTTTCTGGAAGCGGTTACTGTGTTAAATGCGTATATGATCCTTTTTGAATAATGTTAATAAATATAAATGCAGTGGACTCCGCTTAATGTTATCACTTTTGTTCGAGAGTAGAATGATAATATCAGATTGATGGTAATAATAAGCGATTTGATACTAGAAAATTTCAAACAGTGAATCTCGAGTGTTTGCTTTAAAATCACAATTATATATGTAGTCCTAATTGAAGTAGTTAAAACGATCACCTAGAATGTATTTAGCAACTTTAACATTCTTTAACCCTGCTGCACTGCTCCGACTTGCTACGCGAATGTACTGTTGGGGTCAATATGACCCCATTCAAAATATTATCACTTCTACCATTAAATGAAAGGTTAAATTTTGGAAATAATCATATCTTAAGTTGTATAAGTATATTTTAAATGATATTTAATAAAATAGTATATGACTAAAGCAATAAATTAAACATACAAATAAAAAACAAATGACCAACTCAAAAATACTTAAATGAAAAGTTAAATTTTGAAAATAATTATATCTTAAGCTGTATAAGTATATTTTAAATTATATTTAATAAAATATATGAATAAAGCAATAAACTAAACATACAAATAAAAAAATTACAAAAAACAAACATCCCAAAACTTTGCATTTTCACATATCCCAACCGTTTGGTCCAGAGGAGTTTATTGCATGTTCCTTCCTGACACGTGGATCAAACACAAAAGAAAACGAGAAAAAAAAATAAATATAAAAAGTTCGAAAAGGAATGTTTGAGTAGTTATTTTTGTTCATTTCCGTTGAATGATTCCAAGAAATATGGAAGTGTGAAGGCACAAGAAAAAAATACTAGAATTGGGTCTATTGACCCCAACAGTACATTAAGAATAAGTTGAAAAAATTTGGTTGTAAATAAAAATAAATGAAAATCATTTAGTGTTTACGTATTTATGTCCTTTATCAACAAAGTCATGCAATTTCATGACAATATCTCCGGGGGTTTCCTTTTTATGAGCAAATGAAAAAAAATTTGGGTCAAATAGACCCCAACAGTACAGCAGGGTTAAGAAAAATAAGAGAGTGGAACATATAATAAGAATAAATTAGTCTCATTTGTATGATCATGCAATTAAATTGGTCTTCAAACGGAAAAAAGGGTTTTTAGGGGATTTCACCAGATTTCAATAAAATTAAGGGTTAAATAGGAGTGTTCGGGACCGGTCAATTTTTATAACATTAACCGATTTATAACTTTAACCGTGATCACAATAAGTGGAGTCAACTGTACCTTTAAATCTTAAGAGATGTTTGAGTTATGTATTAAATACCACATTTTTTATTCATCATACCAAAAACATTATTGTACTTTTTTGTTACATCAAACGATTTTAACGATACAAAATCAAAAGGGTTTTGAAACTTTTTAAAGTGGTTACTTTTTTTAAATAATAACATGTTTTTAACTATTTTAGGTATATTACAAACCTTAAATCTTAAAAAATTTAAAAGTGATGAGAAAAAGAGCAACTTCAAGTCAAAATGTTATTATAAATAAACCCTATTTATCTACTATCCTAAATAAATTTTGAAATACGTAATGTACTAAAATTGTTTTAAACTTTTAAATTTACATAAAACAAAAATAGTTAATGGTATATGTGATATTTATGAATATAGCTTTGCATGTATTCATATTTATTTTATTTGAATAAAAAAATGTACATAAGTCTGAAGAAAACTGGCATAAACTTTACTAACTAAAAGAATGTAGCTATAAATGTATGATATTCTCGCCTAATCAATAGAAATTAGTCACAAAAAAAAGAGTTTCTATTGAAATTGATGCTTCTACTTCCTTTTAATAAACTGAGAAACTGCTCTGTTTCGTTTCAACTTCAATGAAAACATTTTCAATTCCACGGAACAAAATCCGAACATTATCATTTCAGAAACAACCTGCACAAACTTCTACACATAGATAACTGCTACCTCTAAATAGCAATTAAAGTTCCTTTCAAAGCAAATTTTGCCATAAAGGGAATCATTACCAGAACCATTATTCCCTTTCTAAAAGCATTCAAATTGCATCATTTCATCGTCAAGAAACTCAAATCTCTCCAAACATGAACGCAAAGCTGTAGTGGGTAGAGTGAAGGACCGGGAGACGCGATAAGGACCAATGGGATCAATAAATGCCCACGGGAACTGCATCCGGACAGTGAAATATCCGCCAATTTATGATCCATCAAAGGTTTGTTGAAGATTCTCGACTAATAACTTGTCCCTTCTCTGGAGGAGGGTGCTGTTGTTGTAATAGACTGTTTGATCGAGTAAGTTTTTAAGTGGTGAGGGATATTGGTGGATGGGTGGTAGGTATAGTTGGTGGATGTTTCAGATGTGTGCTGATGTTAATGTACACAATGTGTATGAAGATGGGTAAATGAGGAATGTTTCGCTTTTTTATGTAATTTTAACTAGAAATGGAATCAAAGTTGGCATTTTCATTGGGGAAAATAATTTTTAAATTAAGAATGAAATAAAGTATCCAAATTCAATGTTAATTAAGAAATAAATGCTTGGAGTAGAATTTTTTGTTTTAATCATGTATGTGTTACGTTCAAAGTGATAAACCGGACATTATTATTAATGTCCGGAGTGGAGGCGGGCAATATGATAAATTCAATGACATTTATCAATGAGTATTCATCACTTTACCCGAAATACGCGGGAATTTGTAATAATGCCCGGATTTATCACATTGCTCGTAACAATACGTATTTATTAAACTAGTAAATGTTTAAAATTGCTCATTTGTGAATTTTTGTCTTCCATGAGAAGATGTTTGAAGTATTTATAATTATAATTAACTAATTCGTTAATATTTCCTTATGCTGTTGATAGTTATAAGTACTATGTGTTTCCATTCAACAAAAACTCCTTAAAAGGTTCTAGATATTATTAAAAACATATTTTGAGTTTTTTGGTTTATGAACTTTATCACTTTTAAATGAGTATTTATTTTTAATGTGTTGTACCCCTCAAATGTCCAATTATTTCTACAAGGATAGTATTTAAATACATAATAATAGAGTTGTTGTCTTAAAAGTACTATTTCGATTAAGAATGACATTGAACAAAAAGCGAAGAAATATTTCAAATTAAACTAAAGGATTTCTGCATTTTTTAAGAAATTTGCTGAAAATGTTCGCTACATTCCATCTCCATACAACTTAAACTTAAAATGATACCTAAACGATTTCCCAACCATCTCATATTCCTTTTTAAACGCCTCCTGAACTTTAAAAAGTCCAAGAAACCATACCTATATGAGACACGTTTCCTCCGATTCCATAAGTACCAAAACACTATTAAAAAAAACTGCTACTTCTTTCTCAACTAGATCCGGCCACAAATGAATCCATCCGGGCATTTACTACATTACTACATATCTTTAATCACGGCTTTCATAGCTCCATTTCTACCACGCGCCCACACGCCCAGAGGTTCAAGAGGCACGGAAAGATTATCAGCCGCGATTATAAAGAGGGGAACCAGGATGCTCCTCACCAACAAGCGGCTGTGGTAGCTTTACTACACCGAGATCTTCGCTTTCTTCACTCATTTCGGTGTGTGGAATGCTGAGTTTTCGTAAAAAACGCCCTCTTTTGGGATGATGCTCGTGAGATAAGTAGGGTTATGTTTTTGTCGTGTTTAGGCTTTGAAGAGTTTTATTAGTGAATGATTATTTTTTTTTCTTCTTCTTGTGAGTAATGCGTGGTTCACGCGTTTTTCTATGGGTGGGGATGGAGTGAAACTGTATTGTACGGACGGATTATTAGAGAATGCTTTTGAGGAGAAAGGATGTATACAAGGATATACAGTTCATGGTTGTACAGTACATGCTTTATAAATTGTCAACAAATTATTTTTGAGTATTAAATGTTGGCAATACTTAATGGAGAGGAATAGAAGTGAAAAAGCTGAAAGGCCAAAAGAGAGATTTTTTTTCAAATGAGTCAGAACTCCGTTTCCATAGTAGTCCACTGAAAATAGAGTTGAACCTCAAACAAATTGCAATAAAAGGTTTCTCAACGGTTTTCACTTAGGAATTACCCCAATAATAACATACTAAAAATCGGACAAAATCGGACCATGGGAAATTTAATTTTTTTTAAAGTTTTAAAAAATGGCCGAAAAAAAATTTCGAAAAAAACCAATACACAAATACAGACATATGATACATGTTTATAGGTTATTTTTGAGTGCTGAAACCGAATACAGCCTTTAGTTTTGAAAAAAAATTGAAATTTCAATTTTTTAAATTAATTTGAATAATTAGCTATATGAAAACATTAAAACACCCCTAAAAACCTAACTAAAAGGTCAAAAGAGATAAATCCAACGGTTTTCATTTAGATATGACCTAAGTATTAACATACTAAAATTTGAAAATTTTACGAGTGAAAAAAGTTAATTTTTTTTTTAAATTTCAATTTTTTTTTTCGATAAAAGCATTTTTTTTTCAAAATGGTGCCATAAACTTTTGAGGCTTTTGAAAAGGTCATTTTTCAGTGGATATTGTCCACAGATAGTTATATAATGGAAAACCGGTGGAATTTACTTTTAACTAATTAGTTAAGTAATTAATTTCATAAATTGAAATTGGTGAAATGTAGGTCTAACTTCCAAACAAGTAAAAACAGGTGATACTTTGGCATACTTCTATCAAAAATTTTTGAAATAACAATTACATACTATTAAAAGCAAAAACCTTTCAAAAAAATTCAATTTTTTAAAAAATTCAAAAATTTTAAAAATTTAAAATTTTAATAAATTTTAATATTACTATATACACTTGTAACACATGTTTATAGGTCAATTTTTAAATGTGATGCCGAAAAATGTAATGTTTTTACAATAAAAATTGAAACAGAGTTTAAAATTTAAAACTTTTGAAAAAATTTTTTAATTATGTAAAACTAGTCCCTACACCTGTAACAAATTGCAATAAAAGCTTTTTCAACGGTTTTCACTTAAAAGTAGCCTAAATAACAACATACTAAAAATCGGACAAAATCGGACTATGGGAAATTTGATTTTTTAACTTTTTTTTATAAAAACAGCCATTATAAAGCAAAAAATTTAATTTTTTTCGTAAAGGTATGTAATGCATGTTTATAGGTTAATTTTCTATCAGGATGCTGAAAAATTAAATATTTTTGCCATAAAAATTGAAAGATAGTTGAAAATTTTAAAATTTTTAATTTTTTTTATTATGTTAAAAACTAGTCCCTACACGTGGAATAAATTGCAATAAAAGCTTTTTTAACGGTTTTCACCTAGGAATGGTCTAAATAACTACATATTTAAAATCGGAAAAAATCGGACTATTTTAAAAACTAAGAAATTTAGTTTTAAAATTTTAAAATCTTTGTTAAAAATTTAAAATATTTAACTCTTTTTTAAATTTTATTGCAGAAATATGATGTTTTTCTGAATCATAATCGAAAAGTAACCTATAAACGTGTATTACATGTCTTTTCGAAAAAAAAATTTTTTTATTTCATAATGCCTGTTTTTATAAAAAATTAAAAATTACATTTCTAACAGTCCGATTTTGTCCGATTTTTAGTATGTTGTTATTTAGGCTATTTCTAAGTGAAAACCATTGAAAAAGCTTTTATTGCAATTTATTCCACGTGTAGGGGCTAGTTTTTAACATAATAAAAAAAAAATTTAAAATTTTAAAATTTTCAACTATCTTTCAATTTTTATGGCAAAAATATTTAATTTTTCAGCATCCTGATAGAAAATTAACCTATAAACATGCATTACATACCTTTACGAAAAAAATTAAATTTGTTGCTTTATAATGGCTGTTTTTATAAAAAAAAGTTAAAAAATCAAATTTCCCATAGTCCGATTTTGTCTGATTTTTAGTATGTTGTTATTTAGGCTACTTTTAAGTGAAAACCGTTGAAAAAGCTTTTATTGCAATTTGTTACAGGTGTAGGGACTAGTTTTACATAATTAAAAAATTTTTTCAAAAGTTTTAAATTTTAAACTCTGTTTCAATTTTTATTGTAAAAACATTACATTTTTCGGCATCACATTTAAAAATTGACCTATAAACATGTGTTACAAGTGTATATAGTAATATTAAAATTTATTAAAATTTTAAATTTTTAAAATTTTTGAATTTTTTAAAAAATTGAATTTTTTTGAAAGGTTTTTGCTTTTAATAGTATGTAATTGTTATTTCAAAAATTTTTGATAGAAGTATGCCAAAGTATCACCTGTTTTTACTTGTTTGGAAGTTAGACCTACATTTCACCAATTTCAATTTATGAAATTAATTACTTAACTAATTAGTTAAAAGTAAATTCCACCGGTTTTCCATTATATAACTATCTGTGGACAATATCCACTGAAAAATGACCTTTTCAAAAGCCTCAAAAGTTTATGGCACCATTTTGAAAAAAAAATGCATTTATCGAAAAAAAAAATTGAAATTTTAAAAAAAAATTAACTTTTTTCACTCGTAAAATTTTCAAATTTTAGTATGTTAATACTTAGGTCATATCTAAATGAAAACCGTTGGATTTATCTCTTTTGACCTTTTAGTTAGGTTTTTAGGGGTGTTTTAATGTTTTCATATAGCTAATTATTCAAATTAATTTAAAAAATTGAAATTTCAATTTTTTTTCAAAACTAAAGGCTGTATTCGGTTTCAGCACTCAAAAATAACCTATAAACATGTATCATATGTCTGTATTTGTGTATTGGTTTTTTTCGAAATTTTTTTTCGGCCATTTTTTAAAACTTTAAAAAAAATTAAATTTCCCATGGTCCGATTTTGTCCGATTTTTAGTATGTTATTATTGGGGTAATTCCTAAGTGAAAACCGTTGAGAAACCTTTTATTGCAATTTGTTTGAGGTTCGGCCCTTTTTTTCGCTATTTTCAGTGGACTATAGGGATATTTATCAAATGGAATCTTTTTTTTTAACTATTAATACTAGGATTGATGAATCCCCAATCCCCAGTTTGATGTGATTGACGCTTGAGATATTTTTTGTAAGGAAAAGTTTTTTTAAACTTTTGGTAAAGCGATTCTGTTTATAGTCATCCCTTTTTAATTCTGATTAGTTTAATGTTGTCTATAATCTAATTCAGTATATTGATGAAAGAAACACTACTGAAAATCTTCATTGTGAACTCAATTTGATAACTTTTAAATCATTATCACTGCATGATCTGAACTATCACTATCAAATCACTACATACTATAAAGAAAAAAATATTAGAAATATAGGGGAGATATTGTATTTAATAAATGTATTGATGAAGTGTAATAAATGTATTGATGAAGTTTAATAAATGTATTGATGAAAACCTGTACAAAATGACTATACTGATTTTTGAAAAGTCGCATTTATAAGAAAATTGATGAATTGAATTTGATATTTATTATTGCATTCGAAAAATAATAAATGAATGCAAGCTATATATAAAACGGCTATTTACACATTTAGTAAAGTTTTACAAGCTTTTTCAGCTCTAAACAGGTATAGGTCTGCAACGAGATTTTGTCGCTTGGCAGCCCTAGGAGAAACGGGACTCTGTACTTTTTTGGGGGGTGGTGGGGAGTGAGATTGGCGTACGCCCGCCCGCCAACTTATTCCTCTCTCCAGAAACTATGCCAAAGTTGATGTTCCAAAGAATTGCGGGTTTCGCGTAGAGAGTAGAGTTCTTTTCTTTCAGACCTGTCTTGGTGGTGTAACTTTTAGTTCATTAGAGGTTAAACTTAAAACTGTTAAGCGACTGTATGCATGTTATATTTAATAATTATTTCCATTAAAAATAAGTTCAATCGACTTTTCTACTTGTGATAGGATACATAGTGCTGTCTTTAAAAAAAAACCACTTTTTTATTTTCCTTCATAAAAGTTTTTTTAAAAATATAATTAAATAAAAAAAATAGTGTTGTAACGGCTCATCCTTCCCAACATTTTAATGCCTAGTACTTTTAATTCCAACTCTTGGTTACAATTTGGCAGACAATCAATAATTAAAAAAAAAACAATTGTCCAAAACAAAGTGTCATCATAAGTAAACGTCCTTAGATAAAGGGTTAAAGAATGATTACTTTTCGTTGCACATCTAATACTTTTTTTTAATTCTTTCGTTTTGAGAGCATTTTCTTATAAAGTACGATTTTAATGATTACGAACCACAACATTTCAGCTTTTTTTATTTGAGAAGTTCATTACTTAATCTTTCAATTGCATTGATTTTATGAGTTCACGGAAATAGGACAAAAACAAAATTTATTTAATCCGGAAATATCATTGCCTTTTAATAAAATAATAAAGTCCCACTCGTTTAAAAGGATGTTTAATTTTTTTATTAAAAAATGAACTAAAATGATCAATTAGTAGTAATTGAGGCTTATGATACATGTATAAAAGCTATTTTTCGGAGCGGAATATGAATATTCTTTTTAAATTGAAAAAAAAATCAATTAAAAGTTAATGTTGATGTTAAGGAGCTTATGTCAGTTAAAAATATATATTTTGTTAACTCTTTTAAAATTTGAAACTTTACGGCAATAGTGAAGGCCCCCTCCCCCATAAACACATAGAGGTCCGTATTCACCTAAAGGGGAAATTTTATTTTTAAGAGGCCCTTTAAACGAAAGAAAAACGTCCATTCTCCGCGAAACACGCATAGCCCTCGGAAAACTCCGACGTAATAGCCAAGAAAAGCGCAAAAGGGATCTTTTTCTAGGAACCCCGAACCGAAATGCTCCACGCGCGGTCCCCAAATCGGTGTGGGCTCTCCCGGGGGTCAGGGGAGGTCAAGAGACAAAATCTCGTTGCTGCACTTTAGTCACCTTTCAACGTACTATAAAAGCAGTTATCTTCCCACAAAACGGCTCGGTGGAATTCAAAATTTAGACACATCAACTTAATGAAAACAAATTAACACACACCACTACCGGCACCACCAATTATAATTTCAAACAACATTTAACCTGAACCTGAACCTTTTCCCAACAAAAACCACAGCACTTGAAACTAAAAGACCCTTTTTATCTATATCTGGAGAGGCCTAGCGAACATACAATGGCCAGATGTTCGTTTTAATTTCCTCCAGCATGCTGCCGGGAGATAGGTGTATAGCTCTCTAATAAGAGCTCCACTTTTAGCACTTTATTGATAATATTTCAGGCTTAAAGGTTTCCTCTCTTCGCCCTTAATGTTCTAAAAAGCTGTTGAGATTCGGAGATAGCGACTGGGGAAGAGGAGTCAGGTATCGGGGGTATGCAACAGAAGTGATAGGGGGCTTAATACAGTTATTGGAAAATGGATTTCACAGATCAACTCAGTTTTTTTTTTTTTTTTTGTTGGTGCTGGTGGTGCTTTTTTATTTTATGGTGAGAAATGTAAGGCTATTACTGGAGTTTTATTTTTATTATTTAAGAGAGGATAGAATGAGTTGCTGTTATGGTCAATGGGGGAGATAATTCAGGTTTTGAAAACAGAACTTGAGATGAAATATGTTGGAATTTTTGGACAGTTTTTTTAATATCCTTCCTACAATGTGTTCATTATAGGTTTATTAAATAAGTATTTTTGATGATAATAAAAAAGTTAAAAGAAATTTTTTTACTTTGAATTCCAATTATTTATTACATTTTACTAACATGTTTTTGAATGATAAGCACGGGACTTTTGAGTAAAGAAAATATAATTTTAGAATCCCCAAAATCTAACTGTTTTCGAGCTCTGTTTAAAGGAATCTGAAATTAATCTTTTCTAAATTGTTTATCCAGGATAAGCTTATTTCAACAATGATGAAAATTTACCAAATATTTTGCTATTTTTTTTTCATTAAAAGTACTTTAAATAAATAATGTACATAATAAAATTGAAGTGTATTACTGTTTTGCTATTAATTTTAGAGTAATAGAGTAACATCAAACTTTTATGTGCTTCTGTTCTAGGTAAGGTACAATTACAAATTGTATCTAGAGCTATTTACATATTTTTAAAAACCCTTCTAATTTGATAAATATCCTTTTAATGTATTTTTAATTATCAGAAAGGTGAGTAATTAATGTTATGATGTGTGAATAATCAGTTTCACAGCATAAAACAAGTTTGTGACGTAGTTTTTAGGGATTGAAATAGTTGATTGTGGATTGTTGAAATAATAATTGAATAGTTCCCCATTAAGAAATGTAAATATAATCCCACAAATTTTCTTTGGTGTTTTGAAAAAAAAATTTCAAATTCACTACTTTGTCAAAACTTAATGTAAACAACAAATTAGCTTTTAATGTTTCTGTAGAATAATTCCTGTTTACCAGCTTCTTGATGCTCGTTAAACTATTTAACATATAAATCACAAAACCCACAAAATTACTACATTTATTCGTTTAACACGAAAGTTATTCACCCTGAAAAACATTCACTTTAATTAAATGACAGACATAAAAATTAATCATTTCACTTTCCACATTCTAATTCATAAAATATTATTCCTAATTTGCATATCCCCTTTAAAAAAAAAAAAAACGTTTTAACACCGAAGCATATTTGTTCTGGAAAGACAATCTTATTTACTTATTTATTTACTAAACTTCATACACATATTATCACAGGATTTAATTCACAAAAATGATAACGTGTATCTCACTACAGCAATACAGTTCACCATGAATAATTGTTGAGAACTTTTAAGCATCAGAGCTGGATCTTCTTCATTTCTTGCCAGCTCGCTTCTCATTAATATTAATGCCCGGCCCATTTCAATAACCAAATAAATTATTCAATTATGTCGGAACATGCATCTCTGAAAATTAAATTAAATGCAGTTCATAAACTACTGACGAGCGTTCTGTACTGGGAACAACACGTAATTTTTCTCCTTAAGTGCAAGATTCATCAGCATCTAATTCTCAATTTCATTTTGTCTCGCAGGGTTCATGCATAAGTTATGTTCGGAATTCCTCTTCTGGTATGAAAGGATGGGATTCTGCCTTAGCTTGTTTTGTGCTCATTAAGCGCCCTAAATCAAATGTCAGAGCTGACTGTAATAAGGACATCACGCTGTGTGTTAATGAGATATTTCGGTGTTTTAGTAAGGCATGCATAGATTAACTACTATGTCGCATCAAAATTTTGTTCAGAACCAAAATATTTCACGGAAATTATTAATGAATCCGCACAGTTTAAGTTTTGATCTGTAGAGACTTATAAACTCGTATAATGTTATTTTATTCAGAATGTTAATAATGCTATACATGCATGTAATTATTTACTAAATAATTGCGAGTTTAAAATAGCACTTTCTAATGAGGGATCTGTAGATTTAAATAAATTAGATTTAATTTATGACGTCTTTGATTCAATAAATATAAAATGGGAGTATATAAAATTTAATCACGATTTGATATGAAATTTCTCTGTTCTCAAATCAAAAAATTTTGATTTTTTTTAAATTAAACCTCTCTTACTCAACTTCAAGTCATATTGCGAATGTTCCCAACAAAAATATTGAAACCTGTATATACAGTTTAAATATTTCATGATTCAATCGGTGTAAAAAAGAGTTAATAAAACTTTAATACAATAATTTGGCAAATTTTCTCTGTTAAGAATATAAAGTGAGATTAAAGATTAGAGAATACAAAAGTATGAATCTCAAGAATGGTTACTTTAAAATAAAGCGTGAAAAATGAGTCAAAGATATGGCATCGTTCCAACCTTCAATGAATTTTCTAAATTAATATATTTACAATCTATTGATTTTTAAGTTTGTTAACCCAATTGCTCTAGTTAACAAGTGACAAATGGATAGGGAAACCAAAGAAGTCAGACAAATAGATGATTTTATTGAAGTTTATAGTTAAATCTTACAATCTCTTTGTTACAATATTAATTTTCCTAGAGCTACATGCGAACTCAACCTGAAATAGAGTTAGTTCAGAAAATCATTTTATTGTATTGTACAGTAACTGAATTCTGTGTAGAAAAGACGATGCAAAATGGCTGAACTAATAATGGCAGGCAAATATAAATCCCAATTTTTGAATTTTCTTGATAAATAACAACTAAACGGATATAGATACATTCAACTAAACAATTTATTCAGAAATAAATTATATATTTAGGGCAAAATTTATTACTAAAGCTTCATTAGTTTCTGAGATACATAAATTCCAAGTCCATGCTTAAAATTCAAAAGATATTTTTACAATTAGAAGCAATAACTTTTATATGTTTTAAAATTATAGAGTTAGGCATAATTATCATGTTAATCAAAGAATTTATTTTTTAAGTAATGGAATGTATTCAAAACTTTATGAAAACTATCTGTAAGTTATTTTTTTATCGGAGAAAAATTCTTATTTCCAACAAAAAAATTTCATGGCCAAAAAAAAAATCATTACTTTTTTTAAAAAATTAAATGCTTCATAAAATAATCTCATCGGCTTACTTACATCGGAATACTTCAAACAATGAATTTTAAAGTTATAAATTGATATTGATTCAAATTTGTCAATACGCTAATGAGACTTATTGTGAAATACCATAATTGTCACTCCATTAAATATTTGAGAATGTATACCTTTATTGTTACATGTAACTTACCTTTGCTTTTAACAGTTGAAGCTCCCAAGTTTCTCGATAATACATACACCTTTCCAAAAACTACCAGTTCTTTTGTTCGCTTCTTCAGCCTCTTCAAATAACATATTCAATGTATAAATATTTCCCGTCTGTTTAATCTAGATCCTACTAATTCAAGCCAAAGGCGCTTACACATTGAAAACAAACACAAGACAGAGAAAAAAATGAGAACAATACATTTATATACACACACGCTTTGAGCATAAAAAAATGGTAAATTAAGCATGTTCTATGAAACGATGTTACACTCCATTGACGAGACGAATTTTTATACGTTCAGAGTGTATAATAAATCATAAAGAAATATTCCTGGAAAACCTTACTTTATTTTAATAACCACTTTAAATTTTAGACACGTGTTTTTATTTCTTGGTTCTCTCTTCTTCACTAGCCCTTCAGGCAAATTAGATATTCACATTTATTTTAATAAAAAGATGTTATGTATTTTTTTTCCAAGTCTTACCAAGAGCGAGTTCTTTAGAATTTGGCTAAATCTATTATTGCATCATCACATGGTATAGTTTTTCCTGTTGTTATTTACCCATTTCCAAAGTTTCAAGATCAAATCCAATTATAAATGGAATCCAATTATATTGCAAGGAAGGCGACTTCAAACATTGTTCAGACTTTTCAATTAAATGTGACAGTTGTTATTTGGATATCCAGCATTGCACTTAATTGTATTTGCTTTCAGAAATACAGTGCTTCTCATAACCTGGTTTTAAATCAATGATGAAATTCACCGATTAAAGTATTGCATTTTTCTCAACTGTGCAGTCACCTTAAAAGGTTTTAACTTTGGTATTTTTGTTAGAAATTGTTAGTCCTGCATGAGTTTAAAGCTCATTGCATTAATACTTATCCGAATGAATAAGTTTTCATCTTTACTTTTCTTTAATAGGGATTATGAAAGATAATAAAACAAATCTTTACTGATTTATAAATTTTAAATGAGTTCAATATTTAATTCATGATTGATGTAATAAATGTCTAGTTTTATCAATTTCAATTTTCTTTCATTTGTTGAATATTTGGTATTATGTTACTGTTCTCATCACAGCTATGCATTTTATGTTTCATATATTTAATTAACTATTGCGCATTTTTAAGGGATGCGTTATTTATTTGGGTAATTCTTAAGAAGAATTTTATTGTTTCTCAGCCTGCGAACAAAAGATGGTACAGCAACATTTAAAACACTACACTATAAAAAACAAAGAAAGAAAAACATATGTTGGGCACCTTTTTAGGTAATAATACAAAGGGAGTTATATCTATGGCATTTGCAATTAATATACAATTCATTAATACATAATAATTAAACATACATTAAAATAAACAATTTTAAGAATTTATTTTTTATTACTCCGAGCCCATCAATAGCACAAAAGCTTATAAGTAATAATAGGGATTAAACAATAAATAAATAATAAAAATATGTCTACCTACGATTCTTTTTCATGGAAAAATCTTACACAAGGAATAATTTGCATATAAATGCATTTCTTACAGATAAACTTATCAACTAAATGTTTTTTAAATCCCGTTATAGTTATTAATATAGTATTATGAAAAAGAATAGATGATTAAAAGCTTGGGTGCCATTGATGGATTCGGGGAAATAAAAAGTATATTCTAAAATTAATTCTCAACTCTATTTAGCATAAAAAAATATCGTGCTATTCAAATTTGTAATGAAAAGGAGATTTTACTATCTCCCAAATTTTATAATACCCTTACCAGAACATCTAAAATCCGAGAAGTCTCCATCTAAATTAAAAAAAATTACATACTAACAATAGAAAATATTGAGGTGTTTTTTTTTAAACTCTCTAGAAATGCTACTTATATTTTTATAATTACAACTTTATTCTGAAGTGTGCAATGGTCTTACTTTTTACTTACCGTATTGTTTTCACGTATTTATTATAATTTTTAATACGAACCTTTTTGTATTCATTTTATGCTTATTTATTTATTTTTCTACCTTTTTATCTTTCTTTTTGTATCCTTATTTGTTTTTGTTTTATGTCTTTTTTTTCTGATTTTTTTTTTGTGTTGTGTTAACAAACAATAATGAACTAAGTAACAAAACCCTCCCAAAAAATAAATTACCCTGCTATACCAGACAGTAACTTAAGCTGACTCTATGACTTCACTAACAAACAAAGTAGTTCCCATCGCGATGTCTGAATTTCGAGTGAAATGAAGAACGTCAATTTAAAAATATGATTATTTTGTTAAATACACGAATGTATACGTATAGCGTCTTTTATATCACAATTTGCGTACCGAATCTCCTCCTAGCAACCCAACAGGCTTCATGTTTACCGATTTCTCCTTCCGCATTTGTGACGTACTGGGTTCAAGAAACGTTGCTGTCGAGTATAGATACGCAACATTTCAATATTTAAACGCCTACAAGCCTTATCCACCTGAAAAATGACGGTATTCTTATTAGAAGTGATAAATAAAACGCATAAAACACCCCTCAAGTGAAGCTATCCCTTCACCCTTTCACCTCCCATTTGAACCCACTTAAAAATCCCTCCCCTAATTACCCCACCGCTCAGAGGGGGATTCGAAAAGGATACCCTTCCCCCGAAAAGCCATATTCGCGTCTCCAACAAACGATCCATTCCGGGCAACAAAACTTCTCCTCAATCCTCCCAAAGTGCTCTGCTCAGCATCATCCCTCCCTCCATCTGATGAGATTCGAAAACCCCGGATGTTCCACAGATATTCCAAGGTCCCTCTCCTCCCTAGACACCTGTTGAAAAGGAGGGTTGTCTTCCCTCTGCAAGGAAGATTAATCGTCTGCGGAATCACTCCCGTTGCATAATGGCCGTTAGATTGAGCGAAGTTATGGGATACTGCCTCAACCCCCCTCGGTTTTATTCTGTTCGATCGGAGGAAGATTTAATCTTCTCGCGGCGGCGGCACTGAATGAGAATGGTTTGATTTGAATTCGGAAGAGTTTGGGAATAAATAAGCGCTTTTGACGGAGTTTGAACGTCCGCCTTCTATAATACATTAAAACGTTCATTTTGGAGCTGGTAGATCAAATGGAGGTTTCTCTGCTGCGCAGCAATTGAATATGAATTTTGGGCGAATTCCCGCTAACTTATTTTTACGGGCTATTGAGTTTGCAAATATTCAGTGGAATCCCAATTGCTGGAAACTGTCATAATGAAAGTGGGGAATGTTCTTGACTTCGGAAACTTTATTATTGTGTTTTGAAAAGTTTTAGAGTAGGGATTTAGTTTGTAGTGTTCTAGATCTTTGGAAGGGACTATCAAACTTTGGGATTGTGAGTTGAAACAATTGAAATGCAGTGATGTCTTTAAATAATGCGTTTAATTGTTTTCCAGGGAATTTACGTACTATGAATAAATTAATATAAATATTTATAATACCAAATTAGTTTTCTCCCTTACATTCATATATACGTACAAAACTTTTCTAAAGTATTCTAATACAAAGCAACAAAAATGAAATAATGCAGTTTAATTTTGATTCAATTACTTTTAAAATTCATCAAATAAAATAAAAAAGTTAGCAAAATTTTAATTTAGCTCAACTGGTAATTAAAGAATAAATAGATTAAAAATGGAGAGTGAGAAAAACTAACTCATGATCCATCACGTTAAATTAAGCTATAAGTAATAATTTGACAAATTTATAATTAAAAAAATTTCAGTAGAAATATCAAAGAAAATGTTACATTTAAAATACTACTAGAGAAATTGGATGTTTTTGTCATTTTAAAAATGCATTAACTTCTGTACTAATTAATAAACATTTGAGGTTTAAGATTAGATTGATCTGAAGAACTTTTGTAGGAGTTCATATTTTTTTTAGATGGGGATAAAATAGGATAATTATAAAATGTAGCGAGTTAAACATGAACAAAATGAAACAAAACTTTGAAATATGCTTGGTTTTGCTTTTGCTTGTTTTATATTTTAATTGACTATTTTAAATATGATGTAGTTGGATTTCCATACTACGTCCTGATCTCAGTCGACTCCTATCCTGATAACAATATCCGATCAATAATAATAAACGATTCGATACTAGAAAGTTTCAAACAGTGTACCTCGAGTGTTTGCTTTAAAATCACAACTATTATGTAGTCCTAATTGAAGAATTTAAAACGATTTCCTAGTATGCATTTTGCAACTTTTACATCCTTAAAGAAAAATATGAGAATTTAACATATAATATAACACTATCACTAATAAAAATTAATGTAATGACCCATTTTGTGTAATTATAGTATATTCAAATTGACTTTAAAATGGGAAATAGGGGATTTTAAGAGGATTTGAGCAAATTTTGATAACATTATGCGATATATTGATCACATAAAATAAATAGGAGTGATATTAAATAGGAGTGATCCGGGCCGGTCAACTTTGATAACACTAACCTTGATCACAATAAACGGAGTCTACTGTATTATAACAATCTCTAGTGGTTCTCCAGTATCCATCTCCATCCAACAACAAGGCTAACCAAAAAAAAAAGAAAGAAAAAGGTCCCCAAAAACCTCCATCTAACCACTCCCTCCCCCACAGAGACAAAGAAAACAGCGCCAGCAGGGTTTCTATTAGCTCTGGTGCGTGGCGCCAAGTGGTTTTCCAAATGATGCAAAGTATCGTCTGACCAATCGGTCGCCATGGAAACTAGACGACCGTCTCCTCGGATATTGCGCGAGATTATGCCACCACGAGAGAAGAGTGTCATGGGGGCTCCTCGAATATTGGCCTCCTCCTACTCATCGGCCTGCTGAAATGAGCACGCGACCATGTTTATGGAGAGAGTAGGGTTTCGTATATAGGGTGATCGGTTATTGTTTAGTTAGTTAGTGGGTCTGGGGGGGGGGAAATTGCGTTTAATTAGGTTGATAGAAGTTGGTTTTGTTTTGTGGAGTTGGAAGATGGTTTTGAAAAGGAGGAAGGGACCCCCAGTTGGAAGCTGGAGTTTGAAGATGTCAGTTATATCGTTTTGAAGGGGTAAATACATATAGAGTGTTTTCAGGTGAAGTCACGACCAGTTATTGTAGGTCAATGCGTCTGTTGTTAGGGTGGTTGCTATGTGCGGCGGTATCTGTTGCTATGGTGGTTGTTAGGTGTGGGGTCACGTGGTTGCAAATGCTCCAATAGAAGAATTCCACGACCAGTTATTTTCTGTAACTGTTAACCTTCTGTTGGTCAACTCGTCTGTTGCTAGGTCCGAGTAATGTGATTGAAAATGCTCTATACTCTTTAGGTTAGGATTGAGCTTTGTTTCTTCTTTCACACATCGTCTTTTTCACACATCGTTCAATAAATATGTATGTAAATAAAGCTATTTTACGTTATATTACCATATTCATCATTTCAACTATTTTAATATAATCCCCACTGAAATTAAAATATTTGTCATGACGTAGGTAGATATATTTTAGCTCAGTGTTGCACAATGACAGCCGCCACATATTGAATCCAACATATGCCCAGTTGTGTGCAGGTCTTCAGGGAAGAATGATCAGATAGAAGTTCCTGTAGGTTCATGTGAAATGAAAAGCTACAGAAAGAACAAAATAAAGACAAAGTGCTAAATTATTATCAAACAGTTCAAACTGCTACTAAAGATCGTCATCTTCCTTTGACCATCCAGACAGCACACATTCTGGACTCCAGCCTGATTTTTCCTGTATATTCACTGGATGTTTCAACCTTGCCTAAATCCAGCTTAATTCAAGGACAATTCTTGGTTGATGTGTCCTAGCTTGATTAAATCAAGTAAAAATCAAACAAAATTCAAACCGAAATGCACTTCAGAATTCAAGTTGGATTTCAATCTGGAACATAGCTGGCTCAAGCCAGATTTTTACTAGTGTTCAAACCCGACTCAACTTCGGCTTTTGACGCTCATCCAGGTAGATTCCAGCTAGGATCTATGGCTGAATTTAAACTGGATCCAGCTTGAATATTTTTTTATATCTATGCTTGATTAAATCAAGTAAAAATCAAACAAAATTCCTTTAAATGAAAAGAAAATAAGCAATTGCATTACAAGCAACTGAAATTTATAAAAGATACTTCATTATCATTTTAAAATCGCTCTTTAAATCTTTAGTATCTTAACGTATCTTAGTGAATAAACATCCAAATCATGTCCAACATACTTGAATATTTTTTATTGATCATTGTGATAATTTATCGAATTGAAGCTTATTCGCTAACTCACTTCTTTGTTCCAAATAGCATCCATATTAATCCAACGTGACGTAGTACCATCTTTTCTTTACTACTGTCTCCTTTCACCCTGACAGAAAACCTATGGTCACTTTACTCAAGTGGCAATTTCGGTCAAACGCTTTAAAGGAAATGGATCAATTCTCTCTTCTAAACTTCTTTTGGGGATTTCTCCCGTGGGAACTCAAAGGATGAATATTTTTCTTCCCAATTTATTCGATCAATGGCTTCAAAAGTAATTCAAGGAAGTCTCCTCAAAAGGGATAGCTGATGTAATCCGATTCTGTCAGCTAGATTGAAAGATTGATGTATTTTTCAATGACTAAGTGGAAGGTCCTGTTTATAGTTAGCGTTTGAATAAAAAAAATATTCAGTTATAAAAGTAAGAGGGTTAGAAAAGGATTGACTATTTTCAATTTGGTTCAATATGTCAGTCCACTAACTCTGCACAGAAAGACAACTGTAAAATAAACCGTTATCAAAGTTTTAAATATTTTTGAAGTTTCAAGCCAAAGTTACCTTTAATTGGGTAACTTAAATAACGTATAATAGTTTTAGTTGCATTTTCGTTATCTATCCCGTTAAAAAACGCCAAGCTGTTTTGGATGCCAAAGACCTAAAAGTTGAAAACCAACCATTAGATATTTATGCTAATGACAACAATAGAAATTTGTTGATTATGTGAAAATTCGGTATCCCAAATACTGGTAATTTTTCATTGGATAGATAACGGAAATGTGCTTAGTTTTAAATAAAAGTAATCAAAACGTGATTCTAAGATGAATATGTATGTAAATAATCCTTTTCATTGCATATGAGGCTTACATTGCATGATCTAATGTTTTAGAAGCGTTGGTTGGTCTCTGAGCTATTAATCATGTTAGATCATCCTTTTCAGAATAATAAAAAAATAACCAATTTATTTAAATTAAACTAAGAGAAAAATGGAGAAAATGTAACAGCAATAAAATTAGAAAAATATGTCATGCAGAGTAATTGCAAGGTTCACTGAAAGTAATAAAATTGTAATAGGAGTAATAAAATAGCTATTGTTTACTGAAAGTAATAAAATATTAATAGGAGTAATTAGTTTTTGTTTACTGAAAATAAAAAAACATAAATGTCCAACATTAATGCCATATTTAATTACGTTTACTTATAAATTTAGAAGGGAAATATGATTTTGCATTAAAATAAAATAAACTTCCTTGTTTTTTTAGATGATGAGTGACACATTGTTTTTTCTGATTTTAAAACAAATTTATTGCTAATAACTGCTAGAATTGAGTTCCAAAAAAGTTGCTGCTTCTCTGCAAAATAGTAGATATAACCAACCATATTGAGCTTTTAGTTGAAACGAATTCACCAAGACAGCACAGTCTTTAGAAAATAGTATTTGGGAAAAAATCATCACTTTTTTATCTTTTTTTTTTTCTTTTTCTGTCTTTCCTTTTTATTCCAGCTCCGTATCATTCCATACACCAAGGGAGCCATGCTATAAGAACAAATAAAAAAAAGTTAGAACACATAAAATCAATAGTAGTTTTCACAATAAAAATGTGATATCTCAGGGAGAATACCGCACTGCTGTTAGGATATTTTCATAATACCATTGCAGTTAATATCTTTAATTATAGCTCCTGTGCATCTTCTATTACTTTTAAAATGACCTAAAGTATAAAAGTTTTACAGTAGTACTATTTCTTTAAACTGATCCCCAAACCAACAAAAAATAAAACACCATCCACTAGCACTTTATCGGATGTGTGGGACTGCATTCACACCCTCTGCAATTGCTTCCAGCGAAAATATATGGCGGATCCTGTCCTCTAAGTCCACGAAGATTGAAACGGGAGAGAAAATAGTCCAAATGGAATCACACACTACTACAGGACTCGGAATTCCTCAGTGAAATAAATGACTTTCCGACAGACACCCCCTGCAAAACCTCCCAAATCCTTCAACCTGAGACAACTTTATAATCCGAGTGACGTGTTGAACTTTCGACCCATCTGACATCTTGCTCAATTCCCGTCCCGCTTTGCATGCATTTTTCTTCATTTAACCCCCTGATTCATTCGCGTCGGAATTGACATTGCTCACCCCGCCCTCCCCTAGAAAGAGAGGAAATAAGGAAAAAGTATTCACTTACAGCTATCACCCCATTACTTAGCCTAGCCTCGAACCCCTTGCTTTCTTTCTCTCTCTGCAAACCGCACGCATTTGTTCCCGGTTGCCATGGTTACCGACATCCAGTGGTGACGCGAGGTCCGAGACGTGCATCTATGGTGGCTTTCCCAAGATAGGAGGGGATTTTGTTTCTGGGTTTTTTAAAGCGTTTTTGAGCGGCTTCTGGAGGTTCTGTCTGTTGACGGTGAGATTTAGTGTTAAATTATTCAGATTCCTTCATTGTTTGCTTGAAAGTGCGCCTGAAGGGAGTAATGGATTAAATTTATTTGTTTTTAAGAGCGAGTTGTTTTTTTCTGGTTTGAATGGAAGTGAAAATCGTTTGAAAAAGTTTAATTAGCTTTACGTTTTCTGAATGGGATATCTCGTGGAGAGTCTGTAAGTCGGCTCCTGCGAAGTAGTTAAATGATTGCGTTGATTAACTAAAGCAAAGGTGAGAGTTGAATTTAATTTTGTATAATTTATTTTGTGTATTTTTATGCATCCCTTTTTTAATGGTGAGTTAAATATTGCTTGATGCTGAAACACTATAGAATTTGATATGGGATGTCTCTTAAAAAACTGAAATTGTTGGTTTGTAGCCAGTGTTTTTCATTTGCACAAATCTGTAATTTCCCTATGATTTTAAAAAGTAAATATAGTCAGTAAATATTTGTTTATTAAAGAACTGAAATAACACGTTTTCGTTGTTGAGTTTTTGGAATATGTTTCCTGTATAAGTCCTATATTTTTGTAGTTTTTCTTTTGTATTTAATAAAGATGGATAAACCACTAATTTATTTTTTTTTGTACAAAAATATATATTTTACGTAAGTTTAAAAACTGGTGAAATGTTGCTTTTTATTTTTCAGTCGAGATTTTAAATTTAATGTTTTATGGATAGATTGATTTAAATTAATATCACAAGACTGGTAATGTAATGTGATTCTACACAAATAGGACAGTATGGGAAATAGATCAAATTATACTATTTTCAGTAGTTTTGTGAAACCGATTAAAATATATCTACGCTTTTGAATATGTTTCACCTCAGCCTATCCCTAAAAACAATTGTCAAAGTTTCACAAAACCGAAGAATTAAACTCCCAACTCAAATAACCAATCCAAACAAAGATTTCACACAACCGAAACCTAAAATACCACAGGCACGAGCCCGAAAAAAAAAACATCTCAATATAACTCCACCACACACCTTACGTCACTCCCGAAAACGAACCAATGAGCGACGCCCCAGGTGATATTTGTTTCATCGAGTGAAAAGTTAGGATTGAGCGAATGTCTGAAGAACACTGCAGCAAAGCGAGCATCACAATGAAACTCAATAACCAAACCGATCAAAAAAAAAAGCTCTATCCTACGTCGGCTCTCGTTTCGGTACTCTAACTGACCCAACTTCTCGAATATCCATCAAGAACATGAAAGATGGTCCAGGAGAGCGGGAAGAGAACTTCTCCTGTTCCCCTTCTCCGGGTGAGTAAATGCACCTGTGTAAATAATTGGAATGACAGGACCATTACTGCCAAGGGTTGGCGCAGTTAAAAGGAGAGAGGTGGCGATAGCTCCGCAAACACAATTTTTTTTCCTCTATGCGCTTTTTTTTATTATAATATAATGCCTGGCGAACACTTACCATACCAAACAATTTTTTGGCGCTGTTTGTCTGAAGTGGACGTTGAAGTTGGCGGGGTTTTTTTTTGGGGGGGGGAGGAGAGAAAGTATGTAAAAATCGAAAGTGATGTTTTTTTTCTGGGGGAGGAGGTTTCGGTTTACTGTGTGAGTTTTAAAAGTGTTGAGGGGTAGTTTGGAATGGTTTGGTGGAGTTTTTCTCTGAGAGGCGTATCTGCTGTCGTCATAAATGTCAAGACGCTTCGCCATAAATTGAGGTGGCGGAAAGTAGTTTTATCCTGAGTTTGACGGTTCATTAGCTGATAACGGATTCCTTTTAAAGCTTGTTTGCTTTGCACTTGGCGAAAGTGAAAAGTGTTTGACTATAGCGCTTTTTTTTAAAATAATCATTATCTGAAAATGCTACGATAAACTACCTACATCTTATCTAGCTGATATTTTTTTAACAAAAAACATATTAAGAGCCGAGTTTATATGTGTACACGATTATCTTAGAACTTATTAAATGTATTTAAAAGTTAAAATTTCAAATATAGGCTTTCATCATCACAATTTATTATGATATGAAAAATACTGTTCGAAAAATTCAATTAATAATGTTACATATGTTAAAGATTTTAAAAGATTTTTTTTCATGATCGGCTTTTTTTTAAGTAAATTTAAAGAAATTGACTTCAAAGTCTTTTATTACAATAATTTTTAAAGTACACTGGGCAACAAATTTAGACGAACTTCGTGTAAAAGTAATAAGAGTAGCCATTTCCTATGGATTTGAGGTGCTAAACACGAATATCACCATAAAAATCCTGGTTTGGTTCATGTTTCAGAAATACAGAGTCGTGGTCATCATATACTGTGCTTAGTGCCATGTGATCCTGAGAAAAAGTTGACTTTTTTCACTCAGCCATTTTAGGACATATTCACTTCATATGTTCCAAACTATAAATAATCAATTTCCATGTCATTATAGACAGTGATCTATAAAAGCTAATGATATATGGGTATTCTGCACTTATTAAAAATCATTCTGACGTTTTATAGAGGCAGTAACCGTATTTCCCAATAGAACCCACTCATTTCTGCAGTACTCGGACCCAATATGACACGCTAATGTCGTGCGGCCCTTTGCATCAGGATTTAATATGGCACGACATCCAGCCATCAACAAACATCGTCTCTATCAGGGGGGGGGGGCTTATTCCCCCGCAAAGTGCTTCGCATTAATTACGAACTGCCCTCCTGTAATACCCCGGCCGTTTAATGAAACCTGACCGTATTGAAATATATGGCGATTCCATTGAATATATCTAATGTTTTAAGTTCGAGTGTCATTAATGGTTGTATGTAATGTTTAAAAAACGTATTTTTTTACATGAAGATTTAAAAGTGAAACATGTTTATAGGGTATATTTGTCTCCATAAGATAAGTCTAGTCGAACGTCTCAGATTGGAATGTGTGTGCTTTTGAAGTGTAGGAGTTTTGATTTTGGTTTTGGATATTTGTATTTTTTTTTATAATACTAGGGGGCCTGCCCCCTGCTCGCTATCGCTCACCAACCCCCGGAACTGCTTCGCAGTTCTTTTTAGATCGCTTCGCGATCTCAGCGAGCAAAGCTCGCTTGTTCCATCTTACCAATCACCCCGCTGGTCGGCTTAATTAATGCTCCTTTACAACCGAAACTACTCTTGCTAATAAATAATTTAATCCAAATCATCCCGAAAAAAACTATTGCTGAAATATTACTTTCCTAACTTAAATTGAAAATAAAAGAAATCACACATAGTGAGCTATCGCTCACCAACCCTCTTAACTGCTTCGCAGTTCTTCTCTGATCGCTTCGCGCTCTTAGCGAGCAGAGCTCGCTTGTTCATCTCAACAATCCAGCAGAAGCCTTTTCTCGGCTTAATTAAGCCTCTTGTAATACCGAAAATACATCTCTCTTGCTTATCAATAATTTAATTGAAATAGTCTACTAATAACCATCAACCACTTTGTAGAAAAAAGCATTGTTGAAAATAAAAGAAATCAGACTCATCATAAAACACGCATAAAACTCGTCTGTTTCTCGTGTTTCTCTAGTGAACGGCGAGAAAGAGAAGAAAAAATTGAAACTTTGAATCTTAATAATTCTAAAACTAATTAGAATTTTTGAAAAAACAAAAAGCCAATATTTTTATAAAAATTATTTCTATGTGCCTTTAAAATATCATAGTTCTACTGTGATTAGTTTTGCTTTTATAACGAAAAAACAGAAAAATCGCCAAAATTTTCGAAACTTTAAAACTTAATTACTCCAAAACTAATTCGAAATTCGAAAAAAGGGCGACGTGGTGCAAAACTGCACATCTAAGGGTATGTGTCTGCAAAAAATCATATTTCTGCTGCTAATAGATTTTGCTGGGGGCGAACTCGCAGCAGAAAAAAATAATTTTCGACTTTGACATTAAATAACTCTAGAACTAATTAACTCATCTATAAGCTTTTAGAACGAAAACGATCCTCATACATTTGTCAAGCAATGTTTAAAATTTCACAAATTTCCGTGGAATAGTTTTTGCGTAGTGAGAGTTCAAAGTGTTCTAAAATAAAATTTTCAAAAGCAGCGGCGGCCGCGGCGGCGGCGGCGGCGGCCGCGGCGGTCACTGTTACTTTTTTTTAATATAGAGAGAAAACTATCTCTCTATATTAAAAAAAAGTAACAGTGACCGCCGCCGCGGCCGCCGCCGCCGCTGCCGCCGCTGCCGCTGCTTTTGAAAATTTTATTTTTGAACACTTTGAACTCTCACTACGCAAAAACTATTCCACGGAAATTTGTGAAATTTTAAACATTTCTATTCAAGTGTATGATGATCGTTTTCGTTCTAAAAGCTAATAGATGAGATAATTAGTTCTAGAGTTATTTAATGTCAAAGTCGAAAATTATTTTTTTCTGCTGCGAGTTCGCCCCCAGCAAAATCTATTAGCAGCAGAAATATGATTTTTTGCAGACACATACTCTTAGATGTGCAGTTTTGCACCACGTCGCCCTTTTTTCGAATTTCGAATTAGTTTTGGAGTAATTAAGTTTTAAAGTTTCGAAAAATTTGAAGATTTTTCTGTTTTTTCGTTATAAAAGAAAAACTAATCACAGTAGAACTATGATATTTTAAAGACACATAGAAATAATTTTTATAAAAATATTGGTTTTTTGTTTTTTCAAAAATTCTAATTAGTTTTAGAATTATTAAGATTCAAAGTTTCAATTTTTTCTTCTCTTTCTCGCCGTTCACTAGAGAAACAGACGAGTTTTATGCGTGTTTTATTGATGAGTCTGATTTCTTTTATTTTCAACAATGCTTTTTTCTACAAAGTGGTTGATGGTTATTAGTAGACTTGCTGAATATTTTTTTAACATTTCATTTAAATTATTCGGAGAAAAGGCTTCTGCTGGATTGTTGAGATGAACAAGCGAGCTCTGCTCGCTAAGATCGCGAAGCGATCTGAGAAGAACTGCGAAGCAGTTCAGAGGGTTGGTGAGCGATAGCTCACTATGTGTGATTTCTTTTATTTTCAATTTAAGTTAGGAAAGTAATATTTCAGCAATAGTTTGTTCGGGATGATTTGGATTAAATTATTTATCAGCAAGAGTGATAAGTAGTTTCGGTTGTAAAGGAGCATTAATTAAGCCGACCAGCGGGGTGATTGGTAAGATGGAACAAGCGAGCTTTGCTCGCTGAGATCGCGAAGCGATCTAAAAAGAACTGCGAAGTAGTTCCGGGGGTTGGTGAGCGATAGCGAGCAGGGGGCAGGCCCCCTAGTTTAATAAAAAAAAATCCGTCGTTTAGACAAGAAAACAAAAACCGTAAGAAATCAATTTGTATTTTAGACACAAATAAAAACTAATATTCAGTATGAGAAATTAAATAAAATAAGTCTCTGATTGTTCAATTTAAATTACTTATTTTTTGGTAATTGAATTCTAAAAGTGTTAAAAATTACATAAATGAAAACATGGTTGTACTTTAACAAACTTTAATTATTTTTACACAAATTTATACCTTTTAACTAAGGTTATTGTGCAATGAGTTAAGATTTTGGAATCCCAATTATGTCAACTCCATCCCTAGAATTTACGGAATCAAATAATCATCCATCAATGCGAAAACCTTAATCTATTAAGTTGTAGATGGTAGAAAATGTAATTGTGATGTTTACACGTCCTTATGAATTATAAAATGCTATAGTTGACAGCAACGTTTCCTGACCCTATGACGTCACTACACGAAAGCAGAAACTGTGTAAACAGAAAGCCTGTTGGGTTGCTAAGAGAAGTTTGGGTACGCAAATCGTGACAAAAAGGCGCTATTATACATGGTTTAACCACGGCTTACTAGATACTTATACAGGCTAGCCGAGTACGGAAATCATTGCAAATCTAGATGGCAATACTGGACCAACTGGCAAAGCATATCCACAGTGTTGAAGGCGGTGGGTGATATAGGTAGATCTTGTAGCGCTCCAAGCGGGAGAAGTTGTCAAATGGTTTTCATTGTTTAAAATTCGGCTAGCCTGTATAAGTATCTAGTAAGCCGTGGTTTAACAGAGTAATAATATTTTTAAATTGACATTCTTCATTTCAATCAAAATTTAGACACCATGCTGGGAACTACTTTGTTAGTGACAGCATAGGGTCAGGAAACGTTGCTGTCAAATAGTAGAGTGTAGACCATGATACCTTACTTTTTAAAATTTGAATAGCTATTAAGAATATTCTTTTCCTCAATTTTCTGCAGTTTTATGTTTCATTAAATTTCATTCGCCTTCATTGCATAGTCCAGAAAACTAAGTTCCACAAAACCCTAATTGTGGAACTATTAAAGTATCCCCAGAAATACGAATTCAATCGAGGTGGATTTTTTTTTATCTCTGGCCAAAACCTCACGATTAGTAAGTACTTACTAATCGCTACAAATTTAATGAAACACGAATGCCTTAATTAGGAACTTCGATCGAATAGGAACGAGCAAAAAAAAAAAAAGGAACGAAGAGCAGAATGTTCGAACTCGGTGAGCTTAAATGCGGAATGAGAGGGATCAAATACCTAATCAGACGTTCAGAATTAGAACAATTTAAACTCAATTAGTCTTTGATGCGCAGTTTTTTGCCCTTATGGTGTTTGAGTTAAAGGGAAAGATTTAAAAAAGAAATAGAAACGTGATTTAGAATGAATTAAAAATTTCTGCTCGGTATTTTAATTAGGAACTGGCTTTCACTTTCGTTCCTTTGTTCAACTTTTCTTTGATATAAAAGCTTTGCTTGTTTTACTAGTTGTTACGCGTAGTTGTAAGGGTGAAATCTAATTTCATTACAAAACCTGCTTTATTATAAACTTTTAGGAGTTATCACACGAAAGTTTTAAAAAATATTAGTTTTAGTGAATAAAAAGCTTAAATAAAACTGTAGTATATTACATTCAGCTTTTAAAGTCTTTTCGTTAATTCGATGTTTTAAAATTAATAATATTCTTGTCTTTTAAAGTAATGCAACTTGGACACTTAAAAACTGAAAGGTCCTCCATAAAGGTCAAATAAAAAAAAGAACATTTAATCAAAGCAACCTGTGTAGCTTGAATATCTTTGAACAATTTACTCAATGTAAGTTTTCTTTTTTTTATTCAAAGTTTAGGATAACTCAAATTTGTGTTTCAGCTTTGAATTATAGCTAAGTTGCACCCAATAGGAATAAGTGAAACCTTTTGAGAGACCCAAAGATAACCTTTTGAATTATACGCGACTTCCAAATAAAGATGTTCTGCACAGTAGTAAAGGACATAAAATAAGAATGAATTACACCTGAGGCTAGTTCTATCAAAAATATCTATTTCAATTTAAATATTTACACAAAAGTTCAACAAAAACCTAGAAAGCATAATAATATTCAGAGATAATTTCGAATCCTGAATTTAAAGTCCTTATTCATTTCACTTCTATCTGTTGCACGTTCTGAATAAAAATAAGTAAATAATTGAAATAGAGCATTTTCAATCACATGACTCGGACCTAACAACGGCCTTAGCAACAGAAATGTTACAGTTTTTTTCCCTACAGAGGTTAACAGTTACAGAAAATGACTAGCCGTGGAATTCTTCTATTGGAGTATTTGCAATCACTTGACCCCATACTTAAAAACCACCTTAGCAACAGATAAACAACGGTCTTACTTAGCAACAGTTAAAAGCCCTTACAGAAGGTACACAGTTAAAAGAAAATAACCGGTTGTGACGTCACCTGAAAACACTCTATTGGGTGTTTTCAGGTGACGTCACGACCAGCTATTTTCTATTAACTGTTAACCTTTGTAGGGCTTTTAACTGTTGCTAAGGCGGTTGCTAGGTAACGAGGTATCTGTTTCTAAGGCGGTTTTTAGGTATGGGATCACTCTGTAGGGCAAAAAACTGTAACATCTTCTGTTGCTAAGGTCGTTGTTAGGTCCGAGTCATGTGATTGAAAATGCTCTATTTATGCAGTCACTAGTCACAGATTCTCCAGACATTATAAACCGACATTATAGACAAACTTTAAGTTACATGTCCGTATCTTAGAATGGAGTATTTTTACACAACAAAACATCAATTTGAATATTTCCTAAAAGATTCCTTACTTAAATATCTCTACACAACTTTATCCATTACTTCCAAAACTCATACACGATAAATCCTATCCAGATCAGATATAACAGTGTAACCACAAACCCCTTGACAGTTATCGGTATAAATGGCAGCCAGCCACAGCGTATTATCCCATCCTAAAGGCGATAATGATAGTATTTGTGGCACACATTAGCATAATATGCTTGACACTGCAACATAATATCCACCACCAAAGCAGGTGGCATCCCATAACGTTTTGCGGGACTGTTCGCTATTCCGGAACAAACGCCAAAAAAATTTTTGTGGAAATGATTAATTAGTTTGACTGCCGATGAACACCTAATACCATAATACATCAAACTCAACTATCAATCTTTAGATAACAATGGCAGAGTTTCAGAATAATATGCAAAATCCGAGTCATTATTCAAATTCAGAGTCGAGATTTTGCGCTGAATGCTCGAAATTTTAAGTCCTCCCCCTACTTAATTATTTTGCTGCCCCTCTCTCAAAAAATGAATCAATTAATGTTCTAATGCGGTTCAATATGGGAAACGTTCGTTCACCATTATTACGGAAAGGCACAGAAATCGAAATGTAATTACTTGATAAATCGATCTTTAATCGAAGTTATGATACATTGCTTTTGCGGGGTAATTATTATTCCGCTCGTTAGCCGAATTGAACGCGCGTGAAGAAAGTAATAAAGGCCGCGAGACCGCTTTTGAGGCAAATTGCCCTCGGATTTAATGAAATGACGCTCTTAATGCTGTGGTGGAATCCTAAGTTGTGTTTCATCAGACGGTTCTAAGTGTACTACTGCAGAGGATTTAAGGGTTATTTTACATCTTCATAGAAGGTATTGGAAAAATTGGGAAACCCTTATTATTCCAGTTACCATTTCGATTTATTTAAATTGTTCAAGAAATATCAATATCAAATTTGAAAAAAAAAAACTAGCTGGTATAGTGCTGTCCAAACAACCCACTGTTTCATATTTTCTTCATTAAAAGCTTAATAAAAAGGATAATTAAATCGAACAAAAAACTGTACTAGCGGCTCATCCTCCCTAACATTTTAGTGCGAAGCATTTTCAATTCCAACTATTCATTACAAATTGGCAGCCCAATTAAGTAAGAATTTGAAAAAAAACCCACTTTTTCCTAGAAGGACTCTAATTGGCAGACTGAGCTAAAACTTTAATATTTTATTCTCATAGTAATGAGATAACATAAAAACGCGCGAAAAATGCTCTAAAGTCTTTATAACATACATTTTTTCAAAATCTGTAAATCTGAAGCACATTTTTTTGTCAAAAATCTACATTTTCTCAGCTTGTTTAAAAAATAAGTAAATAAACCGTTCTTTGACCAGATTTTACACCCCTGACACTCTAAAGGGCATAGAAAGACAGGGTATATGAGATGGTAAAATAATTTTAATTATTTAATTAAAAAATCTCAATGGGTTGTTTTTAGGGTACAATTTGGAGTGAGTTGTTTTTAAAGGACAGCACTATATAGTTTGTTTTAAAAGTTTTGCATATATATTTTACCGACGAAATAAATTTTACTTTACTTTATTTGTATCAAAGAGGAAAAGGTGGAAGGTCAGAAGTAATGCTTGAATATAAATAATTGAAACTTCTAAATAACATTTAGAGAAGATAATATATTTTTTTTTTACCCGTGAGATTATAATGATAGGGAAGAGTGGGGCACCTTGGGACATAATAATAAATAGCATAAACATATTTATTTTTATTTCAAAAAGACTTTTTCACACTACATGTGAATGTAACTTCAGACCACGAGAAACAAGAAAAGTGAAATAAAAAATTTCCTAGACGCACCAAATATTCCAAAACACGCTGAGTAGTAGATTTTAGTCTAATTTATTATAGTACCTATAAGCACGAGTTCATAACTATAAAGTTGCCAAAGTTGCATCCCAAGGTGCCCCACTTTCCCCTATTCGTAATAAGACAGTTAAATTTGAAATGACTTTTGAACTATTTGAAAATTTGCATAAATATGCACAAAAGTATATACTTTTGTGTGAAGAAAAACTAATTGAGTATATGATTAAGGGAGTTACTAATTCCTGCGTATTTTTTTCATACTCTTAAAATTGTGTATTTTTTCAAAACTGGTTGTAATTTTTCTACTAATGAGGTTTTTCTTTACCTCCTTTAGGTTTTTTTTTATTATTTTTTTAACTTATTTCGCCGCTATGGGAGCTGGAAGTTATCTCGATGGATTCTCTATAATCTCTCCCACCTAGGGGTAGACCTTACTTTTATGACCCTTTAAAGACGTTGTTTACAAATAAAAGCCGTAAAAAGGATTTTTAAAACACCTTGTATAAACCTACAACTTATAGTTTACTTTTAACTCATAAAACGTTTTCATATTTTAACCGCGCACACCATAAACCAGGCTTAATATTTAACCAGCCCCTAACATCTCCATCACCTTTCCGGAGCGGAGAAGTCAAAAATTGAATTCGGAGTTTTCTTCCCAGACTCGAGTGATTCTGGAGATCAAATTGTCGCCGGTGGTCTTTCGCTTTCATCCCTCTCTCGCCGAGCAATAATAATAATAACAACAAGAAGAAAAGCGACTCGACGACACGAAAAAACGCAAGGCTTAACTGCCGCATGAATTACACCATCATTGACATCAAGAATAGAAGAGGCTTCACCTACGGAACTCTCACTCAATTACAGCTTTCGGCGTTTTCGCCGAGCTACAATTTTAAACGAACTCGTCTTTTGTCTTCGCCGCCGCTGCCAGATACCGCATTTTAATTTTTCCCTTTATTATTGTCGCAGACGATATTCGCGGGATCAATCTCCCAGTTCTTTTCATAATCTTTAGTTTTGCCGGCTAATTGCAAATTGTTCTTTCGAATAGTTGTTGAAGACCCCCAAGGCGGTGGTGTGTTGTGTCGGCCATTGTTTTGGTATCGATGAAAATGTGTTGTGGTAATAATTTTTGCGTAGAATAATAATAATCGGGAAAAACTATACACTGAAATGCTTGTTAAAATTGCTTAGTTCTTGTAGGTAACGCTATATTTTTTCTATGGTTATATTAATCGCATTTTTACTAACAGATAATAATAAACAGGTAAAGGCAAAAACATCAATGAGAAAATTGATGTCAATATCATAAGAATCACGCAGTAAAAAAATCATAAAAATATTTTAAATATTAGAGGAGATATTAGCTAGTGAAAATATCACTCTTTACAGACCTCAAAAAAAGACGAAAAAAGTTCGCAAATTTGGAGGATTCTTTGCCTTTTTAGTTAAAATATGTATCCTTATATTTAACTAAAAATGCTCAAAACTACCTTATAAAATTCAAAACCTTGCAAATTAGCGAATTTTTTTCTCTTTTGGGACATAAAAAAGTGCTATTTTACTTGCTAATATCTCTTTGAATATATTATTTTCATGTAACTTTTTGTGTTTTTTCATTACATTACAAACAAGTTCTCACTTAAGTGTTCGTTCTATCTCCGTTAGCTTTTAAGTTACTTTTTCAACTTTCTTATTTGCCACTAAGGGCTTAGTAAGCCGTCTCAATGATTTCAGAATGGTCACTTACCTAGGGGTACACCTTACTTCCATGACCCTTAGGAGAAAATTATTCCAAACAAAAGCCTTACAGCGGACTTTTAACACCCCACAAAAATACTATACCCTAAATATAAAATATCCATTAAATCTCCAAACTTTTGCTTCTTATTTCATATCAGAACTACGCGTATAACACAAAAAATTCCGATTAATAAACTGCATACCTTCCAAGTAGACTCTGAAACCAAAATCTGTAGCTTAGTGCATTTATAAAAAAAAAATCCCATTTCCCACTTCATAAAACCATATCCCCATCTCCAACCAACCACCTGAAAAAAATTGAAACGCAATTAATTTAAAACTCCCACCCGCAAATTAATTTAAAAGTGTCTAATTTATTGCAGTCTCTGATGCTTTCAGCGAAAAGAGAGATCTACGAGGTTCCATGTCAAGTCGAGAGGGTACATGTCTGTACACGCAGTAGTACCTCTCCCTCCCTTTTAACAGAAAATTCCTCGTTACTAAGTTAAAGATAGGAAGGAAAAGGGGATGAAATTATGCCCCCTTCAGGTCATTGCTGAATAAGGCGTTGTCATGACAACTAATGACGTATGACGTCATGCTCTTAGATCTTAAAAGCGCTAATGAGGGGCAACGGATGGAAAAGCAAATTGTGCAGTAACCTGTCACAGAGGCAAAAAGGGCAGGGCCACAAAAGATAATGCATTTTTTTAGGGTGCCCCTCTGGAGAACGGTTCATTTTTGGGTTTAATTGGTCATTGCGGAGGTTTGAGAGGGGGGAGGGATGAGAAATGGGACCGGGGTTCGAAAGATGGGAATCCGCCGAAAAGTTTAACAAGAGCGTCTCTTTTAAGTCTTTCCTGAAGATCTTGGAATAGATGGATAGGGTTTAAGATTCATTGATGTTAGATTTTTATGTGGGCTTTATGTCCTAGTTTTATTTCGTTATAAAATTACTTTCTGACTCCAGAACACATGGTCGTGCCAACCCCCAGAAATTTAGAAAAAAATTTTCTGTTTATAAGGAATATCTAAAAGTATATTTCATATCCAACCAACATTATTTTTCCTCTCTCCAACACTGTCAGAAACTAATAGATCAAAAATGAAACTTTAAATTTAATGTCAATGAATAAAACAATAAAATAATCATGTTTTTCATGCCCTTCATACATTTGTAAAGATAGAGTTTTAACCATAGAAACATATATTAAAGATAATGAAGGTTATTTTTCTAATTGGCGAGTAACTTTTTATTTTACTTTAAAAGGGGAATGCCATATACTTATCTTTATAAGAAAGAAGATTGAGTTTTTACTTTAAAAAACAGCACATTTATATTATTATTATGTTAATTAAAAATTAACTAAAATTAATTAAATTATGTTTATTATGTTTCTTCTATTAGAGTACTAAAAAAATACATAAGTTTTTAAAATTTTCGTTCTCTTAAATTGGAAAATTTAGAGAATAAGATAATTGGAAAATTTTGGTGGGAAAAAAAGGTCAAAATAGGTTAAAATGTATTTTTAATAAAATATTTAGTATTATACAAAAATGTTATTTATCTTGTATTTTAAATTCTATTACAAACGGCATTCTTCAAAATAATATTATTTTATTATTAATATATTTATTTATAAAAAAAAACTAAACTCATCGGCGCAACAGCCCTATAGTGGGCCAAGTCCTACGATGCCCATCTTCGTTTTCTTGACCGTGGGGCCCTGGGGTGCAAGGCATATATCCCGGTATATTTATTTATAATCAAAATAAATATATTGTTACACATTTAAGATGATTAATTACACTCATGAAGATCATAATTCAATACACTATAAGTCGGTTTTTAATCCGATTTCTCAAACAAAATATAACTGGTTGTATTTTACGAAATACAACTAACTGTTTTCTTCTATGGGACTTACAATCAGAATTAACAGTAAATTATTAATTACATACATTAAGATCATAATTCTATATTCTATGTGTCAGTTTTTAATCTGATTTTATAAAACAAAATATAACCTCTCTATGTTTTACGAAATACAACCAACTGTTTTCTTCTATGGGACTTAAAATCAGAATTAACTAGTAACAAAACAAAATAGTACCTCGGCTTCAAACCTTCATTATTTTTTAAGCTCCTTGCGAAATTAGTGTTTGCTTAAATGTCAGTTTCGTTTCTTCAAGTGCAGTATTAAAATGAAAGCTTTAATGACGTTTTTTATACAAAAACTTCTTGTTTAATTGAGGTCCTTTATTGTACAAAGAAGCTTTAGTGTTTACTGTAGATTTTTTTAGGCTCTGCAAAGTAATTGTTTCGTTGGAAGAAGAGTAAACAAACCATTCAGTTGGATGCTGACTTTTTACCTCTCTTATATTTATGATTCTTAAAATCACAGAAAACTTAATTGAATGGTCATTCTTAAAACCTTTTTTTTTTTTCTGAATTGTCGGGTCATTTAAAAGGGAAATCTATGTAGAATGTTTAACTTCTTAAGTAAATGGGATATTGTTTGTTTCTGAGGGTTTGAATATTTATACCATCAAAGTAGTTTTTTTTCTTATCTTATAAGATAAAAATTTAGTTAACTTATTGAGAACATTTATCGAAAAATTAAAATACGAATCAGAAATCTTTCATGGTAATCGTTATTTTAAAAATTATTAAAATGTTCAAAAGATATGGTGCTTTAACTATTTTTTGATGCCATCAAATATTTATCCTCGTGAATCTTAATTATGCTTTTCTTAAAAAATCAGGAAAAAGTGGGGTTAGAAATATTAGTATTTTTTTATAAGAAACCTAAGTCTAACATATTTCTTGGAAGGGTAGAATGTTGTACTAGGTTCCAATTATATATATACCATTCTTATACATGCAAAACTTGAAAGCTATTTAGGTGGAAAGGTAATAATTTTTATTAAGAACAGTATTAAGTTAATAACATCAATTATTTTAAAAATAGTTTTAAGAAAGCGAAGATAAAATAGAATCAACACTTACTAGTAATGTTATTTTTCCTCTAAAATAAACATTTGGAAAATTAATTTTTCTTAATTTTAATTTCACAAACTAAAGTACATACAAGAAGGCTTAGATCATGGGTTTTGTTATTTCGCATATTAATGCATTACTTTTACCTGAAATATAAGTAATATATTGGAAAACTACATTCTATACTGTTTATGGATGCATGCTACAATATTATGCATAGTCTGTGTAAATAAAATGGGCGGCTCACTACTGTTCACTACCACGAGGCAGTACTACGAGGAAGCGAATTCATTTCCATTGTACTGCTTCGTAGTAGTGACTAGTAGTGAGCCGCCTATTTTATTTACATAGATTATACCTCTATACTGCCACTAAAAATATCACCCTATAGAAAAAGTGTGTACTTACAAAAAAAGATGTAGGAAATTACTTTTATTTTTAGATCTGCTTTGAAAAAGAAGCATTTATAAACATGAGTAAAGTAGGTTCATAAAAACACCACTGTGTGTAAAGCTGTAAATATTTAAACAAGGGGATAGTTTGGTCCTCATAGGAATAGCTGAATCTGACTTTGTGTTTACAATGCAACGAATGATCCAAAAAGAGAAAGGATGCAAGGAATAAACGTTCCTTAGAATAGCTCTTTTGGGGTATTCTACTTCTGCAACTTGAGTTAGGAACAAATGCATTTCCTCAACCTCTTGGTATAAGAAGGGGTTGTCTCTCTTTTAGATTTTTATTATAAAGTGTTGGAGTTATCCAATTCAAGCGTATTACAAAAATAAAAGACCAGTTACCGGAAGTTAATTTTCTGTAATTTAATTTTTTATATGATTGTAATGTTGGGGTACGCGCATAGTGCGGCAGGTTTTCAGATTCCGAAATCAGATTCCCGATTTCAGATTTTCGGAAATCTGCTCTCAGAATTTGTCAGCGCCGGTGAGTGCGCATAGTGCATCAGATTTTGCCTGCTTCTTCGGAAAGCGTTTTGTTTACATTTTGCTGAAATAGCTTTATTTCTGCTCAAAGGGAGATCTGCTTACCCCAATGTTACATAAAAAAACATAATGAAAATAAAAAAAATATTAAAAGAAAAACTATATATGTCAATTTAAAAATCATATTTAATGATCTAAAAATATATTTCAACGAAATTTAAATTTTAAAACTGGTAAGTATAGTTTAAAATAATTTTATTTGAGTGTTTAATTTTTAAATAAAAAGTTTCATGGAATGGCATTGTTGTTAAAATAATCTCCATGGAAATGCGATAAACAATGTCCACGTTATCTGAGAATTCTGCAGAATCTGAAAAACCAGAATTAAAATTTAATTCCGGCAAAAATCTGATTATGACGATCGGAAAGTCGGAAATATGAAAGTCGGCCACTATGAGAACTCTCCACTAAATACGATAGGTAATTCTGGTTTCCGATTTTCGCTGGTTTTCAGAATCTGAAAATCGGCGGCACTATGCGCGTACCCTTAAGCATGTTTTTCTGAAAAATATTAAAAGATTATAAATTAAAAACTTACAATTATAATACGTGTTTTGATGTACACTTTTCTTGTATTAAAATTATTTTATTGGCAAAGAAATGTTTAATACTTATTTTGCGTCAATGTTTAAGCCATGTTTAACGTTTATTTATGTTACATTCTCTTTTTAGAATGTTATTCTGGTTTATATGACCTTTTAGAGTAAAATTTACTTATTTACAATTTTTATTCCCACTATTCCAAGCTCAGAAGGTTTCCATTATTAAAACTATTTAAGTCGAAAAATAAAACAGACAAAAATGTCGTAAACAAAAACGAAACTAATACAAACATAAGCAAGGAAAATGAAAGTAAAATAAAAACAAAATATAATAACGAAAAATGAATGCGATTTTCTTTGCCTTACCCTTGTTATTAGTAAACAAGAAAATATGATCAAATGACAAAACCTCTGTTGTCTTAAAATAAAATGTCATTTTAATGGAATAAAATGTCTCTGCAATTTTTTCTCATTTATAATCGTACATCTCTGTTTTTAATCTGCTTCATAACTTAATTTCGTTCTTCTTCTAAGAAGGTTTGACAACAATATTGTGCGAAAATGTATTACAGTGGAGAAACCGAATATTCTTTTTAATATTAAGGTACACATTAACTGATTCCAAAATATGAAAAGAATATGTTTACTGTACTAATTGCTATCATGCAGAAGTTTCCAAAATATGAAAATAATATGTTTACTATACTAATTGCTATCATACAGAAGTTTCCAAAATATATTATATTTTTTATAGTTACTACTGCACTGAAAAAAATTGGAGAAAGCTTATATCTTTATTATAATAACAATAATAGTTTGTGGGCAGATCAATACAAACAGTTACTAGGAACAAATATTTTCTTTTAGAAAATTAAAAAGAATGAATTTTTTAAAGATTCAAACCTGGTTTTAGGGTAATATTGCTTCAAGAAGTTTAGTGAATTTATTTTTGCTAGGAGGATCCAGTTTCTTTAAAAAGGCAGTAACATTTCTATGTCATGAAAATAAGCACTCACTAAAAGTTGAATTGTAAGGAAATATAAAGAACGCTGTTTTTTCGGAAGGAATCTAACATTGTATTTTTTAATGGTAAGATAGAAAGGATGATTGTACAGCTAAGAAGCTTTCTATTTTTAAAAATATATTTTTGAACTGTGCTTTATTGAATTCTATTTGTGAACGTTAGTTATTTATAAAATATCCGAAACTTTTAATAAACTTTTAAAAATAGCTTATTTTTGTTAGTTAAGAAAATAATTTCGGCAACATTTTTTATGATTTATTTGAGAATACTTTGCTGTTTTCCCCCATAATGTTAAATCTGGTTTTATAAAAAGCATTATAACCTATTTTTGTAGTAGGTATGTTGTCTTTGATCTTTGATTATTTGCGATATAATCCGAAATTTACATCCAGACCAGATCCCAGTCGTCTTCCATGACAAACTTTTTCACAAAGCAAATTTTTAAGGCTCTTTGCATGTTAACTTTTAACTAACCACATTTTTTTTTGTATCTGTATCAAACAATTCAACTTTAAAATGTTTTACATACTTTATATTTATGTGAACCTTATTTTTAGCACGAAAACACGTTTGTTTGTATTATAAATTATCTTTTGGGTTTTTTTTGATGATGTCTGAGATGTTTTTGTTTGAATTATTGTTAATTATTGCGCCAATAAAATCAAAATAAACCATATCCCCTCATCATGACATCTGGAAACCTTTGGTATGCACCGTAAAATCAGTGGTTGTAAAAGTATAACATGATCTAATTCCAAACTCAACGCATCTCAAAATTTCATTATTTTCATGAGGGGAGTCGGTGTTTGTCAGCACGCAAAGGAAAGGTGGGGAGCTCTTTGTGTGATTTGGGATCATTCTTACCCTGACTCTTGTGCTGGGAGGGCCTACTTTATGTGGACTAAATATAACTCCTCTAGCCTTCGAGAAGCCTTTTGAGTCATAAAATCGGGGGCTGTATAAGTCTAACATGGTCCAATTCCAAACTCAACGCTCATCAAGAATTTCATCATTTCAAATCCAAAATATTCCCTTCCCACCAAAAGGTTACGCAAGTCACCCTCATGTTGATCCAGATCTTCCTCTTCTGCCCCGCAGGGACTCCATACAAACCTCCGCATGCCCTCCTTTTGGGGACGTAAAATCTGTGGTTGTAAAAGTCTAACATGGTTCTATCCCAAACTCAACGAACATCAAGAATTTCATCATCATTTTAAATCCAAAAAATTCCCTTCCTACCAAAAGGTAACGCAAGTCGCCCTCATGTTGATCCAAATCTTCCTCTGCCCCAGGGATTCCCTACATACCTCCTCATGCCCTCTTGAAGACTTTTGGGGTTGTAAAAGTCTAACATGGTATTATCCCAAACTCAACGCACCTCAAGAATTGCATCACTTTAAATCCAAAAAATTCCCTTCCCACCAAAAGGTTATGCAATGCACCAGATACCTTTATGTTGATCCAAATCTTCCTCTGCCCCAGGGCCTCCATACAAACCTCCTCTTGCCCTCTTGAAGACTTTTGGGGTTGTAAAAGTCTAACATGGTATCCCAAACTCAAAGCACCTCAAGAATTTCATCATCATTTCAAATCCAAAAAAAAATTTCTTCCCACCAAAAGGTTACGCAATCAGGTACCCGCATGTTGATCCATATCTTCCTCTGTTCCAGAAGGACTCCATACAAGCCTCCTCATGCCCTCTTGAAGACTTTTGGGGTTGTAAAAGTCTAACATTGTCTTATCCCAAAACCAACGCACATCAAGCATTTCATCATCATGTTAAATCCAAAAAAATCCCTTCCCACCAAAGGTTATGCAATCAGGTACCCTCATGTTGATCCAGATCTTCCTATACCCTAAACAAGCTCATCATGCTCTCTTGAAGGATTTTGGGTTCGTAAAATCGGTGGTTGTAAAAGTCTAAAGCCCCGTTTACACCAAAGTTGACAACTAAAAAATGACAAAGCATTGTTTGTAGAAAACTAAAAGTTGCTCTTCTCAAATTAGAGAAACAAGTGGAAGATTTTTTTTGTAGAAAACAAAAAGTTGCTCTTCTTAAATTTAGAGCAACAAGTAGAAAACTTGTTGCCAAAGAAGTGGTACGAAAGGCGGAAGTAGTGTCAAAGATGGAGGGGGAACAGTTCTCCACTAGTTTCCTAGAGCGCAGCAACAAATCCTCCACTTTTAGTTGTCAACTTTCTTTGATCTTACCGACAAGCCACGGGAAACCAGAATTGAGTGGAAAATTTTTCTCTCCACAAGTGGAAGACAGAAAAAGTTGCTATATTTTTTTTAGAAAAAACAACTAATTCCTGCAACTTGTGGAAAACTTAGTGGAAGACTTTGGTGTAAACGCGGTTTTACATGGCCGAAATCAACGCATCTCAAGAATTGCATCACTTTAAATCCAAAAAACTTCCCTTCCCACCAAAAGGTTACGCAACCAGGTACCCTCATGTTGATCCAGCACATCTTCCTCCTCTGCTCCTCCGGTCCTCCAACTAATCCCTCGTTTTGATAGTCCAGACGTACTGCATCTCCGAAGGGAGGCAATCTGCAGAGATTAAAACAAGTACGATTTGCATAACCTAATCTCATTGATCGATCTCGGAGGCCTCCCAGGGAAATTTGCATCATCCTCGGGGGCTTAATTAACGGCTGTACTCCGTGCGGATTGAAACCACAAGTCTCCGATATTTATTTAGGATATCCCTGGGATAGAATATCCCGGGGATCTTCATTTGAATTTAAGTACCCCGGTGTTGTTTTCCTCCTCCGGTGCTTTCTAATTTGCCGATTGAATTTAAAAGCTTCTCCTCGCCAGGAACTTTCGGAGTGTGGAAAAGTTTGTTTCTTACATAGGACTGAGACGGTTGTACGTAGTAGTATTACGGGGGGAATGTTTTAGTTAGTTTAATGCGATTATTGAATAGTTTGGTTTAATGGGGGAAGGGGATTTGTTAAGAGGGATCTTCGATGAAATGCTTTGAAGGGAGAATTGGTTAGTGATTTATTCAGGAAATTCTCGTAGGAATAAATCAATCTTTTATATGTGAATGAATTTGATGGGAAACTGTCATTGAAATTTATCGATAATCTGCAATTTATTGTTCACCTTCATAGGTTTTGATCAATCTTTTGTGTGATCAAATTTGATGGAAGGCTATCTTTGAAATTTCATGGTATAATTGAATTAAATTGATAATTCTCAAATATTGTTCACTTTTGTTGCACCATTGATTACTGACTATATTAAAAATATCTTAAAATTAGTGATACAAATCTTTGAAATGTATAGCCAAAATAGTTTCCTTTGGACAAAGCTAAACTTTAAGGATGTTTTCAACCTTTTATTTGATTAAATGTTATAAGAACTGTCATTGAAATTGCTCACTATTTGATAATTCTCCAATATTATTCACATTTGCACCGAATATATTTCTAGGGAATATTCTGAGCATTATTTCTTTAAAATTTCACATAATGACTTATATTTCTGATAGAATAATTTTTACAGGGCTTTCCTGTACTTAATTTACTATGACTATAGGCTCTTTTTGAAAAATATACAAACTTAAATTCAAAACTTTCAAGTAGCCTTAATTAAATGTAATGTAATATATGTAAAATAGTGCATTATGTAATGTTACTAGCCTTAGTTAAAAACCAAATTTAGGTATCCTTAATTACATTTAATGTAACGTTAAAGGTAATTAATTAAGGTAATAAAGGTAATTAATAAAAGGTAATTAATGTAACGTTAGGTATCCTTAATTACATATTTATTTTTGATAGCAATATTCGAGGAATTGCAAAAGTGCATTTACGATGTAATATTCTTAAGTACTTGGCTGTTGTTTTTGAAAAATATTGCTTTAACCCTCTTTAAACATTTAGAATTTTCATAAAAATAAGGACATTATTATTAAGAAGGAAATTTGAGTACTTACTTTTACTTACATATACTTCTCATATGAATTTGAATACATAATTTATTTAAACTAATATCGTTTGTAACCTTTTTTGCATAATACTATAATTTAAATATTTGAGTATTATGTAAAAAAGATATTAGTGTTAAAACTGGTACATTTTTCACTGGCATATTTTGAAACAAACAAAAAGGTTCACGTACTCTCTGTGTCAGAAACTAAATTAAATCACTACATTACTTCTTTATCTAATTATAAACTGAAAATATGCATAATTATCAGACATTCCAACAAATATTCAGCAACTTCCCTCCCCATTCCCATTGACAAGAAGAAATAATTAAAAGCATATCTCAGTCGAATTAACTCCTGCAAACGAAAGTTAATTCCAAATGCCTTCTCAACTCAACTCATCACAACCACCACCTCTAGCAAAAAGCTCCAGCACAATCCATTTTACTCGCAACCGTACCGGGGAAACATTTTCCATTAACTGCAAAACAGGAGAATAAAAACTGAACACCTTGTCGCAAATGTATAAAAATTAGCGCCGATTAACAAAAGAGAGATTCTTAATTAGTTTAACCAAAAATTTTATCTCCTTCCCTGATTGCATTTCCTTTAAGTGCGAAATAATAATTAAGTAATTATATAGGCGAACGGGGCAAAATCTTACTTCTTTATTAATTTTTCTTCTCTCTTTTCTGTTGCAGGCGTAAGAGGATTCCAGACCTGCGAGCTCTATCCAATTAAGTAAGTTTCTTCCCTGATTTCGGAATAAATAAATTAAAACTGAAGAGAGCTGCTGCAAAAAAACTTTTCGCCTCCTACTCCAAAAGTTAATCTGGGGCGCGTTTGCCGAAAGTCACCCGTGGCAACTGTGACAGAATGCAGTCGTAATAATGAGAAAGTGTGCGTGTGATTTTCGCCTTGACAAGGACTCTGATGGAATCGCTCTGTTTTGAATTAAAAGGTTGTTTTGCCGAGAATGATGCGAATTAAAGTTCAGGAAATTAGATGAACATAGTTGCTGGGCTGAGTAACGGATATACTACTAGGATTCTATGTGAAAAATAATGCTTGGAAGTTAAGAATATAAAGGGCGAAAAAGTTTCTTTTTTCGAGCAGAGATAATTTCGTTACGACTTTGTTTTAACTGTTTTGTAAAATTGGAAAAAGTACTGAATGCAAAAGCTCCTCTTAAATTTTTATATTATGTTCTTATGGCTTTTACAATACCGGTTCAGGAGTTATATAATTACATACCAAGGTAATTTTTTCATGCATGTGTCCACTTTTCCATGTTATATCAGTTTTGAACTTTTAATTGTTTAAAGTTCTCCCAATTCCTTTTAATTGCCCTGGAATTAAATATTTCAAAAGTGTTACTTTTTGAACTTTATATTACCATGTCTCATCATAGCCCATATTTAAAATAATTAACATTAATATATATATATATATATATAATTTGATTAAGAAATTCTTTGTACTTTATTTCCGATTACTTCAGTTTAAGTTATAAGTTTCATAATTGATTGTGAAAAATATTTGATTCTAAGGAGTTTATTGACAAGTACTTTTAAGTTTTATTTGAAAAATAAAAGGAATATTTATCTTTTTATGCGATGCCTAAAACTCAAATAACTAGAGAGGATTATAATTTGTTCCTTAAAAATAATATTCTCATCATTAGGTTCTTTAAACAATTAAACTCTAGAATATTTTCCGAAGGTTTGTCTTATCCATATGTTTCTACTATGTTTAAAGTAGTAAAATTTGAAAATAGCTAAAAATTGTTGTGAAGCTTCGTTTTGGGGTTTTCAGGGGACTTCCCATGCCGCCAGTTGGATATCTCTGGTCTAGATAAAACAGAATTTTTTCTTTATTTTTAGTGAATGTAGCGTGCCACCGAAATACAGGTCGCGTGCCACCCACAGGTTCGCCATCGCTGGCTTTATCAGCTTCCCAGACTCGACAGATGTCGCTTCCCCCGCCTATCCACGGGTACGATATTTTTGCTCTCCCTCTCCTCTATTATTTACTATTTATATTAGTTCGTCACTCAAGATAGCGGGGAGGAGTGCAGAGCAGTGTTTACCTCAGCTTTCGAAACACGGCGGAAGAGGCAGGGCGATCGCTGATAAACAAAGTGAAAGAGAGGGCTCCTCTGGGGGAGGCAGATGCGAGATTTACGGTGCTTTTACTGCAGATACACACCTCACGTTCCCTACTCTAAAACGAAGTGAGGAGAGATAAATATAATTTTAGAACTTTCCTCGGTCGAGTAGTTTTATCGGTGCACTGAAAATTGCTCGTGCTGCTGCCAGCAGAGTGAGAACAGTTATTTTAATCACTGCGGCATCTGGGAGAGGGGGAGACAATAAATAACGCGGATTGGCGGGTTAATTTGGTGTTTTTGATGTGGGAAGTTTGGGATTTGTTCGACAATTTTTCGTTTTAGGTCTTAAAAATGTTTGATGGGTACCGATAGATAAGTTAGGCATTTATGAGTAAAATCATATTTTTCTAAAATGTGTACAAATTTGGAGACTAAATTTTAAAACTAAATTTAAGGTTGGTTAAAGCGAATTTTGTATAAAATAGTTTCTAAACTAAATAATTTTTCATTTCGAAAGTTTAATTTAGGGATAATAAGTAAAATGTTTTACTTTTTTCTAAGCAAACCATACATTTCACACAAGAATCTAATAGTATTAGATTTTAATTACTTTTTGTTTTAGTCATCATATGAATTTTAATCACAATTATTAAATAAATTATCTAAGAATAAGTACGCAATGTGTGAATATGGAGACTTCAATACATTATAAAAGCACCTACGGGGACAGGGTTTGTTTGCTATATGGTTTTTTGTTGCTGACAAGGTGGAAGAGGAGTTGGAATTATGTTTATCTAAATCACTAAAACCAAAAATCGTACAAAAAAATGTGTTGCACTAACTTAAAATAAATAAATTTAACCAAAAAATTTTTGAAACTTCCGATTCTTCAAGAAATACATCTAACAAGGATTAAATGAACAATTTGCACTTTTTGGATAAAAGTTTCAACTAAAAAATAATTTGGAGTTGGACAGTTTGTTAACGTAATGAATCGCAACTCCGATTATGCGATTTCCTTTTTTTTGTTGAATAGGGGAGGGAGGTTAAAAATCTCCAAAATTTTATTTACGTAATATTTTAATGGTCCCCATTAAAATGATCGATAAAAATAATGAGGATTTTCCAACTTGAAATGTTGACTCAATTATAACAAAAAGAAAAGTTATAACCATACCAAAAATGTTACCCAACCCCCATGACTAAATTTTAAATTACACATACCTAATTCACGTTTTAAAACCCCCCTTTCCCCTTCCCAGCCCTTCCCTTCTAAACCCCCCTTTACACAACACACAGAAGAGATCCGAGCACTCTGCACTGCATCCGAGCGAACTTTCCGAACGTATTTTCCCAGAATTAATCACCACGGACTGTCGCAACCTCCTCCCATGCGGCTATGCAGGAAATGAGGTATCTAATGGCGTATCTGCAGCGCTGACAAAATGAATTAAACTGCGGCAGCCTCCTCGATTGTACTCCTGCAACAATATATATCTCCCTCTCTGCGTTTCCGATCCGGTTCCACATCTTCAGGAAACTCGATAACCTTCCATTTAATAGAAAATGACAGGAGGGAAACACAGTTGTAGCAGAGATGAACTCGGCTTGCTGACAATTACTGTTAAGATCTTCCCAGGGACCCGGTGTCTTTTGGGAGCTCTGATACACATCTGGGGGTTGTTGCTTGGGAGAGGTGGAAGGACATGCCGCGGAGTTGGACGCCATCTTTGGATTGGAAAGACGAGATGGTGGTCATGTGGCTTTTTTTCCGATTGTGAAATAACAGATACATTGATGGGATGATTTGACGACTTAAACCTAATAAGTGTATTTAATTAAGATGAAAGCATTGGAATCCCCCTGTTTTAAACGCAACTAATTTCTAACTTTATTTTCAACTTATAAGGTCGACTCCGTTTAATGTGATCACGGTTAATGTTATCAATAGGATGTAATGTTATCAAAATTGACCAGTCTCGATTACTCACACACTTAACTTACTTAACACATTATTACTTAATACATTAACTTATACTTATATTATTATTATACTTATATACTTATATTATAACTTATACTTAATACATTACTTAACACAAGATGTATCGGTTTATGTGATCAACATTTCGTTTAATGCTATCAAAATCTGGTGGAAAATCCTTTAAAAACCTACTTCTTTCCTGTTTGAAGGCCAATTTTAATACATAACCATACAAAATGAATCATTAATTTATTAGTGTTATATGTTCCACTCTCATACTTTTCTTGAAGAATTTAAAAGTTGCAAAATACAAACTAAGGAATCGTTTTAAATACTTCAATTAGGACTACATAATTGTGATTTTAAAACAAATGCTTGAGTTACGCCGTTTGAAACTTTCTAGTATCAAATCGCTTATTGTTATCAATCGGATATTGTTATCATTCTACTTTTGGACAAAAGTGATCACATTAAGCGGAGTTGCCTGTAGTACTATAAAACCTAAATTTTTTTCTCTTAAATATTGCTTGCCTAATAATAATTGAATCACTCCAGTGTGCTTAACAGTTTAAAAAGTTCAACAAACAAAAATCTTATTTCATTTATATTATCCTTCAAAATTAAAAATTTAGTTTCAACATATAGTGTAAACAACATGTCCAATATTTATTCGTAATTCATTAATGAGCTGAAAGAAAGAGTGTAATTTTATTGTTTACAACATTTGAGATCTAGATGTTTCATAGTTTGAATCTCCACGATAAAATCATGCCTTTTTACTAAGATGCCACGAAAACAAATAAACTTATTTATTACTTTTGCATTCATCTTGAATTCTAAATTAAAAATTTTTAAATTAATGTCAGGATGTCTTTATTCCTTTCAAGATTTCTTCTAGAGTGGGCAATATTTCTTTTAACAAAATATTTCATTTACGTATTCAGTAATAATATCAAAAATTATTTTGGCGTGATTTTAAACAAAAAAAAAATTAAATAAGTTTAATTAAATATATTTCGCTAAAAACTTACAAAATAATTTTTTCCGAAAACATATCATATTGCGTATTGTAATTTTCTTCATTTTTCTTTCAAGTTTTAGACTAAATAGAGGATATCTTCGAATACAATATTTCAAGTATAATAATAGGTAACTAAACTTTTACTTAATACTTTGTATTTATGCGTCAATTATATGATCAGTGTGTAACTTAATTTATTATAAATCTCACTAAACCCCTAATATTGTCAGATTAAGTATTGACTAAATAGCTCTATCATGTGAAATGAGCAAGCTTTATAAAAGGATTTAGCGCTTCTAAACTATTATTAAACTTTACGTAATGTTTAATGATATTAATTAGGTACTTAACATGACCTGTAGTATGAGAGGATAATCTCAATTAAAGTCTGTAATTAAGTTACACTGAGGTACATTATTTTGAGTAAGTTAATTTTGTATTTTAAATAAATTACATGATTTTAATCTTAATAAATGTAGTAGCTAAAACTTTTACGAGGGTTGTTTTTTTTAAAATTTAGTTAGACAGCTGTAATCAATAATTGCAGTTGATAATTAATTTATATCATTACTGAGAAAAAAAATCCGAAAAATTTTACGACTAGTTATTTTGTTTAAAAACGTAAAACTTTTTTTCTTGCCCACTAACCCAATGAGAAAATAAGCAATAAGATAACATTGAAGAAATTTGTAAATTTGTAGATGGTTGTTTTTTTCCAATGCTCAAAAAAGTGAAGATTTGATTTTTTTATTAGTCTTCTTGGTTTCTTGTCTTCTTGGGTTTTCTTTTACGAGTCTTCTAGTTGTTCTACTACTAGGTTCAATTCTCTCAATATGACCTAACCATTGGACACTTTTTCTCCGTGACAGTATCTAATTCCTTGTAGATTTCATATATTTCTTTATTTCTTCTTTCTCCCCATTTGCCGTTTCCACATAACACTCCACAAAAACTCTTCTAAGTACACTCTATATCATTTTCTAAAATTTCTGAAACACCGCTCTAAACCTGTACTGATTCCAAACATGGTCGATATTTCCCATCCATACATCCCCAATCCCTTCTGACGGCACCCTCTTGGAGTTCTCTCTTATTCAACATCAGACTTTATCATCATTATTATTATGCATTTCGGCTTTTAACAAGACGACTGACGGCTAATTGCGAGAGAGGAGGGGACTCGAGAGACCAGAACATTCGCTCCATCCCTCTGTTAGAATTTCCACTTCCGAGACTGGGGGTGGGATGGAGAAAGGGTGCGATTCGAAGAATTCGCATTTGTTTAAGCTGTCAAGTTTGTAGAGAAATGAAAGTGAAGATGATGGATATGCAGAGGTATGGGCGTTTTATTGCAGCAGTATCAGAAACGCGATTGTTTTGAGAGTGTTGATGGTTGTTACTGCAGTTGACCTTTCCTTTACTAGGGGAGTTGAGGTTGATTTCTTGCATTTTTCTGAACTGCTCTCGTTGGTTTTAAGGGTAGTTTCGGTGGGTTATTTTTACAGTTTTTAAGCATCTAATAGAGCATTTTCAATCACATAACTCGGACCTAACAACGGCCTTAGCAACAGAAGCGTTACAGTTTTTTGCTCTACAGAGGCTGGGCGCGCACGAGTGACTAAAGTCACGGCGACCAGGATTACTAGTATCAAAAATATCACTAGAAAACAATGGATCTCTATGAAGAAATTCTTGGCAATCGGCCAAGTGTCACGTCGCCTAGTGCGCGCACTCTACCAATACTTGAACTTGTTTCAATAGCCAAGGCAACAATTTTGTCTGTGTCACCGTGACAAAAGTCGCTCGTGCGCGATCAGCCTAACAGTTACAGAAAATGACTAGCCATGGAATTCTTCTATTGGAGCATTTGCAATCACGTGATCTCATACCTAAAAAACGCCTTACCAACAGATAAACAACGGCCTTAGCAACAGTTAAAAGCCCTACAGAAGATACACAGTTAAAAGAAAATAACTGGTTGTGACGTCACCTGAATACACTCTATATTTTATATTAACCTGGTTTTGTAACTATCTTTTCCCGCTTTATTACAACAATAACATTAAAGAAGTAAAGTTATAAGTAGGAATATTATGTTAAAAGTAACGTTCACCAACCGTCAGATGTTTGCTTCACATTCCTTTTTGTTTTGCTTTAAGAAATAATCAATGTCAAATCTTTCAATCACACATTATATACGTCCAAGTATCTCTCCAGATTCGCTATATTTTCATTCATTCATTCAAGACAAACCTTTTAGATCGTTTTTCCTCAGTTATAATGAACTTCAACACCTCTTGACAAAGTTCAGTTATCTTTTAACTGACAACCGTGTAGGAGGTACTACACGAGTCCTTTTCTTTCAACCCATTCTTCCCTTATTTTTACGGTGTTTATTACTTCCATATCATGGACATTACCACTCTTGGCCAGCCGCCTTTTTACGTATAATAAGGTATTCCGTACCTCGCAGCGATTATTCCCACCGATGACGGTAAAAACTACCCTAATCTCATATAACGGCGCAAAGAATAGGTTCCTCAAAAATCCAATTATTTCCCGGTATACACTACCCCGTATGATTATCCGACCAAGTGGAAAATTACAGTTATCAGAAGGCGAAGCACTAAACAGGTTCTTAATTATATCGTATATGTGATGACACGGTATACCCTTCTTGGTGATGCTTTCGCAACGCTTTGCCCTTTTGATGTGTGGGAAAAAAAATTTTGAGGAATAATCAGTAAGTCTGATTGCGATGTGCCGAAATCTGTTGTGTCGGGGGCTGCTTCTGTGTAATGTTTTGGAATAAATCAGAAAGGTGGGGTAATTTTCGAGGAGATTCATTTGGAATTCTGTTGGTGTGCTGGGTCAAACGCATCATGAGCCGAGGATGTTTGTGAAACTGATTTGAAATTCAAATCTGCATTTTAATTTGTTTTTACTACTGAGCATTTCGTTTTGGACGGAAGAAGGGTTATTTTTAGTCTGTTTGTTGATGTTTTTTACGTTAAGAATAATCCGTATACGTGGAAATTCGGTGATGTTCCTTTTACAAATAAAATAATTGCGTGTAAATTGCACTATATAATAATTCATTCGCGTCTCTCTACTTATTTTTATATCCATCAGTTTTTCCCACAGACACTCTTATTTTAATTGACTCTCTATTCTAAAATATGATTTATGGTCGATCCTATTCAGTAAATAACCTATTAAAAATCGGTTAAATTATAGGATAATTTTGGTATTAAAACATCTATATTTTTAAAGATTTCGAATAAGCTCTTCAATTTCATTAACAACAAATTCATCTATATTTATTTAAAATGGTTTATACTGTAATACTTGCACTTTATTATTACTTTTGATAATCGTCAAAATTTAACATGTTTAAATAATTTTGTAGTCTTCTTTTACAGAGTGTTTAATTATTTTAAATTTCTTTTACTAATTTTTTAGTCTATATACTTTTGAATTGTACTTATGTTTTATTATTAAGTTTTAAGTTTAACTGTACTTCTTGGTGTAGGGGAGAGTAGGGCACCTTGGGACATGGCCCACCTTGGGACACTCCACTTTTCAGACGTAATTTTATAGTTAAGAGTTCGGGCTTATAGGTACTAATAAATAATCCTAAAATCTACTCTTCAACGTGTTTTGGAATCTTTGGTGCGTCTGGATATTATTTACATCAGTTCTCTTGTTTTGCGTGATGTAAAGTGACAATCACTTGTAGTTTCAAAAGAAATTTTTTAATAAAAGAGGTTTATTTATGTTATTATAATTATGTGGAGATTAAAATATGTGTATTCTTTAATATTTTAGAAAAGAAAAGGAAACTTTCTTCCAAACCTAAAAGAGTAATTAAGTTTAATATCTTAAGTGTATACAGTATAAATAAATCAGAAAAATAATTTAGTTAAAAGTGTCCCAAGGTGCCCCTATCATTAATAAATATCAATTCATAGTATTGTACCGATAGATGAAAAAAACATGGTGATACATTCACACTCATGAAATGTTGTTGAAGTTGTTGAAATAATTAGATATTATCTTGTTAATTTTTGGATATATTTATTTTGGGGGATTTAAATACATCAGGACACATATGTTGGGTTTTTAGGGAAAAAAATCTGGGTGTATATATCAGTAGTTTTTTTTTATTTTAAACTGAATCATGTAAAAATATATTTGGTTTGGACACATTGTACTGTGTGTTGTTTCAATGGTTTAATCGTAATGCTAATTTCATTCCTTACTCTGTTTGTCTTATTGATATTTTCTCTTATGTATAAAAACAAGTTTTACTAGATTAATCAGACAATGTCAAAAACGGTGTTTGTTTAATAAAATGGGTATTAATATTTTATCAAACTTTAAAAATATGTCTAAGTTTTTAATTTCAGATCGTAACCTTTGCTTTGCAATTAAAAATTAAATTATAGAAAATAGCTTATCATAAGGAATAGCGTACGTTTCCTAAACATCATTATTTACATTCATCAGAGTAATAGATATGAAAATTGTTATAATAAATAAACTATTTAACATCCTTTGTATCCTTTGTCGAACCAGCTCAAATGTACATAAATTATTACTGATATAGGTCGTTAAATCAAAATTTTGAAATTATTACTCTCTACTCTGATTTCTTGTTCTTTACTTTTTTGGCATGAACCAGTACATCAAGCGCAGTAAACATTCAATCAAACTGTTCCCCACAAATTAGAATAAACCTTCCCGAAACACCCAAGCGATTAAGCCAAGCCCACTTCTTCAATACAAAACTCAGCCCTTGGGTGAGGCCAGTTTCCAGCTCGAAGTACATTTTTGCCGTAACCGTACTCAGCCGGAAAACACTCTCAAACGCATCTGCCATCCATCCAGCCCGTATCCATGGCAACCTCAAAAGCGGAAACTTACACGCAACAAGTACTACTGCAAAGAGCAACATGCGTGAATCTGCACCTCTATTATTTATGCGATATTGCTTAAAAAAAAACAGATTGGCATTCTTCATTAACGTATTACGCCATTAGCAATTACATTAAGTTTTATTGAAGTAGCAATTTGAACGCGAGCGATATACGCGAGTGCTATCTTGGGCGTGGAGCAATTGGTTTTTTTCATTATCAGTTGATAACTGTTGAGTTAACACTTGAGAGCAAATTATAGTCCACTGAGCAGTTGATAAGAGGACTCCTTAACAGTTTTCGTACGTGAGTATGATAAATCATTATCGCGGATAGGATGTATTAATGATGGTAATAAATATCTTGGATTGAATTGCTTGTCTTTAGGTGTTTGGTTGTCATTACGATGGTTTGCATTCAATTAGTCATATTGAATTGATACGTGACCATCCTATGTTTGCTGTAGTAGTACTTCATTTTTAAACCGAATGAATTTGACAGAGTACTTGAATTATTAACTATTAATTATAACTGATTACTGTTCTGTTAAGCTGAAGTACTGGTTTGAGCTACTGTTTTATTTACAAACCCATTTCAGTCCTATCCGCCCCAGATTTTCCATAGGATTCAACAGTAATCTCAGGCGCCTTAGGATTGAAAGGGTTAAGGAGGCAGTGGATTTATAATTTGTATTCTCTACTATCGTCGGGTTGGGTGTTTAAATGAGAATGAGAAATAAATAAGTTTAATTATTCATGAGTTTGTAGGATATTTGTGAAAATACTATTTTTAAAGGTAGATAGTAAATTTCACTTTTCTTTCTAAGGTTAGATGCTAATATTACAGGGAGTCAGGTTGAAAACTATATTACTCTTCTTCTTATTTAGTGTCTGCTTTATCAATCCTTTACTTGACAAAAATTTCTACTCCTGGAAGTTTTTGGTCTCCCAAGTTAAAAATTCAAATAATTTACTAATACTTATTTTAAATTTAATTTTTCATAACTTAACAGTCTATATGAATCACTGTATTCGTATAACATTTCATAAACTAAAATTTAAATTTAGTTTCTAAAGAACATTATCAGTGAAACTGACGATAATTTTATTTTGGGTATTCTTAACATAGAACTGCCTGTACACAACTTCTTCCCAGCACTTAGTTTTTAAAATAGTAAGATTTAAGATTTAAAATGAACACTTAAAATTTTAATGAAAGCACCCTTTAACACCCTAAAGACAACTTGGAATACGTAATAATACGAGAAAGACCTGACATGATAGCGTAATATTCTTCACAAAAGGAAATAAATTCCAAATACCTGCAGCAACAACACGTCATTTGGTTCTGACATTCCACACTGCAACCCCCTCCTTTTGTAATTAAGTCTCGAATCTTCGATATAAACGGGAGGCATCATTATCAAAATTCATTACCCTCTTAATTGCATGATTTGTCCTCGTCCATTCTCTTTCAAACCTCTGGGTTATCCCATCGCAGCTAAATCACCCAGGAAACAATCTCAAACATGTAATAAGCAGCCTACTACCAGACCCTGGTTAAGACAACAACAAAGTCTTCGATCAAATATCTTAGTCACCCAAATTATAACCCCTCGAATTTATCACCCCTTTCCTCTCTGGCCCCCTTTTAATAATGAAAAGACCCCCGTCTGAAGAGGGGAGTAGTTCAGAATGAAATCATCCAGTGATAAATATGACAGCATTAATTTGGGCAGGACTTGAGGCATATTCCTGCTCCTTCGCTGCCGGTTTGGCGAAGGAATTTTGCGTTTGGCGCCTCGAGTGCTGCTGATTTTTGAGTTTTAACGCAGTCGGGCGGGGGATTTGGGGAATTTAATTCCCACCTTTTAAAGTCAGGCGGATTTGGGCAATGAAATTACGCGGATTTGTGAGTCTACGTGCGAAGACTGGAAGCTCCGTAATCAACTTTCTCTCTCTGTCTCAGTCTCTCTTAGCTTTTGGGCGGATGGCACCGCTACATGCTAAATCCGATTTTCCCGAATGCTGAGTTTAATCTGATTCACGTCGTTAATTTTTTACCGTATTTTACTTAGTTATCGAAGTAAAGGCTAACTAAAATGCCATTTCGGATGGATTTGATTTTATTACCGAATCCGACAAGGGTTTGAAAGGCGTATTTTTTTATCATGTCTATCAAGTCTTTTCCTGTTACTGGTATGCCCTTAAGGGAAGTTAAATGTAGGTTATTTTCTCCACTAAAATTTACATGAAACTCAGTGATTGTTCTTTGACAGTTTCCATATTGTTGAAATACTTCCTATAGCACAAACTAATGGAGTGTGTTTTATAAAATTTGAATTATAGAGCATTTTCAATCACATAACTCGGACATAACAACGGCCATAGCAACAGAAGGTTGTTACAGTTTTTTGCCCTACAGAGGTTAACAGTTACAAAAAATGACTAGCCGTGGAATTCTTCTATTGGAGCATTTGCAATCACGTGACCCCATACCTAAAAACCGCCTTAGCAACAGATAAACAACGGCCTTAGAAACAGTTAAAAGCCCTACAGAAGGTACACAGTTAAAAGAAATAACCGGTTGTGACGTCACCTGAAAACACTCTATTGTTTTGATCCAAATAGTTTTTCCATACATATTTCAGCAAAACATTTAATATCAAAATTAAATGGAGATTCATAAAAGTCAATTAAAAAACTAAATTAACAATTTGAATTTGTTGTTCCTATAATTTAAATTGTAAAACTTAATATTTTGAAAGTATAGGAAAGTAGGTACTGTTGTTGGTTTTTTTTAACTGAGAAAAAAATCAGTTATGTTTCTAACAAAACCAAAGCAGTTGTCTCAGCAGTTGTTGCAGCAGAAAAAGTCATTTCATCTTCCTTCACCTTCACTTGTAGGTACTTGCACTAGTATCAATTTTAAGTACATATATTATTCTATAGTTTTTAGTAACTTTATACTTCTACATTTTTATACAATTTGTTACGGAATTTCATACAATTAAGTTAAACCTTAAACTTGAAAGCACACTTGATAGAATACATGGCAATTGATACTTATAATATCTTCTACATAAGACATTTTTGTAAGTTGAATTTCAATTCATTATATTTTATTTAATTAAGCTACATTTATCAATGTTTCATAAGTAGGTACTGCTGTTATTTTAACTGAGAAACTAAATCAGTTGCATTTTTAATAACACCAAAGCAGTGGTCTTAAAAATAATTTAATCTTCCTTCAGATTTACCAATTTGAGTGGTTAATAATTCTATCTATATAGCAATTACATCCCTTAAATCTCCAACCAACAATCAATGCACCGAAAATACTATTTCCAAACATTCCAATCCCTTCATACACAAGAAAAAACAAACTACAATTCAAAAACCTCCATATTTACACGACCCGTGCAAAACACACAAAAACAATTTGGTTGGTTGGTTGATTTTTACGGCACAACAAAAACAATTTTGAACTTCACGATGACCATAACTCATTGGAAACTTGCGTTTGCTCTTAATGAATTCCTCGTAATCGGGAATACATTCCAACCGCTGTGGGAAAAGAATGTGGCCAATAATTCGCTTTAATGAGGGTATAGATGCTCCGCTCATTCCTCTCAGAGTGAGTATTAATCAAACGGAGTACGCTATTTTGTATCTAATTTAATCAGATAAATTGAGTTATTGGTCAGTTCCCTGGAAGCTGGGGTTGGGTTCGTTGCTATGGAGACCTGCGTACACAAGTCAGATGAAAGATTGTCACGGGTGGTCATTTTCAGTCGCTCTTTCGGGTTTCCGTTGCTCGTCTTTACTTAGAAATCATCGTGTGAGACGGAGAATAATTGTAGTTCTTGGCTGTTATTCTGAAAGGGGGTTTCGGTTTACTGCAGTGCTTCTCAAACTTTCAATATAGGCGACCCAATTTTCAGTTGTAATTTTCATAGTATCCCGTTTCATACTGTAAGAATGTATCTAAAGCAATGATAATATTTTTTTGACCCTAAAGCTACAATAACTGAAGAAAACTGGTTAGGAATCGCTGTCCAAGCGAGGAATTGGGGCCTGGGGGTCTTCCACCTGAACTTTTTTGAAGTTTTAGTGTGATAAAAGCATTTTTATTCTATTTCTTGGGGATACATGGAACCTAGACACATTGATATTTTAACAAAATTTTAAAGATATACGTAGTTATCAGCCATAACTTAGTTAGAAGCGCATATTTTTGGTGTTAGCAAAAAGTTTATAAAGCTTTCATTGAAGAATATTCTATCTCAGTAGCTATATTTTTACACTTTTAGGTTTATATCAAAATTCTATACCACAAAATTGAAAAAAAAAAAAACTGTAAAAAAAACTTTCTGATTTGGAAACGATTTTATTACTTTTAAAATATTCTTAAGTTTTGAATAAATAAAATATTGTAATAAATATTTGTTTGTACTTAATTCCTGTAAAAATTGCTCCTTATTTTAAATATATCATGTTATTTTCATTTATAAATTTAATTAAAAGAAAACATAAGAATATATAACCTAACTCACACTTTAAAAAATACAATTATAAAAATTTCCCCTCACTTTAAACTTTCTAGAACTTTACAGAATTTAGTTTCATTGTTTATTTGTTATTAATGTAATTGTTGTTATTCAAATAAGTAATACTACCCATACCCAAAGAGAGTTCTTCAAAAAAGTTGAATTTCCTCATATTAGAAACGCTCAGAATCCTACACAAAACCCAAAGATATATCTCTAGTAAAGCCTTACAAAAATTCCCAAGATCCCCCCAACCTTCAGATCCAGTCCAACATACATAGCACATCACATACATATCTCTCGACTAAACGCATTCCCGAGGAAAAACAAATAAAAGAGCTCGATACATCGGAAGACAAACTTAAGCTCGGAGATAGTTCCAAACCAATAAGCTATTTAGGGATTTCAAGGGAGCCCATATATGAAACTAAGCTGCTTCGAAACAGGAATATTGCGTTACGCTATCCTCTTATGGTTATGAAATATTTCGAAGAAACAGTTAAGAGGTAGAGGAGAGCAAGCAAGAGATATAAAATGAAGCTCAAGAGCTTGGCTCTGGTTTAATGACAGCTCTGAATCTGGGTTGTTTAGAGTAGTATGGAAATCTTGGAATTATTTGCTTAGATGCCTCGTAAATATTGAGAGATATCTCTATAGGGTGTTGGCAACTGTTCAGGAATTTTTCGGATAAGATCCCGGTACTTGATTTTATTTCGTCGTGATTTTCTTTATTTAAATTTTTGATCGATGGAATGCTTTATTATTTTGTTTTTGATTTATGCATTATGTAATTTTTATTACACCTATTCTGTGTATTGAAATATTTTTAAGGCAATTTTTAAACATTAATCTAATTATATTTAGGAATTAATTGATATTATTTCATTTTCCATTTCTTTTATAAATTCAAATATTTCACCACAATTACACTAATTTTAAAATGCATGGTAAAAAATGAAAATTTTGGCATTTTGGGTTTACTTTTAGTTTATAAGCAATAGTGATTTGATTGTAAAAATAAAATGCCAGACAGATAAGAAAGATTTGCAATAAAAACTAATAATTGAATAAATATATAATGTGCCCAATTCAGTTTTCTCTAGATATCATAGACTTCGTTACTCTACGAATTTTATGTATCAGGACAGAATAGTTTTTGCCCTTGACACTACATATTCTTCTTATGTTATAATTTCAATTTTTTGTCACAGACTTTTAGATAAAACCTTTGTTTTGTCCAAATTTTTAGATGCTGATTTTTCCCTGAAACACACTATTTGGACAGATGACGGTTAAGTTGTTTAAATGCTAATCCAAGTTCTGTTACTTTGAAATATCACGGTTTTGGATGTATAGGGAGTTTTACTTTATAAACTAGGTGTTTTTAATTTTAAAGAATAATGGGATTCAATAGTCATTATCTCAAGTGGTTTTAACAAAATAAACGCGAAGTTTCCTTTTTTAAAATTTTCGTAACATAAATACGAAATTATAACTACCGTAAATATTTCGTGGTATTTTAGTCATAAAAAAATAAAAATTGGATTAGTTTAGAATTTTTTTTGGTGTGAAAAAAAATGTTTTAGTCCTATTTGAAACATCGGAATCTCTAAATCTCAATTGCTATGCATTTCATTTAATTCATATCCAAATAAATGAATGACGAATATACCAAACTTTCAAAATTACATCATCTTTAGTTTGAGCATATTTTTAATTAATTTGGGCTCTTTAAAGTCAATTCAAATATTTGAGCATAACAATTAAATAAAATCTCCGTAAAGTTTAATTAAATCTTAGGAACTCAAAATTGATGATATATATATAAGGAATCTTACATAAACAGTTTACTTTTAACTTCCTACAGTTTGATAGATTTTTTTTTCCAAACCACACATTTAATCTGTTTTCAAACATTACTTTATGTACTTCTAAATTTATTTTCAAGTCTGGTGCAATCAGTTAAAATAAATATTTAACTTAAATTTAAGTTTGTATCATTTTCACTTTTTGGAGTTCAGTGTCTTATAGTGTTTACCTAGTTTCATAATTCCTGCAATATTTGAAGGAGATAATATTTTAAGATAAAAGATTTATTTAATAACTTTAGGTTCTGCATTGAAGGATGTAAAATACAATGTTATTTTCTAAGTTAGTTGAGGAAAAAATCGCATCAGACACAGTATATACCTATTGAAAAAAAAAATTACAGTTTTTGTGTTTTATGTATTTAAGGATGAGGTAGGGTTGAAAAATTATGTATTGCGTTTATTTTTGAATACAAGTTAGAAATTAATGTAAACGTTATATTTAATGTATAGATTTTTCATACTTTGAATGTCTAATAACGTAATATTGTTTTAAAAATAATTAAATGTGAATGTTCTCAAATTAATATTTAAAAAGAGGGTAAGTTATGTATAAAAAGAAGCACAAAAAGTGCCGAGAGAAGCTGATTAATTAGTAAATACCTATTGAATGATCCCCACGTTTTTCGCTTTAAAAGGAGTAACAAATAATTATTTTGAACTCTTTAATCCATTTTAAAAACATAGTTTTTAAAAAGTTTGTTTTGTTTCATTAATTTTCTCAATAACAATAGTAAAAATACCATTTCCATGTGTGAAGTTGGAATATTTAATTTTGCTGGGAATATTTAATAAAGTAATTATTATTGAAAGATTAAACTTTCAAAATCTTTTTCTTGTCAAAAATATTAAATTTCAGTTAGAACGCTTCCACTCCATTTTATGTTAAGATGTCATACTTTAAATGTTATACTTTGTATAGATTTGTCATACTCTGTATGTATACTAACGTAATATTGTTTTAAAAATTAAATGTGAATGTTCTCAAATTAATATTTATAAAGGATATAAAATAATAACCATAAAGAGTGCTGATACAGCATAAAGAGTGCTGATAACCATAAAGAGTGCTGAAATACCTATTGAATGATCCCCACGTTTTTCGCTTTAAAAGGAGTAACACATAATTATTTTGTACTTTTTAGTTCATTTTAAAAACATTTTTTTAAGTGTTTTTATTTCATCGAATTTTTAACTAACCATAGTGACTTTAAAATCCCATTTCCATGAGTAAAGTTAGGCAATAATTTTAGCAGTAGTAATACAGTAATCTTGTTGAAAGAGTAAACTTTTCAAAATCTTTTCTTGTCAAAAATGTTAAAATTTCAGTAAGAACTCTTCCATTCCATTTCATATAAAAACGTCATACTTTAGCATTCCTCTCCTACAACACTAAATATAGAAACAGCGAAATATACTTTACACGTAGATAGAATCAGAAGAGGACAAAAAAGAAATCTCTCTTTATGCATTCATTTTTAAAAACGCGTCCTCGCTTAAATTCAGAATATTATTCAAAATATTCCTGGAGATCGGGTCTTCACACACCATGTTGGAGTTTTATTCCTCAACGAAGTATATTTTGGTGGTTTCTTTCTCCCCTTGTCAGGGTAGGGGAGCAAATTTTTTTTCTCGACTTCCCCCTATATTTCTTACCCTCATTTCAACGGTTTCATATATAGATATATCGACATTTTTCTACACATTTTCCCCTTCATAATTTTTTTCCCTTTTTTTCCCTACATTTATGTCTTTTGCCGCCCGATTTTCCTTTGCAGCAGTGTAATCGTAGATGGCAAGTTCCATGCTTCTGCACTTACGATTCCATTTTCAAAACCGTTTTTTCTTTCTTTCTTTCGACGCTGTCTCTTTTTTACTACTCTCTTTTTCTCTATTCATTTTCTCTGAGCTGCCATTCAGTCCATCGTTTTAGTTCATTTCTATCCATCTGTCTATTTATCTGTTGAAACCGAAGTGAAAATCGTCCTCAGAAAGAGGGATTTTTTTTTCGGAATTGCTGTAACACCATAAATTGTCGGGGAAAAGGGGACTTAAGTTCCTCACAGTTCCGTTGACGAAGTTATTTATGCTTTTTTTTTCTCCTTTTCATGCGTCAAACAATTGGGGAATTATTTGAGGTGTTGCAGTTTTATTTCTTACCTTAGAGACGTTTTATAGGTTCAAGAGGGATTTTGAAGAATTCAATTTCTTAAAGGTCTTGAAGCTAAAATGATAGTTTTTGGAATGATATTTCACCCAATTATTCCCTATCTCGAAGAATATTTTCTTATGTTGAAATGACTGCAATTCTCAGATTATAAAGAATCCTTTCTTTACCATCTATTGATAGAATTTTCTTCCAATTACATAATTATAGAGGGGTAAAACATGACTGTTTTACTCATTTGATATTATTATTTTATATCTGAAGTAATTAAACTGCGAATGCATTTTATCTCTAACTAGCTGATATGCCCGCCGTAGTTCGGGGGAAAAAAGGCTAACCAAACTGTGAGTTAAAATAAATAAGTATTTTCTTCACTGTATTCCTTTCCGAGGCGTCATTTAGATGCAACTGCCTTCCTGCTAGAATTCCTTTTTGAGGCCATACTACTTCCTTAAGATGTAAAAAACCCTTTATAAATACAACCTGTTTAGATTTAATGTGTGAAATCCCCATCCCCGTTTTTAAAGAGTAATTTTTCAAAATAGAAAAAGTCAGGGGACCCTTCTGAACCCCCCTTATTTTTTCTTTTTAATGCCCTTGGCTCCCTCCATCCATTTCTGCAATTCGTATAAATGTATAATTGATACAAATCTCTCCGCCTTCGCTTCACAATAAAGGTTATTATTCAACACCAATTTATATAGATAAAACTTATTTCCGTCTCATCTAGCTAAATTTTAAATAAAAAATAATTCAATACACATACTTTTTTAAGATGTTAAACAAAACCTTAAAAACTGTTTAGAATTAAAGTGTTTATAACCATTTTTTAATAGTGAGAATTTTTTTCAAATCAGGGGGAGACCCCCTGAACCCCCCTTTATTGATTTATAACCAACTCATTCATTGAAAGAAATTTCAAACATGAAATAAAAGTAAACTTCATTTGTATCGACACCAACTATTGATAAAATGCCTCTGATAAAATGTTGTTTAATTTGAACTTTGCTGGAAATACTTAAATTTGATTAAATAGAAAAAAGAATAAAATTTTTCAGTGGAACGGTTTTTGGTTATCATAAAAAAATTATTTAATCTTCAAAAATTATTTATTTATCAGAGTTTTAAAAAATTCACCTGTTATAAAACATTTTCAAATAAATATTTCCAACAATAGAGGTTTTGCATCATCTGTAAGGAGCAATAATCGTTACCAATTTAAAATTGAAGGCTAAGCATAAGAATTTAGAAAAGAGCCGAAAAAAGCTGCTTGGAATGCATTGATTTTAAAAATTCTTTTTCGCAAACCTTCCTGGTTGTATGAGGAACAATATGCTTAAATTTCATAACAATCTTATTAATAATGTGGATGCTAGAATGCAAGAACTAAAAACGGGAATAAATATTCAAACCTCCGTGCACCCCTTCCAGAATGGAATATCGAAAAATCCAGAAATTACTTTCTTTGAAATACTCTCAAGAAGGTATTAGCAACAGTTCACTTCGTAATATCGATTTCTCGGTATTGTTTTCTTTGAAAATGTAAAACTTTGCTTATGCTCAGCAAAAACGGGGTTTTGGAATTTTCAGACCTCTTAAAATTCGAATATCCAAAATCTGAAAAATGCCTTTCTAGATATTGTTGCTAGGTACCTTCCTGCGAAATAACGAAGATCTGGGGTCATTTTGGACGCCGCTGGGCTCAAAAACGTTGAAAACGCTCCAAACCCCCCTGTGGGTCAGAAAAAAGATATTTTGAAAAATCCCTTCTTAGTGCGCGTATACACTATAAGGTCTTCGACCCTACCAAGTTTCGAGTCTTTAGCCCCGGTAGATTTTGCTGTGCGTTGCTGAGTGAGTGAGTGAGTGAGTGAGTGAGTGGTAAAGCTCTTTTATTATTATAGATGTAAAAGGTATAACAATATGATAATTATTTTTAAATGCATATTTGTTAAAATAAATTGCATAATAATTTGATATTGATATAAATTGTATGTTAAGTGGATATTTATATATTTGGTCCCTGTTATAATTCGTATAATAATATATTTTTTAATTAATTGTACATTCTGATGAATGTTTTATAACTTTCTTCGTAACTGAATAGTAATTAGGTTTTTTTTAAAGATATTGCTATTTATTAATGCGTAATGCCTTCTTTTTCGTTTTGAATAGGTACTTTGAAAAAAACCACTTAAAACTTTTCATTGTTTGAAGGAGTTTATTTGACTCTTTTTTCATGTTTCCTAGAAATTAAATATTATTACAAAAAAACTAAAATACGAGTATTCATTATTTAGCAATTATAGCTGCAACGTTACTTGAGCTTGGAGAAACAAGCTGAGAGCAAACAAAAAGTAGTTCCCAACGCGGTGTCTTAATTTTTAGTGAAATTAAGAACTTCAATTTAGAAATAGGGTTAGTTTGTTAAACCCATGTATATACTATACAGCGCCTTTTAATCAATATATGCGAACCGAAACTCCTCCTAGCAACCCAATGGGCATTCTGTTTTCTCAGTCTTTCCTTCCGCGTAGTGACGTCATAGGGTCAAGGAACATTGCAGCTTAGTATAACAAATACAATGCTTTAATTTACTTTAGTAAGATACCCAACCAATAGAATTCCGTTTAAAAAAGACACATAAACGATTTTAAGATAATCTCCCTACCAACACCACAAAACTTCACACAGACCAACTTTTCCAAAACGCACTTATTACCCAGAAAACAAATTATGCGTCGTAGGAGTAAGAAACGCATTAGTAGGCCATCAACCAATCGTTAGAGCCGCTTTAAATCTGGAGAAGGAGGAGAGAGACTTTTCCAGAGCCAAACAAAATTCCCAATCCATCTAACGCAATATACATTTTTTTTCACCACATTCTCACTCCCAAGGATGATCAGGAATATTCTTACGAGCCCATAAAAAGGAAACGATATTTATTGCTCCTTAATGGAGGTTAACGCGACCAGTAATATCATTAACGTGCTAATGGGACCTGGCCGCTTCCCCGATGCTTTCTTAGGGCTGGACCACACTGTGCGACTAGAGTCGGTCGATGTCGTTGAGATCTTTATCAAATTGAGGGGAGAAAGAAGGGAATTCAAGCAGGATAGAGTTTTACAAAGGCCGGAGAAACCACCCCGGTTTCTTTGTGTTGTCATTTAGCGAACAAAAGAAAAGCCCTCCGTGTGTGGGGAAACCCCTAAACCACACAATAAGATTGGGGTGATAACTGAAGGCCATAAGAGTCTATCTTGCCACTACGGTGAGGATAGACTTTAACAGCCCCCAGTTTATGCCCCCGGTCTCTTCGTGTGGTCAATTAGCGAACGAAAGAAAACCCCTTCTCTGAAGGGAGTGCGTGCGGAAACCCCCAAACCACACAATGAGATTGGGGCTATAAAACTCTATCCTCGCCCTAAGAGGCACTATACTCGACAGCAACGTTTCTTGAACCCAGTACGTCATGACAAATGCGGAAGGAAAAATCGGTAAACACAAAGCCTGTTGGGTTGCTAGGAGAGGTTTCGGTACGCAAATCGTGATTGAAAAGCACTATAAATACATGTGCTTAACAAAATAATCATATTTTTAAATTGACCTTCTTACTTTCACTCAAAATTCAGACACCGCGATGGGAACAACTTTGTTTTATTAGGCTGGGCGCGCACGAGTGACTAAAGTCACGGCGACCAGGATTACTAGTATCAAAAATAACAATAGAGCATTTTCAATCACATGACTTTACCTAACAACGGCCTTAGCAACGTTGTTTTGATCCTCCAGTGATGTCATGTGCGAATGCTTCTATTGGATGCTTCTAGTTCCCGCCCCTAACAACAGCCTTAGCAACGTTGTTTTTGTGTTTGTCACCGTGACAAAAGTCGCCCGTGCGCGCTCGCCCTTAGTGACGTCATAGGGTCAACTTAAATTGCTGTCTACTCCTGTAGCAGAGCGGTCGAAATACTCCTCACTGACAATAAGCCTCGCAAAATATTCAAATTTTCGTCGAATCACACGTCAATCTAGGCTAAAATTTCCCTTTGATTCCAATTATGTTCATAAAAACTAGTTCTATACCTCAAGTGCGTCGAAAGATAGCGGTTGGAAGTGAAAGGATGACACCCGTTTTCCACGCTACAGGATTAGACGTCTTGCAATATTGTTGCGATTGTTAAGGGAGTGAATTAATTTTTCCACTCAATTTCAGAGGAGACAGTAATTCATAAAGGATAAACAAACGTTTTGTGCAAAATCTGCCTTGCTATCTATCATTTGGCTTTGTAGTACTTCTTTTCAGAGTTTTTCATCCTGAGGATCCTAACGACTTAGTGCAACTCTATTCGACCAGCGTGTTCTAACCTATGGGGGGTCGTAAAACTGGCTTCTCTGTGCGATTAGTGGGAGAGGGACTGGTGATAGTAATGACAATGATAATGAAGTTAGCGCGTGTGTAAATAAGTAAAAATGCTAAAGCCGCTGAGTGAAGCCTGTTGGGTTATTTGGGTATTTTTTTTTATCTTCGTCATGGTTCGGTGAGTGGGAGTTGAGGAGAGGGATTTGGTGAGAGAATTGTTGAAGGAGATTTGTTGGACGTGGAATGGCAACGGGAGGATTAGAGCTGGATAGTGGAGGGAGGTTTTAAATCGGGTGGATTTGAAGAATGAATTTTTGGGATTTTTGTAGCATAGGGCGTTTTTTGGGGTTTAAGGAGTGAAATAGAAAGGGGAAATCGGTTCCGAAACAATTGAAATTGAAAAATATCCATTTTGTACAATTGAACCTACTTGATAGTCATATGTTTAAGGGCCCGTTCAAATATTACGTAAAAAATTTTTCACGAAACACTAACGTGGCTTGAAACAAGAAATGTATGCTCTTTTTTAAATTATGAATCATTTAATAAGTTTTTAATCAAACTTTCGTTAAATTATTTTGCGAGTTACAATAGATTTCCGAAAATTCGATGATTATTATGGTTTACGTAATTATCACTCATACCCCCCCTTAAAGAAAATTAAGCAAATATAAATGGAAAACTCCCCCTTTATATGCTTTTATAATATTTGAACGGTCCCTTATATGGAATAAGAACAAATTTTGATTATGCACATTACTAAAATTTTTTTTAACGGAATATGCTATTGTGGATCTGACTTTTTCCTTACTAACTTTAATTCATACTTAGTTGTTTTTACGTAACATCACAAAACCAAGTTCCTTTCTGAATATATCAATCCTGAGCACATTGTATTTTCTTCTATTATCAGATTAGCAGGTTATTAAATAATGGTCCGCCAATTCTCCGACATTTTGATTTTGTTTCTTCATAAAATCAACAAAAGTATTTTAAGGGAATGAAACTATTACTTTGTAAAACTCTAACCCCCTCCCCCTCAACAAGAATATATAAGGCCCCAAATCTCTTCCTGTCATTTCAAATAGACCAGACTTTATTTTGGCAAAGAAGCAGCATTCAGAGTTCAACCACTTTCCAGAGAACTTTCGAGTATGTCTTTAGGCTTAAGCCACCGAACAAAAAGTACAGCAACAATCTAGATTTATTCGATTCTCGAAGAACCACATTTCTTAGCGGACCTCTCTGTCCATAAATCCGACTGACCACTACTACCTAAGACGAAAAATCAATAGAGAAAGTCCCTTGCATAGAGAGAAAGTTACCCCTCAATCGAGTTTAGTGATTTGCCTCGCGGAGGGAAAAGAGAAAAGGAACTCACGCAAGAAAAATCCCTACCCCTCTTGGAGAATGTTCAAAAGCTGGAAGATCCACTAAAAGCTTCTCCATCATGTTGGACAAGTAGTCAAAAGCAAAGCTTACATTTCCCTCTGAAGTACATTTTCTGGATGTAAATCGGACGATTCCAGGATGAAGAATAGCCATCGGTTTGTTTCACTTTCTGCTACTGCTGTAGCTGCATCTGTTGAATAGATTGGACCATTTTTCTTCCCCATTGAGCTCCTAGAGGGGATGGTGGTCATAATTTAAGTTAAGGGATGTTATGAGCAGTCTGGGATTCATGTATGCAATGCTCGTTGCCGTGTTTTGGCACATAAGAAATTCATGTCTTACTTGGTGCTTGCTTGAAAATGCCTATATTTTTCGGTTTTCTTTTTGGTATTGGAATCTTTCCTTAAAAAGTAAAATTCTGCAAAAAATAGCAAGCTTTATGATCTATTTTTCGCATCCTTTGAGATAGACTCTCATAATAAAAGGCGTGTGAATGATGGACAGGTTGTGGTTGAGTAGGAATGATACTTTTTTTGATTAATCAAAACTTTTTTTACCTCTATTTTTAAACAAATTAATCTATTGTATATTAATTACATTAAATTTATTGTTAAACACTGGACCTGATGATTTACCAAGTTTTAAAATCAAGTTTGAAATAACCATAGTTACTATAACATAAACATAAACATAAAGTAAAATGATCAAATGGATATTGTAGTATTTATGTTTCATATCATTAAAATCAGAAACTAATAAAAGTTTATATCAACAACCAATCAACTCACAATACCGTTTTTGCAACACCACTCGCTGAAATAATATGCCTTACCAAATACGTATCTCTCTCAATACCAACCCCTAACAAAACCGCCCCTAACCAGTCCTTGAACCCCCAGAAGGGCAACATCAGCGAATCCAATCCGTGGAGCAGACCACGCGGCGACACATTTTATCCCTGGGTCTCCGGACACTCCATCTTATTTGTCGCATCTGATCCAATTTGTAGTCCCAAGATGACCCCTTTCTTAAGCCCCGTGCCCGATCACAATTAGCGGCCAGAAAGAACGTGATAGGAGGGGGGCTTTTCATCTTTTGCTCTCGCCTCCCCCCCCCGCAATTCGGTTTTTCTGGAGAAAGGGCCGCTCTGGGGGTTGGGGGTGGTTGCTTGATTGCTTGCATTAAATGCGGTTCGGATTGATGCAGAAATGAGTTCTGGGGGTGTATTTGTTTTCTGGGTTATAGTTTTGATGGGGGAGTTTATTTTAAGAGTTTTTTTATGGTTTTGTTCCCTTAATTTGCATTTTCTGCAATATTGCTTATGGAAACTGCATTTAAATGAACAATTAAAGAGGAGCAATCGTAATGTATGGAACGAGCAGTAGAAATTGACTTTTTTTTGTGATTTGGGGAAGGAGACACTGATACTCCAGAGGGTTACAATTCGTATTTGCAAGGGGTAAAGAAAAGGTATTAAACAAAGAAGATTTAAAGTTGTGAAATAGATTCACGATTATTTCAAATCTTCAGTAGCATACGATATAACCCAAGTAGACGAATGACGTGATTTATGACGTCATTTTTTCGTCAAAATATGCCTTAAAATTGACGTCATGTTTTGCGTCTAATGTCCAATCTTTCGTCGTCATTTTCGACGTCATAAATGACGTGAATTTGACGACATATGTGACATGAACTTTGACGTGATTTTATGCCTTAAAATTGACGTCGTGTTTCGCGTCGGATGTCCAACCTTTCGACGTCATAAATGACGTGAATTTGACGACATATGTGACGTTAACTTTGACGTGACACGTCATGTTTTGCGTCGAATGTCCAACCTTTCGTCGTCATTTTCGACGTCATAAATGACGTGAATTTGACGACATATGTGACGTCAACTTGGACGTGATCAAATTTACGTGATTATCACGTGATTTAATGACGTTCTTTATACGTGGTTAAAGGACGTGATTTTCACGTAATTGTATGTCGTGAATTATTAGTGATAGAATGACATGTTTCTTTTGTCCTAGCCACTGGTTAGTCATAAATAGTTAAAATATGCTAACTTTAATTCAAATAAAATCCATTTTATAGAATTGCCAAAATATATCTATAAAATGGATTTTATTTGAATTAAAGTTAGCATATTTTAACGATTTATGACTAACTAGTGACTAGGACAAAAGAAACATGTCATTCTATCACTAATAATTCACGACATACGATTATTCAATCAAGAAATAATATTTTCTAAAAAATCTAAAATACTATAATTCTTTACTTGAAAGAGATTGTGTTTTCAATTAATGTGAGCCATTTCTTTTTCTCTAAAGACATACAATATTAACAACATAAATAAAATAATTCTATTATGAAAATAAGTTTAAGTTTTTCCACAAAAATAAATAAAATCTATAACCTCTAAATATCTATTCAAAAATATTAATTATCCCAAAAAAGGGAAAAAATAATTTTTCTTTAGTTAAAAGATTGAAAGAAAATAGGAAAATTTTTCTTATTTAATATTTATTTCAACACATTAAATGCAAGTAGTAACACAAAAATAGTTTATTGAACAGAGATTTTCACAAACTGACAATTAGCATTTCTGTTATCCCAAGGGCCAGTTGAAGGGATGTATACAAAATGTAAGACAAGTTAAAAATATACAAAATGACACAAGTGAGGTTCCCAGTAACAATATTACAAAATTTGAATTTCTTCGTCAATACAAATAAAACATTTTTCCTTTTAACAACTTATCAGTAATTTTCGCAGACTTCTTTGAGGAATTTTGCCAACATTATATTCCACAATAAAATTTAACATAGGAGAGAAATTTTAATTTTTTTTTCTTAGATTATTGTTTGTTTTATTATATGACTCAAAGGCATTTTTGCTAAACAGCACACAATAGGTACTCAATTAAGCTTTATAAGAATAACTCTTAAATAAAAATATATAACTTTGAATAAATATAGCTTAAAAATTAAAAAAAAAAACCCTTACAATTTTGACAGTGCAGGGAAATTCAATGCAACCATTGTTAATAACTTTGAATGCAACCAGATTCAATAGCCCAGAAAGTTAAAGAAGTAATAATATTTTTTAAAGAAGTAATAATATTTTTTAAAGAAGTAATAATATTTTTTAAAATAAGTATTTTATAGATTGCATGCATTTCCAAAACATGCTTTGTTAACATTTTAATTAAAGCATGTTTCAATATTACATTTCCAATCAATATTGATTCAGATTTTACTACTTGGAAAAGGTATTTTATACTTACTCATAATTAAAAAATGCAAAATGCTTGACTTCATTTAAGATATTAATCAATAAACTGAAGAAAATACTATAAGGGAAAAGGATACAGACTTGATTGGAAAGTCAACAGTAATTACAAGATAAGCGTAGTTTTAATTTAGTTATTATAAATACATTTCTCAAAAAGTATGAATATAACATTCATTAAATAATGTTTTCACAAATGAAATAAAAATAAATCAATCAAAGGTAAGAATAGCATTGAAACGTACTTCCAATTTATTGGCATTGGAAAGTCGTTTATAAAAATAATAAAATTTGCATACTGTAATAAAAATGCAAGGATTTACGAAACAAAGTACTCACAAAAAAACATTTGTAACATTAAATAATAATTTTTCATCTTTAAATATATGTATTTTCAGAAGATTTTAATAAAAAAATAAACACTATATTTATAGTTCTTGATAACTTTCAGTCCATTTCAAAGTAAAATTACCCCATTTCGTTCAATAAAAGTCGGACGTTCCAAAGTTTTTCCATGTCCTTGTCACATCATTTTCTGCAATAGAATAAATATGTCCTCCTCATCTTCCTCGCTATATTTTTCAGTAGTTTCTTTAGCATTAAACCTGAAATCAATATAAAATGATCAGGAATAAAACTTATAACACAAAAGGCCAGAAACAAGGTTGGCAAGTTTCTTCCGGAGTGGAAAAAACCGCAGAAAAAAACATGGAAAAAACCGGCCGGAAGAAATAGGTTTCTTCCAGATGGAAGAAACTAGAAAAAACCTTTTTTATTCAAAAAAATTGACAAATAAGCTTTAATTTATAAATTATAATGTTTTACTAATAAAATTATACCATTAAAAATATAATTATATGCAAGTACTGTGGTGAGTTAATAATTACACCAATGTTTTTACTAGGAGGTTTCTTCCACTGGAAGAAATCTTTTCTTTTTTTTTAATCTTTTAATAATATTTAAATAAAGAATGGTTAGGTAACATTTATACAGAAATAGAATTAGAAACCATTCTAGCCAACATCCCCTTTAAAAACATAAGTAACCTGAAATTCAATGTTAAAAGTAACTTTTTTTCAAAAAATTAATTATTTTAATTAATAATTAATTAATAGTAATTAAATTAACTTTTATTTTTTAGATTGTGGTTTAAATTGTTCATTTACGTGGTCAGTAAATTTAAAAATGTGGAGCATTTGTTTGGCTTTCAGTGGGTTTTTTCCACTTTCTTCCGCTTCTTCCATTTTTTCCAGTGTCTTCCACTGTCCTGGAAGAAACTAGTTTCTTCCGGAAGAAACCCAACCCTGGCCAGAAACTACTTTTTAATTTTACAATTTGTGCGTCATACCCAGAGAGGAGAACATCTTAATACATTCAATTTCCTGTGGATTCAATTAATTTAAAAATATTTTTCAGTAATTGTTCATTTACAAAAGAATATGTATTTTAGAATTAAATATAGGAGATTGTCTAGACTTCACTTAAAAGGTTTTATTTTTGCAAAAATTGAAAATATATTAACTTTTCAAATTAAAAATCAGTGTTGAATTGAAGAAATTAATTAGTTGCATGCTTTAAAAAATGGTTTGCAAAATTATTTCCATTATAATTTGTAAACTTTATATTTATACTATACACATTTAGCATTTATACAATTGCCTGCAATTTCAAAAATAAGTGTTACTACCATATTGACCCTTTGATTATGAAAATAGCAAGGGTTTGGAATCAGTAATTTAATAAACTAAACAAGAATTAAAATCCTATAATTTTTTTTACCTGGTATCAACTTTTTAAAATGTTTAGATGATTTTTATCAAAAGCTTATTTATAGTAATGTTTCTCGATCCAATTTTTGTCTTACACTACATAAATATCAATGGTTTAAATTTTATTTTTTATCACTATTGTTTTAAAGAAATAAACATTACTTTAATGGGTAAAATTAATTTAACTAATCAATAAACTCAAAAATTTTTTCAATTTCATACAAAAATCAGGCATGATTTTTTCATTAATGTATAAATATAATCATTGTCTTGATTTATTTAGTAATGTATAAAAATATAATCATAGTTATAATTTAAAAAAATAATTATTGATTTAAAAATTTGGTAAGTACTTAGTGAAAGAAGGGTTAAAATTTTAGTAACTAATTGCACAATTATTCATTCAACCTAATCACAACAGGTATCACTGATGAGATGGCATTGAACTTCTTCTCTTGATTTAGTTAATTAATTATATTAATAAGTGCATGAAATATATTAGAATGTGATGCAAAATTATTATATATCCCACAGAAATTATAATATCAATATATTTTTAACCAGTTTCAGAAAATACAGAGCTGTTAATTCATTTAAATGAAAAAAAAAAAATATGATTTAGATAAAAAAAAAATCCAATTTAAATCAAATAAATATGATTTTTTTAAAAAAATCAGCATCCCTGGGTTATACTATTGTAAAATTTGTTAACATGGCAAAATAATGACAAAGGAGCATAATAAGGATCTGTGAGAATGAAAAATATTGTAAAGATGAAACTTTTAAGCTAAAACATTTTAAGCTCTAACAGACCTCTAAGTACAATTAAAAGTGCAACATAATGGGGTATTAATTTATGAATTCTAAATGCTAGATTTTCAGATTTTTAAAAAAATATATTGAAGTAAAATGGAAATCATTTTTATGTTCAGGGGGAATTTTTGTATATATATCCTCCCAGCAGTGCATAAAATTTTTCTTTTCCTGACAGTATAAATTGTGTGAATAACAATATTTCCCTTAACTATTTTTTCAAAATACTACATCAGATATTTGTGTAAAACTTAAAAAAGTATTTCTTACCTGTTCAATATATTATCATGTAAGATGGAAAAGGTTGTGGTTAAAAATACAAGTAACTATATATATTTCAAAAATCAAGAAAATATATTACTTTTCAACTTTCAAATTACTCCATCTTTCCTTGGAGTTTTTTCTACTCTGCTACTGTTGTCTTCAATCAGGTCATTTTACTTGTACATGGCTACTGCTCTCCACCAGTCTTCATAGCTTTCCTATAATAGAAATTTAATATATATTTTCAGAAAACACAAAACTTTTAAAATTAATAGTAAATTTAGAAGAGATTTTTAAAATAAGTAATATTTAATACACTTAAAATTTAGCTCAGTCAGTATTAACTAATTGCAAGGATAATTTTTATTTATTCCCTTGAAAACTATCACTCATAGAAACATATTTAAAAAAATTTCGAAGCACAGCATCCATATCCAAGGATTGCACCATTTTGTTTTACACGATCGTGTATCGCCGTGGCGTCTCAATGTCAATCACATTATATAAAATCAAATATCCTGGTGCAAATAATTAAAAAAGATATTAATAGAAGTTCAAAAAATTATTTGATTATTTCATAAAACATGAAAATATAAATAACTTACATGCGCGTTGGTTTGACCACGGCTTGGCTTCGGGAAATCGAACACCGAAAATAGGAGCAGCAGCAGACGATACGGCGTGGCGTCCGGGCGTCCCCGGCAACAACAAACAACAAGCCAACTTCGGTACAGCCATCTATCGGTGAGAGGGATGCTAATAATCAGGGTTGGCCAATGGGTTTTTTAAAAAAAAAAGCTTTGAAAAACTCAACTAATTTTTAAATAATCCATGGAGCTTTGAAAAAACCCACTTGATTCTTAAAAACCCCACATTCGTCATGAGCCCCTACAACATACTAAAATTTCAAAAAGATCGAATGAGAACAATGCATTTGTTCATACTTTGAAATTTCCCATAGCCCATAGCAACAAAGAACACAAAGACAAAGGAATTCGTAGTGTCAATATTCAAACGGCTGTTTCTTCCTTTCTAATTGAGGTACATACTTGAAATTTTAATATAACAGTAAATCTATATCATAATAAATCTATAAAATTTTCAGGGTTCGGGGACAATTAGGGGGTCGTATACAAATTAAAAACCGTTCAATACAGAAAAAGGGGCGGGAAAATTTCACACGCCACATTAGTGCGATACTCCGGTCAAAGCGTCACTTTGAGTTGCACAACATAGTAAAATTTCATCAAAATCGGAAGGCAGGTTTTTTAAACTAGAATTTTTTCAAGTATTAAAATACACCGGATGTGTATGTAATTAGGCTAATTAAGAGACTTCCTATAGAGATAGAAGCATGAAATTTTAATATGTTGTTCATGGTGTGAATCCACACAATCTATTAAATTTTCAGGGTCCAATTCTAATTAGGGGGGTCGTATACATAATAAATACAGTAATAAACTCGAATAATCTATAAATCCAGAACTAATTCATCAATCTCTTAATGCGATACATATTTTTGTTTGCCTAAAGGTCTACTACAACACATTAAAATCTTAAATATTTATCTCAATATTTGGTAAAAAAATTTCAAGTAAAACGAAAATTCTTAGAACCTAAATTACAAACGCAATATGTATATATTCCCCTTAAAATTTGCAATTTTTAGAACCATTTTTTATAAGCTTTCTAAATATGTAAAGCATTAAAATGTGACATTAAAAGTAAACAAACCGAGAACTCAAATTTGGGAAATATTCCAGAGTCATTCGCGTTAAAGACCAGTAAGCTCCATTCTGCTTTCAAAAATTCTCAATTGCGTCATAATCACCATGGAAACCCGTAATTCTGGAAAAACTTTGCCATAACGGTCCTTTACTCATAAGTAAAATGAAAATTTTTTTAAAAATAATATTTATCGATTTATTAAGCAAAAAGTGGACTTGTGTTTTTTAATGATCCCATATATTTTTTAATAAGTCTAATATCTCATTAAATTATAAAGTTATATTCATGAAAATTGGATATGACTTGCATCACGATGTATATTTTAAGAATCAATCACCTTTTAAAAGATTATTAAAAAATAAATCGATTTATTTCAGAATTATCGGCGGTTTTTGGTAAAACGTCTGACAAAATAGAATCCGTTATAATGATCGGGTCCCTAGACGTCCCGAACAACATACTGAAAAGAAAAGATATAAACTTATTATCCTTGAATGGAAATAAGGAAACCATTTCTTATAAAGAAACTTTGAACCTCGAGGTTCAAAGTTTCTTTATAAGAAATGGTTTTTTAAGTCAATGAACTCACTTAATTTTGTACAAACCCCACACTATTTCTGAAAAAAACTGTTTTACGTGGGTTTTTTCAGGGTGTTTTATTGAAAAAACTCGATAAAACCCAACCCACTTGTTTTTTTTTTTAAAAAAACCGGGGTTTTGCCAACCCTGCTAATAATGCACCAATTTTTAGCGGATAGGTGTTTTTGAGGGAAAAGGGTGTGAGTCTTGAAAATTTCACGGACGATAGTATCCAGTCAGACGTCGTGGTTATATTGTTCAAGTTCAAACATGGCGCCGAGAATGCGTGAATCCCCACTGAATAGCAATAGTACTAGAACGCATGCGCATTTAAAGTGACGAAAAAATGACTAAATTTATAACGTGTTTAAAAATCATGTCATTTAAAGTGACGTGAAAAGGATCAAATTTATAACGTCTTACAAATCAAGTCCTTTTAAGTAACGAAAAATTACCAAATTTATTACGTGTTTAAAAATCACGTCATTTAAAGACACGTGAAAATGACCAAATTTATAACGTCTTACAAATCACGTCATTTAAGTGACGAAAAAATGACCAAATTTAAGGTGTGTTTTAAAATCACGTCATTTTAAGTGACGTGAAAATGTTAAAATTTATGACGTCTTACAAATCACGTCAATTAAGTGACAAAAAAATGACCAAATTTATGACGTATTAAATATCACGTCATTTTAAATGACTCAAAAATGACCAAATTCATGACGTCTTTAAAATTACGTCACTTAGAGTGACGTAATAATGACCACATTTATGACGTCGTATAATTCACGTCATTCAAAGTGACGTAAAAATGACCAAATTGTCACCATTCAGCAAAATGTGGTCATTTTAGGTGACGTAAAAATGACGTCTAAATGTCGGGTTAAATTGACGTCATTTTTTGTGACTCAAAAAAGACGTCATAGTTGACGTGATTTTTTCCCAATTGACGTCATATGAAAAAATATGACCTGATTTTGACGTCACAAATGACGTCATTCGTGTACTTGGGAAATTATAATGTATTGGGATAAATTACTTTAAAAATTCGAATTGAGAACAAAAAAAAAAAGATGTAAGGGCGCCTCCTACCTAATGTTAACAATTTCGGTGATTCTTAAATAACCTAGAATTGATTATGCATTATAAGTCTATTTTAAGAGATAATTAAAAAAAATTTCAGAGAGAGAGTACCTCCAATATTGCTTTTTAAATATCCACTACTCTATACTTACATGAGAAAAATGTTTTATTTGTGTATAATTTCCAATATCAGTCTGTGAATAATATTTTAACGTTTATATTTTCTGGTATTTTAGAAAATATGGCACGCTTAATTTTTGCTTCCGAATATCCACCCCTGCTCTACATGAATGATAATTGTATGTGATTTGTTCATTTACAGAAATTTATTCCCACTTTAAGATGAGAATTTCAATCGTCATTTAATAATTAATCTGTGAGAATCAATGTCAATAATTTCTCATTTTCAAAAAAATGTCTTTCTGAAGAAATTTTAAATTACTATGTGTGCTTAACAAATACCAAACCCTATTATAGTCTGTTCATTTAGAATTTGCGCCTGAAACAGGTGCAAAAACGCTCAATAATGCTTCATAACGGTCATCAAACAACTTCAGTGACCGATTTTTTTACAGTATTTTAACTACTTCTGTTTCGGCTGCCTTGTCATTGCTTTCGATGATAATTACAATAGTAACTGCTTCTAATACATTTCGTCTCAGGCACATGAACAGACTACACTCCGACACATAATTATAGGTCCACCCTAATTTTTTTAAAATTTTGAAGTTGAAGTTAAGTTTGATGATGGTTGTTTGCACCATATGAAAGGACTTGTCTCTTCAGATATAAAAATGTGCAAAATAACCCAATGACGCGCATGCGCAGTGGCAAACATGAAGGGAGGGTGTATTCAGCTTATTAAGCGACACATAATTATAGGTCCACTTCAAATTTTCTTGTCAGAATGGCTGGGAAACAGTGTTGGTCAATTTTACTGGTTTGTAGGAGCTATGCCACGTGGTTTATAACTATCAGAATCTGAAAAAGGTTTAATTGAATTTTACAGTAACAGCGAAAAAGTCAAATATGTAAAAAGATCCTAAAATAGGGCAATTTCATAAAATTATTCTATTTTTTTTTTTCAAATTAAGGTAAAATTAGGAACAAATAAACACCCTAGACATCTTTCTAAACTATCTTTACAAAATAAGTGCTGATTTATTCACGAAACATCGAATTTTTCTCTAAATCTGAACTAGACTGGGAAGTAAAATTAGCTGAAAGTGTACAAAAAACTGTCAGATATGTTATAAAGTCAAGATATCACATTGTTAGAGATAGATTAAAGGTAGCTCTATATTTAAATTCAGTTCATGTTAGTTCATATGAGTGTAGAATCGAATTTGCACGAAAAAACTTACAAACAAAATTATGCAAAAATGGTAATTTTTCATCATCATTTTTCTTTACTTATTCTTAAACTTTTTTCAAACTATTAAGAATTTTTTGGTTAAAAATTGTCTAAAGTTGTGCAAAAAACTTAAACTGGATGGTTTTGAAGGATTTAATTCATTCTGCTATGAATTGAAAAAAGAGGATTTTTTCCCCTTTTAAGGAAACTTAAAGGAGGTACTTAAAAAGTGTTTGGGGCATTTTGTACAGATGAAACTAATTTTCTAGCATCCATGTTGGGTAGAATATATGGTATGGCACACTAGAGTGTCCTAAAAGAGGATTTTTTGCCATATAGGAGAAGATTTTGTAGCTTTGAACGTTGTAATCAATAACGCAATACATATATACATAATGCTGTTCATAGCAATAATAGCACCAGAAAATAGTTAACTGCTTATTAAATTGATGTACTGGACTGGCCAACCTACTCCCCAGACCTAAACCCGAAGAAAAAATTTTGGGGACCCTTAGTTGGACAAATATATGGAAAAAACCTTAACTTACTGTACTGTACTGGATTTTAACAAATTAATTTTATCATAATTGAACATTTTTAAATTATAAACACTGAAAACCCTTTCTGAAATCACGGGGGAGATAATTTTTGATGTTATCTGCAAAAATAGCCATTCAATAAGTATTTATTGTTAATGGACCTATAATTATGAGACAGCATATTTCAAGGTAATTTTCAAGGTAACTCTTAATTCAGCTAAATTTCTTTAAATTTCACCGTGCTTTTTCTTTAAAGGTTGTTAAAAATCAATTACAGCCTTCAGAGTATCTAGAAATTCCGTTTATGTTAGATTTTTAAGAAAAATTTAGGTGGACCTATAATTATGTGTCGCAGTGTATAAGGAACATGCATTTCAATACAAATACTTTTCTATACATATTATATTCCCCATATCCCGAAAATAACCTCCCAAATGGAGCTGGCAAGGGCTACTTAAAGGGTCCTTCCCCCCAGCAGCACCATTAGCATCCAAACATGCATTCCGTCGCATTATCCCCAGCGAGCGGGCCGCCATCGCACAAAGCCTTTGATTGCGTTATTTGACTTTAATACTCTACTCTGCTATCACGACATCTACGCCTGACCACTAATTGCTAGCCGCGTTCCTAAAGCAGCTTTGGACCCCGTCACGGAAATCTCAGGCATGCCCCCCCCTCTCCACGATTGTTCATATTCGCACGAACGATAAGACATTAATGCGCTAATGCTCGCCAGACGGAACAGGAATCCATTATCCAATTTATAATCGGATGGCTTGATCTACAGGAAAGCGATGTTTAGGTATGGTGGTTATTACCTTGTCCCATCATGGTTTTAATCGCTCGGGAGGTGAAGACACCTTCCATATTTATAACCTGCCGGAGTAAGAGCGGGCTTCTTGAATTCATGGGGGGTATTAATGAGATAACTAACAGGACACTGGACATGGGTGGTAGATTTATGGGGGCGTTACGCGTTTGGTGGATTTGGAGGGCGTTTTTAGCGATGAAGTTGTCTGCGTGGAACCTTTACTGTCTGTCTATCACAAGTTGAGCCCTCGTTTACATTTCTGTTGCCAAGGCAACCGGGCTCTCCTTATTTTCAACGGGGGAAACTGTTGCATCAAATCACTAGTCCTGTTTATTTATTATAGAGTGTTTTCAGGTGACGTCACAACCGGTTATTTTCTTTTATCTGTGTAACTTCTGTAGGGCTTTTAACTGTTGCTAAGGCCGTTGTTTATCTGTTGCTAAGGCGATTTTTAGGTATGTGGTCACGTGATTGCAAATGGTCCAATAGAAGAATTCCACGGCTAGTTATTTTCTGTAACTGTTAACCTCTGTAGGGCAAAAAACTGTAAAATTTTCTGTTGCTAAGGCCGTTGTTAGGTCTGAGTCATGTGATTGAAAATTCTATATTTAAAGAAAATATTTTAAGCCAATTACACTTGTAGAAGTTTTACTCACCTAAGACTTTTTACTCACCTTTCTTTTTTATCATATTCCTTAATTTTGACAGAAATAGAATTCTGCTTCAAAAAATTCACCTCGTGTTTTGAATATCTTTAAGAGGTCATGAATAACCGCTTCCTTGTAAATTGACTTTCATGACAATTCTTAGGAGAGAGGTAAGAGAATCCCATTTCTCTAAACAGATTATGCATCCAAATTGACGCTCACCCTTCTCACGCCCCCCTGAACCGTTCCTTTTAACACATATAGAATTCTGCTTCAGAACATCCATTCCATATGCTTTGGATATCTCTTACTTAGTGATTATTCCACAAATGATAACTAATTTACTCATTGATTTACCTCATTATAGTACCTTCAATCACAATACTAGACTGCAACGTTTCCTGACCCTAAGACGTCACTACGTGGAAGGAATAACTGCGTAAACAGAAAGCCTGTTGGGTTGCTAGGAGGAGTTTCGGTGCGCACATCGTGATAAAAAGACGCTATATTATACATGGGTTTAACAAACTAATCATATTTAAAATTGACATTCTTCATTTCACTCAAAATTCAGACACCGAGCTGGGAACTACTTTCTTTTTTTTGTTTCTCCACCCAAGTAGACGAATGACGTGATTTATGACGTCATTTTTTCGTCAAAATATGCCTTAAAATTGACGTCATGTTTTGCGTCTAATGTCCAATCTTTCGTCGTCATTTTCGACGTCATAAATGACGTGAATTTGACGACATATGTGACATGAACTTTGACGTGATTTTATGCCTTAAAATTGACGTCATGTTTCGCGTCGGATGTCCAACCTCTCGACGTCATAAATGACGTGAATTTGACGACATATGTGACGTCAACTTTGACGTAACACGTCATGTTTTGCGTCGAATGTCCAACCTTTCGTCGTCATTTTCGACGTCATAAATGACGTGAATTTGACGACATATGTGACGTCAACTTGGACGTGATCAAATTTACGTGATTATCACGTGATTTAGTGACGTTCTTTATACGTGGTTAAAGGACGTGATTTTCACGTAATTGTATGTCGTGAATTAATAGTGATAGAATGACATGTTTCTTTTGTCCTAGCCACTGGTTAGTCATAAATAGTTAAAATATGCTAACTTTAATTCAAATAAAATCCATTTTATGGATTGCCAAAATATATCTATAAAATGGATTTTATTTGAATTAAAGTTAGCATATTTTAACTATTTATGACTAACTAGTGGCTAGGACAAAAGAAACATGTCATTCTATCAGTACTAATTCACGACATACGATTATTCAATCTAGAAATAATATTTTCTAAAAAATATAAAATACTATAATTATTTATTTGAAAGATAGTGTTTTCAATTAATGTGAGCAATTTCTTTTTCTCTACACAGACATACTATATTAATATCATAAATAAAGTAATTCTATTATGAAAAAATCCACCAAAATAAATCCATCCACCAAAATAAATAAAATACCACCTATAAAATATCTATTCAAAAATGTTAACTATCCCAGAAAAGGGAAAATATAATTTTTCTTGGGTGAAAAGATTGGAAGATAATAGGAAAAATTTTCTTACTTAATATTTATTTCAACACATTAAATGCAAGTAGTAACACAAAAATAGTTTATTGAACAGAGATTTTCACAAACTACACAAATAGTATTTGTTATCCCAAGAGCCAGTTGAAGGGATGTATACAAAATGTAAGACAAATTAAAAATATACATAATGACACAAGTGAGGTTCCCAGTTACAGAATTTGAATAAGAAAAACCAGCCACATAGAGGCCATCCATGAATGATGTCATACTTTTTTTTTCAACATTTTTGACCCCACCCCCCTTTGTGACATCTCACGATCTTCTACCAATAAGTTTAGAATAAGGTTGGTAAGAATTTGGGACTCAATGTTTTCATTGAAATTTAAGTGCACCCTACCTGATAACTTCAAAGTGAACTCTTATTTTGTTGTTAAGAATCTTAGGATATAAACTACTTTTTTTAGAAAAAAATGTTATTTAGTTTTATATTTGATTTTCAATGTGTGATGTCACAATTCTTGAAACCCCTCTCCCCCTTGTCTCAGATTGATCAACCCCCTCCCTCAACTTTTGACATCATTTATGGGTGGCCCTGTACAACAAATTTTAGAGATTTCTGGGTCAATACAAATAAAAAATTGTACCTTTTAAAAAAATAACAGTAATTTTTGTAGTAGACAAATTGAAGTGCTTTGACTTCCTTGAGGAATTTTGCCAACATTATATTCCACAACAAAATTTAACATGGGAGAGAAATTTTTAATTTTTTTTCTCAGATTGTTTATTTTATTATATGACTCTAAGGCGTTTTTGCTTAAAAACACACAATACTCAATTAAGCTTAATAACTCTTACATAAAAATACATAACTTTGAATAAATATAGCTTAAAAAACATAACAATTTTGACAGTGCAGAGAAATTTAAAATTCAACCATTGTTGATCACTTTCAATGCAACCAGATTCAATAGCCCGTAAAAGTTGAATTTATCAGATTTTTTTAAAAATAAGTATTTTATAGAGATTGCATGGCATTTCCAAATCATGCTTTGTTATAGTTTTAATTAAAGCTTATTAAAAAATATTGATTGATATTGATTCAGATTTTACAACTTTGAAAAGGTATTTTGAACTTACTCAAATAATTAAAAACTGCAAAATGTTTATGGCTTCATTTAAAATATTAATCAATAAACTGAAGAAAATACCATAATAAAGGGAAAGGGATAAAGACTCAGTCAAATGTTCTCCTCATCTTTGTCAGTACTAGTTCCTTTTGCATTAAACCTGAAATGAATACATATAAAATGATCAGGAATAAAACTTATTCGAAAACTTATAACACAAAAGGCCAGAAAACTACTTTTTATTTTACAACTTCAACGTCAAACCGAGAGAAGAATCTATAATACATTCAATTTCCTGTGGATTCAATTGATTTAAAAATCTAACCCAGGTCCCTTTTGCCTATTTCAGTTATTGATCATTTACAAAAGAATAATGTATTTTAGAATTAAATATAGGGGACTCTGTATAAATTTCTATTAAAAGGTTTTATCTTTGCAAAATTTTAAAAATATATTCTTAACTTTTCAAATTAAAAATCAGTGTTAAATTGAGTTCTATCAGCTAGTCACATGTTTTTAAGAAAACAGGTTTCTAGTTTGGTGATATTGTAAAATTTGTTAACATGGCAAAATAACATGAGCATAAAAAGGATCTGTGTTAGAGTTAAAAATATTGTAAAGATGGAACTTTTAAGCTAAAATATTTTAAGCTCAGACCTCTAAATACTATTAAAATGTAACATAATAGGGCTTAATTTAATCAATTCTAAATGAGAGATTATCAGATTTTTTAAAAAATGTATTGAAATAAAATGGAAATAATTTTTATGCCATGGGGGAATTTCTGTATTATATGAGTCGTGTAATTTCAAAACCAGATAAGTCACTTTTTCCTAATTTTTCAGGCACAACAAAACACTAAATATTCAAACAAATTATGCACTTACAAAACCCTTATTTTTTATTTAAGATGGTAGGAGATGGTTACATTATCAACATGTATAAGCTTCCGCATAAAAGTTTTAGAACCTGTTTTTTGTCACAAAATTATAGATTTCTCTCAAAATTAGTGTTAGTCATGAAACATTAGATCAATATTTTTTTAAAGCTTAAAGCTTGGCTATTTTCTAGATCTGTATTTTAACAATCAGAACATAACATAAACTGAAAAAAATTGATCTATTCGGTTTGAAACTAGACGACTCATATATCCTCCCTGCAGTGCATAAAATTATTCTTATCCTGACAGTAAAAATTTAATAATTGCCAAAAATACAATATTTTTTTTAAGACACATCAGATATTTGTGTAAAATTATAAAAAAAAACCTTTTTTAACTGTTCAATGTTATGGTTACAAATACAAATTATTATACTTCAAAAATTAAGAAAATGTATTACCTTTTTTACTCCACCAGCTTTTCTTGGAGTGGGTGAAACAAAAGTGGGTAATTTGGGACAGACATCTTCATAAGCCTCCATCCAGCATTCTCCTAGATATTCACCTCCATCAGGGTTTCAGTCAGCTTTCCTACAGTAGAAATTAAAAATATACTTTAAGAAAACACAAAACTTTTAAAATTAATAGTAAATTTAAGATAGGTTTTTTTAAATAAATAATATTTAACGTTAAAAAATGTATTGAAGTAAAATGGAAATAATTTTTATGTCCAGGAGGAATTTCTGTATTATGAGTCGTGTAATTTCAAAACCAGATAAGTCACTTTTTCCTAATTTTTCAGGCACAACAAAACACTAAATATTCAAACAAATTATGCACTTACAAAACCCTTATTTTTTATTTAAGATGGTAGGAGATGGTTACATTATCAACATGTATAAGCTTATAGATTTAGTTGGTATATTTAGTTAGAGCACTTTTCCGCATAAAAGTTTTAGAACCTGTTTTTTGTCACAAAATTATAGATTTCTCTCAAAATTAGTGTTAGTCATGAAACATTAGATCAATATTTTTTTAAAGCTTAAAGCTTGGCTATTTTCTAGATCTGTATTTTAACAATCAGAACATAACATAAACTGAAAAAAATTGATCTATTCGGTTTGAAACTAGACGACTCATATATCCTCCCTGCAGTGCATAAAATTATTCTTATCCTGACAGTAAAAATTTAATAATTGCCAAAAATACAATATTTTTTTTAAGACACATAAGATATTTGTGTAAAATTATAAAAAAAAAACCTTTTTTAACTGTTCAATGTTGTGGTTACAAATACAAATTATTATATTTCAAAAATTAAGAAAATGTATTACCTTTTTTACTCCACCAGCTTTTCTTGGAGTGGGTGAAACAAAAGTGGGTAATTTGGGACAGACATCTTCATAAGCCTCCATCCAGCATTCTCCTAGATATTCACCTCCATCAGGGTTTCAGTCAGCTTTCCTACAGTAGAAATTAAAAATATACTTTAAGAAAACACAAAACTTTTAAAATTAATAGTAAATTTAAGATAGGTTTTTTTAAATAAATAATATTTAACGTTAAAAAATGTATTGAAGTAAAATGGAAATAATTTTTATGTCCAGGAGGAATTTCTGTATTATGAGTCGTGTAATTTCAAAACCAGATAAGTCACTTTTTCCTAATTTTTCAGGCACAACAAAACACTAAATATTCAAACAAATTATGCACTTACAAAACCCTTATTTTTTATTTAAGATGGTAGGAGATGGTTACATTATCAACATGTATAAGCTTATAGATTTAGTTGGTATATTTAGTTAGAGCACTTTTCCGCATAAAAGTTTTAGAACCTGTTTTTTGTCACAAAATTATAGATTTCTCTCAAAATTAGTGTTAGTCATGAAACATTATATCAATATTTTTTTAAAGCTTAAAGCTTGGCTATTTAATAGATCTGTATTTTAACAATCAGAACATAACATAAACTGAAAAAAATTGATCTATTCGGTTTGAAACTAGACGACTCATATATCCTCCCTGCAGTGCATAAAATTATTCTTATCCTGACAGTAAAAATTTAATAATTGCCAAAAATACAATATTTTTTAAGACACATCAGATATTTGTGTAAAATTATAAAAAAAAAACCTTTTTTAACTGTTCAATGTTGTGGTTACAAATACAAATTATTATATTTCAAAAATTAAGAAAATGTATTACCTTTTTTACTCCACCAGCTTTTCTTGGAGTGGGTGAAACAAAAGTGGGTAATTTGGGACAGACATCTTCATAAGCCTCCATCCAGCATTCTCCTAGATATTCACCTCCATCAGGGTTTCAGTCAGCTTTCCTACAGTAGAAATTAAAAATATACTTTCAGAAAACACAAAACTTTTAAAATTTATAGTAAATTTAGAATAGGTTTTTTAAATAAATAATACTTAATTCGAGAATTAAAATCCGCAGAATTTAGCTCAGTCGGTATTAACTAATTACAAGGATAACCTTTACTTATTCCCTTGAAAACTTTCACTCTTATAAGAAATAAAAAAAAATTCTAAGCACAACACACAAGGAGCGTTTCAACCATTTTGTATTGCTTCGTCTTGAGTCGTACACGATCTGCAATCGGCGTCTCAATCACATACAGTATAATTAAAATATCCTGGTGCAAATTACTTAAAAAGGTACATCAAGTACTGACAATTAAAAAAATATTAGTTCAATAAATTATTTTATATAGTAACATAAAAATTACTTACTTTGCGAGCGGCGAGCAGTCGTGTTGTCAATTCTTCATTGATGATGATGACGCTGCAAATTTTCAGTACAGCCATCTATCGGTTACGGATGCTAATAATGCACCAATGCTTAGCGGATAGGTATTTTTTTTTCTAGGGAAAAGGGTTCATAAGAATTCGTAGTGTCAATATTCAAACGGCTGTTTCTTCCTTTCTAATCGAGGTACATACTTGAAATTTTAATATGTTTTAATTACAGTATATCTATCTAGTCTTTAAATTTTTCGGGGTCCGGGGACAATTAGGGGGTCGTATACAAATTAAAAACCGTTCAATGTAGAAAAAGGGGCGGGAAAATTTCACACGCCACATTAGTGCGATACTCCATTCAAAGCGTAACTTTGAGTTGCACAACATAGTAAAATTTCATCAAAATCGGAAGGCAGGTTTTTTAAACTAGAATTTTTTCAAGTATTAAAATACACCGGATGTGCATGTAATTAGGCTAATTAAGGGACTTCCTATAGAGATAGAAGCATGAAATTTTAATATGTTGTTCATGGTGTGAATCCACACAATCTATTAAATTTTCAGGGTCTAATTCTAATTAGGGGGTCGTATACATAATAAATACCAGTAATAAACTCGAATAATCTATAAATCCAGAACTAATTCATCAACCTCTTAATGCGATACATATTTTTGTTTGCCTAAAGGTCTACTACAACACATTAAAATCTTAAATATTTATCTCAATATTTGGTAAAAAAATTTCAAGTAAAACGAAAATTCTTTGAACCTAAATTACAAACGCAATATGTATATATTCCCCTTAAAATTTGCAATTTTTAGAACCATTTTTTATAAGCTTTCTAAATATGTAAAGCATTAAAATGTGACATTAAAAGTAAACAAACCGAGAACTCAAATTTGGGAAATATTCCAGAGTCATTCGCGTTAAAGACCAGTAAGCTCCATTCTGCTTTCAAAAATTCTCAATTGCGTCATAATCACCATGGAAACCCGAAATTCTGGAAAAACTTTGCCATAACGGTCCTTTACTCATAAGTAAAATGAAAAATTTTTTTTAAATAATATTTATCGATTTATTAAGCAAAAAGTGGACTTGTGTTTTTTAATGATCCCATATATTTTTTAATAAGTCTAATATCTCATTAAATTATAAAGTTATATTCATGAAAATTGGATATGACATGTATCACCATGTATATTTTAAGAATCAATCACCTTTTAAAAGATTATTAAAAAATAAATCGATTTATTTCAGAATTATCGGAGTTTTTTGGTAAAACGTCGGACAAAATAGAATCCGTTATAATGATCGGGTCCCTAGACGTCCCGAACAACATACTGAAAAGAAAAGATATAAACTTCTTATCCTTGAATGGAAATAAGGAAACCATTTCTTATAAAGAAACTTTGAACCTCGAGGTTCAAAGTTTCTTTATAAGAAATGGTTTTTTATGTCAATGAACTCACTTAATTTTGTACAAACCCCACACTATTTCTGAAAAAAAAAACTGTTTTACGTGGGTTTTCTCAGGGTGTTTTATTGAAAAAACTCGATAAAACCCAACCCACTTGTTGTTTTTTTAAAAAAACCCGGGGGTTTGCCAACCCTGCTAATAATGCACCAATTTTTAGCTGATAGGTGTTTTTGAGGGAAAAGGGTGTGAGTCTTAAAAATTTCACGGACGATAGTATTCAGTCAGACGTCTTGGTTCAATTGTTCAAGTTCAAACATGGCGCCGAGAATGCGTGAATCCCCACTGAATAGCAATAGTACTAGAACGCATGCGCATTTAAAGTGACGAAAAAATGACCAAATTTATAACGTGTTTAAAAATCATGTCATTTAAAGTGACGTGAAAAGGATCAAATTTATAACGTCTTACAAATCACGTCCTTTTAAGTAACGAAAAATGACCAAATTTATTACGTGTTTAAAAATCACGTCATTTAAAGACACGTGAAAATGACCAAATTTATAACGTCTTACAAATCACGTCATTTAAGTGACGAAAAAATGACCAAATTTAAGGTGTGTTTTAAAATCACGTCATTTTAAGTGACGTGAAAATGTTATAATTTATGACGTCTTACAAATCACGTCAATTAAGTGACGAAAAAATGACCAAATTTATGACGCATTAAATATCACGTCATTTTAAATGACTCAAAAATGACCAAATTCATGACGTCTTTAAAATTACGTCACTTAGAGTGACGTAATAATGACCACATTTATGACGTCGTATAATTCACGTCATTCAAAGTGACGTAAAAATGACCAAATTGTCACCATTCAGCAAAATGTGGTCATTTTAGGTGACGTAAAAATAACGTCTAAATGTCGTATTAAATTGACGTCATTTTTGGTGACTCAAAAAAGACGTCACAGTTGACGTGATTTTTTCCCTATCGACGTCATATGAAAAAATATGACCTGATTTTGACGTCACAAATGACGTCATTCGTGTACTTGGGCACGGTCAAGTAACTTTGCAGTCTATACTCGACAGCAACGTTTCCTGACACTATGACGTCACTAACAAATAAAGTAGTGCCCAGCGCGGTGTCTGAATTTTGAGTGAAATGAAGAACGCCCATTTAAAAATATGATTAGTTTTTGTTAAACCCATGTAGGGGAGACCGGGGCTAGTTTTCCACTGGGGCAAATTTTCCAACGCCCTTTATTTTTAAATGAGCAATTAGATCAACCCAACGAGTGAACTAGATGAAAAAGAAAGACTTCACACACGTTCTGATGTACTTTCAGAATTTTAGCTCTGGTAGTTTCGTCAGAAAAGCGTTTTTTTCAATATTTTGCTCTTTGCGTAAACTTTTGGATTTTTATTAAAAATGTGATTAAGCCCTTTTAATTTTAACTGACTAATCTGATATTGCATATTCTAATAGAGGATTTCTTCCTCTACAAAACTATGCTTTTGTTTTTCAATAATATTACACCCCCACTCGTTGAGGGGCTCCCAAAGTTCAAAAAGTGAGTTGGGGCAGGTTTTCCAAAAGTAGACGGGGCACTTATTCCAACATTTGTGTGGCTCAAGCTCAAACCAATCAACCAATTCATAACGCAAGCTAACGATTCCAAAGAAGCTCTTTGTTCGAATCCCTCTAAATTTTTTCCTATTTCTTTCAAAAAAGGTGGTGTTCTTATTGTTTAAGTGTATATAGTTCTTATAGTACTTATATTTAAAGGAAACGACCATGAAAGCCTTACAAATATTCATTTAATCAGATAAACAGACCCACTAGAAGGTTTGGTTTTTGGTTTTTGGTTACATATATTTTCCGGTATGTGTGCTTGATCTCAAGGATCCGCTTATACACCTTCGTCAAGTGAGACAGACACAACAGATTTTTTACTGGCACAAAGAAGGAAAATACACCCAGGGGCGAGGTGAGAATCGAACTCACGACGGAGCAGTGCGCAGACTGCTGGCGTGAAAGGCAGAGGAGCAAACCGAACAGGCCCCCCCCACTAGAAGGATTTGCAATTTGAAAATTAGAATGTTATGGTTTGAAGTTCGTCGAATTTACGTTGAAATCTCGTTTTTCATAGATTTTGATCCTTACAACCATTAACCCCGTGCACAATGTAGGAAATTTCATTTAGAAAATTTTCGCCAAAGATTAGAAGGAAAATCGCCAAGTTATGAAAATTACTGTAACCCGCAATAACACGATATACTAACTCAGATAGTTGGCCAGATTTATTATTAAAACTTGCTGACAGCAGCCGGCGTGGCCTAACGGTCAGTGTGCTTGGTCGCTAAGTTTTAGAACCAAGTTCGAATCGGCATACCTGCCATATGATTAATTAATTTTTAAAAGTTTGAAGATGCCTGAAATTTAAACTACATACTTATAAAGTAGTTATTAGTTATTTTTACACTATTGATTTCAGTAAACGGAAATATTAAACTATTTTTTATGTGTATGTAAAACCTTTTACTTGTTAGTAATTTTTTTCAGAGGAAAAAATTCCGAAACAATACTTTACAATATTCGACTAAAAATTTCACCTGCATTAAATTAGAAGTATTTTTGAATTACATGAATAAAAATCTAAAACAAAAAACAAAGATTAAACCATTTTTTTTTTATTTTTTTTACTATAGAAAGATTATTTCTCTACATAGGTTTCACAAAGGAATTTGGTTTTACATATGAATCAAACTTTTAGAAAAGTCGTCACTTAAAAAGAACGGTGTCTTCTAACATTTATTGTTTATTAAATATAATAAAGATGGGCGCAGTTTCGATAAGAGTCCTCCAGCCGCCATGTTTATCCACAGCTCCCTCAGCAATATGCTTAAGTGTTGTCATCATTTGAGCTTATGGGGCCCCGTAGAGTTTTCCACTGCCCGTAATAAAACACTTATCTCCAGGAAGAAACATGAGTTTATGGCGCCGGTTTCTTTGTGTGGTCAATTACCGACCCCTCTACCGGCACGAGTGCGAGGGGACATACAAAGAGATTGAGGGAGATTGGGGGAAATAACTGCTGGTGGCCCGACCGCAAATTGTTTTATTACAGCCAGTGCCTGGCTGTAATAAAACTTTACGGTGACCCTATGGGTAAACATGGCGGTTGGAGGACTCTTATCAAAGCTGTGCCTCAATGTGCAAGTTAACTTAAATGCAATAACTTTTCAAAAAAAAAAACTGTAGTGCTAAAATTGATATTCCCCCCACTCTCGAAACACGCTCGGTTTAGGCATAATAAAGACGTCCCAAGGTTGCACCGACCGCCTACTACCTTCAGGCAAGGTCGATGATGTCAGAATTATCTAACGCACCCTAAACACTCGATGCTAGTATATGGAAGTGGACTGATATATAATTAAACTATTATAAATAAAATAGTGGTGGCCACACAAAAGAAAAGATTAACACTATAATTAAAATTTAGCTACCACTTTTAATTTCATATTCTTTTTTATATAAAATCAATCTTTTGAATGGGGAGTACTGCAGAATGGGAGTGGTGCCAGCGTGTCCTAGCCAATGAGGGCCTACCGAGGCTTGACCGCTGCCGGGGCAGGAACAGCTTACGCTGTTGGTACCCCGTTACCGACGTATACTCTCTGGGGAGTACAGTAGATCCAGCCGCATGTGCTTTAAGTAAGATATAGGGCTGGCATCGGGTTTAAAATCTATTCTCCAAGATTTTAAACATGTTTAAGACAAGGGTGGAGTATAAATTTTATAAGGATTTTAACAGTTTGTAAAATTCAATGTTAATTGGGATGTTGATTTTAATTGAGGCTTATGATAAATTAGCATGCCAATTAACGTTGAGTTTTACAAATACGAAAACTGCTAAAATCCCTATATCTATTTTAGCCCGCTATAACCATTTTACCCTATTACCCTCTATAACACAACCCTATGAAACACCTTGAAAGTATTCTCTTTCACCTCAGAAAACAACAAAAAAAAAACCTCCCCCTAAAATTAAACTCCAATATGAATCTCCAATTTTTATTCTGGATATCCCACTGTTTCCATGGATCAATGCTTTGCGTATTCCACAATAAAGAATTATCAAATGTTTGGCAGTGAAAAAAAGTCTCGATTATTCCCCCGCCTCCGAAAAAAAAAAATATTCACTCATAATTATAAAGACGTAATCTTACTCTTTTCTTTATGGATTATTTTTGTCAGTGTGGTGGGTGTTTAAATTATTTAAAATTTTAAACAGAATGAAATAATTTTTTAAAAATATTTATCATGACCACACGACGATTCAAATTTTTCCTTAACCTCCTAATAAGTTAAAATATCAAGAAGCTTCTTATCGTTGATGTGATTTAAGTTAATTAATTTTATGTAATCAATTTTAGTAAATTTGATGTTTGATGCTATGCTTGACTTCTTAACATGATTAATATTTATATTGGTATTTATTCCAAGCACAACGTTCAGAAACTTCCTTAGTTTTTCGTTAAAAATTATTAAAACTCCATACCCAATCTAATAAAACCTTTTTCCTCAAATGGGCAGTTTCTGGAATTATAATAAAACATACATAACTCTCAATTAATATCATATTTGAAATTTTATCTCAGTTTTCTTTTATTCATAGTATATGCATAAGCAAATTTTAAACTTTGAAAGTGTTTTAATTTTTAAAGAAAAATATGGTTTTTTTTATTTAGTGAGAAAGTTCTATTAGAACCATTCTCTAAATATTAATATTAAAAAAACACCTCTAAACATATCTGTATTAAAGTATTTTGACAGGAACTTTTGAGAAGTAAAACAACTTAACGTAATACGAATCCATATAATAATTTCATAATTTAACGTGATACGTGGTATTTTTATTACCTATTTACAGGAATTAAATAATTAACTAAATTAAATTTAATTGTATAATTTTTTTCAAATGCTTTAAATTTGAATCCAACATCTATTCTGTTTTGTATTTGCCTATATCCCTATCGGTTAACCTAAAACAATGAGTAACTGATTTGGCAACTGTGGGGACAGAACCTGCAACCTAGTGATTACGAGCTTGATACTCTACCAACTAGGCAACCACTTTAGGTATCCTAATTGAAAGACAAAATTGCGCCAAAATATAGATAAATAGCCAAATATGTTTTAACTTTTGTAGGAATTGTGCCATAGTATAGATAAGCAGCCAAATCTGTTTCAAATTTCCTCACAATTGTTGCCAATCTTTCCTGTTAGAAGTAAAGTTCCCGTAATTTTCAAACCCCCCTCCTGGCTTTGTCTGAGGGTCAAACATTACGAAACTTGGTTTTGGGGGTTTTTATAGGGTTGTTCTATTAGAATCGGTTATAATCTTTCCTATGGGCGACATCAAAGATTGTTGAACAAACGAAAGTTGGTGCTTCGTTTAATATGTAGACGGCTCCCTAAGGGCATATAACTATAGATTATTTTCAAGAAGACGTTAAATCATGAATAATGACACAAAAATTATCATTCTACCCCAGTAGTTCAGTCACAATGCGAACTGCATCAATATTTTTTCTACGACTGTACAAATAAACAAAACAATTAAGGTACTAAACTAATTTTTGGAGATTACTATAACGCAAGTTAAGTTCACAGCTACAACACAATGATTTCATATGAGAAATACATATTATACTATAATTAATAAATTTTACTATAAGTGTTTTACGATTTAACCCTTTAAGACCGGTCTTTTAATTTAACCGGCACTGTCGTTCGATTCCTACATTTATTCCAAGCTAATACCTGAAAAGCTACAAATCTAATTATGTCTGACAACCAATCAAACAACCAACACACAAGATCGTATTCTGGGGCTTAGAGAGAGAAGAGGCGCCGACCAATGAGAAAGGAATGTTAGGAATGGCAGCCATCCGGTTAACCAATCAGAGTTTTTGCCAGCAATCGGTATAACTGCAGATAGTAGTACTGTAGGAAAACTTGCCCCTTACTGTTGGAAAACATGCCCCACATACGGGGCACATTTTCCAACGTGACATGGTCACCTTTAAGCCTTTTTTGTAAAAAAACTAATAATGTTGATGAAAATTGAATGCTACATTTTGTAGAGAACAATACGAGGAACATGATGAAATTCTGTTTACCCAAAAATAAGTAAAAATAAAATGTATGGAAGCAAAATTCATTTAGGTTGGAAAACTAGCCCCGGTCTCCCCTATACTATATAGCGTCTTTTTATCACGATTTGCATACCGAAACTCCTCCTAGCAACCCAACAGGCTTTCTGTTTACGCAGTTTCTGCTTCCGCGTAGTGACGTCATAGGGTCAGGAAACGTTGCTGTCGAGTATAGCATACAACCATATGGACGACTTCTCAAGTCCACAAAACAACAGTCCCCAATACTCACACCGCCCCACCCCTTTTTCCCAAACTATCCATCTAGCTCCTCCCCCGGCCCAACTTGTTGCAACCGCATTGCAGAAGCATCATCTACTACATTCCTAGCGCCGCCGCCACCACGGCTAGACGCAGGATCGGTCTCCAATTTATCGACGGTCTTAAAACCACTTTTTTCCGCCATCGCTCCCTCCATATAAATATATCAGACACACTTTGGACCCTCATATATTTCCAAAACTCTCCTCCGACTTTTTCCTCGCCGCGCAATTTTTTTATTGTTTTCTCCATTCCCGCGCTTAAGGCTTCCCCCCGACTGTCTAAACTTTCCCCGGTCTCTCTTTATCCTTTTTGATTTTCGCGAGTACTTTGAAAAGAATGGTTTTTGAAGGAGATTGGGGATGATGATTTTATTTTCACTCCGTTTCCGCCCCCCCCCCCTCTCTTCCCCGGGAAAAGCAGGATAAATAGGAGAGGAGAGATCTGGGAGGAGATAGATATATGTGGGTTGTTTTAACTTGAGATATGAAGACTTTCCGGAATAGATAGACTTAATTTATCATATTGCTCTCATAACTTCATCCTTCTTCTTCGCTGGGCTTTTCTTCTTTTTTTTTCGGCCTTTCCAGTTTCTCCGGGACGAAAATAACTGCGAGGACCCCCCATCAAGTGGTTTGAAAAACTTGAAAAGAATTTTCAATTGCTCATTTTCCGGAAATTTATTGCCTTTTGGATGAAAATTTCATTCCAACAAGTGCAACAATGATATTGATTCATCGTGGACTTGAAATGGACCATGAATAAAAATGATGAGATTTAATTTTTATTTTATGAAACTAGGGGGCCTGCCCCCTGCTCGCTATCGCTCACCAACCCCCGTAACTGCTTCGCAGTTCTTTTCAGATCGCTTCGCGATCTTAGTCGCTTGTTCATCTCAACAATCCAGCCTACTCTTCTCGACTTAATTAAGCCTCTTGTAATACCGAAAATACCTCTCTCTTGCTTATAAATAATTTAATTCGTATCATTCCCCTAAATTAACAACAAAAATGTTGCTGAAATACATTCCTTTTTTAGCTTATCAATAATTTAATCGAAATGTTAAGAAATATCCAGCAAGTCTACTAATAATCATCAACCATTTTGTAGAAAAAACATTGTTGAAAATAAAAGAAATTAGACTCATCATAAAACCCATAAAACTCGCCTGTTTCTCTAGTGAACGGCAACAGAAAGAGAAGAAAAAATTAAAACTTTGAATCTTAATAACTCTAAAACTAATTAGAATTTTTTGAAAAACAAAACGCCAATATTTTTATAAAAAATAATTGTATGTGTGTTTAAAATATCATAGTTCTACTGTGATTAGTTTTTCTTTTATAACGAAAAAACCGAAAACCCGTCAAAAATTTCGAAACTTTAAAACTTAATTACTCCAAAATTAATTCGAAATTCGAAAAAAGGGCGACGAGGTGCAAAACTTCACATCTAAGAGAATGCGGCTGCAAAAAATCATATTTCTGCTGCGAATAGATTTTGCTGGGGGCGAACTCGCAGCAGAAAAAAGAATTTTCTACTTTGACATTAAGTAATTCCAGATCTAATTATCTCATTAATTAGCTATTGTAACGAAAAGAACCCTCATACATTTGTCTACAAATGGTCAAAATTTCAATAATTTCCGTTCCATAGTTTTTGCATAGTGACAATTCAAAATTGTCAAAGTGAAGATTTTCTGAAACAGCGGCAGCGGCGACTGTTACTTTTTTTTAATATAGAGAGAAACATTTCTAGTAATTTGTAAGAGAGGTTTTAAGTCCAGTGGCCCTTTGGATAGAGATCAATAAGTTCAATTTAAGAGGTATAAAACACTGCACGTACATTCATTTTTTAAAATGTCAACACAGGTGTGGTAATTTTAAGAATTTTATTTTTTGAATGCATATAACACATGAATGAAATAAAATATTTAACATAAAACGTATAAAAAAATCAGGAATTCTGAAATCTGAGAGAAATAAAAGAAAAATAAGATTAATGCATTTTTGCAACATTTTGTTTCATAAAAACACTTACGTACTTTAGTTTTTATCGAACATACTGATTCATCGTTAATGCGTACGAATTATTAAATTTCAGTACCTTTGAAATTTATAACCATTATATTATTCCTAATCTATAGGGAGGATCATTGTAGAATTTAACAATTTTCTTGGACGATATTACTATATAGTACCCTTTGTTTTAACTCTTTCATGGTGTTGTACTGTTCAGTAACGGTTTGTTAATTCACAAAAATATTCTTCAGTTAAATAAATTGTATGATTACTCTAAAATAAAAGTCAAGTTATGAAAGAAAGAAAATTAAGAATTCTTATTCCTAATATGCTAGTGAATGTTTCTCATTTGATTTCCTTTTTTTAAATCCAGTTATCATGCATCCATCGTTTGTTTAAAATGCAATTTAAATAAATTGATTTTTGTATTTAAATTAGTACCTATTGTTTGAAATATGTATATTTGTTTGACTTGCCCTTACCTTTACATAGTGTTAGATATTTGTTATAACATACTTCCATTTATTGATGTTTAAAATTTTTAGTTACAAAAGTATTAATTAACTTAAAATAAATAAATAAATATATATATATATTTATTTATTTATTTTAAGTTAATTAATACTTTTGTAACTAAAAATTTTACATATATATATATATATATATATATATGTATATTTATATTTATTTTGAAAAATAATTTTCAACTGTCATAATATTTCACCAGAGAAACTAATCATTTATCAAATTAATTCACTAATTTAATTTCAATTGTCAGAAAATTTCAGTTTTTAATAATATTCACTTAAAATAAATCTGTGAGTTTGAAGATATTATACAAACACAATCTATAAACGTGAAAAAAAGACGTTCTTCGAAATAACGTTTCATTTTGAAATGCTATCCGTTATCAAAATATTTGTTATTTCATTACTTGATTATAAACTAAGCTTAATGTGAACTATAACACTAAAGTATTAGTGAATCTAAGTGTTTGTTACTTGTAATTTTAAAACGACACACAAAATACACCAGTTCTTTTACACAAAGAGAACAAATACTTAAACTCCTTTTAACTGTACTTCCCTAGAAAGTCATCCACCTTATCTAGCCTTTAGGTTTCCTATCAGACCTTGTATTAGAGACTCTTAACTTGCATCTCACGAATGACCAGACCTTTGATACAATTATTTTATCCCCGCTGGACGCAACGTTCCGACCTAAGGTGATCTTATTATTTTGTTACTCGTATAGTATATAGACCAAAAGAAAATCCTGCAATAACACGTATTACTGAATCCTTTAGGTATTGGTTATGTATAACAGTATTGAGAGTTCTCTATATTTGTTTTTATCTATAGAATTCATCGACATTTGTAATAATTTTAGACGAAACTTTAATTATTTTCATAAAAACCTATTTGTTCTAGAAACATATTTGAACTAGTTTAAGTAATGAGGGTTTCCCTTGATTTGTCCTCATGCTAATATTTTTTTTTTATAAAGGATAAATTCTTCTTTTTTTAAACAGATAATTTGTTTTTAGTTAGCACCGAGATTTATATAAAATTAGAATACTAAACTATAAGTTGTATGCATGGGATACTAAATATTTATATTTTGTCATGGAATATTCCTATAATTAATTTCTAAATTCTACTTACATTATTATTCTATTAAAAATCATTCATAAAAAGGTAAAAGTACACACTCTATCACTGATTGAATTTTAAACCTTAAAAAAAGGCATGCTATTCCTTGAATCTTTCAAAGCTTTGTGAGCTATTTTATACCTTAAAGTATTACTTTCGACTGTTACATAAACTTGTATTACTTTACATTTTCTGAAAACTTAACGTTATACTTTTGATGAAAATAAAGTTATTCTTCCATATCGTAATTCATAAATGCATATGCTACCTGCCTGAAAGAGAAGAGGTTAAGAATAAAACTTAGCTGAGAAATAAATCAATTTGATACCAGTTTTCATCGAAAATAAATTGAAAATCCGATGTATTTGACTATGTGCGCGGAATCGTATATATTTCCCTGCGAATGGGTTTTAAAAGATCAAAGACGATACTTTTGAATAAGATTATGAATCTTTTGACTTCTATGGACGTGCACACAAAAATATGGGTTATGTCTACGATTCTAAACTTTTATTTTTTGCATAAATATCTTATACATTTGCAACAAAAAAGGTCAGAATGAAGCCAGTGGGCTGCATCCAGGAACCAGCCTCAACAAAACAAACTCCTATTTTGAATTTTCCCTTCAGCGATAATCTTTGACTGCTCTGCCAAATTGTGTTAGCTTAACTGGTAGTGCGCCAAAAAAAATTAGTAGAATTTTATTCCTTGTTCATACGTTGAGTAAAGTTATAAATAATCTAAAAATAGAGGAAATTGGATTCCATATTTCGTTATGTATGTTCAAAATATTCTGCAAATATGTTGTGACTATAATTTTTGTGAAGGTTCTATATTTCTGATAAGTAAATGTTTTTACAAAACTCTTTGGAAAATGTCTATTCAGTTTTTGCAACTTTAAATAATTTAACCAAAAAATAAAAAATTGTTCATTCCTAAATTCTTGTTGATCTCACCAAAAAAAATGTATCTTTTTAGTTGAGTTTAGTTTATGTTTATTATATTTGTAAAAGGAATGTACAAATATGTAATCGTATAGATGGTAGATCTTTTTTGATGTTTTCATTGCGTTCAAAACATTCGAAAATACTTTAATTTATAATTTTTTCATATGCGTTTGCTTGTTTTCTGATATCATTCAAACTTATTAAAATTATATTAGTAAACTGTTAATTATTTATCAATATACGTAATTTCGAACTGATTATTATAGAAAATATTTTCATTTCTTTAGCTAAAATTTTAGCTTTTATCGGAATAAGAAAATAATAACCAGAAAATGACTATGAGGGTTTACAGCACTACTTTCCTAATGCACTTTATAAATGCAGAACTTTGGTGTACTATTCTATTCATGTGTGCATTTGTCAGTTTTGAAACTTATATTTCATGACCTCATCGAAATATGTTTGGAGATTCCTGGTAACGATATGGGAGAATATAAAACAATAAAACATTTGCACGCATAATGGGCACGAAATATTGGGTATTTTTCATGGATTCATGGAAATGTTTGGGGATTCCTGGTTACAGATGGGGGTAGAGAAGTATAAGAAATAAAATCCTGTGCACGCACCCTTCGTGGGTATTTTTCATGAATCGACCAGTTTGGAAATCTATTTCAACAACAAGTACAATGAAATGTGTACACGTAATATTATTGGGGATTTTCTCATGATATCATTGAAATGGATTCCAAGCAAAAGTTTTAGAAAAGTGCAAAAACGTGAACACGTAAATTGGTGGACAGTTTTCACGATTTCATCAAAATGTTTGATTTGCGGATTCCAGGTAAGTTTTAGAGATGTATAAAAATAAAAACAAGCACGTGCATGTTAATTTGGGGGTAATTTTCATCATCGAAAAGTTTGGGGGGTTTCTGGTAACTAAGGGGAAGAGGAAGCGCAAACATAAAAATCTGTAATCCGAAAGAAAAATCAGAAAAAACAAAGCTGAAACCGAACTGAAGTGAACTGACTGATCATCTGGCAGCCGTTTGTTTCACCTGCTACACATCGCATCGCAGTCAATAAACGGCCAGAAAAGAACAAAAACACACACATGCTCTTCCCCGAAAACCTCATGGTCCTTTCCGGCCCCGCCCATATGAATGACAGCCAGCCAATAAATGCATGTTGACGTCATCGCGAGCAGATGTCCGTGTAACTGCGGGTTGGCAGCCCGTTGCAGTTGCTAAGAAAATGGTGGCGAGGTTTTTCCCTCCGAACACATCTCCACGTGGTTAAAGAAAACATCCAGTTTTATTTTTGGTGTCCGGATATATCTGGTGCTTCCTGGTAGGTGAACGATTTTATTTTAGCCATGTTTATTGGTTGGGTTCCCGGGAACCGACTTGAAGGAATATTTATGTTCCAAAGCACAGGACGTTAGGATCCAGAACTAACATTTTTATGGCTTGTGAATCTTGGAGGGATTCTTTTTTTTTGGGAGAGTTTAATGCGAGTTTTAATGTGTTTCACTTTGTTTACAGTAGAAATTTACTGGAACAGAGTGATTTACTAGAACCGGGAGGCGTTAGTCATAAATAATCTTACTGCTAAATCTTATTTGCTTTCTTTTCTGTAAAAATTAAAAACATCAGTTCGAAAACATTTCGTTGTAACTATATTTTATTCCCTCATTTTCTTAGTAATAAACAATCGTTATTTTGATTGCCTTGCGATTAATTTGTCACAAATAGAACAAAATATAAAATTTCCAATTAATTAATGTTCTTTAAGAAATTCTACTAATAACTTAATTTTCTAATTCATTGCCAACAAAGAATAAATTTGTTAATTAAAATATTCTATCTTTATTTAAACTTTCTTAATAAATAAAATTGAGGAGTATATATAAAATGTCTTTTACTAAGTAACTCCATATTTATTATAATCAAGAGTTATGAATTAACAATATAATTTATCATCTATTTTTATATTATCATCCCATCGAGATGTTAATTTAAATTTATATTTGAAAAATCAAATTTTACGTGTTTAGGGAACTACTACTAGTTACACTAGGGAATTTTAAAACTGTTAAATTAACAACGAATTGTTAATTTTAATAAAAAATACCAATAATAAATAAATGTAAATGAAATTTATTTTACCATTTTACTGGTATCAATTTTCAGAAAAAGCCATATACAGGTACAGCACTTAAGTGTTTTAAATAAGAAAATATCTGGTTAGATTATTTCTCTAAAACATACAATTTCAGCATCGTTTAAAAGTTCAAAAAATATATTTAGTTCTTATTAACTTAGTCAACTTTGAAACTTTATAACTCACGTCAGTTGATTACCTTTTAATGTTTAGAATCGTAGATAGACATATTATAACAATAATTGTTGAATTTAAAAATCGTTAAAAATTAGGCAAATTTTGCCTAATTTTTAACGATTTTTAAATTCAACAATTATGTACTTTTTAAGATTTACTTTACATTTTTTAAGATTACAATTACTTTACTTTTTAAGAAGATGTAGAGAAGAGAAAAGAACGCAAGATATTTAATTGGAGATGTTAGGAAACTTTTGGTCTCAAAATTTCTGGGGCGGAATTCAGTTAATTTCATCATTTTGATTTCAAAGAAATTAAAATGAAATTTAGAGATGTTATATTACAGTTGGCAAAATGATTGGACCCTTTTTGTCTAGTATCCATTAATCACTTTTATAAAAGTGTAACATAGTAATTTTCAGAAACATTTAAAGACGGGTATTACTTTTATTTATTACTTTCCCACTTATATATTATGCAAAAAAAGTAACAAAATTATAATTTCACCAATGCTATAATATTATCTTTTAAATTTACAATTCTCCTTTTGCAACGAAACGATTAATACACCAAAATTAGGCATACAAACATTTCTTTACACCAAAAATAAAAATGTCTTCCCCTCCCACCAAACATCCCTCTCTCACAATAAAAAAAAAGAACCACTCTGTAAGAGAAGAAATCGTCTCAAAAAATCCTATCCTAACATGAAAGATGTGGGTGCGTGTCAGCGTCCCAATCAATAGCCATCTGTTCCTCCCGTTTCATTCCTATATATCGGTGGTTGATTGGCAAGTTATCCAATAAGGATGAATCAGGGATGGAGCAGTTGAAGCTGTTCCGCTTTCTCTCTAGCTGAATGCTGATGCTATCATCGGGCGACGAAAGTGACACCATCCGCCCATCCGTCTCTTTTATCGCCTCTCCTCCTCCTCGGCGATCATCGCGACGATCATTTGCCGATCGGTGGGATTTTTTTGGTGTGCTTGTGTTTCGGGGATGGATGTTTGGTGGTCAGTTTTACGTTTTTGAGATTAAAATAGAAAAAAAGATGGAATAGGTACTTAGGTTTTTTTTTAGCTATTTTTAATATACAATCAGATATATTTTAGGTTTTTAAAGGAGAGAATCTTAGGTTGTTGAAGATTTTTATTTTAAAGAATTCTAATAATGTTGAAGAATTCTAGTCTTAATTTTAATACATAGAATTTTTTATTACGGGGACATACAGTCACTCCAGGAAGTATTCGTACACCCAAAAAATTTGCACTAGTATACTTCCTATTACTGCTAAATTCCACTTGCAAAATCCAAACAAAAATTATCCTAACATAGTATATTCTTCATTATAATCTACCAAAAAAAAAAGAATAAAAAATATCAGAAAAAATTATTTAAAAAAAGGAAGTGATTTGAAAGTTATTGGTATTATGAATCTCAAAGAAAAAATTGCATGCAAGTGCTTTTAAATTAGGATTAGGAATAAAATATGTTTTTTAGAAATGCAATGATCCCATGTTAAGTCTATGGCTCTACGAATATTTGTTTGGGCTTTCAAATCGCTTCATTTTTTTAAATAATTTTTTTTCTAACTGATCTGATATTTTTCGCTCTTTTGTTTTGGTAGATTATATGTTAAGATAATTTTTGTTTTACTTGACTTTACTTTTTGACATACTGCGCATGCTTCAACCTTCGTGGAAATAACCCCTTTGTTTCACTAAAGACTGAACAGATCCTTGTTGAATGTTGTTAGACCTACTCTACTACATTCTGCAATACACTTTCCAATTCATCTCCCCTTCATTCGATAAGGATTTCAACGACTTTCAACAACTCTAATCGCCCAGTGTGTTCCAGCACCTCACTCCACTCTCTCCCAACCACCGACGTCATCGGGAAATGGAAGAATAATCCCCACCAAAACGGGTAAAACAAATTTCGGAGCATCGCATCGCCCACAATCGCTTACTTACCCTCTCCACATCTCCGAAATAATCTTCTTTCGAGTCCTTCTTCCGCTCCCCATTATTACACGTCGTCTTGGCCCGTCTCCAGAAGCAGCGACTCGTCTGGACAACGCGAGGGTTGATGAAAGGTACACGTGATGATAATAGCTAAAGGAGATCTCGCAATTTTTAAATGGGCTTCTCTCCTATCATCCTTTTCGTTGTGGCGGGGCGTGTTTTGTTATGCTTGTGGTGTGATTGGAAATTTTGTTATGGTTTTATTTTAGGTTTGGTGAAATCTTTTTTTTTTTAGTTTGTAAACATAGGGAAGTGTCCGTCGTTGTTTAAGATCAAGAAACGCTTATGCTTGGTTGCAATGTTTCTTGACCTTATGACGTCACTACGCGGAACAAAAAACTGCATAAACAGAAAGGCATTGCATATGCATTGGATATCTCTAAGTGATTATGCCGCAAATGAGAACTGTTTCCTCATTGATTTACCTCATTACAGTACCTTCAATTACAATATCCTACCTATAACTCTATACTAGACTGCAATGTTTATTGACCTTATGACGTCAGTACGCGGAAGGAAAAACTGAGTAAATAGAAAGCCTTTTGGGTTGCTAGGAGGAGTTTCGGTAGGCAAATCGTGATAAAAAGACGCTTTATATGCAGGGGTTTAACAAACTAATCATATTTCTAAATTGAAATTCTTAATTTCACACAAAATTCAGACACTGTGCTGGGAACTACTTTCTTTGTTTTGTTTCTCTAGGGTCTAATAAAGTTGCTGTCGAGTATAGGAGGGTACCTTTGTAGGTGTGAAATCTTTTTCTCGAGTTTATAAACATACAAAAATATTTGTCGTTGTTTAAGATCAAGAAACGCTTATCTAATATTTTTAACATACACCATGCACGCAAATGCATATTAAAACCACCAAAAAAGTCACTTTAAACGGGTTGGCCATAATAGGATTTACTGTGTCTGTTACAAATAAAGATGGAATTATCAAATATGTAAACATCTTCATTTTTAGATAGTAAAGCAATGTGATACAGAGCCGCTTAGCTATGATAATATATGGTTTGTTATGCTTTTAAAATGGGAAGCCATTTAGAAGGTATGGTTTTGACTACATGTGTATTGTGTAAACCTAAAACCTCTGTCCGTAACTGAGAAATAAATAAATAAATCTCATAGCAGAATTTTATTTATTAATAAACATGCATGTTGGGAATAAAGGAGACTGCATTAGTTGATTTTTTTTAAATAAATATATAAACTAAATAAAAACTTTTTTTCTGTTCATGTACAAGATCTAAATATAGAACATGCAGCCTTTTGGCGTTCTACCATTCACTTACAATATAAACTGATTGAGGAAACTCTCCTCTATGATTAAAAAACTATTCACTTAACCTAAACTTTTTTTCTTATTGAATTCAAAGTGTGACTAAGAGAGACTGGAGGTTAACTACCTCTACTGATTTTATCAGGATACAAAAGATTTCACATACTATTCGCATTAAGGTTTCAGAGTTGATTAAACACTCTTTTTCCAGAGATTTAAAGTTCACTAAACCCGGCGCCATTTTTTTTACCTCAAAGAAGATACGCTGATTACAAAAATTTATCGGATGTTTTTCCGGCTTTACGGTTGCAGTCATCTCTTCAATGACTAGAGAAAGATAATTTTCCAACTGATAGTATTCGGAATTTATGTTTAGTTTCCTGACATCTCCTAAGAAAGGTCTTTCAATTAGCTTGAAGTCTCATTAGAAATCGATTTAAGTTCAGTGTGTGAACTTTTAATTTGTTCAGTTTAGCAGTTGATTGCCCTTTACTTTTATTTTTTTAATTGGTAAATAGTTGAACCGTTGCTTTGATGAGTTTGGAGCCGTTTTGATGAGAGAACGGACTGGTTTATCTAGATTTTTTTATAAATAAACGGAATTAAGTTTTTTATGTCTCGTCATTGTTAAATATTTTTGAAGTATCCAGATATGTTGTATTTTTTTCTCTCCCAATAAATAAATAGAAAAAATTATACTGCATTCGTAATTTATTTTCTGTAAATATTGATGGTTAAATATTTTATATGAAGAGTGTTAATTTTGATTTCAAGAACCATGATATCTGTTAAAAGTAATTATTACTTTTGTAGTGCATTAATGAATTTTCTAAGACTTATGTTACACTGTAAAAAATTCCACTAAAATTTACGGTTTTAAACTGGCAGCTGGGTTGGTTGTGGAAAACCGTCAAAATTACGAAGTAAATCCGTAAAAACAACGGCTCTTTACCATTTTAACCCAGGATTTTGGTTTTGCAAGGTAAAACACCGTTGTTTTTACGGATTTACTCCGTAATTTTTACGGTTTTCCACAACCAACCTAGCTGCCAGTTTAAAACCGTAAGTTTTACGGGATTTTTTTTACAGTGTAGATTTTCAGTGTAGAATAGGAAAACGTCTTGTACCTCGGACCAAACTGTACCGTGGTCCTACACTGTTTTTAGCTAAACCTTTTGTAGTATGGCAACACTACACATGTAGTTAGCATCCTTACAATCAAAGCTTTCGGTAGCTAATTTTTTTTAAAGTCAACAATTTGTCCAGCACCAATACTAATGACGGTCTATTAACTTTTAATAGAAAACCAATTTAATCTTCATGCATATGCTAGCACGTAAAATCGAACTAACTCAATAACACACATTATACATCTTATAGTAATAAGCATTTAAACTGTCCTTCCTTAGTTATTGGCTCTAAAACAAAGAAACTTTTTCATGCTAAGCAAATTTAACTTTTCCCTTCTGAAAACAACACTTCAAAAGCATCAACCACATCACCCTGGACCAGATTCTACTTCAAAAGCGTGTCTACAAAGTACCGAAACGTTTCTACCGAATAATCGTAGTGAAAAAAAAAACAGAGTGCGTTAGATATCACGTTTCATTACACACAGCTTGTGAATAGGTACTTTTGCTACACCACGTTAATTTGGTCGATTAAGTTTTTGGCTATCTTTCCTAAACCTGCATTCAACTCCATTCCCAATAACAACGGTCTCAACTTACGGCCGTATTCACCGGTAACTTCCCGGCGGTTAACCGCCAGCCAAACTCATGATTAGCAGTTAAAGAAGGAAAACGACTAGTTCTCCGCCAAACAGAGGTTTGACTCCCGGTTAACCACCGGTCAAGTTACCAGTGAATACGGCACAGAAACAAAACAGGATAACGATTTAATATGACTGACATCATTAAATTTAGCCGTTCATCGCTTAATTACAATTCGTCAAAGTCAATGTCACATCACGTTACCAATGGGCATGCACACTAATTTATACCACCCACTTCCCTGATATCAACATCACCATCCAAACTTCCATTTATTGTAATGATGCACTTCTGAGTCCCACATCCCAAAGTATCACCAAACAAACATTTCGTGCTCTTTTCCGGTGCCGCCCTTCGTCCAAAGTACCCACTTCCATAACGATCCTTTCTGTGGTTCCTCTGACGTCCCTCGTTGCAGTGTCCGATGATCCATGGGTGTGGTCCTTTTGGAGAGTTGGTTGTGTGCTCATCCATTTTCCCCGGCGTCCGTAATGATTTACCTCCATGTTCTGGCCAATAATAGATCCTCTATCCCGCTGCTTTCTTTTCAGTTTCTTGGATGGAGCTTTTTTTTATTGGAATGGTGTTCGTGGTCCTTGGTTATCGTTAATGTTGTTGTTTATTATTATAAAGGGTTTTTTTAGGGGGGGTAGTTGGTAGTGATTATTTTAGTGTGTAAAACTAGAGTGTAAATTCATACAAAAAAAACTAGTAAAACCAACACTAACGGCCGTATTAACTTGACCGGCGGTTAACCGAGAGTCAAACCTCTGATTGGTGGAGTACTACTAGTTTTCCTTACAGCCAATAAGAAGTTTGACTGCCGGTTAACCGACCGGTGAATACGTTCCTTAAACAGCCTTATTATCTGCTTCCTTAACCAGCGGTTAACCATCAGTCAAGGAAGTAATTGCCGAATCTGATTGGCAGTATCTTTCTTTGACACCTAAGGAACATCTGGTCAAGAAGCAAAAAACAATCAATAAGTAATCAATAAGTTGAATTTTACGTCCTCTGAATTTTCTAATATAAGGTTTATATTTAGAGTAATTACCACGATTTAATTGGGAGAGGGATTTGAAATTGGTTAGTTTCCTGAAAAAGGGATTTTCTTATCATAACAGGGTATCAAAAAATATTTTTAAAAAAAATTATCTATATCAGTCAGATTAAGAAATGTAAATAATTTCAATTAATTTTAACGGATTTAATTTAATGATATAATTTGAGTTCCTGTTACTGTAAAAATTTATCTAACAAACTGAAAAATCCAAATAATGCTCTTAAAGTTTATTCATAAGGAGTGAATAAAATTTCATGGGATTTGAAATGTATTGTTTAATGCAAAAAGAGTAATTTACAGAAAAAGAACATGTTTTAAAATGAAACGTTTAAAACTTATTTCCGGACATTATGAATCGAAAATATCCCTATAATTATGTGGTTCATCCAAATGTAATCTTGATTAATTGGTTTTGAAGTCTGTAATTAGTGGAAAAATAGAAATTTAGAGCATTTAAACTTATTTTAAAAACAATTTTTAAAAGATATTTTTTTTAGTTTCTGATTAACAAAGCAAAATCAAAGATTATCAGGTAACTTTAAATAAGTTTTTGGTATTTGCTTTAAGTCCTTTTAAAGTAATTGAAACTTCATAACATTTAAACAATTACTTCTTTTTAAATTTACAGATCATTTTACATGAAGTAGAAGATTAGAGAAGTAGACTTTTTCGTTCAATTAGTAAGTTATTATTATTTTCCCCTTGCATTTCTTCTTTTGAATACTGTATACGCAAAAGCACAAATTTGTTCGAGCAAGAGTTACTTTAATCAAAAAATCAATTAATTAGAATTTAAACAGATTTACTTTCTGCAATCTAAATTTACTATCGAAGAATTCCTTTAACTTATTATTTGGTTTCACTAGAAATCCGAGACCTTTCGATATTTCCCCTTTCCCACCACACATTCGCATACTTCATACAACTTTCCCGAAACGGTCCCAAATTAAATTTCCACCCGAACCCTACTTCCGGGGGTGTTATATAGAGCAGGAGAAATCACTCCTGAAGCTGCACAGATCAGAATCGCATTTGCTAAAACGAAATTTTAATAGAAAAATCAGATGAACCCCAAAAAAGAATAACAATAAAGGTCCCTTCGGAGGAAAAAATAAAGCCTCCCTGGTAATCCAAAGAGACCTTTCTCACACTTTAAAATATTGCTTCTCCGAAATGACTTAATAAAGAAAAAAAAGAATGAAAAGCAAGAGAATAAAATTATCCAACCCCGCCTCGCGACCCCTCTTAAACCCCATTCCTTTCGTTTTTACGCTTGTGTAAGTTTCGCTCTGGGTCTGCTGTGTTTATCTAGATTTGAGTTTTTTTTTCTCCATTCTGTCTCTAAAAATTTTCAGTCCCTGGCTTTCTTGTTGAATCAAGAGATTGGCGGAATGAGATATAGCTTTAACTTCCTTAAATTTCCATTCCTTATTTTTGTTTGGAGCACCGTTCCCGTGGAAACGTAAAAAAGGAATAAAAGGCCACTGAAGAAGTTTCGGGGACTACCTTTCTTTTTTTTATAACAAAGATGCGTTAGGACGAAAAGGTTATTTACAGTTGCAAGCTGATGCTTTGCGTTTGCATTGTGCCGAACGCTATGTGTAGATAAAAGAATGCTCGCTAGAGGGCTTCCGTATGGGATGGGCGAAATACATACTTTTTTCGGTAAGGTAGTTTCGTAATCATGATACGATTTTTTTTCTTTTCTAATGTGTTTTTTATGCATTAAGAGGGAAAAGTAGTCGAGTCTAAATTTAAATTTAAAACCTTGGGTTCACAGGTTCTCAATGGATGGTTCGCAATTCCTCTGATTATTTAGGCAAGCATTATATACTATTTCTGAGATACGTAAAAGAATGAGCTTGACAAAACTATTTAATCTAAATTGCTAGCTTGAAGACGAAAATAAATTTCAGTGATCTAATTTTTTATATTTCTTGTTCTTAGCTATTTTTTTTTAAATTGTAACACATACCAAAATTTCATTTTACGTACAATTATTTTTTTATCTTATCTTGATATGGAACTTTAATTTGTTTTTATTTTGGGACGAATTTCTTAAGATATAAATAAACCGATTCTTTAAATTTATATTTCATTAGTAATTTCCATTTGTATACTTTAAAAATCTACCAATCTTTTAGCACTAGCATTTTTTTAAAATTAGTATTTAACATGGTATTCTAAAAAATTCAAATAATTGCTTTAAATATTGTGTAACTTAATTCAAATTTTTGAAACTAATAATCTCATGGATAGATATTAACTGAGAATATAGAAAAACTAAAATTGATTTTTTTTCTTTTTCCTTTATTTTACCCATTTAAAAAATGACAAAAAACCTCTGTTGTGTTTTTCATCCCATTTATGAACATTATTTCATGTAAATAGTCTGAATATTAGTCAATTTTAAATTGATATAATCAATATATCAATAGTAAATTGTCTTAATTAAATACTATAATTGGAGTCTATTTTAGTAGTAGTTACAACTACTAACTACCTTTTTAAAGTAACTCAATTTTTTTTTATCTCTATCAAGTAATTTACTGCAACGAGAAAAAAAACACACTTTTTTGGAACAAAAACATACTTCCAAGAACTAATATCGCCAGCATGGCAAACGTTTTTTTTTTCCTTTCTCAATCTGAACCTCGATGAGATTCCAACTTATATCTTTAGTGGCGAAATCCCTCGACGCTATCTCATAGCTCGACGCAATGCTTTTACGGACGGGGAAACGTTCAGTTGTCCCTTGATTTCAGCCCCCCGAACGCACTTCTTTGTGTATATTTCTCCCTGTTAGAAATAACCCCCGAGGGAATTAGGCCAGAAATTAAATTTTCCGATTGGAAATGGCGCCAGGGTGCTTTGGGAGTTTCTTGCCCAACGCCTGGCTGTTCCCAGCAGGACGAAAAAAAAGATAGGATTATTTCTGGCTTTTTGTGGGAAAAATTTCTTTCCTCCGGGTAGTAACTCCGATACTCTTTCAACTGGTTGAATGAAGGAATTCTATGGTGTGGTGTCTAAAAATAAACGGATGGGTCAGAACAAAAGAGGTTTTGGACGATTTTTTTTTGTTGAATTTGTTATTCCGACAAATTAGCGGAAAATAATATCTTTTTGTTAGAGTTAATCGTGGTTTTTGTTTGCTTTTATGATGGCGAATCCTCCCCCGAGGGGTTTTTTAATAATAACTTCAATTTCCAGAAGAGATATTCGCTTAATAAGTGCACGTGCAGTAGTACTAATCGGGTATTGTCTTATGTTGAACGCCGAAATCAGGATTCATTCAAGTTTTGCGAGTGATAAGAAGTGGGAAATTGATAAAATTTAAGCTCTACTTTTTGGGGCCTTATTGAGGCCTGTGAAGCACATGATATAGAACAGGGCGGCATACTTTTTGATGGCGGCAAACTATAGCAAGTTGAAGAATTAGTTTTTCCCATTTGCACTTAGTTATTCATTCCAAAATCTTTATTCACGAATATTTTTTTCTGGCATTATCCTTTTATTTCTAAGGAATAAAAAAAGGATGCTTTTTTTAGGAGGGGAGGCAGTCATGACTTTTTAAAATCGCTTATGACATGTTTATTTTTAAAACAGGTTTGGAATCTGTACGATAAATTATTGCCTGGATTCATGTTTATTACTTGACTTGATCAGGAGAAGCAAGTACCTATGTTGACTTCAGATAAAAATTAAAGGAAAAAAAGCTCTTTATCTAAAAATGACCAAGAATGGATAAGGAATGGTAAAGCTCTAAATACGTGTCTTCTGATTTTAACAAAACAAACTATCTTTATTTCTAAGATGATCTTTGGCAGAAGGAATCCATAATTCAAAGAAAAGTTGATACAATCATGAACTACTAAAAAATACTACTAGTAATGGAAGCACATATACCTTCATGAATATTCCATTATTGAAATGAGTTCTTTCACGTTCTGCTTTGCTTGCAGAAATTTATATGGCTTCACAATTTTCACTGCAGAATTCTGATCTCCCAGCATAAGATAAAATTTGGATTTGAAGATGCATTATCCGATATTTGTTGGTCTTCAATGGAGATAGGAAAAGTAGATTGGTTTTAGGAAAAGTAGGATATTATAAAAAAGATCCTTTAGAGCCCTTTTCTCCCTGAATTATCTCCTATCTTTTTTTTTTCATTCCTCTCATTACTATATCATATTTGTTTACTAAAAGTACTAGTTTAATTTTTATTTTAATCTAGCTCATACGTTTCTGTGGAATAAAGCTTATTTTCCTTACTTCAATTGATAAAATTTAATTAATTAATATATTTTTCGCAAATCACAAAACTTTTTTTATGTTTCTTCATATCTAATTAATGAATGAAACATGATTAACTTTACAAAAATAACAGGTAAACAAACGGTTCTGTATCTCTCCGGAAATACAGTAGACTCCGCTTATTGTGTTCACGGTTAATGTTATCAAAATTACCTGTCCAGATCACTCCTTTTTAACTCATCACAAAAAGCATCGTTTTATGGGGTCTATATATCGCTTAATGTTATCGAAACATGGTGAAATCTTTTAAAAACCCGTATGAAGGCCTATTTTAATACATAATCATACAAAATGGGTCAGAAATTTTTATTAGTGTTATATAGTTCCACTCTCGTATGTTTCTTTAAGAATGTAAAAATGTGCAAAATACATAGGTAACCGTTTTGAATGTTTCAATTAGGACTATACATAGCTGTGATTTTAAAGCAAACACTCGAGTTATGCTGTTTGAAACTTTCCTAACATTAAATCCCTAATTAGTATCATCAATCGGATATTGTTATTATTTTACTCTCGAACAAAAGTGATCACATTTAGCGGAGTCTACTGCATTTTCACGTACAACTGACTTAAACATATACGATCTTAGAATAAATTAGTAGAAATGAAATTTTGACTTGAATTTCCAAGAAAATGATCCATGTATTTGTTTTTCCACTCTTACAGAAAAGAAATTTGGACGCTTGCTGCAACAACGAGCTAACTCCAACAAAAAAAACTCTAAAATTAGCACGTTTTTCATTTAAGCATCCCGCAATTTTATTTTGAACTATGCATGTATTTGTTTTCCTTACTCTTAATAGAAAATAAAAATTGGACTCTTGCTGCAACATCAAGCTAACTCCAATAAAAAAAACCTCTAAAATTAGCTCGTTTTTGCTTCCAGCACCCCACAATTCTTTTTGAATTACATTAGTAATAACTCTTTACTTATTCCATTTATTAAAACTAAAAGCAAACATTCAACATTCACCCACGGAAAGTATCAAATTCCAGTACGCGAAATATCACCCGTAAATTCACGAAGCCATACTGAATTCAAATAAACGAGTTCCCTTCGCTAGTAGAGAAAGCGTATCTTAAACTCACACCCACTATACACATAAAAATGTTAATGCCCCCCATCACCATCGCAATATATTCCCCTTCTCCCGTATATAGTCGGGGGGAACAATTCTTTACTTTCCATCGCTCTTCATTGCCTAAATGTACAGCGGCTTTTTTTTTCTATCTCGGTCGTATGGCTATCAATATAATGTTTATCCACTTGCTTCTGCGGAAGCTCCAAGTCATGAAAGTACCTCTATTTATGCCCAATATATGGATCGTGAATTGACCTGACATTATACACACTGCCACTGTCTCCGTAGCCATGGCAACGAGGGAATCGAGGAACTGTCATTTCTTTGTATGGTTGCGCGTTTTTCTTCTTGCTCGCGATGTGATGGCTCCTGTCTTTTTTTTTTTCGCGACAACTGTCCCGGATTTGGGGCGAAAATGGCGTTGTGAGGCGGCAGATTTTGGGGAGAAGTATAAATTCTTGCGTTTTCGGTCCGTGCCGGGAATGCGATTTTCGGAATTATTCGCCTTCAGATTATTTGCTTTGCTCGGCGCGATTGCTTATTGGGCGATCAGCGGTTCATAAATAAATATGCGCGTGTGTGTAGGACAGAGTTTAGATGTTTTCGGATGTATCGGTGCGCGTCAGTCGATATTTGCAATGACAAAGTATTTTAAGAAAGATGATGTAACACAAATTGTATATTTGGTTTTCCTAATGCGGGTTTCTGTCGGGAATCAATATTTGAATAATGTGGACAACCGAATGAGCTAAAAATATTGGATTTATTTTACTTTTTTAACTTTTCCGGTATTTAATATTTAATTTTTCAGAGATTTGATGTAAGTTTCGTGCAGTTCTAGCTGAATAAATAAATGAAAAGCAAGCATTTATTGCATCGTGCCTATGGACGTAAACAAACTTTAAGAACATATTTGATTTCGAAAATTCTTTGATGTCTTTTATTTAATTTCGTTTTATAAAAGATATCTAAATAATGTCTTAAATAATAAATATAATAAATTTTATTGATTTTTAATGATTGTGTATGAATGTAAAATATTAAATTCAAACATAATGAATAAAATTCGCATGTATAATAAATTATTAAGTAAATTATTAAACATTTCATAATTACCCAAACATATCTTAGGTATACCAACAAATTATTCTTTCATCGTATTGAGAACATATTTTAACCATGTAAAAATTAGTATGTAGTAAGGTAAAGAAGTAATGATTTTTATTTCTATCAAGCATGGACATTTTTTTAACTAAGATACTAAATAACCACGGGGAATGGAATTTCGCATTAAAAAACTTCGAATTCAATCTCATAGCTTACACGAAAAGGTATCATTTGGGAGACTATACAGAGTCATTTGAAATTTGAAAGAGATCTGTTATTTTTACGGTTTGACCTTTATGCATTTCTGTCAGTCTCTCTTCAACATGCATTCCCAGAACCTTTTTTCTTCTTCTTTTCTTTTCTTCATTTAGTATTCAGATCCCAGATCCTTAAAATTTTTCATCATGAGGAGTGATTCACTCCAGTGAATCGCTAGTTTGCATAGAAAAGTGAAAGAGTAAAGAGTGAAGGCTCATTAAGACTTATCACTTTTTTCCTTTTGAAAGATTCATTCAATGTGAAAAGTGTGAATCGGCGTCTTACTCCTTCACTTTTCTATGGAAACTAGCGATTCACAGGAGTGAATCACTCCTCAGGATGAACAGTGAAAGTGAAATCCTTTAGCGACACACCCAGACCTATAAACCACTTTCGCTCAGTCCCTCCCCGAGCTTTTTATCGAGTTTCCCATCATGCGCGTCTCCCACAAAACAATAAGCCAGTTCCATTAAAACAAACGCGGAACCGAATAGGCGAACCTACTGCCTGCATTCAATTTAATACACGGTCAGGAACTGTTTTTGACAAAGCGCGGCTCCTAATCTTTTATTATGAATATTTGATGGGCTTCGATTCGGCGCGTGAATTATAACGATGATGCAGAAGACTCATAATACTTCCAGATCGGACCTGTTTATGTGTGGCCTTTTATTAAACTGTCGTTGCAGTGCTGCATGGGATGATGGATTGTCTGAGGACCTGGTTTCTTTTGTGGATGGAACTGGTTTTTTTTTTCGGTTCCGCCTGGTGAAATGTGGTGGATTGCTTTATTGGATACCTATAAGTCTATCTGCTTGTTTGAGATTGTGTGAGTGGGTTTTTTGATGATATTAGTTTTATGGTTATTGGACTTTTTTAAGGCATTAAACACAAACAGTTTTAAGTTTTTATGAATAAAATTATGAATTTTTTTTTGGTTAAATATTTGGAATGCCATATTGTTTATTAATAATTAGAATGAGAGATGATTCATTGATTCTGTTAGTTAATTTTGAAGATAGTTGTTCAGGTAATTTTATAAACCAACTCTGCACCACCTTGAAGAAAATCGAGCAATAATAAAAATGTGTTTCTTTTCATCGGAATAAAAACATTTTTTAAAAACCTTTTTTCATCGTTGATTAACTTTTAAATGTTTCTTACCTTGTTTTGTTAATTAATTAAATTTAATTTTTCATTAACCATACTTTTTTACTAGTTCTATCTGTGAGACTTCAGAAATTTGTAGAAATATTTCTAAAACTTTCAGTTATATCGAAGATTAAAAGTTCTTTTTAATCCATGCAGAAACTTGAACATATCTGTATATTTTTATATCATTCAAATATTTAGGAAATAATACGCTTATAACAACATAAATATTTTTTTTTTGAATCCTTAAACTATCCAGTGTTTGAAGGTAGTACTTTTAGTATAATTGTAGAAGAATATTTATAAAAAAATATTTGAAATGTTATTTTTAAGTTTCTGTGATACGTTATTAAACTGGTTATAGAATTTATGAATATCTAAATAAAAAAAAGTTCTAGTACGTTTACGAGTGCCACAGTTTTAATTTAACTACTGTTAAATCGACAAATAATACTTTGAGGCATCTAATACATCAAGTACACTATACTGTGTATAAATACATTGCACTTTTATATCATACAAATAAAGTATGAGATAACATAAAAGGTACATGAACTCTGTTTTCTATAAAATTAAAAAGTAAGAAAATGTTGAAACATAATGAATTTTGAAATCACTCTGAATTTAAGTACTAGAATATTAAAATTTTGAAGATGCAGAGAAAATAATAACTATTGAACTTTAAAAACCCACATTTTCAAATCACCTTAACATCAAAATTCTACTAATAAATATCCTTCCTTTAAAAGCAATTCCAAACATATTACCATACAACAGAGGAATTAAAAAGTTAATCTTTTTATGTCCTCTCATAAACGGACTCCTTCCATAATAACGACACCATTAATCTCAACCAAAATGGCAAAAAGTCGGGGTTTTAATTGTCACATCAGGGTCATCATTTTGGGAACATCTGCATAAACGCCTCTATTTTTAAAACCCTTAATAAAACCCATGCCATGTCAAACGCAGAACTAGCCTTAAAATCAATCGAAAGCCTCTTTCCCATCTTTGTTTTCATTCATCCTTTTTTCCAGCTCTAAAAGGGTCATTCAAACATGATTAACGAGGATATCTACTATTCTTTCCCGATTTTTTTATTACTACTGTACGAAACGGGCCTTTTTTATTATTAGCAAATTGTTATTATTATTATTATTATTTCCTCTTTTTTTTTCTTTCCCGGCGTGCTTCCTTCCAAGTCTTTCTTTCAAAATTAATTTATTTCGCCATTTTTTTTCTCCTCTCCGCCTCTGCCATGAATAATTCCCCCATTAAAGCAGAAGAGGCCCTAATCTCATTTATTAAAACAATACGTCACTACGGTATGCAAATTGATAAAAAGCAACTTTGTGAAAATCCCGGCGATTTACATACAAATTCGATAATATTATATTAGAGATATTTTTCTTGGCGCATTAGAATTTTTAATAGCGTTTAGGGAGAGGCTCCGGAAAAAATAAGCAAACTTTTCGGAGGTAATCGTTTTGGCGATAGATCGTCCACGGCAGAAATCCTCCGCGGTGCGACTGGGGAATTTTAAATTAGGGTTAGCTCTCGTATTCGTATTCTCCATCACATGAAATATACATACAGCGGAAACAATTTATTTTAATTATTTCCTTATCTTCCAGTTTCTGTAAGTTGATGAAGTATAAAGAGTTCGAGAGGGAAATTGATGGCGGTGGTAGTCGTGTGTTTGGGCCAAAACAAGAGATGGCAATCAATTTAAATATTAATCAACGACGACGCTTCTGTGCAATTTGAGAGCTCCACTTCTGTTATTAGCGTTAGAGCTTTTATTTCTCTGAAGAAAAATGAAATTTTTATTATTGAGCGTAACCCCGCAACTTGATTAAATGCTGCTGGAGCCACTACCATCTAATCAAACTAGGCCTACTACAGACCAGACTCTTAGTTTGCTATATACGCTATATTAGTAGAGATGATTGTATATACGGTGGGACTGCTAATTATATCAGTAAATTAGCTTGATTTTTTTATGGGGAAAAGGCTAAAAATATGGAGAATAGTATCATTTGATATTAAAGGAGCTTAGATAAGAGTAATTGGAATTTTTTATAATTATCTATACATATTTATTCCAATGAATTAAGTTTAATCAAATTATTATAAGTGAGTTATTTTGTTTTGAAATGTTACAAAAAGTAAATTAAACTAAATTTAAATTATCATTAATAAGTTTTGAGTTTAAAAGCGTGTATAGTTTAAATGTCTCTTTCAATACATTTAAAGATGCCAATGACTGTAAGAAAAAATTAATAATTTCATCGATATTTTCTATGCAGGCTAAAATGAATGGGTAGAAATTTATGTAAATTAAGTGTATTTTTTCTCTTGCAAATTAAGGTTGCCATTTTTTTTAATTGGAAACCCTTTTAGAATATTGATACAATAGTATTCCGTAGTGCTATGCAACTTAAACTCCGATCCTAACGATATTTAATTTTGAAAGAAACTTGAACATTATCATAATTCTTATATTCTTTAATACTTCGTAAGCAAACCATCTGAAGTTCGGTTACCACTTTAAAAGGGCATTATTATAAAAATTCACTATCACTTGAGCATTTTTTTACCGCTAAGCATTTACACTCACAAATATCAATGATAAAAACATTATAAACGCTTTCATCAAATTCCGTAAAAAATATCCTTCTTGCAGGCAAACGACTTAGAACCACCGCCAGCGAAGCAAAATTGAAAACTTAATTTTTCTCCCAAATTCATAAATATCGAAAAATCTCCCAAACCAAATACGTAACAGCACTATCACAATACTCATCACCATCATCACTTCTTAAAAAAATCCCAACACCATCGATCTAAATATTCAATAAATAAACCCTCCAAAAAAACACCCTAAAAACTTTCAAAAATCCAATCCTTTTTTTTTCACACCCATTTCTTCACCACCCCACCTTTCCCACGACCGTCACAATTAGACCCCTCCCCCAATCCAACAACAAAAAAAAGCACTTAAACCCTAAATTCAATCCGAAATATCCTTTCTTGCAACTTCTGCCCCTCCCTTTCCCTCATCAGCATTTCGCTGGCCCGCTCTCTCCTCATTGCACCCAAGTGACTTTCCACACCACTCAGCAGAATTCCTCCGTCTTCGAGGACCCTTCCCCCGGATAAAACTCCAGAGCAGGCTTGTAGAGGGGATATCTATTATGTATCGCCCCTCCTTGTCTTTTCCCGTTGCTGTAGTTGAAAGTTGATGAGTCGCCGGTTTTGCATGTATTGTAAGGGACACGTTCTCAGAGAGAGATTCCGTGTCTATAGCTTCACTTTAGGGGACCCCTTATCTTCCTTTTGTCGTAGGGGAAGAGGTCATTGAGGGACGTTTGCCCTTTTGTTTAATGCTCCCCTATTATCTGGATAGTTGTATGGGTAGTTGGTTGCCTTTGATCTTTTGCGGTATCTTGTGTATTTGCTTACAGATTGCGGGTAGATAATGCTGTCTGATCCATGAGACGGTCAATACAGTATGAGCTGTGGGCACTATTTGTGTAAATTATGGTGAAAGTTTGGGCGGATGTAATACATTAGATTTCTTTCTATTTTTTTCTTAATTTTTGGATAACTACATAAATTCTTAAGCTGGAAGCTTGTATTTCAATTCATGGAAAAATGAGTTATTTAAAAGAATGTCAACAAATTTGTGAGTGTATCATTTTTCAATTTCCACTCTACCTAAGGCGGTATTTGAAGTTTTTAAACCTTAAAAGGTTTCTTTAAACTGGCCAATAACTTTGAACAACATGTTTATTAGGGTTATGATTCTGAGACTTTTTTCTAAATATTCAAAAGCCTGTAGTTGCATTCGATGAACTTTAGCCCATATGATAATTTTATGGTATTATTTCCTTTGGATTAATAAAAAACCTAGCGCGCCTAACATCGTTTCAGTTTTCCATATAGCTATCATACATAAACTACACAACTGACGTCAGATAAAAGTGAACAGTTTTTCTTTTCGATAGTATTGTGAGAAATCCTGGGTAAGGCATTGCTAGGTGGGTAGAGTGCCCCCTATTTGTCAGTGAACGAGTCTAAAGTAAGTTTAATGAGGGAATATTTAACAGGAAACTGACATAAAAAACAACTAATGGCCAGTTCTGAAGAATTTAACAAGAATTCTGAACCTTAGTGTTTGATAGGTTTGATAGTTATGAAAATTCCTTCTTTTTAACGTATTAGGGGGAAAGTTTAACTAAAAACTTCATTTCTTCAAAACATCAACAAAAATTAACAAGCATTAAACAATTTTCATAATTTTAAACAAGAAAATCGATTTCCACTTCTGGTATAGGAATAATCCATGCTATTTCCAAACTGTACAGCTTAAAATTAAGTTCTAATTATAAAAAATGAAAACTATAAAAGTTTCAAACGTATTTCAAAGTTTAGGATCTAAAAGAGTACACTATCCCCTTTTTTTAGGATAATTTTTAGCTTTGTTCAGCTAGAAATGAGCATTTTTGTAAAAAAGCATTTTTTTTACACTAAAAGCTCAGTGGAAGGCCTCATTATTGTTATTTCACTGGCCTCTTTCTTATTTAAAATACCAATTTAATACCAAATGGCATCATTCGAGGGTGTTCCTTCGAAGAAATTCGGAATTCAATTTCTTTCGTCCACCATAGTGTATTATAAGCTTTGGTGAATGCAACTATTTGACTTTTAAATTATAAGCCCTATAGGGAGCAGTTAATACACACAAATAAATAATATCATCCATCTAAATAAGTCTTAAATAACACATTTGAACCAGTTTTCTCACAATATAAATCTTTAAATATATTTTTTAAAAATTCTGAAAATTGGGCCTTTTTTTCACTTTTTTCAAACTTTGGGGGCTCAGCGGCAAGTGAATGAATGGTCGTATCGATCTGAAAATTTTTTTACGTATTAATTGAAGACATTTGGGCAAAAATCCCCCCTAAGGCTAAACGAGTTTCGAAAAAAGTGTTTTTTCGACCCACCCTACTATCAGTGCTTCAGCGTTATACAACATCTCGATAGGCGCGCTAGCTTTTTTTACAATTTTCAAAAATAAACGTTATTTTCGAGAGTTTTTGACCAATATTCATCATTTCCCACCACAGGCTTTTAAATCTGAAAAAAATCATAACCCTAATGTTTATGGCACAACAAACATTCTAAAGAAATTAATCTCTATAATACTTTCATTTTAATAAAAAAAATTAATAAATACATAGGTAGTGCTCTCGAAAGAATAGATGATTAAATATTCCCCTCTTTTAAAACCTCTAAAATATAGAAAAATTTTCAATTTATTTACTCATGCTATAATAATAAAATTAAAACATTCTAAACAATAATGTATTTATTTTTAAAGGACTTATTTTTTTTAAATTAATTATTGAATTTGGTGTCTTTTTGAATCGACCGATTGAAAACAAAAATTCTTAATTATAGGTACGGTTTCACTTTTTTATCTTATCTAAGGATTTTTCTTTTTACATCGAGCTATGTTTTATTAAATTATTATATCACCTTTAGTTTTACTTCAACTAAAAAGGTTATGTAGCACACTAGCACATGTAATTTCGTTGTGAATAATGTTTATTTTCATAAAAGATAAGAAATAGTATAAAATAAACTTTATTGAATTGATATACTTATACATACAGTCATAGAGATTCTTATATAAATATGATTCACGTTACAAGAAAATTGTTCATGGAACTTGCCTATATAATCACACTCATTTAGTAAAAATTAAGTTATGTTCTTACATTTTTACTCTATTCTATGCAATTCAATTCTAAGAAATGTTGGTTAGGCTGGCAAATGGATGATGTATTTAAATTGTATTTCCAGAAGGATAAACATTGAACGTATGCTAAATGATTTTGCGGAAAGGGTATTTGATGTTGAAATTTATACAGAACAAAGACTTACATACATGGAAGAACTCAATTTCAAACATTGAGAAGTAATGTAAAAATATATAGATAGAGTTGAAAAAAATTGTTAGTTCGGTAAAATATATAAAAATGTTGAACTTTATTGTTTCTATGAGGGTAATTTTTTAATACGTGTCTGTACCGTTGTTTGAAACCAGGTATACCTACTACAATGATGCCAATACCTTCATATCCGAAATGAAATCTTTCATCTAACTACAAAATAAAGTATGAAAATTTTAATTTATTATCCATTTTGATGCATATGATATAGTGGTTTAATGAAAATAATAAATGGATAGACTATAGCGTACAATACTTTTAATAGAAGAAACAATTAGCCATCAAAAGCGTGAGAAAAATAAGTTTTTTTGAATGCCCTTGAGTATTTCTTTAATTTAATCCTCAGTCATGTTTCTTTTATTTAAGATTTCCCAAAAATTCACATTCTCTAATAACTTCAATATAAAACACTTTTTCTTACTAAATCACTCACAATTGTGAAAAGTAAGATCTGTTCGAGCAAATAATAACACATGTATAATGTCATAAACTAAATTCCAACCCGATTGCTAAGCACATTAAAGACTATCAGCCGCGACTCACAAAAGGTACAACAACTGCTCAAAACAAAAATTTAATTTAAATAATTCTACAACCGAACACACAAATCACAACAACCGAGGAGAAAAGCAAAACGTCCCCCATAAATAATTCTCCTCGATAGAAACACTCTCTCCTCGCAAATTAAACTCAATCACAAGAAGTCGCAGATAAAACAGCCAGACAAAAATGACTTTTACAAGTCGTTCTTTAACAACTCCCGTGGCGCCTGCCTGATTGCATTTAAACCCTTTAGCGAGACGCAGGAATCAAATCAAATCAAATATTCCCCGCTCCTCCTCCTTGAATGTAATATCAGGAAGGGACGGCGCGCGTCCAAAAACTAATGACAAAACAAAAATGTCTCCATTGTAGAGGATATTTAAAGAACTAACTCTCGTTAACCTCTGCGTAGATTATGTTTTTCGAGATTTATGCTGCCCGCTTTCTTTTAGGAGGTGTTGTTTAATGCTTCCAGCTTTTCTTTGTTTTATGTGCCCCGGCATTCTTTGGATTTTCTCTGCGCTTTAGTTTTGGGTTTTATGACCGGCTTGCTCTTGTGTGGAAAATGAAATTTTGATCAGGCTGGGGCTTTGTTTTTTTTTCTGAGTGCAGTAGATGACGATAGAGGTATGAAATGTTTCGGGTTGAGAAGATTTCTTTTAAGTGTCTACTGTCTTTCGTTGTTGGGAGTACTTTACTAAGTTGATAGTGTTTAGTTTTATCTTTGTGTGATTACACTTTATTAACGAGTTATTTTTATCGCAATTTGTGAACTCGTATTCCTTACTAAACATCATACGTATAAAAAGTATAATAAATACTACCTGTGCAAACTGTGCATTTTTTTTCTATTTATAGATACGTACTCAAAAGTAAAGTTTAAACAAAAATTATTAAGTTTACATATTTAACTTTATTTATATCTCGTTCAATTATATTAATAAACAAATAAGTAAGACCTAAATTTTAATAAAAACTTTTATATCGAAAGTTTTAGAGGAGGTTAACATTTAAAGTATACTATCTGAACAGAACCGTAAAAAAGGTGCATACACTTTATTATTTTCTATTCAACAATGGAGAATTGCAGCATCTCTTAAAATTCAAAGTTTTCAATTTTAACTTATTGAAAATTCTCTCCTGAATCCGAAAATACGCTTGTCTTTTACGAGAAAAATTTTGTAAGTTAATTATAAGATATTTCATTACAGAAAAGCTGACGTTAAAAGTGCCTCTCGGAAATGAGGGAAACACAGTTTCCATGGAAACACGAGGTTGTAAAAACAAAACAAAAACTAGAGCTCAATGTATTTCAAAGCGGAATGATTATAAACAAGGCACGCATGACGTCACAAGCTGTTTCAGCTCAGACCGAAACGAAGCTCTTTTTAACTAAAAATAACTTAAAAATTAGCGCTTTGAAAGGTATATTAATGGTTTTGTGGAGGTTTTAAGCGATTCTGAATACATTAAGATTTTCAAAAAAATTGACTGCAATTGTCCATTCACTAAAGTTAATATTTGTTGATATATTTCTTTTAATATTAAATATTGGAAAACTCATTCAGAAGAAATAATCTCTTTACCAAAGTTTTACTCCATTTCTATTATTTTTTTTCTCAATACCAACTGATCAAAACATTCATATATTCAAACCCTAGTAGCACAGCTGTATAACCAAATATGCCAAGTTTACGTAAATGCAACTATAAGTAAACGAAATTTGGTCATACATGTGACAAAAATTGGAAGTATCTTGAACGTTGGTGCTGCTTGGGAAGGCAATCTGTGTGTATGAAAGGGTTTAATATCCATGTTATTAAACATTGAAATTCTATTGCTGTACATAATCCTAAATCTGAATTAGAATTCACTGAGTTTCTTTACTTTAATTTATTTTTGTAATTGTTATTACCACTTTGATAACGTGTTCTCTTTGAATTGGGCTATACACCATATGTATTTGTGTATGTTTTTTACACTCTGCACAAAGGTATTTGTAAATTGTGTAAATATCTTTTATAAACTATACGTGTAATTTTCTATTTCATGGTGTGCTATCAAAGTTAAAGGTTGAAACAAAATATATGAAATCTACATGTTTAATTTGATACCATGTTTTATTGATATTTTTTTTTTAAATCATGAAAACTCACAATTATTATACTTATTTATTGAATAGGTATTAATTTACTGTTTTTCATATTTTATTTACCACTTCATTTAACTTAATTTTATTAGAATATTTTGGTTAATATTGTACCTGCTATTTTACTACGAATTTAAGCTGCCTTTATTTCCCCTTGGTGACAAATATTATTTTTCCCTTAATTTCTGTTTCAAAATAAACGTCAATAAAGCTATGTTATACATAATATGTTTTCCATGTTTCAATCCGTAAATTTTTGTATGTTAATAGGGGATATATATGTTAATATGTTACGGGCAAAGTGATAAATGGGGCAATAATAATAATCCCCGTAGTGAAGCGGGAAGTGTGATAATTGTAATGGCATTTATCAATGAGTATCACTTTGTCCGAAATACGCGGGCATTATTAATAATGCCTGGATTTATCACATTGCTCGTACCATATACAGAAATTTATATGTTAGAATTAGCTGTTTAAATACATAAAAACAATTAATTAACATTTTTAATCAAAATTAAGTCTAATGAAATTTTAAATCAATTCAAGATAGTAGGGTAGTGGCACCAGTAACTGACAGGGCACCAGTAACTGACACTTTGAGATTTAATTCATAATAATAAGATTTGTATTGTGAACATGAAATAAATCATGGTCTCTCTTAATATTTTAGACATTTATCTTTAACTTTATGCAGTATTTATTTTATACCAAGTGGTTTTAAGTTTAATAAATTGAGAATTCCCATTTCATGTTAAGAAACGTCTGATTTTCAGAGGTTGGCTTAAGGCTGAAATTAAGGACACACATCTTTGATTAGGGTCTAATTTAATCAAATTTTCTTTTTGAAACCTATTTTAACATGAAATGTATCTGATAATAGTACATAAATTCATGCCGCAGAGTTATTTTTGTAAAAAAATATTTTTTTATTTATTTTAAATGGGGTGTCAGTTACTGTATCTAAAAAATGAATTTCACCAGTAACTGACATGGGTGTCAGTTACTGGTGTTTTAGTGAAATTCAAGGTAATTGCTTGAAAATTCTAGGGAATATGGTGGAAGCTATTTAGAACAAAGTTGTGCTGTTAAATTTTTAAAATTTAATATTTTTCCAGTAACTGACATCCTGTCAGTTATTGGTTCTGCCCTATGTCAGTTATTGGTATTGGAATAGAGCAGTGTTTTCATTCTGCTTATATCGTAACAAATCATTAGATGGTAGGAAATAGAATGGATCATTTTCACAAACGATTTGTAATTACATTTTTTAAATACTCAGAAACCAACTTTCCTAAAAGTAACATTAAAATTATTTAAGTAAATCAACTATTTTTATGAAAACAGATAGAAAACTTTCCTCTTTGTTTGTACTTATAATTTAGTTTAAATATAATTTGTGTACAATTTTCTATTAATAAATTATTATTAATGCGAAATTGTTTGACTTAGTATCATTTTTATATAGTAATATGGTATGTCTTATAATATCACATAAAGGACCCTTTTTAAATGCAGTATTTTGATTTAAAATACCTTTTTTTGCCTGATATTTTCCTTCATGTTTTGTAAAATTACTTAAAAAATAAAATATTTGTTTTATTATATTATGTTTTCTACAAAAATAATGTAGCATATAAAAAACGGCTTATTTATTAAAGGTATTTCAAAGTGTCAGTTACTGGTTCAGGAGGTGTCAGTTATTGGTTCCAAAATTTTCCCAGGGTGTCAGTTACTGGTGCTTCGACAATGCCAACTTAAAAAATATTTTAAAAATAGAAAAAAAATACTTAGACTAACAAATTGTGCTCTAAATAAATATTGAAACTTCATTTAATTTTTCTGAACAAAAGGTTTTTTCCTGGATAATTTTAGTAAGTAGCAATAGCTAATTATTTCAAAAATTGCTCTTAAAGTGCCAGTTACTGGTGCCACTACCCTAATGTTTATATAACAATTGAAATATCAAAACGAACACCTGGATATTAAAATTCTATAAAAGTAATGAAAACTTATCAAATATTCATCAAATCAGATGATATCATACTCATCAAATGACCTCGACATGTTATATTTCTCAATACATGGATATCCCCCTAGCTTGTGGAGACATCAATATTTTATGACATCTGGGCCTTATCCAGATCCTCTGCATTAAAAATTTGAATGTGCTATCAGCAATTTTATTAATCTTTTATGGCAGAATTACAATTTTATAGGTGCCCGGCTTCATAATCTGCTCTGAGAAAAAAAATCGATATGCGAATCGAATACAAAGCAGAGTGACTCCTCCAGAAAACCCGCATAGTATATTTGAAAGCGAGTTTTTAGTCCGAAGTGATAGAAATAGGTTCTGAAGGGAAAGAAAGGAGATTTTTAGTGCAGTTCTATTTTTCCTTAGGAATAGGGAGGAGATATAAAATGAATTTTGAAAAACCTCTGAATAGGCTTGGCATATTGTGGACCATATAATGCTTACGACTGACATTGGGTGGATTTATTCGTTGGGAGTTTTGTGGGTCTATAAAGCGGTGTGGTTTTACGATGACACGTCTTTGGACTCGATTTGTATTATAAAATAGACGTATAAGTTTTAAGTTTAAAAAATAACGCGATGCTGCCTAGAGAAATTTACAAATTTACGAGGTAATTGATTTTAATCCTACTTTAACGATAAAATTCTTCTGTACTGTAAAAGTTAAAGTTTTTAAGCTTTGCAGAGATTAACATATGTAAAGTTAACTACTTTGGAAAAAAAAAAGTTTCTTTTAATCGAATACTTGATTAAAAGGGGTCTCTCCGAGTAATGAGTTAAAGATGACATACATGTATTATTATTATTTATTCAAATATATTTATTTCTAAAAGTACAATATTTAAAGAGACAGTAACATAGCTTGTAATTTCTCTATACTGCTAAAAGAAAAGAGTGGTAAAAAGTATTCATAAAATGAAGGATTGATTGAAATTAGAGTTATAGTTTTAAATACCTTCATAACACGGTTTCTTTTTTCTTTTTTTTTTCAAATTCTACATTTACACTTCAACTTAATTTCATTTTTTACATACAGCTAACGATATCCAATCAATTTATAATTTTCATACAAACTTAAAAGCATATATATTAAACTACTTAGGTTTTAAAAAAATCTGAATGTTATAAATCGTAATTATTAGCATATTCTTTTTAAGAGGCACCAATTTTTATGCAGTTGAGCAACTTCTAATGTTTGATAAATAGTGTAGTAGCTTTCAGATAAATTGTTGTGAATAAATTATTACTTATGGACATTTAGATGATAGTAAGAAATGAAGTAATTTAAAAGTAAAATCGGTGCTTTTTTACGAATAATAATTAGGCAATTTTTTAACTAGTAAGAAAAAAGCTACCCTTGCTCTCCTGTTTATGGATAATAATTTCTCAAAGAATACCAAATTACTTTTATATAAGACACGCGCAAAACGCCAACATCTTTAACATTCTTACTGACAAGATTAAGTCATCAACAACTAAAAACACTCACAGTAAGGTATTACTAACCCTCAACTACTCACACTGGAAGATCCCGCCTTAACCATATAGTTTGTGGTCATTCCCTCAACCCCAAAAAGAAGTCTGGGGAAAAGTCCATGTAATGGAAAGGCAGAGATAAAAATCAGGAAGCAAGGCAGCGGGAGATCAAGATCCGAAGAGATTTCATGCTAGTAACTTATTTAGAAGAAGCATAAAAATAGTAGGAAGAAAATTCCCGAATTTGGTATTTTGAGGATCCTGCTTCTCAGAGATAAGGCCTTTTAGCGTCAGGCAGTGGGTTCTAAGATTAGGGACTGGTGATCACTCCGTCTGTATGGTCTTCTTCTTCCTCGTCAAAGTTTAAATGGCTTTGGTACGCTAGTTTCCGAGCGGCGAATTTTATGTTGCTTAACTTTTTTGATGAGGGTCGATTTAGATGTTGGTAGTCTGTGGCGTATTAGTCTTTTGTGGATTCATACGTACTGCGATTTTTTTTCTCTTCCCTAGCTGGGGTTTCTTGGTTTGATAATGATTTTGAATATGGTACAGGTCGGAGAAGTTTTTAAGAAAGTTGGGATTTTTGTGGATTTGGATGCGGGATATATTCTTGTTTTTTAACTTCTGTTGTTCTGTATTACTGAATTTGTTATTCATAATTAAATTTTCAATGTGATTTAATTCGTTTCTGTTTCGACATTAAGTAGTACATTGAATTCATTCAGCATTGGGTACATATTTCACCTCAGAAGGAATTTTATTGTTACCCAAGGTAATCGAAAGCTAAAGGAGCCACAGAAAAAGTTTGAATTACCTTTAAGAGAGACATTATTACACTTATTGACAATTACATTAATTTAATTTAATTAGAAGTTTTCGGTACTTTGAGAAAACTTAATTAGAATAAGCTTGGTAGAATTATTTGTCATTAATAATTAAATTATATAGATTTAATACGGTAGAGATATATCTGTTGCATTGTACTACACGGCAAATAAAGTATTTAACAGGATTTAATTTTTTTGAATTCAAAAAGTACAGCTTTTTGCGCAATTTTGCACATGTATTTCAAGCACTTCTATTTTACTCATTATAATTTTAGCATTATTATTTTAAAATTTTCTAATCTTTCTCTTTCACTGGTAAAGTAAAAAATGTCCAATACATGTATCAAGTGCCAAAACTATCAGGATTCACCGAATCACATCATGAACTTTTTGAGACTCGTCAAAGTAATCAAACTGCCGAATCTTGACAATGAAAGGATAAGAAACAACAAGGTATTTCTTCAAAAAACAAGTTTTAATTCGATTCGGAATAGCCTGTCAAATTCCCTTTACGTAAAGGTGTTACCCAACACAAACCCTATCCATCTTTTCCCTCGAATCGCAATAATTTCACTGTATAAAAAAAACGTCTCTCATTCCGTTCACGTCCACCCATACTCGATTTCCCCCCAAAACCCTTTTTCTTTTCCCTCTAAAACTAGATTCCCTCCCCCGAAAAAATCCCTCTTGGAACAAAGGCATCTCGAGTCCTTTTCAAAATGCAAAGTGAAAATGTAAAAGCGACGAGAATAAATATTTGAATACATACGATTGCGGAAACTCCGAAACTCAGGACCCCAGGAGAATTTAACAATATAATTCCCCGGCTTTTCTCCTTGGTGGTCGGGATAGCTTTCAAACAGCGCACAAAGTCTCTGGGTGTTCTCCTCTAAAACTAAAAAATAATTTCGGGGATTTTTTCCTTCGTTCTATTGAAACGGCTCGGAAGATAGCTGGGTAGGTCCAAATGGACTTTCACGGTTTCTTGAGTCGTAGACGAGTGATGCGATGACGTCTGAATCTGATATATTCTCGAGCACAGGACGCGATCGCTTTCATGCATGGATGTTATTTGCTCAGGATAAAATCCTTCCTTGGTGAGTTTCTTCAAAAACTTAATTCTTTTCGGTGCTGGTGAACTGGAAATTAAGATTATCGTCGGAAGTGGATTTTTTTGTTCCCCCTTTCCCCTTTTCGAAAATCTCCCTGGCAAAATTCGAATCAATTCAAACGTTTAATAAGAAATAAAAATTCGCTTTTATGCAGACTTTTCTTTTCTTGCTTCCGTTCTCTTCCGCCATTTTGGAAATAAAATGTCTTAGAGTGCTCTTTGTTCTCGATAATTTTTATCGTCCTTCTTTTGAGCGTAAAAAAGTTTTTTCTTCCTGCATTAATTTCTCGGGAACTCTTTTTGGGGAAAATGAAGACGAGAAGTTATGTAAATAGGGAACTTTTCTCTGACTCAGATGTGTGTGTTTTAGCCTTGTTACGTTTCGTGACAGGTTTTAATCGGTTTTGATAGGTTAAAACTTTTCTCGAACATAAAGCTTTGTTGGAAACGAATCTTGAGATTTTTTTACGCGCATATCAATTGTTTAAATAGGGAATGCCCGATGTAAAAAGACCCATCTCAAGAAACTGCATTTAAGAACCTGGAGTTTACAAAAAACTAGACAAGTTCAATTAATTATAAAAAGGTTATTTAATTAAATAAATTAGCCTAAAGCAGATAAATTTGAAGCATGAAAGCTCGTTTTTTTCCTTTGATAGATACTATTTGATTATCAATAATTTTTGCTAAAGTGAGTATCTGAGCAAACATTGATTTTTTCTTAATGAATAATATTTAATGAAACATAATGAATGCTTCAAACTCATAAGCATGGAAATTTTTGTTAATTCGTTGCATCAGAATCATGAATGAAAATTTAGATATCTTAAACTTATTATAAAGTCGCTTTGACCTGGGCACCTGAAGGAAGGCGAAAAAGAGGAAGACCCAGGCAGCAGGATGGCCATAACAGAAAGAAACTCTCTGGGTTGGCCCAGCTGGGGGGCTGCCAGGGCTGCGGCACTTAACCGGCGGGAGTGGAGGGCTGAGCTTCATACACCACATCGGTGTGAAGAGAGTCAAGTCAATTCAAGTCAAACTTATTATAATTTTATAATAAGTAATAATATAATTTTATAATAACATAATTCCAACTCATAAAATAATATGAATAATGTATGATGCATAAATATTACTTTGAAAGTTTCACATTAATTTTGTTTAAAAAATAAATTTTTTCTTGTGCTTTAACTTTAGAGTTGAAATAAAAGATTACTGCATACATTTTTTAAAGTGTACTAAAAATGTTCTGCTGTCGTTGAATAATTACCATAGTATAAATATCAGTACGTATAAGCATTGTTATTTTCTTCTATTTCAAGAGAGATTTATTCTCTTTAAAATAAACATATCTGAAAGAGAATATTTAAAAAATATCTGTATTTTAAATTGAATTTTTTAGTGAAATATTAATGTTTCAACGCAGTCTCTATGTTGTTGGTGTGATAGTTTGGGTGATACTTTAAAAAAATATATTGATTCTATCACTACATAATTTAGTAGTAATATAACAGCTTTTCTCTAAAACAAATACATTTTAAACAATAAGTATTAAAACTTCCTATTATTCATAAACTGTTTTTTTTTTCCAATTTATCAAATTAATGATTCATTCATGTATCAAACAATACTTTTTCATCGAAATTTTATAAACTAAAGACTAAAGCATTCTATTTTCAGCCAAAAGAAATAATTTCAGAAAGATCCTAATAAAATATTCCTTAATAAAATTACACAACTTCCAGGAAATCTCTCTCGTAAGAAATATAAGTTAGAGGTATCGTATCATTCATATATGTAAGTTATAATTGAGGCATTTGCAACATAAGCGAAGTAATTCTAGCTGTTGGAGTTGACTCTTTGTTGCTCATAAACGAAGAAATATATAAAAAGGATTAACGATAAAAGTTTCAATTCCAATGATGATGAATACATTAATATTTACCTGTTTATTCCCTGAACAGATGTCACTCTTTTTTGACTACTTACATGAATAACTTCTCGTGATTTTCAATATCATTTCTAATTAGCATATTGAAGTAGGCAAGGCTTTCGCTCGCTGAATCGAAGACGACTCGGGAAGCTATTGACCTAGCTATTCACATTAGCTCGGGAACAAACTGCCGAGAAATGTTCCAGCGTTGTTATAGGCCATTAAAATTTCATATTCGTTCCAGAGCTGTTATGGAGGAGAAAAGTTTCATTTTCTTCGTAAGCATTGTCGAGGATCAGGAATCGACCTTTTATGGTAATGGGGGGATTGTGAACTAATTTCTGAATAGTTGATTAGCTTGGGTTTTATCTGGGCATCTAAATTTGTTTAAAGTTTTTATTTTTCGCTCTTGTACTCCTCCTTCTATAGGTTGCAATATCCTAAATAAGTGAAAGTGTTTTGTCAATACTATGTCCGTAATTTAAATTTTGAATTAGGATTAACTCTTTGGAAAAAAATTAAACTTTTTTGAAAAAGACATGACAGTAGTGTATAGAATAATTTTAAAGGCATAAATATCACGTAAAAAACTATTAGTTTCATATATCTGAGTAATTTTATCACTTTATAAGATTTTAGAGGCTTTCAATTTTAAAGCATTATTTAAAGTTTAAACGCATTTTAAGAAATGAACTACGATTTTTACAAACTTTTCATACATAAAAGAAATTTGGTTATGTTTTTTGTTTTACACTATTTCTGATTATTTTCAATTTTAATAATAGGCAAAATTAAAAGCATAGACATGGTTTAGTTTAGAAGAACAGTTCTGCTTTCACCAACTTATTTCGGAAACTGTAAAATGCCCATTAAAATTGATTTTCACTTTCCTTTCATAAGAAATTTTTCTTTACTGAACAAAAAATTACATTCAGAAGCAAAAACAGTTTGTCAAAGATCACAGGTTTTAATGCATCATTAATTTACAAAACCTATGTGATACTATTACAATTAATTATTTAAAGTTTATATCAGTAAAAGTGGAATGACGAAATTCAAATAACAAGTACATAAACTAACATAAAAATCTGAAAATTGTTAAAAATAAATACAATTCAAATAAGTTACTAAAATAAACCTAATAGCTTCATAATGTTTTTTTTTTAATTCTTAGGTTAAGTGTTCATCGAAACCATTGGATTTGTTTTTCTTTCTTATACTTACAAATAACGGGGGTATCCTAAAATTAACGCAAGATTTTAATTTGCCGCCATTTTGAATAATTTGCCGCCACCACTGAAAAATAAATTGTCAGCTGAGAGTTTAGGGTTAGTAAAATTGGAGCGTCACACGATACAACATATAAATTGCATTATTATTACCATTGTCATGTTAAATTACTAAAACCTGTGTTTTCTATTTAATTCAAATCTTGCCTTAATTTTGGAACACCCTTTACAATAAATACTGAGCGATTTTTCTTCTATTTACGATTAATTCTAGTTTTTAAAAGGTAGCATTTCAATCACACTATTTATACACTTGATAGAGTCAAATAAAATATGATTTAATGATCACTATATCTCCACGACAACGACTACCACACTAACATCCCCTCTCAATTTCCACACGACCCCTCAACCCGCTTCTCCCGTCCTCGTCTTATGAAATTTTTACATTCTCCTATTAACGACCTACTAGCGTGCATCACTCTCAGCCCCATTTAGGGCATACACTTACTACAACAAGCCCATACATTTATACTACCACTACTCCCTCCCCCCAACACACCAAAATCTTCACCCGAAAACTTCTACTGCCACCCCCCTTCGAAAGCAAACTTTTGACGCCTCCTCTTTCCGAAGATGATGATAAGTTTAAATATTTATCGGGAAGAGGAAGAGAAAAGAGAAAAGCGCTGCGGAAATGAATTTTGACAGGAATTAAGCGCGTTTTGATGTCGAGTATTGTGCTGCAGAAGTGCTAGTGCGCTTGTAATTGGGTGTGTCTCCTCCGCTTCCTTCGAGCCCAGGGAAAAGGTGTTGAGGGGAAATCGATGGATGATGGAGGGTGTTTTGGGTGCGGACTTTGTTTCTGGTGGAGGGAGGGGAGTTGATAAAGTGTGAGGATACGTCCCTTGAGAAATTTGTGGGATTGTTGTTCGTACTATTATATTCTACTCTGTAAACGCCTCTACAACATGTTAAAAACACATTTTATACTTGACAGCAACGTTTCCTGACCCTGTGACGTCGCTACGTGGAAGCAGAAACTGCGTAAACAGAAAGCCGGTTGGGTTGCTAGGAGGAGTTTCGGTATGTAAATCGTGATAAAAAGACACTATAGTATAAGGTAAATGTGGGTATAGTGGACACTGTCCCAATAGTGGCCACCTAGTTGATTAATTTTAAATAATAAAAGTTCGAGACATCAAATAGAATTAAAATTCATAGGCATAGTAGATTATGCTATCAGGTAATCAGTTAAATAACCACCGATACTATAGATCAGCATGGGAGGGATATTTAAGTCTTTGAAAATAATACCATCGGCCGAGTGACTGAAATTTGATTTTGCTTAATGAATCGCGTTAGGAAACGGTTAAGTCGGAACTGATTTTTTAGTATTTATTACGGTTTAATTTACTCTTAAATTAATATTTAGATAAAGTAGAGTGTATACAATCATACTGAATAAAATTTATTTGAAAACTTTAACTTTACGAGGATTTAGGGGGGGTGACCACTTTACCAACACAAAATCTTAGATTTTCCAATAGTGGTCACTACAATGGCTTCTAAAAGAAATATAAATAATTTTTAAATTGAATCATATTTTCTTCATAAACTGTTGATCATGCTTTAAAACGGGTGTTGTATGAATTAGGTTTCATTCTGGCTTCGGGAAATTGCTCTCAAATCAGCTACAACCTAGGCTATGGGCCGGAAACCATCAAGTCTGTTATTTCTAAGTCAAACAAAACTAATTTTATTTTGATCTAAAATATATTTCGCTATGGAGGAAGATTTTTGTAGAACTAAATGATCATACCTACTCAATTTCATGCATAAACACTATCATATAAGCAGAAAAAGAGAGGTGTCCCCTTTTGATGCAAAAGGTGTCCACCATAGAAACATCAGATACATCTATGTGGCCACTATAGAAGCAATTTGGAATACTTTTAAAAAATTAATTAAAAATACTTTCCCATATCTAATTACAGTTTTTATTGGTAAAATCGAAAGAAGAAGATCCAGTTGATCTAAAAATAGGGTGGAAACCGTTTCCAGGCAAATAGATTGATATTTATAGAGAATTTAAGCAAATATTTTCCTTAAAGTGTCCACTATACCCACATTTACCTTATATGTTACGGGCAAAGTGATTAATCGGGGGCATTATTAATAATGCCCGATTTATCACATTGCCCGTAACATATACATGGGTTTTACAAAATATTCATGTCTTTAAATTGACGTTCTTCATTTCACTCAAAATTTGGACACCGCGCTGGTAGCTACTTTGTTTGTTTGTGACGTCATAGGGTCAGGAAACGTTGCTGTCGAGTAGGTCGAGTATAGTTTACAAGTTTTGGGAATATTTCTTTTATTTGCCACCCAAAACACCTTGGTGATTTTTAACGGGACACATAATGGAATTGTACCCTTCTCATAAACACATATTTTTATTTGAAGTTGGTTCTGTATAATTTCCAAGACGTTAGTTTGATAACCCCCATGCAAATGAAGTCACTGTAGTAATAATATTCGTCTAGGGAGGAAGTATTCAGTTTAACGTTTCAATTAGGAGTAACAAATAAAATGTTGCAATAATTTCATACTTAAATCATAAAAGCAACAATGGTTATAACACTGGTTTAAATATGAAATTTAGAAACGGGAAATAAAAAGAGTCAACAATGAATTTTTAAATTCAGTATTCGTAATAAGTCTTTGCAATAGTATAGAAACTATGCGCATTGTTGCTTATAAAAAGCTAAGAATTTATTTTTCTATTGTTTAATTTACTTGTAAAACATTTTTGCTTCTTAAAGTTAGTACACAGATTGTGAGAAACTTATTTTTCTTTGAAATATACTGAGCGAGTTTCAAAGAAAAATAGGAATTCACTCACATTTTTTAGAAGTTATGGCAGATGTTCATCATAAATTGGGGAGCTGAAGACCAAAATTTAGTAAAGTAAGATTATCCTTTTCAATGTTCTGATAATAATGTTAATTAATCTGTAGAACCAGAAGTCTATATTAAGACTTGTTCTTAAATTATTTCAGACCGTATTTGAATTGTATCCCTATTTGAAAGGTGAAAAATTAATCAGTTGAATATTAATTTTGTTAATAATTTTTAGATTTCCCAATAAAGTTATGCGTTTTATACCTAACCCTCTTTTTGTAAACTTTTGAAACTTATAAATACTAATTAATTTTAAATATTAATGTAACAAACTTACTCAAGTGTGTTATTTCTCGAAACACTTGATTAAATGCAGTTCTCTAGATTGTTAATAGGTAGTTTTCCATTCCATTTTTCACTCAATCAGAAATCTTACTTAGTTGAAAAACACATGAAATATAAAAAATCTTCAGTACCATCAATGGAAAATTATTTTTCAGGCAAACATATTTTTTACCTCTAATTTTAGAAGAATCTACCATAAACCATTAAAATTGCTAGTTACGCCGAAGAAAGAATTCTGTTTTAAAGACAATATTGTTCTTTGTTTTTCCTTGTTAATTTAAATGCATATTTTTGAAGAAATAAGGTACATTTTTTTAACTGACTTCAATGTCACGATTTCATCAGCTCATCCTAAAAGACCCACCATCTATATATAGGAAAGGGAAAGTGTGCTGTAGAGGGAAAAAAATAAATATCCCACTTAAGGGGGTGCGTTTCAACCAAAATTGGGAACATAAATTCTCACCCCTCTTTTTAATCGGGCGATAAATCAACGCACCATTTAAAAAGAAATCAGAAGTTCTCGTATAAAGTTTTAAACATCATTCATCATAAAATATTAGGGCGCAGCACAAAAAGACGAAATGAAAAAGCCGCGAAAATTGATAAGTAAAAAGAAAGGCAAATATCTTTATCGTAGATTATAGAACATTAGAAAGGGTGGTTAAAGTAAAATTTTTCTCTCTCCAACTTTCATTTTTTGCGGATTAATTCTCTGCTGAAACTTCTTAGAAGGTTGTAAAAAACTGATATCCGTAAGATTGACAAAAAAATGGCTATTAGACGTTTTTATAAATGTTACGAAAGTTAATATCAAGAACGATTTTTTTGGAATGTGTTATTTTATCTAGTATCCTTTTAGTACCCCTTAACTTCTAATGGATCAAGTCTTGCGAATTTTATTTTCTTGGGTGTCAAATTTTTTATTGCTTCGTTTCATGACCCTTGACGATGATATCGATTATAATTAATGATGGTGGGCAATAATCGATAGACAGAATCTTCGATGAGTTTTTGGTATGTAAATGTGATACTTAAGACTTTGGAATATAGAATGGTGAAAATAATGGATTAATCAAAAAGTAAATCGTCTATAAATATGAAAAATATTTTTATTTTTTAAAGTTTGGATTGTGAATTACTTAACATAAATACCAAGTTTATATTTTTTATGACGTTATAATTCAAAAAAATTCAATGTAAGGCTGTTTCGATGTATTATCAGAAATTCTAAATCATAATAACAGGGATTATCTGAACTTTCTCAGGAGAAATAATTTCTTAAGAATAATATCCAATAACTTAATTTGTACTGGTTTTAGTATTTAACCCCTTCGGACCTGATGTGCGGTATACCGGACATCAACTTTAAACTCTACTAACTTCATTAAAATACTTTAGAATAACACCGATTTTGTTGTAGTTGATGCTCCACATCTGTACTATTGTTCAAGGTTTATTTAAACATAAAATTTGATTACCAATAAGTTCTTTTTAAGGCGCTGAATGTTTTTTTAAAATGGATGTCCGCTATACCGGACATCGTACTGGACGTAAGTAAAAGCTACTTGTGATCGTGTAGTTTGTTTACATGGACGAAACATGTTTTAAACTTACTTATACCTGTATTAATGCAAGTTTTCTCATTTTATTGCTTTATTATATTTAAAAAATAATTTATTTTAGTGATTTTTGATATTTTAAATGCTACTTTTTTCTGTCTGTAATTTCTTTAAATATTATACCAGACACTTCAAAATTTGTGACAGATATATTTATCATCATAGCATACTATGTACCAAAAGAAAATATTTTCATACTAAAATTTCAAAATTCCGACTGAAGGGGTTAATTAATGCAATTATTTTTCTTTTTTACTTATACTATTACGATAAGATCTGGGTTTCATTTTAAGTTCTCACTTTCTTAGCCATGAACTCTATTAAAGCGCAAAAACGTATCTTTACTTTTTTGGAAACATTTTTTTAATTATAAAACTATAAAGATAAGATATCTCAGAATTATACTTTATTAAGAATTTTAACTACGGTTAGTTTGCTAGTTTAGTTGAGATTAGGTTTGAGTTTCGTTCAAAGTTCTTTATTTCTTAGCAAGCCTGTTCCGCGAACAGTAAAGAGCAAACATTTATCTCTTCTTTTTGGTATGCATTATTTTGCTTATTAATCAAATAATTAAATAAAAGAGTATATATTCAAGACAAACACTTCAGTAAGAATTGCAATTTAAAAGTTGTTAAGATAAAAGTACATTTTGGACCCAGTCCTTTATTTCTGAGGAAATCATTACTATAGTTACAACTTTCCTAATGGCAACTGCGTAAGTATTTCGATAGGAAGGGTTTAATAACTGAAATTTGGATACATACATAAAAACTATTTACAGGGAGAAAAGGATGGATAAGAATGAAAGATCAGAATTATTATTACTTGTAACTCACAATTCTCCTGTATAAATTTTCCATTCAAATTCCACATGACTCGGACTTAACAACGGCCTTAGCAACAGAAGGTTACAGTTTTTTGTCTTGCAGAAGGTCAACAGTTACAGAAAATGACTAGCCGTGGAATTCTTCTATTGGAACATTTTTGTAATCATGTGATCCCATACCTAAAAACCGCCTTAGCAACAGATAAACAACGGCCTTAGCAACAGTTAAAAGCCCTGCAGAAGATACACAGTTAAAAGAAAATAACCGGTTGTGACGTCACCTGAAAACACTCTATGGATAGAACACAAGGCCAGAATTATTATTACTTGTAAATCACAATTATCCTACATAAATTCTCCATTCAAAACCCTCCTACTCCAAAATCCTCTAAACCTTTCGAACTCTCCAGTCTCTTCCCTTTTTAAATTGCCAAACCCTTATTTCTAAACTCAATTCACGTGCACGTTCAGCTTCAGATAAAAAAAACTCACGATTCGCTAGTCTAAAATACTAATGTTCTGGCTTTTAGTCTTACTAGTTATGCAACACTATTAAGGTGTTAAACTGTTAAACATCAAGACATAGATTTACAATTTGACCCGGGATCACTGTATATTAAATCCCGAGGCAAGCACCCTCCATTGAAAATCCCCACGTCAAAACCGCAGGCGAGCCCTATCACTTTTAATCTCTCCGACCGTTTCCATGACAACAACCATTACGGATGCTTGTTGCAAAGGGACGCTTGTTTTTTGTCTCCGAGGGTGGTTCAGTTAATTCGGAACATGTCACAAACTTGAGTTTTGGCACCTCGGGGGATGTTGCTCGTGGAACAAGTTGTCACCGATCCGAAGGGGGGAGCAATTTTTTTTTCTCTTCTCTCTTCTTGCCGTCAACCTCTTTTCTTGCGTTCACCCTTAGGTACTTTTTGTCCGATGGCTTTGTTTTTCCGTCTTTAAAAGTAAGGGGCGGTGGAGTGAATCGAGACGATTTGTTCTTGGCTGTCCGACCTGGGGATTTTTTTCCTCTCTTTTCTCCCTTTCTTGGCTTTTCTCTCTCGTTTTGTTCAGGTGTGGTGTTGATTACTGAGCGTGGTTGATTGCGTCGGAGTGAGAGTCGGGTTGGTGGAGACTTTCGTGTTTTTTTTTTAGTTTGGTAATAGGTGAAGTTGTTAGTGGTAGCATTTTATTATGAGGTATTCTTCATGTATAAAAACGAAGATGTAGCAGTCCAGCTTTAAATGCTATTTTATTCCCTTCAAGGGATAAAAGCAACCTTTTTGAGAAAGTATTTTCCAGAAAGGAATTTAAAGTAATGTCCTCTTAACTGAAGATAACACTCAACATTATTACCTCTGGCCAATTTTTTTTTTTAGTTTTGTACTGTGACTTAAGTCCATAATGCTGCGTTTTAAGTGTACAAGAATGCTTATCGTCTGATAAAGCTAATAAAAGCTAAAGTGTATAAAGCTAGGTACTAGCTATTAAGCTAGTATCTAGCACATAAGCTAGTGTCCATAACTATTAATGAGCACTGCTTTATCCGAATCTTTGTGACTATATGCTCATTTTTGGTTACTTTAGTCACCAAAGAGTATAAATATCGCCAAAATTGCGAGCCAATCAAATAAAACTTATGATTATATCAATAGAAAACCATAAAAACTTGGCAAAATTAGAGTATTTGGTGACAGAGAATATCTTGGCGATATTTAACAGGGAAGATAACGGAATTGAACCTCATTATAAATCAAAACAGGTGAGGGCGGTCCCAGTTACACCGAAAAAAGTTTTGATTAAAAAGATCTTTATGCATTTAATTTGAAGCATCAGCTTTGCAACCACTCATCGCTGCTTACCTTAACCTCCTAAGACCCCCGAATCTTCTCCTTTGGTTTCCCAGCAAGCAGAGTCATAGCAAGCCTTAGGCACTCAGGGCGTGTTACATGCAACAAGTTAAGCGACGCGATCGGCCAGTCAGGTCTAAAATTCTCTGTAAAATCTGACATAACTACTAAATTGCAGTGCTAAGAACCAATGGCAGGACAAGATTCTAAACCGACGGGGAAAGCGATAGGAAATTTTCCCCAGTTTTCCCCATGACGTCCCGGTCGCATATCACTCGAGTTACCTGCATGTAACCCCGCCCTAAATCTCGCACCATCATTCACCAATAAAATAAAAGAAAGCCGAGTGTCGGAAAGAGAAAGCTACGGCAGCTCTAAACAACGCTATCATCCGAGGGACAGCCTGTTGATTGATTATGAATCCATTTCTTTCCAACGTGTTTTATGAAAAATACTCCGCCATCTTTCTCGAGATTAATTCACCACAGCGCAGAACTTATTTCGAGAGAAATTATTTGTGGAAAACCGTAATTTATTTTCTCCTCTCATTGATTCGCCTCCGTTTGATTAATGGTGCCCCGGTATCTTTTGTTCGCGTTCCGCAAAATATACACTTTATTTTCGCATTGATATACCGACGTTTCCCGTAAATTACAATGTAAAATTGTCTTTTGAAACGCGCCATGGATTTGAGAAAAGCCTACTGTGTGCAGGTGACAGAGGTATCTTTTATGAATGTATATGAGAAGGTGTGACTATGTGTTTATGAGTGAATGGAAACTGAACAGTTTAAATCGTCATGGAAATTTGCTGGATTGTGCGTAATTGATTGATTTAAGTTGAAATACATTCTTAAAACAACATTTTCAAACCTGAGTTAAAAAATACTCAAATCTGAGTATGTCACATAGGTCAAACTGGCTCCGCAACAAATTCACTCAAATTTGAAACATGGATGTAGTCATTCCTAAAAATATGCAGATAAAAAGGAGTGCTTAATTTTGAGTAGGCGAAGTACTTTTAAGGAGCGTCACTAGACGTGAAAATGAGATTTGTAAATTGGGTAACTCGCGCTAATACAGCTTAAAATAGAGGCATTTCCAGACTTTCCCAATTTTCAAACATGAACTAAAAATAAGTATAATTTAAGTGGTGATTACAGAATCGTTTGAAACTGAGTATTTCTAGTATTTAGGATTGTATCATCATATTTAAAAAAAGAAGTTTCATGACGAAAAAACCAGAATGGGCAAGGGTGTATGAATCAAATGAAAACAACACGTGGTTTATTTGCACAAAATTTTAAAAGTTTTAAAAAACATACAGGTTTAAAAAGCAAAACTCCTAAAATTTTGTGTAAATAAACCACGTTGTTTTTATTTGATTCAAGAAGTTTCATATCCAGGGGTCTATCCAGACTTTTGGTAAAATGTCCTGTTTTTTTAAAAAAACACATTGACATTTTTGATACTTACTTAATGTAACCATAAAATTAGCAACACGTGGTTTCATTCATTAATGTTAAAAATGTGATTTTCGGTGAATGATAAAAGTGTCCGGGCCCCACAAGCCCGGTGGACGTCCTCGCGGTTTGATGTTTTCGGGCCTATTGGCTTAGAAATTTTGTATATACTTCACCTCTCCACAGACCTCGTGGAAATATTTTTGGCAGATTTGTTGCAGAGAGTTTTAGAAATGCCTTTGAACAGCAAGTTGAAGTAAAAGGAACTGATGGAATTTTAGGATCTCTCTCTCTCGACAAAAGATGCCGTTTGTAAACAAAACTCACCAGTAGAAGAGTGAAAACTCTTGGATTATATAAAACTGAACTCCTATTTAGCCCAGATCTTTTAATTCGTTGATAGAGAAATCTTTAAAAAGTACAATACCCTGCTGTGGGATTGTGCGCTGAAGAAACGGTATATCTTTAGAGTCATCAGATGGTTAGTGACATAGATTTTTTTATCGTTTCGCTCACATGTGTTACGGGCAATGTGATAAATCCGGGCATTATTATTAATGCCCGCGTCTTTCGGGCAAAGTGGTAAATACTCATTGATAAATGCTATTGAATTAATCACATTGCTAGCCTCAACTTCGGGCATTATTAATAATGCCCGGTTTATCACTTTTCCCATAACATATACATACAGTTCATGATGATCATTATAATCCAAAGGCCGATCTTCAGAAAAGAAAAAAAATATGATATGAATGGGGTGTGTCAGCTTTATGGCATGTAAGGCCTGCCTAGTAATTTTTTAAGTGCCATTTATGTTTTTTATCTCAAACATTTGACATTTTTTCCGCATCAAAATTTACTTTTTAATTCACAGTTGGGCAGGGCAACAGTAGACTAGACAATTAAGAACCCACTAATCTATCTAACAGAGTAAAATTTAGGAATTTTTAAGGACTAGATTAAAAAAAAATCAATAGGTAACGTGAATAACTATTAACCTTAGACTACTTTACATATTACAAGCGGATTGAGTTCCTAATCATGTTTGGAACGAAGAATTGCACAAGAGATAAAAATTTCAAATTCCAATGGAATTTTATCTATAAAAAAAGAATTACTTTTAATTTAATTAACTAATTATCAAATTGGTAATACAATTCGATGTTTTTTAGAAGTAGAAGAAGTAGTGTAATATTTTATAAAAGAATCCCGCTCTTCCGTATTCTCACCATTGTTCCCGGAAAACCCTAAGTCAGTCTCACGCAAGAGAAGAACACGCTTTAGGTACTACATTTCATGCAATTAAGTTGAGACCCTTCCTCAGTTTTTACTTCTCTCTAAAAACTATTAGGAATGATAGATAATGATACCTTTTAAAAGGAGAGACCACTATAAGGGATCCCCTTTCTTCTTTCAGCATCGAAGTCTTTTTCGGAGAACCAAGAACAAATAATAAAAAAAGGAGATAAAAGACAGCTCAATTTGCTGTTGATAGAAAGGCAAACCGAAACTATATTTTCCTCCCAAACTTAGCCGAGGTAAAAAACCTACCATCAAACAGAACTCGTTACACAACTTAAAACGTTCTTATTTCCCTGCTGTCTCTCCCTTTCATTATTTGCTTCTGCTCGAGAAACCCTTTCATTTCGCGGATACCCCTTTTCTTGACGACGATAATGGCCGACGACGACGAACGGACATCAAATACTACAGCCGAAATCTCCCAGAAAAGGCCTCTGCTGAGTATATAAAAAAAGAGAAACACAAAAGTACTGCCGAACAAAATGGCGCTGGGTCTTGATGACTGCCATATACCATCCCGCTAACGAGAGGATTGCATGGTGCCTCAATAGATTCCTCTCCGTTTGCACGCCGCGGTAACATCATACTTTTGATGATCCGTGTATACCTTTCCTTGCTGCAGACACTTTTTTATTATTGTTATGGTCCAAGACGAATGGGGTATCGGACAGGTGGTTCGGCGAAATGGAAATATTAGACGTTCTCCCCCCCTTTTTTTTGTCTCTTCTTCTTCAGATGAAAGTTCCTCTGCTGAATAAAGACTCGTGGCGGAAATGACTTGTTTGGAGACGGAATTTGTTTGAACAGCAGGGCGGAACGTCGATTTTATGGGGCATGGGGGGGGTGTTTTTCACGAATGTGACGACATGGAGGTGAGGATAGGGTGGGGTGTGCACAGGAAGCATGCCGGGAAGGTCTCGTCGTGTAATCAAATATTGTGGAAGGTTTTTGAGGAAAGTGCTTAATTTCGCGGAACCTCGGAAAACTCTTTGTGTACTCCAATTAGAATAGATTGGTGGAACTTAACGTCATTTTGCTTGTCTTTTTCTCGCTTCTCGTCCAAATTAATCTGAATTTAATTTTAGTACGATGGGAGTTCATATTTTGTCTACTTAGGGAACGTAACCATACTACGTGACCCATTTTTTACTATTTTTGACCCCCCTCCCTCCCCTTGGTGACCACCCGTAGTATTTGCCAAGACCCCCACCCTCCCCCTCTAGTTTACGTGGTAATTCATAAATACGGTTTTCAATCATTTTTAGCTAAAAGAAAGTTTAAAAAAATAATTTGGCTTTTATTTGTTTTTATTAATATACAGTGCTTGCCGAGTGACGCCCAGAGTGCGTGCATACTTAAAATAGTATAAAGTGGAAAATATATTATCAAGAAGAAAAAAACTTTTGTAAAAGATATTGTAACGGGAACTTAATTTACAAAAACAAGTATTTTTTTTCTTTTATTCACGTTTAATTTTTGACTACGAAAATTGACTACCCCCTATGGAAGATTTTAGGAAAAGGTTTCACTAAAATTAAAATTTTTTATCTTAATATCCTAATTCCTACTTCGGGTATACCTGATTCTTTCAAGCATTATTTTTTTGTTATTTAAAAAGAGGTGCAAAGTAAATATTAAAAATCAAACCCCTAAATGATTTAATTGCTTTGATCTATAATTAAGATAAGTATAAATTATTTGGTTCTTTAAATGCATATGAAAAGAACGATGAGGCAATATTATAGAATAGATGTAATATCTTTTAAAAATTTTATTGGAAGCAATTTCAAATGTATGTATGATAAAATTAGTTTTAATTTTGATGCAAAAACTTACTGTTATACTACAAACAACAGAAGTGAAATATCCGTAAAAAAAAAATTTGATTCTTTAAATTTCAAAATAATAAGTAGTGGAAGTGAAGTAACAAAAAATATAGTAAAATAAATATTACATTACATAAAATAATTAAATAAAATTAAGTAATATAAAGTTAATTACAAAGGCGAGGAGTGCTGTAACGCAAAATATTTTTATGGTATGTGAAACATTCACCCCAACTTTTGAAATCTTTCAGAATGCAATAATTAATATTTTACCCATTAACTACTAACATTAAAACCTGTCAATGTTCTCAGAAATGAGAACTTAGGTAACACGTGAATCTCCATTCAATACGTGACGAATTTGGCTTGCTTCGGATTATCATAAATTTCATTATTTGATACCATACAAATATGATCTATCTATGGATATAATGTTCACGTCCAATGTCTTTTAGTAAATCAATGAATTCAATCTGCTTTCTAGCTCTCCCCATTTGATAAACACTTTCTCCATTACATGTTCTCTCTTCAAAGTATCCTATTGGAAAAATTTTCCCAGTGTTCCATAAACCAGTATCAAATTATACTGGATCCAGTATAAATGATACTGGATCCAGTATAAATGATACTGGATCCAGTATAAATGATACTGGATCCAGTATAAATGATACTGGATCCAGTATGATTTGATACTGGTTTATGGAACACTGGGAAAATTTTTCCAATAGTCATTTGTTAACAAATGACTACACCTACAAAAACTGCTTTCCATTAAGATTTGAAGATGTTAGAAAGTTTTTTAATATTTAATTAAGTATTAGTATCTTTTATCCATGTTTTAAATGAAATTCGAGATAATAGTTTAACTATCACAGTTTGTAATTCTTTATTATAATATAATAATCAAGCATTACATTTTATGTAATGCTAGATATTAGTTGTTTTAATGTTCATGCATATATTTTAATGTTCACTTGCATATTTATGGAGCCAAAACTTTTACTTGTAACAACAATTTAATTTCAATCATAAAATAAATAAGTTCTTAAACCATTTGAACCACTTACTTATATAAAGCAATATTTTAAACCTTATTAATTGTTTTTAAACATTATTTATATTCATTCGTTAAATCAACATTTTGTCTTTGCATCTTGCTATTCCAAGACACTCTATTTTTAAACCTTACTTGTAAATAAGAGAATATGCTACGAGAAATTTTTAAAATTGAATGTTAAAATCCTCTTTTTTGATATACTGTTCATGTCTTAGAAAATTTAGTTTCTATTTAGGTTTAAAAATCTAGTAATTTGAATCATTTTAATTTAAAGAATTCCTCTAAATTTGCACTTATTCTAAGCTGTTTAAATGCAGAAAACTAAAATATTAAACTCAACCCATCAAAGTCCTAACTCAAGCATCTAATCCAAGAAAATCTTTACTCCATGCTACGAATTAAAAACAAATTCTTTACTCTTATTTATTCTTATCCGGACACATTCAAAGCAAATCCCTCCGACTTATATTAATTACTCATTCACACTGCAAATGTCTTTTCACAAAAAATTAGGAAAGAAACTGGGTGCAAAGAAAAAAAAAGCAACAAATAGAAGGAAGAGAAATTTCTTTATTCGTTTTTTTTTAACTTAAAAAACAAGCTGAGAAGCAAAACAAAAATTCAATATCTTCTCCCGGTTCGTAACGTTTTCTTTCTGGAAATACCAGTTTTTGCCTCGGTGATATATAGTGATTAAAGTCTTCTACAACCAACGGAAGTTTATTTAAATGAACGAAGCCGAAATTCCTTTCCTTTTCCCGAGACTTCTCCTCATCCCCCTTTATTTTAACTTGAGGAGGAATGAATGTTTTTGCCTCAACACCATCTCCTGGTGATAAATCTGAGGGTGTTCTATCTCTTTGGAGCTTGTTTTGATAGGTTTTTCATGGGGCCCTTCTTTCGATGACTTGCTGCTACTTGTGATTGCTAGCATTTGTATTGTTCATGGTGATTGCAAAATTCGAGTTGCTCGTTGGTTTGTTGCTGAGTGCTTTGTGTTCGTGAACTGCTTTCATTTTTTGCTGGAAAAGTGTAGTACTTTGTGTCGGAAAGTGCGGACTCCCGTAGTGCTCTTAATTTGAATATTTGTGTTTAATTATTTTCTTTTTAATACCTCTATTCTAAAAAAGTAAGGTTTTTGGTGATCGGATTTCAGAGAAAAACTTCTTTTTAATTACAGATCCGTGTAACACATTTTTGGTACCAAAATTGTCGGATTCGAATAACTAAGTTTTGAATACGAAGTTTTATACGAAATAAAATGCGAAATTTTGAGTTGAAAGGAAAATAGTTTGATAGTTTAAAAAAAATGTCTTTATATGAGAAGAATGTTTAATGTATTTTGTGGGGAATGAACTTTTACATTAAAAGCCTTTGAAACAGTAAAAGCCTCAGAATATGAATGAACCATAGAAAACATTGCGTAAAAATTATTTCAAGCAGAAAGGTCAGAGTGTGTTAAATAAGGTTTTGGTTACATATATTTTCCGGTCTGTGAGCGAAAAACTTTTTAATTTCTGATCCGTGTAACACAATTTTGGTATCAAAGTGTTCGGATTCGAATACTAAGTTTTGAATACGAAGTTTTATACGAAATAAAATACGAAGTTGTGAGTTTAAAGGAATAGTTTGATAGTTTAAAAAAACGTCTTTATATTACAAGATGTATTTTGTGGTGAATGAACTTTTACAGTAAAAGCCTTTGAAACAGTAAAAGCCTCAGAATATGAATGAACCATAGAAAACATTGCATAAAAAATTATTTCAAGCAGAAAGGTCAGAGTGTTAAATGTTAAATAATAGTAATCCAATTTTCTTGATATCGCTTTGTTTTTCCTTTATCCCCAAAACTTAAAGAAAAACACAGTGATGTCGAGTGTCTTAAAGTAAATGTAAATACTCTAACCTACCACATTTGTATATCAGCGAATGAATCTAGAGAAAAACTTTTTACAAAATTTCAAAATTCAATCAATCACTCCCTATATTCTTTCTCAAAATAATGACCCACCACACCCATTAAATATCCCAGAAAAACACACTCCCAAGATCAAACTTACGAGATGCCCCCTTTAACCCTACTTCATAAGCTAATTTCACCCTTCCATAGAAACGTGCTTAATCTTACCCATCCTCTTTGTTTTAACCTCACCCCTTTCGTCCCCACTCCTCGTTAAGGAGAAATCATGGGACTCGGAATAGAACCCCCTATTAAGTACCCTCCCCTATAGCGGGTTTTCCCTCCAGCATTGAATTAGGGAGGTTTTACATGCCGAGATTCGAACGATGCCACCGGGACGACATGGGGAAAACTGGGGAAAATTTCCCATCGCTTTTCTCATCGATTTAGAATCTTGTCCTGCTATTGGTTCTTAGTGCCATGACTAAGTAGTTACGTCCTCATTTGTAGGGAATACACACAGGGTGTTTCAAAAGTCCCTTTAACTGCTTTTATATTTGGAAAGAACGTTTCCTAGGGTCATGGAAGTAATGTCAACCCCTATGTAAGTGACCATGGAGAATACATTGAGATGTTAAAACCAAAAGAGATGGGGAGCAAAATCATGAATGATGTTATTGTTGCCAATGTTATAAAAACTCATTGAAAAAGATTTCATAAAAATATCGTGAACAATCGAGGAGATATATCTCCTCGATATATCAGCGTGTGAAAATACTAAATAGAACTTTTTTTTCAGGTCTCAAAAAAGAAAAGGTTCAAATTTACAAGTTTATTTTTTATTTATCGATTAAATTTTGTCTTTATCTAACTAAAAAAAACCCCACAAAACTACAAAATACCACCGAAAAACTGAGGCCTAAAACTGAGTGCCTAAAAAAAGTGCTAGTTTCACACACTAATTAATAGAGCATTTCAATCACATGAATCGTTACCTAACAACGGCCTTAACAACAGAAGGTTACGGTTTTGTGCCCTACAGAGGTTAACAGTTACAAAAAATGACTAACCGTGGAATTCTTCTATTGGAGCATTTGGAATCAGTGATCACATACCTAAAAACCGCCTTAGCAACAGATAAACAACGGCCTTAGCAACAGTTAAAAGCCCTACCGAAGGTAAACAGTTAAAAAAAATAACCGGTTGTGACGTCACCTGAAAACATACCCTCTTTCAGAGGTTTTTGTTCTGTCTCCTTTTTTTTTTTTAAACTTTTTCATTTCGCCACTAGGAATGGTCATCTCAATGGCTTCTCCATGGTCCTAGGGGTAGACCATGACGCTAGGAGACGTTGTTTCCAAATAAAAGCCATGAAAGGGACTTTTTAAACACCCTGTATTATAGGGAAATTCAGACCAGTCGCGATGGTCACATCGCTGCATGTAAAACCAACCTTAGAGTTTTATACAGCAGCCAAGAGAACCGGGCGATATGTCATAAAGGCATCAACTTCCAGCAAGGACTCTCCTCTCGGTTTGCAATTGGCAGTTGCCTGGCAACCCGATGTTTTCCTTCTTAGCCGTTTTGTTTATAGGGTCGTTCGGGATCGGTTAGGGAGACGCGGTCTTTTGTTTTACGCAGGGGTTGAGCAGACTGACTTTGGAATTATTCCCGGCAAATGAAATTTTTGAGCGGGTGTTTGGGCTTGGGTTTGTTTGGTTTGTTCGGTTTAGTTCGGAGTGGAGGAATGTAATGGAGTTGGTGGTTTATGGTTGTTTTCCTCAGCTTTTGGAGTTATTTGATCGCTTGGAGATCGTTTTTTTTTCTTAATAGAAGCCCCGAACAAACAAGTTCTTTCGAGCTTAATGTTGGAGGATTCTTTTGATTTTGTGATGTCACTTGAAAAAGATTGATAACATCGATATAATGTTTTTTGTTAGTTTCTTCGTTCATTCGTTATTCATTCGAAAAGAAAGATGATAATCCGAAGAGAGAAAACTATATATTTTGGTTCTGACATTCTCCATTATTTTGTTGACATTCTTCATTCTTTGTATGTCAACTCGCTTGCACAAAATAGGTACGACCCAGCTCTTTTTTCAGCCTAATACGTATTTAACGATCCAATAATCGTTAAAAACTGAAGAAATGTAATTTAAAAGATGCATTTTTTGTGAATCTTCAAAATTGAGAAGGAAGTTTAATTTGAACTCGTGAAATGTCTTTTGTAAAAACTTTTCAATAAAACCTTACCGAAAAATTGTATTTTTACTTTCCACTTCCTCTATCATTTAATTATTTTTTAATACTTTCTGACGGTTTCTCTACTTTACATAATGTTTATTTAACTTTCTATATTATATTTTTCATTCCTAAGCATCATAAAAACAAACCATTAAAATATACGTGAGGATTTGGTTTTGACAGTAACTCTGTGGGGAATTGGTTCAGTCAGAAACTCGGTTAGGTAATAACTTTGTGGAAAGCTGGTTATTTTGCAAATATTAATTTAACTCTTACTGTGATTTAGAACTTTAACTCTTGATATAGAATACTATTTAAAAAATACATTTTTATTTCGCTATATTCAAAGCATCTTCAAAACATCCATTGAAATCTTGAAATCCACTCAGTACACTCTTTTTTAAAATAGTATTCCATAATACAATTAAAGTTATAAATTACAGTACGAGTTAAATTAATATTTGAAAAATAACCAACTTCCCACAAAGTTACTGACTAACAGATTTTGTGACTAAACCAACTCCCCCAGAGTTACTGTGTCAAAACCAACTCCCCACATATATCTCAAAATTTTTTCACTGAAAAAAATAACCAGATAATACATTTTAAAAGGTTATTTTTCCGACTTCGACCAGCTATTTGTAAAAATTATTACTTTAAAAAAAGATTCAGAACGTCTTTTCTTTCGTTACAAAACCTATGAATTAACAGAAAACCGACACACACAACTCAAAAAAAGTCGTCCACAAAACTCAGCCCCGAGAGAAACTTTATTTCGATGCAACCAAAACATTCCCCAATAAATTGAGACCCAAATTTACGACAAGATGCCTCCTCCTCAATAATAACGTTCCAAATAAATAACTTGGCCATCTCTTTTCCGTACAATTTATTACAGAAATATTCTGCCTCGCACAATCCCTGCGCATACATAACCGCAGCCGATAATTCAAGCGAAAAGCGTTTTCTGTTCCATTGAATGTCACAGCATTCATGAAATTAGTTATGTTCCCTTAAACATGTCACTGAACCAATATTTTGGAGTAAAACCTTCTTTAGTTATTTACTTCTCCTGTGGCTTTCTTAAATATTGCATTGACTTTCCTCGTCCGTATGTTTGAATTTGTTTAAAAGGGTTTGTGTATTGGAACGACATTTCGTATTAAATGATTGAAGTGGGTATAAAGTTTTGTGTTTCTTATTTAGTTGTTAGTATTATTAGAATATGGTTGTATAATATTTTAAGGATCACCGATGTATAAATTCCCAGAGTTTTGAAGATTTCCAAAATGAAATGCAATATTTATTGTTAAATATTGTAATACTCCTAAAGCGCCCGCTCAAAATACACAAGCCGATTTAAAACAAAATACTTAAATGGACGAAAGTTTTGGTTTCATTATACAACCGGGTGCCACTTGTTTTTTTTGTTTGTTATACCACGGCTTACTAGGTACTATACAGGCTAGCCGAGTACGGAAATCATTAAAATTCCAGATGGCAATACTGGACGACAAACTGGCAAAGCATATCCACAGTGTTGAAGGCGATGGTAGATGTGATATAGGTAGGACTTGTGGCGATCCAAGCGGGAAAAAGTTGTCAAATGGTTTTCATTGTTCAAAACTTGGCTAGCCTGTATAGTATCTAGTAAGCCGTGGTTATACTGGATAGTGGATTATAATGCCAACAATATAGTGGCACCCGGTTCTATAATAGCACCAAAGTTGTTGTTTTTTTAAACTTTTGCCGTCTTGTCTTGTCACGCCCATTACTCCCCTTAAGAAATTTAAGACTGAAAGTTTATTAAAATTCTGAAACAATTTTTTTTTTTAATTTTAAATAAACCGACATTTAAAAGGTATAGAACAAATAGTAACCCTGATGAAATTTAGCATGCATGCATAAATTGCAGATATCAAAGTTATAGAGTTTGGCCAGTCTCTGTCCTTCCTTTCGGGGGCCAACCGGTTTCTCCCCCCCCCCCTCAAAGAGATATCTTTTTCTTTCTTATTGAAAGGAGAAGTACGAAAATCTGATTGATTTTATTGGGTGTTCCTTTCGATCTAACTATTTAAACTCCATGTCCCTAAACATATCACTCGCAATAAAACAGTCTATGAACCTACTTACACTAATCAATATCTTTAAAACCAAACATTCATACAATTCATAAAAATAATAAATAATCTTCCCAATAATTATGATATTTTTTTGACTCTTTTAAAAATATTCAGAAAGTGCTATACTTCCTTCCTGGATACTTACTTTTTTATTATCTGTTTTGTGTGTGTATTTGTATTTCTCTTTGCCTTTTAGTGTTTTTACTATCTCTTGTCATGTAAATGGATAGTTTATATCTGTATGACAATATGTAAATAAATAAATAAATCTTAATTTTAAGGCCAACAGCTTATGACTGCCTTAAAGCAAATTTATTTTTACTACATAATTAAAGTGAAGATTTAGAGTCCACAATCTCGTTAAGAGTAAAGAAAATCATTGCTGATGAATTACTATGCTTTTCTTTTAAATCAAATTAAAATAAACTTAATAGAGAAAACATGCTATTATCCTTCTTTCTTATTAAAAAAAAGCATTAATTGTTGCCAACAGATTCTAGAATAGCAATATGTTGGCGGGAAATTCAATTTTTTTCCCGAGCAAACAATCGAAAGTATGAAAAACCGCAAAGGGAAAACCATCTAATTGCTAACACTACCGAAAAGTTTCCATACACGATTCCCTTATTTCAATGTTTTTTTTCAACCTGTTTTTCTAAAGATCCTGTATTTTTTTCATCGTCGTTTTTTCAACGTTCCTAAACGGTACGAATTCCTAAGCGTGCATGTGTGCTAATCTCTAGTGTTTTATAATTAAAGCTGTTGTTTTCCTTTTTAAGTGAATGCTAATTGTCGGAAATGTCAAGATTAATACGATACAAACGGATCAGTTACAACAAAAAATTTAAGAGAAAAAAAAAGATGCGATAGAAAAAAACAAATTCACTAGAAAAGTTGGTAAAAAATGCGCTATTCTTTCAATTGCTTCTTCCTCAAAAGGGAAAAGGTTTTTTTTCATCTGAGAACCACACAAATGTTGTTTAATTCTATTTATTTCTAAAATGCTGGAATTTTTTGTTTACATATGAGCTACAAAAGATGAAAGTGGTACGAGTCCAAAAATTCTAAATTTGAGAATATACTCGACTGCAGCGTTTCTTGAACCCAGTACGTCACTTATGCGGAAGGAGAAATCGGTAAACACGAAGTCTGTTGGGTTGATAGGAAGAGTTTCGGTACGCAAATCGCGTGATTGAAAAGCACTATATTCATTTTAACAAAATAATCATATTTTTAAATTTACGTTCTTCATTTCACTCAAAATTCAGACACCGCGATGGGAACTACTTTGTTTGGTAGTGACGTCGTAGGGTCAACCACGGCTTACTAGATACTTATACAGGCTAGCCGAGTACGGAAATCATTGCAAATCCAGATGGCATTATTGGACCAACTGGCAAAGCATATTCACAGTGTTGAAGGCGGTGGGTGATATAGGTAGGTCTTGTAGCGCTCCAAGCGGGAAAAGTTGTCAAATGGTTTTCATTGTTTAAAACTCGGCTAGCCTGTATAAGTATCTAGTAAGCCGTGGGTCAACTTAAGTTGCTGTCAAGTATAGCAAAAATTTGGATTTCTTTTAAGATCCTTTACCTAGTGTAGTAGTCGACTAAGTCAAAAGCTCAATGATTGGCCAATAGAAAGAGCTTCCAAAAAATGTCTTCTCAATATAGGATTAACACAGGCGCTGTTTGAGAAAACCTTCAATTACTCAAAACTACGTTCAGTGGACTTATACCACTTTAATTCTTACCAGCTCATATATATTTGTAGCTAAACGGAATATAATTTTTACGCAAAAGATTATGTCGAAAGTAATTTTTATTTAAAATAATTTAAATGAGAATTATCACAGGAGTCATTTCAAGCGTTTTGTTAGAATGATATTTAAAGTGCATTACAATAATTTTATATTCAATCCTTAAATGGTACTCTCTACAGTTTTTAAACAGCTTTCATCAGTTATTATACCTTAAAAATTTGATCACAAGGTTTTTTTAATCTTAGGATTAAAATATATTCATGGTTCTTTTGCTGTCCTACATTTTTCAATCATAGTAGTTAAAAATATATTGAACTCAATATTTTATTAAGCAAATCATTAACACCTGCTACTTTTATTGAAACTTAAATTTACTATACCAGGGGTTCTCAAACTTTCTAACATCACGACCCACTTTTTATAAATAAACTATAACGCGACCCACCTCATCTTCAGTTAATGTTCCCATCCCCCCTACATAACTTTAGCCTTATGCGTGTGGCGTTAGGCCATCTAGTATTTTGTTACAATAGAGTGTTTTCAGGTGACGTCACAACCGGTTATTTTCTTTTAACTGTGTATCTACTGTAGGGCTTTTAACTGTTGCTAAGGTCGTTGTTTATCTGTTGCTAAGGCGGTTTTTAGGTATGGGATCACGTGATTGCAAATCCTCCAATTGAAGAATTCCACGGCTAGTCATTTTCTGTAACTGTTAACCTCTGTAGGGCAAAAAACTGTAACATTTCTGTTGCTAAGGCCGTTGTTAGGTCCGAGCCATGTGATTGAAAATGCTCTATAATAGATTACATTAGAGATTATTTTAACTTTTTAGGTATTTAAAAAAAATATTTGAACCTAAGCATTTCCAATTGTTTGATTGTGGAAGGAACGATGAGCTCCAGGGGGGTCTGGGGATCCTCCCCCAGAGAAATTTTTGACATTTGACTCTTAAAAACAGGGTTTTAACCCGGTTTTTTTGGTAATCTAGCATAAATTTCAATTGCAACATCATTTCCTAAGGAAATTCTTTAATTCAAAAACTTGTCGCGACCCACCAAAAACTAACTGGCGACCCACCAGTGGGTCGCGACCCACAGTTTGAGAACCTCTATACTATACGTACATTACTTAAATATATTTTTCCATTGTCAGAATATATTTTTTTCAATTTATGTTTCAGAATACTGCGGAATTCGGGCCTATACGTAATTTAAAGATTTATAAATTGGTAAGTTTATTTTTTGATGAAATTATTTTTTAGATGGAGAAATTAATTTAAATTATTTATCATAACCTAAATCGTCATATGATTATAACCAATACTTTGCAAATATCTGTTTTAAATTTGTTTCTATCAAATTTGAGAATTTGACTATGGTTTTAGATGACCATAGCTTAGTTTAGGACTGCCATTTTCATTCCACTTACTATCCAGTATTCCACTTAGACAGATTTGATGTTATTTTGTTACATTTATCCAGATAATCTAATTAAAAATTTTAATACCTCCTTGCATTTCCATCCCCTCAAATCTTCTTTTATACAGAGTCTCCCCTCCCCCGTGTATAGAAACCTTTATTCCAATCATTTCTTCCACAAAATCTATCATTTTTATTAATGAGACCTTTAGTGAAATGCTTACTAGCATTTCAAAACTCATATTTGTCAAGTTATTCGGACAGTCAACCTAAAAAACTAAATTTTGTACACTTACCCAAGTTATTACACTTATCAGGTTTGGTCTTATTTCGTTTAAATATAGTTTTATTACTCAAGAAGGCAAAAGAATATCTTCAAGTCATTAACCCCCTACGATCACTTAACATATGCCATCGATCATCAATCACAAAAACTATTCACTATTTAGGCACTAACCGTAACCCTTTAAAATCTCTTACACCCAACCAAATACACATAAAATATTCATAAAAAAATCAAAAGCCATTTGAATTTAAGTAAATCCAAGCCAAGGAAGAAGCCATGAGCTGCAGCAAAGCCCGCACTTTCCGCTGACAGAGTGCAGGTGGCCGAATCATCTTCATCTATTTGCAAATGACCGATTCCGATTACAATAATATTCATCTTCATCGCGCACGCAGCAGTCGGAGAGGGCTCAGCCCAAATTGAATACGAACACGCAATCGGCTAACAACCCGTAATTTGGAATAAGATATTATTTGGGATGATAAGTAATGGGAGAGGAGAAAGAGTGCATGTAAAAATGTGCGATAGGGGTATATGGGGGATTCATTTTTTTTATTTGTTGTACTGCGTGACTGTCTGTGTCGGGGTTGGTTTGCACTTTTATTTATTAGATTTTTTTTTCAGTTTTTAATTTGTAAGAGGATTAATAATGGAGGGAGAGGGGAGTTTATTAAATAAACGTCACAATTCGGGGAAAAGATGAAATTTTGACATAGAACGTTTATTAAAAGGAAAGAATATTATCACTTGCTGTAAAAAAACCTTCTAATTCTTATTATTGTAAACATTGATATCTATTGCGGGCTTAAAAGCACTTGTACATATTAGAAGTTGAACTATGACTACAAGGAATGTAATAAATACGTCCATGTAATAATATACTTATTTAGGAGGAGGGCCCACAAAATATCCTTAAATTATAAAGATGGTACAATACTTAAATTAAACTTAATTATATTAATGAACTTAAATTATAAAGATGGTACAAAGATATTTGATCCGGAAAACATTTTATACCATTTCACTAAAGTATCGAATTTTCACTCCTTTAATTTGGCATTTTAATAAGTCATGGAATCTTGAAAGAATATTAGTTTGTGAAAATGAAAATGAATTTAATTTTTCATCTTTTAAAGAAAGGTAAAAAAAAATTATTAAACTATGAATTAATAAAACTTTCTTTTCAGCTCAAATTTATTACATTAATACCAAACATTTTAGGTTGATTATTTCTTCAGAAATTCTATAAGTAAGTTTTTAATGAGTTAACATTATCCTATCTATCAAAAAATTATTCAAACAATCCTCGCGATCTTTTATTTTGAGGTACATAAATTTTTACTTAAAGTTAACTTTTTCTCTGTTCTGAGAAATTTCTACTAATTAGATAGATAACTAAACACCTATCATCCTAAAAAGTCAAGGTCTATTTTTTTAGTAGAAATTAAATTAATTTTGATTTATAATTGGAAGGTTAATTATATTTTTTAACATGTTACTGAGTTAAAAGTAATTAAATTATTTATTGGATTTTTTATAGTTATCAATGAGTAACATATTAAGTGATTCTAAAAGGTATTCTTTTTACTATACTCGTGTTTGTTTTTGTGTTGTTTATATTTTATACCCTTATATATTATTTTCCGTAACATTAAATATAGATCTTTTGTAAAAATGATTTAAATTTTTATTTTGTATCGATTTATTTTACTTAATAGATATTTTTTCACTTTTATCATTAAGTTAAAGCAATACTAACATAGTCAAATATTTGAAAGAAATTAAAAGCAGCCACTTATCTATAAGATATAGTACCATCAGGAAAGATACTGCTTGTAAACTTAACACTATTGCCAACGCTTATTTTTAAAAACAACAATGATTATAGTATTACTTCTAATTAAAAGCGATTTGATTGTATTCCGATTGTGTTGTGATTATGCTGTGAATGTGTTGTAAAAGTATTGTTAAAAAATTTTCAGAATCAGAAAATGTGTTCTGATAGTGTTTCGATCCAAATTAGGAACACTTTCAGATTCTAAACAACTTTTACAACACTACTTTCAGAACACATTTCTGAATACGCTAGACCGCAACGTTTCTTGACCTTATGAAGTCATTACGCTGAAGGAAAAATTGAGTAAACAGAAAGCTTGTTGGGTAGCTAGGAGTAGTTTCAGTACGCAAATCGTGATAAAAAGACGCTATATATACATGGGTTTAACAAAATAATCATATTTCTAAATTGAAGTTCTTAATTTCACTCAAAATTAACGTAATGTAACAATCATGTAACATTGCAGTCTAGTATAGTATAGAACCATGTTTATAACACGTCCCAAACATATTCGGAACACTATCGCAACACAATAAGGTGGTTGTTAATTTGAAGACGAAAAAAGTGTTTATAATGTGTTTATTTGTTGGTGTGGATCGTAGTTAAGTGTATAGTAGCGAAATCATAGTATAATGTTTTGTTGCAAAATTGGATGGTTAATTCCAGAGAAGCGGAACAGGCGAAATTGTTTCAGAAGAGCCCTAAAATTCTAGTACGTATACTTAGTGTTTATTATTAAGTTTAACTAAAGTTCTTCAGTGTTTTCACTTCCTACACAACGAATCGTAAGCAAATTCTTCAAATTAGTTATTCCTCGAGGCTCTGAATCGTGCTCATAAACATCTTAAATGGTATGCGTCAGGAATATCTCTTTTCTCTCATTTGCAAATCAAATTTCCACAGTTCTTCGCGCCCGCAGATGGAAGGAGTAATTTAGACCGCGCCAAGTGTAAAACTTTCACAATTTGAATTTTAAGCGTGCGCAAATTTGGAGGGAGCAAGAAACCTGGAAAAATAAAAAAGAGTCGTCGGCTCGGAATTTTTGGACCCGTCGAGTTTACGACGGCCCGAACTTCGAAACTCCCTTAGAGAAATTTCTCGATAAAACGCCTCTATGGCCCCGACGAATTTTCGCATTTCAATGTCCGGGATTTTCCTCGTCCAATATATAGGATGAGAGCCATCGGGACGATTTTTCTCTCCCCTTTATTAGCGTTGCCTTTCGCTGTTTTCCCTACTACTGGCAAGAAGAAGAAAAAAAAAAACGGGAGAGAGCAAAAGAGGAAAAAATGGGTTTCCGTCAAATTTCCTGAATGGAATTAGATGGTAAGATGGAAATGAATCCGGCTGCTGCTCCGAATTCGGGATCCGTCCGTAAAAATAAAACTCGGCCTGGATAAAAAAAAATGCCGAGAGATATAAGAGAAGAGAGCTGGCGAAGAAAAAAAAGGGGGTCGACACCAATAGGACTTTGAGGACGTGTCGGGAATGCCGGATCGCACCGGCCATCGCCATCAAGTCTTATGGTCCGGGGGAAGTATGTAGAAGTTTGTCCGGTCCGGCGCCTTGTATCTTTCATGCCTCTTTTTTTATATTCTCCTTTGATCAGTGGATTTTGTTGACTGAATATAAACAACGGCATTGCCTTTGGGACAATAACGCCGCGCCTGTAAATCAAAAACTCCAGAAGTGCTCTTTCGAGGGAGAGCCGGCTGTATTTTTTTGGGGGGGGCTCATTTTTTGCTTTACGATCGGGTTTATTAGTGCCTGGGGTCCAGGGCCCTGTAAATCCCCCCCCCTCTCGTGAGAAGGTCTGGGAAGTCTCGGAAGGACGCTGTGGGACGGAATCCGAGATTGGGAAGCTGTGATTAAGTGGTCGGAATTTTTTTTTGCTTGGTGACATTATTGGAGATGTGAAATAAAGTGTAAAGAGTGCGCCGTTATATAACCTTTGGGGTATCGTGGATGGTGAATTTATAAGAAGTAAATTGAGTTGAGAAGTGTACTTTTTCTTAAGTTGGTTTGGAAAGTAGTAATCGTTACCGACGGAACGTTATAGGAATTCTGATGGGAGTAAATAACAAACTTTGCCATGACTCGTGAGTAAGCTGTAAGGATTTATAACACTGTGTATGTGTTATAAATAAAATTGGTTATTGTGTGTGTATTTATTTCTAGTCATCAAATAAATAAATTCCGTCTGTCTATCACCACTTTAGCTGTCGTTTACATTTGTGCTGCCAAGGCAACAGGACTTTCTTCATTTTCAACGGGGGAAAGTGTTTAAAGTCATAAAGTGTGTAAGTTAAACAGAAATTGAATGCAACATTATATCAGTATATATCTGTTATATTTTTAACATTTGCAAACCGTAACACTATATCGACGTATTTTCTACTTTTATTAATCTAAAATTTTCAATATTTATTTAATAAAGTTTTGAAAACAGCAATAAACGTATCATTTCCATACACAGTTTATTTTTAAATTACGATACGAATGTGCTCACATCTGATGCACATCCAAATTCCATACAGGCTGCAATCGTACACTCCGCCATCCTCATTCCTAAATAGTTAATGTTTACTCTCTAGATTGCATTTTAAGACTCTTGGCATTATCTTGGAGTAGCTTAAAATGTTTGACATTTTAGATTACATAATAAATCTAATTTCAAATAAAGCCACCTTGAGATACCGCCAGCCATCTAGGAATGTCTAAAGTATTAGATTTAAATTACTCGCTGTCTCAGGAGCTTCCCAACTGTTCTCTTCTCGTGGTATGATAACCACCTGTGCCTAAGGTAAACTAACTAAGAGAGGAACTGAATATTTGGGTTTCTAATGTATCACGCACATTGGGTTTCAGGAATTTGATATTTGCGAATGAATTTTAAGGCTTGGTTTAAATTGTAGTTATAACGCATATATTTTGGTAGAGAAATATTTACCGAGTAATTGTATGAGATGCCATGTTCTTTGTGATAATATGTTCCAAGCGCAAATTCTAGATGTTTACGGCACAGTAATCCCTGTGGGATATGCATTTATTTAGTAGTTCAAATTACATGTAATTTAATAGTCATATTCATTAAAAATGGATGCATTCTGTTGGAAAATATCATTTTAACAACCGTATGTAGATATAGTAGGTTTAAAATTTGAGCCAAAATTAAACCATTGTTTGGAATTTAATTATAAAATCTAGAAATGTAATTAATAAATTTAGAAAGATGTTATTTTGATAAATAGTTTAAATTTGCCACTTTTGAATCGTACAAATGTCTTAATGTTTTGTTTGTACACTAATATGTTTATCATATACACTTTAAATTTCATTAAAATACTAAAGATACTTCAGGTAATTTTAATGTGATAAACTAGTAAGTAAAAGAAAAGAGTAATATTGTGTATTGTTTATGAGATTTCTACGTTTATTGGTAAATTAGAAACATCAATATATGTATATTCATTTAACTTAAACACAAAATATAATGTAACGATGTAGTAACCATGATTGTTTTCTTTTAACTCTTATAAGTGTTTGAAGGATATGTGAGTTTTTATAAGAAAGTTTAAGATGAAAACTTTTTCAGAAACTTTTCTTTTCATACTTTCAATATAAACCTAATGGATTCTTTAAACATAACAACTATTACATGCAGGAAACTATAAGTAAAACCCTATGAAATATATTGATTTATGCTGTATACTATACGCTGTATAAAATGCTGACCTTAATCGCTCGTAGTAAGAATTTGTTCACTTACCTTTTTTATGTTTGGTTTTCATTTGATTTTATAAATTTTAATAGTATATTAGGATATTGTGAAATTAATATTTTCTTGTAACAAATTTATTTCACTGATTTTTCAAAATATGCATCAATATTCTTATTCATGAAATATTTAGCAATTTGAAACTTTTATAAACAAGTTCATAGTACCAATTCAATTTAACTAATTCAAGTACATTCAAACAAAATAGTAACATTTTCTCTTATTAGAACGAAACCTTACTCTTGTTTTATCCTTCGTGAATTCTGAGATTTATGCTCTTATCTCAGGAAATCTTAAAATTTAAACATGTTTATTTGTATACTTAACAATCGTGAACGAAACATAAAAGAAAATGATCTCATGTTTTCAAATCCATGTAAAACTTATATTTCATTCATTTTATTTGCAAATTTTATTCATTATTCTAGAAAGATAGCTGAAACGTTCATGCGGGTATCATTATAAATACTCTACAGATCCATACCTTCAAACATAAAAGTTTGAACTACCAACCTATTATTAATTTATGATACAACATGCTTTGTGTTAAACTAACAAATAATTTCTTTTTAAGCAACGAAAAAGGACAAAAATGTTTCTGGCAACAACAAAAACAATTTTATTTGTTCCATAAAAATGTTTCAAAAATTGACTAAAAGAATGCTCAATAAAATTTAATGCTTTAATTTTGAAATCGGTATGTGAACTTTTTTAAACAAATTATTTGTTACAAACAATCCATGGATGCAACAAAAACTGAAACTAACCCACAAATTTTTTCATTTGTGATTCAGATTTTCAAATCAGAATTTAGTTATTCATTTTACATGAATACACGAATTTAAATGAATACATGAATACGTTAATTACATGCATACATGAATTTACGTGAATCACATGAATACATGCATTTACATGAATTTACATGAATAGTACATGAATTTACATGAATAGTACATGAATTTACATGAATAGTACATGAATTTACATGAATACATGAATTACATGAATTTTCCGTCAATCTTTACATTTTCAGGGATCTCCAAACACTTATCCCAATATCCAGGGATAGCCAAAATGTCACCAGACGGAAATCCCTAGTACCACCCTTCTTTCTTCTAGCTCTAGTACCACCCTTATATTGTAGTTAATATATTTCATACTTCACTACAATACTGACGCTTAATACTTATCAAAAAAGGTGAAACTGAAAACAAAACGCCAAAAACCTTACAAATGAGAAACCGCACCTATCAAAACCCCTCGCCATTTCTCTTCCCTCAAATAAGACACAGAAAACCCCGACGGAAAAACACCCATAAGTGTCTTCCAAGAAAAAAAAAAAAGAAACCCAGAGAAAAATCCCACAGTATCAGCTTTTTATTCCATTCTCTTCTTCAACAAACCGCAAAACCGGGATATCCCGGGGTCCCAGGGATTGCTGTCCCAGATGTTGAGACTGGGACTCTGGGAGGGTTTAGGGGACATGATTGATGGATAGAGGACCCGATGTCGGTGGACAAGTTCAGGGGATTAGAAAAGGAAATCCCTTATCCTCCCTTGAGGAGGAGGGAGGACCAGTTATTTAGAGAAGGATGATGATGATGAATTCATTTTGAACGGGTTCTCTAATAAAATGGTAATATTTGGCGTCTTGGAAGAATTTTTTTTTTTGTGGGTTTTGAGATTTAAATTTGGGGGGTGATCCTTGTTGAGGGTGGATAAATTAGGTTTGGGGGATGTTTAGCGTGGCCACCTTGGTTCCGAAGGCCAGAGAAACTCGAAATTGTGAAGTGTGAGGGAAGTCCTGACGTCCATTTTTATAGATCTTTAACAACAACTTAACTTCACTCTAAATTAAATTGAAGTATTTATATTCATTCTTATGACACTTTCGAGGGCGTTTCAAGTACTGTTAGAGGAGTGATTTTTAATTGAATTGTTGCAAAGTTACCAATTGCACAAGTAGCAATTATTTGCCTTTTTCTTTAGTAAAAATCTCCCTGTCACCTTGTGTATCTGAAATGCCCTAGAAGAAAAACTAAAATTATAGATTTGTATTCGAATTTTCAAAGTTCTAAAAGCTTTAAATTGTTTAAGTAAAATAATTTAATCAAAGTTATTTAAGTAATTACTTCAAAACTACTCATTAAAACTTATTAGTCTAAATGGCCATAAGAGAGGATATTTGGTAGCGCGTAGGAAATATCTGGTGTCTGTTGAGTGTTTTTTGCGTGGTTATAGAAGGTGTAAATTTTAAAATTTAACTTTTAAACAAGAGGTTAATAAGTTTTCAAGCTTATGTGGTCAGTTACTAAGTAAAAAAATTTAATGAATTTTTTTAAAAGGGGAATTTACTAAACCAAACTTAAGTGTAAACGTTTTATGGGCAAGAAAGAGGTTCCAAGATTTATTGTTAGTTCTTGAAGATATTTAGCCAAATTTATGATCACATAATTAAAAACACACATTATAAGAACGTTGTTCCTTCGTTGGACGATACCATTATACTAATCATACACACATTTCATTTTAAATTATGATTTTTGTATATTTACTTACTCATATTTGGCAACAGTATTAATATTGTAACCATATCAAAGAATGTAAATAGAAGAAGAATGGAGTGTTTGTAAATAAATGGTAGTAAATGTAGCGCTTTCTAATTCTAATATCAATTCCTCTAATCTTAAAAGCTAAATCTTAAAACATCCATTTTAATAATATACTTTCTGAATCGGGAATATATGATCAATAGACTTAGAGGCGTTTCAGGTATTTTAAAACTTCATTCCTCTTTTCTGAACTATTTAAATTATATTTCATATTCATTAAAAGGAAAAAGGTCAAAGAAATTTGGCTACCACCCAAAAACGAAAATTAAATTTTTGAGTTCTCTATACGTAACCTAATTGTAACTCAACATTTCATCCATCAGAAATGTTTTAGTCACAATAATTGAGTGCAAGTTAATTTTAAAAAGAATGAATTTGGATATAGTAAATGAAAAGGTCTTTCTTATTTTTCTAAAGTAAATCAATACTTTATTCTAAAAGCAAAAATTCTTCATTTAGCTTAATATTACTAGTTCTTAGTACTTCAATTCCACTCTGGTAATGAGGTCAACAATATAAAATACCCGATAAATGAACAGAAATGTGCCTCTTGTAATTGCTCGGTAAAAGGAGCTAACGCTTCGAATTTCTTGACATAGTACTTCCCTCTCTGCATGAATGGCTTTCTTTGCTGGACTGGCATTCTTTCGGGTCATTATTCAACCGGGGCTGGACATGAGTTTTACAGTTTATTCTGTTTCTATAGTACCCTAGGAATTTATTCTTACAACGAAAGGGGAGTGTGTTTATTCTATTAGCTTCAAAATATTTTTTTTTCCTTTGAGTAAAGTTCATAAGTAAATAAAACTTTGAAAATTGATCGTTTGGTTACCTGTAATTTTGATACCTGTAATAGATATATAAGTGTTTGCTGTTTTATAATTTTTATTACATTTTTCTGTATTAGGTACCAATAGAGAAAACAAAGGCAGTTTTGTAAATTAAAAAAAAACCTGACTGATTCAAATTTTATTTCATATTTAAGTTAAGAATGAATAGCTTGCGGAACCCTTTGAAGATAATGTGAAAAACATTTTTGAACTATACAAAGCAGCCGCTACAAATCTTTAATATAGGCAGCTATGCTAGACAGAAACTTAAGCTGACCCTATGACGTCACTAAAAAACAAAGTAGTTCCCATCGCGGTGTCTGAATTTTAAGTGAAGTGAAGAACGGTAATTTGAAAACAGGATTATTTGTTAAACCCAAATAGTATATATGTATAGTATAGTGCTTTTCAATCACGATTTTCGTACTGAAACTCCTCTTAGAAACCCAACAGGCTTTGTGTTTACCGATTTCTCCTCCCGCATTTATGACGTACTGGGTTGAAGAAACGTTGCTGTTGAGTAGCTTTACTATACATTTGTTCATTCTCAAAATGATAAATTATTTTCCAGAAATCCTTATTTTTATCGAGGCCTTTACCAAATACACCTGCATGTGGGAACTTAAAATACTTTTACTCTCAAAAAAGTTTTCACTTTTTTAATTTAATCAATTTTTTTTTCAAAATAATAATTCAAAAATTTCATTTTTTAATTGATTCAAATTATTCTCACTTATTAGCTGTTATTCTTGTACCTTATCATTTTTAAAGAAACTGAACTAATATTCTCAAAGCCTACAACGACGTTCATTGAAACCGAATATCATTGCATAAGTTTAGGTGAAACATAAATAATTTCAGATCATATAAAAAATAACACGAATGACCAAAACCACACTAACTATTTAAGCTGGTAAAACAAAACTAAGACTACAGCACAATATCACACCCAACACCTTCCTTCGAGTTCACTCAACTCCTAATCTGTTGAACAAAGTAATCACCTGCGCCCACAACTTCTAAGTATCCGTCTGGGAAAAAAAGAACTCCAAAAACCGAGCAAACAGAACCTCAGAGTGAGTAAGCAACAGGGAAGACCTCTTTTGTTCTGCCCCCAGTTTCACCCTTCGTGCACGAGTTACGATCGACAGAGAGGAGGTCTGCCGCTTTTTCACCTTAAAAAACGAAAAGGCCAACCAAAAGTTTTCTCTGGTCATCCCACGTTTCGAGGAGTGGATCTTCGTTCCGCCAGAATGGCGCTCTCCCCTCGCCAAGTACCTGCCAATCTCAATGAGAGGTTGGCAACGCTTGGCGCTTTATCGCCCTGGTAGATGTGTTGGGAGAAAGGGTTTTTGGAAGGAGAGAGAAAGGAGGATTTTAATTTGTTATTTTCGTGCTATAATAGGGGGGGGGGTAGTTAATGACTATTTTTTGTCATCTGGTTTTTCTTCTGGTTAGGAGTTTTGTGAAGTGAAATCGTACTAAAAAATCTCAAGAGATCATGCTTTTGTGTAAAAAAATGTGTATTTCACTTACATATGGGGTGTATATATTTTTATAGTATGTTTGATTAATTTTTCTCTCAAGATTCATTTTTAATCGTAGGTTATTACTCTTGATATAGACAGGCCAATAAAGGTTTATGAATACTACATATAAAATTTCACGAAAAATCTAAGTTGATTTGAAAATAACTCTTGTGTTAATAATTTATGTGCCTAGGAAAGAAAAGTTGTAGAAAGACCTGCCTTTAATTGTATATAAAACTTTAAACTTTTTTTTTGTAAGAATTTGATTTCAAATTAATAATTAATACCTAACATAAAATTTATATCACTAATTAGTACAATAAATTTATTAAGTAAAAGTAAAAGTAAAAATTTTACTTTAAAGTTTTGAATCCTTTAAATTTCTTAAATAAAGCTATTGTAGATAAAAATGTAGTACTTAAAATTTAGATCTGATGAGCTTAAGTTAACCGAAAACTTTATTGTTATAATGTGTAAGATTTTCTTTATTTTCACATGAAATTATATAAAATGTTATATGAATTGAAAATTCGAAACTTAGGGCCGGGCCAGCTCAATCCTAGCATATCTGAAATAATTCTAATTTCAGAAGGACGAAAATTCTCGTTTCTAATCCACTCAGAAAACTAAAAATAATCCTCTCAACAACAACAGACAAATTGCAACAAGACGGCAATCAAATTCCCACCACAATAGCCACCATTCATCTCAAACGAACTCGTCTACGAATAAATATAAATCCGAAAATTTTTTTTCGAAGCGCACAAAAGAACTTTGATCACATCGCCGAACAAACCAACCTTGACTCCCCCTCCACGAAAGAAAGAAAAAAAAACTCCGAAGCCCTCCACATAATCCACCATTGTGAAAGTTCCGGAAAAACCCTTTACCCACACTCACACAAGCAGAATGTGTTTCAAAAACAAAGCCATTATTGAAAGCGAAAGCGGCCTTGGCTGGGTCTTGGCGCTGGGCTTGGCGACCACCCGTTCCCCTGGCAACCCGCTCACTCGCAGCCTATTCTGCCGGCTGAGAAGACCAGCCAGAAGTGGCTCGGACGCCAGCTCTTTTGGGGTTTCGCTACTCGACCTTTCACTGCCTGTCGTGAGAAACTCCGGTGTCTCCACTTGCTGTGAGAGGATGGATCTTCCGTCTGGACTTACTCTGATGTTACCGGATTGCTTGCTCTCTTCCCATTCTAATTTTTGAGTGAAAGAAAAAAAAATTGTTCGGACTTTGGATCTTCTTTTTTTTTTCTTTTTGGATTTACGCAAAGGTGAGTAAGAGAAACTTGGTATTTTCAATTTTCTCTTGCAGGATCACCGTTTCGGGCGCAATTTGACCGATCTGAATCATTTATAAATCGCGATCTATTTTTTTCTCTTTAAATCTTAACGTGAAAGATTGAAAGTTCGGGCGTCTTTCGCTGACCACACCTTGTTGATCCTTTCTGTGATGAAGGCAAGGCGTAACAGTTCCGGTTTCTCCCAAACTTATCGGATGTGCGGCGCTGAATCGCTTTCACGAGGTTTAATCAGCGATATTTTTCATTGCCTCACAGTTTTGAAGGCTCATTCAGACTTATCACTTTTGATATTCATTTTGAAGGAATCATTCAAAGCGAAAAATGTGAACTTGTTTCATTCTACTTATTCCTTCACTTTTTTACGGAAACTAGGAGTGAATCACTCAGGATGAACAGTGAATAACACAAATCCGTTCATCACGAGATAGGAATTAATCCAGGCACCTGGACTTCCGTATTTGAACAGCACATCAAAACGACTAAATTGAAAGTTCTCGCAGAAAAAGTTTCTCCCCAACATATAAGTCGCTTCATAAAAAGAGCTAACATCCACATTTGAATGGGTAGCTGGTAAAACGTTGCATGTCGGGTTTTTTTTCCACAAAGTCGGTTTTTGATGGAAAAACTATCTGTGTCACTTGCTTGATCGAATCTATCCTTGAAGTAGTTAGTTTTCAAACCGCTAGATAGCCTATAATGCGCTAGAAAAGTGGGAATCATGCTAGGGTTTGGTGGAAAAACGTTTCATGTAGAACTGAGTTTTATTTAGTGGAAAAACTTTGTATGTTGCTCTTTAGTTTTCCAGCTGCCGTTTTAATTACTTTTTTGAATATAATTCACTCTCCTGAAAATTGAACTTCCGCTACATGCAACGTTTTTCCAGCCAGTTATTCATTTAGCGACCAACTTTTCTAACAAAGTTTCATGCGTTAATTTTCACGCATCGAACCAGATTTTCTTCACGCCCTGGCATGGACATCTAATCCATCGTTGTCGCATGTTCTTCTGTGCCTGGGAAAGGATCCAAAACCGATACGATCACTTTGGAGTTATTCCCTCCAGAGAGAGAGGGCTTGAGAGTTATTCTGAGGTTGAACATGTCTCTCCATCCAACAACCGTCCATTCATATTCATTAGAGATATCTAAGAATAAAAAAAAATGAGTGTGGGTCCAGTGTATCAAATATAAACTCGTTATCTAGGCTTGGGCTCGATGCCCAATGATTTAGTTCAGAACCGCTCTCTGATAATGGTACAAGATGTCGAGCTTAAGCTACAATCATACTTTTTTTATCATCAAAAGTTATTATTTCGTACCGGGCGTTGTTTTAAATACCCCTTTTATCATTCAAACTGGTGCAATAACCCCTTTTATTTATTAGGAGCATGTTAAATAAGTCATTATCTCGTCTATCTTCTGGGAGTTTAAATTTTCCCTTTAATCTGCGTGTCTATAATGTTTTTATCTATGCTTGTGATACTCTTATTCTTCAAAATTTGATACCTTACTGTCACAAATCTGTCTTAGATGGTGTAAGAGTTCTAATTTTAAGAATCTATGTGTTTTATAGTTTCTCTTTTTATAGATATCAATCGGCGAACCTTTTTGCAAATTTTTAGAGTAGTTTTTATTAGTTATATAAGAAATACTTGATGGAATTTTAAAATTAAATTTGAATGTTTTGATCCAATTATGTATTATTTTAAAACCTTTGTCGCATTAAAAACTTGTATATAAAATTATTATTGTGTCTGGCAAGTGGTACCACAAAAATTCATCCGCCGGATGTGATACCTATCGTTTAAAGTTATTTTACTTTTAAAATAGAGTCAAGCATTTTTCTGCTAATTAAAATAATTTTTGAGTTCTATGAGCTGTATTATTATAACTTAATATGAGGAAAAAATCTTCCGTATAAATTTATTGACGATATTGAGAATTAATAGAATTCCAATTTTCTGTTTTATATGTATTGTCTATATTTTCATCAGCTGAAAACTAAGTTAAGTTGCTGCAAACTTTATTTCATGGAACTAAGTTTAAACATCATTAATTTAAATTAAAATAATATCAAGTTTTTTTTCTTTTAGTAATAATGTTTTATTATATTGATTAGGAAAGGGTTCTTGCAATTACACTTCGTAACGCACGGAATTTCTCAAATTGGAATTATAAATTACTTATTTCGTGACTTTTAAATCAAGCGAATTAGCTTACAATACGTTGAGAAACCTCAAGAGTTCGATATGCTGCCTCTTCCAACATGTCTGAAATCGTCCGCCTGTGTTGCAACTAGAGATCCTAATGAACAAAAGGACTTGTCAAACGCCCAAATGGAGTCATTAATGTCTGGAAATAAAAGGGGGAAGTTGTGGCATTGTTAAATAAATGAAAGAGCTGAAAGGCCATTCAGGAGCGATCTTTCATTATGCATTATCAAGGCCATCTCGATGAAATTAACATCCCGATACATCGTTGCATCAATAATAATAATGTGTAGCTGTGCTTTTGGGGTTTCACTCGAGTAATTAGTTTTAAATCTTACTAACTAACTAAAGAAACGCTTTCGTAATTTAATTTTAACTTATTAAGGAGTTACTATATTACTAATAACTGTTCTCTCTAAGCCTTGAAGCAATATTTGGATACATTATTAAGTTATTGTGAAACAAAATTAAAGTTCAATATGGTTTAACACTTTTAGACCGCTTGAGATTGCCATTAAATCCTATGGAAAATTTTGGGGTGGCTATGTCTGAAAGGGTAAAAAGTTCTTTTTCATGCTAAATGTGTCTATATTTTGATATGTAAGATAAGAAAAGAAGATATTAGATGCCTTTATAAGATTTTTTCATTATTAAAATTTATTTTAATAGTGCTTATTTATACAATTATCTAATGAATTAAATCTTGTGGAAATCTTGCGGCTACGTCTGAAAGGGTTAAAAGTTCTTTTTCTTTCAAGATGTTTCTATACATAAAAGATTTTTTATTACTAAAATTTATTTATCGTGCTTATTTATAGATTTCTCTGATAAATATAAAAATAACAAAAAATTTATTGATTTATGATTATGTAACACATTTAATTTATTATTTTTTAACAACTTATCCTGTATTTTCTTTAATTAATTACTTTAACTTTGACTTCGTTGTTTAACTTTTCAGTCCTAGCCAGCCACAAATTCACTATAGAGTTTAAAGAAAATTTAGGGTGGTTCAAGTTTAAAAGGGAATATAATAAATCTGCGATTTTACGGTGAACGCCGATAATAAAAAAAACTTCATTAAACTTGAAACTGATTCATTTTTACAGTATCTTTATGTTTGATTTCTGACTTTTAAGTTATTTTCAATTTTAAGAAAGAGAGTAAATCACCTGTTTTAAGTAAACTGTAATTTTGGTGTGGGGCAAACCTTAACCTGTAAAACGGTTTCTTTTGCTAGTGGAGTGTTAATGCAGAAAAAACAACAACTTTACTATCCTTAGCGAACTTCTTTACATTTGATAAGTAAGTGAAAAATCTTTAGTCGATGTTTCGTTTTTTGTTAAACTTTAAATTTATCCGGTTTATTTACATACGATAAAAATAGTTTTTGAAAAAAAAAATTATTATTAATGAGATCGTTTTGCTGGCTCTAAAAATACCACAACAAGTGAAAAATACATTAAAAGTGTATCAAAGTAAAGCTATCTTTTAAAGTTTCAAGCGAATATTTTAAATAAAAATATAAACTTTTCCTAATGGAAATACACTTCTTTTGATGCAATAAAAAACATAGCACGTTTTTCTACACAAGCGAAAAGGTTTATATCTTTTAACGTTAATAAGAACGTAACGATAAAAGAGGTTATTCAATACCTTTAGAGGAAAAGTATAATGACTCAAAAGATAATCCAATAAGATGAAAACTGTCTTCGAAACTTTTTTGGGGGGGTATTTAAAGGGAAACAATTTTATTCTCTAAGAATTCTAAAAGCAGCAATCTGTGTCATAAGGGAATAAAATTATAATTTAATGAATGTCTTCTATAGAGTAAGGTGCAAGGTGCTTTGTGTGAATAAAAATTATTGGTTTTTATTGCATAGATTTGAGATTTTTTTTTAGGAAGTGCAACTTGAAGAGGCATATTGATTTTTCTTAAACTTTTTTATACCGTTACCATTATTATAGCTGTCACAAGTTTTTTGCCTCATCATCTGAAACATTTATCTTTTAATTCACAAAATTTATTTTATTTTTCGTAACATAATTATTTATTTATTTATTAAAAAAATATTTTAAGAATAAAATAATACCGAACAAATACTATTATGTTCGCAATACTGTTGTAACGCATCAAACTTTTCGTGTTAGAATGGCACAAAAGATCAAGGGACTTCGTATCCATTTCATAATTAATCACGAGCATAATTCAATTATCTTTTATAACCAGATGCGTATTTCAGCAAACAATTACCGAAGGACAATTATCGTCAGTCATTTTAAATTTTCCCGTTACCAATAGCTAACGATGTTCATTCAATTGTATCTACCTTCATTAACTGCATTGTCAAATAGATGTATTAATGTCTAGTTAAGAGTTAATGAACTCAGCGTAATGGATATGTTCGTAAGTTAATAAATTGTGAAATTTTCAAGATAACAATTTTAACAAGCCTAATTATGAATAAACTTTAGTTAAAAATTTTTAGGTAGTATTTTGATTTATTTATTTGTCAAAATTTAATTTCTAATGAAGATTGTTATTAATAAACATTTAAAATAATGATTAAATTATTTATAATGACAACAGAAAAGATTTTTCCATGAACTTGAACCTTTTAACTTGACTCAATACAAATCTCAGTTGTTAGGGAGAAATAATTATACATTTTCCTATTTAAGAAACATTTATTACATGAACTATCTTACTTAATTAAAAAGTATCAATGAAATATCTGACTAATACTGTCAAATTTATTTTGAAAAATGTAATGAAAATTATGATGTTTAAAAACATTATTCAGAATTGTTTACCATAAGCCGCAACACGATCCAAATAAGACAAAATATAAGATCATTAAAGAATTAAAGTGTAAAATCTTTCTGAAATAAAAGGAATAAATTTAATTGTTCACTAATATAAAAATATAAAATTGCAGGAAGCACAAAGTAAAAATCTGAATATGGAATTATAAACATACACAGAGATAAGTTTTTCTGACAATCAACATTTTCAGTAGTGTTTAAAAGCTCCGGGGCTTTCTATTGTTTCTACGTTTAACAATTAATTCTAAATCATTTAATAAATTTCCACAAATTGCTGAATTGCTGTATCGGTACCATCGAACATTATTTTTCTAAAAATATATTTCATTCACGTTGTTCTATTTTAATCTTAAATATTTTGCGGGTGAATTGAAGATTATCTTACATCCTCCATATTCGTATTTTTAAAGAATTTATTCAAAGCCCACATTTGTATTAGAAAATCACTTTTTAATACTGACAAAGCCTTTATAAAACCATGCATGTGTCGTTCGGCTAAAATCTCAAAATGCGTTGCTACAAACACCTGCTATGCCGGGATACACGTCAAATCGGTTTGAAACTTGAATGTATTACGTCCCATAAGGAATTCGGCTTTTCAAATAGCGGTTTTCTCTGTTGAAAATCCAACCAATGAGTAGAAAAATAAAATGCCAGTTTCACGGCAATATTAATGAATCTCAATGACGCAATTTTTGAATCCGGTAAATATCATCAATACAAACGCAACAATGAAAGCAAAACTTGAATTCCTAATGGTCTTCAAAAAGCTCCGATAAGCCATAATACATTCCAATTCAACGATTACAAAAAAAAGTTTAAGGTTTTTAAATAAACGGGAACTAAACCTCTTACAATCACAAATTTGGTTTGTGAAGAGGATTATTTCAGCTTACGCCTCGAAAATAAAAAATAAAAAACGAACTTTGCATTCTTTCCAGTATCCCACTCCCTATTATTTTCCGAACTCGTTGTCATGGGGGTTTTCTCGTGTTACACCAGCAGTCCCCATGTTTATATTCCTTGTTTTTGTTTCCTTTTTGCTTATTTATCCGTCCCTTTCTTCTCGAAGGAGGGGTAAGTGAAACGATGATGATGACAATAACGATGATAATCATCGGAACGGAAAATCGCTGAAGCTCTGTTTTTGACATGGCGATGGTTTTGAGGATTGTGCTTGTAGAGTCCATACTCTTATAAATGTATTTTTTTTTTTGCATTCGTGATGTGTATTGATCTTTCTAGAATTTCAATGCGGGCATTTTCAATAAGCCGTAGTTTTTGTCGGCCCTTTGTGGCATCGAGAAGTTGGGGGAGGGAAACGCCTTTCATCTTGAGTAGGTAATTTTAAAGATGTAATGATTATAATCGTTTATTTTGTTTCTAAAAGGCTAATAATAAACATGAACTTGGCGTTCGGTTTTTTTACAAGATTATGTAATTAAATATGTGTAATTTTGATGAAACATTGCTTTTGAATTATTATTTGTCTGGAATATTTTATGTAACGTCAAAAGCTAACTTAATTTCTGTACCTAAATATGATTGAAATTCAATGACATTTTGTAAATTTGTATTTATGTTACTTAACTACCATTTTGTTTTTTTAAGTAATTTAATACAAAGAACTTAAGATGAGTCTACCAATAAAGTTACATAATGTCATTAAGGTATTAATGGAAAGATCCTCATTTTTTTTAAGTAATTTAATACAAAGTACTTAAGAGCAGTCTATCTAAATAAAGTTACATAATGCCATTAATGTATTAATGGAATGATTCATTTATATTAAAATATAAATGTATCATCACTTTAGTACGTAGGGGTGCCACAAATTCAGTGAAAATTTTTAAGACAGAAAATAATAATGCTTAATTTTTTTTTCAGTTAGCACTAACCGGCATGACCATAAATATTTTTATGGTATATAAAATTATTTAAAAAAAGCTTTTAAGAGAGTGTTATTCATGGATATGACGTATGCTTGGAAAGTTGGTTGACGTTTCTTCTGCTAATTTTGTTATTAATATATTTGATAAAGTGAGTTAAGTTCAGTGAGCTGGGTTTTGTGAGGATTGCGAAGCAATCCAAAAGGTCCTGCGTAAGCAGTTTACGGGGGGTTGGTGAGCGATAACGATAAAGGAATGTTAGCTCCCTAGTGCATAAAAATAATATTCTTCTAGTTAAGGAGCACTCTGTCACTTTTAGAGACAGCGCGGATTATACCTCAGCAGCTAACTGACTTTTTCTCATGTGTTAACCGCACGAAATAAGATACTCCCACAGCATTTCTTTGCAATGAGCTAATGCATGTATTTCCAACGCCCGAGAAACCGTTAATTAGATACCATAAAAAAAACCTGTTAGTGCTTTAATTAGCTAAAACCTGGGAAAGCTTAACCTTTTGCATTTGATAGCAAAGACTCGTGAGGTGTGCATTTAAATCATCGCTTCATTTTTAACGTCCTTTGCTTTGCATTCTTGTGGGTTAGCTTTACCCCGCAATATTAATTAATGCAGGTTACCTTTAAGTGCTTGGTTGCATTTAAATCGCTTAGTAAATAATTTTATTTTAACTTTGACGTAAAATGGATTTTAAAATGTGTTAGTTCATATTCCGTCATCATTTCATATTCTGTTTTGGGAAATGTAACTATTGATTTTATAAAAGTTTACAGAAATGAGTTATCTCTTCTGAATATTGTTAACAATAAAATTTAAAAAATAATTTTTCTAAGAATTTAATATTTACATAATTTATTTAAAAAAAATTGCGAAGAAATATTTTTTGTTAATTAATTATTTTTGTTAATTTTTATAAAGATATCTATGTAAATAATAGAGCCTGCTAAATTAACCCAAGGACACCTTAGTTCGTGAACCAAGTTACAAAAATTCTGCATGCTTGATTCTTCATACTGTGGCGTCATAGGAATTATATTTTAATATGAGCTCCACTGCATTTAAAAGTTCTGAATGTAAAAAGTAATTGTATTTATATTTCATTATGTTTTTGAAAGTTTGAAGTTCTTCATAAAAAATGTTAGGTAAAATAATTTAGGCTGAAAAATATGTAGGTGTTAGTGATAATAATAAATAAAATTATCAATGGATTAAGTGAATGAAAAACAAATTCATACTAATTTAAATTATCAGTAGTACTATTTTGCCTCAAAATAACAGTTACTTTCTTTGTCAAAAAGCAATTTAAGCTTAGTGCAACGGCGTTTTTAATAAATTTAAATATCAAAATAAATATAGTTTTTTTATTTGATTATTTAAAAATAGTTCCATTACATTTCTTTGCTACTATTTTCATTTCAAGAATGCTTTTGACAGTTTTTAATGTTCTTCAGTCGTATTGAAAGTTTGAAATTTGAATATTTTGGATCAAAACCATCCCGTTTATTATGATGTAATCATTTAAATATAGTTTATATCGATAATTTATTAGGAAATAACTTTGAAATAGGAAACCATTTAATTCACTTCATATTCAGTGTCATCCATTATTATTCTGCAGTTACAATAAATGAACTATTGTGTGACATTTCCCCATGAACGATTCCTTTGCATAAATATGTATTCATTCATTGAATAACCCTCATTAAAATTACCTTTTATGTTTAATAACATAACATTCATAAAATGCTCACAGATGAAATTTAAAATAGAGAATCAATTCATTCGTTATATTTTCCATCAATCGATAAGATGCATTCAGAATTTATCTAAGCATCCCACTTAAACCTACATATTTGGGTATTTATTAATAAATGCTTATTAAAATAAATGTAAATGGGAAAATTAAAGAGCCAATAGTGTTGAATATAATTATTGAGTGGTATCCTTTGTTTGATATGAAATTACTCATATTCCTACATTTAACTGGAAGGAAGTTACTGAATTGATATGAGTTAAGTTATGAATGAATCCAAAAGTCATGGCATTCAACTTATTTCCAATCAAAGATTTATGTAATCAATTATGTTTAACAAATTTGACTCTTTATATATATTTTTCCGGTACGTAACAAACTCAATTAGCTCTTTCAATTATTATCTTTGATAAAAAAAATAGAGTGGTCGCTATGTCTTAGCTACTGATACAAGATTTAAAATTTAGATTCTACTTATATCATAAACAATCTTCGTGGATCAAGGATTGAAATCCATATAAACGCCTTGGAAAAATGTATACAGTTAATGAAATCATAGGGAAGATAAATTAAAACCATAAAAATTATTATGCTTTTAATCAAATTTTTAATAGAAAATAATATTGTTTTTGTCAGTTGACTTTTTACCCAGAACTGATTGCTAACAAACAACATGACTTGGGTTATTGACGTTCTACTATTAAACTAGAAATGTTAAAAAAGATTGGAAAAATTTGTAAATGAAACTTTAACTTTCGAGGTTTTTTTAATGAAATTAAAACTTTAATTTATTAATTTTATAAAAAGGCACGTATAAGGTGAAACATAAAACATGTAATAATTTTGTTAACCTTCCTAAGTTGGTCCAATACAGATTTTTTTTATTTTACTTAGCGTTGATTGTTTTTTATTTTTCATTTACTAACTCTTTTTCGTAATTTTTCAATTATTATTAGCAAAATTTTTGTCTTCATTCATCTAATCTCCATGATTTCTTACTCTATTTGGCATTTACTCTTTTTTATTTGTTGGCGTTCGGGTACAAATATCTACCGAAACACGAGCTTGCATTAACAATACCAACCAGTCGTAAGGGATCAGTTCAAAAACACGCATTCCATCACCAACACTCTCCAGCAAACATGTTTCCTCATCGGGATACCTCTCTCCATAAGAACGACCCATTAGTGCCGCACGGCGATTATTTCAATTGTCGAACGAAACGCCCCATTATTTATTCAGTAGCGTGACGGGGGCGCAATTTATTCCTCCCCTAACCTCGACTGATCAAAGTTTAAACGTGTATGTCATCGGAGGCGTGTCCGAACATAACTTCCCGCGCGCTCGCATTTATGCTGAGCCACGAAGAGAGGCGGAAAAAAAACACGCATTCGTCATCGATTTCGAAGGTAAATAAAATTGGAATGTGATGTGAGGGGGATGTGTAGTAGCTGAGTTTTGTTTTGTTGCTGTGACCCTTTTTTATGCGAACTGTCTCTGCTTGGATTGTTTACCTTTAATGTCAATGTTACTTATTCTGTGGTCGTTGAAAATGCCGCCAAAACCGTTAGTTATAGATATCCCTTTTAAATAACTGGAATGAAATTGGATTGAGAGTCTTAAGGGGTCTCAGGACTCTTAACTGTTAGTCGTGTGTGCAAAATAGTGTCTTTTTTCGAACCACCACAGATTAAAAACTAAACACATCAGCCTCATGAAAATTTTACCCCTTAATATTTGAACACATTTTCATAAGCACACAAAATTATAAATTCAACAAATAAATATTTCTTAATTTATAAGAAGTCGAAAAAAAACATTTTTGATAATCCCGTGAATTAACATTTTACGGAGCGCAAGATTTCTCAAAAACTACTTATCCTTTTCATCTAAAACTTTACACACATGCTCATTAATAGTTACTGTAATAGACATACATCTTTTTACCTTCAAAAGTTCAGTAAATTTTACTTAAGAAGGAATTTAAATCTTAATTTTATGAAATTCTCAATTTTTTTCAAAAATCAGTACTAAAAATATTTATTGGTTATATTATTTTATAAAACTTTATGTATGATGTATGTCTTGAAAAGCATACATTTATCTATTAAATAACACAAATTTTGTCAACCTGGGTCAATTATTTTTTCCAAAATCTTACACTCCGTAAAATGTTGACTCACGGGATTATCAAAAATATGGTTTTTTCGACTTCTTATAAATTAAGAAATATTTATTTGTTGAATTTATAATTTTGTGTGCTTATGAAAATGTGTTTAAATATTAAGGGGTAAAATTTTCATGAGGCTGATGTATTTAGTTTTTAATCTGTGGGGGTTCGAAAAAAGACACTATTTTGCATACACGACTAACAGTTAAGAGTCCTGAGACCCCGAGTCTTAATAAGTATCGAACTTTAAATATTAATAACCATGGTAGATCACAGAATAGACGCTAGAAACATAATATATTTTGAATGTGGAGTAAGTTTTTAATGGTGGATATGTTACGGGCAATGTGATAAATCCGGGCAATATTAATAATGCCCGCGTATTCCGGGTGAAGTGATAAATACTCATTGAATTTATCACACTGCCCGCCTTACTTCGGGCACTATTACTAATTCCCCTTTTCTCATTTTGCCCGTAACAAATAGTTCATACTTTTTTAAGGTTGTAAGAATTTTGTAAATATTTTAACTATATTTTTAAAATTTAAAACATTCCAAACTCCTCGTATTGTCGTATTTCACGAAGCTTGCAGAACTAAGTATAAAATGAAATGTACTAATAAAGAAAATTACATACCAGGAAAATTATACACAAATAGGATTACACATTATCAGTAAACTTATAGAATATATTAGAAGCTCTTTTTTATGGAAACAAGTTGGCAGTAATTTGGAGATAATTTAGTTATTGTGTCAGTTCTAAAATATTTCTTCAAATGAAGAATTTAGAACTCAAAAGAAGAGCATGTTCAACATTTTCCATGATAAGTGAGGACTTGTTATATTTGGGGAGCTGAATCTAAACATGAATTCAAGTTTTCCTCTACTAGCTCCAATTTCTAGATTATTGGTTTTTATAGAAGCAGTTTTTCAACAAAATGTGAAGTTCTTTCTCCAATTTTACAGTTTACCTCAGTACTCGTTTCTACTTAGTTTTGAATCCCACGATTTTCAAGTTAACCCATTTGTTACGTTTTGGAGATTGAATTTTTTAAAACTTTCTATTTCCCTTTGTTTTATCCTTCATTTATATTCCTTAACTTACAAGTTTATTTCCTTCCCAATCTCCACTACTTAGTGATTTTCCAACCACCACATCACTTATCTTTAGAGTAGCTAATTTTGAAGCATTAATTACAACCACATTTCGCTTCAGAATTCCATCGCACAATTGGAATACTAATCCAATTCGAGAATTTTGAGTTCTGCCTGACGTCACTTCTGTAGTGATTGAAAGCTCATCTGGATTTTGATCTCGGATTGGTTCGGCTCTGCTTTGAAGCGAGGAGCGCACAGATGGTTATCCATAAAATAGAAGAATGAAAAGAAAACTAACGTTTATATTCGATATCACGTTACATTGACGTAAATTGGATTTCAATGAAGCTTTATCCTTTCATGAATGATTGAATTAATGTTTTGAGTTCGCGGAAGGTTATTTGGAAGTAAAAACTCTTTAACAAACTGATATTCAAAATTTTGAATTAAGTGTGGGTATTAAAATAATTATCATGATTTTCACTGATAGGTTTGGATATTACCTATAGTATTTGTTATCAATTTTTTAACCAAATATAGTAATCACATAATATAATATCATAACTTACGTTTATGTTTGTAGAATTGAGTTACTTTTTATTTTATGAAATTACATAATGATATGTGGGATTCTGAAACTAATTTTACACCTTTTCCTTATACCCTTCCTTAAAAAACGCAAAATTACAGGGTTTTGAAGGCATTATTTAAAATCTGATTTCACGTTCATATAGCCTAGATGTTTGCTAAAAGTATCTTATAGATACTAATCAGATTTTTAAATAAATAAATAAATTTTATTTCCATCATACAGACAAAAAATCCATTTACATGAGGAAAACAGAGGAAGACACCGAATACATACACATACATTCAAATTACAATAAACACGTTCAAAGTACAATAAACATTAAACAGAAAATTACAAAAATGACTGAATTACAAATTGTTTATATAATCAAATTGAAGTTTTTTAAAACTATCAAAGAATACGTCACTGTGCTCTGGTAAGTGATTTATTATTTTTATGAATTGTATTATTGTTTGTTTATTTAAATATGATTTGGAATAAAAAGGTTCTTTTAAAATTTTGCTATTTCTTGTATTATATGGGGGAACATGTATATTTATTTGATTTAATATAAAAGGGCAATCAATATTGTTATGTAAAATATTATGGAAAAACTTAAGAATAATAAGTGATCTGCGCTGTTCAAGTAAGATTGGGGTTTCAGAATTGGTACAATTGAATTTAAAAGATAAATATCGTAGAAAATTTTTTTGCACTTTTTCAATTATATTATGTTTATGATGCCCCTTATACATTTTTCATATAAAGTTGGGTAGATGGGTTTCTGCGCTACTGGGGGAGTCAATAGCCTAATTTGTTGTTTTGAGAAAAACGCCAAAAACACAGATTTCTCTTCTACCTACTTATTTAAAATGAAAAGAAATATTCTTGAATTATCTCTTCACTAAACTGTGAATCCTGATTCCCCTAAAGTATCATAAAACACCAATAACTCATTTTTTTTCTCTTAAATTGATGCTTGACTACATTTTCTGAAACCTTCAAATAATACCATGCTGAACTTGTGAAACACTGAAGACATCCTGTTTTGCCTGCATAGTTCACCTTACTTCTCTAGCAACAGAAAAGAATCAGGAAACATACAGAACCAATTCCCCTTTTATTATTTCGCACTTGGTGACTGCTCCCCACTTTCAGGAGCTCTGTCCACTTTAATGTCCAATATTTATTCCCTGCGGTTATTCAAACGCAGTTTACGTGGGTTTTAGGGCTCATATTTTTGCCGCTGGGTGTTTGTAGAGCATCGCGCGAGAGTCACGTGATGTCATTCGGTGGGTGACAACAGATTTGCACGCGATTCGACTCCCCCCCTCTCTTTCATTACCCAACACACTGACACTACTTTCATCTCAATGGCTTTCCTTGCAGACTTATTAGGACATGGAAGAGTTAAACTGCCTTGCGTGACTTGGACGTGTGTGTATGGGGCTACTGTTTACAGATCGGGTTTTTAGCATGGTTTTTAGTTGTTATGTTCGTCTTTTTTTCTTATTTATCCGTTTTATTCTTTCCAGGAAGATATTTTACGCAGGGATTTGTATTGTTAGTTATTATCTCTATGGGGGTTAAAAGGTAACGCAATAATTTATACTTTCTTATTGGTTAAATCGTGAGTAATATCGAAAAAGTCATGTTCAGTGAAATTTTAAGAGAATAATTCGTGTAATTAAATAAATTTTACAAGTGTTAAATTTTTAAATAAATTACAAGTACTTATAATATTAGCATGTATATTAGTATTCAAGTTTAATGTTGCGTGAATCAAAAGAAATTCATGTCTTAAGTCAAATTTTAAAATAAACAATTCTTGAACTTATGTAGCATTTTTTATATCAGTAACTAAATTTTAATTTTTCTAATTCTATTTGCATATTATAGTACTTTTTTACAAGTCTTTGAAATATTACACAATAAAGAAAGCTGTTATTTTTAATTCATTCTTAATTACCTCATTATTAATTCTAATTATATATTCTAATTTACCTCATTATTAATTTTATTGCACAAAATAAATTAAGCCTCTTAAAAATATATTTTGATAAAATTCCTTTGAATAGAATAATAATGAGTCAAATATAATATCTCTCATTGATTCATTCAGGAAGATAATTATTTCACTTTCTATGTAAATAAAATTAAAATGTCGAATATAAATTATAAAATTATTTATTTATTCACCTAAATTTAATTTTTTCTTCATATATCTCTTAATCTAATTCTTTATCCGTGATCTTTTTAATTATAAAACCAAAGAGAAATCCCATTTTTCAGTATTTGAAATTTTCCTGATAATTTCTCGTGACAGATTCTATAAGATTTCCTTCCAATTCAAATTGCATTCCCAGGATGAAAGGCCAAATCTCATTTTATTAACAACTTCGTCTTCCTCAACACAAAATTCTTTTTTTTTTTTTGCGCACGCCATCTCAAATAATCCATTTCATAAAAGCGTATTATTTTGTAGAGAATTATGTTTCCTCTTTTTTTCGTTTTATTATTTCCATTATTTCATAATCTGATGTACTTAGCTCTTTCACGTTTCCTTCTCTCTTTGATAACACATTAACTCTGAAATAGGTTTTGATGATGAAGTGATATTGGATTTCTTAACTCGATTCTTCTTCTGTTCAAAAAATGAGATTGAAATTTGCAGTTTCCTTTTTATCTTATTGGAGTAAATAAAGTGACAAAAATATTTTCTTCCATCGGTCATTCGGATGCCATTGATTCTTTATTTTTCGATGGATCCTTTAAAATGTTCTTCAAATTTTTTTTCGTATGAAAAGTTGATTTAAATGGCCGAAAATTGAAATAATTCAAAAATGCATATCTACAATAAATTCTAATTCTACGAAATTAAGTTTTCTTTTAGAATGAACTCTAAACAGAAGAATTCATAACGATAGCAACATATATTTTATTTTAACTTTTATGTCATTCTATTTTAGTATTTTTTAAAAAGACTCAAAAATGTATATCTACAATAAATTCTAATTCAACGAAATAAAGTTCTTTTTAGAATGAACTATAAACAGAACGATTCATAACGATAGCAAAAAATTTTTATTTCAACTTTTATTTCACTCTTTTTTAGTTTTTTTAAAACAAACTTTAGCAGGTAATTAAATATTTTTTTCAGCCGAAATTTCGTAAGTTTGAAAAAGTGTGCAAGTCCATCAACTTTTTTCAACTGTACAATATTTTTGAATATAATTATATTTTTAATGATTGTTCTGTATTCTTAAGAAGGGACTGAATTTCCAGTAAAAATTTGGTGGCTATGCAATGAAAATTCCTTTACTTGTAGAGGGGTCAATTTTCTCAAAATTTGGTTGATGTCCTAATAAAGAATTTTTTTTAGAAAATCTGTCACAGAAGTTGCCATTATACTTTTCTTTTTATTCACATTTCATGCAAAAATTATAAAATAAATAACATGACAACAAAAAATAGTTAATAAAGATTCTAAAATAGCCATATTTCTCTAAACATACATTCGTTTATTCGTACACAAAAAACTAGTTAAAGTTAGGAAATAATTACTATTATTAATAACTCAAATTCATATTTTTAAAATAATTTTTTAATAAATGAGAACACAGGTAGACATTTTTGATTTGCACAAAATGTAAACCGAAAAACTACTTATTGTTATTAAATTGTTCGTTTTAGTGGGTATCGTGGCATTTCCCTCTGCACAAATAAATTGAAAACTCTGCATTTATATTTTATAACAATCTGACGATATAATAATTTATTTAAGTCTTGTGTCACGCAACTCTCAAGAGTAATGCAGAAACCGAACGGATAAAGGACTATGATCTCAACCAAAAGGTTTTGTGAAAGTTTGAATATTTAATACTAGGTAATGGTGTCTGGCTAAAAAAATACCGAAGTAAGCAATTCTTCCTAAATTTTGAATACGGATATCTGCGTTGCTACGTTACGGGAAGATAGATTTCCCCCCTTAGTGTTCAAAAATAGTTTTGTTACTTTTTGTTTTATCTGCCGTTTCTAAATTTCATTTCCTTGAATAAATTTAAGTAAGACGTATTTTGTTCGTTTTAAGCACTGTGGTTGCTTATTTGATTTTAGTGGATTATTCATCACATTTCTTTTCAATTTAACAAAGTTATTTATTTTTGTGCTTCAGATATTATTAAAGTTTTGATTTATGCATCATAATCCCAAATTTTTATGATCAACAGTATTAGAGGAAATTTAGTTTCATAGCAGTTACTAATTCTTCTCTATGCATTAAAATTTTATGTTTTATGGATATTCAAGAACACAATTTCAAATTGTATTCTATTTTCAAAAAACATTCAAAATGCATGGAATAGTTAATACCTCCTTATTTATTCGACTATAGGTAGTTTTATTTACCTTGTGATGTTTTTTAAAAGTTTGTAAGTTTGTTCTAATTTCTATTTATCATTAAAATTATGAATCCGTGTAAGTTTTTTGCAAAAGAATAAGGAATGGTTCCATCTAGCTTTAAAATTAACATCCCTTGAGAAGTGCAACAGTTTGATTTCTAAAATACATTTTCCACTACATACATACTAGTCTAACTTTAGAGAATATTTCCCAAACAATTATTAGTGTTTTATTAGAACATATCTGAAATAGGTACCTTGGTAATTGGTTAAGTATGAAAAACTGAAAGGTTTTAAAAGTAGTTTTAAACATTATCATATAAAAATGCACTGATAGTGAAAGAATGGTATCAAAATGCTGTTAAAGCATAAAAAATGTCAATATTATGGTTGTCCAAATTTGAATTAGTAGACTAATTATACAATATTAGTGTTTTTATACAAACAAATTAGAAAGATAAGATTTTTTCTTTTGAAAAATGAATAAAGCGAACTTTTTGTGATAGTTTTTTTCATTTCAAAATCCAAAGATATCTTTATATAATATAGTACATAAAACGCCACGGTTATATTTGATATTTTAAAATAGCGGTTTTAAATCTTAAACCCCATGCAGTAGTGAGGTAACATATTAATAGAGTATAAGTATCTTTTATTGGAAAATTTTCCAAGATTGTTTCCGTGTCTTTCGAAATATTACATTCAGACGTCTCGCTCTCTACTCGGAAGTCATCCTCAGTGACCTTACAATCCTAGAAATTGATTCAATGAATTTTTATTCAGAAGACCGTGCAAGTTTTAATGATTTTATCAGAGTAAGGATCCTCTGTGATTGATTTTTATTTGTTTTTGAAGACTTTTCAGACAGAGAAATCCGGGAATGACTCAGTTTTGATGCATTTAAAGAACACTCTCAAGGAGGGAATAAATTTAAATAATGCCCTCTTTTCTAAACGCGTTCCATCCTGTTCACGTCACTCGAAAAATATCCTTAAGAGCCGCCACCAAACCCATCGGGTCTTAAAGCTGCGCATAATAAATTACTTCCACTTCAGTTTCAATGCAAATGAAAGAGTGAGTCAAGAGTTATATTCCCGAAGTAACTTCGACGCGTGTGAGTCACTACTTGGACAAAGTTGCAGAAGTTGGGTGACGCGGCAAAAACTTTATTATTGGCCTTCTTCGCTCTCCGTGTGGCTCAATCGACCTTCGTCGTACCTGTGGCTTAAAAATGAAAAATAAAAATCGATTTCACTATGTCAGGACATTTTGAGGGCACACCTAGGCCCCCCGAAATTTATCGACCCTCCTTCCACTTGTCCGAACCACACCTGGCGGTTCGGAAACTACCCCCTGATTGGATGTCATTTGGATGACGTCACCGCGAATGGTCGTCATAGAAACCAATGTTGTAATGGCCGCGCGGCCCGATTTTTCTCTCTTTCGTAAACTCTCACGTATCTCTCGCTTGTCGATATGTATGTATTTATGGGTGATTGAACTTTTATTGTACGCGATTACGATAGCCACACGGACTTTTTATCGATGTTTGATCTTCGGTTCCGGCGCTCCTAAATGTTTTTTGCCGAAAGACGGCAAAGTAAGTTTGGAGCCGAACTCGATTAAAAGAGATAGATCTGCACGCGATGGGGAGATCTTTTCGCGAACATTTACTTTTGTTTGAGTTTTTGAAACTCGTGTTCCATCCCGTCTCTAAATGTTTAAGATGTACTAAATTATTAATACTGTTCTGTTGCCTTTAATGCACTTTAATTACATTTCCCCCTAAAATGCAATGAAACTCTTACAGTAGTATGAATTTTGATAAGAATATGCTACCGGAAAATTGACGTTGTGCAATAACTTATATATGTACATGGACTTTTTCTGAAAGTCATCCTTTTTAATTCTTACTTATTTTTAATGAATCCTAGTTTTGATTAAATATATTATCTACAATAGATTTGGATAATATAGGCACACACGCGTACGAAGAGCTTGAAAAGTTTTGGAATGTCTTGCAGATTTTTTTTTAAACTTAAAATTTTGGATATGTAAAGGGACATTTACCTACTTTTTTGTTAAAGAAGCATTGTCTCAGAGCTAGGTGAACAATATGACTATAAAGTCCAAATTTAAAGGACTTTAAACATAATGACAGTTAAAGGATTTTAACACCTATTTAATTTGCAGAGAATATTCGAAGAAAACTTTTCCGTGCAGAAAGTTTTTTTTTTTTTGTTTTATCCAAGCTGCTAATTTTTGTTCTTCCACTATGTCTAGGTGTTTATTTTCTGGTACAATTCCGTTATCTATCCCGTTCAATATCGACAAGCTACTTTTGGCCTAAAGTTACAGAAATATCGCCAAAAATTGCTCACTAACATTTTTTAAATATACAGTTTCATATTGATTAAAGCAATACAAATTTGGCGATCAACGCATCCTACTTTAACCTTTTGAGTACAAACTCGGTCGAGATTACGATTGAATCCCATTGTAAATTTGGGGCTGTTAGGACTGAAGTGATTAAAAATTTCAATTGACAATTTTATGTGATCTGGTGCTTTCCTTTTAAGGACCACTTAGGATCTTACGGACCTTCAAAGGCCCGCAGACTACCGGTTGAGAACAAATAGTCTTAAGGCTAACCAAATAAAGCTGGTTAACTTTAAGATAGTCAAAGTTTTGAGAGAAGCAATACAGTCTTTGCATACTTACTTTTAAGGTGTTACACAAACAAAAAGCATGAAAGGAGATGATATTATCTCTTGAGACAGAAAATACCGAACAACACGAAATTTAAAAAGGATATTTTGAACTATAGCAGATACTCCCAAAACACTCTAGTTACCAAACAACTTTAATCTTAGCCTTATAACTATCTAAAACATACCCCCCCTGAAAAAAAAAATCTAACTCTCCAAATCAAAAATCGTAACAAACTCTCCAAGAAAACTCCGCGGTCGGTCAAAACAACAAAAAACCCGACTTTTCCAGTTGTTGGAGCTCTAGCTCTTTTTGCGCTAGCGTGGAAGCCGAAAACGCCGCAAACACCAGCTTCATTATTAAACGCTCATTTGTCGCGGATGAGCGAACTGCGGTGATAACGAACCATTTAACCGGAAAGACGGATGGGCCTCCGGAGAAATGGCAAATGTCCGGAAAACTTTGTGGGAAAATTTTTACTACGGCTGGATTTTTATTATGTACCGTTTGCTTGAGCTCGTTGGATTGATTTTGAAAATTTTTCTGTTCGGCTATCGCCTTCTTGAGTTTTTTTTTATTTATTTTTGTGAATGTACTAATTTGCCCCGTTATGTATTATTTTGTTTTCTGTATGTACTAGATAAAATACTTTTGTAGTTAGTTGTTGGGGTTCGTCGTGTAAGTAACTTTCGAAAAGAACGGAAGATGATGTTTTGCGAAACTGTTCATGCAAATGATGCCTTTTTATCATTTTATCTTCGAAAAGATATAGTTGTTGCTGTAATCTGAAGTAGTTTTCGTCTGACGAATCTGAAACTTCCCCCGTGCTATTTTTATAGTAGTAAAATTGAGATAGCTATTGAGCAACAACTTTCCTTTGGGGTTAAAATAAGAAGTTTTGAGACTATTTCTCTTCCAATAATTTTCTTTATGGTGGAACATATGTTACTCATAGATAATGAAACTAATTTAGATTTACAATCTGTTTTACTTATAGAGTGTTTTCAGGTGACGTCACGACCAGCTTATTTCTTTTAACTGTTAACCTTTGTAGGGCTTTTAACTGTTGCTCGGGCGGTTGCTAGGTAACGAGGTATATGTTGCTAAGGCGGTTTTTAAGTATAGGGTCACGTGATTGCAAATACTCCAATAGAAGAATTCCACGGCCAGGCATTTTCTGTAACTGTTAACCTCTGTAGGGCAAAAAACTGTAACATTTCTGTTGCTAAGGCCGTTGTTAGGTCCGAGCCATGTGATTGAAAATGCTCTATTACTAATAAATTTTTATAACGCATTAGGAAAACGTAGTGTTCGGCAACTAGTGGTCAAAAAGTAGTTAACTACCAACTACTAACTAGTCTGTGAAAATCTAGTTGCAACTAGTAGTTAACTATTTTTTCCTGGGACTAGTTGCAACTAGTAGTTAACTATTTCCCAAAGTAGTTAACTACTAGTTAACTAGTCTATTTAATTTCATAACCTATTTTTTGCCCAAATTCTAATAATCTTTCTTATCTATATCACAAAAAACTTTATGCTTCACTCGAAACGGGCCTTTGTTTCTGGTTATGGTATTTGAGTACTCTACCATGACATTGTAGTTATAAATAGCAGTGTAATTTTTTGTATATTTTGATAAAAATTTTAAATATTTTTGAAATTTTAAACAAAAATTTTTTTTAAAGTAGTTGAAAATTTGAAAGTAGTTTCAACTAGTAGTTATTAAAAAAAGTAGTTCAACTACTAGTTAAACTAGTTTAAACAAAAAGTAGTTAAACAACTAGTTAACTACTAGTTGATCGGTAGTTAACTACTAGTTGCAACTAGTTCTAGTTAACTAGTGCCGAACACTAGGAAAACGTGAATGTTTTCTTCATCATTATACTTTTTAATCTAAATCTTCAATTAATACTTACACTTGACTAATTTATGAATAACTGAAAATATCACATACAGTATAGTAAAGACTGTTAAAGCTCTATTTATGTACAAAATTTAAATATTACTTATTCCAAAAAAAAATTCCTGTAGTTACTAAATTCACATTTTAGAAATAATGCTCTTATAGACAACTACTTTTAGTTCGTTTGTATTATTAAATGGGGTTGAGAACATGAAATGCATTATTTGATAAAACATTTCTCACGAATTGAAACTCGTTGGGATATCAACTTGATATTGAGTTCAAAAAACTAAAACAAAACAATTACTAAAATGTACACATTTGTTAGGAAACATTCATACTGGAACCTATCTTTATGTTTCTTTTATTCTATTCTCACCAGTTTCTAACTCTAATAGTATTGAATGAATAGTTTGGAAGCTTAAACGTTTCCAACGCTACCCTTTTCATTCTTCTTACCTTTGATTGAAGTGTTACAAAACATCAGTACTAACTGTCCCGTGACCTATATTTTTGACTATTCATCCAATCATTCTCTCGGTTTCTCGTATCGAAATTAAGGTGTATCCAGCCCTAGAAACAGGAACTTCACTTTTAACTAATGAAAGTTAAGATGTGTAGTAGTTCTCTTTATTTCACAGAGTCCTTCAAAACGTGTTTGTCATTCACATCAATTGAGGTCACGAGATCACGCACGTGCATGAAATATATTCGATAGGTATTGTTTTCCTATATTCGACAAAACCATATCTTTTTCTTCGTTTGAGATATCTTGCTTTAGATTCATGAAGTAGCAGTTATTAGGAAACAAATGCATGGCAATGTGTGTTTGTGTTTCTAAGAGTAATAAGGCATATAACAATGTTTTTGCTTGGTAATACTGCTTAGCTACCTGGTATTATCGGGGAGCAAAGAAGATTATACCTCATTTGGAAATAATAGCAAATCAAATAAATAAATAGTCATGCCTCAAAAAACGATACAATTCCATTATCTGTCACGTTGAAAATTACCAAGTTGTTTTGAACACCAATTAAATTCATCAAGTGTCGTAAAATTTGTATTGTTGTAATCAGTAATTAATGCATAATTTTATTCGGTTGGTGATATGCACTTTTTTTGGCATTCAAAACTGCTTTGCGATTTTTTTGCAAGATAAATAACGGAAAAGTACCCCAAACCCTGTTAAACCTATAAGACAATTTATTGAGTAGGCATGTCTCAGTTTTTTGCTCACTTACAGTTCATTGAAATACTAAGCTATTTAAACTGAGGACGTCAGATCTCGTGTGGTCTAGGGTCAAATTGCAGACATCATATTTCAACTTTGGTCTAAAGAAGTTTACTTTCAACTATGAACCAAAGAAGAGGGTTGGTGAAAAGAACCGAGAATAATTCCCAAATTCATTCTATAATAGCGTACAACTTAAATTCCATGTAACTTTATTTATATACCTGTAATTTCCAACACCAATATTTACCGGCCAGCAAATATTCATCAAAACCTCCTTTTCCACAACAGTTAATTACCATCAGCAAACTACGCAATCCGCCCCTACTCTCCTGCGAAACAATATTCATTTCCTCTCACCTGCCTCCTACGCAAACACAGATCAGAATAATAATAATAATAGTACCAAGAAGAGAGAGTAAAACCATCTTCCACTTAAGCCACAAACATGAAAGGACCGAGACCGCGTTAAAATGCAAATTCACAAAATGCTTTTACGCGTTTTGTGTTTGCCCCGTCATTTACCCTGTCTCTGTCTTTATGTTGCAGGTCCCATAAAGCTGGCGTAAAGGTACGCACAAGGCCACAGGAAGCTGCTTGCTGAAATTCTGGATGAATGGAGAAGTGTCAAGTCATCACGACTGTGGAGAATATTGTTTTCCCGGTAAGCGTGGCTCTCTCTCTGCTGTTGTGTGGCGGTTGGTTGGTTGAATGCGATGAAATGGCGGCGGGATTTTTTTTTTTACGGTCGTTTTGACCTAATGTGGGTCAAACTGTCTGGAGAGTTTTGACAGTTCAGTGATTCAGAAGGTTTTTTTTTTTTTTTTTGAAGATACTTCTTTTGTTTATATATGTTGTCGATGTAGACACTTGAAGGTCTTGATATTTTTTTTCGGTATTCTTGCAGTATGCGATCTACCAGTTTAGTTAGTTGGATTTAGAGTAGACGACGACACTGCATCTGGTGTTTTTTGAACCCTAATGAGCTATCTAAAGTTCATAAGCTAAAAAAAAAACTTAACTAATCATAATGAACTAATCCTTAGAAGTTAGCTATGCTTGTGAGCTAACTAAACTGTTAGATCGTATACTGCAAGAATACCTTTTCTAGAGTCTAGTTTTATCATTCCTAAGATGTTGAGATGAAGAATGTTTTCCAATTTTTAGAATTCTAAACTACCTAAAACTACCATACATAGTAAGTGAATTAAAAAAATAACCTATTATTAATGATAGATAAAGAAAACGAATACCTATGAGGACTGTGAAATATGAGTGCTAATTATATTTTTGAGAGAATTGATAACATTCATTAAAATTTCTAAAGTGGAAAATATTTTCATGTATGAAACTGTTTCAAGTTTTGTAACATTTATCCTTTGATTCAAGCAATATGAAAGATCGTAGAAAAAAATCTATTTGATAGAATAAAATTATAGGAAATAATTTTAAAATCCTATTTGAGTAGTTGTCCATAGTTAAGAGTGAAGCGTGTGATAGTAAATACTAAGAAACGCATTTTATTTAAAAATCGTGGTTTAAGTGACTTGCAGTTGAAGTTTCAAAAATAGAACGCAGTAAATTTAAGTAATAAAAAGCTATTAAAAAAAGTCTTAAGCACTCCCTTGTTTTAATCTCTGAATAGTGTAACAAAAAACATTTAATTCAATAAATTCAATTTCATTTGTTTAATATAATATTTTTTGTGTTCTTCAGTATACTGCTTAAAAAAGGAACTTTGTGAGGCTTTACGATCTTATAAGCATAAGAAAAAATAAATTATTATTTTTCACTAATACCCAAATTTTTATATTTGTTTTTCACCATACCTGGGTAATAATTACCGATATATTTACGGATGCCTTCTAGCCTTAAGGTTACAATACTTGCCTCTTTTTCCTCAAAAGCTTATCCCGTCTAATAAATACTTAATTTTTAATTAAGTGCTTATTATGATCTCTTCATTTAACTTGGTGCCGGAAGGGCATGATCCATCGATGCAAGTAATTCTAACTAAGATTAATCTTACTCTAATGCGGCCAAATAAGCTGCAAAAACAAATTTATCACGATCTCAAATCTCACTAGCTGTGTTTTTCGGTAAATTTCAGACTAGCAAAAAGTTTTTTAACCAACAAAACTTTCTCATAATTAAGCTATATTCATGTGTTTTGAAAGTATAAATTTTCAATAGTTATTTCAAAATAATGAACTTTCTTTTCATTCATATGATTACACTTGTAAAGCTTTATTTTAGAGGAAAATGTTTATTTTTGTTACGAAATATTTTATAAGTTTCAGTGGCATTATGAAATCTCAGCTGTTTTATTTTTAAAAGAAACATTTCGCTGCTAATTTTTAAAAAAAATATGCCGTAATATAAATGTAAATTTAACGGTATTTTCACACCCAAATAAAAACAGTAAAATTAATTTTTAAAATTTAGTTTTTTAAAAACATATAGATTAAATCAAAATTTTCTAATGCACTTTTAACATATACCTATTTTGCTATTTTCTCTAATTTTTCACGGTTTATTTCAATCTTTGGTATTTTTGGTTTACCCAGCTGAAAGCTCCAGGTTTTATGATAAATGGACAAAAATAACCGAATTACCAAAAAAAAGCATTTTAATATCTCATTTAGCAGTGTTATGGCGGCTTTACACCACGCGGTTTGCGACACGTGATTTGCGGTTTGCTGCAAAAGCGACAGTTTTCGAAAGGTTTGCGACAATAGGAAGCCTCGAAAACTGTCGCTTTTGCAGAAAATCGCAAACTGCGTGGTGTAAAGCCGCCATTACTTTTAATTTGTGTTATATTTTTATGTGTAATTTGTGTAAATCGCCACTAATAAAGTCTTATATTGGTAAGATTTGCTCCAGACTTATCCGAAAGTACCCAATCTCGAATACCGAAAGTATCCAATTCCCGAACTCAGTCGGTATTTATCCAGCATTTGAATTTGCTGACTATTTGACTGGCGATTGTTCTTCGCTAACACCTCAAACTAGCTTCCTCATTTCTGGTCACGGTCAAAACCGTGAAAAACAACCTAGTCATGATGATTCCATCCAAGGCAGAACTCAGCCAGCACAAAAAAAAGGCGTTGTCCGACTGCGAAGAACAAATAAACGAATCCATTACGAATTCTCCCCTCGCTGCTTCTGAAAACGCATCAGTAGGAATTCTCACTGACCATCTCTCCTCCATCCTGATGTATGGAAGGACTCAGACCAGTGTTGCCAACCCCGCCCCATAATAATCACCTAATGGAAGTGTTTATCCACTCCACCCTTACGACAAACGAAACAGGAGACGCAATAAATTCCAAGTTTTTCTTTTCGCTGGGCATTTTCGGACTCTGTGGCTATTCATCAGCGTGACTCAGTCAACAAAGTCCAGCTCGTTTATTTGTTTGCTATGGAGAGGTTTTTTTTTTATTTCGTTATTGTTATTATTTTACAGAGGGTCCGTGTTGTTGACCGATCTGTAGTTTTCTTCTTGTGACGTAATAAGGAGAGTGGATTGTCGTTAGTAATTAGGCGAAGGATGGTGAATTAGAGTTGAGTTGAGTGGTTTGGGGTGTAGTTAGTGCAATAGGCGTTTGGTTGTTCAGCTAATGGAGATGTGGAGGATTCAAATATTGGAGTAGGGCTAACGCTTTCCCTTCTTGGTATATAATGAAAAGAAAACTGTCGGTAACTAGAGATATGGCTTAGGTTAGTTTCCGCAACCCTTAAAAATATCATAATTTAATGGGACTAATTCTAGTTTAACAAAATTATAGTTGAAAATATATTATTTGAATTTCAAAAACTTAAAGGGATATTTGAAGTATCTTTAGGATGTTCAAAAAGGATTCAATTGTAGTTAGAGTTATAAACTAATTAATGTTATTAGATAATTCTTATAAAAACAACGATAACTTGTCTTTTTTAATTTTTTTTTAGAAAGAGTAAAAATTTTACAGTCGTATAGTTTTTCTTGGGCATACAGTTTCTAAATGACTGGGTATAGAGTACTACTAGAATAACCATAGTAACAAAAACGAAGCAAAAAAATTTTTTGTGTGACAATTAAGGTATCAAAATTTTAGTCTTAAAAAAAAAGAGATCAATGACTATGTTGTTCTTTATTTTATTTTTTAACCTGTTATCAGCAACGATTCAAATGCCCTATGATGTTCCAAAAATCTCATTTCTTATTCCAGTAACTAGTCAAACCTACTTTAACCACGTTTTTAATCGCTATTTCCTAATTATTTTCTCCACTTTATGCTCCGTCTTGTTAAATTTATTAACATGTGAACTAAAATCTGCTTTCTTTAAAAACATTTTAAAGTTAAAAAGCCTTTTAGGAAAAACTATTGAAATAACTATTTCCATCGACTCACTGAAACTCCCGTCTACACTATTTTCCGTCTTATCAGCAGCTCCCCCTAGCCCTTTATTTCTTCCACCCAGGGACACCCCCGTGATATCATTTCCTGTTGCTCATTGTCGACGACTTCTGGTTTCTTCCGAAGTCAATGATGGCGGAATAGGGTTGTTTCCATCAACTGAACATTCGTATTTCAACAGTTGAAAAACGAAGGATACCCCAAAAAAATAAGAAAATCAAGAAAAGAAAATTTTTAAAACGCTTCATTAGTTAATTAAAACGCTTTAAAAATCAAAGCTCCCAAAATCGGGGCGTGGCTTCGTGTGACGTCAAAATATCCACCGCTATATATCCAAGGCTTTGATAGTTCTAATACTGGTAGATATAAAGAATAATTGAATCGTTTATTTCAGAAACAAGTTAGAGCCCATTGGATTAACACAGCGTTTAACTTGTTTCTGAAATAAATGATTCAATTATTCTTTATATCTACCAGTATTAGAACTATCAAAGCCCTGGATATATAGCGGTGGATATTTTGACGTCACTGCGCAGTGCTCCGATTTTAAGGAACGCATCTGCGCTGCACCTTTAAAAATTAATTAAAAAATAAATTGAGGTCCTAGAGACTTCGGGTTTTTTGTAGGGGAAAGTACCCCAAAACGGGATAGCTTATCTATTCTTCGCTTTATGTCTTATTGTGTACAAGGTACATTCCAAAGTTCGACGTCATTTAAAAGTATACACCTTTTCAACTACTTAGCATACCTTTGTTACATTTGTTCAATAATATTTATGTGAAAAATACTGGTTTCACAAAGTCTTACACGATCCCGTTTTACCCTACCAAGGGTGGGTAAAAAGGGATAGGGATTTGTATGTTATTAGGTTTTTGCTGATTTTACTTTTAAAACAAAAATAGGCTAAGTTTTTAAGGAAGAAACTTTTTAATTGTAAATTTGAAACCTTACATAACACAGAAATCGCATAAAAATGTGTCGTCGTCTTCTGCTTTGGAACAGGCTTCGTGGGCCCATCCCTGGCAGCTCGAGCATTGTATCCAGCCTTCTCCATCAGATTTCGATTCAAGATACAGAGCGTTGCAGAAAATACATGCTTCATCTTTTTAAGACGACGACGTCCAACCTTGGCTAACTGATGATTTTTTTAGGTTTTCTTATGTTAGGTCCATTTGCTTCGTTTTTTACAATTGATGATTGTGGGTTTTTTTCAGTTTCAGAGTAAAATTTTTTAACTTTATCTGCCTGTTTTGCATCTCCACTTGGTTTTCTTTTACGCCTCGTTTGTTTTGTCTTCGGAACATTCAAGAGACTTGTTTTGGCAGGCCTTTTTTCCAGCTTTTGAGATCTTTCTCGTTCTTTTTTTTTTCACGCTCTTCTTCTTCCAACTCTAGTTTATATGGACTTCCTGTTATAATTGCTGTTTTCCCTCTTCTCCTATCGTGTTTATTTTGAGGTCTTGGTCCAAACACTCGTGGTGGAGGTAGAATTTCTTTGAGTGATATAGAAAACGGCAGTGAAGGACGATTGTATAGCCCAAGTCCTTTGTTTCCTGTTGAAGTGGACGGTTGGATAAGTCCTGCGTTTGTGCTAGTGTTATCGGTGCCCCCATCACAAGGTGATTCATTCGATACTGTCGCTAGTGGTTGTGATGACTGCAAACTCTCAGATGCTATGACTTAACTTGAAGATCCTTCGGATCTGGCCTCGTTTTGTTGCAGATTTAATGGTTGTTGGGACGTCATGTTCTGAGCATCTTCTTAAAATAACTTAAACACATTGCCAAAACATTAATGGAAATGGTCGGGTAAAACGGGACCCATCAAAATTGTATCCCGTTTTGGGCACCCCAAAAGTGTCCCGTTTTGCCCGACCGTGATACTTTTGAAAACATAAATGGCTGACCCCTAAACCGTTACTCACAAGCAATATTTAAATACATGAAATTGTTGTTAAAAGAGCTATGAACAAAACACAGTACTTTCCGGAATTGTTCCGAAGGACGGAGAAGCACAAGGACAGTTGTTCTGCAGTCGAAAAAGGTACAAAGTCAGTAAAAATCTATCTTGAAAACTTTGAAAAAATATTTCTTTGCGAAACACGCGGCTAGAGTTGAGAGGTCAACTGAGTATGCTGTCATGGCGGTCGGGAACCAGTTTAGCCTGTCTCCCGTGAGATACAACCACCAGTCAAGCTCCGAGGCTCAGTATCCCGTTTTGCCCGCCTATCCCGTTTTGGGCAACTTTCCCCTAAACATATTTTTTCAATCTGTTCTTCATAGAAAAAAATAGATTAAAAAATGGGAAACAACCCTATTAGGGAGCGAAACAACGTTATTCGCATTATATCGTTACTCGCCCCGCAAGGTGCTTGATATTCCGCTCAGGTTTCCTCTGCTGTGGCTTCTGGCTACGAAAGGTAAAAGGAGACTGCTGTTAACAGCACTTTTCTTTTGTGGCCCCAAAGTATTGGGTAAATAAAGATCCCATAGTATCTCTTTTGGATCCAAGTCAAACATCGGACTGGACTGCAAATGTATTGGGCTTGCGGGAAGAATAATTGGGTGATGCTAAATTTCATTTGAATAGCTATTTTTTTGTCTATTGAAAATTACTTTCATCAGGTTCTGTCTTAAAAGATCTGAGATGGATAAATTTTCTTTCCTGGATAGATTTGTATTTACAAATAATACAGTCGACTCCACTTAATGTGATCTTGGTTAATGTTATCAATCGGATAATGTTATGAAGATTGACTCGTCCCGATCACTCTTATTTCTATTAATGCGAAATGTATCGTTTTGTGTGATCATTTTACCGCTTAATGTTATCAAAATTTGGTGGAAATCACCTAAAAACCTTTTTACCCTTTTTTTTTTAAACATAAACATACAAAATGAGTCTTTAATTTAGTAGTGTAATGTGATCCACTCTTACATTTTTCTTTTAAAATGTTTTAAATTTCACAATACATACTTGAAATGACACTTGAAATACTTGAATGAATACTTGAAAACACAGGCGTGATTTTTAATGCAAACACTCGTGTTACAGTGTTTGGCAATTTTTATTAAGAACCACTTATTATTATCATCAACCGAATATTGAAATCATTTTGATATTGGACAAATGTGGTCACATTAAGCGGAGTCGACAATATTTTGATTAAATTGGCGAAATTTGAAAAAAAAAAATCTTATTTTTTATGGTCTTTATGTAGTCAAATATGGAAACTGGAATCACTGTGAATCTACTTTTGATTTTCTTATACAGGTATTCCGTTAAGACAATTTTAATGTTACTAATCCCTGTAAAATATAAAATGATGAACATTTATAAAGTTAAAATAGATTGTGGTTGCACGATGATTCATTCCAAATATGGAGGTATCATGAATTCACAAGTGAAGGAAGACATTTTCAATTTCACCTTAAATAGATTTCAAAATTCAATTTAAAGAGGATTGCATTCCTTAGGGAATGTTGTAACCTGTACTTTATCTCACTTATTCAGGTTCGACTGTAGTTTTATTAGAATCAATTATCCATTATTTATACTTAAATTCTCTTTTCAAAATTTGCATATTCCCTATGTGCATGTTAAATTCGGTTTTTAATTTTAGCCTGAATAATATATTTTTCATACAGAAAATTAAATTTTAATGCTTGCATTAAAAACCAAATTCCATTTTCCTCTAATAATCTATGAACCATTACAATGTTAATTTCTAATAAGATCTATCGACTTAATTACAACAACATTCCCTTGTGATTACTTAAAAAAGCGATAGAATCAACGAAAAGTAACCTACCTAAAGAGGAAATCGAATTTGATCTCTTTCTTCGAGTTCTCACGGGTTCTAATGGAAGGCATTCGCTTCCAACGACAACTTCCAAAGCAGAGGGAACCTAGTAGTTCTAATTCAATCATATCGTCGTAAGGACTCTTAATTTTACACGTCATTCTCAATTAGGAGCGAATTTGCTGGCTTACTCGTCTTTTAAATACCTTAACGCTTTTGTTCTGATGCTCTAATTGAGGTCGTATTTGTCCTTTTAGGAGTGGACTACTGTTCCTTTGGTTGTTTTTACGTTCTTTTCGCGAAGTTAAACGCTTTGACTGTGTGAACATTCTATTTATTTTGGTCTTTTAGAGATAGAGAGCATAGTTTTCTATTTTATTAATCTCATTTTCACATTGACACCCTTTTCTCAAAGAGTAGGTATCGTTAATGATAATGAGTAATATGTATCTAATTAAGAATAAATAAATTCAATTATGATATAGATAATTTTTAAACTTCATTTAGTTAATGTTGTTAATCAATGTTTAAGATGTATAAAGTAAATTAATTTACACATTGATACCTTTATTCCCAATATAAGCAATTACCTTATGATAGATATGCTATCTTATTTCAATATAAAAAAATAATGATAATTTTTCATGTTCGTTTAATTAATGTTGACTTAATTAAGACTGTGATTTCAGTTAAATGTTTTTTATTTTTAAATTACCTTCAAACCGGGTTTTTTCTAAACTAGTAAGCAACCAATTTAATTTAAGAACTTATATTTTTAATTTTTGTTATAAATCTAGCATTTTAAAATAAAAAGAGATAAATACAATTTTTAATTTTGTCTTTAAAAATTTCTTACTTAAATTCTTATGAAATAAATCATCTTACATTTATTAGAATAAATAAGTATAAACTTAAAAGCATTTATTTATAACCTGTTCGCACTTAACATCTTTCTTATTTTTCTAAGAATCAAAAGCTGATAAAATATTAACCTTGAGATAGACTGTAAGAACTACATACTTCTTTAACAAAAAAAGATGGGAATAATTTTTATTTTTTCAACTATACAACTTACAGACCCTATTACAATATATATATCCGAAAATAACCTGCGTTTACAAACTAAAACATCTTCCCTGAACTCAACAGGTTAAAATAATCGTTTTACTTAAAACTGCAAATAAAACACGTTTATCTGCCAACCTGAAAAATATTGGAAAATTGTCAGCACGGTTACGAATGGAAAAATGCTCGACATGAAAATCCAATTCAAACAAACCCGTGCGACAGAGAGAAAACCACTCCCTACCACTAATTCTACCCCCCCCCCTTCGTAATTTGTGCACTCCCCCTTCCCACAATGTAATAATAACACAACAAAAACACGAAATTTACCTTTCGTTTCCACCCCCCCTTCTGAAAATATTCCAGCCAAGTCAACCCCAAATCGTGCTTTGATGTATGTATGCACATAACTGACGATGTTTTCGATTTCCCCGATAACATACCTTATTTGCTCCATTTCCTTCAGTCTTGGCTCCCTTTAAGCCAACTTCCCTGCATCGCCAAGGGTTCCCGTAACGCTTGTAGAGTTGGAAAGAAACAGGGTGTGCATCGAACCTTAAACCTATGAAGTGACCGTGGCGCTAGATCTCTTGCCACCTAAAAAAAATTTAATCCTTCAATTTGGTTTATAGACATCTATCGTCAAATGTAAAATACGCTCTAATACACGTGGCTATTAGAACTAAACAATAGTTAAAATTAATAATAAGAAGAAATAAGTAATATAATTAATTAATATAATAATAAGTAAATAACATAATTAATATAATAATAAATACATAATATAATTAATTAATGTAATATTAAATAAATAATGTAATGAATTAATATAGTGTTTTCAGGTGACGTCACTACCAGCTAATTTATTTTAACTGTTAACCTTTGTAGGGCTTTTAACTGTTGCTAAGGCGGTTACTAGGTAACGAGGTATATGTTGCTAAGGCGGTTTTAAAGTATAGGGTCACGTGATTGCAAATACTCCAATAGAAGAATTCCACGGCCAGTCATTTTCTGTAACTGTTAACCTCTGTAGGGCAAAAAACTGTAACATTTCTGGTGCTAAGGCCGTTGTTAGATCCGAGTCATGTGATTGAAAATGCTCTATGTAAAGTTAATCTATATCTATAAAAGCCAAATACCACTGACTGACTGACTGACTGACTGACTCACTGACTCACTGGTAAGTGACAAACACTCAACACGGAATCTCCGAAACTACTGGACCCAGAGGCTTGAAATTTAACAGAGACGTTCCTTTCAGCTATGCGACGCGCACTAAGAAAGGATTTTAAAATCCAAAGACTCCTTCCCTGTTTTTCGGCGCTTTTTCTACTCCGTTTTTCCCATTGAAATAGCATTATGCATTGTTGAAATGCGTAAATTGCAGTAGGTTTATTTCTCTCTTGAGGTTTCGTCTGGCCTCATGTGATAAAATATAATTACAAAAATTTCATAATTTATAACAAATTAAGACGAAAAACACAGTGTAAATTTCTTTTTCAAAATTATAACAATTTTCAGGAAACATATAAACTCAAATAATTAATTTTGAAACAACATTTTCTTTTATTTGTAATTTTAATTTTTTTCTAAAATAAATATATTTATGGAAAGGCTAAAATAAATGGTTTCCATGGAAACAGAGCTGAAATTATTTCATTGTTTCTTGGGGCATGGTTTACTAGACTTATACATTCACTAAATTTTTATTGTTAAGTACTAGAAAACCGTTTTTACTAAGAAGTTGGGCTATCATGATAAAAACAAAATGAGATTTATCAAGCATTTTATTATTTTGATAAAAATGTTTTTATTTTTGGAGATGTAGGATCATACAAATAAAAAATGGATTCTTAATAATTTTTGAATATAGATTAAATTAGGTATAGTTAAATATTTTGCTTTAGCGGCGGGAGTTGTTGACTGAATTACACATCGGGATTATTTTTTGATTAAATTAATATCATTTTTAGAAAACGATAGAAATTTAATATAATACGGTTTGTAACATCCTGTAGAAAATTATTCCCAAGGGGCTCAAAGAGGGTTGTGATTTTTACTTCCTAAGTTTTTTAAAGTGATTTATAAAAAGGTATATAAAAGATTTATAAAAGTGATTGTTCTTTTACAGCCGTAGTTAAATGCGGGACCGGGTGAGTTAGGGTATATTTTCACAGTAAGGAACCGGGATGAAAAAGACGACGGGGGTGACGGGATGATAAGTGACTGCTAATCCAGAAAAGGAAAAGACATATAACTTGATAAACCTGATGATTTCAATTTGATTGTTCTTTACAGCGAAGGTAACAGCCAAATTTAAATGCGGGACGGGATGAGTTAGGGTGTATTTTCACAGTTAGGAACTGGGATGAAAAAGACGACGGGGACGACGGGATGATGAGTGACTGCTAATCCAGAAAAAGAAAAGACATAACTTGAAAAACTTTTAAAAATATTTATGAATTAACTCAACCCGTGCAAGGCCGGGTAAGTCAGCTAGTTAATAATAAAATTAAAATGATATTTATAGTTAAACCTAATAGTAAACTAATATAAACCTATCGTTTAACCACGGCTTACTAGATACTATACAGGCTAGCCGAGTACGGAAATCATTAAAAATCCAGATGGCAATACTTGACGAATTGGCAAAGCATATCCACAGTGTTGTTGAAGGCGGTGGGTGATATAGGTAGGACTTGTGGCGATCCAAGCGGGAAAAGTTGTCAAATGGTTTTCATTGTTCAAAACTCGGCTGGCCTGTATAGTATCATAGTAAGCCGTGGTTTAACTAAATATGCGAACCCTTATTTAAGAAACTTAGTCCTTATAGCACATTTTACTTTAAAAGCTATAATAAAAAAAGCCACTCCCAAAAGCAGCTGTTGCTCTTAATTTCTCAACATTCCTAATCAATCAAAAATGAAGTTCTTCATCTATTTATTCTGTTATAAATTTTTTATAAAATACAATTAAAAGTTATTCATCTGTAAATTGATTTCTATTTGAATATATAAAAAATAATTTTAAACGAACCACTTTGCAAACATAATGCTTTTACAGATAGCAAAAGAAAAAAATATAGAACTAATAAACTAACATAAGTGGAGAAAAATTTGGTACAACTCCGTTAGAGTTCCCGCTAAATATCGCCATTCTTTTAGACAACATAGAATTAGAAATATTCATAAATAATTTCAAACTCCTGAATTTAAATGTTTAATTAGATCAATAACTATTCAGTTTATTAATAAAAGTCAGAAACATTTGTTGATATTTGAATATAGGGCGTCCCAAAGAACCGGACAATATTTAGCGGGAACTCTAACGGAATTGAACCAAAAATTTATTAAATGTATGTGATTTTTCATCAATTTCTCTCATAAAAAACTGCATATCATTAAAAGTGTATCTTTGGGGTATCAATTTCTTTCACCAGGAATTAGCACGTTCTCTTTTAAAATCGCTTTTCTGCGTGAAAAAGGTGTAAAATCCTCCATATTGTATTTTTCCTATTACATGATATCTTTTTGTCACCATCTCCGTCCACGCAGGGTTGCAACCGTTGTGCACTCTAGCTATAGAACCACCTCCCCTCCTAACGCATGCATCGCAGAGAAGGAACCCCTGTAAGAGAATTCCTCCGTTTTACGTTCCACCTCCCCCTAATGTTGTTGTCTTACGACGCTTTCGTATTCGCGTATCATTTTTTCCGTAGGACTCCCCTGTAAATGGTTTTTATGTTAATTCCTGCAAAGACCGCGCGAGACGGATCCGTTTGAAAAGTCCTTCGCTCCCGTTTACATAAACGCGTTCGTTCGGCATCCACATTCATGAGGCGTCTCCTTCTCTTTTCGATTCGATGCATTAAATCTCCGGACAATCGTAATCGAAATGAGGATTTGTTTTGTGCCGCGATTGAGTCCGAGTTGTTAGGTAGGTGGATGCAAATGGAATGGAGGAGGGGTTTTTTTTCAGTTTTGGACTGGTGAGATGAAAGTGTCTTTATGCCTGTTGGGGGAATGGAAGGGGTGATGTAGGTTTGTTGGAGATACTTTTCTGGATGTGTCGGAGTTGTTTGTAATAAAATATCAATTCTTTTTTTTTCTATTGTTGGCTAAGTTTATGTAATGGTTGTGAGTGGGTGATAAAAGTTGTAGCTAAAGTAAAAGAAATAATTTCCTTTTTTTTTTTACCTTAACCCTTTCAGGCCTAAATACCCCCCCGGGATGTTGAACCTATTGAAAATTTGGGGCAGTCAGGATTGAAAGGGTTAAAATGTGAAGAAAAAGTGTAGATCTTAAGAGTAATAAATCAAGTATTTCTTTTTAGGTTGTTAAAAATGTCTTAAATTTTTACTTTTAAATTTAGTTTTATGAACTCAATTTCACCAGAGATAGATTTTCGTTTTTATTATTTTTTTTTTGTTAAAAAAAGTGATGGTAAAAATGGAATAAATTTGATGAAATCAAAAATATATTGGGAGACTTGCATGTCAGGTTGCCTCAGGTAACATAAGGCATTCTTTGTACTAAAATATTTTAAAGCTTCAAAAGGTTTTATTGAATGTTGAAGTTTTAAAATTTACTATGCTAAAAAATATGTTTTATTGTATGTTTTTTGCATGATATTACAATCACTACATTTAAGAGTACTTTAAATATCTTAAGAAAGAATTGCATCAACACAAAATGCATAAAAGGTTTTTCAACAAACTTAAACAAACTCATGGAAATTTCTCAAGTTTATAACCTAGTACATTCTTTTTAAAGGCTAAATATAATGAAATACTTTCTCTATCACGAAACCAAACACTTCTAAATTTAGATTAAACAACTTTTCGCATGTCCCCAGAACTTTGTTGTGGATATTAGAACAGATCGTCTCGTTGGAGAATTCTTCCCAAAGTGCCTAACAACCCCCCTTATCCCAATAGAATAACTCCCCTCCCCTCGCGTTAAGAATAACAACGCAGTTTCCATGGCAACCATAACCGTTGCCCTAAGTAACTTCATACCAACAAATCACGTGACATCAAAATATTTGAGCCCACCTGGAAATAGAATACAAGTCAAAACTCCCCCCTATATGATATGCAGACGATATTTTCATATTTATTACTCGGTGTGATTTGCTGTGCCGTATTTTTTTTTTGTTCGGTATTTTTTTTCTCTTCCCGTTAATGCATATGCAGAGTGCCGCGTTCAAATTACATTGCAAATCTGGCAGCTTTTGCATCTCATATTACTTTGGGAGTTTCTCTTGCATGAGATCACAGCCTCAGGGATTGCAGTGGCTGCGTTCGAGTCCCCGGCCTTGCTTTCTTTGGGAACCGTTGTTTATTTTATGACGAGAAAATTCCTCTGGTTGAGGTAAATCTAGATTGGAATATTCGGGTCTTCATAATATAAGAGATATAGTTTTCTTGGGTATAAATTTGGTTGATATTAAAATGGTTTCCGTGGAAATAGTAAATTTATTAATTCCTTAAGCAGGCATTTTTTTCTTAGATGATATTTAATTGACTTTCAGAATAGTTTATTTAAATTAACATATTTTGTGATATACCTAAGCTAAATACTTCTGCTAAAAAGGAACTTTCATGATTTAAAAAGAAATACTTTTATCTAATTCTCCATGAAACATTCGGCTGTCTGGCAAAATTTTAGATTAACTAAACAAGATTATAGATGTAAACAAACGAGAGCATACATCAGTGTTCCTCGATTTTTAAACTAAAATTTAAAATTAAGGGATTTATTTGTTTAAAATTTCAGCTTGATTTTCGGTATTATCGTGGCTATTTCTTATCAAGAATACTTTTATTTCTATGAATACCTGACACATGCAAGTTCCTTATTATTAAAGTTGGAAGCTCATTCGCAATTAAAAAAAATACTTTCGAAAGGCATTTGGCTTGAAAGGCAAAGCTAAATGTATAAGTAAAAACAACTTATTTACATCTGGTAAGTTATACAGAACACTGTTGTTTTCTTTGAAGCTTCCGTCTTTCCATTGAAATAGGAAATAGGAATTTTCACCAATTTGGTTATGGTTCTCTTAATTAAATTTGGGATTTTAATTCCACGTATATCTTTGATGGTAAGCTTTATTTTTTTCTTCTATTGAAACGAACCATTATAATTCAATTACCAGAATTTATTAGTTACTAGTTTCCTCTCTAGTCGGTAGCCAATAATGAAATTAGGATGCGAGAGAATTCCTGGAAAGTTGGCTACAAGCAGAAGATTATTATTTTTACTGTTACAAAGTTAGGAATTCATCATAGACAATGCATTGTTTTTCACAATATGGATATTATTTTGCATCCTAATGCTTATATATCTTTGAATGTTTTCTGTTTATAACTCTTGAAATTATTCAAAATACAAACTTATTTATAAGGAATTGAATGTTATGGAACACTTTATTTAGTAATATTACTGAATTATAAACAGAAAGGCTTTTAGCTGTATGAATTAAGTAAATTACTTGTTGTGAATAATTTTGGATTGCGATATGAAATATTTAATGATGATTGAATAATATTTCTGAGCAAGGAAATTAACTGGGATACAGTTCTGTTGTGCAAATAGTTAAACTGTTTTTATTAAAACCTTAAAAACAAGTTGTTAGATAGTATCTCTGAGCCCTCTCAAACATTTTAATAACATGCAAGAAATTATAACTTCAAAAAAAGTATTCTAATCGAGAATAATCGACTGAAATTTTAATGTTTTTTGATAAGAATAAAACTTGTACATTATTGTTTGTAACAGATATTGCTAGAAATGTATTTATACATACGGGACATATAATAAAGACAATGTGATTTACATAGTTTAAAAATTTAATTGGGAAAAAAATCCTCTCTCCTATGTAAAAAAAAGGAAACTATTTGTCTTTTGCCTGCATAAACAAGTTTAAGAAAATATGTAGAAGCATGCGTAACATCCTGAGTGCAAAAATATATGTTAAAATTGTTGAAAAATTTTTGTAATTAAATAAATGAACCTCTTACAAATATCATTAAAGAAGCCTTATCACATTGCTTCGAAAGCAATTTTACTGTATTTTGTATGAAGTTTGAAATATTGGAACTTGGAACGTTTAATGATAAGTTGAAAATAGTCGAAGGAATTTTGTAGGGTTTTTTTTTAACTTAGTCTGTAAAACGTAGTAGTGAGAAGTAGTAACAAACTTTTGAATGCCATAAAAAGTTAAAAGATTTTATTTTTAAAACTCCGTGAATCTTCAAACTAATCACTAACGAAATCTAATCCCGTCATTTAAATCACAAATTAACCCATCCTATTCCATCCAATACAGAGAAACCCAAGAATCAGCATCACCCACAAAATCCCATCCCGTCTCCATCTCAACCCATAAAAGATGGACAAGAAACTGCTCTCCCATCGCATTCCGAATGTCTCTCAGTTAATTAAGTAACAAAGAACGGTTTTTGAAATCCTCAGCAGGCAGGCGAGCGGAGTTGAGTCGCATCCCTCCTTGCTGCCCAGCGCTGCGTTTTTAATTAAACACCGTGTCTCGGAACGCTGCAACAAATGGCTCCCAAGTGGACTTCCGACTTCCTTTCACTAGGATGCAATTAGACCTGTACCGTTGCGTTTCTCCCCTAAATTATTCATTTATGTTTGTTATCGGTCTCCTTCGCCTGCTCTCTAATAGCGCAATCAATAGGGCACCCCCGCGGAGCAAGGGTAGAAAGGGGGGCGGGTACTAACTGCGGGACGATTTTGATGGGTTGGGGTTTCACCAGATTGGAATCGTCGTGTTGTAACGTTTACTTAGAACGCGTTTGATTTAACTCAATTCTTTCTTAAGATAATATAAGATAATAATCAAGATAGATAATTAAGATAATAATATAACATGGAATAATAAAGATAAGATAATAATATAAGATAGAGTAATAAAGATAAGATAATAATATAAGGTATAATAATAAGACAGAATAAAATAATCTTAAAAGAGGCGAACAAACTCAAGGGTACTGAGGAAAAGGAAAATGATAAACGCTGATTGTATGAGCAAAGACCTCTTCTATTTTATAGAAATATTTGACGCAAATAATTTTTGTTTAAAATGAGTTTTGATCATTAAAGCATCGTAAATAAATAAATAAATATCAAAGATTATTTTACTTTTAGTTGTAATATCTTGTACTACTTACTCATAATTCTGATGAATGAGTAATGTAAGTTCAACTGATTTTATTCAATGAAAGTGTTATACGTTCATCGATATTAATCTTACTCACCATTTTATAGTTAGAATGTTACAAATGTTTCTATACATATAAAATTAAAGTCTCTACAACTTAGGATGATTCTATACATACTTTGAATTTTTTGAAAATGTAGTTCTTTCAACCTACGAGGTTTTTGATCTATTCCCTGATTCGATACTTAAAAGTGTAATTTTCAACATCTCATAGCTTATGACAAATTAGTAAATGGTATGGAAATTATGTTTTACAAATACTAACAAAAGATAAAAAAAATATCTCATCTTTTAAAAAAAACATCAAAATTAAGTCTTAAAACGTTCTTTGGTTATTTTTGAACCAGGTGTAATAGTTCTTTAGGTTTACTTGATAGTATTCATTTGTTTCAAATTCAAAAACTTTTTAACCAACAAACCCTTTTTTCTTACAGACTAAAACTGCAGCGTACTTCAATCCAATATGCGTATCTTCATGGAAAAATGGATACTTTCAAACTAGTTGGTAAGTTTTTTGGTTAAAATTCGTAGTCTGTAGAAAAATGTTCAAGCCAAAAAGTAGTTTGACCATGACCATCAATTTACTTAGAACTTTTCCTCACTATTATAACTAACTACTCAACCGAACAAAGTTCTTCTTACACGAATAAACCTATTCTAGGAATCCGTAACTTTTCCAGGATTTTTCATCTTCCTATAAAATCTTTCCCAACAAGTATTGAGAAATATTATTTCAATATCATTAACACGAAAACTTTTTTTGAATAAACCACAATATTGTGACGCAATATTATTCAGACTTTGATTTTAATTTTTTTTTCTATAACGTTAGGTTAAAATAAATCTTTAAAAAAACATTTCATTGCTTCAAATTCGTGTAGGAATTGGGAAATAAACACATAAAGGGTGTTTCTTCCCTAGAAAAGCGTATTTTAAAAAGCGGATTACACCGCGCGGAATTCTACTACTATTTCTTTTTCCGTGTCATCACGAGACATTGCATGCGGTATTGCGTTTTTCGTTGAAATACCAGCGAATTGATAGAAAAATTGGAGCAGTTAGTACAGCAGTAGAGAAATACTGAGGTCACGTTGGTTGAAGCTTATACCTGAAGAGTATTTCTTCCAAGAAGTTTGCTCGTAGGTAGTTACTTTTATGTATATTTTTTCCGCATATTTTTGTAAGCCTAGAACTACTTTTATCGGGTTATCTTGTTTAAAAGGAAAAATTATAGAAATGTAAAGAACATATGCCATTTAGCGTAAGAAAAATTTACTACGCTATTTAAAAACATAAGTTGTGATGCATTTCAAAGTTTGAAATGGGAATTAACCTCATACTATATTTTTTGTATGCTTTGCTTTTTATCTTTTAAGTTTAGTTTTTCCGTACGTTTGTGAAAATTAATGATATCAGAATTAGTAATAAATTTGTTTTTCTTATCTTGATGTAAAAATTATTATTTTTATTTGTTGAATTTTTTTCATTTTGGAAATTATTGTTCTTCGTTGTTCTTGAACAGTTAAAGGTTTATTTAAAAATTAATATGTGTACATTCAGAAAATACATAAAATGTCTGCAGCAAGGAAGAAATGTCAAAAAGTTATGAATTAGCATAGATATAGATATACCTACAATTTATAAGTTTCACTAGAGTAGGGGTTTTATCCAGAACTTAATGTCTTCACCTCTAGCCAATTTTTTCTTTCGGTTTTGGACTGACGTTCCAGATTTACACCTGTAATCAAAACCGCACCTTCCAAAAATGGATTACCCCATGAAAAAGCATAGAAAAAACTTTTGATCTCGTTTTTTGTATCAAGATTTTTTTGATCCCCTGAAAGATTTCCGAAAGTAGATATTCTGAGTTTTGAGTGATAAATGTAATATTAATTAAATTATAGAGTAGCACTTAAAAGTTTATCCAACTTTTAACTGAGTTATTTTTTTTAACAGAATTTCAGATTACGATTTAGGGGCCGTTCAAATATTACGTAAGCATGTTTTTGGTCATTTTTGACCCCCCTCCCCCTTGTCAGCAAAGATAAGCAAACCGCAACCCCCTCCTCTCGTAATTACGTAAGAAAACTATCCGACCCCCCTTTATTCTTTTTTTGAACAAAAATCCTTAGTAATGTTTAGATTTCTCAAATTCATTGTCCTCCATGAACACTTAACCTATCGTTAAATCTCTCATTGAAGAAAATGCTTGAAATTTTTTCCCTTGTTCAAACTTTTTGCGGAATTTATTTTTGGTTGAATTTTGAATTTATTCATCCAAGAAATTTTCGAAAATGCAGTGTTTGTAACACCTAATGTAAGTATCACTCCTACTCCCCCTTGTCAGGAAAAATAAGCAAATAGCAAACCCCCTCCCCCCTAAAGTGCTTACGTAATATTTGAATGTCCCCTTATATTATCATTTGTGTAAAATTCAATTCAATATTATTTGATGCTTATACGTTGTTTAAAAGTTGTAAGTTAGTGATAGAAATAAACAGTAGTGCCAACACCTTCTACCTACACCTTAGCAGTAGTAAAAGTAGTCGAGACCTTCGAGAATAAGGCATTTGGGACCCTCAGACCTTTCATGTGCTTGTCTTTCCCTTTCATGAGGTTTGGGAACAGGCGTTGAACGGAAGACATTCGAATTGCTGAATTTATCGAACCGTAAAGTTGGCGCACGGAAATGTCTATCTTGTTTGATGGAATGGAACCCAAGTGTGGATACCCAATCCCGAAGTTACGCTGCAAAATATAAAACTTCTCTCTCACTCGGAGCTCCCAATATTTTTCGGGAAAACCCATTTTTCTTCCCGTAACTCCCAACGACTTCGGCGGGCATTCTCAGAAACAATGACCTAAAAATCGTCTGCGCATAAAAAAAAGAAGAGAAGTGAAGAAGGAAGTAAAGTGAGAAGAGAAGGCGGCGGAGAGAAAAAAGAAGATGGAATGAGCGGGGCTTGTCGTGCAGACGGTATAAAATAAGAAGAGAAAAAAAACTGAAGAGAAGTGAAGGGAGTGAAAAAAACTGATTCGAGAGTGCGAGAGAAAACGGAAGGAAGTATAGAAAAGAGAAAATACAAAAGGCGCTGTGGCAACACTTCTTAATGAAAACAAAAAAAAAAAGAGGGGGGGGAATCTTTGAAACTTGTAAAAGGTGAACGTTTATGACAATGGAAAAAGGAACAGAAACTGGGAAAAACAAAACAAAGTGATGTTAGCAGCAGGAAACAAAATCGCTGGAAGAAAAAAAAATGGCCGAATAAAAAAAAATATTTGTTGTAGTAGTAGTAAAAGAAAGTGTGAAGGGAGCAGCGAAAAAAATTTTTTTTTGAGACGTCCGCAAGGTAGCTACTTCATTGTTTGAAAAAGCACACCCTCTCTCCTGGTTGCCGACAACTATTGCCTTGTGCGATTTTTTTTTCTTAGTTGAAGTTAGCGAAAGTGAATTGTTTTAGTAAGTCGGGAGAAACTGGTTTTTGGGTATTATGTGTCGGATTGAAGGAGGAGGTCTCTTGGATGAAAAGAGAGGAAAGTTTTTGGGAAGGGGGCCACGGAGGATTGATTAGTTTTGGAAAGCTTTCTCTACTGCTTACTCAGGGTATTTTTACTGCCTTTAATGTTTTGAACCAGGGGTCGGCTAGTAACTTTATGTGGGGCAGGGGTGCAGAATATGTCCGAACGCCCGAACGAGGTTCGGGGAAAATTCAAGCAGCCCTGGGGAAATTTTTGCACCAAAATAGAAAGAAAAACTAAAAATCAGCTGACAAACAAACATTTTGTGTAGTGACTTCATCATAACCTCCAATTTCAACGGAAATCCGGTGAAAACTATGGAGTTACAAATGTAGAGTGGGTAAACTACGGATCTGCGCTAAAAATCCTAATTTTCTAGGAAAATACCTTAAAGTTGGCTTTCAATTTGTATGCAGGAAAAACAACGTATTCGTGGTAGGATGGGTAATTTTCACTGCAAATTACGTTCTTGTTTGATCACGTCGATGTTCTTTACAAAAAAATGAGTTACTTAAGGAGTAATTTACAGATAGCTTAAATTTTGAGAAAAATAGACAATGTTTTTAAGAAAAGAAGCACTTTTGAGCTAAGGTTATGAGTGTGCAAGAAATACTAAAAACCAGAGCATAAAGATCATTTATATTTATGGTTTATGGGAAAATTATTGAATCTGAAAGGAGTTTAACTATTGAAAAAAAAACCTACTTTTTTTTAATAAAATCTCATTTTGGGGGAAATTTTGAAGGAAACAAATTATGTTCTGGGGAAATTTTGGGCCCTAAAACATTTTCTGCACCTCTGATGTGGGGTCCAAATAATTTTGAGAAACATTTTATAGAGGTCCGGAGAAGAAAAAAGTAAATATTATTTTAAATTCTTATTTTAAGATACATCAGCTCACCCTTTTAAATGTAAAGATTCATGACTATTGAGTTAACTTTGGTCTTAAGTGCTTTTAAATTATGTAGTATTAGCTTTGTATTGAAAAGGGGGGTTGGCGGTTACCCTCTGAAAATTTTAGAAATTTGACCCTTAAAAAGAAGGTCTATGTAATTTTGGTGTAAAAAACTAAACTAGAAACTTAATATCCCACGGGACGGTTCTAACATTTTGGATGATGCCCCCCCCCAAATCTAATTCAAGTGGAGATCTGATTCTAAATAAAGCTTAAAATCAGGAGCTGGGGTTCAAATTGAACATAGGTGATCAATGATCATACCTTTTTCAGTAAGTATTGTACCTTGGACCTATCCAAGATACACTTAACTACCTTGAGTTACTAAAAAAAATCACTTTAATGACTTTTACTGCATCGGTATTTTGATTTTAAAAGCAAGGTAGATTTAGTTTCATGACTAACACTAATTTTAAGTGAAATCTATATATTTTGTGATAAAAACAGTGCGTTAAAACTTTTATGTTGAAAAGTGCTCCAACTAAATCTGTAAGCTTATACATCTGGGTGGTACATGGAGCACTTGTTCTTTGAGTTTTTCACAAGCATTTTATTAATTTTAGAGGTGTAACTTAAGTTTTTTTTTTTACATAGATCCAAGGTACACTACCCTTGAAACCAAGGTATAATATCCGTATTGTACTTTTGACCTATTTTCAGCTTTTTTTTTTCATTAATTAGTATTGAAATACTTCAACTAAAATACCGAAAAAATATATGTTGTTTATGAAAGGCTAAAGTAACAAGGGGAAATTGTTTCATCAGCTTATTTTCAATAAAAAAATATAGGGTAAAAACTAAAAATAGGTCCGAGGTACAGTACCTTCCCCTATTAAAGAGCGTGCTCAACTTTAGACAGCCTCGCCCTAAAAAAACGTTTGACCCACAAATTTTAGCCACACGACTGCATCACTCCAACCGATGTTATTCAATCTAAGAAGTCACCCAACTAAATGAAAATTGCTCACTTTTTATCCGATAGTACGGTAGCCGCCAGGACAACAACAAAAAAAAAGAAACATCCTTTCAGCCAAGCCTTTCTTCGGACTTTTCCCCCCAATATTCCCTAAAAATAGGTCTGTTGAGGCAAGGAAGGGGAGCAAGCAGTAAGTAAAAGTGAAAGGAAAGAACTGATCAATCGCGAACAACGAAATCTATAGGAAATGGCCAATAGCAAGAGAAATACCTACTCACAGATCTAATGCAAGACGACGGTTCCTGAAGCTACTGGTATAACGCACCCTAGAAGTGGAGTAGAAAATAATAATAATAATACTTATTCCAAACAAAAAAAAAGAAAGAATAGAGAAAAGAAAAGAAATCCTTTAGAGAGTGGCTACAACTTCTATTCGCTCCGTGGATTTATCGAGTACGTACCTGTGTATGTTTTTTTTATTTAATTTTTTTCCCGTTTCCGACGCCGTATTTATACTCTTTTTTTATTTCAGAGCTTCCGATTTTTCTTCAAATCACTACTACTGTTGTTATATTTGTAGCGTTTTCCCGGCGTGTGTTACAAATAGAGACTGAAGTTTTAATGGTTTCAATAAAAAACGACGAGGGAAGACGGGGGAAACTTTTAAAAACTTATTAGAGGTGACGGTAAAGCGGGGAGCGTATATAGACTTCGAGGAGAAAAAAAAATATAAATCGGAGGAGTTGGATTAGAGTAAGCTGGAAAGGCTTTTCGGGACTTTGAAAGAAAGTCTTTGCAAGTTTTGGGGCTTGTAGCTTTCAGTGCTGCTGTCTTTCAGACTGAAGCTTGGGAGCTGACTTTTGGAGTAGAATTTAATTATCATTGAAACATGATTTCAAATTTATAAAAAATTTGGGGTACGCCGCCTAAATTAATAGAAGGTACGGTAAATAGACTAAAATTATGCTTTAAATTAGATGAATAGTACTTATCATGATGCACATTTAAATTTGTCACAGTCTTAAGTATGAAGTTTACAGACCTAATTAATGAATGGATGTTTCATATTTTCACTCATTTTTAAGCTACAGTGGTGAAACAATTAATCGCTCTGCAGTCTTCACTGTGTAAAATTACATATTAATAGGCAACATCAATAAGTTTAGGTATCCATATAACTTATTATTAAACTGAATATAAGCTTCTAATGTTTAGTTTAAATGAAAAAAAATATTTGGCAATAATTCATATTACTCTTAGATATCAAAGTTTAATTTCACAATCATATGCGAATGTTTCTAATTTTTTTTCTAACTTCATACTATTGTCCATATTTCTTTACAGTAAATCTAAGGGCATACGTTTTTGTATGTGTTTTAAAAAAATTATGTTACTGCTCAACCTTATCTTTTAAAGGTCATATTTATTTGAGAATACCTAAAACATTTTCCTTCGAAATCGGAGTTTACTACCTTAATTAGTTTTTTTGTATAACTACTCATAACAATTTTGTGGAAGTATTCTTGAAACTTATATATTTACACTCTCCAGATTCAGAACTCTGGTTTTCAACAAAGTATAGTTACTAATATTACATTAAAAGTTGCTTAACATCTTTAAAGTAAATGTTTTTTCGATTATTTCCCTTGGAAATTAAACGTGATTCTAACCTTGAGTTTTTATACCAAAGTACCTCATTGTTATTTGAGCCAACTCAGAAAAAAATTCACCTTAAACTTCTATAATCAGATTCTCCTCAAACCGAAAATAATGGCAGAATCCGAAATTGAATTTACGATTTTTGATACCATCGCAAAAGAGCTAACCCAATTAAAAGAGGAAAAATAATACTGGCTAATCAGATCAGCAATAAAAGAGAAAAAAAACTATCTTCCCCCATCGAATTTAATTCAGTTTTGTCTAGCATCTCTCTATTTATGTTATTAAATTTTCATTCATTCATTGTGTTTTTCCCTTTCCAGATGGACTTTTTACTCCGCGAAATTATGGAAAATTAAACTCTTCCCAATCAAAAATTCATTTCGCCGAAAGCCAGAAGAAAGCAGCAGCTTGTAATGGAGTTTTTTCCCCACGGCTTGGCGGTACGCGAGCCATCGCTTGCTGTCACGGATTTATGCAGCTTGGACGTTTGGAGGTGGATATCGTCGACTTGTGTATGACATGTGCGACAGCTAATTATCCTGGATCAAAGCTGGAGAGCCGTGAAATGCTGCAGTGTGATATTTGAATAAGCATCGGGGAGGTAAGTGGACGTATTTTGCTTGTTTTCCGATGGTTGATGGTTTTCTGAGCTGTAACGCTTTGATTCATAAAATTATAGGTTGTGTCGTTATTATAGGTATTATCTGTTTAACAATCGAAAGTTTATCATATTTAGAGGGAAATACAAATGGCTATAGATTGGGTAAATAGTGACTTTAGGGTTCATTTTTATTTTTGAGGGAATTATGTAGCAACTATCGAACGGTTCATTGTGTTTTAACATGTTATTATTTTTTTTTTTTAGTTTCTCGGAATTTATTTCATTGATTTTTCCTTTTACAAATAACTGATCGTAAAAATATTTTTAATCATTTTATAACTTATATAAATATTCTTTACATCGTATTCTATGTAGAATGAATGACAAGTTCAAACGGTAGTGAATAAGGTAATTTTAAATTCATAGAAAATCCGATCCAAAATATCTACATTTTTTTACAGTTAGAGTGTTAAAGTTTTATTTTTGAACTCTCTCAAAATAAGCTATAATTTAATTATAGCTTATTTTTGATAAATAATAATTTATTTTCGTTATCAGTAAATTGAGCCGTGTGTTTTCAACACTCGGCTCAAATATTTTAAGATTTCTAAATATATTTGATGCAGAGAAATACTTAAAATATGAGTTACTTGAAAACTAATTAAAAACCGACTTACTTTAAAGTACTACATGAGTAGGCTTAGTTAAGGAATGCATTGATTTAGGTACTGATACCCAAAAAAGTATCGAATTTGTTTCCATTACTTGCTGTAAAATGAAATGATCTTAATAGGAAACACCTATATCTGAAAGTTAACGTACTTTGAAATGTAATGGTATATTCATGGGGTAAAAAGGAGAACATTCTATTAAAAATACAATTAAAGAATAAGGGAAATTTCAAAGTATTTTCTAGATGTTATTCGTAAAAAATCCCTACTGCAGACTTCCAGACAACTAAGTGTCTGAGACTTCTGACGTTTCGAATAACCATTCCAAGCGATATTACTTCAAGTAGACGCGAGTGATAGTTAAATCTGGAGTCAGAAGATTCTCAAGAAACCCCACTCATTCCCTTCCCATGGTAACAATCCAAGTTCATCGCTCTAAGCGCACTCGAAAACCCTCGAGCGCGAGGTCAAGTTTTAAACAATCTCCCCCTCTAAGGGTGTATTTATATGCAGCAACTACAGTGACGCGATCGGGACGTCGACCGGAAAACTGTAGAAAATTCCCTTCCGTTCTTTTCCTCGATGTAGAGCAGTGCCTTCTCAAACTTTCAATATTGGCCGTCCAATTTACAGTTATAATTTTTATAGTGTCCCCTTTTACTAAGTAACAATGAATGCAAAGCAATAGTAATATCATTTTGTCGCTAAAGCTACAATACAACCTTATTTCAGGACATATTTTCGAAGAAGGCCATTCCCGGGGGGAGGAAACAAGACTTTTGGTTATAGATGTGTACTCAAAAATAATTTTTTTTAGATTTTAATTCTATGGGCGTATAATGTATTAGATATCACTTTTAAGAACGTATAAATGTATAATTTGAACCTTATTTTTGAAATATTTAGTTCAACAAAGTTTTACGCGAAAGAGAGGTCTGGAGGGCATTTCACCAGAAAATATTTGATTAGGATACATATTAAAAAGATTTTTTGACTACTTTAAGAGGCTCTCGAGGGGTCATGGCCTGGAATCGCCAGGTGTATATGTGCAGTAAAATAATTCAGCATGTTATTTTGACACTTCAAAGTTGATATTCGGAGGTTGATATTCGGCTTAAAAACTTGGATCTGAATGAGGTCCCAACAAATTGGGGCAGCGTGTTTCCAATAGTAATTCGCGAACCACTTTCGAAGCCCTCAATGACACTATTTGTCTGAAGAAGAGCGGCTTAAGGGGAATAAGCCTGCCTAAGGGGAATAAGGGGTTCTGAAGGTCCTCCCCCGTAAAAATTTTGGAAATTTGACCCTTTGACCCAGGGTTTTAACTCGTTTTTGTCCACTTTGTCTAAAATTCGGGTGGGGCTCGGGTGGCCCCCCCTATTGAGGCGTGACCCACAGTTTGAGAACCACTAATGTAGTGATGTCTTTCCATTGGTTCTTGGCGCTACAACGTAATGCTAACGTCATCATCTATAAAAAAACATCTACCTTTTCCCGATCGCGTCGCACTAGTCGCTGCATGCGAATCCACCTTAAGCCGCAAATACCCTCAACTACGAAGAAAGATCCCGTATGCGTGTGTCCATCAAGACTCGAGCCGTAAATTGCTCTTGTTTATTCGGCGGTCGGACGGACTCCTCTTAACTTCATCGTCAAAACATAAACTCGGATAGGAAAAAAGAGAGAGAGAGAGGAGTTTAAGTGTTTCCAGCACTTAAGGAGTCGAGGGCATTACGGGAAGAAAGGAATTACTTCTGTGCGCGAGAGCCGAAATAATGTCTCTTCTGTTTTCGGAGGCACTTAAGTGACGAGAAAAGCTGGAAAAATTACCTCCGAAGGAGTAAAGGGAATAACGATTATTTTTAATGCTGGGGCTGGATATGCTCGATTTCGCCTCCTCGTGGCTTGGTGGAGTTCAATTTTTAAACTACGCCTACCTCGTTGTTGGAATTTACGTTATTTAGAGAAAATTTGGGAAAAAATGTTTTAGTAACCTCCATCAGGTATTTTTGCATTTTGCGGAAAATATTTTTTCTAGAATATCATTTTAATCGTTTTAGGTAATTTACAGGGGGGATTTTAATGAGAATTCTCAGGAGTATAATGTTCTTAATCGCTTTCCCTAGAAACTACAAAATCGATATTACAGGTTTATATTTTTTTTCAATAAAAATCTATAATTTCTATAGAATTTCAATAAAAAATCTATAATTTCTATAGAATTTCAATAGGATTTTTTTTTTTTTTTTTGGAAATCTTGCAAAGCTTATATTCCATTAAGGAATTTTTGAATGTATGTGACTGGCATTGTTTTGATTTAACGTGCAGTAGAAACTAGAAAGTTTTGTAGTTTGGTAGATGTAATGGCTGCATTGTAAATGGCAGTTCTAGATGGCCATTGAAAAAAATATTTCAATATATCCGACATAATTTACTTATTGACGTCACATAATAAACACTTCAAAAGTAATATGTAGTTTGGCACTTTATTTTTCGTAAAAGCTAGTATATATAACACTGGTTTTTGTATCAGCAGGAGCAGGATATTTTACATCATGTGTTTTCGTTCATTAACCAACAAAAAAATCGTAAACCAAAAAAACTATTCGTCATTTAATCTAAGCTGGGCATCACGCAAAACCTTCAATTTTTATAAATATTATATCCTTTTGTCGTAATAAAAATGCATCTAAATTTCCAGGCCTTTCAAACCCTCGCTTCTTTCAACGTCACAAAAGATGAACGCTTGCTAAGAACAATAACTAGTTACTAGAACAGTTTTTTAATTCCTAATAATCACCCATACCCACGCCTCATTCTGACGTCACGAGAACAATAGCACGTCCCCGATTTATTTCACTACAAAACCCGTCCTCCTCAAGATAAGTGCTATAATTGGAACACTTAGCAGCACGGGCTAGGTAACAAACAGTCATAAATATAAACTTCGAGAAAGAGATAGATAAAAAAAAAAAGAAACCAGAGCTCTCTTTCCCCGCGCTCTCAAAAATCCTTTGAAAACCCTCCAGCGCTCACTTTTAACTGCAACCGCCCAGAGTTTTACGTTATTTACCTGCATTAAAAATGGATGAACTGCCTTTCATCCCTCTCATTGTTTTTGGGTGAATGGGATCTATTTTCTCTCGTGACAAAGTTCGTTTTCTATTGTCTGAAATAGAGCTATTGTTCTTCAGGGCGATAATGGGGAATCTTAAGTGAATTTGTAGGAGAATATTCGCCAAATGCGAGAATTATTAGCTAAGATGCACATTGGTTCTGGTTTTTGAAAAGATTTTTGCTATATATTGGAGAAACTTTTTGAATCTGCAGGGAGGTTTTGACTGATGCAGCGCTTTGAAAACTTTTGATGGTGATTTGCATGTTATGTTTAAAATATGAGGGAATCAAAGTGAAATGAGAGGCGTGCTTACTTAGCTTGCTAGTTTCTGAATTAATATGTTTTCCTGATATGCTCCCGTTAAATCTCTAAACTAAATCGCATTACTTAGTTTATCATAATTTTTAGACTTGGAAATATCGGAAGAATGATATTTGGATCTTCATTCAGCAGAATAATCTAATTCAGTTACTGTTTTGGTATTTTTTTTTTTTTTTTTTTTGCATTTTCTAGTTAAAATTTTAGTCAACTATTTTTATCGCTAGATATTATAAGAAGTAATTATGATTTAATAAATGATTTTTTATGCTGGTAAAGTTTTATCATGTTGCCTATATACACATTGTAGTAGATGAAACCATTACTTTTTTTCAATCTGGTGGTTAGTGTATTACTATCATAGATTTAACACTTAAAAGAAATAAACCATTTCAAGAAGAGAACATTCAAAAAGTACAGCTTAACAACTTAATGCAATACAATTTTATTTTATTACTATCATAGATTTAACCATTTAACACTTAAAAGAAACAAAACATTTCAAGAAAAGAACATTCACAAAGTCTACAGTTTAAAGAAGAAATACTTAAAAGAGTAAATTGATTGAACTTAACATAATTTAGATAATATATTTTATTAATATATTTACATTTCTTCCTTCTCTCTTTTTTCTTTCCTTCTCATTCTTTCTCTATCTTCTTTCCTCTTATGAAATAGCCCTAGTGTTTCTAATACTAGTTACACAAAGCCTAATATTGCTTGTAAATTGTGATAATCGAGCATTTTCAATCACATGCCTCGGACCTAACAACGGCCTCAGCAACAGTTAAAAGCCCTACAAAAGGTTAACAGTTGCAGAAAATAACTGGTCGTGCAATTCTTCTATTGGAGCATTTGCAATCACGTGACCCCACACCTAACAATCGCCATAACAGCAAATACCTCGTCACTTAGCAACCGCCTTAGCAACAGTTAAAAGCCCTACAAAAGGTTAACAGTTAAAAGAAAATACCTGGTCATGACGTCACATGAAAACACTCTATTTTAAGTCTAAAATAGAGCAGATACATAAAAAAAAACATTATTAAGGGGACGCGGTACCTTTTTGGAAATTTTTTTTAAATTTATTGTTATTTAATACTTTTTGCTGGTAATATATGTATTTTCCTTATGTCAAATATATTATGAATTTGAAATATCTAAGAATTCAAATTTTATGAGTTTTTTTTAAAAAAACTTAAAATTTATGAGGTGTTTTTAAAATGCTACTCCTCCTACAATAATTGACCTACACTCATAAAATTTGGTATTCAAAGACATTAAACTGTGTACAACAAAATTTTATATAAGTAGGTTAGTACCATTTTAAGTACTGAAAATGAATTTTTCCCTGAATCACTAGGCAAAAAAGACCTAAAAATGCTAAAATTCAAAATTCAGCAATTGTTTTAAAAAAATCTAAGATGAATATCCAAAAACCCATACAAATTTTTGTTGAACATGCTCCCAACAATAGCCAGAAAATTTTTTTTAAGAGATTTGGTCCAATAGATAAAAAGTCTTAGCATTTTAAACACTGAAATAGTGGTTCTGAGAAAAGCGCACTTGAAGTTTTCAATTGCCATACGGAAGTGTATACTCTCAAACATGAAATTCACTACAATTGGAATAATTTTTAATGAAAAGTTTTGAAAATTCGTAGGGTGATAGACAAATGCTTATAGATTAGTTTCTATTAAAAAAAAATTTTCGATTTTTGTCCAAAAAAAGGTACCGCGTCCCCTTAAACTTTCTTTAAAATATTACACGTCATTAAGAATCAAATCGGTCGAAGTCTAAATAGAAACTAACTTACCAAATCCCGACACTACCCACTAAATATATTTACCCAATTCCCCTCCTCCAATCCATCCTGACTTCAAATAGAACCAGTACACCAAAGACCAAACACCGCTGCTTTCATCACAACTACCACTGCGAATTTCAATTATATTTCCCTCCGAATATCGGCCGACAGGTACAACACTCCCCGCTTCAATTTCCCGGGGAAGTCGATTTCACCGAATGACTGGTCAAAACCCCGTCGCAACAAATCGGTGTAAATTGAGGGGATGAAAACGCGTGATCAGTTGCAGCATAAGTGGAGATGTTTGAAACGCCCCTGGCCGCAGCGCTGCTGCGAAATGAGAAACGCAGTGGCTCGACGATAATGCATCCTGGAGGGGCCTTGTCCACTGCAGTGACCATTCAAAACGCTTTAATAAACCCCCGGCCGATTTATTCTGGATGGGCTAAAGATAGAATTGTAGAGGGAATATTATAGTATTGGGAATGGAATGTAGTTTCTTGTATGGGTACGATCGATGTGTAACTTATTTTATGTGTGACTGATTTTTATTTTACGGTTTCCTGTTTGAGAGGGGATGTATTTGATGTGGAATTGCCGATGGACGAAATTTTCTTATTTCGAAAATGGTTTGCTTGAAATTTTTATCTAACTGATGATGTTACCCACGATTATCGTACCGAAAAATCCTCAGGGACTTTTATCTTTATTGATATAACTGGTGGTGGTGGTCCCTTACCTACTGACAGTTTCTTTACACATTCTAATTACTTACTTCAAAAATAAGGAAAGTTTCTATATAAAAATTTTCGTTTAATCTTCATTGAACGGAATTAATAATTTAAAATTTGACTAAAAATCTTAAGAATGTTAGAATGCAAATTATAATTTACAGAAGAAAATATAAATAATCTTGTTAATAATTCAGATTGGTATAAGTAATTAAAATTAATATTCTACCCTAAACTATTAATTCAAATTTGAAAACACATTACATCAATTTTTCACATATTTTGAGAAATTTGTTCCTTTGTGTGTGCCGTAAAGGAACAATTTAAGTCCTCATTTTTTATGTAGATCTTTAGGAAAACTAGAAACTATAACATTTTTATACTGATTCTGAACTGTAAATTGTGATAAGGTCCATCAAATATGCACAGGGTGTAAATCCAAATTTTCTAACAAAATTTTTTGAATGATCCCATAAGGATTGACCGCTTGTATTGCCATAAAAAACCTAGCCATATCCACAGCCATAAGCTTCGTGGTTAACCAGCAGCTAAAGAAAGAAAAATTAGCTTTTAGATGACTGGTGATTGGTGGAATCCTTCTTTGACCCAGGATTTAACACCGACGCTAATGGCTGTGAATATGGCCGTAATTGCTTTGTAGCAACTTCGGTGGAAAACAGGGATACATTTAAATTTTACTCCCGATTCGTACCAACTATGGAAGAGCAGTAGCCAGTTCACACACTTCTAAACATCCCACCAACCAAACCATCAACACGCTTCACCCCAACAAACAAAAAGGACACCTCCTCATCCCAGTACATCCGCGATCAACAGGGGAGAAAAGAGCCCCGGTATCCCTTTCACCTCTTTGTCGGCCAGCTCGATGATTTTTGTCACACATTCTGGAAGTCAGGAGCGTGCCATATTCCGCCCTGATGACTGTATTTCCACATTACCTCCCCTTTTCAACGCCGCCGTAATGACCTGGCAGCGCCGTGACCGGACTGGCTAATGGTTCTCTCTGATGGCTCTCATACTTTGAAAACTAAATTGTTCCGGACGAGTATTTCGGAAGATATTCCTCCGTGATTACTCCTGGTGGTGGGGGGGGGGGGGCAATTTATTTTCGATCGGTGGCTGTAATGGTGTTCGTTCGGTTGGAGGCGAAAAATTCTTGGGGGAGGCGGAAATAATTTCATTAGGGGTAAGGGTTTGTGGTTTAAGTCTTGTGAGAAATTCCGCTGTTAGACAAATAGTTTGAGGTTTAAGGGGTCGTTCAGGGGTTTTACACCCCTTCCTCCACTATGTCACGTGTTCTTTACATTGTTGTAAGCGACCCCTCCTACACAATGTGATGTCACACTTTTGAAATCTTGAAATTTAGTAACCAAATTGAAAATTTAAATTGTATTTCAATATCCATTACTTGAGCATTATGGCTGATATACTGTCTGTCTATCACAACTTGAGCTCTCGTTTACATTTCTGTTGCCAAGGCAATAGGACTCTCTTATTTGAAATTAATTGAGGTTTTTTCTCTTATTATTTTCAAGATTGTTTAACAAGTCTGGGTTTGAACAAAAATATAAGTGATAAAAACTAGGGTATACTTAACGAGTTACTAGATAGTATAATATTAAATTTTAAAGATTCATTGGTGTACGTTTTTTTTCCGATTGTTAATTAGCAATTAGTTATTAATAGACGTGCTGTATATTTTTTAAGGAAAACATTTTGAATTTATTACTGATAAGTTAGAATTAATAAATATTCAAACTTTTAAGATAGTGTTATTTATGGAAATAACCTGCGACGTACGTTTGGAAAGTTTGTTTATGTTTCTTCTGCTAATTTCAGTTCAGTGAACTGGGTTTTGTCTGAATCGCGAAGCAATCCAAAAGTAGCAGTTTACAGGGGTTGTTGAGCGATAGCGAGCAGGGGGCGGTAGCTTCCTAGTATATCAAAAATTTGATATATTCGCATATTAAAAAATATACGATATTTTGATATTTATATAAATATCATGATATTTGTCAACCCTGATTCACATATACAAAAAGATAGTATACACTATTTCTTAAGAGCAGGCTTCCTGTATTCTCTTCCAAAATGGTTTCATGGCTAAAAGAAGGAACAAAAACATTCACGATTTATTAATTTTTTACACGAAAAGTAAATTTAACTTAGATGTACAAACAAGAAATTACACCCCTATTCCTTACTTACACATCAAATATATGGCATGGCATTTTTCAACTCTCAAGTTAAACAGCTTTTCCAAACATTATATATCATTTTGTGCAGGAAAAATGTTTACGAATTTCACCACTTGAAAAACACCTGATATTTTGAAAAGAAACATTTCCTCTCTTCCTCCGTTTCTAAAAAACGCAATATCTTTTCTGGGAATAGTTTTTCTTCCGAGAGGCAAACATTGAATCTTTGGGGACGTAAATAATTTCTCTATATCCAGGGGGCTTGGGGAAAATATCGAACGTTTATCCTTAAAGACTTGTAATGCCTCAGCCATATTTGTAACCATTTCTCTCTTTTCATTGTGTAAAACTTTTGTCAAGTTCCTCTATTGCTAAGTATTCGGATTTCCATAATTTTGAGTGAGTAGCACGATTGGAAATTATGTGTGTTTATGTTTTCGGAGAAAGTTATTGTTAATTTTTTTACATGAAAATTTTAATATTTTTTTTTTTGCAACGCCTAGGACAAATATTGCTAGCAGTTGCCACCCTGTCATGAAACTTTCACTTTGAGTTCTACAAACTATAATTACACAAAACTATTCACATTTTGCACATTTATAGAGAAATGTAATAAAAATATGTTGTGAAAAATATTTAAAAAAAGTGAGAACATTAGAGTGGATAAGTCGAAGTAAAAAATTTAGTTTTGTTGAAAATTTTATTTTGAAATTAAGTTTAACTTTTAATTTATTGAACCCTAACGACCAGGAGATGGATTCTCCCGAATGTTAAAAAATAATTACTACTCCTTCTATTAGATGTTTCATGAACTCTTCATGTGAAAGTAAGAAAACATTTTACCATTCAATCCTATAAAATCACAGTAATAATCTTCCTTGAATTTCCTTCAAGCATATTTCAAGCTACATTGAACCACCATCTAAGTTTCATTCGAATAAAATAGATAGTATATCTGTGTCTATAACCCAACTCTTTTCCCATTTCTCCTAAATGAATAATCCGAACCGGCTGTTTGAATAAGACAATTTAAACCATCCAAAGTGAAACTTACACGAAACTAAGAATACTTCGCTGATTACGAATTCGTATTTCTGATTCGAGAAAACCCGGCAGCACAACCTAATAAACAGCATTATCTATCTCCACACAATGTAATGAATAGACACATTTAGACACAGACACACAGAATAGACACATTTAGACACAGACGAGAGTTGTAAATATTTGCTCTTCCGTCTGTAATTACGGATAAGGGCAAATCCGAATTAAATTTGCAATCTTAATGTATCTCTGCAGGTTCCCAAAGGGCTCTGAATGATTGGATCTAAAATTGTTAGGTTATAAATCTGTTAAGAAATGTCCCGAGAATATCCATGGGCTTGGTTAATGTACTTTCTGGATGTAAAATTATTTGAACTCTGGTATCATTGTTGAAGATATCTGGTAGAATATTTTGATAGAAAATTTAATTCATGGCGCTTAGATGCAGCGATAAATATAATTTTGTTGATTTCATATTCAGGAATATTTTAAACCACTAATATCATATTTTAAAAATCTAAAGAGATAAAATCTATTATATTTAAAAATGTTGTTTATTAAGACTACCTAATAGTATTATTAAAAGGTTTAAAGATATTTTTCAAAACATTTTTGCAAAAATAAATTAATTTCATTAAAATTTATACAAATTTAAAATTACGAGAATTAAAACTTTTTTTTTTATGTTTAACAACTTTTTCACGTTTAAAATAGATGTGTTTAAAGATTATTTATACATGGTTATTTAATTTTTAACAAAAATATATCTTAAATGTCAAATGTTGATTCTCATATTTGTTTAACAAAATGTTTAAACAAAGTCTATAAATTTTATATATCTATCCATTCTACAAAATTTATCTATCAATAATAGCATTAAAATTTTTCTCACCATAAAATTTCATAAATTAAATCTTCCTTGAATCAATAGAGTTACTTTGAGAAAATTAGGAATCGTGAAGAGAACTTAATGTGTTTAAGATATTTAAAAACGTACCAACATGTTTTGGAAATAATTAATAAACACTTTCAACCATTCTTGGAATAATCCTTAATATACCTTTCTTAACTAATTTAAACTATTAGAAGAGTCAGGGATCCGTAAAATACATAAAAGTCGGGTACACAAATTAATATGCTATTTCACCTTCTCTAAAATCCCTTTCATACCTGACCACTATACACATTACCCACACCCTAATCAATACAAGCTTTAAAGTAAACATATAGCTTGTTATAAATGTGTTTGAGCATTTTCGGTTCATCTTTTATTCATAAAATTAAAGAGATAATCAATTTTCTGGTCAGGCGTTATAATGGAATCATTCCCCCTGAAAAGCTTTGATAAATCATCCACTGCTAAAGCTAATCGTTCGAAAGTAATATTTCCATATTTTTAAAGCTTTAAAAATTCAGTCTGGTTTTATTTTGAGTGAGTTACATAATAACTATTTTCATTTAGTACCTCGGCCCGCAAAGATCAATTTTATGAGACACCCAAAGCAATATTATGCAAATGGCTTTGAAATTGCTAAGTCTACCATGTTATCTAGAAACCAGATATTTTGATTTAAATATTGCGTGCGGGATTTTTTTTGTCTTTCCCCCCGATGGAAATACTTTTACTTTCAATCCGTTTTATGGCACAGTCGGTTAGGGCTGACAAATTGTTTTTTGTTAAATTCAAAATTCCTTTCGTCAGTTTTGTAAAGAAAGGTGAAAGTATTTTTATTATAAGACTATACTTTGTATTTAAACTATTCTGATATAAATGTCAATGAAAATATTAGATGATTACGAGGAAAAATTTTTACTGTGTATATATCGATTTTTTTTAAGCTATGAAAGAGGAATTTTTAATGGTTGAGCATTCGAATGAAATTTAAAATGAAACAAGAATGATAATAATAAATTGACTTTCGAACATCATAATTGAACATAACAAGAAACAGTAGAAAACTAGTATGCTTTGGGGTAACAAATGTTTCTTTAGGAATTGAAAGTAAAAATAATAGCGTTTTTTACACTCATAAAAACGACATTTTTTTAGGACTAACTATTAAATTTCAAAAGAATGATATTCCATGGATCTGATTAATTAATTTCATATTTTATCATCTTCTAAACCTACTTTTTATTTAAAAACCATATTGCTTTTTTAGGTAATATTTCTGATTTCGATAAGTGGCAGCTTTTAAATCTTTATTTCAAAAGCAAGATTATACATTAGAAAACAATTCTATTTCTTCGTAATTTTAGAGTTGTCACTGATGCATTTAAGTTGAAGAAGTATTTGGTATCTTGATTATTTAATTGTTATAAAAAATTAAGTAAGACCACTTACAACGACCCCCTGACAACCCCGACCCCCTACGTTATAACAACCGGTAAGAAAAGTACAAATTGTTTTATCATAGTGCTAACTTTATTCCTTCTTCCTTCTGTTAACATCTTTCTGTTAAAATGACCGTAAATTATTGGTCCCATGAAGGGTGGCTCTAACAAGGTTCTACTGTTAAAATTTAAAAAATTAACAAAGAAAATAGTTTAACACCTATATATTTTGGTTATTGGAGTAAATAAATTGGATAGAAAAGATGCTGAATAATCCGTAGTAAGAAAACTAGTTATAAGAAACAACAAAACACATGGTTTGGGTTAAATACTGGTTGTTTTTTACCTCCTCACTTTCTAATAAACCATAATTACGGGTAAAACGGTTACAAATTGCATACGTTAACCCAAAAAAAAAAACCCACAACATTGACAAAGGTTCCCCTCCCACACTCAACCCAAGCAAGAAGGGAGGCTGAGGAGCAATAACAATATTGACCGAATCTCCACCTAAATCAATAAGGCTTATTTTCTCCCCCATTCGGGCATGCCGGGGCAGCAAAAGCAGCAAAAATATTGTTCGGACTTTTTGCCGGAAGAAATCAAGCTAAGTGATCACGCCGATGAATATGTTGTTGGTTCGGAATTCAGGGAACTACAAACAAATACAGGTAATAAATAAATAAAGCCGCGGGAGGAGAGAAAAAAATGGGGGACGCTGCTGCTCAAAATAACTTATCCGGAGGGGGTTGGAGTTGTTTTTTGCTGAGGGGAGTCTCTCTCTATCGCAACGAAGTTATCAAAATCAGATTTTGCTCTCTCTCTCTATCCTCCAGATGAGGATGAAATTGCTGGAAATTGGGTGGGAGCTCCAGCAATTCCGGAAATTAAGAACAGAAAGAAAGAGGAAGAAATTGGTAAGGAAGGGGGTGGGGCGATCGGAAGCAGTGTGTGTTGGGAGTAATGAGGGGACGGGCGAGGAACAATTGTTTTTTTTTGGGGGGGGGGGTGGAGTTGTTTGTTGGTTTTAGAGAAATTTCAGGTATGTGCTGGAGTTTGTTCAATGTTGAATGGACTTTGCTTTGAGTTTTTTTAACCTTTTGGGTTCTAAAACAACGGTTTAAATTTGATTGGGGATGGGGAATTTTAGATAAACCATTTGTGTGTATGAAATTTTAGGTTAATATTATTAAGCGTGTGTAAGATAATAAAAATGCTGTATCTGATAACTTTGAATTTATTTTTAAAGTAAGAATAAGGTGGGATATTTTGAAATTAAATTTAATTGGTTTTCGTATGTCTTTGTGGTTTAGGTTCTTATTTGTACTTGAACAATCAAACAATTAACATGATTATTGGTGTCTCGGTAGGCATGAAAGCGTGATCTTTTATTATTGATAAAACTAATGCATCTATTAAGAAGTTGAAAAGATGATAGATATTTTTTTTATGTATTATTAGGAAATCTTTGACCATTTTCTTTCAAACTCTCGAGGAACCACTAACTTGAGACTTAATACAATCATTTTGATTCATGAAAAAACTTTAAACTGATTTCAAATTGTGGAATGATGTTATGTATCGACTCGTTGCAAGTTTCTCATCTTATTTTTAATTCTTCCAATTCTCCAAAGAAATTCTTTGCATATTTTTTTACACAAATCAATCAAAAGCTGCCCAAAACGTTTCTATTCCCATCAAGACTCACTTGTTTGATGTAATCCAGTCCGATAACTCCCCAAGAAGTCAAACCTGAATCCCTCCTTCAAAACAGCACCGCTTGTTGCGCAAATCCCACAATAACGACATAACACATTTTTCAGACTAACACGAAACATTTAATCTCGCAAACCCCCAAACACACACACCGAACAGAATGACATATCACCGCAACCAATCCCAAACGAAAGATTAAACTTCTCGGAAATCAACATCCCTCCCCCACCTCCCACCGAGGATGTTCTAACGAGTTTCAAACTTTACCCAAACCCCTCTCCCCCAAGAATATCGAAAATCCCCAAAAGCCCAGCTCTGAGGGTACTTACTCGTTCCCTAATACTTATCGAACCGGGTTTTTGCTGTCGATTTATCATACATGCAACATTCGCAACCCGGAAGAAGGAATACTTAGTCATTACAACATACATTCACAATCAGATAATTGTTTCGGAGCATTAATTACGAGCCAGCCTGTTCTGATCAGATAATCTTTGGGGTTCAACGAGGTAAGGTGGGTTATCTCTGTTTCGTGCGGATTGTTTTTGTTTTGTTGTTTGGAGGATTGTTGATTATGCTCCTGTGAGGCGGATCGAATTGCAGATGGGTGAAGATCGAGTGATAATAATTATCACTCGATCTTTTTATTGTAATAGAACATAGAAGGATGGGAATTCTCTGATGTGATGAGTAATGCGAGATGAACTATTGCAAAGGTTTTCATTGAGCATTTTAATAGCTCTGCATTTAGGGAATTGCTTTAGCTGGTCTTTATAAAATAAAACTCGAAATCTGTATATTTTTTTAAGTTAATTTTAAAAGCACTAATACAGAAAAGCTCGATTTCACTTACTTATTTTTACTGCAATAATCTGAAGGATTTAAGACCATAATAAAAGTGAAAACAGAGCTGTCTGAAAAGTATAATTTGTAAGACAGGTATATTTACAGAATAAAGAACATTATAACTGACAAGGAAAACTTTTAAAATTCGGTTAAATTATAATTGGTATAAATATATTTGAGAATAATTTTGTTGTTTTATGAGAGGGTTCGAAGCCAAGGAGTACAAGATAATGCGATAATAGTATTAACCTCTACAAAGTATATTAACAAACTTAGCAAAAAGCAGTACTTTGATAAAAAAAATTCCCATTTCATTGGCTTCCAAAGATAGTTTATATCACCAAAGATAATTCATTGATAAATCAGAGTAATCGAATATCAAGCTTCACAGATGTTTGTTAAATTAAATTTTCAGTACATACAATTATATCCGCCATTCGTAAAAACCTTTCACTCACTGTCACTTTTACCGTTTGGCTTCCCACCAACTCCTGTATACACTGGGAATATTTTAATAACTAAACTAAAAACTTCTTCTTGAAATATATCTATGAAATGTGTATTTTAAATTAGTTTTTCAACATGCTGCTATTTTTTACATTTAGGCAATAAATAAAATTGTTATAAAGAGATGGAAAACAATTTTTTATAAGAGATGTATAAAGGAGAAAGAAATTATTCCCTGAAAAAGTTGGTTTTTCAATAAATTTTCTGCCATTTAATAAAATTCTAAAGTTATAAAAATTCATTCCTCTTATATTTTACAATCCATGGGAAGTTTAAATATAAGAAAATATATTTGAACTGTTCAATATATTTCATTCATAAATCTTGTTCCTTCTTTGAGATCTCAAATAAATATTAATATAATTTCTAAAGGTTTTTATCTTTGAAAACATGTTTTAAATAAGAAATACTAGTTACTTTGCATCTTTACTTTGAGAGTTTAAATTTTATAAATGCAGAAAAACTTGAATATAGTACGTTTGATGTTGATGTAGTCAAAAACTTTACTTAAATAAATATATAAACTTTTGTAAATATGTTTTAGACATATTCCCTAATATCATCTTATGAATTTAAATTGATTATTTGAGTTTATATTATTTGAAATGAAAAGCAAACAAACCATATAACCTGTGTAATGATATCCTAGTTTTCTCAATTTTTGATGTTTACTCTCCCAAAAAGAGTAATGTATAAATTTTTATCTCTTTTTTAACTCAACTTCAATTTCATGAACTCATGTTTATAAATCTTTACTCAAAAACTATAAATCCGTATTTTTGTGATTAAAAAAAAGGAAAATTTTAGTCTTTATTAACTAGAATATCTCTGTAGCAATTAAGAATGAGAAATATCTATGTCTAGTATAATGTTACGGGCAAAGTGATAAACCGGGCATTATTAATTATGCCCGAAGTGGAGGCGGGTAAAGTGATAAATTCAATGGCATTTATCAATGAGTATTTTTCAATTTGCCCGAAATACGCGGGTATTATTAACTATGCCCGGATTCATTATTTTTCCTCTAACATGTACATTATTTCTCTATAAAAAAATTCCATATATCCGAACAATTATAAGCTCTACGTGGCATGCAGGGGAAGAATTATTTAATTTTAATAAACAGGCCGATTTCAGCATCAATCATTTATTACAAAATCAGCAGTATTTATACTGAAAAGTTACGCCATAAAGTTAAAGTAGAAGTTAAAATATTAAAGTGACAGTTAACACAATGTACCGATTTATTCAAAATGTATAGGTAATAAATTTTCCAAAGCATTATCTCCGGCAACTATCTAAGTCAATTTGATTTCTTTTTATTTAGTAGAGTGAGATAATAGAACACGAAAACTAAATTCCCCAATTTGCGTCTGACCCCTCCACCCCCGAATCACACCTCAAACGATCGAACAACTGCCATTAGACACCGAGATTTACCCCTCCAGAGAAAAGGGTGGTCTTATTTATAAATGATTAATGCTAATCTCATAAGGGAGCAAACGCATATATTTCCCCACTCCTTCTTTGCAACCTTGTTAGCATGCGAAAAAAGCCGACCTAATGAAATTATTACGAGGGCATGAAACCGATACACTTATTATTATTTCCGATTTCTCTTTACCCCGGTTACAGTTACTTGGAGGGAGGCCATTGATTTATGCACGGTGGGTCTTGCATTTTGGAGTGGGGTGGGGAGTAACACCGTATAATCGGATACCACCGAGGAGGGGGGGGGGGATATTGACAGGTTTTAAGTGACTTTGGTTTCAAAGGAGTCTGGTTTTGATAACTTCGTTAGTGGAAGTTTTTGAAGGTGGAAATGCTTCCGATGAATGTGTTGTAGGAGATGCCGGAATTATATGGGTATCGGAAATCGGATTATTTTATAGTAAGTTGTGTGAAGTAATGCCGTTCATCTGTTTCATCATCTTTTTGATGTTTTGTTTTTGAAAAGTATATATAAAGGAAGATAATGCATCGGTATGATGATAATTTCATTGCCAAGAACGATTTCAGTTGAGTGTCGCAATTGTTTTAATTTACTATAATAAGATGTAGTAAGTGGCAAATTTGTTTTGTGGAAACTTAATTTGTTTTTTTTAGTTTAGTACACATATCTCTGTTATTGAATTTTGTATTTCGAACTGTTTTCTTTGCTTTATATGGGTTTCGGAACGTATCACATTTGTTTAAATTACTTATCTTGCTTTTATATTCCGAAGGTATTTCCATAGAATGGGAATTAATTTTTTTTTTTTTGCAGTATCATTCATTTAGTTAAGTCTAAGATGAAAACAATTCTGGGCATTTTTAAAAAATAACTTTTCTGAATTAATTATAATTAATTTTCTTGACAAATTATCAACACTCAAGTTAGGCCCTTGAATATTTTTGTAAAATGCATTTATAAATTATGTGTTTAACATTTAAATTTTTGATAAGAACAACGAGAATGAAGAATCTAATGTCATATTGTAATAACCTTCACTTAAGAAAATTCAACGCACCTCAAAAATTAATAAAGAAATAATATTTTTATCACAGTTAAATTTTTCATTTGTTTGAAATTTCAATATCCAAATTATTAAGATCGCAGTACCACACCACATCTTTCTGTGACCCATTATTTAGCTTCGCCATCGTATTTTAAAATTACACTTATTTCATTTCGTTGACATTCAACCTAATTATTTTATCATATTAACCAGTTTTTACCAATATATGTATAAAATTGTTTACCGACGCCATAGTACTTTCAACACTTAAAATTATTCGTTCTTAATATTTTAAATGTTTACTTATTGTGTTATTTTTATTAACAAAATGTGTTCCTATTATTTTATTCACAGCGTTTCAAGTATAAATTTTCCTCTTACACAACTTAATTTTCCACTGTCCATTCCATGTATTCCGCGGCCATTTCAAGCACATTATTATCGTTTACACACTAAGCAAATAGCAAGCCAAATTTTCAGCTGTTTAAATTTACTTCGCAGACACACCATTAAATCACCGAGAGCTCAATGATTCACAGACCGCACCAACTAGCACATGATTCACCCACTCCCACTTTATTACAAATGCCTTCGCTGCTTTTACAAGCCCGTCACTCAAATAAACAATCCACTAATCGAGCTACATCCAGCTAGCTCATTTCAATCCACCTAGCACGTTACGGAAACATCACAGACGCAATATATCACTCCATACGGAATCCTCCTGTAAGGACAGATTTACATGGATCGGTAACGCGACGCGATCATACTGACCAGAGCGAAAATTTACCTTTATCATGACATGACGTATGGCTACTACAGGCGACGTTTTTACCTTAGCATTACAACTCATACCAAATATGTCAAGTTTACGTAACTGCTACAGAAGTAAATGAAATTTGGCCATATATGCCAAAAATTGGACAAATCTTGAACGTTTGTCCTGCTAGGGTAAAAACTCGTTGGAGGAACACAAATAGTTCGTAAAATGGAGTGTGATTAAATTCGAAAAGCATTTTGAGGGGATTATAAGTACATTTAGGTATGTAAAATTTTGAGTATTTTTTAACACATTTTCTCGTTTTAAAAATTGAAAAAAAATAAAGAGTTACAAAACATGTTACAAAATAAAGTTATGTATATTTATCTTTTACCTAGATATATCCTACATACTGAATGAAAAATATTCAACATAAAGTAATTAATAACTATCAAAATTAAACGAATCATACTTTTTAAATTTAAAAATTAATCCTTATCTGTGATTGGAATCGTAACAATGTAAAAAATTCTGGGATCAATTCCAGTTATAGTTAGGGATTGATTTTTATTTTTTTAAATGTACGATTCATGTAATTTTGATAGTTCTTAATTATTAATTATTTTATATTGATTATTCTTCATAAACAGACAAATGTTCAGAAATAAAAAAAAGGTTTTTGGGCCTGCTCTCTTGTCGATTAAATCGGATTAAGTGTGAAAAGAAATTAACAAAAAAAGATATTTTTAAATGGTTTAAATGGTATAGTAATAGAAGTTATCATTATACCCATAGAAATTATCATTAGACCTATAGAAATTATCATTAGACCTATTGAAAGTATCATTAGACCTATAGAAATTATCATTAGACCTATAGAAATTATCATTAGACCTATAGAAATTATCATTAGACCTATAGAAAGTATCATTAGACATATAGAAAGTATCATTAGACCTATAGAAATTATCATTAGACCTATAGAAAGTATCATTAGACCTATAGAAATTATTAGTTTGAGACCGGCTCTCAGTTCCTAAAATCACAAGTGTTCATTTAAAAGAATTTCTTTAAAATAAGCATCGACATACGTAGCAGTGACATCGTTGAGGAGAAATATAGTGAATTTTCCACTATCGCGTCGCAATTACCGATCCATATTAACGCACCCCGATAAGCATAGCACCTGTTCGCATTTGCATGTTTTTTCCTCTGGCAGGTGAATCAGCTGGACGGAGACGTGCGTGCCTGGACATGATTGCTCCCACCTGCTGTGTTAATTTCGGGTCTTTTGCTATTAATTGCGAGGGTAATCGGAGAGAAGGCCGTATACTGGACGTTTAGTGGGATAGTCGCTGAATAGTGTGGGCTGCGTGGTTTTATTATGTGAAAAGGTTTCACTAGTAGCACAGCTCGTACCAAATATGTCGAATTTATGTAATTGCAACTATAGGTAAACGAAATTTGGCCGTACAAGACGAATATTGAACTAATCTTGGACGTTTATGCTGTTTGGGTTGGTTGGTATTGTGCTTTTGGTGATCGTTGTTTGCATAACATTGCCGTATAGTCTATAAAGTGTACGGGGACATCCTAGGGAAAACAAGGGTTTGAATTTAATGATCACGATTGATCACCGTAACCTTTTTTTAACAATAACATTTTGAGTAGTATCTATCTTAAAAAACAGATCTGAGGGTTTGAGGCGTAAAACTCCTGATCGGATTTTAAAATTTTATTGTTTTTGATAAAAAAAAAATAATGATTACTCTCGATGTGTATGGTATTACTCCGATAAAAATGATTAATTTATTATGAAAAATATTTCACGTGACAAAAATTATTTTTATATTTTTGGAATAAAAAATAATATGGTACTCCGAAAAAAATTTTCGCATGTAATCATGAAAATAAAAGTTGAAACATTATAATTAGAGTAAAACATTTAATCAAAATAATGGAGAATTGCAGCATCTCTTAAAATTCAAAGTTTTCAATTTTAACTTATTGAAAATTCTCTCCTGAATCCGAAAATACGCTTGTCTTTTACGAGAAAAATTTTGTAAGTTAATTATAAGATATTTCATTACAGAAAAGCTGACGTTAAAAGTGCCTCTCGGAAATGAGGGAAACACAGTTTCCATGGAAACACGAGGTTGTAAAAACAAAACAAAAACTAGAGCTCAATGTATTTCAAAGCGTAATGATTGTAAACAAGGCACGCATGACGTCACAAGCTGTTTCAGCTCAGACCGAAACGAAGCTCTTTTTAATTAAAAATAACTTAAAAATTAGCGCTTTGAAAGGTATATTAATGGGTTTGTGGAGGTTTTAAGCGATTCTGAATACATTAAGATTTTCAAAAAAATTGACTGCAATTGTCCATTATAAATTCAAATACAAATGGTAAAATAAAGTTTAAAGAAAACTGTTTATAGAACTGTTAGAGACATTTGCTGTTCAAAATTGGGTCGCTTTCATCTTTTTCAAATTAAAGCTTCTATCTAATCACGAATATCAACAAATTCTAGAAACAACTATGCTTCAGGCAAAGAAAAAACATGAAACCCAACAATAATATACCCTAGAAACAACTTCCAAATGTTTCCGAGAATACTTTACAGAACTATCATGTTACACTGTTTCCAAGAACTAAGTGTGTATCTTTTTTCCCCGAATTGTAAGATATCCTCCTTCGAAAAGAATGTTTTCAAATACTCTAGACGTCTAAAAAATTGAAATGGGTAATGCATTTCGCTACATAAAAGAGACACGCATATATTTGTCTAAAAGGCACATAAACACAAATATTTGCCAACAAGACCTGGCTCCGATATATCTCCACTTGACAGAAGAAGATCAATCTTTAAAAACGACTCTCAATGGTAAAGAACCTTGGATTGTTCTTTTTAGGCTGTTTCGAAGAGACACAGTATACCTCTTACTGGTTTTTGTTTGTTTTCGAAGTTTGACTTTTGGAGAGTGTATTTTTTAATGTATTTTTCCGGTTAAATATTGATACTTTAAAGAGGTTAAATTTGAGGATGGCCAAGTATGTAGTTAATTAAGATAATGCAAATATGTATACTTTGATGAAAGATAATTTCAAACCCTCTTTTTAACTGTTTATATTGATAGTTATAAGTAATTATCTAAATGTGATATATTTATTCATACACCATCGCCTCATAAATTATAATTTAAGAAATTTAAGTATAAGTGATTAATAGTTTACTTATTTGTTATTATGAAAGTGGTAAGAGAAAAAAACATTTTTAAAAAGAATTAATTTAACATTTTTTCTTTAGAATTCAGATTGAAGAATAAACTTTATCACAATTTATTGAAATTTATTCAAATAATAAATATGTTTTCATCAAAATCTTAAGTAGTTCTTGTAATTAAGTACAGGAAACGAATCAGGATAATAATTTTGATTATCACATACTCCTTAAATTTTATAAAATTTCTTCAGAAGTTGGTATTTATTACAAGATTTACAACTTACATTTTGGGTGTCTCATACTATAATGTAACAGAAGATTGATTTGTATTCAATATTGTACTCAATAATAATAGCAATATAAACAGAATCGGTATAAATTACTTCTTAAATTATCAGATAAAGTTTAAAATAGCAAAATAATGTTACGTAATTTTAACTTTGCTTATTTTATTCTTAAAATACTTTAATGGTATAAAATGCACTGAACAAATTTGTGTTTAGAGTATGTGATATGTTACTTTCGTTTAAGAATATGATAATGTTTTTATAACTATAGTGTACTAACTAATAGTAATAGCTAACGCGACGTTGATTTCGACGAATCAGATAAAGAAAGAATCAGCACAAAATAATCATATTTTTAAATTGACGTCCTTCATTTCACTCAAAATTCAGACACCGCGATGGGAACTACTTTGTTAGTGACGTCATAGGGTCAACTTAAGTTGCGGTCTAGTATAGCACTTTTTGGGGGGTCATATAAACAAATGAAATCCCCCCAAAAAAAACATTGAAAAAGACGGAACATGCCCCAATATAAAGGCCAACCAACCACCAACCTAAAAAAAACACAGCAATGTGGTGTTCCAGAATAAATCATCCGTCATCCCCATTGTTCTAAAAGCCCATCCCTATACTGCAAACGATCCCATCATTTATGCTAACAGCGGGTCATTCCGTCGAGGCAGATGCAAAAGCAGCAACAACCAGTACCGAGGTCATTAAAAACCACCCCGTCTGTGCCTCGCGACGGAAAGGAATTATATTGTCACGGAACACAATGAATAAGGCCCAGAATAAGTCGAATAAAACGGGTCGTAATGGCCGAATTTCCCCAATTCGCGTTTTCGATGTTCTTCGTCAAAATATAATAACGCAGGACGACGATAAAAATTCGAGCGCGACCTGCCTGTTCTTTCTGTGACAGCCTCGAGCGAGCGGGAAGGGGGAGAATCAATTTTCAGAAATAGGGGCTGGGATTTGAATATATCTGGTGATAATGTGGGTGGGTATTAGGTGATTCGTGGGGTTTTAAGTTGATTTAATACGGGGATGTTACTGATTTTAATTGGTGTAAGTATTAAATAACCTGCTAAAAATTTATTGGCTAGAGTATCTTCTTCATACACACAAATTTCATGAATTAATGGAACTAAAAATTTATCATAAAAATATATGATAAGTTTTAAGTTCCATTAATTTATGAAATTTGTGTATATCAAGAAGATACTCTTATTAATAAATAAATCAATTTTGGTGTTATTTTAAATTTTTTTAATAATATTTTTATCCAAATAAATTCATGATAAAAAAAGTTTTTGTGATATTAGGAATACACATTTCGATAAACGCTCATGTTTTAACAATTTTAAAAACAGTTTTGTTGTACTTTTCCACCAAGTAGCTAATTTCTGTCATTTTATCATTTAAGAAAACATTCTTTTAATTGAATTCAACTATTTATGATCGTAAATCATAAAGACGAACCGATCACAAAAATTTAATCATCAGTCATAAGATCTTTTCAATTTCAAAATTGCCTTTCTCTGCTATACTATAACAATTAAAGTTAATAAATTTAACTAGCTTATTCATCACTAATTCCCTGATCTTCATTAATCCTTAATAATTCCTCATCCTCTTAACGAATGTGTATGCATAGGACGTTAGCATACCTGAAAAATTTCCATATCAAAATTCTTCAAGTAATTCGAGATTCTTAACCAGGTCATTAAGTCAAACGTAATGATATTAACTTGACGCTTCAGACATGTCACAGAAAGTTGTTCCGTTCCATTAAGTACAATTAAACGAGCACCGAAACAATACCATTATCTAATTCCCACTAATTGTCCAGGTTGATGAAAAATACTTGACTTAATTGGAAATGCTGACTTATTAACCCAATAATGAGCGAATGCGATGAAAGTATTAGCTATCGGTTCGGTTAGCGTATCATCGGGGGTTAAATGAGATAAAGAAATAAATAATTCGCTTTGTGTTGGAGATATTTGAAGAATTCGATGAATTCGTACTGTATATCTCTTTTGAATTAAGGTTACTTAACTAGTACGTCATATGGATCGTAAAATTGAGCTGTAAGTGCTGTTATAGATAGTTAGTTATCCGTTTTATTATTCAGTAGTAATAATGTGAGTTATAACAGTAATACTTGACATTACGAGCGTTGAGTGCTTTTATGGCTTTAATCTCTAAGTAAATTAAGTTTATGGTCAGTTACAATCTTTTATGCTTTTGAAATCCCTGTTACCCATAGAATAATAATGTAATACGTGGTTAAAAGTTATTCTTCTTTCTTAATTTTTTCTTTAACTGACTTTTAAAATATCAACCAACAGTGATATAGTTATCCTAGTCTATGAATAGCATAATTTTTCATTTTATTAACATTTTAGCTGTTGGTTATTATTTTCTTTCCTTTATTCACCTTTACTAAAAATGGCATTTGGGAACCTATAAATAATATGCATTATAAGGAAATAATGTATTTTTAACTACTATATCTCATTTTAATCTTAGTTCAACATTTATTTCATTTTTAAAAAGTACACTTTTATCTTTCTCTTGTATGATAATAAAAAGTCTTCTAGATTGTTATTTTAATCACATTTGTTCTTTTTATTTTCCAGGTTCATAGACATTTTCGTTGTATTCTTGAAAATGCAACTAAGGAATTAAACGTAATCGGTGAGTACTATCCATTCTTTTTTACGTGATATTTTGTATAAGATATTTAGCTACTCTATAATTGTTTAATAATTGAAATTTATGTATTAAATTAAAACATTATTAAAAGTAATTATCATGGGACAATGATAATTACAACAATGCAGTATAAAAGCATAAAATTTATTTGAAGTTATAAAAAAAAGTATTAATGCATAAGCAAAACAATTATTTGCTTAAAACTACGATGAGATTTTATAAATATGAGGTTAAAAAATTGTGAGAAAATCAAGGTTGATTTTAAGTTTTAGATTATGTTTGTTTGCTTCTAACAAATAAGCACATAATAAGCACATTTTTTATACATGTTTTTACCTTTTACTAAGAACTAAAACTTATTCGCAATCTTTTATAAAATTTATTTTTGTACTGTTATTTGTTATGTTCAAAAAGTAACAGCAATTATAGTGATTTATAACAAGCTTTATCTTTTGCTTATAAAAAAAGGATATATCCCTAAATCAAACTTGATATTAATCATACGTGTCCGGAAAAGATCAGCATATTAAAGGCTATATGTAAATTTGTCACGTTTTAGATCCAGGAATAGTATTAAGTTTATATGGAGGCTAATTTATTACTACTAAAAAGGAGGAAGCAAGAATTTCCGTTATTTTTCGAATGCTAATAAGAAGTGCTCTTGATTTAAATTCAATGATCGTACTAAATAAGAGTATTAAAATGAATATGTTTAACGAATAGCGAGAAATGTTCTCAAAAGTACTTTTTACGACAATGATGTTTTCTTTATATACTTAGATACTATTTCAAAGTTTAATGCATATAGTTAAATTTTCAAAAACTATAAGAAACTAAGAAAAGAGAGTCATGTACCCTTATAAATAAAAGATTTATTATGAGTTTTAAAAAAATAAAGTTGTTTTGCATAAATGAAAACTTCAAAAAATATTTTCAATCGGTTATTTTAATATAAAGGTATTCTTTTACATACTCATCATGTTTGTGGCACTTTGTTTCTTTTTAAAAAGAGTTTAAAAAACTTTGTTTTTAGTTGTTTGAATCAAAGTGTTCCCGATTCTCCAGTTAACTTATTTTCTTCATATCGTATAGTAATACCAAAGAATAGGTTGAATGAATGAAAAACAAAGAAATTATTCATTCAGAGTAAAGTTTAACATGTTGATAAATTTTTAATAGTCATGATTAAAATAATAACTGTTTAATTTTTTTAAGAATAAAACATGTCTGTTTGACATTTAAGTTTTTAAAAAATGAACAGAATTACCGAACATAAAGAACTTTTTACTACAATTAATTAATTATGACAATAATTAATGATTAATAGAAATTGCCTCATCCTTAGTTTCAGTACTTTAGAAGAGAAGTTCAGTTCAACTCTAGATTAGTTCATTTCAATATTTTACAATGCACAAGTGGCTTTGCCGAAATTGGATGCCTAAATTTAATAAAAAAAATTTCCTTTTTAATTCGTACCTCAGATATTAAAATTATACTAAATCATAAAATATTTGTGTAGTTTCTAAAAAAAAAAATTAGTTTTTCGATGTGTTTCCAATTCCATCGTTTCCCTACTGTAGTACTGGAACGATAAAATATTCAAATACTACATACAATACGAACTTTTTTCTTCTTCAGTCAATACTTTATTTTATATCTTAGACTTACTCTTTGAAAATGTATGTCTATTTTTCAAAACATAAAATATAATCATTGCAAAAAGGGAGGGGTCACTACTCATATTAATTCCAAAACATTTTATTTAATTTTGAACTGTTATTTTCGATACATCTCTTCCATTTTTAGTAATACCTTATAAATGTTGTAGAACAGGTTTTTATACACATAATCCTCTAAATCCCCCAGATAGACTGACATATCCTCACAACGGACAATTACCCTCTAAAAATTCTCCCTGACAAGAACTCTCCATCCTCAGTCCCACCTCCCAAACTTATTAAAACAAACTCGCGAGAAAAAGCCCCTCAAAACTCCGCAACTCACGCTATCAAGGTATCAATCAATTAGCCGTGGCATTATCGTTGGGGGGGGGGGGAATCCCCATAAAACAAGTCGGGCAGCTGCCGAAGTTAGTGAAGCGGTCAATTGGGGTAAAGGCACCCACCTGCGGACGATCCCGGCGGTTATTACGGTGATAGGAATATTTCGGGCGGTGAGATTGATATTGTGTTGAGGCTAAACCTAGACTCGTAAGGCCGGAGGAGAGGAGCTCGGAATTGTGACGTTGTCCTGATGACGTCCCTTTTGATCGGTATTTGACGGCAACTCAACTTTACTCGGGATTAAATTCTGTCGTACCTGGGAACCGGAAGGTACTGTTGATTTGGTTTTTCCAGGTGGGAGAAACTGCAATTTTAAATTTTTATTCGAGTTTGTGCAGTTTGAAAGTTTGATGTTACTTAATTATTAAATGTTAATTAAGTAATAACCTGAAAAATTCTAATTAAAACCTTAAGTTTTACTTTGGAGAAACTAACCAATACGACTTATAGTTCTGAGGTACGTACAACTTTCGGGGCATTTCAAATAATATTAGCAGGGCCGGGTGATTTTTAAGGAAGGAAAAGGGTAAATAACGGTGTGAATCGGAATACTTTTCAACTGTCAAAGTACAAAAACTAGTACTTAATAAAAAAAATTTTTTTTTGGTGAAATGTTTTAGTTAGAATATTTTCGGGCTTTTTATGTTTCTTCAATTTTGAGCAAAAAGGGTTTTCCGATTCATCCCGCGGATAGGGGTAAATAAAAATAATAATAAAAAAACACCACTTAAAATCTTTATTTTTCTGATTCAAATTTTTTAATAGCCATCAGTATTGATGAGGGGTGACTAATAACTTATATAACACATCTTAAATAAAACGGTTGCATTGCAACTTTCTTGTTTTTCACTAAATCAATAAATTAATAGTAATACTAATTATAAAACACTTCTTGCATTTTGTTTGGCTAATTTCAAAATAGCTTATATTATGCTTAAAATAGTATACTACTATTGATAAAAAAAATTACCACTAGATTTCTAGACGATTCACCATAGTGTTTTCAGATGGCGTCACGACCTGTTATTGTAGGTCAATGCGTCTGACGGCTGCTATGTGCGACGGTAACTGTTGCTATGGCGGTTGTTAGGTGTGGGGTCACGTGATTTCAAATGCTCCAATAGAAGAATTCCACTACCAGTTATTTTCTGCAACTGTTAACCTTCTGCAGGACAACGCGTCTGTTGCTAAGGGCGTTGCTAGGTCCGAGTCATGTGATTGAAACTGCTCTACAGAGCATTCGCACATGACGTCACCCTTGACGACGTGGAGGACAAGAACAACGTTGCTAAAGCTGTTGTTACCCCGTTGATACAGAGGTTGTTAGGGGCGGAGTTTGTGATTGCAAATGCTCCAATAGAAGTATTCGCACATGACGTCACACTTGACGACGTGAAGGACAAGAACAACGTTGCTAAGGTCCGAGTCATGTGATTGAAAATACTCTATAATCTCACAGTCAGTTTTCTCAAATACATACCCCTCGTGCGATCCCCCCAGTTATTTTTTTCACCATTAAAATCCTCAAATTGCCATTCCAACCTCGGACGATTTTCTCATCAACCAGCAGCCCGATTTTAAACACCGCAGAATAAACAGCTCACCATTACATTTTCGACGCTCGCCATAAGTGAACTAACTCCCTTTATTTAAAAAAAAACCCAACAACAACACAAAAATTCCACCACCACCAAAAGCGATGATTGTATGCAAATTCCGTCGGCGGCACAGAATGTTTTCTCGAATAATTCGCAGAGGCGCCTTTATCTTTGGGGCAGAAAAGCATGTTCCGCTCCAAGTGGTAATTGTGTTCTGAAGCCCGCGCACCGAAACATCAACTCTCCGTGGCTGAAAGTGAAACAGGGATTAGAACCACGCACACACACAGGTAAGGTGGTTCGCAATTATCTTGGCGAGTGGCGCATGAAATTAAAGACTTAAGTTGAGCATTTTTGTACTACAGGCCCGAGCTATTTAACTTTTCGGTGTGTGTGTGTGTGTCCGAAAATTCGTTATTAGGGCGAGATCGATTCATCTGAGGCCCCTCCCCCTCCTTTTTGAAAAATAGATCTTAACATCATCAGAGATTAGAGAAGTTGGGGACTTTCCTGGAGAGTTTTAAGTCGCGTTAATGGGGGAGAATTATGTTGGGATTAATTTTGGAGTAATCTAATATGCAGCTGATTAACTTAAGGGGTCTTAGTTCCTAGGCTAAGTCATAAGCAGATATACCGTGCATCTAGAAGATTAAGCTGCATGTTCGCGGGAAAGTTACTTTTTCTTCATGTGCTTTTAAGGTTTATTAGCTTTGTGGCACAAGATTATACTTTTAACTCTACGTTTTTCTAAGGGATAGTCCCCTTTTTTCTATTCTCTTTTTAAAGTTATAATTTTAAATTCAACAATGCTTCAAAGTTGGATAATTTCCTCAGATAAGATCCTCAGATAACCACATTTTTGGGCACAATCAGGTACGCGTTCTGGTATGACACTGCATTTACTTACCTTCATAATTTCTACAATTTTTTTTTAAATCGTATCTCATAATATTCAAAATGTTTCCTGCCTGAATCTGATGATGTATTGTCTATCTCCACTGTGTCATGGACACTTGTGACAATCCCTGCTATCTATGCGTGTTGTCCGGGTCTACTTTTCTGTCACAGGAGTCTAACCTGAACCTGATGATTAATTAACCTGTATCATCTACGTTTCTAACATGCATTTTTTAGCTTGGATTTCTTCACTCCTTTTTATAAGTTATTTTTACTGAATAAGGGCGAGCGCGCACGGGCGACTTTTGTCACGGTGACAAAGACAAAAACAACGTTGCTAAGGCTGTTGTTAGGGGCGGGACATAGAAGTATCCAATAGCAGCATTCGCACATGACATCACTGGAGGATAAAAACAACGTTACTAAGGCCGTTGTTAGGTAAAGTCATGTGATTGAAAATGCTCTATTGTTTTCTAATGATATTTTTGATACTAGTAATCCTGGTCGCCGTGACTTTAGTCACTCGTGCGCGCCCAGTCTAATCTTTCTTGTTCAGTTGTATAACATTTCATTGGTGAATTTCACCTTACTTTTTAAACTTTGTGTACTTGTGATTTGTCGTGGAGGTTTTTTCTTATCTTTGACTATCCCAGATCCTCAATATTTTTAAAAAGTCTCTCAAAATGAAAAAGCTTCAATCAGTTATTTTTTAAGTTATCAGAAGGGCTAATGAATATTCGTATTCCCAGTTTTTATTTCATTGCATAAGGGAGTTCTGAGTTCAACTTGTCAGTTTCCTTGCGCAGAGATACATCTTTTGTTTTGTTTGCTTTTGGTTTGTGAACACCACATATAATATTTTGGATTAATCATCCATAAATCTGATTTGTTGGGAAAAAATGTATCCAAAAACTACCAACAAATAACATCCTTCAATTATTATTTGCGTGCCCATAGATATTTAATTTAACACACAACAAATCGCGTCACTCTATTGACAGCACTCTGTTGAGGAAAACAAATGTCATTCTCACGTGCAACCCCTAAAGTACTAGCAGAGGGAAAAACCAACACAGTCCTACTATAAAGAAGAAGGGAACGGCCATTTTAAACATTATGGTAATGTTTTCTCATGCTTTATGACAAAATCAATATTGGCATCCGTGACCAATAATATTCTCGTGTTGGGAGGCACGCAATTTGCTTGTTATTTGATCTGTTGAACACTAGTTTTGTTTACCCTGAATGTTTGTCCATCTATTATGCATGATAGAAAACTATTACGAGGAAAGGAGAGTCCTAATGTATGACATGAAACGTGATTTCCAATGTTTTTTTTTATCTTGAATTGCTATGCATTTGCAGTGCTAGTTATAACTTACGGTTTTGTGTTTATTTCTCGGTTCAGAAAATAAAGGATTAACGAACCAAATCGTGTGTTATTGTGGTCCTTTATGACTATTCAGATTTGATAATCACTAGAAATAGGTTGGAATGGAATTTTTGATTGTTATACTTTTTATTCTGTTAAAAAAAACTAACAAAAAATGCATTACTTCTTTTAAGTGTTTATACTGTGGTAGAGAGGTTGTATATTTTGGATAAAAATATTAATTTACAATAATTATGTAACCTGTTTTAAGTAATTTTACGGTGGTACAGAGGGGTTTTTTTGTATAAAAAATAGCTTGCACAATTAATTTAAGTATAAGTGTTGAGAAGTTTAAAGTGGTTAACTCTAAAAAAGCATAGATTAATTCAAATTTCTATCATTAAATATCCACCAATATTAAGATGATTTCATTTTTTTTTTCATGTTTTTTTATAATACTGCTCACATTTATTGTTAAATTAATTGGATTTTTTGCCTTCAAGTTGAACGTAAGCCCTATCAATAAATACAGCATGTAGTAACTTACAATACTTTCACGCAATCTTAGTGTACCTAAAGTTTCCTGTTTTCACCATCTTGGTACGGAAGACTATCTTATTTCTTCAAAAGGTTTTAGCAAAACTCTTTCTTTATATGTATATTAATTAAGATCAAATTTGATAAATATAAACTTATGTATAAATGGTAAATAAAGATATCTTCACTTTGGAAATCAATTGAACTAGCTTTGGTTCACTACTTCTAACCGTTTTGCTGGAGGATGAACTCAAATGAAATAGTCTTTATATTAATTTAAAGGGAGCATAGGGGTTAAAATTATCTTAAAACAGACCCTTCACTGAAGAAAGGACCGTTTGAATACCCTCCCAACACAAAGGATAAAGAACGAAAGGTTTCTCGGAAACCAGTTGCTTCTTGAACTTCTCGAAAGAGGAATGTCTCTGAGAACCATCTGCGGACTATTTTTGCTTCGATTGCCAGCCGATGAGTTCTCCCTATTCATAAACAGTTAAAACATAAGACATACCTCGCAGACGATATGACATTCGAGGGGAGTGATCTAAAATTAACTCTTCTCTCAGCCTACTTGGACGCGCTCCAGCTACTTTGACGCCGCTATTGCTTTTCTTTTTTTTTCTTCGGTTATGATCTATCTTGCTCCATAAAGTTTTTGACGAAGTGCAGTATGAAGGGAATGAATTAAACTCTCCTCCTAGCGGATCTTTTCCATCTGTGAGACGATTAGTTTTATTTATAGAAAGCTATTTGTGTGAAGTTGTCCGTTTTAATGAATTTATTGGGTTTTTAGAGTTTTGATTGTCGATATCCAGGATCCAGGCTGTCCAGCTCAATTTGCTCATACTGTAATGCGAAGATATTAGAGGTTTTTATCCTTTTTTAAACCTGAAAAAAAATGCTATTCTGAGTTTACGCATTTGTGAGCTCTACTTAAAAAAATCTAAAAAAGTTCAACATTTCAGTTTTTAACTTTAAATCCCTTTTTTTAGTTTAGTGTTAGTAAATATCAATATTTTTTAATGAGTAAAATTAGTAAATTGTACCAATTGTAAATGGATTTATTGTACACATTATTCCGTCAACCACAGAATCAAACAATCCCAGGTGATAAATTCTTATTATATAATCTTCTCTTATTCATTATATACAATGAAATATAGGATACAAAATCTGGTTCCAAATTGAGAACAAAATATAGATTCTTTATTATCTTGACTTTTCAAGATGTCTGTTGAAATCAAACAAGTGACTCAAAAAAACGGTCTATAAAATAAAATTAGTTCCATTTCAAAGGAGATTAAACAATTTGAAAAATTTCGTTTACATTTTTTGAAGTTAATCTATTTTTTAATCAAGTGATACTTATAAGTTATAAGTACCGTAGAGGATTTAAAACTGTTTGCATCTTGTTCTTTTCAACTCTTATTTTAGAACTATCGACTTCTTTTTATTTCTTAAACATCAAATGTAACACAAAGATTCAACTTAAATTTACAAAACTTTAACTTTTACATCATTTTTAATTATTTCAGAAAACTTAAATTCAAGTTGTCTTTTAAAATAACGAAAAAACTTTAGTTACCAAATTATTCAAGATAAAAATCCGGAATGCGCATGAATATTTTGCTACAAATACCATTTTACTGCTTAAGTTTTAGAAACCTGTTTTCTTATAAGTACGAGAAAAAAAATCCTGCTTTAATTTGCTTCGTTAAATTTTAAAACAGGTGTACTCTTCATCAATGCTTTTCAATAATTCATTATTTATTTAAACTAACAATATCATTTTCCATGGATATTTCTATGTTGAACTGTTTCCATACTTTTTGACTTCCTTGTCATTATTCGTCTTTGCTCAGCATTTGAAAAGAAGTAGTAGCATTTCGTTTATCTTTTTCCATCCTTACTTCGTTTCTTAGTCAGAGAAAAGTCTCGTTTTAATTAAATCAACGCATTTAATTTGTATCCTCGTTATTTTTCAAGCAACAACACTCGCACTGCAACGCCGAAACTTAAAAATGCTTTTTGATAGAAGGCTTTTTAATTAGCTCGTCAAGAAAAGTCAAAAAGAGAGTTTAACATTACCGGCATTCATAAAATTAATTCCAACTTCAACCGTTTCGCAAAACTTATTTAGTTGGTGCATCCTCGACACCCTATTTCCACTCACCCCCCCCCCTAAAACAATTGAGACTTCCCCTAAAAAATCCGTTATCATCCAGGGAAACATTCCAAATTAAAATCCAGCGGCACTTTTTCATCAGCAATATTTTTGACAGGGCAATTAAATACTTCTGTCATTAGTGATTCATTTAAGATAACCTCCGCGAAAGAAATCGCGGGCTTTGCGTTTAATTTAATTTTCACATTACTTCTACTTATTCATATCTCATTAATTCCGGAAAAACAAAATGGCGCGCGTTGAAAAATTAGTTTTCGAGCGAAGTTTCCCCTAACAAAATGAGTTATTTTCTCTAGCTCGGAGAACAATCTAATACAGGGAGGGTTCCTCTTTTAAATCTCCCAGGAACCACTAATCTTGGCGTAAATCAAATGTATCGATTACGCTTGTTTTAATCTCCGGATGCGTGTTCACTTACATTCCTGAGTTATTGATCTTGTCCGTTGGTGTGTGGGGAATTAATATTTTTCGCATTCCGATCCGAGAATGGCGGTATTAATTTTCGATTTGGGACTAGTTCGAATTTGCGTTCGGTCGGAGAAAACATTTTTGAAAACGGTTGAGGCATTCTTTGAGGAAATGGTTGTAATTAACGTTTTCGGGTATACGTTCAATTGAATAAATGCTTTTTTAATCCTCACAAAGACGACTGGAATCTGTGTTTTAAAATTAAATGTTTCAAACGGCCTCTTTTAAGATTCTGTAATCTTTAATTCGCTTTGGTTATTTAAAAAAATCCATTCATATTACCCCCTTCTAATATAAATAATTGAACGCACGTATAAATTTTCGAATTTTTAAACATTGTAATACTAATGAAAAGATAAAAGTATTTTTAATCGGAACAGCTGAATGAATGTAATTCGTTACTAATTATATGTAAGGTTTCTTATGGTATATTACTAGATTTATTGGTCTGGTATGTTCGTTTATGTGACGATTATAAATATGTTTATTACACCGCAGTCTCTGCAAAGGCTTACGAGAAAACAAAAATTTCCATAATTATATTATAGTTTTTTGCTATCATCTTACGCTGATCTGGTATATACTCTTAAGTGCTTTAATTTGTTTCCGCTTATAAAATAATTTATATTTGATTCAAGTGGATACTTATAGGCACTCTAAATATATCAAACCTTTACATTCAAATAATTTTATAGAATAATATAAAAGAAGTAGGTACTACATAAAATTATGATGAATTTAGCAAACTTTTCAAATCTGTCATTGATGATGCTAATATTCTTAAGTTAAAATATTTTACGTACAAAAACACGATATGCATGATTTAAAGCAGATAGAAAACTGCATTTTTTTTTCACAAAACGCTTCGAAAAAAATTCAAGAGTTGTGAAACTTAAAATGCATTAAAGTTCTAACTTTTCTGAAGGTATATTTCTTAATTCATCTGAGGAAAGTTACATATATTTTTCTTTTATTGTTTTTAAAAGTTCCATTTTTAACTTTTTAAACTTTTTCCAGGGCCATAAAAGTTCTCCTTAAGAAGACTGTCCCGTCTGCACCAATCCTAGATCAGCAGACCTTCTGAGAAAATCTCCTCTCTTCTGCTCCCTGTCGATAATACCTTATCGAGATCACATCTTGTTGTTTGGAGACCATTTTTTCCTTTGTGTGGTGATTAATGGGTCGATCCTATCATCCGCTCTCGCTTGTGGTTCTCTGCTGATGAAGATGGGAAAGGCTGTATCTGCTGCAGACAGCTTCTTTTGTGCTTGGTGAGTACGAAGTTAATGTGCAGACAGTTTGTTAAATGTGGAAACAGGCAAATTGTTTTATGTATTATTAGTGTGTCGTGTCGTGTTCTTTTTGGTTGTAAATGGTTATGTCCTGGTGAGAGGAGTTGATTGTTGGTTAATTGCGTAGTTTAGTTTAAAGGGAGTGGGATAGATTGTAAATTGGTGTATGGAAAATTAAGTGCGATGGTTTGGATACTATCGTTTTGTAGATGAAATGTAAAGTGGTTAGTTTGTGTTACTTTTCCTATAAGTTTAGAAAAGGGGATTGCTTCTTTGATAAAAAAGCAATTGTAATAAATTTTAATGCAGTAATTTTCGTTCTTTTAATCTCTCAACTCATTTTCGTCTGAAAGTTCTCTATAAAATATAATGTGGAATTATTTCAGATTGTTAAGTTTTTAATCCGAAAAAGCTTCATAGTATTTAAATATGCATTCAAATTAGAGTTAACTTACTATTTCCATTGTGTTGCTTCGTTTTGAATAATGAACCCATGCCGATAGTGGATGTTAATTTTTCGTTCCTTTGCTAAGCAAAAAAAAAATGCTTTTAATCCGTGTAGTAACAGCTTGGAATGTATAAATGAATTTTACCCATTCTACAAACACATTTTGCGATAACTTAATCGATGGCGGGTTGTCGCACCAGACAGGGCCAGATGAAGGAGAATCTGCGAGTCAGCCTTGGCCTGTTAAAGGCTGTTGTGCTTTTGAAGAAGAAGTAAATTTAATTAATTTATTTATTTGCACAGGTTATATATATTTTTGGCGACAATGTAAGATAGGAATTCGATGTTCTAGAGATGACTCTACAGTTTTGTTTGGAGATTATTTTATGATTTTATTTGTCTTAGCTTCTTTTTCGCAACTTTGAATAAATGAATAAGTTTTTATACTTAAACGTTATTTTTGTGTACGCGACAGTATTGAATCAACTGGATAGACAACCCCCTATCACAGCACTGACACGCAGCTAGATTTATTTGATGGGACACTATTGACATTTTCTCAAAAGCTCCAATAAATATAGCAAAGCAGGCAAAATGCCCATTCATAAAGAAAAAAACCCTCCCTCTTCATCTATCTCTAACGAGCATTCCACACGCAGCGCTCCCTACCGCCTTCCATTAAAAAACTTCAGAACCCCCTCCGCATCTCTGTAATGATTACCAAAAAGTGCGCATCTACTACGTTCAGTTCATACGTTCTTCATCATAATGACCTCCTACGGGCTGACGAACCTAATCATCGCCACCCTTTACCCACCATCCGGTGTCATGCGGCTTTCGTGATTAAGAAATTCGGCCCGCAACCGGAAAAGAACCGTCCATTTACGAATCTTTCACGTAGTAATTATTTCACTGTCAAGCCGTATAACCGTAGTAATAATAATCTCCATCATGTCCCTTTATTGCTCACATCATGGGCGGTGCTTGAGGTTTCGGCCTTTTAAAACGTCTTTTGTCTCCGATGATGGGCCTATTTTTACTGTCATTGGTATTATCCGTCTTTTTTTTTAACGTTCTTTTGAAGGCGGCGGATTTATTGGTTTGTCGGCATGGCTGCGATATCGTAATGGTGTTTTCTTTCTCTGTGGATGGCAGATGGCGGAAGTTGGAGGGAACCATGGATGGAACGGTTCTCTGAACTCGCTCGTGGGTTGGTGTCTTTTTTTATTTTTCGTCTGTGAAGGTGACGTCATGGGTTTGTCAAGTAATTAGGTCACAGTCTTGATTGGGAGGGCTGTTTTAATTTGTTTATTTTTTTTTAAAGTTGTTTCGAGTGGCGTACTGGTAACTATCAGGACTGAGACTTCCTGTTTGTAGCTTTCTCTCATGCTGATTCAGCGAAGTCTGTAGTATGTATTGAATATTGCATCATAAAAGTAATCTAAACTTACAGATATGCTATTTCATACTAAAATTTCACACATTTTGTCTGAAACTTTTTAATACGATAATCGAAATTAATTGTAAACATTGAGTGTCATGTAGGTTTTGTCTCTTATTATTTTCAATGACTTAAAAAGTATCGTTCAACAAGTCTAACAAAAATGTTTTAGTAATTAAGTATTCAAACTTTTAAGATAGTGGTAGCACTCATGGAGATGGCCTATGACGTATGTTTGGAGAGTTGCTTAACGTTTCTTCTGCTAATTTTGGTATTAATATGTTTTATAAAGTGAGTTAAGTTGGGTGAGCTGGGTTTTGTGAGGATTGCATAATAATCCAAAACGGGGGTTGGTGAGCGATTGCGAGCGGGAGGCGTACATAAAAATTCCCAGCTACATCCATTTTACATCCATTTTTTATTGCTACGATTAAATTTAAAATTTCCTTCAAAAGCTCTCAAGAGTTCATTTACGAGGACCCCAAGGAGAAAACCTTCCCAAACACATCTCACGACAGTAATCCCACGGGTCAGGGAAAACCTGAAAAATTGGGAATTTTAATTTCACCTATAAAAAGTCAGGGAAAATTGCTCATTTTGGCAAAAACCTGGAAAATCATACAGAATTCGATGTTTGCGTTTCAATTTTGGCCCTAGAAAGTGAAAAAAATAGACCATTTATTGAAAATGTATGTTAAAAAAGCAAGAAATATCCGAAAAATGACGTGAATTGCTGTTTTTTCTTAACCGATAAATCTTCAAAATTGACCTGGGAAAGGTCAGGGAATTTAATTTCTGAAATTGAGTGGGAACCCTGAGTAAATCCAAAAATCCAGTTGACCCAACTTCCCTCCACGTCAGTTCCATGTCTATCGCAGGCTGTCGAACCCTCCTGACGTTTTTGGCATCGGGTGCAGCGATGAAGCTTTTTATGACGGACTAACGAGGGCCTGGACCCAAGCCAATTGGAAAGGGGATAACATTTCTGGGGACAGCAGGTGTAATTTTTTACAGGTACGATATACTCTCATGCACTTTTAGCTCTCTCTCGATGGCTATAAATATACCCTCTCCCCCCCCATAGACCCACTGATACCGTTCCCTTAATTCAGATGGGGGATTTTCTCACGGGCAGAAAATAACTGAGAAAGAATGCGAGGAGATTGTCAGAAGTATCCAAGCTTATTATTTGTTAAGTCAATTTATATTGAGGGTTTCCTTTACTACTGGAGATATTATAAATAAGTGCGTCAAGTATACTTTCTTTCCTATTCCATCTGCTAACCCAATATTTTTATAGTTTTAACCACTATATTGATTTAACCCATTAGCGTCTGATATCCCTTTCACAGACTTTTTTAGTAACTCTCTTATTTCTTCAAAACTCGTTATTTTCATTTAAAAAGTTGCAACAAATTCATCCCAGGCATTCATATACAAAAATTAACACTAAATGTACGGATACGTGGTAAACGATTGACTTTTTCTGAAAAATTTGTTTTTTTATTTTTAAAAGTTTAAAAATATTAGGTTCCTTTTCAATTCTGACATTATATTGTAATATTGCTCACAGATTTTTTCAGATGTGTTGCAGGGTGTGTGTTCAGGGGTATTTTTTCGGGACCTGCAATTTTGTAATTATTCCAAAATTATTCCATAAATAATATTGTCCTTAATTTTTGGACACGATTGTATTTCAAATATTTTAGTAGACTTCAAAAGATATTTTTTTATTGTTTAGTATTGTTCATTATACTGGACAGCCCCAACGTTTCCTGAACTCAGTACGTCACTACGCGGAAGGAGAAAATGGGTAAACACAAAGCCTGTTGGGTTGCTAGGAGGAGTTTCGGTACGAAAATCGTGATAAAAAGACACTATATATAAACATGAGTTTAAAAAAATAATTGTATTTTAAAATTGGCGTTCTTCATTTCACTCAAAATTCAGACACCGCGATGGGAACTACTTTGTTAGTGACGTCATAGGGTTAACTAACGTTGCTGTCTAGTATAGATGGAACCTTGTGTTTCGCAATCTCTTCCTAAGTCCACAAAATCTTTCCATATATCTTCTCTCCCCCCACCCAATATTCTCCACACATTTTTCATATTTATTTATCCACTTCGTTCTGAAATACATCCGATTCTTTCGCATAGCAGGACCTGGAGTAGTTTCGTCCCCGTCTCGTAAACCCTACACGACAGGCAAAAACAAATTCATCCAGCAGATCCATCCGCCCCTAAAAACAAAAACAATAACAACGCAGTAACTTTATAGCAACCGTATTTCACGAAAATAAAAACAGAGCACAAACGCAATGAACAAGGGGGACAAATAAAAGCATATGGCAGGATCTTGGCCTTTTCCGCGAAAAGGCCCCCCGCACGGAAAAACAGAATGATTCGAAAATCTGATTCCAAAATACATCTCGAAAGGAGGACCTCCGGAATCTAGCTTATACAGCACGATCTGGGGCGCCTATATATCTCCGTTACCGTGAGTTTTCGAATCTCCTTCTGCGCGAAAGCCACTCTGGAAAAAAATGCGGCATTGTAACAACTCCTGGACGAGGAAAAGGCACGTAGCGGCGTCCCGTGCATTTCGAGGAGGGATAAATAAAACGGGAAAAGCTATGACATTGGGAAAATTTTTTACCGGCCTGCATAAAGCAGTATAGACCGATCTCTATATATAGCCATCGATCCTTGCGATGCTGACAGTGCCAGTTATTTTTCTGTGTCGTCGAGTTTTTGACTGCCGGTATCAAACATGCATGGGTACGTGTTCCCCCATGGCTGGTGTCTTTTTGAAAATTTAATCCGAAACGGAGTTTCTAGATGTCGGTGGGCAATTTTCGCGGATATTACCGCGACGTGAGGATAATTTTGATGGGGGATACGACCTGCACGTGGTATGGTCTTTCCCTAAGTGTGGGCTGTAAAGGAACGGCAGGAAATACTTTTCTTGTTGGGAATTTGAGTTGGGGGAGTGCTTTTGATCAGGTAGGAGTCGTTTCTGGGGATGGTTAGACGTGCACTTGCACTTCTTTTAGGGGGGGGATAAGGCAACGAATTCCCCGTTGGTACTTTGAATGCACGTCGTTTCAGAACTTTTTTTTTGTGCATTCGCGTATTTTCCAATTATTTTTAGAGTTAAGTTACCTAAAGTATAAGTTTGCATATGCTTAGAAAGTCTAGGTTTTCTTAATGGGGAAACCTGTTTATGAATAATATACCTAATATATTTTTACCGACTTCAAAAATTCGAAGGTTATAATTCAATTGCAGTTTATTTTTGGCCTATACAAGGAATCCTCCCTTACCTAACGCTAATATGTAATTTTTAAAGTATTGATTAAAATATACTAATACTCTACAAATGTAGCAAAAAATATTTTTTAAAAAGATGTATTTGAACTACCAAATCTAATTTTTCAAGAACAGGGAATAAAAATGAATTTTCATGAATGACTAACGAAACACTATTATTGCTTGTAGAATTTGTTTCAGTAAAATGTGGATATATAACAATACATCCATGCAAAGTGGTTTCTTGGTTTTATAGAAAAACCGTTTTTTTCTGCTGTAAAAAACATATGAAATCGTTTAAAAATATCTCCCACATTGTTATCATACCATTTTCGATGTTACTTTAAATACGTCTTTGACAACACGCTATTTACAATTATTTGTGGGCTTTGGTTCTAGCGCTTTTTTCCAGAACAAGTTCAAAAACGCCTTCTGATAGATACTACACAGCCCGCATTGATTCTTAACTCAAAATAAATGAAATTTCGGTACGCTCACTACACACCCATACCGAGAAACCCTTCAAAAAAATCTCAACCTTTAACTCGTCCTCTCAACGAAATTAATAACATTTCGAGCGAAACGGGGAAATCATTTCTCGATATGCAACAATAACAACATCGTCGAGAAAGAGAGGGAAGATATATTTTTTTTTTTTTTTTTTTTTTTTTTTTTTTTTTTTTTTTTTTTTAAATCCGATCCATAATTGGACCGAGAATATTCCGAACCCAGAAATTGAATCGGAATCTGAGCGATGCGACTCTATCTCCTCCTCGATATAGGTACGGCGGAAAGAATAAAAACCCTATCGCGCTCAAGAGTCACAGAGTGTCGAGAATGCTATTTCCGACTGAATTGAAAATCGCGGGAGTTTTTCTCCCAGGTTTGTTTTGTCCGTGTTTGCAAGAGAGGGGAGAGGGAAGACAGCGATTGTTTGGGGCTATCTGTTGGGGGCCCAGGGAATCGCTTATGATTGATGTCTTCTTCTTCTTTCTGCGAGTTTCGCTAGGCATTAAATCCTTTCCGCCTTGTCGATCAGATACGGTTTTTTCCCTACCCAGTAATGCCGGCTCTTGCCCGTAATCGGCCCAGATATGGAGATGGGGAAAGAAACTCGGTTGTGTTGCGAATATGATTTTTTTTCCGGGGGTGGGTCCTTTCTTCTTCTTCTCGCAGAGATATGTTCGGGATTTATGCGGTTATTGTGCGGTCGTATATGCATGGGGCTGCTGCTTGTGTATGAATGGCAAATTTTGGGGCGGCGCTGGAATAGAGCCAGCGCTAACCAGCTGAATTTTTGAGCTTGAAGTGCGAGGTCAAATATTAGTCTTGAATATCTATCTCCTCTTTTGAGATGTTTATTGACAAAATGTGGAAAGTGACATTTTCCGTGATGGAAACTGTATTGCTATATATATTCGTCTATATAAATTCTGTTGTGATGTCCGTGCCTTTCATGAGATGATATCCGTGGAAATGCTTTGGGTTAAAATTGTTTACATTGGAGAAAGGCCAAAGTCAGACACTTGAGATTGTTGAAATATGTCTCTTATAAATTTTTCGATACTTGCTTGGAAATATTCATTTTCTATGTGAGAAACCATTTGCGTGGTAGAAAACCCCATTATCATGTATTTGATAAATAAATAAAATATAATAAATCCGATACACATTTGGATACATACACATTACTATATTAGATTGCATTTTAGAATGCTCTCTTGAACTTGATGGTTAAACTCAATGACAATTTTCCCTAAAACATCAATGTCGTGTATGCGTCAAATCATTACAGTGAATCACACAATCTGGCTCAAACGCCAAATAAAAAGGTTTTACTGAAACATAGTAAACTTATTTAGTGGCTTCAATTTCTGAAAATTTTGATTGTAGACGTGTCTGCCCTTTTAGTATAGGCCGCTTTTAGTATTTGGCAACGAAATATGCAGTCATAAGCCACCAACTTCAACCATATTTTAGAATTTAACGTAATGACATGATGTAGATACGGTAGTTTACCTCTCAAATAAATGTAGATTTTTAATCTAAATTATTTATTTTGTTTAAGGAACGACAGTGAAGGCATAGGGGTAAGGTATTCTTCAATGCTACTTTAAAGTTTGGGAAACACGTTGACCTTAATTTTAGTGAATACCATTAGATTGAAAGGAAGCAAATTATCTTGATTTTTAGTAGAATGATAAGAAATTTCAGAATTTTTTTCACCCGTTCATAATTAATTTCTCGATTGTGTCATTAAATTTCAACCTATTCCACAATCCCTGTAAGAGAAACTTACCGGCAAAACCATTTTCTGTCAGCACCCTCGAACCCGAACTAATTTCAATCTTTTTCGTCTAATCGCATTTTAACTCAGGAAATTACTAAAAACCTTGACTCGCGCCATCATCAAATTTCTTCACAGAATATTAAAACAGTAAGATAATATCCCCTGTAATTTATTCTCTTGGTTGCTCATCTTTATCATCGCCACCAGCCAACGAAAAGAAATCTATACTGTCTATCTTTCTCCATAAATCATTCAACTTCAAAAAATGACGTTTAATGTTTTAATAGCATCCCATATTAATTTTTTTTGAAAATTGCCACAGTTTGGAATATTATTAGAATTATTATTTCTCTTATCTGTTGCCACAGAGCGTTATTTTTCATGGAGGGATGGGACATTAATCATTACTTCAACAGAAATTTTCTGTTTTTAGGGTTATTATGGCAGGTTGTTATCGATATAAATGTAATTATGTATTTTAATATCGTGGCTTCTTATTTATGCATCTCGAGACATAGTCTTCTTTAAAATGTCAGTAATGTTTCATTTCTTATATTTTCTCAAAAGAAAGTCATAATAATTTACTTTAGTGTGAACATTCATGAAATTATAAACGTGTCAAAATTCAAACTTAATACCAAATTATAAAAATGAGATGTTTAAATTATGTATATTTTCTTTAATGCTCGCAATTGTGTTATTTACGACTAACTCTATTTTTTAAAAAAAGAAGCTTAAATATTTTTTATTTAAATATTGACAAAGTATAAGATTAAATTTTTCTATGAAAATTCGCATTTTTGTGGAATTTTTTCTGTTGTGCTTACTTTTGAACAATTTCTTATTGAAGAGCTAAATGTGGTGCTTATTGTGATTTTTCAGTAATAATTTTGAAGGAAATAAGCTTATTTTTATTTGGGTGTTAAATTAAAAATCTTTTACTAATTAAGTATTAAATCTATGAAAATTGACTAGAATCCTTCAAAAGAATTATGCATTTTTAATTTATATCTTTAACTTCCTTCACTTCACAGTACTTTTTGTTTGCATTTACTGACATTCAATCCCTAATAATTTTGACCGTGATAGTTGAACTGTTAAAGATGGTTTTTATTACAACGTGCTACTCTGTGAGAAATATCTGGATCATTAATTTTATACGTCCTCTTAAAATGCTGTCTCAGTAAAAGTACTTTTATTTTAAATGTGTATCGTTTTATACTGTGCTTACTTTATGTATTGATTTTTCATAATTATCGTTAAATAATCCTTTATACGAGCACCCCTTCATTAAATTTTCCTAACCATATAAAATTAAAGAATGATAAATACTTTTCTTTAGTCTAGATATTGATGCTTTCAATTTATAATTATGCCTAATTTGTGTATTATAATTGTTTACTTTTTTTACATTAAAGAATATTTTTTATTCGAAATCGGCAAATTACAATAAACGTTTTTATTTTATAGAATAACTATTAGCAGATAAACTATAGCTATGAAACATTTATCCTTAATGTAACAAGTAACAATCCATTCCTAACAGTTTTTCTTCTACTGAAATCATAAGATTTATTATTTTCAAGTTTGGAGTGCAGTTTCATTAGAATAATGAACTTTCATAATCGCTTTCATAATAAATGAATCAGAACCCGTAAAATTGGTTACTTCGGGCACCAAATACTTCAATCATTGATACGAACACATTTTTAGGTATAAAATTGAATACAGTATATAAATTCATTTTTGATTATGAGTATAAAAGTGTTCATTATCCACAATGACACTTGAATGCTTGGTACTAATATTATATCACTAAAGTTATCCTTAACCTAAACTAATCATCAAATTACCATTGGTTAAATCAAGGTAATTGTGTGAGTGTAAAGAAGTAATACAGCATTATATAAGCTAATAATCATGTCACTCAATATTATTCATCATATAGATTCCATTACACTTTAATGATTTTAGCTATCAATTACATTTAGATAGTTATACGTATCTTAGATTATTTAAAATATCCAAGCTCTCTTATAGACCTGAACTATTCCATCTATAGAAAATTTCACTAAAATTATAATTAATAATTTTTCCTTTAATTTTTGTCTGTTAACATTTGATAATAGATGGTAAACAGTATATAACCCCTTTCAATCCTTTATACTTATACCATCTCTGACTTGATCCCTTCTATTAGAAAATGATCTGCTTCAAAGATAACTTAAAATTTTTTAACTATGGGATTGTTCAAAGGCAAAAATAAAACACTGCTAATTACTGCTTTAATATGAATTCAAAAATCCACTTGGAATAATAATACTATTCTTTAAGTAATTCTATGTCCTGAACTGTAGAGAATCATATATATTCAAGGAATGAATTTACATAACTCGTTTTTCACTCAAATCTTATAAAACTAACGCCTCATCGACCCAATTCGCCTCGCAATATCCGATCCCATTCACATATATGTAACAAAAAATAACTGCCCAAACGTTATGGACCCATCAACCCTCCAACACTCACTCCCTTTTAACACGCAACCGCCGCCCATTCATCCCCATTAATACGCCCGGCCTAAGTGCTAGGCCGAGATTAGGCATACGCGGTCCGACCGCAATCAAGCGACCCGGAGCCTTTTAAGGCCTCGACTAAAAACTCCCCAAATGCGAGGGATAAGCGGTCGGAATACTTCATAAATCCACTCTCAGAGGCAGTATCCGTCGCCTTTACGATGTCACTCTCTGCCCGGGCAATCTGCGGACCCTTGGTCAAGCCCCGGACGATGACTTGGGGGGGGGATCGTAAAGAACGCTTTACGGTCACTTTTGTCGTAGCTCGTCGTTAAGTAGCAGTAGCGAGTGGGGATTGGACGGGTCTAAGTAAGAGATTGCTGGTTTAATATAGTATAACTAGTTTGGTTAGTAGGTATGGGAGGGGAGAATTAATAGTTTGGAGAACCGTTAAGTGGGATGCGTTTCGTAAAGTAAACAGCTAGTAAAAGCTATACTTGGCAGCAACGTTTCCGGACCCTATGACGTCACTAAGAAACAAAGTAGTTCTCAGCGCGGTGTTTGAATTTTGAGTGAAATGAAGAGCGTCAATTAAAAATATGATTAGTTTGTTAAACCCATGTATATATAGCGTCTTTTTATCTCAATTTGCGTACCGAAACTCCACGTAGCAACCCAACAGGCTTTCTTTTTACGTAGTTTTTCCTTCCGCATAGTGACGTCATAGGGTCAGGAAACGTTGCAGTCTAGTGTAGACAACCTATTTTCTTGTTGACACAGTATTCGTTTAACTTCAGAAGAACGTCTGGTTGCTTATGCACATTATGACAACTCAATTTTTGTCCATTTTGAGTTATGCGTCAGTCTTTATTCAAAATTTGACGTCCAATCACTTGAATCATATACTTTTGCAAAAATGTCTGCGTTCGCTAGTTTTTTTTTTTTTTTTATATCCATTAGAAGGGTGTGTTACGAAGAGCTAGTTTTTCTCCTCACCTGAAAATATTGGAAACTTAAGGTATTTAGAAAAACATGTTAGAAAACTGTTAGACAACATAATAATCAGCAGTTAAATAAGAAAAAGTGGTTTGCTTAACTCAAATGTTGAACAAGTCAGATTTATGCGTAACGATTGATAATTTGATAATAAATACAACAGGATGTAACCTTTTCATACTGTCAACCCTTCCTATACCTATCCTTCTATTCCTGACTTAATTCTTATTTGATAGAAAATTTTCTATAACTAACACAAGCATTGTTTGAAATATGGGATTGCTTAAAGGCTATTAAGCAGTTTATTAATTTATATTTAACTACTCTGAATCTGAATGTAAAAATCAATTTGGTGCAATGTTAAGTTTTTTTCCATCTAAAAACGTACATATTTTACCTTACACATTATTTCAACTATGTGTAGGTTACGGGCAATGTGATAAATCCGGGCATTATTAATAATGCCCGATGTGAAGCGGGCAATGCGATAATTTCAATGGCATTTATCAATGAAATTTATCGCTTTTCCCGCCTCACTTCGGACATTATTAATAATGCCCGATTAACCACTTTGCCCGTAACATATAAATCCGCTTGAGTCTTAAATAGTATAAAAAACCAAATTACTATTTTATATATGATTTCATTCAGGAAATGAAACAAATATCCACTTTATACCTCTACTTTAAGTTAAAAATCCATAAAACCTTTTATAAAAACAACATTTAAGCTTATGGGCAAGTTAACTCCCTAACTTTTAACGCTATTATGAATTTATCCTAAAGCTATTTCGTTGAACCCAAATATCCCGTAATATTAACTGCAACTGTACGTACTTTACTACTTTATAACATTGTTTTAAAATTAAGTGCAAATAAACCAAACGAAGCGAAATCCATGCACAATTACCGCCACTTAATTTTTTTTCTCCCCAAAACGCCATTAGTTCCGTCCCAGTATTTTATTCCATATTAACTTCCTCGCATTTAATAACGGTAAATACATTCCGGCGTACATGCGCCTTCCTCCCCTCAAAAGCAGTTTTGAATATTTTATGACTTCATAATGATTCTCGAGTTTGTTTTTGCCTGGCTCCCCCCTCTGTAACAATGTTTATGAGTTAACAAAGCGAAAATAAAATTCGCCGTCGAGAACCTTTCTTCTTCTTTCTTTGTAAAATGAGGAGAAGAAAATATTTCGCGTTATTAACAACAGAATAATAATAATAATATGCCCCCTCCGCTTTTATAAACAAGTTTAGACCACCTTCAAAAGTTGTCATCGAAATCTTATAACCCCCCAACCAGTTTCCGTTTCAGTGAATTCCTTAGTTTTTATTTTTCTCGATATTCTTTTCCCTCGTTGCATTTTATCGTTTGGAAAAATACGCTTCTTAGGAAAAAAAAATGGCGGCTTCCTCTCGAATTTAATTCTACTGGAGAAGAAAAACTGTTTAGGCGTTATATTGCCATTATTAAACCAATTGCTCGACGAAATGTTTTTGTCCCTTGAAAGGAGACTTAAATGCGATTGGATATTTTTTTGCACGTGGTAAGAGAAGCTCTTTTGTAAATACATATAATGGGGCCAAATGGGAATAATACATACTAACTTTAGTAAACTTAACATTTTTTAATGCTGGAAATAGTACGTTCTCATAAGAAGTAACGATGGCGAAGCCTCTAAAATAGGATTCCAATCAAAATGCGAATCTCTTTAAAATTTTTATTTATACCCAATTTTTTTTTTAAGTTTAGGTTAAGTATACTTTTAATACAGTCCACTCCGCTTAATGTGATCAAAGTTAATGTTATAATTCGGATAATGTTATCGAAATTGATTGGTCCCGATAACTCCTATTTAAATTAACGCAAAATGTATCGTTTTATGGGATCACTATATCGTTTAATGTTATCAAAGTTTGGTGAAATCCAATAAAAACCTCCATTTTTCCTGTTGAGAGGCCAATTTCAATACATAAACATACAAAATGAGTCATTAATGTTGTAGTGTTATATGATCCACTCTTATTATCTTCAAAAATGTTTAAGTTGCAAAATACATACTAGAAAATTATACACAGATGTGGTTTTTTGTGCAAACACTCGTGTTACACTATTTGCCTCTTTTTATTATAGAATCGCTTATTTCTATCAATCGGATATTGTTATAATTCTGATCTTGGACAAATGTGATCACATTAAAGCAGAGTCGACTGTTATTCGCAGAAACACCTTTATTAAAAGTTTTTATACCATTAAACAGCACAATATATTAAAGAGTTAGGATAAAACAACATACTTTTTGCTATATTTAAATTTAAAACATAAGACTTTATGTTCAACAAAATAATATAGAATGTTATTGTGTGTAATGGTTGCTTTTCTGACCGTAAATAAGCTTTAACTTTATTTATGTTAAGTTTATTTTTTATTACTTTTAAAACATCATAAAATTTAAAACGCATTAATTACATATTTTTGTTTTAATAGTTTCAATATTACTCACGGATTTAGTATCCCTGTCATTAAAATAATGTTGGAATTAATATTGTACTCTTAACTGTAACTGTTTCCTTCTACCTTAGTTCTTAAGTGGCCATTAAAATGAAAATGCTGTTTCATTATACTGGATTATTACATTGTAGAAGAGTTTATAATTATAAGTTTTAAACGTCACTCAGTCAAATTTAGTTGCAAATTGCTGGTGATTATGAAAGACATTAACTTTTATAGAACGGTAAATGTATAATGGCAACACAAGGTTGTTATAACATTTAATGTTAGAGTTTAAGGTTATGTTATAGGAAATATTTTCTTGACATTATATTTAAAACATAAAAGTAATTAGTTTTTGGTGAAATTCTTCTATTAACTGAGGATAATTTTTTTTTTCGAATTAGTTTTGATATTTTTTGTGTTTTTATCATTTTATTCAGCTACTTTATGAACTTTTCACAAAACTGTAGTATAACGTTTCCACATAGCCATAAATCTAAATATCTTTATTTTGTAAAAGATGTGCATTATAAAGAATATATTCCATTCCATCATCCTTGAACATATTCAAATATATTTAAAATTCGGTTATTATCACTTTAAATAACTAAACTTAAATTTCATTGCGTTCTAATGTGTTAATAAATATTAAAAAACATAATAAACGTTTAAAAATGTATCTGAAAAACAATGATTTCATAGATATTTTTAACTAATAAAAAGTATTTGGAAAACCTGTTAAAATTTATGCATTATTATTATATGTTACTATTTCAATCATTTATAAATAGCTAAATGTAACTAATTTGATGAAATCTAAAGTTGTGTTCCTCAGAAATGTATATTTATAACTACAATATCAATATATGAATTATATTAATTGTGTTATATTTGGTAAAACAATTTGTGACTTTTTTATTAAAATTAACATCAGTGTTTCAAGATTATATCTTCATTTTTTCACGACCTTCGCCATTAAATTCCCTTTGCCTAGAAAGATCCCCACTGCTATAAAAACTTCTCGACTACCTAAATAAAACGAGGATACATATTCCTCATCTTTTACATCCCACCCACCCTTTACCCAATAGCTCCAATTGAGAGTTAAAACAGAAACCCCCTCCCACCTATAAAACAAGTATTCTCATAGATAGACAATAATATGAATACGTCATTGAGAAACCTGCTTCCGTAAAACTTTTTCCTCCCCCCCCCACACACAAAATCTCCCCAATTTTCTGGCGGCATAAAATTTCGTGTCGATATTTTCGGCGTTATTTCCCTCTCTGCGGCATTAATAGCGGCCCAAGCATCTTGAGTGATAAAAAAAACTCTAGGAAAATCCGGCATAGGCCATGCATAATGCATGGCGCGCCTGATTTCTTTGCCCGGGTATCATTTTTTCCCTCGCTTCTTTTTTCCGGTGTTTAACATTCTCGGGTGGCAATTTTACATATTTTCGCAGAACAAAGAATTTAAAGCGGGAGAAAACTCGCTTTGATGTGATTTAGAGCCTCTGAATGTTTGGGGGGTTTTCGACGAAATCCGTTAATAAATTCGAAGTTGTTTTTTTATTATTTTTATTTTTCTCTCTGGAGTGCTCTGTTGTTGTTTCATTAGTTGCGCGGAGTTTCGTTCTTACTAAAAAGTGATTGATTTTGTTTAAAGGGGTTCTCGATGTGTCTCCGGAGACTGATGGCCGCACCTGTGTTTTGTTTGTTTGTGATTGGTTTTGATTCGTTTATCACCTTGAGAGGTACAGAAACGGCTTTCAAATGTAAAGAATACTTTTATTTTAACCTTGTGAAATTTTGGTAAAAAGGGATTCGGTACTCTTCGATTACCCGGGAGCAAACCTTTCTAACCGGAGTTTCTAGCGACGTTTTACAAATTACACATATAAGAATATTAAAACAATTAAAAGTAGCTCTGTTATATATTCGAGTTGTTTTGATGATGATAGTTTTGACGCTTTATCAAAATGAGCCAGGTACTCTTACGAAGTATGTTTCTCTGAAGTATAAAGAAAATATATTGTATTGGCCTGTTATGTATTAAAATATAAGGATGTACCTTAAGTGCTTACATCAAATTACGAACAAAAAAATACAACTGTTCACCTCTATTAAAATATTTATTGTTACATACATCATTATGAATCTTAAATTAATTTCAGCAAGCTAATTTGTAAATTTTCCTCCTTCGACATAAAAGACGTAATTAAATTGAATTCCTGGTTTTCATGTTTTATATCTCAAATGATGACTCCTATGCTGAAATCGTTAAAATATGTACTTGAACTATTTCTTGAATGATTAATCAAAAATTAACTAATGTATTTTAATTACTGAGGTATGCCAACATAATATATAAAAATATTGCTTTCTTCAATTGTAATTCGTCGGGTTTTGAAATAGTTCTTGGTTTTCATATAACGATGTTTTATTAATGTCAATAAAGGAGAAATTTTATGTTTACTCTGAACATTATGAAAGTTTACATTATGATTATACTGTTTACGTTCTCGAAACACCGATATAATATTGCACTGATAATAATCAATATGTTTGCTGTTCAGGGTTTCATTATTTTAACTAAAGTATTTTGAAACTTTTCAAGTATAAAAAAAATCGTTGCTCATAGAACCTCGTAGGTATAATTGAACTAAATCCATATCCATACTTATTTTAACTAAGTAAGTAACGTAAGGGAAAGTGAAAGTTTTAGAACAGGTAGGTATTAAAGTTAGACTGTTTTTGTTTCTTGGAGTATAAATCGTAATTTTTGTAAAAAAAAAATAATTTCTTCAAATCTTGAAATTTACTATAATTGTCTTCATAAAAATCGTTGAAAGTGGACAAGAAAGCCATTTTTAGAAAAATGTATGAAACATATTTGAATGAAGCATTTCAAATCTGCATCAGAACAACAATTTTTCATTATTATACAAATAATAATGCTTAGGTTTCAAAATTCTGCCAAAATTTTCAGTGAAACTTAAATCAAAACTACAGGTTATTTGATTTTTTCCTCATTACTTTCATGTGACAGATGTGTTGGTTCTAATTATCTGAAGTTGGGAAAAAGTATGAGGTTGAATTAATAAAAGAGATTTATTAATGTAGCTAATTTCATTTAAAGTAACTGAACCATGAAGAAATGGAAAACGTATCATATAAACGAAACGTGTTCTTGGTATTGAAATATAAATTCTTGGGTTGCGTTCTTAGATCTGGATTTCAAAGGAAATTTCATTTACCAAGTCTGTAAATTATATTTTCTTATTGTTTTTTCTTTAGGTGATGAAATTAGGTGCCTTTACTTCTTTACTCTGGAAAAGAACTTATATTTGGATGTGAAAAAAGTCCCCATTTGAATAAATAATTATTAATTTGGCAAGAAGTGGTATCTTCGGTAAGTAAATTTATTGATTTTTATCTAAAAGCATCAAAGAACCTTTTATGTCACTTTGAAACTAAATTAATTAAATTTAGGGGGTTTTTTTATAAAAAAAAAACTTTTTCGTTCAAGTCAACCATGAGCCATAAAAACTTTCTTGAAACCTTTATCTGACCTGGTAGGACTTTTAACAAAAAATATAATCTTGGTATTCTTAATTATGACCTTTCATTGAAATTATTTGCCAAATTGTAAGCATAGTTTATCATCAGGTTCATTGATTTTTTAGATTTAGGTTAATTTCCCCATTTTTCACTTTTATTGCTGAATATTATCTAAACTAAAGGGGTTTTGTTTTACTTGCCAGCAGAGATATTTTTAACTCCTCTGAGAGAGTATTTCACTCCTTGAAAATCGGAAATACTCTTAAAAAACTAGCGAGGAGTATTTTCACTCTTTGAATTTTCACAATGGTTTAGCTTAGAAAATGCGCCGTGTATAATGTTTAATATTTTCTATTAAAACTTAACATATGCTATAATTGTTAAAACCCAAAAAAGCATCCTCATTTTTTTTTCAATTTCATTTTGTCCATTAAAAAGTAAGCGTTTTTAATAGAAAATTTGCCTCTGTATATTTAGTTAATGCTATTACCGTATTTCACTCCTCACAATTTGATTCCACTCCTCCTAAAATGTCAAGGAGTATTTCTACTCCTCCAAAAAAAAATCATAGGAATAACAGTGCTTGCCAGTGCTCCAAATAACCAATAATTTCATCAAAGATTAAATTAGTAAATAAATTATTTAGAGTTTAGCACTAAAATTATTCATTTAACAGAAAGTAGTTCGTTTCGATTTATTGAACTTAAAAACCGGATGGGACATCTTTCAGACCTTTTCACAGTCATCCTTTATTTTTGTACTAACATTTATAGTTGTGCCATTGAAGTAAACTTACTCCTTCTCTGGTTGAGTAACTAAAAGTAAATTTCTCTATTTTAAGTGTTATTTTATATTCATATCCTCTTTTACACTCATGTCCAAAAATTAAGGATATTTTGACTTTTTGTGAATTTTGATACAAATTTGTGTTCCTTATCAATTAAATTCATGCAATAGCTTCATCTAAGAGTGTGAATATGAGGCCCGCGATCAAACTACCCAAACAATTGTTTAAGGGGGTCCAGAGGCCCTCCATTGTTAATGGAGTTCCATACACGTTCGGAACGGTAGCAGAAATGTCTATGTGAGAGTCATTTAGCAAAAATATACCTGTTATTTTTTAAGGATGTGATATTTTTGACCTCCATTTATGATTTTAAGACCTTGGAATACGTCCTTGGAAGTATGATTTTTAGGTGAAATTTTTTATCATAATTGAATTTTATGTGACGTCGCAACTTTTAATGTATAAGTACCAGCTATTGTTACTATAGTTTGTTGATCCGCTTAATACATATGATTTTATTCCGTAGTCTTCCTGTCTATACATATTAAGTAGGGAGTAACACAAATAACTAACAACTTACCTCGTCTCATACCAAGCTTATTACTTTACTAAACCAGAAAAAAAAACACTAAAAGACCACCTCATAAATTTATTCCAAAAAAACACGCACCCGACCCATCGGCACGAAACCTCCACCCCTAAAAATTCACCATCCCTACCCTCACCAAAAAATAAATAAATATTCATCCACGTCGCTTTACAACACCAAACTTTTTCATGCCCTCAATTATTTACCGGCCGCATTCAAATTGAAAAGTTGATATCCCTTAACCAGATTACCGAACGCACGCTTCGAAATCCCTTATTAGACTGCCGCGCATGCATCAGGAGGGGGGGCTCGGGGGAGACTTCGCGCCCCCTCCCCCAGAAACAAACAATCCCGGGGCTGATCCCTCGGTCAGGGAGTCGGTGTTGCGGAAATTGATGGATTACTCTTGAGATTGCGCCCTTGGGAGCGCCCCTTTCTCCGCTTATCCCTCTCCCTGGCGACTTTTTTCCCTGCGAGAGAGGGGAAAAAGAAATTTTTCGGCGAGTGAGGAATTGTGGTGGGTTTTTGAGACGTGTGAGTGAGTTTATTTTTCGTGGGAGGCTTTTTCTATCGCTGAGTGTGTAGGCGTTGGAGGAGGTTGGCGTGTTTAGCATAGAGATGGGTTTGGATTGCGTTTGATGAGGGATAATTTTGGTGGAAATCGTACCTGCCGTTCGATGTTCGACCTAGTGATTGGAAATATCGACTGTAATGATTTATTTAGCTTTGGTTTCAATTTCTTATTTTCTATTTTCTTCCTCACTCTGATCTAGAGCTCTGCAAATATTACGTAAGTATGTTTTTGGTCATTCTTGATACAATAACCCCCCTAATATAATAATTTGATAATAATAAAGATAAGAAAACTGCAACCCCCCCCCTTATAATTAATACCGACCCCCCAAAAAGTCAAATTTCTTGACATTTTTTTCCTAGATTGTAAAATTTAGGTTGTTTGTGAAATTTATTTTTGTATATAAGAAACAAGGGATTTTCGAAAATGAGGTGTCTGTAACATCTTACGTAAGCATCACTCATAACCACTCCCCCCTTGTCAGGAAAAATAAGCAAAGAGCAAACCCCCCTTAGGTGCTTACGTAATATTTAAACGGCCCCTTTCTCCCTTTCCTTTCCTATATATTCCTTTCTTTTATCTCTTTTTCTTCCCCTATCTCTCTTTTATCTCTTTCCACTCTCACTTTCTCACCCACTCTCTTTCAAAACTATTTTTTTTTGTTTCCTTTTTTTTCTTCCTTATTTAAAATCTGCTAGCGAAACAAAATTCATCCAAACTTGCAACTGAATAAGCAATATTTTTAAAGCATTAGTAACCTAGTTTACATCATATTAGACTGAGAATTAATTTCATCTTTGAATTGAAGCTTTGCGGTACGAGAATTTTATGTTTCATTTTCAACCAAATCACGATAATACCTCTTTCCAATCATGAAATAAATTCTTTCCCATGAAAATTTACTACCTGAGGGGTAATTTAATATCTTAAATGTTGATTTCGTTGGCTTCATTAAACATGACTAGTATTTATTTTCCTGCATCGCTTTCATCGAATTACCTTGTCTTTTGATGCTATTATGAATCCCAACTGGTGTCGTAATTTATTTTTCCAAAAAAGGTCAAACGTTTTTATAGAGCCCTCATTGTTCATCGTTTAAGATTCAAATGGAAAAGAAATTACCCTTTACTCTTACACTCTTCCAATGTTTGGAAAGATTGCGTAAGGTGTTGGATGTCTGTTGCAAATTGAGACTGTGACGTAAAAAGTCTCAGGCGGTATCCTTTAAGTCCCAGAAACCTTTGTGTTGAAAGAGTTGATCGCTTTAGCGTCCCAGGGAAAAGGAAATTGCCTCATTTCCCATTTGGTCTTTTTTGTAAAGAGAAAATTCTGAACCTTTTGTGGTAAACAGTACAAAATTATGACTTTGTTTGTCTAACTAATAAAGAGTATTTGAATGTATTTACCTCCTCTAAACCACAACGTTTTATTGGTCTTCAGCTTTGAATAGTAAGAGTTAGGCTGGGCGCGCACGAGTGACTAAAGTCACGGCGACCAGGATTACTAGTATCAAAAATATCATTAGAAAACAATAGAGCATTTTCAATCACATGACTTTACCTAACAATGGCCTTAGCAACGTTGTTTTTATCCTCCAGTGATGTCATGTGGGAATGCTGCTATTGGATACTTCTATGTCCCGCCCCTAACAACAGCCTTAGCAACGTTGTTTTTGTCTTTGTCACCGTGACAAAAGTCGCCCGTGCGCGCTCGCCCTTAGGCCGGGCGCGCACGGGCGACTAAAGTCACGGCGACCAGGATTACTAGTATCAAAAATATCATTAGAAAACAATAGAGCATTTTCAATCACATGACTTTACCTAACAACGGCCTTAGCAACGTTGTTTTTATCCTCCAGTGATGTCATGTGGGAATGCTGCTATTGGATACTTCTATGTCCCGCCCCTAACAACAGCCTTAGCAACGTTGTTTTTTTCTTTGTCACCGTGACAAAAGTCGCCCGTGCTCGCTCGCCCTTACTCTCCAATTTATAATAAATGAATAACATAAAGGGGCACATAATGTATAAAAGGACACAATTTAATGAATACAATCAAAGAAAGATGTATTAAATTTATGAGTTATTCCAACATTTATTGGGAAGATATTTTTGTCTGTATTTAACCCTTTTATTTATTTTGCACCGTTTGTTAAACTATCTTGTAAAGGAGAATGAAACTGAAAGGGGATCTTCGCGTTTGCATCCCAGAGTCCTTCTACATTTTAATGTTCAATTTCTGTTGCCTAATTTTAGCAAATTTTTAATGCTAAAACTCATTTAAGGGAACAAAAGTGAAAGATTAGCACCAAATTAAATCCACCAAAAAATGTGGTAAACTTACCTTTATTATTTTCCCAATATCCACGATTGGCAAGCATTTTATGACTAACCACAAACAAAAATATGTTGAATAAACTTCTGTACTGAAACCACTTTCCATCAGAATCAACGCCCTTTCTGTTCTTGGCAGGAAAGCTTAACTCTTAAAAGCCAAATCAATAATACCTAAGGCCTGAAAAACGTCAAAGTTTTTCATCATTTGAATAAATTCTTACGATCTCGCGGTGGGAGAGGACATACAGCCTCTCAAAATCTCCCTCTCTCGCGAAAATATAAACGAAACAAAGCTTATCCCTACTTGCAACATAACCAGAGGCGCACGAAAGCGAAACTTTTAACCCAACTATTAAAAGAGGCCAGAAAAAAAATTAGCGATTTTTATTACCTCTTTTCCTCTCTTTCGTGCCATCCCTAAAAAAAAAATCATGCCCCCGGAAAAAAGGATACGTATAAAAACAATAATATGCGTCCTCGTTAAGTTGCCATGGCGCGCAAACTCAGGTGTTCCTAAACATAGCAAAAAAAAAAAAAACTCGGGACGCGAAAAGAAATATGAAGCCCGGCATTAAAATAAAAAGGTCGAAACGGAACTCTGGTTTTTATGCTGTTTTTCCCGTTTTTCTCCTAACTTGAAAAACGCTGGACTTCCTTTTATTGGCACCACTAGGCAAACTATTTTTTTTTCTTGCAAACTTTCTATTGAATTTTATGGGGGTTTTATTGTTGTAGCTCATGACGCAGATAATTGCCTAACGCGAGACAAATGAGGGAGATTTAATGTTGTGGTTTTGGAGGAAGAAAAATGTGTTGTTTAATTCGTTTCGCCTCGCTTGTACTACTAGACTGCACCGTTTCCTGACCTTATGACGTCACTACGCGGAAGGAAAAACTGCGTAAACAGAAAGCCTGTTGGGTTGCTACGAGGAGTTTCGGTACCTGGCGAAACAAGCTGAGAGCGAACAAAGAAAGTAATTCCCAGCTCAGCGTCTGAATTTTGAGTTAAATTAAGAACGTCAATTTAAAAATATGATTAGTTTGTTGAACCCATACATTGTGAAGAGAATGTGCTATACTCAATGTGTTTTCATGGATCATCTCCTACTCTAAGATTTATAGGGCATTGGATGATAATGCCACTATGGTCATTTTTTTTTAGAAAAATGTTCTCCCGTTTTCCCCCTTTGGGATTTCTTATAATATGGATAATCCTCTTGGAACTCTTGGATTTATATCCTCAAGGCATTTTCAGGAACATCTTTATCCTCTCATAACGCCTGTGATATGTTTTTTTTAAACAATCATAAAGTGATTTATCCTTCATAAACACTTTCGAAAAGGTTTAATTCTCTCAAAACTTTCATCTGATTCTCTAGAAAATATTATGAGATTGTTATTGCTAGAGAAATTCTCATGAGAGATTAATCCTCCGTAGTTTCTTATGATCTCTAGAAACTTTCACGAGATGGTTTATTCCCAAGAAACTCTAATAAAGATTTCTTTTCCATAGTTTCTCATGTGAGAGGGAAAGTTCTCTAGAAACTATCACAAAACTGCTTAATTCCTAGTTTTCTAAAAATTCTTAAAATAAGGTTTATTCTCTATAAAATATCATGAAACGATTTATTCCTTAGATACTTCTATAGTGTGAGCTAATTTATCTTCTAAAAACTCTTACAGAATAAACATCCTTAAAAACTCTTACAGAATAAACATCCTTAAAAACTTCAAAGAATGTAATTTTTGGAAAAATATTTAAAGCTTCACACATGTTACTATAGAGTGTTTTCAGGTGACGTCACAACCGGTTATTTTCTTTTAACTGTGTACCTTCTGTAGGGCTTTTAACTGTTGCTAAGGCCGTTGTTTATCTGTTGCTAAGGCCGTTGTTTATCTGTTGCTAAGGCCGTTGTTTATCTGTTGCTAAGGCCGTTGTTTATCTGTTGCTAAGGCCGTTGTTTATCTGTTGCTAATGCCGTTGTTTACCTATCTGTTGCTAAGGCGGTTTTTAGGTATGGGATCACGTGATTGCAAATGCTCCAATAGAAGAATTTCACGGCTAGTCATTTTCTGTAACTGTTAACCTCTGTAGGGCAAAAAACTGTAACATCTTCTGTTGCTAAGGCCGTTGTTAGGTCCGAGTCATGTGATTGAAAATGCTCTATACTTTTCAAATGTTAGCAACATTTCCTAAAAATTCCTTCAAAATTGTGTCTAAAACTTGACATACGAAAACTAAATGGCAACTTTCACACGCTTAGCACTTGAAAACATCTAGAAACGTATGGTTCCAAATCGCTAGCTTTCTCACCTACAAGCAGAATGCCAAAGCGCTCCCCCATAAAAAAAAAAAACCTCTCACAACCCCCGCTGCTAGACTAATAAACACCTGTTTCTTTTCGGTCTGCAGCGGGTTAAATTTAAAGCACTTCCATCCCCAGTGACCTCCCCCAAAATAACGAAACACCCCTCAAACGAAAAAAAAAATGAGCAACAGAGCAAAACATCATTTTGTCACTTTCCTCCCGGAAAACCACAGAAATAATAAACCTTCTCTCTGAAGAACACATAATCCAGAGACTCAGTGCCGGAAAAGTGGGTTGATCTTGGCAGAGCGTCAAGGTATAGCACAGACGGCCCAATGAATGGGAACAAAACGCTTTGCTGGAGGAATATGACAAGCCTGGGCTCTGTTGCTCGACGCTATTTCCATAATATATATGGGGAAAAAAGGTCGACTCAAAGGACTAGGGATAATGCTGAGTGTGGAAATTATCGTACGTTGATGGAATTTAAAGGATCACGATATTATTTGGAGCAGTCTTTTTTAGTGTAGGGATGAAAGTTGGGGGAGAAAAGTGTTTTATTGAATTTGGCGTGATGGATGACGTGAGGAGTTAGTTACTTTTGGATCTGGAGGGATTTTTTTTTGTGTGTGTGGGGAAGAAAATTTGCTGATGGGGATTCTGGGGATCAGTTGGGTGCTTTTTTTTTAAACTGGTTTTGGGGAAATGAATTTTGATTGTGGTTGAATTGTGGTTTGCTTTGTTAATCGAAATTTTGTTGGGAAAAAGGCGGAAATCATGCTAAATTCTTGAAATGGAGAGCAGTTTTCAAGTTTTTCCTATTTATTTTATTGTTGGTTTGTTGGTTGAAACGGGAAAAAGTTTTTAAAACCAATTCTACTCTTTTGTGCTAATCACAGTTTCTTTTGTTATTTTAATTGAGATTTTTGACCATGTCGTTCAATCATACCTTTTTGGATTGCGTTTGTGTATGTGATTAAATAGTGTACCCAGCACAAAAATTGTATTAAGGTATTTAATAGATGTTTGACTGTTAGTTTGTTAGTTAGTTTTTTCAACTATTGGTTGCTTGTTTCAGTTATTTACTTTATTTTCTAAACCTAAACCGTGAAATTTATTTCATTAATTAATCATATCAATGAAGCCTATCTTTTGAAAATATAAAAAAGGCTTGTTTTTGATAGAACTTTCATAACGATCTTTTTCAGTTAAACATTTGAAATAGCACAATTAATTATGGTTTAATAAAACTGTTATGGGAAACGTTTTGAGCTATTTCTCTGCAAAAACTAATGTATATTTTTCTCTTACCTCATTTAAGTTTTTACCACTAAAAAACAGCAACAAAAAACTGAATAAATTTACCTTAAATACCTCATTAAGTATGCAAGAACTTTTAGGGTTTTCTTACTTTGTTTACCGGCCAAAATAATAATAATAATAAATTATGAGTTTTTTATTATTTCTTTCAAGTAAACACGTTGTTGTTATTGTTTTTGTTTGTTCTTCTAATGGAAAGAAGAATAACGACCTGAAACTTCTCCATCTTACTTTTGCCTTCAACTGGAAAACTCAATCCTCCCAAACAAGGCAAGACGCAAGAATCACAAACAATAATTTAAAAAAAGAAACAAAACATCACTCAAAATAAAAACGGCGCGAACTGCGCTCGGCACAAACTCCTCATAAAAAGAGTTATAAAATGTTAGTCACGACTGATTTGTCCTCGGTAACTGTCTCTCTCCGATCCCAATATAGATACAAATAATTGTTTTAATTTGGGAGTAATCTTTCCCTCTCGGAAAAATTCAATTAGTTCCGCGCAGAAAAAGTCTTGACTCAATTAAGAAGGAATGTCGGACTTCAGAACGCACAGAAAAACTAACTACGTCGCCCCTCAAACCCGAAATACTTATATCGCAGTAATTTCTTATTTCCTTTTAACCAAAAATGCTCTTTTCCACGAATCGGCTGGAGATAGAAAAAAATGTATCTCTTACTGTTTGAAAACAAACATAAAACAAAAACCCTTAATTGAAAGCGGTGCTAGTACGGTTTTGCTTATATATTACCTAATTTAAATATTTCCATCCTCTCCGCAACAGTTAGAGATAACTTTTTGTAATACTTTATCGTAATTGCCGGAGCGTTGTTGGTTGTAGTAGAGGATGCGTGTGTTGTTATTTTTTGAAGGAATTAGAGGAGTACTTAAAAAGCACCCCTTTGTGGGGAGCTGTCTGGTGGAAAATAACTCATTTATGCAAATGTTTCACTTATGTAGGCAAATGGTGGAGGAGGCAGCAAATGAAGGGGACATTGGATTTCGTTTGGGAAAACCGTGTTTTTTAAGAAAAAGCTTAATTATCTTGTGAAATAGTAATTATTTCAAGTTAATAAATGTTCAACTTATTTTAATTTAATCTTTATTGCTGTTTACATATGCCTCTTTTGGGTGATGAGCATGACTCCAGAAAGCTGTGTAATCTGTTTGGTTTTTTGATGTTTTGATTTTTCTTTAATGTTCATTTTTCTTTTAAGCTGAAACATAAAGTAAAATGGTATGGATACATTATACTTCCTAAACCGAAGATGCACAAAATTTATTAAGGCTACAGTGGACACTAAAACTTTTTTTTTTTTAATTTTTAAAAGAATTTCTCAAAATTTTTTCTGTTAATATGAATGCTCAAGCTAAGCTCAGAAAATTTTTTTTTTGAAAAAAAAGTAATTAATTTTTTAATTAATTAAAAATTTTTGAAAAAATTCATAGAATTTCAAAATGCTCCAGTCGTTCCAATTTTTTAAATATCTTTGATTTTTTTCTTGATTTCTCATATTTAGACACTCATTAATAAATATTGGACAGCAATGAAACATTATAAATGATACTTTAGAAACAATGAGCAAAAAATGTACCCATACTAGGAATTTTCAGAGAAAAATGACATTTTTTACAAAAAAAGATAAATATTTCAATTTACAGAACTATTATCATATTGGTGTCATCCAATTTACTTTTATACTTTTAAAACGAGAAAATACAGAGAATTTTTAAGCTGTACGAGGAAAATAGAAACGACTGGAGCATTTCGAAAATCATGTTCGAAGCAATTTTTTGATTTTGAGAAAAACAGCTTTTTATATTTAAAAAGATAATAAATAATTTTTAGCACAAAATTGAAGCACAAGATTATACATTTAATATAAAAGAACTCTAGATTAACATATATATTGCCTAGGTTTTTTTCATAGAGGACAGTTATTTAATTTGTAAGTATTAATGTTTATGAAAATTATCTACGTGTGAAGGTAAAAACCTTGTATAAACATCAAGATTTTTTTTTAAAAATTGTAATTATGGTATTTGTGTAAAATATAACCAATATATGCTAGTTGATTGTTAGAAGAAAGTTTCAAAGATGTGGGTAAAAATAAAAAGCACTAGAAGAACCGACGAAATGTTGATAATATCGTTAAAAATTTCATTTAGAATAAACAAGAAAACTGTACTAATAATGCATCAATATGACAAAATATACTTAATTTAACTTATATTTATTAAAAAATAAATATTAATCAGTATGTTTTAACAAAATGAACACAAGGAAAACACACGTATATTGTAATTTTTAAGATAACACACACCTTCGTGAAATTCAACAAATTGGCTTTCATAACAATTTTTTATTTGGAGGCTTGGAGTTTTTAAATTGACTTATGGGATTCCTCAGAACCATATTCCTGCACACAAATAGATGATAAATGAGTAATCTTTGATTATAATCCAAAGATTAAATAAACTTGTAAATTATTCTTGATCGTTCACTCATTGTCAAAGTGAGTCCTGATAAGACCTCACAATGAATTTATGTAAAAGTAATGTATTAACTTCAACATTCATGATGCTGCAGTGCAGTCCAATAAAATGACACATTATTTTTATAATGTAAAATTTATAGTCCATAGTTCTGAGGCACTTCAAATATACCCACAGGCAGGTGAAAGAGATTACAGATAACAAAGACTCCTAGGGTTGAATAAATTGTTCATAATTTTGAGTGAAGGTAGAAAATTTGGCTAATTGTTATTCACGGAAATAATAAACTTGTTTTGATTTCTTAGAAACACACAAAAAACTTTCTTCCAAGACTTTTCATAATCAATTGCCACTATCGTTGTTTCTGCTGACACTCCAAACACAAAGACATGCACATGAAAAATCAAAACAAAACTATCCAAATCTAAACAAAGATGGAAAAGAGTAGAAGTGAAAGTTTATAACATTCACTAAAGAAAAACTACTAAAAAAATCAAGTCTGAGGCCAAGTTGATAGCATAAACACTAAAACAGCTCTCGTATTCTGAGGCTCGCAAACGTAAACAAATGGGTGTGGCATCATAAAAATGTCTATATTGAACGAACCAATAAAGATATCAAAATAATTCTTTCACCAGACGATTCCTAAGGATTTGTTTGTTTTAAAAAGGTAATAATAAAAAAATCCAAATTTTCGGCGATTTTTCAGATTTTCAGTGTCCACTGTAGCCTTAAATAGTTGTCAGGCATTTTTTTAATTATAATTTTTTTTTTGTTTATTATGTTGTTTGCATCATTATTTAGTATTAAACTTCACACACTGCGTTGATCCAAAATACTTACAAAAACGGATATTATATAGGAGTTTACTAATGTACAAAAAATACAACCTAAGATAACCAAAGTCAAAATTATGTTACTGAATTTTATTGTTCATGCAGGTTACTTATTTATTTATTTTACGGGTTTTTAAGTTCTTCAATGAAGCAATCCATACTATATTAGAATTACAACTACAATGGCATAAAGGAAACTTAGTTTTAAGTCCTGAGTTATAAATAATAATTAATAACTGAATTATATAATAATTATTAATATAGAGATTTTTAAACGTTTACAGTTTTACGACAAACTTTTTTAAACTTTAAAGACAAACGATTAAATCCTACAATTCAATTATAAAACAATGGAATTCATTGATATGAATCACTAAAACTAGAAAAGTTCTTCCCCTACATACAGCTATGGGTTGGTATCTTATATCCATATATTTTACATTATTGTGAACCGCCATTTGCCTCCTATTTCTTCACAAATGATCTACCAGGAATCCATTTGAAAGCAGCTTGAAATCAACAAGCGAACTAATGAAATAATTCCCTCCACAAAAGTCGCCAAACTATCGAAAACTTATAATAACGGCCGCAGCAAAACGAAGCGAAAACGTCACAGAAGCGGATCGCATTTCCAAAAATTATCGACCTTCATTCTAACGAACACCCTCCCCCAGAAACTTATTATACAATTCTCTAATTGTTAGAGGGAAACTTTATTTTCCATTAGTAAGTCTCAATATCCTTTCAAAAGCTAAGCAGAAATTGGATAATTAACTTCGAATTTCTCACGGCAGCTCCTTTCAATTACGCATTATAAAGCCCCCTTTATTACTTCGACATTAATTACCGCGCGGAATACCATACCTGCCGCTTCGAGTTTCATATTACTACTATATACAAAATTAAAATTCACAACGTAACACAAAACCCATCTAATTACGTTCCCCGGAAACCCCGGATCAACAATCTCCCAATTTGCCCATTATTATTATTATTATTATTATTATTATTACAAGCCGAAATCGAGATTCCTTTTTGTAAGTTGGTGCATCTGGATTCAAAAATCCGGAAATTAAAAGCGAGTGACTGGGTACCTAACAAACGGGGTAACCTGGGTCGTATAAAGGGGCGTATTATTAAAAGTGATGTTTAACTGCCCTGAAAATGATTCCGGCGGCTTAATTCGCAGCGGCGAATATAATAATGGTTAACGAGACATATTAATTGAAGTCTTCTCCCGTAAATTAACCATCTTATTCGAGTTACCGGACTCTTCGTCGCCCCCCCCCCCCGATATTAATGACGTTACGGAGGGGGGTTCCGGGACAGGGTGGGGTAAGTCCGGTTTGATGGAATGTCGGGAAAAATTGTGAAGTTCCGGAATGTTATGGCCGCGTGCTTTGTAGTTTGGGAGGAGAAGTCTTTAGGAGGAGCCTCAAATTTTCAGTCGCGGGTTCAAGAAATATTGTAGAAGCTTTTGTATACTGTGAATACTTTTAAACTACTTCACCCCCTCAGTCTTTTCAACTATTTTGTCTATGCGTATTCTTAAGCACCGATGTATTAATTCTCTTTTTGGTCCTTGAATCAACCCTAAGATGCACTACAATTAAATTCTAACGATGCCAAGTTGTTCAGAAGTTGTTCTCACATTGGTATTCACTTTGAAAGCAATCATTTGTTCTATTTTACGAAAACAATATAAGATTCCTTTGCAAAAAAATTAAATTCTAGCTCAAAGAAACCATATTTTACCTGGTAAATGAACACTTTTGTGCTGTGAACTAAGCTCAAAAATGATAAACTGATGATGATAAGTTTAGTAAATTTAGTTGTAGATTAAAGTGGTTTTTAAGGAGTTTTTTTTCATCTGAAATTTCAAAAAAAAGTTGAAAAAGAGAATAAGTTTATCAATTTTTTCAACTGGAAAATACTTTGAATACTTATAATTTTTTTTTTCGTTTATTATTCTGTACTCTAAATAGAGTCCTGAATTTCCAATTCAAATTTTGTGGTTATACAATGAAAATCATTTTCTCAAAACTTGGTTTTTGGACTTATTCCCTTCTTCAAACTGACGATTAATTTATCATACCTAATTATAAAAGAAATCTTTACATTTAAAGTACTTCCGAAATAATATATTTTCCCTTTCATTTTCATTAAAAACTAAAATTTTAATTTAATTTAATTTTTTTAATTATAATTCAATAGCATATGCTTTGGAAGCTAGAGTGATTATATTCAAATAACTGACATTAAATCAAGGTCTAGACGTAGAAATAATACAAAACTGACAAAATCGTCTTTCCTCTCACTATTCCAGTACATTCCTTCTGCACATTCTATGCAACGGACATAGCCCACTTTCTATCTCAACACTTTCCGTGCACGGTGGCCGGCACGGTTGCTGACAACGCTTTCTAATTAACGCTACAAGTATTATAATGCGGCGGCCAGCGCGCTGTTATTACTGCGACTGATTTAGTGTCTAAGGAAAGGACGTCAGCCCCGAGTTGACAGAAGACAAACAATGCTCTAAAAATGAAATTCCGAGTAACATTATTATAATGCGCAATTTATAATTCCTCCTCGCAGATGTTGCACGGGAAGCGGCATCTTTATACCGGTTTGGTTATTTGAGTCGGTTTGTTGTGGTACTTTGATGGGATTTTTTTTCCTTTAGGGAATCGTCCTGGGGAAATGGTGTAGGCGGGTGTTTAGATGTGTTATTTCTGAGAAATTATTTGATTAGAGTTGTAGTGGTTTATGCCGTTCTGTGTTTCTTGCTTATCATTTAGTGAAGGTGAATGAACGTAAAGGGGGAAGTTTATCCAAGATAGTTTAAAATTTTTCTACCATCCGTTGCTTTTAATATTTGCTATTCTAGCAAGATTTGTAGATTTTTAATTTTGCTATTCTAGTATTTTTCTACCTGATATTTTTAATTTAAAGTGATAATTAGACACAGTTTTCAAAATATTTACATTAATGTTATCAATACCAGAACTAACCTTTGGGTTAAGTTTTTTTACGTATCGTTGTATGTCCTCAGGGCTAATATCAAGACATGAAAAGGAATTGGATTGAGGAGGAATACAGGATTTATAATATGCAAAACTGGAATCGTTACAGCTTAAGTTGGAGGCGAAATATTTATTTCTGATCCTAATCAAATATTGAAAATTCCTTTTCCGAGTCATGTGATTGAAAATCATTTTCAATCACATGACCCGGGCCTTAGCAACGTTGTTCCTGTCATCCACGTCGTCAAGTGTGACGTCATGTGCAAAAGCTGTATAGTTTTACTTTTAAAAACTTGTTATTTTGCATTATGTTATTTTTGCAACAATGGGGAGCAGATCTCTTTTTGAGCAGAAATAAAGCTATTTTAGCAAAATGACCATAAAAACGGTCAAAAGAGGGTCCAAGGGTCGTTCTAGAACTTCGAAACATAGCCTAAATTTCAAATGGGATGTTTTTACGTATGTATACCAAGTTCGGTGCGGATCGGAAGGAAACTGTAGATTTGTAGTATAAAAGACAAACAAACAGACAAACACACAAGATTTGACTTTTATTATATTAGACCAGACATGGGCAAAGTTTTTAAGGGGAGGGCCAGAGAAAGTAAAAAAAATATCCAGGCGGGCCGGAAACAAAAAAATTAACAGAACAAATTTTTATGAGTGATAATTTTTAGAGTTGATTTTTACATCACACACAACTTATACTATTATAAGCTACAATTTAAAAAATTTGGGAAAAAAAGTTACAAAATTGATTGTTCTTTAGAAGAGTAGGAAGGCGCATGTGACAGATGACTCTAATACTGATATTCTAAAAGTTCTTCATAATCTGGTATAAGCTGGGATGAGCTGATTCGCAGTAGTGTAGCTAAATGGTGGTCATATAAAAAACATTTTGTCCTATGTGTAATTGTAGGCGATATTCAAAACCATGCCGCGGGCCGGATTGACTCACCGTCCGAAGGGCCGCACTTTGCCCATGAACGTATTAGACAGTTGTCGATGTCGATTCCTGTTGCACGCACCTTAGGTCCTAAAAAGAATAAAAGATTTTCGATTACCATAAGAACAAAATAAAGTTTGTTAAACGACTGTTAAATTATTCTTTTTTAAATTAAGTTAACAAAAAACAGTGTTCTTGAGCTTAAGTGATGAACATTATTCACTTAAAATCCACGCGCATCCTTGTGGGTTAATAAGTGATCAAATGGAAGTTTTTTCTTGCATTTTATATACAAAAAAACTAGTATGGTAACATGTTTTCGCTTGGGATACTTACGTTTTCATATAAAAACATTAAAAAGTGCTTTCAGAATTTACTTTCTCAAAAGATTAAAAATACTGCTTTGAGACAGTTTTTATTAAATATACATACGAATTTAAAAATTCCTATATAAAAAGCTATAAATAATTCCATCTGAACGAAAGCGAAATCTAAAGAAATGAATAGCCATAACTGTCATAATAAAAACATCAAAACTCACATTTATTCATCAAATGAAAATAAAAGTATTTCCAAGCTTTTAGAACAAGTGGCATAGGTTTAAATTCACATTACTATCTTCTTTAATTATCTTAATTGAAAGATAATAATTCAAGGTTTGAAGATTGAATATGGGTAAAATATATATAATACTATATATAATATATATAATTGTATATGTTTAGGGGATCATAGTCTTTTTAGAGTGTTTAAATTCGAGTTAATCGGATAATCAAAAATACTCTTTAATTGCCTTAATTACGGAGATTTTGACTAGTTGACAATTGAATATTGCATTGTCATGAATATTAGACCATACTGCAAAGTTTCAAGGCTTAATATTGTTTAGAAATATCTGAAATTTTATGTACAAGAATCTAAATGACAACCTTAAAATTTGCATAAATTCGTCTTTAAAATTGCCGTTTGATGATTGAATATAGTAGTACTATGCCTATTACAGTATTGTTCCTTTTTTGGGAGCCACCCCCCCCCTAAAATATCTTTTAAGGGTCTCAAAAACGAGTTAATCGAATAATCAAGAATACTCGTTAATTACCATAGTTAGAGAGTTATTGACTTGGTGATAATTGAATATTGCATTGTCATGAATATTACAGCATGCTGCAAAGTTTCACGGCTTAATATCGTTTGCAAGTATCGGAAATTTTATGTACAAGAATCTAAATTTTTTGCGATAATTTGCCGTTAATTAATTTAATTAGTTCTTGGAAATTGTCGTTTTGATGATTGAATATAATAGTACTATGTCCATTACAGTATTGTTCTTTTTTTGGGAGCTAAAATTTCTTTGGAAGGGTCTCAAATTTCAGTTTTTCTGATAATTAAAAATACTCGTTAATTAATTTAACCTTGGGTTATTGATTAGATAATAATTGGATATTAGAGTGTCATGAGGGTTACATCAGTGTGTAAAGTGTCAGGATTCTGTCATATCAGTCGAAAATCGAGTTGCAAGATTGCACCCGTGACCTTGGTCCAGAGCAAGTCCCCAGAAAAGCGTTTAAAAAACACTGGTTTCAAAATTTCAAACATTAAAAATTTTAAAAATGAAAACGTTTTTTTAAAATACTTACCATGCTGCAAATCAGTTCTCCCTTACAACCGCAGTTCGGCTGACAACGCTGACCTGAATTCAGTGAAAGAAATTGTAATTAGTGAAGTGGGTAAGTTTTAGTGTCTTTTGCGAAAAAGTGCATGTTCCCTGACGAATTAATTTACACGAATGATGGTAGTTTTGATGTAAAAGAGCATCGATGAAAACAGGATAGTATAGCGTTGAAGAAAACTTCGATAAAATTATTGGTTCCAATTAACACAGGTCTGCAATATGTAAAAAAAAAACAATCTCAAAATAAATCATACACAAAGACAGAATCTAACATCCATGCCAAGCGAGGATTCGAACCCCAGACGTACGGCTTCGCAGTCAGATGCTCTAACCACAGACTAGTTCCTGGCATGTTCCCTGACGAATTAATTTACACGAATGATGGTAGTTTTGATGTAAAAGAGCATCGATGAAAACAGGATAGTATAGCGTTGAAGAAAACTTCGATAAAATTATTGGTTCCAATTAACACAGGTCTGCAATATGTAAAAAAAAAAACAATCTCAAAATAAATCATACCCAAAGACAGAATCTAATATCCATGCCAAGCGAGGATTCGAACCCCAGACATACGGCTTCTCAGTCAGATGCTTTAACCACTGACTAGATCAGTACGTTGGTACCAATAAAATGTATAATGTCTTAACTTTTAAAGCAGCTTCATTAAAACTCGGACATAAAAGAATCTCACTATAAAGCGCCACCTCAACTCATATTTCAGGGTTTCTATAATTGTTTAACATAATAACTACAATAGTCAAGTACAAACATACTAACCCTCATTGGGTAATGGTCTGCAACTGCGGAATAATACACCAACGCAGCATTCTTCTTCTCCACAATCATTAAAATTTCCGCATCTCTGTGATTCAGCGATGTATACCTAAATTTTGTAAACGAACAACAGCTATCAGTTATAGCAGTCTTGCTTATTATCATCTGCTTATTAACCTGCTACACAGGTTAAAGAGGATGCTGAAGAGCAAATGGATTTTAAAGAGTAAATGTAGGTTGAAGAGCAAAAATATGCTGAAGGACAAAGGGGTGTTAAAGAGCAAAAATATGGTTATAAGCAAGAGGATGAGGAAAAGCAAATGGATGTTAAAGAGCAAATGTAGGTTGGAGAGCAAAAAGATGCTGAAGGGCAAAGGGGTGTTAAAGAGCAAAAATATGGTTGTAAGCAAGAGGATGAGGAAAAGCAAATGGATGTTAAAGAGTAAATGTAGGTTGAAGAGCAAAAAGATGCTGAAGGGCAAAGGGGTGTTAAAGAGCAAAAATATGGTTGTAAGCAAGAGGATGAGGAAAAGCAAATGGATGTTAAAGAGCAAATGTAGGTTGGAGAGCAAAAAGATGCTGAAGGGCAAAGGGGTGTTAAAGAGCAAAAATATGGTTATAAGCAAGAGGATGAGGAAAAGCAAATGGATGTTAAAGAGCAAATGTAGGTTGGAGAGCAAAAAGATGCTGAAGGGCAAAGGGGTGTTAAAGAGCAAAAATATGGTTGTAAGCAAGAGGATGAGGAAAAGCAAATGGATGTTAAAGAGCAAATTTAGGTTGAAGAGCAAAAATATGCTGAAGGGCAAAGGGGTGTTAAAGAGCAAAAATATGGTTATAAGCAAGAGGATGAGGAAAAGCAAATGGATGTTAAAGAGTAAATGTAGGTTGAAGAGCAAAAAGATGCTGAAGAGCTAGGGATGTTAAAGAACAAAGGGACGTTGAAAGAGCAGAGATAGTTTTGGAGAGCAATGAGACGCTTCAGAGAAAAAAAAGATAATCCCAGGCAGCGTTGGAAATTGGAAAAGAAAAACTCATTGGTCCTGAGCACCCCTGCTTTGCCAATCTTACTAGTTCTAAACCAAAATGACGTGTCTGTGTCAAATTAAAAAGGACCGGTGTTTAATTTTTTTTAAAGTAATTGAAGTGAATAACAATAATTAATTTTTTAAAAAATAAACTAAAGAAACAAACAAGTTTGAAAAATCTTATTGGCATAAAACTTCTAATTAATTTCGCAGCGAAAAAAACGTGGTTATAACTGGAAAGGGGGATATTTTTTCGCCACTGGTTTCTAACCCTTTTGCGGTCCAAACCGTTTTTTAGTTATTTAGGACCAGCGGACCAACGCCAATTTCAAACGCTGTTCACAGGTAAAGAGATGCTTATGATGAATTAGAGGCATTGGAGCAAAGAGATGCTGAAAGTGCAAAAACAATCCGAGATGAAAAATCAACTTGTCTCAATCCCCCGAATCAACTCGTATACCAAGGAACAAAACTGCTACTTTTTTACCCATTTTAAATCAAAAGAATATTTTTGAATCAGGACTTTAAATTGACACTTATAACATTAAATACCTCTTAACGCATCAATTTTGATATTTTTGTATATTTGACATTATTTTCGTGTAAAAGCCAATGATTTTTTATGCATGGAAATTTTTAAAATTTAAAACTCTTAAATTTAAAAAAAAATAATGACCAAAGAGCAGTCTTAGTCCACCCCTATTTTTTTAAAGGTGGAATTTAATTTACTCATGTTTTTATCGTTTACTATTAAGAATAAAAAATAACATTTTCAGTAAACTTAAATCAATATTTTCTACTTACAATACATGCTATCAAGAGAAATGCAAAAGCAGCCTTCATCTTTGCTCTGGTGAGAATTAAGATTTAAGAAGTTGATCATCAGAACATTTTTATACTTTTCATCGTTAGGATTAGACAGATGGAAACGTGAGATATATAAACGTGTAATGCACGTGGAGGAAAAATATTGCCAGAAAATATTAAATTATAAAATAAAATATTATAAAATATTAAATAAATATTTTGAACGAAGTTACTCAGCGGTTTCGAAGGTTCGAAAGCGTTACTCAGCGGTTCCCGAGACATTACCTCACGTTTTCCGAGATGTTCCATAATATTTAATGTCATTATTTATCATATATTAAAATAATTTGGTTTTTCTTTCGGCCGGCCGCCAGGCCTTGAACAGATTTGGACAAACTCGGTCTTGATCGAAAGCTTTCCACCCCTAGATGAGCCAATAATATAACACGTTCCTCCAAAACCTTCCATTTTTAAATTATGCGTTCTTTTCATTTTGCCCCCATGTTAACTCTATGGGGAGGTTCCGTTCGGCCGGCCGCCAGCCCGAACCCCTGAACCGATTTGGACAAACTCGGTCTTGATCTAAAGATTTTCAACCCTAGATGAGCCAATAATATGTCACGTTCCTTCAAAACATTCCATTTTTAAATTAGAAATTTATTTCAATTTGCCCCATTGTTTTCGGTTAATATTTTTTACCTACACAGGCAAAACGTCTTTTAAAGAGCGTGAAGAAAATCTACTTTGAAATTATCAAAGATCAAACTTCAATGTTTTGACGTTTTACCTGATTTATCGCAGCAGGATGCTAGGCATATTGGATTTATAAAAAAAAATTACTGGTACAGGTTTAATTGAAGTATTACTTCTTTCGGTTCAATTCCGTTAGAGTCTCCCCCTAAATATTGCCCGGTTCTTTTAGACAACAAAAAGTAGAAATATTCATAAATAATTTCAAACTCCTGAATTAAAATGTTTAATTAGATCAATAACTATTCAGTTTATTAATAAAAGTCAGAAAAATTTGTTGATATTTGCATATGTTTAGTGATATGGATATTGGCGATATTTAGCGGGGACTCTAACGGAATTGTACCCTTCTTTCTCTTCAGATGACGCATTAGAATAAATTAGTTGTGGTGAGAAAAACCTATAATTTGATTGAAAATATTGAACAGTTTAGCGCTAACGATGCAGCTTAAAAAAAGTAAAAAATTGTAAAAAATTAAACTGCGCTGCAAGCGTGTGGTAGTAACGAGCGAAGCTCGCATCAGGGCCAAAGGCGCATAATCTAGCTGGTAAGACGTGGCTTTGCCGGGTCAAACCAGCTATTTTATTTTATTTTAATTTTACATTATTATTAAATGTTATTATCTATAATAATAAAAGAGCTTTACCACTCACTCACTCAGCAACGCACAGCAAAATCTACCGGGGCTAAGGACTCGAAACTTGGTAGGGTGGAAGACCTTACGGTGTACACGCGCAATAAGAAGGGATTTTACGAAATTTCTTTTTTCTGACCCACAGGGGGGTTTGGAGCGTTTTCGACGTTTTGGAGCGGTTTCGACGTTTTCGTTTCATTAAGAAATTCCGTAGTTTGGAAATATACATTTTTTAATTCTGAAATGTAAGCGTATGGTGAAAAAGGCCCGAACACTAAAATAAATATAAGTGTCCGATCTTTGCCACGCCCTTTTTGTGTGTTCTACTGGACCGATTTGGACGCGGTTTTTTTTTTTTTTTTTTTTTTTTTTTTTGCAACAGGTTAGAAATGTTTTGAAGGTGGTTCCATTTTAATTAAAACGCCCTCGATCGGATACCAGTGGAGTTAGAATTAATATCTCGAAAACTTGTGTCGAACTTACTCACCACTATAAGAACTAATAAACTAAGTAACTCGAAAACTAATAAAGATATACAGGGTGTTTTCAAATGTCCGTTTCACGGCTTTTATTTGGAGACAACGTCTCCTAGGGTCCTGGAAGTAAGGTCAGACATTTTATAAAATTTACCATTAAAACAAAAAGTGTTTTGTTCAAGCACGGCTTACTAGATACTTATACAGGCTTGCCGAGTTTTAAACGATGAAAACCATTTGACAACTTTTCCCGCTTGGAGCGCTACAAGACCTACCTATATCACCCACCGCCTTCAACACAGTGGATATGCTTTGCCAGTTGGTCCAGTATTGCCATCTGGATTTGCAATGATTTCCGTACTCGGCTAGCCTGTATAAGTATCTAGTAAGCCGTGGTTCAAGACAAGATAGAGTGAGATGTAAAAGATCATCAATCTCAAACTAAAATAATCTTTTTTCTTTTTTAGGTATTTTTAGAATTCAATTGAACGAAAAAAATCTGTATAGGAATAAAGTTCACAAGAACGTTATTACTGGCATTTGGCAATGTGTAAGTATAAAATGCATTTTTCTTCTCGAATTTGTTGAAATTGGGGTCTTTGAATAAATAAACTAAAGCTTTAAAAACGTGCGGTTTATTTTAAACTTAACACTTTTCTTTATTTTAAAATCCCTTCTCTGGATATTTTAATCCCTATTTATTGAGAAAAGCGATTAAATTACTAATTTAAACATAGCTTCAGAACTTTGGTAATCACAGTAAATAATTATAATAGTTAATACGTATAATCATATCTTATGCTGTATAAAATTTTCCAGCTCTTCCTTAATAGTACCATAAAACACTCAATAAAAACCGAATCTGAATTCCCCAAAGTTGTCAGATTTTTCCCATATTTGTCACGCCTAGCATTTCTACCGTCTTCTCCGTAATTCTATAGAATATTTCCATGAGGATTTTCGATATTTCCATGCAAGGAATTCTTCTGTTGACTTTAGCTGTTGTATATTTATGCAGGTTTCCTTGCAATTTCTTTGAAGTTAAATAAATCTAATATCACATTGAATGATACCCCACACCAAACATCTACCATCCACATAACCCTACTCAAGATAGATTACATTGGCTATAGACTTACCTACCCACCGACTTGACCACCCAAAAACGCATTTAGTCTTCCTAATCGCCGCACAGCAGCGCTTCAAGCGGGCCGATTAGCGGTATTTTACGTTCTCGGCTCGGCGGCCCCATTAAAGATTGAACAACATCGAGGGAAGAAATTAACGAGATAAAAAAAGACATTTTGACGAACATTACAGAGATTGCGAACCGATAGGAACTGTAGAGCGTGACTGGAGCTCTAAATCTTCATTACTCCGCGGTTTTTTCTCTGGACTCTTATCGAGAGTACAGCGCGAATAAACTTTCGCACACGGGCTGTACATAGGGAGCTAGTATAGGAGATGCTTTGCTTAAAAGCTCGTGAGTTTGTTTTTTGTGTGTGTGATTTATAATGCGTTGTGAAGTTTGGTTCCTTTTGTCTAATCGTGTTCCATTAGATGTAATGTAGTTGTTTGTCTTCCAATGTAAAATGAGTTTTGGCTGCGGTTTTTATTTCGCTTTAGAGTAAGTAGTGTTGAAACTATTAGAGTAAAAGCTACCTGTATCTCAATCCATCTTAATTTAAAGACAATCTAAGTATAAAGATCCCTCTTTTGTATGTAGTTTGCTGGAAAAGTGAGGGCTGACCATGATTTAGGATAAAATAAGCTTACTTCATTTATACCATTCATTACATGATGCAGATTACAAATAAAAGTTTTTTAAGAGGCATACGATACCCAATTCAATGTTAATTAATTTTTGAATGAATGATATTCATATTCTGCACTCATAGTATTCATATTGTCACGAATAACAAAAGCCAGTAGATTAGAACAACGTGTTTATTAATCAAAAGCTGGGAATCAACCCAAATACAAGATTTCCATCCTATATATAACACAAACCGTACCACGTGACAATGATGTGTAACTTGAAATAAAAAGGTGCCAGAACATTCTAGAAGCTCCTGGAATAAATAATAAGATTAATAAAATGAGATGCTGAACGAGGACAGAACTACCCTAGTACCTACCTAGGTACTGTAGCCCAACTCTATCCACTGGGCTAACCAGGCGAATGCATCTAGACGTTGCAATATTTAAGTCATATGAGTAAGTTCAAGGGATAAAAGGTAGGGAATTTTTTACTGCTCTTAAGGGGGCATCCATAAATTACGTGAGGTCAAAAAAGTTGGGGGTTCGGAAAAATCTCACCAAGGGGGGAGGGGGGGTCGATTAAAATCCCACGTCAACTTTTTAAGTTAGAAATTATAAGATTTTCTTTTTTTTTTTAAGTATGAGAAAGGAATACACACAGATAAGATACCGTTTGATTCATCAGTTTGAGCGAACCGTTGACTTTTTCCATCCACTTCATTAATAATGTAAAGGTTTTAGATGCTATGAAGCACAAAATGCAAATGAATAGGATAGAAAATCATTTTTAAAAAGATGTAGGTAAATCTCACGTGTGGGGGGGTCCAGCAAAATCTCTCTAAATCTCACCAAGGGGGGGGTCCAGATTTTGGAAAAAACACCTCACGTAATTTATGGATGTCCCCTAAACTAAATTTGAAAGTCAAGGGAAAGGAAAGTTGTTTTTTTTTTTTTGCCACTAAATTTGCCATTACATCTCATGTCATATACAGAAATTATCAAGCATTGTCTTTTGTATACACCTGAGCTTCTCACCCTTTCACATGTATTTTGAAATTCAATAAATATAAACTACCCTTTCCTCAAAAAATATTTTTGGTTGCACTAAATTGCAAAATTTTTGGAACATTTAAACTAATCCTAACAACCTAAAATTTTTTGCTGGAGTTCAAATTTAATAAGAAATCAATCCCAACATAAAAATCACTTTGATTTAACAGCACATACAGGGTGTTTCAGAATTTTTAGGAGTTTAGGACACACCTAGACGACTCAGAATCACATAGGAAGGGGGGGGGGGTCGGAAATGCACCTCTAATGATCAAGGGGTTTTTATAAGTGGGCATGGGAGATTGTATAATCCACAGTGGAAATTGACACGTAACCTTTTAAGATTGGATTAAAACCAGCAAAATCGTTTATTCCGACATTTATTTCATAAAAACCAATTAGGGGTCATTCATTAATTACGTAAGGGTCCCGAGGGGGAGGGGGGTTGGAAAAATCTCTACATACCCTTACTTGTGGGGGTGGGGGGTCAAACCCATTCTTACGTAAGATTTTCCAAGTTAATGTATACAAATTCCAGTTATTCTAATCAAATTTAATTTCATTACTGATTTAGAATATTATTTATCGGTTGAAAAATAAAAATCTTTGATTTACGTCAAACTGAGAGTTTTAGTGTAACTGATCCTTTTCTAACATTTTATTATTTTGAAAAACGAAATGGAATCTTACGTATAAGAATAGGAGGGAGAGGGGTTTGAAAAATCTTACGCACTCTTACATGGGGGTAGGGGGGGGGTCGAAAATTGCCAAAATCATCCTTACGTAATTAATGAATGGCCCCTTAAAGAGCTGAAATATCAGTAAATGTTTAACCAGACTAACTGTAATTTCTCCGTTGTGGATTATATCGATTTCAGAAAATTCAGATTATATATCCTTCCTTCGAAATCAACCTCAATTAAAACCCACACCTTCTCATGGGGGAATATTCTCCCTCCTCCGCAATGAAGAAAAATGCCGCGAATGTGCGAATGATCCCATTCAAAACTCCTGCATCTCCACTTTATGAATCATTTCCCCTCGCAAGAAGCGGCCTAATCAGCCTAAGTGCTTGCTTACTTATTCACCGGAATATACCCGGGCATTCACATACCTGATGGCCACTGCCCGGCGAAAAGGGGGCGTGATTTATCTATCCGTCCCTTTTTTTTTTCTTCACCCCTCTCCTGAAGGAAATCGATCCCGAGCTTTTCCCCGGAGCATCGGGAAACGGGATTAGAGGGAATTCTGGACGTGACACTTCATATTCTCCCGCTTTTGCCTTTGGGGAATAATTTTCTCAAACCTGTCTCTCTTTCGCCTCGTTGTTTTTTGTTTTTTACCCCGTCCCTTTCTATGGCTGATGGAAACACACTGGGCGACTAGAGCCGCTTGAGGTCGTTAAGATTCTTATCAAATGGTTGGAAGAAAGAAGGGGAGTTGAGGGGCCAGGGCCCTATCCCAGGGGTGGTTAGGGGTTCAAACCCCTCGAATTCCCCGAAATTTTGAGATAAATTTTTTTCTGATTTTACAAAGAGCAGTTCTCTTTGTTAGATGGGGTTGCTCCCCCAGAAGTTCCATAAATTTCTGGGGGGAGCAACCCCAACTCAACCCCTCTCGAAATTTTGAAATCTATTATGCACTCTTTTTCCTTGGAGAAACTTTTGCGACTTACAAGGAGTGTTCCTCTTTGATGTAACCTAAAAGGTCTCTAAATGAGTTAAAACACTACTTCTAGGGTTAAGATCCTTTTAAGATTTTTAAGATTTTATATGTATTATTTAATTAGATTCAAAATGCACTTGTAAGGAATGAAAATCTCCTAAGTGTACAATTTTTTTTCTCTCCATTTGTTGTTGTTGATGTTGTATATGTGAATAAATAAATAATTAAACAGGGGCAAAATTCCGAAATTTTTCTGGCGTTTAATTAAAAACAGTGAAAAATGAGTGGAAATTTTCAAAATAACCCCCTCGAAATTTTGCCGTTTATCATAATACATATACTGTTAGTTTTTATTTGAAAATTATGCCTCTTACAATGAGCGGTGCTCTTTGGGTGTAATCTAAAGAGTCTCCGAATGAGCTAAAACACTACATTGAGGGGCAAATTTTTGTAAAATTTTTCTGGGGGAAAATATTTTTTCAGAACTTTTTTAGTCTAGTGCCCCTTCTTTCTCCCCTCCGTTCGATGAGGATCTTAACTACTTCTAGCGACTATAGTCGCCCAGTGTAGTCACCCCCAGCCTATATCACGTTCTGGGGGCGCGCAAGGAAATAGTTCCACTTATTTTATTGCGCGAGATTTGCATGCCGTGAAAATTAAGTGCAGTCTTCTTCCCCTCATAAAATATCCGCCGTCGCATTTCCCCCGCTCGTCTTATAAGACGCTCTTGAATAACGAAGAGCGGCGGTGCCCCATTCGGCACGGCTGTTTTTATCGCGAGGCAATATTATTCCACCCCTTTCCCGTCGTCAGATGCACTTCGGTTTTAGTGCGTATGAGGTTGGTTGGTTGGCTGATGTGCGTAATAAAGCCGACGAAGATGGAATTGCATTTGGAAATATCGAAAGAAGTTATTCGGATAATTCTATTATACAGCTTTCTTATGCCTTTATCTAGTCAATAAGATTAATTACTACGGGTAATCAACCTTACTCAATAAAGTTATTAATATGAAAAACTCATAATTATCAACCATTTATTTTATGTGTAAGTGTAATTGACTTACTTCTGTAATCCCCGAGTAATACCTAGAGGAACACGAGGAGATTTTTTAAATTATTCAATAAAAAAATATGTATGAAAAACTCTTAGAATGTAATTATATTAATTACCTTCTGAAACTTAAAAGAATGTTCCTAAATAATTAGTTTGCAAGTCCTGTATGTTAAACAATCCTATTATTTTAGTATTCCAAATATAACATAAAATAATTTATAAAGTGTTTTGATATCAAACCACTGAATCATACCACGGCTTACTAGATACTTATACAGGTACCGAGATACCGAGTTTTAAACAATGAAAACCATTTGAAAACTTTTCCCGCTTGGAGCGCTACAAGACCTACCTATATCACCCACCGCCTTCAACACTGTGGATATGCTTTGCCAGTTGGTCCAGTATTGCCATCTGGATTTGCAATGATTTCCGTACTCGGCTAGCCTGTATTTAAGTATCTAGTAAGCCGTGATCATACATAAACATTCATTTTAAACATTTACAATATTTGTGTAAATTCGAATCATTATTACTATTTTAAATTTGTATTATTCTTAATCTTTTTTATGCTTGACACAATACAATGGCACGAAATGCATCAATGCCTTTTTATCCCTATAATGTATCTTCATTATAACTATCGCGAGCTTTCTCTCTGCCTCTTAAGTGAATACATTCTAAGCCGAATCCCTTTCAAAGCATAATTTGTCACATTTTAAAACAAATTACTAACTACATATTTTCACAGAAACAATGTATCCAATTCTTCTTATTCGGTTACTTAACTAAAAAATAATAATTCTGTCTCCGCTAAATCCGCTCTAAACAATAAAATCTTTCCATCTTTCACAGTACAGATATGATGATTTATCTCTCCGGTCCAAGTTGATAGATGGTATCTTCTCGACATTCAAAAAGATATTTAGGTCACGCTTGACTGTCCTACCATATAATCCCCTTTGCATAACAATGCGACTTCTTCGGAAAAACTTTGTTTACACGACACCACGACAATCGAAAGTGCCAATGACCTAAACAACAGAAAAGCGTTAACAAAAACTCTATACTGCTACGACGAAAATTTTTATCTGCTACCAGTGATTTATTGCGGATCACTCCAAAGTGACCGTTTCCTGGCACTTCCTTAACTATTCCATCAAAACAGCACAATACATCGAAAGAAAAGAAAAAAGGAACTATGTCTTGGTCAGTTAGGGGTGGACCACACTGGACGACTAGATCCGCTCGATGGCGTTAAGATCCTATAAAACGATGGGATAAAAGAAGGGGAGTTGAGGGAGTTCTATTCACGCCACAAAGATACAAGATGTTAAAGAAACTAGAGACATAGAGACATAGTCCATATTTTAAATTAAAAATTTTATTACTTTTTCTTTTGTAAATAATAATAATTTTGATTCAATTGTAAGGTTGCTATACTTGTTCTTTTTCAAAACATGATTGAGAACCCCCATTTGAACTACCCACGAGCCGCCACTGATTTTGATTCTTTTTTATTTGTACCTCGAGTGTGTAGGTGGCCCCCCTAATTGCTGTTTAATAGAATTAATGCGGTCCTTGGGCTGAAAAGTTTGGAGACCCTTGGCACTAGACTAGACTAATCCTGTAGCCAGGGAAAACGGGTGTGTCATCCTTTCACTTCCTACCTCTATCTTTTGACGCGCTGGTGATAGAACTACTATTTTTTTTAACCTAATTGGAATCTAAGGGAAATTTTAGCCTATATTAATATATAATTCGAATAAAGTGCTACGTAATTTGTTGATGTAATTCCGATGATTCGGAATTCGAAGCTGAAGAAGATGACATTCAAATTACACATCAATCTAGGCTAAAATTTCCCTTAAATTCTAATTATGTATAAAAAAATAGTTCTATCACAAGCGCGTCAAAAGATAGCGGTTGGAAGTGGAAATAATGACAACCATTTTCCTCTGTTACAGGAGTAGTCTATACAAGACAGCAACTCAAGTTCACCCTATGACGTCACTAACAAACAAAGTAGTTCCCGTCGCGGTGTCTGAATTTTGAGTGAAATGAAGAACGTCAACTTAAAAATATGATTTTTTTGTTAAACCCATGTATATATAGTGCTTTTCAATAACGATTTGCGTACCGAAACTCCTCCTAGTAACCCAACAGGCTTCGTGTTTACCGATTTCTCCTTCCGCATTTGCGACGTACTGGGTTCAAGAAACAACGTTGCTATCGAGTACACAAGTGCTCTTCTTTCTACCCTCCGTTTGATTAAGGATCTCAACGACTTCTAGCTACTCTAGTCTCCCAGTGTGGTCCACCCCCAAGGAGATTGATCGGACATTTTGTCTCCGGATTTCTCCGAAAGTGACTTCGACATCATTCCTTTGGGGTTATTTTTTTCGGGGGTTTCTCTGAAAGAACACCTCATTGGAATGGAGGCGAATAGAAAAAGTCGTGAGAAGATGATTGATGGGGATCGGGACGTGAAAAAAAAGGACACCTCCCCCCCCCGAGGACCCCTTTCCTGGCGCCTCTGCAGCACGCATTCTCCATTATAATTGCGCTAATTAGCGAGGGAGGTGGAAACACCCCTTTAGGTGTCATGGCAGTTGCGTCGTATGAAAGGGGTAACAGCTAACTTGTTGAAATTAATTCTTCCTTTAAATAATTTCAGTAATAGACCAAAATTTTAGCTGGACCAGATGATTACATTTGTTTAACTGCACAACCGATGTCTTTTAGTTGCATGGACCTATTTTTTAAACTAAAGATATTGTTATTATTAATTCGTATTAGTATTATGATAAATTTAAAATAAACATTTTTTTCCATCCATTATTTTTATAATTGAATTTTTTTTTTAATTTTTTCTTATACTAAGATAAAAATTTCCTTCTTCCACATCTCAACAGATTATATTGGCATTAAAAATTACAATTAATGGGATTATTTACTATATGTAACAAAAGGATGTAATGTTTGCAAAGTTTAGAGGTTCACATTTGATAGCTAAAGGAATTAAAAACCTTAACCTAAACCTAAAAACCTTAATTAATAATAAATAGTGTTGTGTTGTAATTTTACTTAGGAATAGGTTGTAATGTAGCAGAAATTATTTAAATGTTTTTGCACAATAATCAAGTTTTTTTAAAACGGCTAATAAGATAAAAATCTAAATTTTCATACGTATCATTTGTATAAATATTTTTTTAATTATTATTATACTAAAATTCAACTTTATATTTTAATAACCATGCACTGAAATTACAGACAATTGACAACGTTGGGACAAGAACCCTCCACTTTCAATTCTAATTTACTTTAGATATATAAATTTTGCGTAGGTTAGGATAAATACAGTCGGAGTCAAAAAAACAACCCTTGTATTTGTACTGTTATACTTTGCATCAGAAAAGTTAAGTTTGTAACTGCATTTTAAAATTTTCAAGCGGACGATATCCACCCCCTTAGATTTTTTAAAAATGTTACTTACTTATTAATTAGTTACCCTCAACCTTAAAGTTCTAGCATTTCCTCACTGTTGTTTTCATTTACTAGTTAAGTCCCAATAAAAGCTGAAATGACGCTCAGGTTTTTTTTTTTCGCCAGACTTGCAGTTTGACAACCCATATCTGGAAACAGGCAAATATCAGCATTTTTAAGACAACAATGATTGAAAGTGTATCGTGAAATTGGCGAATTACAGCTGTAAATAAACTTGGTTTGAAAGTGTGGAGATACCTGATTCTTGTCCCAATGTCCTCAATTGTTGGCCTCAATGTTCAGTGGCTTCCCTGCCACAAAAGTAAGCATCCGCTTCTCTACTACAAATGTAATAATGCAGCAAAACTGCATTTACAGGAAAATTTCCTTTTATTCCGCCTTCTCTCCTCATTGTAGTGAAACAAATTTTACAATCATGTCTACTTTTAAGGGCTTGTATTTCCTACAGGTCAAATTATGCAAAACTGTATCATTGTTTTTTACGCCTTTACTGTTGTAAGCGTGTTTTTAGGATGACACTGCAGTCATATAAGTTCTGATTATTATTATTGTTGTTTTAGAGATTCTGAGTAATCTATTGGGGAAATTAATAATAACAGGTGTGCTACTCAGGTTTAATAGCATGAATTCAGAAATTCTGGGTTTTTTCAAAATGTTCTAAAGTTTCGAGCTTGAAGCAAGAAAGCGTAAAATTAGTTTCAATTAAAATAAAACATAAGTGCAAGGCTGCAGCTTTAACATCTTTTATGAAGAATCTGGTCCCTACATCGGTTCTAAGTTCGGTTTCATAGAAAGCTTCGTCATTCTGAACGAAATTTTTCACCGCTACGATCTAGTCGCGTTTATATACGGCTGTATTTAAAGCTGTTCAGTTTCATCGGGCATGCCGTAAGTTTTGTGTGAGAGAATACCTTAAAAACGGGAAGAAAAAATTAAATTTGTAAACGTTCCGGATTTTGGGATTCCGGATAAAAAGTTCGTTACTCTAATAGTGTTCCAGAATTTAGAGTTGAAGTCAGTAGCACTCAGAGATGTTTTTAACTCCTCTGAGAGAGTATTTCACTCCTTGAAAATCAGAATTACTCTTTAAAACACTAGACAGGAGTAGTAGTTTCACTCTTTGAATTTTTCACAAAGGTTTAGTAGCTTAAACCTTCAGCCACGGCATCCTAATTATCATACTTTTTAATTGTGTTTTCAAGCAGCCATAGTATTTTTTTTTTCATTTATTGTTCTGATGATTAGGGAGTTTGATTGATTGAAACCCAAAATAGCATCCTCATTTCTTTTTCAATTTCATTTTGTCCATTAGAAAGTAAGCGTTTTTAATAGAAATTTCGTCTCTGTATATGTATATAGTTTATGCTATTTCCGTATTTCACTCCTCTTAATTGAATTTCACTCCTCGTAAAAAAAAGCCAAGGAGTAATTTTACTCCTCCAAAAAAATCCTAGGAATAACACTGGTAGCACCCCTTTTTTTTTTAATTTCCATAAGGAATAAAGCCTTGTGGCTCGAAAATACTGCACTAAAAAGTACAAACTAAGCAAATATGCGATGACAATAACCGAAAACCTCAACTCCTCTCTACCGCAATTGCCATCAGCGATACCACAGCTGTCTCGCCAATAAAATTGTGAAAAATCCCGTTTTGTTTATCCATTTTTTCGCCTTGAAAGGAGGAGGAGGACCGCGCGAGAGAGAGAGATTGATGACTAGATGCTCTCCGGGGAGGTCATTCTTCTCTGGGAAGCGGAGTCAATCGAGTCTCCGATTCCCCGCAATCTATTTTATAATATATATCTCTCGCTTTTCTTTATAGTGAAGGAGGAGAGGAATATATGAGGGAGATAACTCCATTAACTCCAGGGGCACTCTCGAAATTAAGTTATCTCGCCCTGGAGTTAAGTGAGAGATAAACCCCCTCTCTTTTAAATGGACTCGACCTTCTTTTTTTTTGTGTTGTCTGCAGCAGTTTTGAAAGGGGACTTTTGTTTGGGATGTTATCTCATCATGGTGGAAAATGAAGTGGTTTTGTTTTCGTCCTATTTTCGCCATGTTTGTCCAAATTTCGTTTACTTCTAGTTGCAGTTACGTAAATTTTACATATTTGGGATGAGCTGTGCTCATTGGCGGCTCGTCCATAGGAGCACATGAGCACCTGAACCCCCAATAAAAATGAAATAAGTCAAGGTACAATTCCGTTAGAATCCCCGCTAAATATCGTCAATATCCAAATCGCTAAATATATCCAAATATCAACAAATTTTTCTGACTTTTATTAATAAATTGAATAGTTATTGATCTAATTAAACATTTTAATTCAGGAGTTTGAAATTCTTTATGATTATTTCTACTTTTTGTTGTCTAAAAGAACCGGGCGATATTTAGCGGGGACTCTAACGGAATTGAACCATAAATAACATAAATGAAAAACTAATAAAAATCTATTTCAACTTGTTCCTAATTCAGGATGAGTTTCTACCCCCTCTTATGTTCTAATTATGTTTTACTTAATTGTATTTTTAAAATTTAATTGTGAACCCCCATTTGAAGAGCCACCACTGGCTGTGCTACTAAGGATTATGTGAGATGGGTTTGAGGGGTGGGGGATTCCTGTTCATTTAGACACCTGAATCTAAGCTTGGTCGCCCGAGAAGTTGTATTTTTTATTTGGAGGTTTCTTTTTATTTATGATTGATAAATGTTATATATTAATTTAAATGTTTGTGTTCTTTTGACTGTATTTACTGAAAGTAATTCCAAAAGAGTTGGATATTTTGAAGATACTATATCGTCACATGGTGTTACATCATAATCCAGGTATACTTCCTGTAAATTCATACAGAGTGGTACTACCAACAATGATTTACATTTACAGCACCTCTTTGCTCTTACCTTTCAGCATCTTTTTGCTCCCAAGAATTTATTTGCTCTCAAGACTATCTGTGCTCTTCAGCATCCCCTTTTTTCTTTAGCATTTTGGAACTTTATGCCTTTTGGTTCACTTTAGCTGCACCTCATTTTTTCGTTGACAACGTTCCGCGATTTCATGTAGTAAAGCTTTAGAATTAGAAGCGCTGTTCTGGACAATGATGTGAGGCATTGAACCTTTCATGGAATCAAAAAACAAAATCTCTATCTATCGTCACTTTAATCATCATTACATCTTGAAATAACTCTCCAAAATGTTAATGAAATTAAAAATTCCATCATAAGGGACGAAAAATAACTCTCTCTAAAAAATTGATCTAGAGATAATTATTTCGGATGAAATATCTTTCTTTTAATTGCACCACCTAAAACTTCACAATCTGTTTTCAACAACAGGAAAACACCCGAAAACCCTAAAAGTTTAACGTCGATGTCGACTAAAAAAACGACCTTTCCGTCCATTTCCCCCCCCCCCAAGTGTGAACTGCCTTCGACGCATGGGAGGGATTAAAAATTCAAAAACAGAGCTCGACTCTCCCCTTTTTACCACCCGATTTCTCCATTACAAAACCATCGTCGCGGTTTGATTAATATTTCTCTCCTTATTCCAGTATTAATGATGTATTTACTTTTAAAACCTGCGAGACACTACTGAGAAAGAAATAAAAAAAAAGGTAGACTCACGGTTAGAACGGAAAGGAAAATTGCCGGGATTAAATTTCTGTATCTCGTGATTTATGATTGCCACCGAAAGGAAAGAAAAACCGAGAAAAAATATCCGTCTTCCTCTGTATCTTAGAGCTAAAAGCGATTTTTCTTCCTAGAGAAAAATGCTTATCGTTACATTTTTCATTAGGGATTGTGTTTTGCGCTGTTTGTTCATTATCGTCATTATTAAATGCTGTAGTATTCTTTTTTTTTGTTAGCTTTAAGCATCAATCACAATTAGAGACGCCGATTTTGTAACTGTAACTTTTCCGCGAGCATTAAATGTTACTTATTACTTTTCTAGGGTTGTTTTATTAATTGCGGTCGTTTTCTCATTCGAGTGTGGCAAAGAGGTTGAGAAGATTTTTGAGGTTGGTGTGATGATTCTTTTAAATGTCGATTAGTTTATTACCTTTTCAACTGTTCCTGTGATTAATGTTAATATTATTAATATTGAAGCACTCATATTTCACACATTTGCGTGTTCTTTTTTTTTTGCAATTAATCTAAACTAATATTAATCGTAACGTTTGACTGACTGTTTTAAATCTAGTTTTTTTTAGTGGGGGAATTCTTTAGAGAACATATTTTTAAAATCTACTTCGATTTTCCTTTTACTACCATGCTTAGATCAATAACTTATGGGGAACAAAATTGTAATAAAAACTAACAGCTTTTTAAAACTACAGTATTATTTATACAGAATTTCGCAATAAAAGATGGTTTTTAGAATTTTTGTTTTATAACAGATAGATCTTAATATTGAAGGCTGGAGTACTTACCAAAACTTAAAGTTTATTCATACAATTAGCTATTGCCCATACTTTAATTTAATTTTTCATTTTTACCTCTCTTGTAATTATTACATGTAAAAATTCATTACACTTTGAAATATCTATTATAGAACAAACACCTTTAAGAAGAAAGATAATTCGAATAAAGATAATTTGATTCGAAGGTAATTTAATAGAAAGATAACAAGTGGAAAATATTTTCTTTTGGCTAAAGAAAAACTTTAAATTTTCTAAATTACTGTTATCAGTATAAAACTTAGAGAAAATTATTTTGCGCAAATTCACATTATATTCAAATTAAGAGAAATTTAAAGGGAACTGATGAAATGGTAGCTAACAAATTTATGTTCTTAGTATTCTAAAACTTTTATTCCATTTTTTAATGGAATTTTATCTATTGACTTGTTGATTAATATTTTAAGTTTATTAAAAAAAAAAGTAACGCCTAAATATCTTGCCCTATACTTAACATTCACTTTTTATGAGGTTTTACACACATAAAGGGTCTTATGTTTCAACTCTAGTCTAGTTCTAAAGTACACACATCATCAAAAATATTTCAAAACGAAACGAAACCACAGCAATTAACAAATAATTGACTTTTTATAATTATAACATTGGATAATCTTTATTTCATACATGAATGACTTTTATTTCATTTCTACCTCATTGAAGAACTGAAACCCATACGTTAAATAAACTCAATTATTTTTAAATTTGAAGCCCATTTCGAAGACATTACCAACATTTGGTGTTTTCAAAACGCGAAAACTCTCATCACACCAAACCACTCCAACCCCCTCACACCTCACAAGATCTTTTCCCGGGCATTCTCAGAATAAAAAAACCTTTCATTTACAATATTCTTCTGCAGTTTTTCCCTCCACATCATCACACGCGGGAAATCTAATTGGAACGACTTGCTTTCGGGAATCAAACAAAAACACTCGAATCCAGCAGAGGCAGAGAGAACAATACCGATTTCTTACCGTTCGAACCTGATGGAAAAACACAAAGACCACCAGCGTCGGAGAAAAAGAAAAAAACAACACTTCAGACTTGAATATTTTCCGGCTTGACACGTTTCTGGTGCTCCTTTTGTTTGGCTTAGCATTACCTGTGTGATCCTTGTGGGATATACTGGTTCCTCCTTGACCTTGGAAGTTCTTGCTATGTGAACTCTAATTTGCCGCCCTTTCGGTTTTTTATTGTTATTATGCTTCTATAGTTTTTATTTTCCTTTTCATTTGTTGAGGTGTTTTTGCACCCTGTCTGGGGTGAAGCTGGAGTAGTAGTTGTAACCGTAATGCCGGTGTTTTTTAAGGTGAATTTAATAGTTGATAAAAAAATGGTGTGGTGTTAGATGGATTTGGGTTTGATGGTGTTATTGAGATTGAACAATATTGCACTGTATTAAGCTATCGATCAATCAATATAGTATCAATCAAATTCAGTGTTACCATCTTACCAAAATCCAACAACAGTATAACCTCGTTATCTCAAACTCTTATGTCTCGAAAACCTTTATAATACCTTGAAATGTAGTACAAGTGATAAATTTATATTTTTTTTTCTGTTTGGAGTTATCTTGTTATCCATATTTTATTTTTATGTCTTTTCAATTTCGAGTTATCAAGGATATATATATTGATTGTATAACTAAGAAGTGGTAGTGGAAGTTAAATTTTAGTTAGGTAGTGAGAGGAACATATGATTTAATTTCTTTCTTAAAATTTTATAAGATAAGAAATTTCTCTAACGATTATTATGATTAGATTTTAAATAGACTTGCTCATCAATGGCTATTTATGATGCATTTTGATGATCTCCACTTTTTGAGTCAATACTATTAAGTGTTCCTTAAATTAAAAATGTGTGATAAATCATTGCAGGATACGGATTAAGTGAAATACTATATTAACTTTTCGCTTATAGTTTTAAATTATTATCTTTTACAGTATTGCAATAGTAAAAATATGTTCCAACACTTTCCATCTTTTAATATTTATTCGACCGTAAAAAGTGAATAATATCGACGAAATTCTCGAATCTTCTTGAACCGATATCAAACTCAAGTTTATATTGATATAAAGTTATCAATAGTAAATTTTTATCATAAAACAGAGTTTTAAAAATACACGAAGGCGTTCAGATGGGTAATAGAAATAAGTTCCATGCATATAGCTTTTAGAAATATTTTCTTGGAATCGAGTTTAGATGTGGAGAAGCAGGAGGAATAAAAATCCTTCATGCATCGTAACTCCGAATGCTTTGTGATGCAGCCTATTCAAATTGACTTTTTCATCTCCCCGGCCTTTTCCCTCCAAAAAAGCATTTTCTGAATAATATGAAATAAATATACCAGGGCAGCCAACCAACCAGCATAAAAGGTTTTTATCAAAGTTGATACTCTCTCTCTCTAAAATAAATTCTTTTCAGCATTTAACAGTGTTCCGAACCGAGTGACTCCCCACTGTTTTTTCGCGAACCCCCAATGTAGTATATCGTTATACATGGCTTCGTGTAAACAATGGAGACTTGTTTTCTTCGTTTCTTTTAGTGTGGGGAGAAAAAAACCCGGGACTACATTCGATGATGCCCCCCGAAAAACTGAGCCGTACCCCCTGTTGTTCGCTTTTTTTGTGTTTGCTTAATTCGGAATGAATGGGGAAACTGTTGCTTTTTGCCCCTTTTCCTTTATTCGAGTGAAGGAAAAGCTAGGCATTATTTTCCCCATTTTCCCCCTCTTGTGTTTTCCTTTGTCCGGTCGCATTGCCACACACTGCTATTAAATTCCTTATTTTTTTTCTTCGTTGTCGTTTGCTTGCTTTTGTTGCCAGGTTTTTTTTCTGCCTCGTTGTCCTTTGTAATGAATGCAAATGTCTCTCCGCGGGGGGGGGGGGGGTAGGAGGTTCTCTTTTTCTTTTGTCTAAAACACGGACTGTGTTTTCTGACGTTTCTCGCCCAGATTTTGGTTGTTGCTCTCGAGCGGTTGTTTCTTGTATCGTCTGTATAAAATGCGCTTAGCTTCTCGATTCGCAGTTCTTAATTTGTAACTTTGGTTTCTTTTTTTTTTAGGGGAACGTTTTGCATAGAAAAAAAACGTCGTTATTTAAATTGATGCATCTCTAAGCCATCGTATTCACATCCGAAACCACTGGTTTTATTCTTAAAAGCTATGCCATCCATAATAATTTAGTTTTGCGAGATAGAATAATTTTTAATGTTACAACTCTTAAAAATACGTTCTTTCAAAAAGAAAAACATGCTACATAACTTAAATTTTAACTAATATTGTTATAAAAGCTGTTGTGTGGCTACATATACTTGGTATGGTATTAAACACAAGCTATAACTTATACAAAATGATGTTAAACATTCTTAAAATATTTAAAAAACATTGCAAAATAATATTTTTTTTGTACTCCCTAGTTTTCTTTACGTTTGTATTATTTATTTCTCAATTTTTGTTAATTTCATAATTTTTAGGGGAAAAATCGTGAAAAAAAAGGATCGCAGGGTTGAATAATATTAAAAATAAGTACAACTCAGATGGACAATATTCACCACAATAACTTTCAATCAATAAAAATCTTATTTTATTTTAACGCACAATCTGTTATTAATATGCACCATCAGTTCACTTTCAACCAAAATATTTCATTTTTATCCAAGTTACATTAACGATAAATCTAAATTTCGTATATTATTAAAAACTTGTTAACAAAGTCTCCGTACAATATAAATTGAAATTATAAAATTTTGAACAAAAATATTGTTTTTGAAACAAACAAGAAGTGAACATTATCTTTCAATATTAAAATCTGATGTTTCTGGTTACACTCATATCAGTATAATGTAGTAGATACCTGTAATAAATGACATACCAAACATAAATACAGTATCTCGTGTATTTTCTCGTTAGTATAAAACAAAAACGTTTAATTCGATTTATTTTAACTTTATGCAGTTTTTCAACAATATCTTAGTCATTCTATACTGCAATATCCAAATAAAGTTAAAAATTACATAATTTATCTATACTTTCAGTTTTAAATTCATACAGTTTTTGTAGCAAGTTCCTATTCGCAGTTTTTGAAAACTCTAAAAAGGCATAATGAATTAATGTGAAAGTTTTTTAAGAACTCTAAAATTAATCTGTATTATGTTTTTAAAAAACGTAATTATGTTAAACGCAAATTAAACGTAATTACTATGTTTTTTAAATTTCACGAGGATTTTTAAATACTACATTTGAAATAATTTTAAATGATGAAATTTAAATTCCGAGAATACGAGTAACAATAAATACAAAACAAATTAGGTCTAAGAAATATTTCCTACTAAAATTATAATTTTGATTGTAGTCATTATTGAAGCCGTAATTATTATTTATTGTTTAATTACGTTAAGTTATTTGACATGTCTGTAATAGGCTTAGAGAAACACATTTTTAATGCACACGAAAACATTCCGTTTTAATGAAGGGAATTTATTCAGATTAAGATTTTTCTCGTTATTTCAGAAATTAATATGTGCTTTTTTAATATATTTTCATGAGAGACAAGCTTATATCTACGCATTCAGCGAATCTACTTTAAAAATAATAATTATCATCTTTGAAAAAAAAAACTATTTCTAATTCCTAACCTTTGAATTCAATGAGACGGAAAGCTCCATCCAATAGAAAGGAATTTCTATTTTTTAATTAGAAAACTTTTTTTTCCAATATTTCATCAAACCTTATACCAAAGCAAACGATACTTGACAAAAGACTCAAAACGAACCACCAAAAAAAAAAAAAAAAGAATTTCTAGATCAGCTAAAACCTGACGACGTCGTTTCAATTCTGAAAACTACCAGTTTTTTAATTTAAATTTAAATGTAAATATGCGCTCTTACAAAAAAAGAACTTCCACTCCTTCCAATCATTTCATTTGAGTCCAGTTTATTATGAATGATACGTAAAATACTAAACAGCCTCTTGAACTCTTCTCTTCCAAATGAACTTTTTTTTTCTCCCCAAGTCTTACCTCTTAATAAACGCTTCTAAAAAGGAATTGAAATTGGGAGATAGGCTATCGGAACAGCCTTTCTCAAGAGTAAATGCAATCCTATTCCTCCTGGAAATTACTCCAGAACCCAAAAATATAATTCTGAATAAAAAAAAATGGCGTGTAATTGAATAAATTAACTCTCTCCTGTCTCGGCATCTCCAGGATTCTTTTCACGATATCCCGTTCACTAATTGAATGGTACCCTCCCCCCCAGCGTTGCCAGACGTACCAACTTTATGGTACATGTTCCAACTTTCAGGGTTCCGTACCATGTACCAACTCAATGTCGAGTTGGTACGCAAAAGTACCAACTTTTGGACTTGAGGCTACTTTTTTTTTTCTAATGTTGAAAAACATTATTTTTTTCGATTTAAGTGGAGAGATTTAAGTGCTGACGTAAAAAGGCGCAAGCTTTTTCAATCGCTTCATGGCAGCTCTGTTTACGCGTCGCATAGCAACACAAGAACAAAGTTTAAAAAAGTAAAAGAAAAGCAAACACCTCCAGCATCTGCCTCTGCCAGCAAGCCGAATGAAATGTATTCATAAAAATAAATAAATTTTAAGTTCGTAACAATCATCAACTAATTTAAAAAAGTTGAAAATAATTTTTTTTTCAGTTATAAATTGAAGTAGTTTTGATTTGTTCGCGAGAAGTTTAGTAAGTTTTCCATTTTGTGAAATGTTTTCAGAAAGGAAAACAAGATTTAGCAAGTTAGCCGTTGGAAACAACGGGATAACATATCGTAATCAACAATTTTCATTGCCCGAAATTCGGACTAGGTGTACCAAAACAAGTTAAAACCCTGTATTTTAAGGTCAAAAAATTTATTAAGGGTCAAATTTCAAAAAATTTTCTGGGGGAGGACCCCCAAGCCCCCCTTTTGTACTTGGAATTTTATTATTAACAACAAAATCCAAATCCTACCAAAAAATATATGTCCAAAATTCGGACTAAGTGTACCAAAACCAAGACGATAAAACCTGTTTTTAGGGGTAAAGTTCCCAAAATTTTCTGGGGGAAGACCCCCAGACCCCCTCTGGTACTTGTATTTTTATTACTAACAACTTTTCCTTTATATTAAGTTTTTAGGACCTAAATTATCACCTAAAAATCTACATGGACCAATTAAATATGTGGGGAAGGGGCTGAGGAGTAATTTTGGGCCCCTCCCGAAATAAATTCCTATATACGCCACTGATTGATTAACAATGAAAATATAGCATAAACATTAATATGGCCTAAATATCCAAAATATCGATTAAAAGTTAGAATAAATCGATATTTAGAAAATAGTACCAACTTTTGATTGAAAATACCAACTTTTAGAGACCTCTGTACCAACATTAGCTCTCAACAATCTGGCAACCCTGCTCCCCCCCCCTTCTTTCCATTAAATTCTCAAAAACAGATAGATGCTTCGAATTAACTTTTGAGCCAGCCATTCAGTTGGAAGAGACGGCTTTAAAATTACGTGACTTCTGACCATGATAATGCTCATTCTAACAGAGAAAAAAAAAAGATGGCTGCTGAAGAAAGTGGCGAAAAGTAAATGTTGCTCTGTGGGTTCTTAATGTATTAACCTGTATTCTTCAGCCGATGAAGAATATTAATGGATCGTTAAAGTGGTTATAATGTTTTTCTTAATTATAAGATGATGATGATTAAGTTCTGACCAGATTAATATTTGATGTTTATTTTTATCGTGATGCTGTTAAATTGGATAAATAATACATATTTTCATTGAGTTAATTAGTATATTTCATTGAGTAAGAATGTATAAGGAGAAGGATTCATGTTAAGAAAGGATAATATTTTTTCTTTTAATGCTGTAAGCGGATTAAACTGAAGGTATATTAAAAATAGGAAAGTTCATGGAGTTACTTTTAAATAATTGTAGTTAGAATTTTTGCGACAAATTTATTAATTTCGTAATTAAAATGCGAATGTATTTATTGGAATATATTTACCATCAAATCTAACAAATTTTGTTGGGAAAACTATATGGCATGGTAAAAATAGGAGACATAAATTAAAATATTACTCATTTGATTCCCATTTAAATTTTACAAGAATAATTTATTCTGCTTGTGGTTAATAAAATTCCAAGGGTGAAATTCAAAACTAATAACTGAACATTTTCGTGATTGTAGGGATTAATTATTTTATAAAAATGAATAAAATATTTTATGCAAAATTAAAAATTCCTTGGCTTACACATATCAATTGCTTTAAATCACAATATAAACCATTAAGTCCTGCAAAAAAAGTTGGAAATTTTAAAATTTTGCAAATAAAAAACGTTTGCGTTTATTGTTATTGAACTTGGATATTTGCTTCTTTTGTTTCATTAGTCTGTTCCTTCATTTTCGTAAAAAAAATTATTACAATACTTAAGTAAGTTGGGTAAGAATTTTGAAAATAAAAAATGATTATACTATTAAGTTTAATACTAGATTCGAGAACAAAAAGTAAGGCGCCAAGATATTTTTTACGGGCTGAAGAATTTTTAATAATGCCTCAAAAGTGTTTTAGTAATGATCTGTGACGCATTTGAAACAAAGAATCTCTCCAAGAGTTTAACAACTACAAGAGGCAATATTATCTGGAGAAAAAAAAACCTACTCTGTTTTCTATAGCGAAATGGCGCAAGACATCGAATTTCTTTTCCGAGGACATTCTTTGTTGTTTCCCCGCTTTTTATTGCCCCGGACTGAAAAATCACGAAATAGCACTGATTAGAATGAAAAAATCGGATTCGGTAATTAACATTTTTTTTATCGCCAGCCAGAAGAAAGAACAACCAGCAACAAAAAAAAACCGTAATAAGAACAAAAACGAAATCGCTCGTTCTTTTTGCAAAATGGCGACATGTTTTGTTCTAAAAGCGAGATCTTAATGGACGGATTCCGGCGAAAAAGAAGGCAATTTTGAAAATGCGTTTTAAAATGAATTTGTTCAATTTAAGGGGAGAGAGAAAAAATCAAAGCTCCAACAATTGAGAGAAGCGTACTTATTTTTTGCTCAATGAGTTTTAGTGGGCAAAGTAAGAAATTTATGCAAGCTCAAGAGCACTTAAGCCAGTTTGTCCAACTTAATGCTTTTCTTAAAAACTGTAATAAAGATATGCTGTTGCACTTATTAAAAATTTCTTAACAGCGTGTTAACGCATTTCATTTGCCGTTAAGGCGTAAAGTTAATTTTTACGTATACCTTAAGTGCGCTCATTACAATTTGTATTCTCCTTATGGGGATTGTTTCTTTTTTGGACCTATTAAAACCCTCATGTGAAGACAAATTATGAACATTGAATTATTAAATCAAAACTTCAGTGAATTCAACCTTGTAAAAATAAGTTTATGCGTTATGTTTACACTTAAAGCTTACTCGGCTTGGGATATTTTTAATGTAGTGTTCCCAATCAAAAAGATGATTCTCGTTCTTGATAATAAAAGTAATGAACTATCCACAAAGCATATTTATTTAAGTGGCATGTGTATGTAAGAAACTAATATGTATATCTATATCCTTGTTAACATAATGCAAGCAATTCTAATTCTTAATGTCACTGAACGTTAAAATGGGAACACGTATAATCAGAATACTGATTTGAAAAAAATTTAAAAGTTATATTACTTTTCTTTTTGAAGAATAGCTTTAATATTTTAGCTAGAAGTCATTGGAGGAAAGTTTAATATTAAGAATTATTATTGATGTAAAGGAAAATAATTAAATTAATGTTTCATTTTTAAGACCTTTATTTAATAAGGGTTGTCAAAAAAAAACTAAACACAATAATTAAACTAACAAATCTTTCCGAAATTCATTAGATTAATTTCAATAAAGAAACATAGATTTGCATGTTTACTAAACTCTATTTTGATTTATTTCAGGTTTTTCCTGCATTCATTTGCATAAGTTGAATCTTGTTGGATTATTAAAATCATATATATGGACTGCAGTGAGGTTTTTTTGAAATGGTAAAAAATGGTAGTAAGTACATTTTAAAGGTATTTGTTAATACTGTTTCATTACCTATTATTAATTTGTGTTACGTGCAAAATATAGTTCATTGCATTGACAGGTTTCTAACAGCATAAATTACTAACTATTTTCAATTACACTTAATATTAAAATAGTATTTTAATAGATCACTGCAATTTCTCTTTCTTCAAAATTATCCAACTTTAAATACTTTTTCATAACATATCGTTGGGGTAGTTCTTAATAATCCTTTAAATATTTTTGCACATAGCTGAGGATATTGATATTTTAACACTTATCAGTAAAGTAAAACTTATTCAAAACTAAATAAACAGTTTTTATTGTTTGAAAGGGTTTTAAACTTCATACTAAAACTTTCAAGTTAAGTTTTAATGTTAGGTACTCGTTGTTGTCATGAACAATCTTTCGGTATACAAGCACTTGATAAGTATGACTTTCTGTATTCAAAATAAGAAAGGAGGCTATGAATATACTCATAGAAAAAAACTGAAACCGTAACTAAAATAGTGAATTTTTATTTTTAACTGGTTTGCTTCAAATGAAAAGAATGATACAAGCTTTGCAGATGGAGCTTGTATATTCTATACTAGACTGCAACGTTTCTTGACCCTATGACGTCACTACGTGGAAGGAAAAACTGAGTAAACAGAAAGCCTGTTGGGTTGCTAAGAGGAGTTTCGGTACGCTTATCGTGATAAAAAGGCGCTATTTATACATGGTTTAACAAACTAATCATATTTCTAAATTGGAGTTCTTAATTTCATATAAAATTCATATACCGTGCTGGGAACTACTTTGTTTGTATTGTTTCTCCAGGGTCAAGTACCGTTGCAGTCTAGTATAAGTCGCATTAGTAACAACAACGACAGAATGATACCAATTTATTACACAACTCATATTTTCTGCTTCAAGATGATAAGATTGACCGAAACCACCACAGCGGAGAAGACTCCATATTGCTTGCTCAAAAAGGCTCATCTATAAAGGTCGGTCAGGTCAGTAACATTACCTTTCACATCATAGAGCCCAACAACTCGAAAGTGAATGAGCGATAACAGAGGAGAAGATGCCCTTCAAAAAAAAAAAAACTTCGCTGCTGAACTTTGACGAACCCGGAACTTTGTCTCAGCCGAGATGTTAATAGTTGAGCAAAGTTTCAGGTGTGTCAAGGTCTGGCTATCTCTGCCCACAAAGAGCAAAGGTCGAGCGAGGTATGTATCCATCGGACAGTAAACTGTGTGATAGTATGGATTGCGAAACGTAGTATACAAACATTGAGGTGACAACGTGATACTAGGTATGTATATAAGTGTCTTTCTGGATCTGTCAGGTCTGACGATGGAATGTTGTGCAGATTGGTGATATTGGTCTCATTTCTCCCTTCCGCCTGAAATATTGTCTCAACCTGTGATTTGAAAGGTGAGCAAAATTTCAGGTGTGGGGGCGAGATTCTTTTTATGTCGTCATTGGAAATCACGTGAATCTGGAAAGGTAACGTTTTTCGGTATTATTGCAGTATGCGATCTAACAGTTTAGTGTAGTTAGCTTATAATTATTAGTTAGTTTTTAGTTAGCTTATGAACTTTAGTTAGATCATTAGAATTAAAGAAAAACATCAGTTGCGGTGTCGTCATCCATACTTGGATAATATAGAAGCACACGCGCACGCCAAGCACAGCTAGTTTTAGTATTTTGCAGAAAATCTTTTCAAATAATTTAAATTTTTTTTCTTGCGGTCATTGCTTATGAAGCATTAGGGCGAGCGCGCACGGGCGACTTTTGTCACGGTGACAAAGACAAAAACAACGTCGCTAAGGCTGTTGTTAGGGGCAGGACATATAAGCATCCAATAGAAGCATTCGCACATGACATCACTGGAGGATAAAAACAACGTTGCTAAGGCCGTTGTTAGGTGAAGTCATGTGATTGAAAATGCTCTATTGTTTTCTTGTGATATTTTTGATACTAGTAATCCTGGTCGCCGTGACTTTAGTCACTCGTGCGCGCCCAGCCTTATTACAGTATTTAGGTAAACAATGAGACTGTCATTATGTTTATAAGTCAAAATTCAAACGACATGGGGCACTAATTAGTTTGCAGATAATATTTGATGAAATTTTTGTGCGCAGAGAGTTGTTTGTTTTATCCAACTATGTCGTCATCTACCCTAAATCCAGCTAACTTAACTGGTAGATCGCATACTGCAAGAATACCTGTTTTTCTTTTAAGTTTATTGGATGTATTTTTTATTCCCCTCTTGCTGTGGTTTTAAAACAGGGCAATTTCGTTACTGCAGTGCCGTGTATTTCTTAAGAACTTAACAATTGCTTACTTTAATATACAGGGTGTTTCAAATATAGTGTAAGAAATAGGCTACTCCCTAAAATATTTCCCCTAGGCCTAGACACATACTTCCAATTGCAAATTTTCATTTTAAGAGGTGAAAAATTAGATGAGACTAGTTTCAACTCCACGAGTGGTCAGTCTACTTAAGAAAATGCATAAAATAAATTTGTGTACGGCCCCGTAGTTTGAAACTTTCAATTATCAAAATTTTCTTTATTATTTCCTGAATAACACACAAATAATTCCATCTCAATCTTCAAAACTCACTCAGTTATTAAGAATTAAAAATTGGTGACTATCACCACTAACACCCTTTTTGAGAGCAAAATAGGGTCCATCCACAAATTTGAGTGAAACTGATCTCATGCAGTGATGGGAATAACTTCAAAAAATTAATTTGTGACGACCCCATAAAAATTTAAACACATAATCTCAGCGAGTTTCAAAGGTATTTAGATTTTTTGTGTCTTATTCAAAAAATAATAAAAGAGAATTTGGCTAGTTGGAAATTTTAAACTACAGGGCCTAATGAAAATTTATTTTCTGTATTTCCTTTAGTAGACCCCCATGGAGTTGAAACTAGAAACTAGTCCCATCCAATTTTTCAACTCTTAAAATGAAAATTTGCAATTAAACTTTGTGTCTAGAGGAAATATTTAAGGAAATAGCCTTAATATTGTTACATTATATTTGAAACGCCCTGTATTTTAAATGTACCTGTAAAGAAATATGTGCAAATTGTTTGACATTTTTATTGTGTTTATTTTTATGTGTTAATTAAATTATAAAATGATTTGAGAGAGATGTTTTACCTGTTTAATTTAGGATGTTATTAAATTTCTTTTGCTTGCTCAGAAGACTGATTTTAGTGAATTACATCTGACTTAACTTATATTAACTTAACTAAATTATTTATAATTAAATTAGATTTTTAATTATTTTATGATCAGATAATAGTATCGGGATTTTCTCAAAGTTCTATCCCCCTAACTAATTCAAATGGTTCTATGTCTGCTATCATGTGAAATAAGCTTATCTGCTTGAAATTAAAGTAATTATTTCACTCCCTGGTGGCTAACAGTAAGTGTTCCTATTTCAGAAAGACTTGAAGATGTTGACAAAATGTCAACTAAAAAAAGAGAGATTCTTAATTTAATTTAAAATTCAATTTTGTAAACTAAATCTTCAGAAACGTTTTCCCCTTCTTGTTTAAAATTATTTACTCATCATGTAAAATCTACGCACATCTTACATTTCATGATTTTTCATATCAGTGTTTCTAGCTTGTCGCAGTATGTATGGTCTTACTTTATTCGTGATCCATAAAATAATAACCAAACCAGATCAGTGTTTAAAATTGTTTCTGTGGGCCGAAAAAGTTTCGAAGTGTAAGATATATTTACTCTTGAGACTAAATAATGCTTTTGCATTTCTTGCCTTATCATCAATTAGATTAAGATTTAAAACCAATATTATGACTAAACTTTTGAAATGCTATCTTGTGAAGTGAAGTTATTATTTTAATTTTCTACATGACTGAAGAATAATGCAAGATCCATGCTTGTGTTTGACGACGATAGTATGTTTGAAATCTTTATTTTAAAACTTGTAGTAAAGATTAAATATTAGTTTTCATCTGGTAGAGATAAACTTCTATTTAATTAGTTTTCATTTATTTGTTGAGTATTTAAAAATGGTGATAATATAACCTATATGAGTCAAACTTTTTAAAATATCCTCATAATAATCTTTCTTATTGATTTTCTTCAAGCTGTTACTCCAGATGTGTAAGTGCAATTCATGGAAAAAAAAACTGGAAGTGAATATATAAGATTTTTATTTGTGGTGACTGAGATTCCAAAATGTTTGCTGGGTAATCTGTCTTGTTGTAAATGCTTTACAACTTGGATCTTGTACCTTATAAATCTCAACAACCAACCAATAAGAAGTTTGTAAAACTAAATTCAAATGTTTTATGTGGTCATAAAGTTGTTGAATGAATTAACGCAATCGCTTTGCACTGTCAGAGTTTCAGTTTCAAAAACAGGTATTTTGAAGTAAAATTATTGTTAAGAACTGCGTCTTTACGAATATAGGCAAAATGAAACTGTATATTTGTCTAGCTCGCGCATAATAAGAAAGTTACTTTTTAGCTTAAGGATTTAATAAAGCTTTTTTATACTTTTTTTTCAGGTAACTCGTCGTTTTCAGCTGATAATTCCATGTCTTCATCGAATGAACGCAATATTGCCCTAGTCCGTAACGTCCGAGTAACTCCAACGCCAAGTTTAGGAGTGGCTTCAAGAGTTGTTCAGGAAAGAAAAGAAAAAAGCATTTTGAACCTTTTTTGGATTGTTACATTTTTTTTACTGGGATGCGTTGCTCATTGATGTAACAATAAAGATTCGATGTCCACTTTTCTGGAATATTTATTTAAGAGCGTTAACGAATCATCAGGTACAGATAGCGAAGGAAATTATGGAATGAGTTGAATACTGAACTTAAAAATCTTTTCATAGTTTCAAAAGTGGTGAATATAAAGTGCTAAAAAAATTTCACCAAGTCTGAAACCTCCATCTTTTGCAAAATAGTGGGAATTTCCAAAATGTCAAGGTTAGCAATTTAGTAATTACCTATATAAAAACTAAATCAAAGATGTTAGTAACGCACCGGAATCTCATTCAGAAGGTTCACGGTTCGGTCCTCAGGATTTTTTTTTAAATAGTGAAGTATCAACTTTAAATTAATTAAATAACTTGACCAGTTGCAGGAACGGATGGCACGGTTGGTAACGCACCGGAATGTCATTCAGAAGGTTCACGGTTCGGTCCTCGGGAATTATTTTTTTTTAAATAGTGAAGTATCAACTTTATATTAATTAAAAAACTGGACCGGTTGCAAGAACCGATGGCATGGTTGGTAACGCACCGGAATCTCATTCAGAAGGTTCACGGTTCGGTCCTCGGGAATTTTTTTTTTAAATAGTGAAGTGTCAACTTTATATTAATTAGAAAACTTGCCAAGTGGCAGGAACGGATGGCTTGGTGCGCTTAATGACCAGTATGCCATCCGAAAGGCCCTCAGATCGAATCTGAGCCTTCTCAGCGGGTATAGCACTCGGAAATAAATACAGTTGGGTATTTATAAATTTTCCTGCCCATCCAAGGGGGGTCTTATCGTTTTTTTCCCAACTCTTAACTGTAACCGTACCGGTCATTTTTTTCTTAAAATAGTACTATATTTAAGACTTTTATGGTCTTTTTTTGACAAAAATCCAAGTCTCTATCCCTTCTGTCTTCGACGGAAACTGAATTACGCAGTTAAGAATCTTTAGGAAGTGAGAATGACATGGATTGTTCCATCCACAAACCCCAACCACCTGCCCTAGGCGATTTTTTTAAACTTCATAATTTTAACCTAATTTCTTTAGTGGTGACCAAGAGCAGATACCGTTCGTTAGTTGAATCGGAAATTTGGTTGACTTAAAAACTTTTTCCTAATTCTTTGAGTGGTGATAAATTAAAATAAATATTTTGAGCAAAATTCTCAAGTAAGCGATGTCATCATAGACTTTAGTCAATAAGACTGTTTCGCTCTCAGAATAGTTGACAGCCCAGGTAAGCTTAAGCGAAGCTCCTTGCTTCCCCAAGTTAACTTGGTCCTCATTTTATCGACCTCGAAAGGCTGAGTATGCCTTGCCCAACCCGGGTCTGAGACTCGGCAATGAGTGAGTTGCACTACCACTACACCACCGGGCTTCTTACAGCACAAGTAGATACCGTTATGGCGAGGGAAACATCATGCTAGCTTAACATATTTTTCTTAATTCTTTAAGCGGTGACAGTGAAATTCTTTGAAAATTTTGCATTTTAGCAATTTCATCGTGATATCAATCAGTGGCGGCTCGTGGGGGAAATTAAGACTTCTTATTACTGCAACGTTACTTGACCCTGGAGAAACAAAACAAACAAAGTGTAGTCTCAGCGCGGTGTCTGAATTTTGTTTGAGTGAACTTCAATTTTAAAATATGATTAGTTTGCTAAACCCATGTATATACAGCGTTTTTTTTATCACGATTTGAATACCGAAATACTTCGTAAGCAACCCCACAGGCTTTCTAATTACGCAGTTTTTCCTTTCGTGTAGTGACGTCATAGGGGCAGGAAACGTTGCAGTCTATACTCGACTGCAACGTTTCTTGAACCCAGTACGTTACAAATGCGGAAGGAAAAATCGGTAAACACGAAGCTTGTTGGGTTGCTAGGAGGAGTTTCGGTACGCAAATCGTGATTGAAAAGCACTATATATACATAAGTTTAATAAAATAATCATATTTTTAAATTGACGTTCTTCATTTCACTCAAAATTCAGACACCGCGATGGGAACTACTTTGTTTGGTAGTGACGTCGTAGGGTCAACTTAAGTTGCTGTCCAGTATAGTATAGTTAGTTTATTCGCATATACATACACACAAATATGCCGATTTGCTATGAAAATGTACTGGAAATATCCTTTTGAAATCTTTGGTTGTCACTCAAATTGTATTTTCACCAAACGTATTTTTTTCCAACTAACGTTAATAAAAATGTTATTGTTTAAAATAACTTTACATTGGAACATTATACAATCATTTCAAAATACACAGAATTTGGAGATTTTAAGAAAAAATAACCTTAGGAATTGAAAACGTGTGATAAAAAAACTCACTCAAAATTCTCTCCCCTATAGCCACCTCGGCGAACGCTTTCCCGAACACTGAATGAAAGTAATTACAGTCACCGCTTTCAGAATGGTGAATAAGATATTAACATCAGCATCCTTTCTGCAGTCAAGCGGTATCCATGCTGTCAACCACACAGCCACTAAAATGGGTTTCGTATTGCATAAGTCTATGGGTCGTACACTGTACGGTTGAAGGCAAAAAAAATTCGAAGCATAATGAATGCTTTTAAAATTTTGTAATAAATGTTTCTTTTTGATGTGTTACATAAAAAGAGAAGATGGAAGTTCATGCTAAAACGGGAGCTAGTTGGAAAGGATTTTTATAATTTTTTCATTTGTACTAAGGTTCACGTGCGCTCGCACTCGTACTCTCTATATTTTACTTTTAGTGAATACAACAGCCGCCATCGATATCAATAAGTAACAAAAATCCCATAAAAGTGGCTCTATAGTTGACAGCTTAGAATTAGATACTGTTAGTCAGGAGAAAAGGATGCTGAACTTAAAATCATTTTCATCATTCTGAAAGTTGTGACTATAAATAGCTTCAAAATACATATTCCCTCTCCCTCCATTTAAAGGCTCATTCAGACTTTTCACTTTTGGTCTTCGTTTTCGAGGAATCATTGAAAGTGAAAAGTGTGAATTAGCTTTTCCCTCTTTATTTCTTCACTTTTCTATTCAAATTAGTGATTTACGTGGGTGAAGGGTGAATCCCTCAGGGTCAACATTGAAAGTGAATGAGCCTTTATAAGAACAGAACCCATGGGTGATTGTGTTCCAGTAGTTCCCCAGAGATCTCGGGGTTTTTCCCAATTTTACTTTTTTCTCCCGATTGGGATTTGTAATGTAAATGAGCCTTAAGGCCCAATCACACAGTTTCACTTTCACTGTTCATCCGGAGTTATTCACTCCTGTGAATCGCTAACTTGCAAACAAAAATGAAGGAGTAAAAAAATTGAAATGCCAACTCACACTTTTCAATTTGGATGATTCCTCCAAAATAAACACAAAAAGTGATTAGTCTGGATGAGCCGCCTTTAAGGCCAAGAGGACTGAGGATTCACTGCGGTGGTAAAGCTGAAGACAAAACAAAATGACAAGTTCTGTTGAGTGATTTCTCTTAAAAAATACGCAGTTTTAATCTATGTAATGTATATCTAAAATGAAAAGTTCTTATTTCAGAAGGATTTTTGGAAGTACTTTACATTTGTTACACATTTCTGTGTTTTGCCGATTTTGGGGTCAATTTTCCAAGTTGGTCACAATCACCCCTTTCAAACACAAAAAGTTGAACGAGAAAATATACCAGTAAATTTTAAACACACCATTTAAAACCATAGTAACATTTTACTTGTAAAACTCAGACTGAGATCTAAAATAGCAGTCTTAGAGAATGTGAAATAGACGAAAGTCGTCTAGAACCCTGTTTTAAATAAAAATTAAACAAAATATTTTTAGAGAAAATATACTATTTCGTATGTATTTAGAGCTTTTACTTTACATCTCTATATATTTCTCATCTTCGTTTAAATATAGAGCGTTATAATTTCCAAGTAGTACTTTTCTGCCGCCAGTTGTAGTCAAATTACATTCAAATTGAGCAATATTGTTTCCTTTTATTTCTTCAAAAGTTCACTTTTTTAAATTACTTTAAACACGCAAAATAAAACAACTTCAATGTGTCCCCTTTCTTTAATATTTTCAACTTCCTTTTTTCCTGTACCATCAATTGAAATGCAAACTTAAGAAATTTTCTCGAAAAGTGCATTTTATTTTTAAAGTAAAGAGGAAGATATAACTTATTTCAAATTAATAATTCTATATCTTTTAAATCCTTATTTTAAGAAGTATTTCACAATTCTTTAGTAGATAGTCCAAGAAAAAATTGCATACAAAAGTAAAGTCAAGTACACTATATCTTCCAACCAGTTTTTAAATTGATTTATTTTAGTTTAGATATGGTGTTGCCAGGTAATGAGTATAAATAGGAGATAATATCATAGCGTCGCCATCTATTTCACTTAATGTAAACTAAACGAAGAAGTTTAATAAGAGCACACAGGAGAAGAAAATTTCAGAGATCTTAATATATAAAACTCAAAGGCGCGAAAAAGCGTACGTTTGCTGTTTCGATAAAGCATATGATTGGCCGAAAAATCCGTTGTTCAATAAAAAAAGAAACCTTGCGGAAGTGACTGAATATAAGCGCTGATAAGGATAAAATAAAAAAAGAAACAAGCTGATATATTTATTGAGAGAAGGAGTGATTCATTTTGAAACACATTCTTCATAACGCTCTTCAGAATAAAAAAAACCCATAAAAATGTCAATCTTTGAATTAATGAGCTAAGAGCAGGCACTGAGCTGTGCGTTTAAATCACTCTGGCTTTTTATACATTTACTGACTTTTGTTTAATTCTTCGATTGTATTCATTCAACTGTTTGAATCCATTTTTATGGACGCTAATGCAGCGGACCTCTTTGTGTTGCAGTCTAGGTACTCTACTAAATCTGTTGCACCTTAAGTTTAAATATTTTTTAACAAATATGACTTCCCAACTATTTCAAAGTGTATGAGATTCTGTCCAAGGAACTTAGTACGGGCGCAGCCCGTCAATAATGTCTGAGCAACGCTATAGGTATTTATATAAAGTTTTACTGCGCCCGGGCAACGCCGGGTCTAGCGCTGAAAGCGCTAGTAAAATTATAAAATACTTCTTTTTTGCTATAAATAACCACTAAAAACATCCATATTATTTAAATTTGATAAAAACCTGGATTTATTTGCATAAGAATGAATTTATTCCCATATAATATCAGTTTACCAACTCTAATAGGAATGAATTTATTTACACGAGAAAATATCCTCTCCCTTTTAGTCTTCAAAATTCGTCATAAGATTTAGTCAAAACACTATTATAGAATAACACAAACAAATGCGATAGTTAAAACAAAGTAAAAGAAGTTACTCAGGATTTAGGGGCCATTCTTTAATTATACGTAAGGATCCCGAGGGGGAGGGGGTTGGAAAAATCTCTACATACCCTTACTAGGGGGGGTCAAAACCCATTCTTAAGTAAGGTTTTCCAAGTTAATGTAAGCAAATTCCAATTATTCTAATCAAATTAACATAGAATAATCCCAGAAAAACTTAAAAATGCTAACGAACTCGAATTTACCTATCTGTTGAAAAATAAATATCTTTGATTTTCGTCAAACTGAGAGTTTTAGTGTAACTGATCCTTTTCTAATATTTTGTTATTTTGAAAAACGAAATGGAATCTTACGTAAGAATAGAGGGGAGGGGTTTGAAAAATCTTACGTACCCTTACATGGGGGTAGGGGGGTCAAAAATTGCCATAATCATCCTTACGTAATTAAAGAATGGCCCCTTATGGGGAAAAGAAGAATGAAAGCAGAGTTGAAGAAATAAGAGTTACTGAATCCCTACGCACCTCATAGAGTCAGACTTGGATCCACCTTGGCCATCAAAAAGAAAACAACTAAACTCACCCCATTGCAATTCTATTTTCATTCATGAGAATTTCAACATCAGAACAGCTTCACTCAAGTCTTTACAAAACTGATCCCAAGAGATTCCTTAAGTCTGGAAGAGAACAAAACGACATTCTACGCAGGTTATTTTTGCGGATGGCTTTCTAATCCTTTGACCCCAATCCCCCCTATTCCTTCTGGAGCCAGTCCTTTCCGGCATTAACCGTTTCCCTTTCTCTGCAGTCGCAGTTAGTTGTAGAGAATCCGCCAAAGATTAATAAGAGTGAACGTATCTTCTTGACTTGACATGGAGTAAGATGCAAATCCTTGTTAGCAGTTTATAGGAAGAAGAGTCTCTTTATAGTGCTGAGCGTTGGGAATTTAAGGAACTTACTATTTTATGGGTATTTCTAAGGGCTTTCTGTTGTAAAAATCGGTTTCCGAACGGCAGAAGTGGAATAATTATTCGAATGGGAATGAACTTTAAAAAAAAAAAGAGGTTATGAAGAGTTAAATTAATTGTTATTGTTAATTAGTTAGTTAAATTAGAAATATATTTTGAAATAAGTCTGGAATAGTTTTTGAATGAGACGCTTTCAACATTCAACTGTTAAGAGAGATCAAAATTATGACTGAATATTTCATTAAAAAATAATAATAATTTTATTAACAACTAAGTATAGGATTTTACATAAAAGTTAGGAAAAACTAAATATTTGTCAACTGGGGTAAAGAAAACCCATTTAGCTGACCGAGAAATTTTATGGAAGAGTATTACAAAAAACTTAAAAAAAAACTTTTTAAAAATTTTAATGGACTAAAAAGTATAAGATAGCATTGATTTTTAACGAAGTGAAACATCGCTGGTCTTACAATTAAACTTCTAGGCGTTAAGCTCTCTAGGGGTTCAGGGGAAGCACATTTAATTGAAACAACAAAATATATCGAATTGTCATCCAGATCTGAATTATGATCAAAATTTCAAGTCTCTGACTCATCGGGAAGTTAGTTTAAAATTTATTACAAAATTCCACATGAACAGACAGACAAGATTGAAAGCTGCCTAATAAAACGTGTTATAATGTGTATTTGAATATTTTTTTAAGTGTTTTGATTGATTTAATAATAACATTACACTGCGGAAAAATTCTTTCTTCAAATAACGAGAGAAACAATCCGTTATTTGAAAAAACATCTAAGTTCTTTTAGATTTGATTAGTAACACAGGAGACGATCTTTATAACAATCAATATAGTAATTATAACTAATTTAATAGATCCGAATAACATACTCACCCAGCCGATGGAAGCTTGGCTTCGTTTTAACTATGCGTACAAGATCAATTTTGGCTCGTACATAATTCTTTTTAAAACTTATTGTTTTAGTGGTGATTTTATTGAATCTAAATTTTCTCTGGAATCTTTTGTGGAAGAAATCACGGAGTAAGTACGTTTTCTTGTCATTTTGAAATTTTCGTCAAAATAGAATGGAAATTTTTAATGTAAAAAGACAATTTTTTTATTGTCTTTTATAATAGTAGGGGAGCCCATGATGCTAAATGTGGATTTACTCGAGCGCGTCAGATAATCATAGGGGAGATACCTTGCATGCTTTTGAGTAACTCCACCAAATATAAGCTCTCTATGTTGGTGGGTTTGTTTAGAACAGCCCGTCAAAATTTGAAAGAAAACTAGTTACATTGACATACTCGAGCGCGTCAGATTGGCTACCAAGACAGTTTACAACTAGTTGAGCCTAGTTTCCTGGCTACTAGCCTATAAACATTTTGTTTCGTACATTTTTCTCAAAAAGAGCGATAGCGTCTTACCGGTCTTGGCTTATTACTTTGCAACTTTGTAACCCTCCCGCTCCCTTACCCACCGCTCAAATCGGCAGATTTTAGAAAATGTACACTTTTTAGCTGGTAACTAACCTACCTTATCATTATCTGACGCGCTCGAGTATGTCCATTTAACTAATTTTTTTTTACAAATCTGACGGGCTGTTCTAAACTTACCCACCAACATAGAGAGCTTATATTTAGTGGAGTTACTCAAAAGCATGCAAGGTATCTCCCCTATGATTATCTGACGCGCTCGAGTTACTACCCAAAAGCACTCTGGGCTCCCCTACTATAAACAGACAATTTTTTACAGTGTACATTGACTTCATAAAGTTAATGTGTGCCAAAAGGGGTCCAGTGACGATATGTGAAAAGTTTACTTTGCATGATGGATGAAATTGTAATAAATAAATTTCAATTTAATAAACCTCTGAGGTTTTTAATATTCTGTTCTCTGATTTATTCATGCTACTAAAGTATTTTTTGAAAGCCAAGAGGAAATTAAATTGTTTCAATATGAACACACTTATGGTAAAAAAGAACAAGTTTGATAACCCACACGTTTACAGAAGTTATACCGCTTGTTCTCAATGGCTTTTAGCCCACCCGTATTACTGTCATGAATTTTTAGAAAGGAGATGATCGTTTATTTAAGCTTTAGTCAATTTGGGGGGGGGATCATTATAAAAGAAATTATCTTCTAAAATAGCAACCTCTGAAGAAAATAAAATGTATTGAGGATGATTCATTTTCTGCTAATACTAAAACTGATTAATATTTTGATTCATGTATGTTTTATTTCTTTCTTCATAAAAAAAATTAAAAAGCAAACGCAAGATATATTGAAATCAGATAAAAAGACCCTATTTCATTACATAAACATCAATATGCAATTCCTCCCCGAAATACAACTCTATCTGAATTGAATTGGGAAAATCTGCAATCCCGGATTTCAGATCATTCCAGTTTTCTAATCAATTAACGATATAACTAACAGAGCCAGCCAACAAGTTAATCGATTAATCATCTCCACAATCATCGATAAATAGACTCGACAATTGAACATGATGGCCTCTGCGAACAATACGCGCCTTATCTCTGCAGTCGAAATCCAGATAACAGAAATCTATGAGCAATGTTACGAATTTAATAATAATTTCATTGCACCCCCAACAGGATGATCCCCAGTTGTTGTTTTCTCTAAATTATTACCAACAGAGAAACCAAATGCCGAATGCATATTCAACACACGCTAACGGTTATGGCTCGAAATGCCACACACACCAAAGCCATGTTTACGGGCAGAATATTAAGCCTTTATTTAAGGCATCAATTACTTTTCTGGGGGCTCTATCATATCTGTAGTATCTCCTTCTCGCGTTGTAGACTTATGCGTCTCATATGCTAATACATCTCTTTAACTAAATTGAATAGATTTCTGCCTTTGAGAGCCTTATCAAAACACCCATTCTCCGGGGCATCAATAAAAGTTATTTATTGCTTTCACTTTCGGAGGTTCCTGAAATTAATACACATTCGGAACGAAGGCAAACGATTTTGGGTGCGAACCCCTTCTTCTTCTGTTTTTCTTCTATCCCCCCCCCTCCGACACATTCCAGAATAAAGATATTGGATTATAGAGGGGGGACAGCCGATACAGACTCAGGAAAAAATGATTTATCGCGAATTACTTATGCAAAACATTAGAGCAGAGGGGGAAGGGAAAAGGCATAAATAAATAAATGAAGAACGTTAACCCTCTCCGAGAAAATTTACAGCGGAAGAAATTTTTTGGGACAATAATTTAATTCGATCCATATAATTTAGCGAACTTCGCCTCTGTTCTTTGTTGAATTTTCCCGTTGTTATTATAAACGACGAGCTTTCAACATTCTGAATAGATTCTCTCCCTCCCCAGACAGAGGCAATATTTTTTTGTTTTTTGCATAATTCTCTTTCGGAATAATAATAAACTTGCACTTTCTTACTTTCCCCAGAGGGAAAGGAAAGAATAAGAAAAACCAATTTTCACTCCGAAAAACATAATTTTATTCCTTAAATATTCCTTTGATTGTCTCTAACGGTTATAAAGAGATTGGGGTACGTTTAGCCGTGAAAACATAGGTCTGTCACAGTGAAAAAGTGCATTTCATTTGCCTTTCAAATTAATGCACTTTATAATTTGAATATCATCCGAAATGAAGAGTCGCGAGTTTTGGGATTATTTTATTCCGTCTGTGTCGAGAGATGAAAATTGCTCATTAAATTTTCAAGTTATCAGAGAGCTGAACGAGGTAGGAGAGATTTATACTCTCATTTGAGTTGGAGAAATAACTGCCATTTCGTTTTCAGACGATTGTAAAATTTAAAGTGCATTACGTCAGGAAAGAATGTTTTTCTTAGGAGGCTGGAGTAATGTATTTTTCCATCAGGAAATAGAATTTTCCCAACTTTAAGTAAATTTTAATTTCCAATTAGTGTTTTTGTCATTGTGAATGATTAATTATCTCATCTACGTTTGTAATCACGTGAGTGGTGTAGTATAAATAATTAAAACGCTTGTAAAACCAAACAGGATGTATGAATGGTGGAAGTATATTCAACTGGAAACTGACGGTGATGCATTAAAAATAATTTTTGGCCAGAAAAACAAAAGTTTATTACACGCAAACAACATCAAAAGGATATTAATGAAGAACTCATTATTAATTCTTTTATATTAGAGGAATACTCATCTTTTCAAAGGAAAGACATTTAAAACTAGGCATATCATAAGGTCGCAAAGAAAAATATGTATTACAACAATATGAATACAAGATTATTTATTTCAGGTTAAGTACTATTTCAAAAAAAAGTTTATCCATGTGAAACTTTTAATTAATAAATCCATCATAAACAATAGTTTTGTAAGAGGGATAGTTCTGTGTTCTGTGGTTTAATAAATTGAATGAATATAATGGTTATGGTGAATAGACTTTGCAAGATTATTTAGGATATAATGTCATAAAAACTTTGCAGAAAAAAAGGGATCTTAATCCTATAACATTTTATGACATTAGGCGTATAAAGTTTAATATTTGTGGGATAAAACTTAGCACTATAACACTATAACTACTGCTTCATAGTTGAATAGGTAAATTTAATAATTGATTAATAGGTGAATAGGTAATTCCCATTAATAATAATTTAATGTAAGAGGACGGGGGACCATCAAACTTTCTTTTTTAGTTTCTAATAGGATTTTTAAAATTTCATCATAGTTTGGATGAAACACATAAAAAACACACCCTGCATAGTTATTTAAAAAAGCTAATTTTAAATTTAAAAAATATTTGAATGTTTCATTTCAAAATTATCCTCTTGCATTCCTAATTTGAATAATCTAACCAAATTTTTAATGAACAACATGTTTAATGAAATAAGTTTAAGATACCTACGGATTGAAAACTTGGTTTTGGTAATTTGTAGATACCGAAAATACAAACAAGTACTTTTTTAAAAGAAAGATTACATTTTGTATTTTAACCTAAAGCTTCATAAGTAAAGAAAATATGTAGATGGATTGTATCCTTTATATTATAAAGGATATAATCCTTGATTTTGTTTCAAGCACTGCAGAAACACGTAAAAAAAGTTTTTAAGAAATTAAAAGAAACGGAATGAGCGGGGATCATTTTAAAATTAAAATTAAATTTGATGTAAAAAACTAGAAATCAGTTTTTTCTTTTATATTTTCAGTTCAATTAGTGAGTGTTTCAGGTGCAAATATATAAAAATATGATAAACATTAATAATTTGACTTCGCTTTATAAAATAATCATTAATTTCCATTGTTTATTATTTTGCTATTTTTAAGGTCCCAGGTCTCTTTAAGGTTACATTACTTTGATAAAAAAAACTGCATCATATTAATGATATCATAATTTACTATGAATTACGATATTTTACACTAATAAGAATTCCTATTCTAAAATACTTTACACTTCAAAACTATTCCTTGTATAAAACTGTGCTTTGTCCCAATTACTCTAAATTTCAAAGCTACCCCGCTCTTTCGATGGGGCTTCGATTTTCCCAGTCAAATTTCTAGACCCACTTTGCAGATAAATTAAATTTATATCCGATGTTATAATCCCCTTTTATATATCGAACGAAAAGCCTTTTCAAGCACATTAAAGTCAGCGCCACCTGGTGGAAAAGTATACGCACCAACCAGACCACTCCCAATTTGCAAGTTTAATTACACAGAATAATTAATCGAACTCTTAAATGTTTCCAGAAGAAACTTTAATTTTCTTATTCCTCTTCATTTCACCTCTCCTTCATTACTCCTTTCGCAGGCTATAAAATTCCGAATTTTTTTCTTCGAATATTTTTCTATTTACTTGTTTTACTGTCATACTTAGATTTTATGACCCTTTTCCCTCCCTGAACTTTAAAATTTCTTTTCTGAGTAATTAGCTATCATAGGGAGCGCTTAATTTTAATTGCATTAATTAATACATTTATCTTTTGGTATAAAAAATATTAATAACTTACCATTCATGCTATACTAATTGTATTTGTTTCATTTGATCCTCAAATGGTTTGTTTAATTGAAACACTAAAAAAAAAAAGAATCAGATAATCGCTAAAGCCGGTTTGAAAAATTAGAGTGTAATTGTTAGAATTAACGAAATAATTTAGCTAATCCTTCCTATGTCGCAAAAAACCGCGTATTTATCGTTTTCGTTAAAGTACTTATATAACAGAAAAATTTTACTTTTTGAAGTCGTAATAATTATGCTTAAATTAATACTAGATAGAGAGCTTATATAACCACTTAGAAATAACAAATTATTATAGGTATTAAAATTAATACCGAAAATATCGATTTATTTTTAATTGAAATAAACTATATGTGGAATGGAATTTCAGTTAACGATGAACAGAAACATGTAATTAAAACTTCATTTTGAAAATACGTTTATATGTTTAGAGAAGAAAATTCTCATTTTATTGTTATTTTTTTAATTTGAAATATTAACGGGTCACCTAGAAGAATAATATACTATTTCTCGAACCAATTTCAAAATGTAGTTTTCGCTCTTTTATCATTCCTTAAATATCTTCTGTTTCTTCGTTATAAAAGAAAAGCTAATCACATTAGAACAGAACTATGATATATTAAATTCTCATTCATATTAAATTATGAAGAAAACTGCAAATAATAAAAAACGTAGTTTTTAATGAAGTTTTTATAGTTGGAGCTTTAATTTAAGTATTAAATGTGTATTTATGTCAGGAAATTAGTTTTAAAAAATCCTGATATTTAAAAAAAGATACAGGGTGTCTGAGTTAAAAGTAACCCAAAGTTCGGGCAAAACTATTTCAGTAGAAAGACCAGTAGAATATCAATTGACTTACTTCACTGATGCCCAACGACTTTAACGGGGATGCGGGCCAAAATATATGCCATCACAACTTGTCGCGGGCCCCAAGTTCTCTGCGGACCGATCCCTAGCGGGCCAACAGTTCCATTGAACTTCACTATTGTTTCCTCACGACACTTATTAGAGAAATTATAAACATTGAAAATAGAAATATATAATTCCATAATATTCAAAACAAACTGCAAGTGTGTGTGGGTATTATAATATCAATGAAGTTTCAGCACTTTTGACATCGACAGGAAAGACTTCTCTAAGCTGCCTTTTCAATGCCAGTAGTTAACAGTTCAAAAATTTTTCCATAGGTGATTCCATCTGCTAATCCCATAAGGTTAATCCTCTCACAGTGTGGCCCGGCGGAGTTAAAACTGTGGCACGGGAAGACATTGAAGAATTTTGAAAGTGATAACGTTATCTGGCGTCCTCAATGAGGTTTCAGAACTCCGTCTATCTTCTAATTCATTTTTTTTTTGTGATTTAGTTAATGATTTTGGTTAAAATATCTTAAGTTAAACCTTTCAGCACTGACCGCCTCAACCTTTCTACAGGATTCAATGGCAATCTTGGGCTATCTACAAGTTATTTTATAAAATGTTCTGTCAATGTTATGGTAAGGTTAATAAATTTTACAATAAAGTAAATTATATAAAAAAAAAATTATAATATGTGTCAGTTAATACAACAAATTACAGTTTATAGCTCGGGTTTTATTATATCTTATAAGTAGTAGTAAGAAAAATTAAGAGTCAAATTCTGAAAAGATGCATTAAAAGCTTGTGTTTTTGAAAGTGTTCAAAAATGACCATACTACTTTAATGTCCTGAATTATTTTTTTTTAACAGAGTGGAATTTCAAGTGAATTAAAATATTACTAACTATATAAGATTGCAGGAAAAAATGGGGAAGTATACTTAAATAGAAGTTAATACTTCAGTAATAATCCCACAATTACTGAGCTATACAATTTAATGAATTTCATTAACTAGTAATAGAAACATTATAATGCAGACCAGTTAAAATGTGCTGTATTATATGCAGAAAATGTTAAATTTTAACCCATGAAGTTTGAAGGAGAGCATTTCCAGACAAAAGAACATAAACTAGTATTACTTAAGCCAAGCCAATATGTTACTAAAAATGTTTTATATAATAAAAATATTGATCATCTTTCCCAAGTTATTGATTATAATTTTAAGAGATCAGTTCATTGCAAAGAGAAGATAATGGGTGTAAAATCTGGAAACATAACAATGATTCCAAAATACCAAATGCTCAATATACCAATTCCAATACACCATAAATCAAATTTGATTTTTAAATGGAAATGATTCTTTCCAAAACTATGTTATTTTAAAAATTTCAACTTGAGGGAATAATATTTTTTTGCTCAGACCAAGTAAAACTTTACTGTTTTAAAATAACCAACCCAAAGCATCACACAAAGAAAATTATTACTTCAGAGAATTGAAAAATAATTTCCCTGTTAGGATAGCTAAAATAAATTTATGATTCTTGAAAATTCACAGTAAAATTTTAGTAAAGCTTTCTTTTAAACTCATCATCTATTTTGGTATTAAAACTCCAGATATATTTTCTACTTTTTTTTCCTTCTAATAAATAACCAACTTGATATTGTAAAAAGTAAATTATGAATATAAATCACACAGTAAAACAAGCATATAATTAAGCAATAAAGCTTTATTCAAAATTTCTTTAGAATGCTTCAGAAATATCACCAAGTGTTACAATTGTAAAAGAAATCTTTTTCATAAGCCTGAGTTACTAAAAAAAACTATATATATAGCACTCTTTAAGTATTTACATTGATTGCAACACAAGTTTTACAATTAAAATCCGTGTCAAGTTTTGATCATTTATACACATATGATATATACAATTTATACAGTTTATTACGACTCTTGGTCCTATACAAAACATAGCAGACAAACTCGCATAAATACCATGGAAAGAAACATAAATAATGGAAACTCTTAATTACAGTTAGCTTACTTCTCCAGAAGTAATATATCTATAAGCTCTAAACCCAACTTCTTTCCTCTGACTTAAAAACAAGGACTTCCTTCTATAGCTACTTTTTCAGCAACTTCATCCCAACAGTAAATAGCTAAAACCTTGAAAACAATCTTGATTTTGGCTAAGATTCCATAATCGGGAACCATCGACAACTTGGCGATATTTTTTAATAACCCCTTTTTAATAATATATTTTTAATAATAAATATATATTTAATAATAATATTTTTTAATAACCCCAAGTTTGGCGACTTTCCTTGGCGAGGGTTCCTGATTACGGAACATTAACCTTGATTTTTATACCAAAAGCAATTGTAATGAATTGATAAGTTCATTAAGGTTCAATCGATTAATGTTAAAACTGAAGAATGTTGAGAGATAATTTACAATATTTTTATCTCAGGAACTAAGGCAAGACATAAATGACTTGTAAAGGGTAAAAGCAATAAAGGAAAGCATTCAAAATTTTTAAAATACATGCAATATATTCATTCCTATTGGATAATTTACCATCAATACACATGTAATTTTCATAAAATGCAAATTTAACAAAAACATAGAAACCATATGATTTAATAACAAATTGATCTAATTAACCAATGAATGGGGGAGGAACTTAACTCAAAGTCAACAAGTATGAAACGAAACAAAAAAATATTTTAAAACTTTCAACAATAACATCTCAGGTTAAAGAAATTCACTTTACTCAACAGATTTTTTCAAACTCAAACAGTTTCAACATAGGGATTCAACAAACCAAAATCTCTCTCGAATCTCCATACAAAGTTATTTGTTCGGTTTTTAATTCGATAACCACATTCAAGGTTAGTCTTCGTGAAGATATCAGCTTACATAGGAACAAAATTGAAGAAAATTAAGGAGCGTAAAAAAAGCTGAAATCAATGTCAAGTGTTTTCACAGCAAATGCAAGTTTAAGACGTTGCTCAGGAATTCAAAACTCTGCATCCCAACCTGACACATCATCGATTGGCAGTCCTGAGGTGTCCGGAGGATAATTGTCGAAATTGCTAGTGTCAACACAATGTCGCACCTGAAAAGTAAATGCATTGCAATGTAATAAAAAGTAAACAAAATCAAAGGATAAGATTATTTGAGTTAATTTTACCAGCTTCCTTATTTAAATTGGCAGTGTATAATAATGCAGGATATTTATAATGAAAAGTAATGAAGTTGTAGTACAATAGTACAATAATATGATTTGAAATAAAATGCTGGTAATGTTGTTAGTTTCATAATAAGCATATTGAAAACAAGATAGATATCTTAGATGCATCATATAGTAAAACTAGTTTTAAAACAACATTTACGATTTTTAAAAATAAAAAATGTATTGAAAAATGCTTAGTTGAAAAATTAAAACCCATTCGGATGCATCAATTTTGGGTAAAATAAAATTAAGTATTCAGAAAATAATCTAGTCATATCATATATTAAAGGTCAGTTAAAGGTTTTTAAAAAACCTGATTTGGTTCAAGCCAATACCAGGTGGTGAAAAAAACCTTTAAGGATATTGGAGGCCTTACTTCACAATATATTGAAATGAAATTTTGGGTACTGCTATTTAAAGGTATGCACTCGGTTAATTGATTGGTTATTTAAAGGTATGCAGTTGAGATTTAAAACAATAGAGCTTTCATGTTATGGTTAAAGTGAGGAAAGTTTTCAAGGAGCAACATCCATATTTTTTCTTCTTACACCGATCAGCACATTGAAAAATCTTTAACATTGTTGAAACGATGGATTTAATATGACAACTTCTCTTTAAAGGCATTTGCAAAGAAGAGAACTCTTAAGCACAGAAAACAACAATAGATAGGAGAGGAAAAACAGTACAATTATTACAATTTTAACTTTATTAAATTTACAACAATAATTACAACTTAAGTACAAAATCACAGGTTTTTAATGTGTTTACCATATCTTGCACCCAATTGGTAATCATGGTGGTTTTAAAATCCCGTAATTTTAAAAAAAGTGTTTTTCCTCCCCTATCTTTTGGTATTCTTAGTCCTTAAAATGATCTAATTTGCATTTTGAGGGATATTTCCATGTTAAATGCAGTTTCTACCCTATTTATAATTTTACAATGTGTTGATAAGTTTAAGGAAAAATATAGGTGTTGCAATTCATAAATTCCAAGTTTTTTTTTTATTTTAACCAGAACTGTGAGAGTTCTATTGTTTTAAATTATCACAATCTTCAGCACAATACCTTCTAATAGGAGTACCCAAAATTTAATTTCGATATGTTTAGTAGTTGGGACTCCTGGTGCTCAGATATCCTTTAAGTTTCTTTTTGACCACCCTTTGTATAACAATCAGTAACTTTCATTACATATGAACCTAACAATTATTAAAACAGATAAGCCATAATAAATGATATTTACCCTTGGCAAGATTGGTGGAACTAAATTCCTGTTTTTCAATCCATCCCAGTTAAAACCATCAAACCATCTAAAATAAAAGTAAGAAAATAAATTAAAACACATACCAAAACTTTTCCTGAAAATGATTATTTAAAAGACAAGGCTAACCTATCTAAGGTTAATGATACTTAAAATTCATAATTTTGTAATAAGCTTGAAGTTATTTTTAAAGCTTAATTAACAACAGAATAAAGATTATCATACTTGTGCTTCTGCAATTCTTTTATGCCACCTTTCTGATATCCTATTCTTTCAGATGGATTATCTCTATGGAATAAAAAATTTAAAGAAACATTAGTCAGGAGTACATTTGGAAGAAATCTATTCTATATGCTACCAAAATAATATTTCAAAGAATATAATATCAAAGATGTCCAATAGAACTTACCTACAAAGTCTTTTAATTAAATTTACAGCATTTCTAGAAACAGTCCTAGGGAATTCCACAATATCTATTCCTTTCAGTATAATATTGTAGGTCTGCATAGGACCTGGCCCAGTGAATGGTGGTCTATTAAAATATTCAAAATATTACAACTTCTATAGACATTAGGTAGTTAGAAATGAGAGGTGAAGTATGAAAATAACATGCATTAAGCCATATTATTAAACTATTAACTTTGATTACAAAAACAAATAAAGTCATGAGTAGGCAGATTTTCTCTAAATATTCGATTTAAAGAAAACAATAAGTTTAGAAGGAGTTTACTAACTAGGCAGCCATTTGTAATGAAAATAAGAAACCATGGTTATTAGTTAAAACATTTTATCCATAAAAATCATAGTTGAATTCTATATTAATGTGTTACTTAAGAAAAAAGCCAAGCTAAACTAAGAGAATGAGTGAGAATTTTAAAATAGAAAGAAGAATCCATGACTTGGATAATTTTTTAATGCAACCAAATATTTTTTACAAATAAAATTAAAGTACTTAAGGGAGAATAGATAGATTCCTTCAATGCAATAATGTAAAATTGCCTTTGGACATTACAGTACAGCTTAAGATACTGTGATATTTTCTATGTAAAGATTGGTAAGCTACACAGCCTAATCATCTAAACCAACTCATTTCAAATGCAAACACAAATAGTTTTGAAAATTAATAGTTGAGGATAGTGTTTATTTAAAGGAGTGAAGAGGAAGGAATTCTTAGCTCAAGGATACTTACGTTCCAGTAAGAAGCTCAAACATGAGGACACCCAGGGACCAGAAATCAGCAGATGTGTCATGGCCTTTGTTTAAAATCACCTCTGGTGCAACATACTCAGGGGTGCCACAAAACGTCCAAGTTTTGCGTCCATTTGGCATTTTTTTGGCAAAACCAAAGTCAACCTTAAGAAAAATAACACTATAATTAAAACATGACACTTAGTTGTCAAATTGATATCAAACTATTAAAATTAACTTTTTATGTGATGCATAAATTTCCAGGCTATAAGGAATTTCATGAAGTAGCATGAAGTTTTATTCAATCAAAATTTAAACAACTAAATGTTTCTTACATGTATCAAAAATAAATGTTAGTTATTTAGACTCAAGAAACTATAAACCTTAAAAGTTCAATGTGATTAAAATAAGAATAACAAAGTAAATTATTGTTTTAGAAGAGATTTAAGCTAACACTTGAACTCCAAAGCTAATTTTGAAAGAGAATGTATGATTATAAGTTAAATTTAAAAAAAAAAAAATCAGAAAAAAATAATGTTAACTCACTAGTTTAACATAACCTTGAGAATCTAACAACATGTTTTCAGGTTTCAGATCTCTATAAATTATATTTCTCGAATGCAAATAATCAAAGGCTTCCACTACACAGGCAGCATAAAATCTGGTAGTGGTATCTTCAAAAGATCCCCTAGAAAACAGAACAGATTTTTTTAATAGAACCACACAATGAAGGAAATACTTAAGTTATAAATCTAAAATAAAAACAATTTTAAATAAGCCCATTTAATTTTTAAAACACTCACCTATCCCTTAGCAATGTCCAAAGCTCTCCTCCTAAACAGGCTTCCATAAGCATATAAAGGTATTTTCTGTCTTTAAATGTACGATACAATCTGAAAAGTAAAACATTTGTCAATGAATACTATCCCAATAACACATTACTAAATAACAGTTTTATTTGGTTTGATAAACAGTAAATATCAATCGATCAATTTATTAACAAAAACAAAAATTTAAAACAGATTCACAAAAGTTTACAGAAAATTAAAAGAAAAGAAAAGAGAATTGCAAATACATTCCAAAGGAGCCACAGCTCGTCCATGTGTTCACAGATTTCCAATTTTTGTGAATTGTTAAAAAATAAAAAAAAAGAAAGAAAAAAGAAGAAAAGGGGACTTGGCTGGCTAAGGAGTTTGTTTAGTAAAAGTATATATCAAATCAAGATTTATATTACCCTGACTGAATTAATATTACCTGACCTGTATTAATATTATTAATAAAGGAAATGCAAAGTTTTTAAAATAATGGATATTATATTCTGATTGGATTTCATTTGGTAGTTTATTGAATAAGATTGCAGAGAGGTTTTTTAAATAGTATTTCTTTATGATATAAAATATGATTAAAATATTAAGGTTCAATTCAGTTAACTTTCCTGTTAAATGTCACCAAGCTGTGTTTTAGGTGCCAAGTATACAAATATTGCCAAATTTTTATGATTGTTATTTATTTAACTACATACTTTAATTAGTTAGTTCACAATTTTTTGGTGTCTAAAATAAATTTGTGATATTTAACGGAATTGAACCAATATTAAAACACAAATCATATAAAAATTACTTTTTAAGGAGACTTACTTTACAACAAAATCACAATTTGTTTCTTCCATAATGACTTTTTCAGACAGTATGTGCTGCTGCTGACGAGTTTCAACAATTTGAGCTTTTTTCATCACTTTTAAGGCAAATGACCTGGACATGTCATTATTTATTTGAACCTAAAAACACAAATACAAATATGAATTAGTGATAATCTAAAAAAAATATGCTTGTCCCAATATGTTTGTCTTTTCTGATTCATCATCAGTTATAAATATACTAACTTTAAATTCCAAAATTCATTACTGCTAAATGTTACAGATAAATTGATACATGAAATCAATCTTCATTTTTAATTCAAAAAAGAAACAAGTAAGGAAAAAGACAAATAGTATTCTGAATGGCAAAGTGTTTTGGCCTTAGGATCCTATTTTACCATTCTGCACTTTATTAATGTTGGGTTTAATTCTGTTAATTGTCCTGCTAAATATTGACATTGCGTTTTGTGTACCAAATATTGTCAAAAACTGTAAACAAAAGGCTTAAATAATACAGTTATGTTAATGAAAACCATTAAAGTTTGTGATGTTTGATTATTTGGCATCCAAAATACCACGGTAATATTTAACAGGCCAGTTAATGAAATTAAACCATTAACCATGAATGAATTAATGAAATTGTGTACTGTATGACCCTTTTGAATTACATTAAACAGCAATGAAATAACTTCTACCCTTTGTGTTTAACTATTAATGCAATACAAATAATACAAGTTAAAGTAAATCCTGCAAGTGTACAAATTATGACTGAACTCTTTAGGAAACACAATCAACTAAATAACTACCATAAATAGTTACTGTGCTTACTAATAGTTAATAAAGCAGAAAATAATTAGCTTACCAGCTCAACTCTGCCAAAGCCCCCAACACCTAAGGTAGTGACTACCCTTAAATCACTTAATCTTAAATCAGAAAATTCTTCATTGACTCTAAAAGAGAAAAAATAATAATTAAAAATTGAACTAAATGAACACCTAAGTAATAATGCATATTGCTAAATTAATTCTGAATGCACTTTTAAATATTAAAGAAATGGAGAGGTTTTTTGCATGCACATTACACACATACAGCTTACCTCTAACTTCAATTATGAAAGCTTGGAGAAGAAAGAACAAATATAAGCAAGAGAGGCAAATGAAAAAGTTGTAGGGTAATGAAATTTAGATGAATATGAATAGTTAATTAACTTACAAATGTATGAACTTAAGAACACTTGAAATGAATGAATGTGATCATTTTATACAGTGCAACTTGAATAACTCTAATAGCTTTTCTCAAAGTTGTGGATAATTTTAAGTTTTCTTTCTAGGTCCTTTGAACTTTCTATTACATAAAGGTTAAAAATTGTGGATAATCTGAAGTTCATCTTCTTTAACAGAAAAATTTTGAAATCCTAACGATTTTTTGCATTTATTGCTATAAAACCATTACAGGAATCACAAAAAGATTTGTGACTTTTTCAAGAAGGTTTCAGAATGAAGATTCACTAAGTCATAGTGTAAACCACTCCTTCAGAACAAGAATTTAATGATTCCAGAGTAGAAAAGATTGATAAATAATTGGTCAAAAGATAAAATAATCTTTCCAGAAATCTAGTAAATCTGTAATTACAGGTAGAAAATTGAACTTCTTTAATTTGAAGTCGTGGATCATTCAAAGTTTTTCAGTGGTTTCTTCAACTTTCAATCATCCAAGTTGCACTGTAGTTTCTAAGATATGTCTGATTGAAAATAAATGTATTTGATTTTATTTACCTGGTTAAATAAATTAGATTTACTTTTATTCTGATTAAACAATAAAAAAAACAATGAGTGGCAATATTAACAAAAATAAATGATAGGATGATACCATTCATTTCAAAATGTGTTCCCAACCCAATAGTTTAACATGCTTTTTGAAAGGCATATTTTAATTACAAACACTCTAAAAACATTTTAAATATCTATGTAAAAACTATTTAATACCTAAAAGTACTAAAACATTAAAGTAAAAATATTCAAATTTTATTAACGCTTTAAAAAAGTAAACTTTTGAAGACAAAACACTATAATTGATATCCAGCTAAAACATGAAAAGATATTGAGATCCAAGATGATTTCATTCTAAGGTTTAAGTATGCTGATGATACTAATTAGAAATAAAGTTTTTTCTTTTAAGTTTTATGTTTTTACAACACTGGTTGAATTGACACTTATCAATAATTGAATTTAAAAAGTGAGATTCTTACTTTTTCCTGAAACTAGCATCTTCTTCATACTTCTTCGTTTTTATTTCATCAATATGGCTTATTAATTGGTTAAATGACCTAAAAGAGAATTTTACTTAAATACAAAACCAAAAGAGAAAGAGTTAAACAAAGTTATTAAAACTCCTAGAAAATGAATAAATTTTTAATAAAATTATTGATTCTTAAGATAAATTTCCATTCACTTAAACCAATCTTTTTTCTCCAAAACTTGCAATTATAATTTAACTCCAGAAAATCCATTTGTTCAAATTATAGAAGTTACGAAAAAATTTTCAATTCTAACTAATTCAGTAACTAGTATTATTAAATTAATTGCACAACATTTTTACCCTTTTAGAAGGTTTTCCCAGAAGATTAAAAAATTAATTTGCAAATACCATTTATATTTTATTAAAAAAGATACTTACTCTCTATCAATAACTAAACACGTAACACCCTCAGGATCATCCGCTATGATATTGGCAGTGCGCAGATCTTCACTGTAAAAGAACATCATTTTTAATATTGGGGTATGCAAAAAAAATACACCTTAAGCAAATTAAATTACAACCTACATAAATTAGTAAGTAAAGAAGTTTACCTCTGCAGAGCTTTTTCACCAAAGAAGTCTCCATAGCCTAACGTTCTAACGAATTTCTCACTGTTATGTTCAGGATCACTAATTGTTACTTTAACCTGAGGGAAAAATTAAAACAATAAGAAAATATATAATTTTTATGATAGTTTCAGTATGTTTGGGGATAAGGTAAAAGAAAATTTGGCAACTTGTCATTACATATTGACAGCCACGTTGCAAAATCCTGTAAGTGCAAAACCTCAAAGTTTTCAGGAGACGAAAAAAACCAAACTATCGCAAGTTTGGTTTTTGGCAAGCATGGCGATGGTTTGATGATAAGCATTTTAAAATAACGCTATAATATACTCACGTTTTTCTGAGGACGACACGGCTTCCCCTCAGCGTCACTGCAACTTACAGAGTTTTGCTTGGTGATTGGGAGGTTCCCAACTTACAGGTTATTACAAATCGTCATGGAGAAGTTTTGAAGCGTCTTTGGCCGCTTTTTGGTGGCACTGAGATGTGCGCAAGGCCATCTTTAACAAGTACAACTCAAAACCTTATTTTCACCAAAAAATGTTCTTACAGGCTTTTGCAACGTGGCTGTCGATATTTTATACTAAATTATTTATAAAAAAAAAACAATTACCTTTCCTCTACTTATTATGAAGAAAGTATCGCCTCTGGCACCTTGACGTATGATGTAATCACCAAACTTATAAGTGGTCTAGACAAAATACAAATGATACTTATATAAATTATAACAAAAAATTTGAAAAGACAGATTAATTTAAAACTCATAATGCACAGGAAGTATTTTGAGGTAAGAAATGCCACACAATTACCTCTTCTAAAACATCTGCAATTTTTATAAGCATATCTTCCTTGAGTTTTCTGAATGTAGGCACACTAAAAAAAGAAATTAAATTGGTGATTTATAATCAAAAAGGGAACATAAAAATAGCATTTACTCTGGAATCGGGATTTAAGAAAGTCAATGTCTTTAAGTATGCCACATTTCTCCCTCCTACTATACTTACTTTTGATTTAAAATATTAATGATATATTATAAAACACAAAAGATCTTACTAGGGTTATCTTATGATAAAATTTAATAAGAGCAATTTTAAAATAAGTACCAAATATGATTGTGTTACTCTTAAGTAACAAAAATAATTTAAAGAGTTATTAAAGTACTACTTACTCAAAAAGTAAGGTAAAACCTTAAACGCATTAAAAAGAATAAATAAAACCATCTTCCAAATACCTTTTTAAGAAATCTGTGTATTGAGCTTGTCTAACTAAACCAGTCCTCATCATAATAGTTTGGAAGCATTGCCTTTCTATTGCCCACAGCCTGCAGTCACTTAAAGCTGGAAAATATAGTTACTAATTAGCATTGGAAAATTTTAAAACTTTTTTTTTTCAAATGATGATATTTGAGAGCTGACTTACCTGTTACTGTAGCTGTTCTCGTACAATTGTATAATATTGCTAATTCGCCGAACACTTTTCCAGGACCAAGTGTACACAAGAATCTATTTCCTTTGGAAACTTCGATTTTTCCCTCTGTAAAAATAATACGAACATGAGTGTGAATTGGAAATAAAAGGTCTGTCTAGTTTTTTTAAGAGGTACCTATTTTGTGAACATTTAGTGGTAATTTGTGAAAAAGTTTCAATGAATTTATGAAAATATGTTCAAAATCTCCTGTGAATATTTTTTAAGCATTAAAAACAAAAGATAATTCAGTCTAGAATGACTAAAAAGTTAACTATTAAGAAAATATAGCTTCCTATAGAAATTTCTTTCAAAAATTTAATTTGTGAAGGTACCTTTTTATAAAACTGAATTTGTGAAAGTACCTATTTATCAAATGATGAATTTGTGAAGGTACCGCCAAATGGTAGTAAAAAATTTAATTACCTTGCACAGACCACTGGTTATGTAAATATTAATAAAGCTATTTTTAATATTAAGATTCACTTGAAAATACAATGAATTTAAAGTTAGATAATACAGTATAAAAGAAACCAATCCAACAATTTGAGAAGATAGTCAGTGCAATTGTAGAAACCCTTTCTTCCCTTTCAAAGGGAAGTTTTTAGAGAAGGTAGGGGGAAATTTATAAAGCTTAACTTACCTTCCATAACAAAGACCACACTTCCAACATCACCTTCTTTGATAATGACGCTGTCCTGCCCATACTCGACGGGGTACATGCAATCTGTGATTTCCCTGATTTGGACAGTTTCGAGGTTTTTCATAAAGTCATTATCGAGTATTGCTCTTTGAATAAGCTCTTTGGACCTAAAAACAAAAGAAAACCAAATCAAATAGTGTTTAAACAAAAATATATAGAAAGCGTCACAATTTCCTTGAACGCATGCAAAATAAATAGCTTTGCAGTATAAAATTAATTAATGTAATTATGTTTAAGTAATTTTTAATCTTAGAATAATGATTGAGGAAAATTATTTCACTCATTTTCTGCTTGTGGTAAAGGTAATACCTAAGTAATTAATTTCAATTATTCGTTAAATTTTTATCTCCACAGGCCACAGTGAAACCAGTTTCTTTAGCCATGAAATCAACTTATTTAAAATATTTCCCTTAAAGATATTAAAATTTCATTAGCTTTTTTTTCTGCAATAGAGCATTCGCACATGACGTCACTTGGAGGACAAAATCAACGTTGCTAAGGCTGTTGTTAGGGGCGGGACATAGAAGTATCCAATAGCAGCATTCGCACATGACGTCACATGGCGAATAAACAACGTTGCTAAGGCCGTTGTTAGGCAGAGTCATGTGATTGAAAATACTCTATTTTACGAAGCAAATAATTATGCATTATTTAAACTTAATCAATTTTAATTTCATTCTTAAACGCAGCATCTTAAATAATGTATAACGAGTTTAAATTGTACTAAATTGATAGTGATCTAAATGTAACAATTTGAATAAACACCCTAGTTAATATGTTTAAATGATTGTATCTAAGTTAATGGGGTTCTTCACATTCCTTTGGAAAGATTATTTCGTTATGAAAGTTAAATATTTACAAACACTAGGCACAAAGGATACAAGCCGCTTTTATTTTTAACTGGAGTGCAAAAAAAAACCGATACGATTATGTGTGGCGCAATATTTTTTTTTTATCGAAAATCTGATTACACGCTAAAAGGCTTGTGTCAGTGATCTTTAACTGAAGCATCCCGACTCAAATAATTGGACCTTTGGCTTCATGTGGATATTTCCGACTATGAAAGTTTATTTTAGAACCTTCTTTCAAAACGCCACTTCTTTGAAACACACACGTGCTACCCGAAAATTTGCAACATTCATCAAGTCTAGACGAATACATTAAAGATAAATGCGTCAAGAAATATTGAAGACTTAACAAAGATTGACATATCGAAATAAAATACGATTCAAAATGCAAATATACCCAGATGATTCAAATTCCCGACATTCATAGAAAATTTTTTTGTCGGCAAATGGTATGATAATGTCATTAATTAATCTATATGGTTTAGTTGACTTACGATACATAATATTTTGAATTATAATCACAAATTAATTTTGAAGAGATGCACCAAACAAATTTTGAAATTTTATTATCTCTTAAGAAGAAATATCCCTTTTAACTTAACAGTTCACAATAAAGTGTAATGTTACAAATATTTAAACTCTCCCTTGTGACACTGTGTCACACTTAAAGAACCTTTTCTTTTCTTGAAATGCGTAATATAATTTGCGAATGGGCATCTCTTACATCTCTTACTGAACATCCTTGACATCTCTTACTGAAATTTGTTTCCAAAAACAGTAATTCCTTAAAGACTGGTAGGAAAAATTACTTTTAAAAATGTATCGATCTATCAATCATTAACAACTTTTTGTGTCGTTTTCGAAGGGATAGTAATTTTCTAACAGAGGTTAGTGCTTAAAAAGGTACCATGCATTAAGACATAAGATTTCAACCATCCAAATATCGGGAAATAAGAAATGAGACATAAGCTAGCTAGAAGACTATTTCGTTTAGCGAGCATAGGTGGGAAAAACCAAAACATACAGATGATGCAAAAGAAAAACCCAACAGAACATGAAAAATGCAGTCATTTAGAAACTTCGGAGGCTGAAAATAATCGAAGCATAACATCGTTAGGAGAGAGAAAAAAAACTGGGTAATTTTCCCGAGATATTTTTGCGTTAAGTATTTTTAGCAAAAGTAGATTAAAATACATTAGCATATGCTATTTGTAAACTTTCGGACACTAAACATGGTAAAAAAAAACTCTTGAATAAAAATTTTCGTATAAAAATTAAGAACCAGTTAAGGAAACTTTAAGGTTTTCTCACGGGCTATTTATTTAAAGGAAGAACTTAAAATCAAAAAGCAAATTAAACTTGTAGACATTAAACGAGAATTTCGTAGCTGAATTTTAAATGATATCGATTAGGGAAAATAAATGAGAGGAATAAGGATAATAAAATACATAATTGAATATAAATTTGTGGTCTTTGAGAAAAAACGATGATTAAAGTTTTAAAGTGAGAACTGAAAATATAATTCATACAATATTAACTGCATTATTAGTCAAACTACAAACTAATTAGATCGTAGTATAACGATTAGTAGTTCATTGTTTGTTCTTCAAATTGACGTTTAATCACACATCAAATAAAACTAACCTTAACAACTATTAAACAAATAATTATTAACATCAATGGACTGCGACCACAGGTAAACTGTTTATCAGGAAAAAATTGCACTGTTAGCTTCAATAAATACCTTTGACCCTACCGCAAATAAAATTAGTAGTATCACTTTAACGAGATACAATGTATGCAACTCATTTTTAATAGTTATCTCCCTCCAGCTAACTAGACGTAATTTATCAATTCTTTTTCTTCTCGAGCCCAAAAATAGAATTATGTTCTTTTTTCAAACCCACACAGCCAATGAGCATTTAAATACAGGCAGCACGATCCCATCACATGTCAGGGTTAACTACTCTACGAGAGTTCAAGGGCAGTGTTCCTCTTGCATAAATTGGTATTCCCAGCAGACGACAACCGCAAAAAGAAGAGAAAATAGGGCTGGAAGACGTTTTTCGGTGTAGGCTCTGGATCATGCAGCTTTTTGAGACGCCCAACAAAGACGAGTTCTTCGGGTTATCAAAAGAATGGGATATTTCAAAAATTGTTTAAAGGACGAGGAATTTCAAAATAATTGGGATTGAAATGGAGAAGAAGTAGAAGATGTGCAAAGCAAAGCTATAGGGAAAATGATGTGTTATCCTTTGGGACCAATAAAGATATTTATTTTAGGTTTCTCTCTTGAATTTCAGAATTTTTTTCCCACATTGGCGCCTAATTTTTTTTTACCTCACTTCAATAATAAGTTTAATTTGAAGGAGTACAATGCCATTTAGCTGGGGAATTTCTTGTGTATAAGATTAGATCAACAAATACTCGACAGGAATGTTTCCTGACCCTATGACGTCACTACACGAAAGCAGAAACTGAGTAAACAGAAATACTGTTGGGTTGCTAAGAGGAGTTTTGGTACGCAAACCGTGATAAAAAGATGCTATAATTACTATAATACCTCAAACTAATCATATTTTTTAAATTGGCGTTCTTCATTTCACTCAAAATTCAGACACTGAGCTGGGAACTACTTTGTTAGTGAAGTCATAGCGGGTCAGGAAACAATGCAGTCGATTATAGTAATAACTTCAATAATAGAAGAGATATTTAAAACTTACACTTACAAGACGAAACTAAATCAATAAATAGTATCTATCCTACTACTGACTATATTAAAAAAGACAAATATGTGATATGAAAACTAACTATTGAGGGCCAAATATATTCAACAGAATCAAATAAATCTTTAAAAGAACACGTATACACCACTCGTTTACGTTTAACTCTATTCGCTATTTATTTCTTTAAAACTATTAAAATTTTAATGATACACCTCAAACAGGTTATTTCCAAGTTCAACTACAGAAAACTAATGATTTTCGAACCATTATAAAACATTTTTTACACCATGAACTAGCTCTAACAGATACCTGGCGATAAGAATCTCGTATCAAAGGAGCTCAATTGATGAAAATTGTTCCGTTTTATTGAAAAAGGCCGATGACCCCATTGACCGAAGACAGGTTTTAAGTTAGTCGAACAAAAAACGATAAACCCAACAAAGCGTACAAGTCTGGTGTGCAAAGGGTAACGATCAGAAAGGATATCCGGATACATATAAAACGCAATTTGCAGAACAATGAGGTGAAAACGCATACGGATGATATTTATTCAATACAAGTACAATGTTTATATAATTAAGGATATTTCTGAAATGTTTTTGTTCCTAAACTCTCTCATATCGCAATAGAAAAGGAGATAGTTCAAAGGTTTTCAAAAATGTATCGCTAAAGCACTGGATTTTTGACCAAATAGCTACAGCTCAAGTTTGAATAAGGGATTATTATAAGCAAATTGCGTCACAGTATTTTCAAGGGATTTACACACATGGGATTAAGGGGGTCTTAGGATCAATGCCCCTTTCCAATCAGAGTATCCAATTATTTTGATCTTAAACGAAATTTTCAGTGGAGTTATCGAGTAGTCGTACACCAGTTCAGTGGCCCCTCTCTCCCACTGTAATGCCGCATTCGAAAACTTAATATGATAAAACCTAAATTTATTTTTTTCCCATTATTTTGGGAATAAGTAACACAGTAAAAATGTCTCTATATCATTGGAAATAAAGCAATGAAAGAATATTTTTTTAAAAGTGTGAAGTCACAAGTTTTAACTCCCCTATGTCACATTGCATCATAAACCCCTTCCCCCTAAACAAGTGACGTAATCAGTGAATTCCCCCTAAAAGTAAAGATATTAAAGGGATATAAATGCAAACGTTAACAGAAAATCATGAATTATCATATCCGCATTTAATCACAGTAGCTATAAATAGAAATAATAATTGTCATCAATAAAAAGTTTAACGTTCTTCAATTACATTTTAAGCATAAAATGTATTGAATTTTATAAACAAATCTTTAATAGCATATTTAATACACAATTTTCATACTAAAAAAAACCCAAAGCAAACAAGCATTTAATAAATTAAAGCGTGTTTTTAAATAATATAACTTCAAAAATGATTTAATTTTATAACGTTAAAAACTTTTAAATTAAAAAAAGGGGATATTGTATATCCTTTCTAGTTAGTTCTAGATTTCAGTCATGAATTTACTAATGTATCAAATCAAACGATTAATCTAATCCAAATTAATTTCAAACTCACAGAATGATCCGTATGACAAGTGCGACCATTTTCCTTCACTTTTACAAAACATTTCACACTAATAGCCTAATTCCATCAAAAAGTGTGGCTCATTAATCTATTTACAGTTGCTATCTCACAAATTCAACACAAAAACCCTTAATTTTGATTGGTCCATATGTAATGGTGCGAGGTCGGAAGCAAACATTGATTTTAGATAATATGCCGTTTTTAGACCATGAACAACCTTTTAAGGAAAAGCAGAAACCAACAAAACATTATTAAATGCATATACTCGACAACAACGTTTCCTGACTCTATGAAGTCATTACGCGGAAGCAGAAACTGAGTAAACAGAAATACTGTTGGGTTGCTAAGGGGTTTCAATACGCAAATTGTGATAAAAAGACGCTACATAGATTTAACAAAATAATCATATTTTTAAATTGACGTTCTTCATTTCACTCAAAATTCAGACACAGCGCTGGGAACTACTTTGTTTGTTAGTGATGACGTCATAGGATCAGGAAACGTTGCTGTCGAGTGTAGAATAGATTTTTCAAATAGAATGTTGTGGACAAAAAAAAATTGTTTACAAATGTCTTTTACCCCTTAAGGTCGGCCCCCATAATCAGTGTCTGGTATTTTGATAAGAAATGCATTTTCAGTTTAGCGATAGATACATATTTCGAAGATAAACTCACGTGAGTTTGTATCTGCTAATTGGCATCGCAGTAGACTAGGTTAGATTTACGACGAAAATTCCAAAAACACTTTATTTTGACATTGACCACACAAACATGAAGGAATAAAAAAGAGGGATATACGCATTTTCAAATGGATGGCCTTTCAGGTCTTTAAAAAATAATGTTTATTGTAACTAAACTCCAAAATATTAATGAGTGTAAATTATTTTAAGTACCCGATATTTTCATAAAAAATATCTTCAAAAGTCGGTAAAATAAAAAAATATTTTCCAAGATTCATGTAAACTTCATCAAGTCCCAAATTGAAGTGAGATCAAAATTAATGAGCTCAAAATAGATATTAGAAAGAAAGTATGACGAAATAAATAGAAAAACCACACACTGGTTTAAAAAAAAAAATCTATAAATAACGCCAAACAAATACAATCTTCCCGGTATTACGAATACTGTTACTCCAGTGACCCTATGATAATGGCAGGTCGAATGACGTAATTTTTCCCAGTTCAAATGATATTGTAATATTGGAGATAGTCATTTAATAAAATTTGTGTAATAGATAGACATAGATTCTGACGTATTTTTTACGTCAAGTCGTTGCCATCACAGCCACAGTTTGAATAGATGGTTCGGTTAGTTTAAATTTAGAATATTTCTCCCTCCTTAATCTTTTGTTTCAACAAAGGGTATGTTAACAACGTAACCTAGAAAGAAATCACTCTCTCTGACATTTTAGAACACTAAAATTAGGCTTGAACTCGTTTGAAATTTGACAACACTTGAAACAATTTGGAATGCCAATTTTCCCAAATGAACTTAGCCCGCAAATATATTACTCACAAGGTTAAGCAAGTCATTCCACGTTAAGTGAGTCAATTTTTCGCAATTATTTTTTACCTTGGGTCAATCGATTTTTTTGAAACTTTGCATACTGTTCAGAAGGTATGAAAACTCACAGAAATGGAATAAAAACGCATTATCTTTTCCCTATTTAAAAGTTTGTTTTTTTAAAAATAATTTCGTAAAAAAAGCCTAGGCAATTTTGTCACATTTCCATACAGAATTGTTTCTCAACAATAATTAGAGGATATTTTTTAAAGGGAAATAAAGAAGCTTTAAAATGGTGTAATTCATTATATAGATATTTAAAAATGTTAAATTAAAATTTTAGTTTAACAATTTTAAATCACAAAAAAAAAACCTATGAGAAATAACATTTTTAAAAAAATTACAAAGACCCATCTATGTTTTCTTTAACTTTATGTAAAAATATGGGATCTCTACGGTATCAGATCTTAAAAAAATAAAATGTTAAAATTTTTCACTGGTATCGAGCACACCTCCCGTTGTTAAAATACGCATTTCTTAGGTAAAAAAAAACTTGTACCACCATAAATCTTCGGTGTGATTATAACATGGAACGACCCAACCCAAAACAACTCGGTGATGGAGATAAATCAAAGAACGACGAAAGGAGAGAAGAGAGCCATCGGCCCAGTTTGCTCGCTTCGTTTGACGAGCGTTGCCCGACATCCTTGAGCCAATTGTTATAAGGTCGCGCGATATAGACAGGGCAAGCTCGCACGATTTTGTGAAAGCATGGGTAAGAGAGCAAGCATTTGTTGGAAAGAAAGAGAAACAATACGAAAAGAAAATTGGAAAATTTAATGTCATTACCTTCCGGCTTAACTATAACACCGAAATAAAGAAAAATGTATTATATGATATGATCACGGATAATGTTTTTAAAACTCACCAGTCTCGATCACTTCTATTTAAATTAACACAAATCAAAATCTGGTGAAATCTCCTAAAAACCTCCTTTTTTCCGTTTGAAGGCCAATTTTAATACATAATCATACAAAATGAGTCATTAATTTATTAGTTTTATACGTTCCACTATCGTATTTTTCTTTAAGAATATAAAAGTTACAAAATACATACTAGGTAATCATTTTCAATACTTCAATTAGGACTACATAGTGGTGATTTTAAAGCAAACGTGCGAGTTACACTGTTTGAAACTTTCTAGTATCAAATCATTTATTATTATCAATTGGATATTGGTATCATTCTACTCTTGGACAAAAGTGGGAGTAAGACTGCGCACTTCAGAGGGGCAAAGAGATCTTAACAGCTCTCTGCAAACACCATAACACAAATAGAAACGGTAAATGGAATATATACAACCTTGAATTCCCCCCAGTTATTTAAAAGGGGAGTAATTACCAATGGTTTAAAAATCTAACTATGAAATATATATTGGATTAAATAGGTTTGAAGTTAGCAAGCTGTATATTAAATTTTGAAGGTCCAGAACTTTTGAACATGTTTAGGAATACTTCAAAATATGTATGATTCCTCTTAAAGTAAGCTTTTCAAAATTAAGTCGGGAAATGTTACATATGAAAAGTCAATATATTGCATCGGTTATCGGTCATCTACCTGGAAACCATTGGAATGAGAAGGAAGTATTTATCGAAAGTTTAAGCCTCGATTTTCCTTCTGTTTATGGGTAAATGGAAAATTTGACACGAAAGTTTTCCTCCAACACTGACAACACAAGATTAGATTATGGGCGATAGAAAACCACATACGGATCAACGTGCTTTTTAGTTGAAACTAAAGGGAAGTTAGATGTACTGTATTCATTTACACCAGTGTCCTACAAAGGTGCAATAACAAACCTTTAGCATTTCATTGAGAGGAGTAACCAAAGGGAAGTTATGAGAGGAAAGGATGGTAAACTTTAACTGGTACTTTCAATAACTAAAATTGTAGCCAAAAACATCCACTTTTTGAGATTTTTTTTGGTTTTCTGTCACGAAAAAACTCGAAAAATTTTGGAGGCCTTGTCAACGTTGAGATGTGTACAGAACACTACGAAACTTTTATATGGTACAGTTAAAAAAAAAATCTAACAAAATAATCAATGAAAGGGCAAACAACGATGACAGCTGGTTCAGCAGCATGTGCTGATTACAGCATAAATCCCAAGTATCTGTTGCTGTACAAATTCGATTTGGTAAGCATTAAGTCATGGCTGGATTTAAGGGGAATGAATGCCCCTTAAAAATTTCTAAATATTTCTTATAATAAGTTATGCTACTAGAGCAATCAGAGAAAGAAAAAGCATCCCCCTTCTTCAAGAACACAGCTAGCCCTTTAGTAGGGACTTACTTCTTAATCTAACAATGTACACAAGTATTTTAGAAGAAGGGTACGTAGTTTTATATCGATGTTACACAACGTAAATAGGTGTATTACCAAACACATGCAAATCCCACGAGTCAAAGGGGTTTGATCTAAGCAAGTTCCATCAATTTAAATCACATTAAAGTTTAATTCCGTTAATTGTCCTTTTAAATATTGCCAAAGTTGTTTTGGACACAAAATATTTCAATATTTCGAAATTTTTACGGTTGCAAGTGCTGTTCAAATATTACTTAAGGGGGGAGGGGGGTTTGCTCTTTGCTTATTTTTCCTGAGAAGGGGGAGGGGGTACGACTGATGCTTTTCGTAAGATGTTACAAACACTGGATTTTTGAAAATCTCTTGTATACGTAATTTCAAAACTCAACCAAAAATAAATTTTACAAATTTTTTTACATTTTTAGGCACTTCTAAATATTTTACACAAAAAAGAACAAATGGGAGTTCGGGCAGTTTTCTTACGTAATTATGAAGAGCAGTTTGCTTATCTTTGCTGACAATAGGGGAAGGGGGTCAAAAATGACCAAGAGATATCGGTAAACACAAAGCCTGTTGGGTTGCTAGAAGGAGTTTCGGTACGCAAATCGTGATTGAAAAGCACTATATATACATAAATTTAACAAAATAATCATATTTTTAAATTAACCTTCCTCATTTCACACACCGCGCTGGGAAACTACTTTGTTAGTGATGTCAAAGGGTCAACTGCTGTCTAGTAAGTATAATTTGCAATTTTTGGCCACATTTCTAATTTTGGCGTCCAGAAAACAATCGATTGAACCCACACATCGATGACAACGAATCACTTACTTCTCCCTCTTGCAAACGGGGCATATCCCGCCCACGACGCAATGCAGGTGTCCGGACACTTTCTCCAAGAGCAGATCCTTGACCACCGCTTCCAGCTTGGCCAGAGACGCCTCCTCGGTGGCCAAACGCCATGCCCACTCGACCACCTCTCGGCGACCCCAGCACAGGGCAACCGGGCAGTCATCATCCTCGCCGTAGCGATGCAGGACGCGAAAAAGCTCCAGCAGCGGCGGACGGCACAGGAAATTGCGGCAGGCCCGCGGCAGTAGGGCCCATGCTGCCGCCGGAGACCGCATGTTGATGTCGTCGGCAGGCGAAAGAGACTATTGAATGAACGATGAACGATGCCGCGGTAGGTCCTCGGTCGAGCGGGGAGAGGAAAGTTGACTCATCGGTCGGGTGAGGTGAGGGAGATAATGATGAAGGGTTGGTTGGTTGGTTGATCGAAGCGTGGGAGAGGTGGGGCGATAGTGTATGAGGATGCAACAGCGTTGTTGCTTTTCGTAGTTTTTGATGGATTTTTATTGTTATCATCAGGGAGGTGACAGTTTGTTTGAGGACGGTTATTGACGTGATAAAACGAACAGGTTTGCATAAAACGAAAAACGTGTCCACCCAGATATAAATAAATGACAGGTATGGATTGCGTTCGTTTTTGCAAGAAGTTGAAGTGCCACTAAAAGTATATTTAGACGCTGACCGGTGATAGCCTCCAGAAAGGTCCGGGAGAGTCGCGAGCACGTAAAAATTGCAAGTATTAAGATCCATTGGAGGCACTAGAAGAAGGGTAAAGGATCAATGGAAAAATTACATCTGATGAGGATTTCCGAAGAAATAGGAATTTTGAAACATGAAATGCTTCAGTGAATAGCTTAATAGGCAAAAGAATAGAAAATGTTCAAAATGTTCAATGTAGTTTTTATATGAAAAGGATGCTTGAAAAATCCTGGTGTTCAGTGTTATTCCTAGGATTTTTTTGGAGGAGTGAAATACGGAAATAGCATAAACTACATAAACACGAAAACATCAAACAAACTCGCTAAGCACTAGAAAAATAAATGAAAAAAAAATACTATGGCTGTATGAAAACACAATTAAAAAGTATGATAATAATTAGGGTGCCGTTGGCTGAAACCAAGAAGGGGTTCACAAATAGAGGCTAGTGTTTTGGATACTCCGACGACTAAAATTCACTCAAAGACGGAGACCAATGACTACCACTTACGTCTAACTTAATTACGTTTTTATCTAAGCTAACTACTATTAATATTTACATATTTATACAGTTCATTTCATTCTATCCTACACTCCTCGAAACGATTCAGAAGGGCAACGAATGCAAGCATGCATTTTTTAAGCTAAGCCTTTGTGCAAATTCAGAGTGAAAATACTCCTGCCTAGTTTTTTAAAGAGTATTTCCGATTTTCAAGGAGTGATATACTCTCTCAGAGGAGTTAAAAATATCTCTGCTGGTGTCCCTCCATCAAATCACGAGAATGAGACTAACAACAGATCACGGAGAATGGGGTACAGGTGCTTCTCTCATGGTTCCTTAAGGAGACTCAGATCCATCAAAAATATTTTTGTAATTACCTTTCTGAATTCTATGATATTTTTGAGCGTTGAATTTCGTTTAACTCCATTCTAATCAATACATAAAACTGTGAATTTAAAGTGCGTTTCATAAAAAAAACTGCAAAAAAATTTGCCCGTTTTTGAACTAATTTTGAAATGCCTCTCCTCACTCAATATTTACTTTTTATGGCTTGATTTTCTTATCAACATAAATCAAATAACAATTTCTGAAATTTTACCTTTTACCACCATGAAAACTTTTCACTCTAAACTACTGAAGATATTCAAAAATTCCAAACATAAAATTAAAAACGTGGGTTTGATTAATGGGGAGTAAAAAATTCAAGCCCAAAAAGTAAAAGTGAGGAAATGCATTTCAAAGTTAGTTTTGCTATATACATCGATTAGAATGGTGTAAAACGCAATTAAAGAGTCAATAATATCATAAAACTCAGTTAATTACAAAAATATTTTTAGGGGACTACTGAAGGGGGTAACATGAGTTCTCAAAAGGTCGGTGAAGGGTAAAAGGGTAGACTTTATAAAAATAGGTTAAAGGTACAAAATTTAATCCTTTCATCAAATCTTTGAGAAAAAAATATTCGATTGTTGATAAATGTTTTTTTAACCGTTCGATGGCATGACAAGAACCCTAAACCTTATCAGTTAGCCGCAAAATGATAAGGTTTAGCAGATTAATAAATATGCAGAATGGACAAGCTGAAAAAAAAAATGTACTTGTCATACTTCAACTTTGCTGTTACTCACACTCTTATGATTTAACTACAAAAATAAGTATACCCTCGTTTATTTGATTAAAAAAACATTTCATAAGCCTTTTCATTCACAATGTAATTGGCCACCTGTTTTGTTCTTGTTTGTTAACTGCACCGAAAACCTAAATATTTTACGCAATTTTTGTTTACAGTTTAAACTTTTAAATTATTATTATGTTGTTTCCACTATTTAACAACTTGCATCTGTAAGCCTCATGTTATACTATGTGACAAGGGTTCATCGAGAAGAAAAATGGGTCCGTTTTAGGACACTTCACAAAATTCTAATCTTCAAAAAAGGACCCTTCACAAATTTCCAATTCCCAAATATGGATTCTTCACAAACCTCAAAAATCGACTCTTTTAAAAAAATTCTAATCTTCAAAAAATGACCCTTCACAAAATTGTAATCTTCAAAAAAGGGCCCTTAATAAAATTCTTAATCTTCAAACCCTTCACGAAATTCCAATTCCCAAAAATGAACTCTTCACAAAACTCCAAAGAACAAAAAAGGTTTGAAAAGGGTTTTCAGGAGTGTTCATACTTTGGAATGGAATTTGCCAGTTTTAGACCCATTCCATAAGTTCTGAATGCTGTGGTTGTACTGTAGGCCTTTCATTTTCACAAAATTCCTTACAATTTTTCACAGGGTTGCTTGATTTAAATCGCGATTTAAATCATGATTTAAATCACTTGATTTTTTTAAAATAATCATTGATTTAAATCAAAAATGTTAAACTGCCACAATTTAAATAAAAAAATAGTTGTATGCTTTAAAATGCTTTGCGAGGTTATTTGCATTTCATTTTTTTTTTAAATTCTGCTAGTTGCAGTTGCTTAAAATAACTGGGAGATAGGTTTAGGTTCCTGTATCTACATAAAATTGTCTGTAATTTCAAGAACAAATTGTACTACCAATTACAAAAGTATTTACAACAAAAAGAGGTAAATAGCAGCATTAGGAATCAATAATTGTGATAAATTAAACTAGAATTAAAAATCTTTAAATGTTTTTCAGGTATACATCCTCTTTTTAAAATACAAGCATGAGAATGATTTTTATCGAAAGCTTGCTTTTATAGTTTTAGTCATGTTTTCCAAACTATTATTTTTTTTTAACATAACTACAGCGAATACTCTGGGTACATGACTGTCAATAAGTTGCTTATTTGATTTTATTTGTATAAGTAATTAAATATTATTTTAAAGAAATAAATGCACTTATTGAAATTAAAATTTTTATATAAAATTGATGGATAGATTTTTTTTAGAAATCGTCACCATTTCTTTTAAAAATTGATTTCACAATTGGGTAAAATAGTTATAGAAAGAAGGATAAAAAAGTTTAGTAACTGATAGTACAATTAATTGTTCATTCACCATTTTAGGATTGGTTTGGGCATCTCACCATGAAATGGTAGCAAACTACTTCCCTTAATTAATTCGATTAATTAATGACTAAAATAGATAAATATTGGGATATTAAGAAATGCTAAACTATTATATAACATGGATATTACAATATCAGTAAATTATTAACCAGTTTTGGGAAGTTCAGAGCTAGTAATTCATTTAAATCAAAAAAATCTGATTTAAATAAAAAAAATCCGATTTAAATCAAATAAATCCGATTTTTTTGTTTTTTTAAAAAAATCAAAAAAATCAGCAACCCTGATTTTTCACAAAATTCCTAAAACAGGACCCTGGAAGAAAAACCTGGATGAACCTCTGCTATGTGGAACATGAGGAGTTTTAAAGTTAAAAAAAAATAAAATCACACAGTAATCTAATGGTAAGCCAAATAGGCAGAGATAAATTTAATGACAACTCTCTAACCAAACCGAAACATCCATCAGAAACAATCGAAATCGGTATTATTTCCTGATCATGAGTAGTGACAACATACTCTGTGTCCTTAAGGTCAGTGGTGAAAACAGGTACTCGTATTTTCATAGCTGCAGGGACCTGCTGTCGCAAGTTTAGAGGGAAAGGATTGCTCCACATCCGATGGCAGCAAAGAATGCGATGAATCAGGTCTGATGGTTACGCAGGAAATAAACAAGTTCACTTTTCGCAAACGGCCATTTCGCCCATATACAAGCCGAGTAAGATAGATTAATCGCCATGTAAAGTAAAATTTGTAGGGATATATCCAGGTTTTATATTTTTGGGGCCCATTTTTGTGAAAAATAAAATATTTTTGTGAAAAAGAAATTGTTTTTGAGGAAACTGAAGTCAAATTATATTTAAATTTTTCTAATCATCGTAAAAAAAAACCATATTTTTGATTTGAAACAAACAAGATTTTTTGAATGTTTTCTTGCAAATAATCATTAAAGCTAATTTGAATATTGTGAAGGGGCCGTTTTTAGGAGGTGGAATTTTGTGCAGGGGCAGCAAAAGGGCCCCTGACTGGAACATCTTAAAGGTATAAAGGCATTTTATTAAAATCCCGATTTAGAATTTACTAAGTTTTCTAAATTAATATGGATTGCTTTAAGCTTATCATCAATTGCTTGAAACAAATTATGGGGTTTAAATCCACCTGCTAATTAAATACCCGAATCACAAGTTTTTGTCTTAAAAAATTGTCTTTATCATATTTCTGAACTTCATGAGTGTTGCAGTTCCGCCCATTGATATAAAGAGCAGAACTCTTCAAAACTTTGCTAAATTTTTCATTTTTGCAGTGATTCATTTAATCGTCAGGTAGTGTGTGTGGATACACCAAAAATTTATACGAAGCTAGCATACTTTTCTAATCCTACAGCAAATCAAAAATTCCCAAGTCTTAAAAAATTGTATCCTTTGGTATTTAGTATTTAAAGGAAGCAAATAAATTACCACATTTTTCCAATGTTTATCCATGCAGGACTTTTTAAAAGGATTTAAATTTTAAATATGCGTTTTCCTTATGTATTTCCTTCAAATGTTACCAATTATAAAACAGAAACTTATAACAAATGCAGGAGTGTAAAAATAATTTCGAATTTGTTTAACTAGCTATGTAACACTTTGTAAGATTCAAACAGACAACCAAAGATTTTATTTGCCTGAGAAAAAAAATGTATTTCATATTAAATATTTAGGAGAGGATACAGTATTAAAGTTTCAACCCCCCCCCCCCTCAAAAAAAAAAAAAATTAAAATTACATCGTCTCTTTTCCTTGAAGCTTTTGTCACTTATAAGTCCTCTTTGGTAGTGACCTTAAAGAGTCTTAAAATGAGTTAAAACACTACTTTTGGGGCGAATTCCCAAAACTTTTCTGGAGTAGAACCTCCAAATCCCCCTCAAACTATTGCCATTTATTTCTATACTGTGTTCCTAGAAAACTCTTGACACTTACAATGAGCTTACACTCTTTGAGTATTATCTATATCTTTCAAGACTCAACAGTTAACTGTAGCGTGTAGCCCTCCATATTAGAGGTACCTTTTTAGTAAACCTATTATAAAAGATGACCAACAGTTATACAAAACCCTTTTACAATTAAACACTTGATAGTAAGGTCATCTGGAAATAACTAGTGCGTGGTTTTGACAAAAGAGGAAAATTTAATGGTCCATACATTAAAACCACGTCATGGGATTCACAAAAAAGAAAATCCTGTTTTATTAATGACCATGCAAACCAGTAAGACATTCAATTTTAAACTTCAAGATGTAGCACCTAAAACACGGAACTCTTTCTAAATTCGAGGTTTCTTATCACAGTCTACTTGACCGTTTTTGTCAGACAGAATAAAGGTATATCTATATCATCTCAGCGTGACCACTTCCTCACGCTTGAGTTAAATCAAGATTTTAATAAATCAAGGTGGCAGCAGCAATGCGAAATGAAGATATTATTAACACACGTGCAACATTTTAAATAAAATATAAAGAAAAAAATATAGAAAAGCACGTGAGGTTATTTCGGTACCCAAGGGCATACACGAGGTTAAAATGTTTCCAAAAAAGGATATGCAATGAGTGTGTTATCTATGCCAGTTCATTTACACATCGGAGTTAACGCAATCTTTCTTTTGTATTATTAATTACGACAGACAAGAGAAATTTTTACTTCATTGCTAAAACTTGTCAAACTTTTTAAAACCTTGTATGCATGCATGGCCTCACAATGCTTTCCAAAGTTTGGAAAAGATAATCTGGTTATTAAAATAAACTGGTTTCAGTTTCTAAAAAAGCACTCGGATAGATACAGATTCCTCAAAAAACAAACCATATCATACAAATTCTGAAAGTTATATTTAGGACAAGAATGGGAAGGAAAGTGAATATAAATGGTACTATTTATGAAAGGAAAAGCGCTGAAAATATCAATTTACAGAATGTAATAATCTTTCAACTCTGAACAAGGTTATTCAATTCAAGAATCTTTTAATCAAGAATGCATAAATTTCAAAACTAGTTTAGTTAGAAACATAAAATTTATGACGGATAAAATTAAATCCGTCTAATAACATATCAAGCTTGGTAAAATTTAAAAACATAAAACTGAACATGTCTCGATTTAAAAGGAATTCGCATCTTCCACAATCATACTGGCTATGTACAAATTATTACAATAACCCAACTTAAATTACTAAACTGAAACATCTGATAACATTCCAACACCTTTCAAAATACAGAAAGACTACGACTGCACGTTTATCCGTGAAACGCACGAGACATGAAAAACACTCGACCACACAATATAAATAAAACTAATAAAAAAAACTGATCATTTTCCTCGACCGCATCCTATTTGCGTTATCTGTAGTAGACATAACTTTCATTTTTTATCCCTGAGGCTTTTAAGTAATTGAATTTTAAAGAGATTTCTTGATTTTGTACAGAGCTGATAAATAGCGCAGTTGGTGTCATGAAGGGCAAATGCCACTTAAATCGCGCTAATGTTTAGAGGAAATGAAAGATTTAGTCATGAAAAAGCACATATATTTTCTTTTAAGTCATTGTCGTTGATCGAAATAAAAAGGTATTGCTACTGCCATATACATATTAAGCATGGCGGAAAAATTTGGAGTAATACCTAATGGTGATGAACAGAAAAAAAATTATAACTTACAATGAGAAAGTGATAATATTATAATACCATAAATGATGTATGTCACAATTTTTTTCCACATTTTGACCCCCCCCTTCTCTATGTCACAAAATAACACATTTCATCATAACCCCTACCTCCTACACCAGCAAGTAAAGTACAAGGTTGAAAGAAAATGGGACCCCTGATTTTTTTATTTTTTTCCCACGTTGAAGTCTACCCCACCTTTAATTTCAAAAGGAGCTCTTTACTTTGAAATAACTATATTAGTAATAATGCTGTTTATACTTACAAAAGGTTACATTTTAAAAAAATTCCCGTTTTTTTTTCTTGTATATTTGCAGTACAGTTTTTAAGTATTAAGTTATTATTTTTCATATTTAAGTTTTTAAGTATCAGTTTTTGTAACCCCCTCGTCTTAAAGTGTCACAGATTGATCAACCCTCCGCTTAACCCTTAGCTATGACATTAAATGACATTTAAAATTGATATTAATGTAGCCCACAAGCATTAGTTTGGGACTCCACTTATTTATAGCCATCATTAACTATTACATCCTTATTTGTAGGAAATTAACCAGCTAAAACCAAGTCATTCAACCAAAACGAAGACTGCTGTCAAAAAAGTTTAAAAAAAAAAGTCTTCCCTTTCCTTCACTTATGGAAGTACTAATCCCTGAAGTAATTTAAAATAACTTAGTCTAAAGGGAAAAGCAGACTCTAAACTAAACAGTTGTTTTGTTATACCTTTACGAAGACTTTTATTTTTCGAATAATGTGACGTTAAGTACGAAAAGACGTAACTATTTCCCTTCCACGATGGATATTTTTTACGTCTCTTAAAGTATAAATACTACATCCAAACAACCATATTCACGTTTCCCATAAAACCGTTTATAAAGCAAACCAGATGTGCCGTCATACCTTTTTCTTGTCAGTCACGATTTTATCGAAAACTATATTGGTCGTAAATGTATAGTCCATAGAGAATTTTTGTGTACTAAGGAACCTGGCTATGCAGAGTTTAGGCGGGCTGGTTGAAAAACTGTATGTAGTCAATGATCGATTTTTACAAGATCGTATAAACATTTAAATAGAGTTTATAATATTAGTTCGTAAAATTTTTATACAAAAAAATGCCTATAAATGTGTAGTAATATATTATAGGCATAGCAAAGTTTATTCATTTTTTTATCTTAATAAACAAAATATTTTGTCATAAGTATTAGGAAGTTATAGATTTTTTAAATTATTTCAAGCTTTTACAAACGTAATTATTTCGGTACACATACTTCTTGAATACACATAAGTAAAAACTTAAAAACAAAATTACCTATTAATTTGAATAATATTTAATTATATTCAATTCAGAAAATTTAAATATTTCATGAAATTTTTGAATAGGATCATAAACGGGACTCACTAACGGAAAGCTTTCAATTAGAAGCATTTAAAATAAAAGATAGATGCTTCAATTTTTTAACACTTATTCTAAATTTTATTGAGAATTTTGTGTCTAATATTCGCAAACAGCACAAAAATATAGTAGACATGCATCACATGTCTCCACTACAATATTTATTTGTTAAAAGTTTAAAAGAAATTAAATTTGTTAAAAACTGTTATTGTAGGCCGTCCGGAATTTGCTAAATGTAAAATGTAGTTAGAAGTAGAAATAAGAGTTTGTAAAAAAGGTTCGTTTTAAGACAATAAATTATGAATAACTTGATTTGAAACATTTAAAAGTAATTGTTAAAAACTATTTACAATAATTTGATTATTATTGAATATTTTACTTAATTTAATAACATAAATTTTAAAATTTCATGGGGAAAAATTTAACGCCAACAAATAGCCATGTAAAAATCCTCAGACTAGTCTGTAAATGAAAATGTAGAAATCCTATTTATTTTTGATCAGTAGATGGCAGCACCACAAAAATTTGACTTGTCAAAAAATTTCCAAGTTTTTTTTCTACTTGCAATTACAAATACAAAGATAAATAAAATAGCTAAAATTGATAGATTCATTGAACACAAGTCAGAAACTTTCTATAATTCCTGCAAATAATTTTTATGTCAATGTATGGAGTTCATTAATATATTTATTACCATTACTACTCAAGGAAAAAGCCACAGATGGCAGCACATTTTTATGTTTGGTTCATATGAATGAAGCGAAGTTAACTTTTAAATAACAAAATATTTTGTTTTTTAATTTGAAAGACACATATATTTTAAATTTGAAAACACTTAAATTCATATTATAATAATACCGAAAATTTTCAGGAACCAAAAAAAAAACAATAGATCTATAACTTGGTTAATTTACTCCCCATAGTTTAACCCAAATAGTTTAAAAAAAAATAGGTACTTAATGTTCCGTAAATTCCATTCAAATTTTTAAAGTTTTCTTTCCTAATGATAAAACAACTGAATAATAACTCATTAAATTAAATAGAATAAGGCAACCAATACAAATGAAAGAGACGATAACTTCGGACGTGCTGCCATCTATCAAGCAATGGAGCAACTCTTTCGTGATACGTTAACTTTCAAGGGGATCCCAAAACCTGTTTTTTTTTTCAAGGCACCGACAGACACGAAGAAGTGGATGCCGTGAACTCAAGTCTCTTTTTGGCGGCAATGTAACACCTTGACGCCAGAAACCATTGCAGGAAATAGAAGAAAAGAAATTTTCTAAAAACATAATAATCACGAGGTCGAATACGAATGTTTCAGCCTCACATGACTGCAATTAGAAGCATTCATTGATTAATAACGAAAACTGCTAATTCCTTAATAAATAAGAAGCACATGCTTTCTTTCTTTTCAAGCTGTCAAGCTGTATTCAGAAAATATGTAAAGATATTTGATGACGCATTCTTTCATGAGTGGAATGAAACAGCACCTCGAAGTGAGTCAGATATAATAGAATTTATCGATCTAATCCAGAGGTGGAAAACCTTTTTCGGATGCGTGCCACAATTTAGGAAGCAAAATGTATGCATGTCACTTCCACATTTTTTTCAATATATCAAAACAAAAAAAAGTCTAAAAATATTATAATAATTGTAGGAACTTTTAGAAAATAAAACATTTCTCCCCCGCAAAATTTTAGGAATTCACCCATAAAACGGACTTTTAACTCATTTTAAAAAAACTGTTTTGAAAATCACTAGAACCAATAACTTCAGAAATATTTTCTAAAACCAGAAAAAAGTTACCTACAGACAATAACAGATATACTTCGCGGAGAGTAGTTAAATATGCACAAGAAAACAAATATGGGATATAAACTATTTTATATAGTGAACTAGCTGATATGCCCGCCGTTCCTCGGGGGATAAAAAGGCTTATCAAACTGTGTGTTAAAATAAAGAAGAATTATCGTTTAGATGCAATGGAGCATTCGCACATGACGTCACTTGGAGGACAAAATCAACGTTGCTAAGGCTGTTGTTAGGGGCGGGGCATAGAAGTATCCAATAGGAGCATTCGCACATGATGTCACTGGAGGAATAAAACAACGTTGCTAAGGCCGTTGTTAGGCAGAGTCATGTGATTGAAAATACTCTATAGAGTCAACAGTCTTCCAGCTAAGATTCTTTTTTGATGCCATACCACTTCGTTAAGATGTAAAAAAAACCTTTAAAAATAACCACCTGTTTAGATTTAATTGTGAAATCCCCATCCCCGTTTTTTAAAGAGTAATTTTTCAAAATAGATAAAAAATCAGGGTGCCTTCTGAACCCCATTATTTTTTTCTCTTTTCTCCTTTTCTCCCTCCATCCATTTCTGCAATTGGTATAAATGTATATTTGAGGCAAATTTCTCCGCCTTCGCTTCACAATAAAGATATATTATTGAACAGCAATATCTATAGATAAAACTTATTTCCCCCTCATCCCGCTAAATTTTTATAAAATACAAAACAATTAAATATACTACATACTTTTATACTTTTTTAAGATGATAAACAAAATCTTAAAAAACCGGTTTAGAATTAGTGTTTATAACCATTTTTTAATAACGATAATTATTTTTTAAATCAGGGGGAGACCCCCTGAACCCCCCTTTGCTGATTTATCACCAACTCATTCATTGAAAGAAATTTCAAACATGAAATAAAAGTAAACATAATTTGAATCGACACTGAAAATACCTGTGATAAAATATTGTTTAATTTGAACTTTGCTGGAAATACTTAAATTTGATTAAATAGAAAAAAGAATAAAAATTTTCAGTGGAACGGTTTTTGGTTATCATAAAAAAAAATTATTTAATCATTAAAAATTGTTTCTTTATCATATTTTTAAAAATTCACCTGTTATAAAACATTTCAAAATAAATATTTCCAACAATAGAGGTTTTGCGTGTCCTGGAAAGAGCAATAACCGCAATAAATTTAACATTGAAGGCTAAGCATAAGAATTTAGAAAAGGGACAAAAAAGGCTCCTTGGAATGCTTTGATTCAGAAAATTATTTTTCGCAAACCTTTCTGGTTGTGTAAGGAACAACATACTAAAATTTCATAACAATCACATTAATAATGTGGGTGCTAGGATCCAAAAACTAAAAACGGGAGTGAATATTCAAACCCCAGTATACCCCCTCCAGAATGGAATATCGAAAAATCCAGAAATTACTTTCTTTGAAATTCTCTCAAGAAGGTATTACCAACAGTTCAATTCGTAATATCGATTTCTCGGTATTGTTTTCTTCAAAAATATAAAACTTGGTTTATGCACAGAAAAAACGGGGTTTTGGAATATTCAGACTCTTAAAATTCGAATATCCAAAATCTGAAAAATGCCTTTCTAGAAATTGTTGCTAGGTACCTTCCTGCGAAATAACAAAGATCTGGGGTCATTTGGGACGCCGCTGGGCTCAAAAACGTCGAAAACGCTCCAAACCCCCCTGTGGGTCAGAAAAAAAATATTTCGAAAAATCCCTTCTTAGTGCGCGTATACACCGTAAGGTCTTCGACCCTACCAAGTTTCGAGTCTTTAGCCCCGGTAGATTTCGCTGTGCGTTGGTAAGTGAGTGAGTGTGTGAGTGAGTGAGTGGTAAAGCTCTTTTATTATTATAGACTAGCTGATATGCCCGCCGTTGCTCGGGAGATAAAAGGCTTATCAAACTGTGTGTTAAAATAAATAAGCATTATCGTTTACATGCAATAGAGTCAACAGTCTTCCCGCTAGGATTCTTTTTTAATGTAATACCACTTCGTTAAGATGTAAAAAAACCCTTTAAAAATGACACCTGTTTAGATTTAATGTGTGAAATCCCCATCCCCGTTTTTAAAGAGTATTTTTCAAAATAGGAAAAAAGTCAGGGGACCTTCTGAACCCCATTATGTTTTTCTCTTTTGTCCTTTTCTCCCTCCATCCATTTCTGCAATTGGTATAAATGTATATTTGAGGCAAATTTCTCCGCCTTCGTTTCACAATAAAGATATATTATTGAACATCAATGTCTGTAGATAAAACTTATTTCCCCCTCATCCCGCTAAATTTTTATACAGGGTGTCCCGTAAATGATGTGTCACACTTCTAGGGGGGATAGTAGACACCTAGACGAGTCAGAATCACATAGGACTTAGGGGTCCCAGACCCAATCCCAGGGAGTTAAAAATGGAGCGACACCCCAAAACAATTATTGAAAAATTCAATTTGTAGAAGAACTGCTATTGGTAAAAATGTAATTATGGTCTCAAATTTTGCGGTTTATTATGATCATCAAAATTATCTTGACAGTTTTCAATTTAAAATTTTTTTTATTACGAAAAAAGTTAAAAAACAGCAAAAAAATGTGAAAAATATGCCAAAACTTTTTTGTTTTCCGAAATCCTTTCTTTCGATTTGATAATCTGAAAGAGCATAATTAATTAACCTTAAGTCCAAAGTTTCACGTAAATAGCATCAGTATTAAACGCTTGAGAGCCTGTTAAAGTTAGTTTTATGGGAGCAAAAACGGCTTCGGAAAACGAACGTTTAGGGACAATCTACAAGTTACGGATAGATGTCTGCCAACTTTCATTCCTCGCCCGATTTGGCGAGACAGGAGATGAGTATGAAAATATCTGAAATTCGCCAATTGAACAATTTGGCGGGATGAAAATTTCAAAATCGTAAATGTTGATTCTTAATTCTTATTATTTTTAGAAAACAAGAGATTAATTAATTTAATTAAAAAATTTTTTGAACATAAAGAACAAACATGATTTTACTACTGATTTTTAGGAACTATCGATCTTAACAATCAATAGTATGAATTGTTAGAAATTATCTGATAGTATCGATAGTTTTTTATTCAATCGATAGTTGTGTTAGTTTTACAAATGTATCAATCATGCAAACAGCATTACTACTTATTGCGTTTAATGAGAAAAACTGTACATTTGATAACTTAGGTACAAAAAACAGAAGAATCTATTATTTACAAACATGGTTCGTAAAATATCTTTTGTACATAGTGGGGATACGTCAGTCGGTGGATCCTCAATCGCTAGGTTCCTGATTTCGGGTTGCGATACAAGGGTGGTTCCTATTAATTAAAGAATGATATAATAAGCAAGTGGGTATGCAGGGTCTCCCCTCAACTTCCGATATAAGAAATTTGCAAAATAAAAGAATGCAGGTTATTGAAAGTTATGACAAACCTAAGATATTGCTTATCGGACGGTGAGTGGATAGCCCCCATACACTTTGCTTATTCCCATTGACATTTCTCGATTAATAGAAACCAATCTTGTATCGCAATTCGAAATCACGAACCCAGCGATCGAGGATCCGCCTACTGACCTATCCTAAAGCAGGGGTATAATGAAAAATAACGACAAAAACTGTTTACAAAAAGTGTTCAAAGTTGGCATGGTGGTTCACTTTTTTATGGGATGGGAATTATTTTGAAAAAAATTAGTAAATTAATTAATTTACTTAAATTTTTGCCTTTGATTTCAGACCGTCACAGAAGTCTAGAAGATAAATGTTTATTGAACTTAACAAAACAGAGACTTAAGAAAAAATAAGTTGTAACTATCCCTTTTGCTAAACAAACATTGCTTATTTTCTTAGGTATAGTAACAATTTTTTCTTGAGTGTCTGATTTGATAGCTTGAATACATTTACCTTTTAGACTTCTAGTGACGATCCGAAAACTAAGGCCACACATCGCCAAGGAAGTTTGAACTATCTGTAGAAGCGTAGGTTGGCGAGGAATCTCGTATCGCAAATAATGTTGGGAAATTTGGCGAGCATCTATCCGTAACTTGTAGATTGTCCCTGAACGTTCGTTTTCCGAAGCCGTTTTTGCTCCCATAAAGCTAACTTTAACAGGCTCTCAAGCGTTTAATACTGATGCTATTTACGTGAAACTTTGGACTTAAGGTTAATTAATTATGCTCTTTCAGATTATCAAATCGAAAGAAAGGATTTCGGAAAACAAAATAAAGTTTTGGCATATTTTTCACATTTTTTTGCTGTTTTTTAACTTTTTTCGTAATAAAAAAAATTTTAAATTGAAAACTGTCAAGGTAATTTTGAGGATCATATTAAACCACAAAATTTGAGACCATAATTACATTTTTACCAATAGTAGTTCTTCTACAAATTGAATTTTTCAATACTTGTTTTGGGGTGTCGCTCCATTTTTAACTCCCAGGGATTTGGTCTGGGACCCCAAATCCTTTGTGATTCTGACTCGTCTAGGTGTCTACTATCCCCCCTAGAAGTGTGACACATCATTTACGGGACACCCTGTATAATACAAAACAAATTAATATACTACATACTTTTATACTTTTTTAAGATGTTATAAAAATCTTAAAAAACCGGTTTAGAATTAGTGTTTATAACCATTTTTAATAGTGATAATTTTTTTTTTAAATCAGGGGGAGACCCCCTGAACCCCCCTTCCAAATCATTCATTGAAAGAAATTTCAAACATGAAATAAAAGTAAACATCATTTGAATCGACACTGAAAATGCCTGTGATAAAATATTGTTTAATTTGAACTTTGCTGGAAATACTTAAATTTTATTAAATAGAAAAAGGAATAAAATTTTTCAGTGGAACGGTTTTTGGTTATCATAAAAAAAATTATTTAATCATTAAAAATTGTTTCTTTATCATATTTTTTAAAAATTCACACCTGTTATAAAACATTTCAAAATAAATATTTCCAACAATAGAGTTTTTGCGTGTCCTGGAAAGAGCAATAATCGCAATAAATTTAACATTGAAGGTTAAGCATAAGAATTTAGAAAAGGGACAAAAAAGGCTCCTTGGAATGCTTTGATTCAGAAAATTCTTTTTCGCAAACCTTCCTGGTTGTGTGAGGAACAACATGCTAAAATTTCATAACAATCACATTAATAATGTGGGTGCTAGGATCCAAAAACTAAAAACGGGAGTGAATATTCAAACCCCCGTGCACCCCCTCCAGAATGGAATATCGAAAAATCCAGAAATTACTTTCTTTGAAATTCTCTCAAGAAGGTATCAACAACAGTTCAATTCGTAATATCGATTTCTCGGTATTTTTTTCTTCGAAAATATAAAACTTGGTTTATGCTCAGCAAAAACGGATTTTTGGAATATTCAGACCTCTTAAAATTCGAATATCCAAAATCTGAAAAATGCCTTTCTAGAAATTGTTGCTAGGTACCTTCCTGCGAAATAACAAAGATCTGGGGTCATTTGGGACGCTGCTGGGCTCAAAAACGTCGAAAACGCTCCAAACCCCCCTGTGGGTCAGAAAAAAAATATTTCGAAAAATCCCTTCTTAGTGCGCGTATACACCGTAAGGTCTTCGACCCTACCAAGTTTCGAGTCTTTAGCCCTGGTAGATTTTGCTGTGCGTTGGTAAGTGAGTGAGTGTGTGAGTGAGTGAGTGGTAAAGCTCTTTTATTATTATAGATTAAAATAGAAACTGTGCTAGTCTTAAAATTTAACGACATAAAAATCCATGCAGTTATCATTTAAAAACCTTAAATACACAATTCCTAAATTTTTCAGTACGACCAAATTTAACATACACTTTAATTATAAAATAACACAAAATCTTAGTTTCTTTTACTTAATTTCCATTTTGAAGGATGCTAAAAATTAACAAGCAGAGAACATTTTAATTCCATTAAACATACATTTCATTTTAAGAAATTTATATAATCTATTAAAAATAATTATTCTGATCGATAGACAAGTATTACTTACAACTAAATTGTTCCCAATTATTCTTTAATCATCTGTATTTTGATCAAATAAAGCACCTCACAATTCAGTACTTTTTTATACCCAATTAAAATCTGAAATAGTTTAATGGAGCGATTTCCAAACTGTGCACCGCGGCACCCTGGCGGTGAGGTCTTTACAAGGGCACCACGAACATTTAAAAAGAAAATACAAATTAAGTAGCGATTTTTTAAACAAGTAACCTACGTGTTGCCAATTTTAGAGGAAGCTATGGACATACTTCACAGCTCCTCAAGGTTAGGTATTTGAAAATAAAAAAAAGTTATAAAACGTTAAAGCGTTACTTTTTGACACCGAACCAATAAATAAGACCTAATACAATAGAACAAAGAATTTTACAGGTACTTTGATTCGATGTACTTTTTTTTAAAAAAGGTCAGTTTGTAAACTTGCCCACCAAGTAATTTTTTAAAAAAAAGTATACACAAAACTAAGTAAGTCATTCAAAATGCAGAGTGAACATAAAATAGAGTGTATGCATAAGTATAATTACGAAATACTAATATAAAAATAAAAAAATTAGATTTCACATTAATTTTTAATCAAACTACTGCCTGCCATGTAATCTGTGTGGATCAAAACCAGATTAAAATGTAGGTCGTTCTCTGTTTTTAGGAAACTTATATATAGCCTGCCTCATACCTACCTCACTCAACAATATTTTTTAATGAGGTATCATAAATATAAAACATCCATGTCAAAGAGAATACCCAGCAATATGCGTTTTGTTATAACTTTAAAAATGAATAAAGTTAATAGCCCGAAAATTTTCTTTCCATCATATACCTCTGTAGTAGGGGCCATTCATTAATTACGTAAGGATGATTTTGACAATTTTTGACCCCCCCCTACCCAGGCCCGTGCTGGGTACCTTCAGAGGGCGGTGGGCAAAGGATGAAAGGGCGCCGCCCCAATAATTATTTGTAAACCTAAAAACTTACTTTTCTTTTAAGATTGGCGACGTTCACAAATTACTGCTATTTGAGATATATTTGATTGTTTTTTATTTTTAATATTTGATTTTTGTGAAAAACAGTATTTTGAATCATTTTGAGCCCCTTCGGATGATTGAAGCAAAAGAGGACTACTCCTCGTAAGTCAGAGAATATTCAAGGAAAATCAGTTTATAATGTATTTTAAAAATTCAATGGGGGGTCTGGGGGTCCTCCCCCAGAAAATTTTTGGAATTTTAATCCTAAAAGTACTGTTTTGACATATTTTGAGAACCTTTGGGTTACACCCGGAGGAAAAAAGAGCATAAATATTTTAGGGGGGTTAAACCCCTAAAACCCCATTGGATATGGCCCTGCGTTCGATACTCCTCTCTAATGACATCCCTTAAGTCAATTAAAATTCTTTTTGAAAAATGAGTCACTAACAAAAAATACAAAAAAAACTGTTAACAGTCGTCAAAGTTTTGGAGGGGGATTTAGGGGTTCTCCCCCAGGAAATTTTTTAAAATTTGACCCCTTTTATAGTTATTTTATGTAGTATATTTTTTAGTCCTCCTGGTGCCTTCCCCATTCCGGAAACACAAGGCCATAAATATTTCCCGTCAAGGAGATTATCTTAACGGGTTTATTGGGGGGTGTTGGGGGTTGGATAATTGGCCCACTCCTCTCCCTTCACAAACATTTTTTTTACAAAGCTGCATAGTTTGTAGCATTTCGAATTGTAATCTGCCGCCCCCCAAAATTTTGCCGCCCTGTGCTATATAGCACATGTTGCACGTGCCTAAATACGACCCTGATTAGGATGCCCTGACTGAAGGTTTAAGCTAAAACCTTTGTGAAAAATTCAAAGAGTGAAAATACTCCTGTCTAGTTTTTTAAAGAGTAATTCCGATTTTCAAGGAGTGAAATACTCTCTCAGAGGAGTTAAAAATATCTCTGCCTAAAACCCCATTGGATAGGGCCCTGCGTTCGATACTCCTCTCTAATGACTTAAGGACGGCCCTTAGTCAAGTAACTACCTGTTTATAAATAACAGCACCCTAAAAAATTAACACCCCGCCCTTTCAATTTCAACGTATTTCACTAAAGGCCCAACAAAAAATCAGTGCTGTGCCCTTGCATTTCCTGGTTTGTGCATGAAGAGGGGCGTCTAAAAGACACCACCCCGCCTTCGCAAATTCGAAGTATTAAACAAAGAGCAAAATCGCCATGAAAAATCACCGCAGTAAAATTGAAGCGGAACTTTTAAAATTTCGCGGTAGCTTAAAAGGGCGCCCTGAAAACACCTCCTAGTTTTCCACTATCAAGGTATGTATTAGTACTTTTTTTCGCTTAGGGTTCCCCTAGTGCAAAAAACACTACCTTGACTTAACACTCTCAAAGGTATTGCTGTTTTGATTAAAGGCGCCCACCTCTATAGTAGCCTACAGTCGCAACACTCAAAGCCTTGTAAGTTTCGGAATAGGAGGGCGCCAAAATTTCCAGGCTGGAGGGCGCACCGGGATATGTCCCGGTGTCCCGGCGGCCCAGCACGGGCCTGCCCCTACCCCCATGTAAGGGTACGTAAGATTTTTCAAACCCCTCCCCCTCTATTCTTACGTAAGATTCCATTTCGTTTTTCAAAATAATAAAATGTTAGGAAAAGGATCAGTTACACTAAAACTCTCAGTTTGATGTAAATCAAAGATTTTTATTTTTCAACAGATAAGTAAAATTCTTGCTGTCAACTACACATATTACCATTATTATGATCTCTAGTCTTAGGAATACTATTTATCAGTAGAGATTTAAAATTAAGTTTTTAAATATTTGTTTACATTCACTTGAAAAATCTTACGTAAGAATGGGTTTGACCCCCTTCCCCCCAAGTAAGGATATGTAGAGATTTTTCCAACCCCCCCCCTCCCCCTCGGGACCCTTACGTAATGAATGAATGGCCCCATACAACAAAAAATGTCTATTATAAAATTTTTGTGATAGTATTTCCAACTCAAGATTTAAATTCAAAAGAGCATTCGCACATGACGTCACACTTGACGACGTGGAGGACAAAAACAACGTTGCTAAGGCAAGGTACGGTACGGGTGCTAAGGTAAGGTACGGGAAATAGAAGCAACCAATAGAAGCATTCGCACATGACTTCACTGGAGGACAAAAACAACGTTGCTAAGGCCGTTGTTAAGTCCGAGTCATGTGGTTGAAAATGCTCTATTGCGTCACAATAAATTTATTGAATAAATTCAGATAATTTTATTTTAAGGCGAAACTCAAACTTGCACTTAACGATTATTTATATTTTTACAAGTCAACAAGTCACAACAAGCCATATTCTTCCAAAGTTCATCAAACATTTCGTGAATGATGAAAGAACTTGCATTTAAATTTCAAGTGACAAATTTCCTATAAAATTAAAAAAAAAAAAAAGCTTTTGTATACTTTCCAACTCAAATAATTCCGGTTTTAGTTAATAAATTTCAAACTCTTTTCTGTATATCCTCATTTGAATATTTACACACAATACTATTAAATAACAAAATCCACTATCTCCATTGTCATCGTGTATAATCGATTAACCGTATAGTTATACAAAAGAACACGAGTCTGACGGTTTTAAATCATGTTCTGAGTGAGCACCCTGGAACGTCTAAAGATAGACCGTTCCATCCGAAACAAACCTGTTTTCTTCAAACGATAAACAACGGGCACGTGATATACTTGCAGCGACGATTGAAGAATAGAAACGATTACTAAATTCAGGTCTATTTTTAGCCAGGTATTTCGGCAATATGCAAGTTTTTATTGCACGACCTTGAATGAGTGCTAAAAATACGCTCGGCTAGGCTAAAAATATCCTTCGCCAAACGAAGTTATGAATGGACAAATATACCTCAATGTTTCATCATAAATGTTGATGTTAAATTTGAGATCCATCCAGGAACAAAGTAAATATATGACCTTGAAAGATCGTTTCTGAAAAGTATAGTTACTTGATAAAAATCTATTAACAAAATTTCTCCTTGAGGAAAATTTAATAGTTAATCTAGTAATTTTTTGGAAAATTTACAAATTTCAAGAATGAGATTGGCAAAAAAAGTCTGAAAACTGCGCGAACGACATTTGATCTCATAATTAAAAGTTTCAATGTGTCAAGCTGTTATATTATAATCGCTTAAATATGATAATTTACCACATGAAAGAGCTTCAGAAGTCAAGAACATCAACTTTAATTTAGAGAAATGAAGTCCCAAGCCAAAAATTTCAGTTCGAGAGCTGATTTATTTTAAATTAAAAAGTCTAAAATTTCATGATATAATTTGAAAAAAGTCTGAAAAATCTCATTTCCGAAACAATGAGAAAATGCACTCATTCAGTAAGAAGGCACCTTCAATTTTAGCACATGCCTCGCACTCACTTTATTTTTTATGTTTTTTTTCCACCATTAAAAATTAACTTACGTATTAGCCCATTGACCGCTCAGCAACTGTCAGATTCAGCGGAACGGTTGACAGGCTAATCTATATTAGGTAAGTACCAAAATTGGCGTAGTAAATCTGCACTTTAAAGTAATAAATTTTGGAGCTCACTCAGACAGTGAATTATAATCAGGGGCGTATATAACAGGGATGAGATTGGCAAAAAAGCAAAAAGTTTGAAAACTGTGCAAACAACATTTAATCTCTTCAATTGAGAATAAATCGGAAAAACTAATAACAATTAGTTAACATTATTTTCAACAATAAATTCTTACACTATAAAATTAAAAAGTTTTAATGTGTTAAACTGTTATATTAAATGGCCTTAAATATGAAAATTTACCATATAAAAGAGCCTCATCAAATAGAGTATTTTCAATCACATGACTCTGCCTAACAACGGCCTTAGCAACGTTGTTTTATTCCTCCAGTGACATCATGTGCGAATGCTGCTATTGGATACTTCTATGTCCCGCCCCTAACAACAGCCTTAGCAACGTTGATTTTGTCCTCCAAGTGACGTCATGTGCGAATGCTCCATTGAATTTTGAAAAACCAGTCAAAAATTTCAGTTCATAAGCTGATTTTTTTTAAAAGTAAAAAGTCTGAAATTTTCATGATAATTTCAGAAATTCTGGAAATCTTTAAAAAGTCTGAAAAATCTCAACCCTGATATAAGGGGTGCCCTGCTCCCCCGCCCCGAAATTCATCCTTGGTGTACCAAAATGAGTTAAAACTCTGTTTTTAGGGTAAAAAAATACTCTACAATCAATGTTATTTTCATATTTCCAGAAAACAAAACGCAAATAGAAAGTGTAAAGGCAAAAAAGGGGTTATCTCCACAAAATACTCGAACTATCAAGCGAATTCCAAAATATTAGGCAAACAAAACGAGGGTACGAAGTTCCCAGAGAGAAACAAGGATAAAAAAAAAATCCTAACACCCGCCGATCACAATCCCCGCAAGGAACGAACGTCCAATAACCGCTCTCCATCCTTCACCAAACGGGAAAAAAAAGAACTTCCGAAGGACTTTCTCCGAAGGATCAGAGTTCGATTTCGACAGATACAGACAGCTGCTACTTCTTCATCATCCAGGTATACGGTCTCCAAGGCAACGGATAAACTCGGAGCTAATTTTAGAAGAATCAAGAATGCCCGCGTCTCTCCTCGAAGGGAAGGGACAAAGGTCGCCACAGACCAGAGTTCGATTCGATGCTCATCTGGATTCTGGAATGACGCTATAAACAACGTCCGCAATAAGTGATTTATTTTTGTCCCCCATCAGCGATAACAGCTATCGCGCTTGCATAGTACGTAAAAGAAGCAGTAAACGCTTGGTGCACACAAAGAGATATTATTATGAGCTATACTTGTAACTCAAGTGGGCAAGAGCTCTTTTCCATTCTCCTTTCTGGTTTTTAAGAGGGATCATGGGTGTTTCCAGCGAAGTTGGCTTGGTAGGGGAGAGAGAGACGACTGCTCAGACTATACTAATCTGCTTATATCCCCTTTTAAGTTTCCTTAAGGTAACCCCGATAGTGAGTTCATCAAATATGGTTGTATTAAGAGGGTACAACTGCTCAACAATGAAGAGATGTTTCAAATGTACGATAAGATGGGCAAAGTTGAGTCAGCAAGCAGTGGTTTTTTAACTACAGAATGCGAGCGTGAAAATATTGATATGGTGAAAAGGGGAAGATATTGGATTTTGAGGGATGGGTGTAAATTTAGTCATTTTCTAATTCAGTCAAAAGAGGAAAATTTTAAATTTCAGGGTATGGGATAAACCCCCAAATCTCCCTAACCTCAAATTGCTCTTCTCGGGATTTTCCTCTGGTCCCCACCATGACTCTAGAAAGTTTGAAGCACTGCATCTCCAGCAGGTACGGATCCAAGGGGGGCACTCTGGACCCAAAAAAAAAGTATTCAAAATGAGTTAAAACCCTACTTGTGCAGGTCAAATGTCATAATATGTTTCTGGGTGAGGACCCCTTACTCCCAGCGGTAACAAAAGGGAATATTGGGGGATACCTTTTAGAAAATCCCCAACATTGTGACATTTTCCTCAAAAAGTAAAGGAGATGATCTGGTAAGGTGCCCCCCTTGGAGCCGTGCTGGATCCGCGCCTGATCTCCAGGTGTTTTTTTAGGGGGGCACGTCAAACTTTCAATTATTTTTAATTTTTTTTAAATGGAAACTGATGGTTACCTATAGACTAAAAGTTAGACAGAAATACAGCAATGCATGTTGTATTTCAAAATAAGTGCAAAGTGTAATAACAAGTGGTACATAAACAACTATTAAAAAATTAAACACTTTCTTCTTTGGGAAACTAATAAAGAAAAATAATTTCTTATAGATGTCTTAAATTTCTATTCAAATCCAAGTAAAACTATCACAGTTGGCGAGAACAGGGCCCGACATGGGTACCCACCAATGCCCTCAAGCAAAAAGAGAGGTCACAGAACGTTCAACAAGTTAAAACATGGACAAAAAATGGACTCGTTCAACACATACAAGACGTATCGGGCATATTCTCTCATCCCCCATACCTCAACGAGTCGTATAACTAAGCAGTTAGTAGTCCCTGACAAACTGTCGATGATTATCATGCTGAGTTATGTTCCGGGAGGGGCAGTCATATCAATTATTCATGCGCAATTAAGCGCGTGACAGTTATGGGTACAGTTATGCCGCGGTCCCGACTGAAGCGAGTTTCGCTTTCACTTCTTGGCGCGTTTTTTTCTGACGAGGACGAATCTAGGACACCATGGGATCAAATTGCAGGCTCATTATGCCGATAAACCAATGGCAACTAAGTAATCAGAGCTGAGTATCGGTTTCACTTTTACCTAAGACCTATTACCTTACCTATTTGCTCTTAGGCTAATAAGAGAAAATATGAATGAATACGGACCCTAAAGAATTTAAATTCAATTCATCAAGCTAATGGATCCAGTCATGCTGACACTACATGGAAATATATGCAATCTTTAAATTATCTCATTTCCCTTTGTCCATTAATAATTTCACACCATCAGATAAAGAGTTTTACGAATGAAATGTGGGTCCATAACATTTTTGAACTATCAATCATGTATAAATAAATATTTCACAACCACATTACGAGAATATTATGTATATAGACGTCTGATAAACTACTTTTTTCTGCAAATGTTCTTGGAAAATATACAGTACAATTTGGATAATTTTAAAGCTGAAGGCAACTTCAAAAATGTTCAAATTATTCAAAATTCGAACTGTATTCACATTAAAGACGCCGGAGTTATCCAAGCTAAGCATTATGTTTACCCTTTCGTACAAGTATTTTAGATGCCCCGATTAATCTCTTTTATATAACATAATTAAAAATATTTTCTAAATCCTTTGAAAATTACACTGTAAAGGTTACTGTAAAATGCAAGTTTACACAAGCCTAACTAGTAAAAACTAGTAAACCTAAATAATCATTACTAATCACAATTATTTAATTCTAATAAAAAATCTCACCTAGTAAAAGTAAAATCTCCTAATTCAAGAGTCGAACACATTATAATAGTTGCAGCGTACAACTCAAACAGTAGCTAACCATCTCTATTTTAGGTCCATGAAGGTAACTATTAAAAACACCATCTACCTACTTCTTTTTGAATAAGAAAAAAAAGTACAATTCCATTCATTAAGGGTCATTATCTGGTTTACCTTGACTTCAAACGATATTAATATACCTTTCAAATCATAGATCAGACGGAAATAACCCGGTTTCGCTAACAGACACCACATATTCTTTTTTCTCTGTGTATTAATAGAAAATATTGCGCAACGCAAACTAATAGCATATTGCTTCCACCACTAATTCAATGTTAACAATCAAACTATTGCATCACTCACACAACAAACTGTTGTCTGTAACCGTGTTCGCTCTGGGCGTGTCTGTTGGGAAAGTTACAAACCCGATGCACGATTTCCAGAAGTATTGGAAAAACTGTCAACGCCCATGAATCAACTGCTGTGAATACTAATGCGTGGGCTTATCAGAGGAAGAAGGTGCGAAAATTTCAGCTTGATTCCTTGCTGAGTATTGATTGAATATAGATACAATCCGAGAGTACTAGGTTTTTTTTTTAATAATGAACGGAGTGGAAGATGAAATGATAGATGCATAATTAAGTTTGCAGCGATAAATCTATTGGATTAATATAACGGCTTGGTACATAAGAACCCAAATTTGAGATAAATAATTATTGGATAGCAGAATGCAGAAAATATCACAGGATTTCAACCATTTTGATAATATAATACAAAGATTTGAGAACCAAAATCAAGTTTCATTTCAACCTATTTTACTTTAATATAATTTTATTAATTTAAAAATGACCCCCGACATTCTATCGATAAGGCTGAGCGCGCACGAGTGACTAAAGTCACGGCGACCAGTGTCACTAGTATCAAAAATATCGCTAGAAAACAATAGAGCATTTTCAATCACATGACTTTACCTAACAACGACCTTAGCAACGTTGTTTTTATCCTCCAGTGATGTCATGTGCGAATGCTTCTATTTCCCGCCCCCTAACAACAGCCTTAGCAACGTTGTTTTTGTCTTTGTCAACGTGACAAAAGTCGCCCGTGCGCGCTCGCCCTAAGAGTCAAAAATGATAATTAAATGTACAAATCAAAAAATTACTTCAATTGAATTAAAATTTGAGACTTACGGTTGTATTCGCCACTAACTTGACCTAAGGTTAACCTGGAATCAAGCTTTTTCGACAACTCTGATTGGCTTAAAACTTGTTGCCCTTTTTCAACTACCAATCAGAAGTTTTGATTCCAGGTTAACCTTAGGTTAGGTTAGTGGTGAATACGGCCGCTACGGAGTACTCCTTCATAAGAGACTAATTTTAATATCCCAACAACTTACTGAAAATATCCTGGCATCCAACTTTAATGCAATAATTTGATTTACAACTAAAACACCTTCAAAAATGAATAACATATAATACAGATAGCTCAGAGTCGAGAGGACGTTGAAAAAAAAATTCGAGATAGAGAATTTTTGAGGATAAAGAAATGATATGAAAATATTTTTGGGAATAAAACAAGGTTTTTGAGATACTTAAGTAAGTTCGAGGCAACAAGATCCATCTTACATTTTCAAAATAGGTTTCATTGAGAGTTATTCATTAACTTTCACTGTCTTATGCTTTTCTTCACACAGCATAAATGTAGCATAGGAAATAAGCCCGAGTACTGCTACGTCAAGCCAAACTCGTAAAATGCTGTTATGCTACGTCAAACTTTACAACTCTGTTTTTTTTTTTCCTCCCGCAAGATGTCCCAGTCAGTAGTAACCTAAAGCCGGCAATGAAGCTTTATTTGGTCACGGTACATCCCGAAAGAATAATACTAAAACGACCCTTAATAGATTTATTTTTGTCACCTCTGCGACGCATGTGATGGAAATTCACGAGTAAACAGGACCGAATTCGACAAGTGCGAGCTCGTTTCTACGTCTGTTTACAAACACTGTTTTTATTGTAGTTTTTTTTTAACTTTTTGGCAAGGGCCCGAAAGGGTCTACTTTTGAAAAAAAAAAACCGGTGATCAACTTGTTGACTGAGCCTCTATTCACATGTCAAACTAAAATAACAATGGAACTAAAGAAGGAATAGAGCTAACAGGTATACTGACATAGAACTTCACAAGAAACTAAATTTAAAGTAAGTACACAGGTAAGTAAATAAAGGGTGTCCCAAAATTAACGTGATATTTGAATTAAATAGGAAACACAGTTTTTAGAAATTTAACAAAATAATAATTATATATTTATATGTTGTATCGCGGGTAAACCCTCCATTTACTACGCTAACCCTAAACTATCAGCTATCAAATTGTTTTTTTTTCAGGGTTGCCAACAATTTACTGAACAAATGGCGGCAATTTCAAATCTTGCGTTAACTTAGGGACACCCGTATAAAAGGGTAAAAATGCTCTAGGTAACAAAGGAAACAAAAAAGCTTACAGCCTTTTTTATGCCTCTTCAATAAAAACTTTTTAAGCATTGATTATAAGCAAAATATCTTAATATTCGAACAGGAAAACTCGTTTTAAGAGCATCAAACATTTCCATAACTTAAAAAAAACGTACAAGTTCTCCATCATCCTTTAAATATTTGCATCGGAGAACTCATCACATCAGTTGTTAGGACTGACTTCAGCATACTATCTACGATAAAATCGAGCAATTTCCCTAAGTGTTTCTAGAGTTAATTTTAGGAAAATTAACGGATTTCTCATACCAAAACAAAGGATAACAAATTGGACAGAGTGACACAATAAAAAGTTGCTACATAAAAACAGCTCACTATAAGAAAGAAGCATTGCATTGCCCTGAAAGAAAATAATCATCACCAGAAAATGAGACAGAGCTAAATTACTGCAGAACCATTAACGGAGAGGCGAGAACATATCATTAATATTAATGCAATACGCTTTGGGATATAATATATCTCTGCAAAGGATCTGCAAATTTTCGGGCCCTAGATATGAAACTACTACTTTAATCGACACCTTAAAGGTTTCTACCTGATTTGTTTATCACCATCATGCGGAAAGAATAAAGCTTCTAAATCGAGGAACTGAGTCTTATACAGAGAGAGATTCTAGTGAAAACAAGGTAAAATTCAACATAAGAAAATTAGGCGATTCTTTATGTATTACCACGGCTTACTAGATACTTATACAGGCTAGCCGAGTTTTAAACAATGAAAACCATTTGACAACTTTTCCCGCTTGGAGCGCTACAAGACCTACCTATATCACCCACCGCCTTCAACACTGTGGATATGCTTTGCCAGTTGGTCCAGTATTGCCATCTGGATTTGCAATGATTTCCGTACTCGGCTAGCCTGTATAAGTATCTAGTAAGCCGTGGTATTACCGTATGTGATTTTATAATAATCCCTTCTTTCTATGCAATCCATAAAGAACTATCCCTTAGTTAAAGTTTGTAATAAATTGTCAATTAGCTTTTTATAATTAAAATTTTGAAATGAAAGTATAAACACTGCATACAAATGATTCAACAAGGACAAAACGATTGCCGGGATATTTGGTACTATACTAGACAGCAACTTAAGTTGACCTTACGACGTTACTAATAAACAAAGTAGTTCCCATAGCGGTGTCTGAATTTTGAGTGAAATAAAGAACGTTAATTTAAAAATATGATTATTTTGTTAAACCCATGTGTTTATAGTGCTTTCCAATCACGATTTGGGTACCGAAACTCCTCCTAACAACCCAACAGGCTTTGTAAATACAGATTTCTCCTTCCGCATTTGTGACATACTGATGGGTTCAAGAAACGTTGCTGTCAAGTATAATAAGATGTATTAGAAAAGAGGTAAACATTATATTAGGCTTTTCATAGGATTTGTGGTTACTTGCATTGTAATACAATGATACAACTAACAATGGGAAACTTTTTATGTTCACCAAAATGATAACATAAACTACTTACTCTGAAGAAGAATTTCATTCGTTTAAGCATTTACTACGTATAAGCTAAATGAATATAGATCTATAGATAGATTAGTGAATTTAAAATTTTAACTTTTGAAAGAAAATTGAGAGAAATTCAGCAAAACCAATAGCAACAGAAAAAGTACTCGGGGAACTCGCAGTTCTTCCAAATAGGTTAAGGTTAGAGAGGATTGAAATGTTTCAAACACACCCTTGGAGAGAAAGTAAAATATTTACACCGCGGCTTTGAAAGAAAAGACCTAAAATAAGGCGTAAGTCCTGGAAAACTGTTTGAACCCGAGGTTAAGAATAATCCCTGGGTGATGAGCGAGAAGGAAGTGGAAAAAATACACCCAGACTAAGTGGGTCATAGGAGCAAATAAATGCAAAAATTAGCGAGGTCCCAAGAAATATGCAGCCAGCGAATTCACGTTCCCAGAAAGCTAAAACTGCTCCTTTTTCCGAACTGGCGTTTATTAGCTAGCACCCACTTTTTCTTCTGTGTGAACTTCTAAGAAGATTGCAATAAGAAAACTAACTAGGTTGAGGACACATCGGCCATTTAAAGCAAACAGGCTGATGGAAATATATTTTATGGGGAAACAGTAAGTAAAAAAAAGTTTCGATGTTTCAACTCCATGAACCAGACTAAAACTATATCCAACATACGCGAGCTGCTCAGGATGAAAGTGAAATAAGTCCACGAATACAAAATTTTGAGAAAAGCATGGATTTGGATTGCTTTTAAGATTCTTTAGGCTGGGCGCGCACGAGTGACTAAAGTCACGGCGACCAGGATTACTAGTATCAAAAATATCATTAGAAAACAATAGAGCATTTTCAATCACATGACTTTACCTAACAACGGCCTTAGCAACGTTGTTTTTATCCTCCAGTGATGTCTTGTGCGAATGCTGCTATTGGATACTTCTATGTCCCGCCCCTAACAACAGCCTTAGCAACGTTGTTTTTTCTTTGTCACCGTGACAAAAGTCGCCCGTGCGCGCTCGCCCTTACCTAGTGTGGTAGTCGCCTTATTCTAAATCTCAATATATGGCATGCACACAGGGTTCATACTCTATCTAAGATAGTAAAATTCAGGAGTTTTTCCGGAATAAATTACAAAAAAAAAATAAGAGGTAACGTGAACAATTATTAACCTTAACTACTTTAAATATCACGAGCAGAAGGAGTTCAGAATGAATCACTATTATTGAACTAAGTGCAATAAAGGATAGAATTTTATCTTTTAACAGTACTTTACTGATTTAAAAAACAAGAACTTTCACCACATTCTTATTTAAACTTCCTTTTGCTCTTGGATAGATACATTTCAAGAGATAAAGGGAAAATTCGGGTGAAAAAACTTAATTTTCAGAAGTTCCTTCAGAAGGCCCTTAAAAAAAATAAAGCAAATTTCAGGAGGCGTACGATCCTTGCATGCAGGGTTGGCAAGTTTCTTCCGAAGTGGAAAAAACCGGCCGGAAGAAATGGGTTTCTTCCAGATGGAAGAAACATTTTATTCAAAAAAATTGACAAATAAGCTTTAATTTATAAGTTATAATGTTTTACTAATAAAATTATACCATTAAAAATATAATTATATGCAAGTACTGTACTGAGTTAATAATTACACCAATGTTTTTACTAGGAGGTTTCTTCCACTGGAAGAAATCTTTTCTTTTTTTAATCTTTTAATAATCTATATCTATAAAAGCGAAATACCACTGACTGACTGACTGACTCACTGACTCACTGACTCACTGGTAAGTGACAAACACTCAACACGAAATCTCCGAAACTACTGGACCCAGAGGCTTGAAATTTGACAGAGACGTTCCTCTCTGCTATGCGACGCGCACTAAGAAACGATTTTAAAATCCAACGACTCCTTCCCTGTTTTTCGGCGCTTTTTCGACTCCGTTTTTCCCATTGAAATAGCATTGTGCATTGTTGAAATGCATAAATTGCATTAGGTTTATTTCTCTCTTGAGGTTTCGTCTGGAATCATTTGTTAAAACATAATTTCAAAAATTTCATAATTTATAACAAATTAAGACGAAAAATACAGTGTAAATTTCTATTTCAAAATTATAACAATTTTCAGGAAACATATAAATTCAAATAATTAATTTTGAAACAACATTTTCCTTTATTTGTAATTTTAATTTTTTTCTAAATTAAATGTATTTATGATGGAAAGGCTAAAATAAATGGTTTCCATGGAAACAGAGCTGAAATTATTTCATTGTTTCATGGGGCATGGTTTACTAGACTTATACATTCACTAAATTTTTATTGTTAAGTACTAGGAAACCGTTTATACTAAGAAGTTGGGCTATCATGATAAAAAGAAAATGAGATTTATCAAGCATTTTATTATTTTGATAAAAATGTTTTTATTTTTGGAGATGTAGGATCATACAAATAAAAACTGGATTCTTAATAATTTTTGAATATAGATTAAATTAGGTATAGTTAAATATTTTGCTTTAGCGGCGGGAGTTGTTGACTGAATTACACATCGGGATTATTTTTTGATTATATTAATATCATTTTTAGAAAACGATAGAAATTTCTTAAAATACGGTTTGTAACATCCTGTAGGAAATTATTCCCAAGGGGCTCAAAGAGGGTTGTGATTTTTACTTCCTAAGTTTTTTAAAGTGATTTATAAAAAGGTATATAAAAGATTTATAAAAGTGATTGTTTTTTTACAGCCGTAGTTAAATGCGGGACGGGGTGAGTTATCTATATCTATAAAAGCGAAATACCACTGACTGACTGACTGACTCACTGACTCACTGACTCACTGGTAAGTGACAAACACTCAACACGAAATCTCCGAAACTACTGGACCCAGAGGCTTGAAATTTGACAGAGACGTTCCTCTCTGCTATGCGACGCGCACTAAGAAACGATTTTAAAATCCAACGACTCCTTCCCTGTTTTTCGGCGCTTTTTCGACTCCGTTTTTCCCATTGAAATAGCATTGTGCATTGTTGAAATGCATAAATTGCATTAGGTTTATTTCTCTCTTGAGGTTTCGTCTGGAATCATTTGTTAAAATATAATTTCAAAAATTTCATAATTTATAACAAATTAAGACGAAAAATACAGTGTAAATTTCTATTTCAAAATTATAACAATTTTCAGGAAACATATAAATTCAAATAATTAATTTTGAAACAACATTTTCCTTTATTTGTAATTTTAATTTTTTTCTAAATTAAATGTATTTATGATGGAAAGGCTAAAATAAATGGTTTCCATGGAAACAGAGCTGAAATTATTTCATTGTTTCATGGGGCATGGTTTACTAGACTTATACATTCACTAAATTTTTATTGTTAAGTACTAGGAAACCGTTTATACTAAGAAGTTGGGCTATCATGATAAAAAGAAAATGAGATTTATCAAGCATTTTATTATTTTGATAAAAATGTTTTTATTTTTGGAGATGTAGGATCATACAAATAAAAACTGGATTCTTAATAATTTTTGAATATAGATTAAATTAGGTATAGTTAAATATTTTGCTTTAGCGGCGGGAGTTGTTGACTGAATTACACATCGGGATTATTTTTTGATTATATTAATATCATTTTTAGAAAACGATAGAAATTTCTTAAAATACGGTTTGTAACATCCTGTAGGAAATTATTCCCAAGGGGCTCAAAGAGGGTTGTGATTTTTACTTCCTAAGTTTTTTAAAGTGATTTATAAAAAGGTATATAAAAGATTTATAAAAGTGATTGTTTTTTTACAGCCGTAGTTAAATGCGGGACGGGGTGAGTTAGGGTATATTTTCACAGTAAGGAACCGGGATGAAAAAGACGACGGGGTTGACGGGATGATGAGTGACTGCTAATCCAGAAAAAGAAAAGACATATAACTTGATAAACCTGAGGATTTCAATTTGATTGTTCTTTACAGCGAAGGTAGCAGCCAAATTTAAATGCGGGACGGGATGAGTTAGGGTGTATTTTCACAGTTAGGAACTCGGATGAAAAAGACGACGGGATGATAAGTGACTGCTAATCCAGAAAAAGAAAAGACATAACTTGAAAAACTTTTTAAAATATTTATGAATTAACTCAACCCGTGCAAGGCCGGGTAAGTCAGCTAGTCTATATCTATAAAAGCGAAATACCACTGACTGACTGGTAAGTGACAAACACTCAACACGGAATCTCCGAAACTACTGGACCCAGAGGCTTGAAATTTGACAGAGACATTCCTCTCAGCTATGCGACGCGCACTAAGAAAGGATTTTAAGATCCAACGACTCCTTCCCTGTTTTTCGGCGCTTTATCGACTCCGTTTTTCCCATTGAAATAACATTGTGCATTGTTGAAATGCATAAATTGCAGTAGGTTTATTTCTCTCTTGAGTTTTCGTCTGGCCTCATTTGTTAAAATATAGTTTCAAAAATTTTATAATTTATCAAAAATTAAGACTTAAATCTGTGTAAACTTTCTATTTAAAAATTATATCAATTTTCAGGAAACAAATAAATTCAAATAATTAATTTCGAAACAACATTTTCTTTTATTTGTAATTTTAATTTTTTCTTAAATGCAAACATTTATGGAAAAGCTAAAATAAATGGTTTCCATAGAAACAGAGCTGAAAGTATTTCATTGTTTCTTGGGGCATGGTTTACCAGACTTACCTATATATTCACTAAATTTTTATTATTAGGTACTAGCAAACCGTTTTCATGAAAATGAGATTTAACAAGTATTTTATTATTTTGATAAAAATGTTTTTATTTTTGGAGATGTAGGATCATACAAATAAAAAATGGATCCTTAATCATTTTTGAATATAGATTAAATTAGGTATAGTTAAATATTTTGCTTCAGCGGCGGGAGTTGTTGACTGAATTACACATCGGGATTATTTTTTGATTAAATTATTATATTGTTTTGGAAAACGATAGAAATTTCATAAACTACAATTTGTAACATCCTGTAGGAAATTATTCCCAAGAGGCTCAAAGAGGGTTGTGATTTTTACTTCCTAAGTTTTTTAAAGTGATTTATAAAAACTGATGCGGAATTTTAAAAGAACATAGGAAATACTTCATAGAAATTTTGTTTGAGATTTTAAAAACTGGATATCAAAAGACTGATGATTTCAATTGGATTGTTCTTTTACAGCCGTAGTTAAATGCGGGACGGGATGAGTTAAGGTACATTTTCACAGTAAGGAACCGGGAAGAAAAAGACGACGGGGGTGACGGGATGATAAGTGTGACTGCTTATCCAGAAAAAGAAAAGACATATAACTTGATAAACCTGATGATTTCAATTTGATTGTTATTTACAGCGAAGATAACAGCCAAATTTAAATGCGGGACGGGATGAGTAAGGGTGTATTTTCAAAGTTAGGAACTGGGATGAAAAAGACGACGGGGACGACGGGATGATAAGTGACTGCTAATCCAGAAAAAGAAAAGACATAACTTGAAAAACTTTTAAAAATATTTATGAATTAACTCAACCCGTGCAAGGCCGGGTAAGTCAGCTAGTATTCAAATAAAGAATGGTTAGGTAACATTTATACAGAAATAGTAGAAACCATTCTAGCCAACATCCCCTTTAAAAACATAAGTAACCTGAAATTTAGTGTTTAAAGTTTAACTTCTTTTTCAAAAATTAATTATTTTAATTAATTATTAGTAATTAAATTAACTTTTGTTTTTAGATTGTGGTTTAAATTGTTCATTTATGTAGTCAGTAAATTTAAAATTGTGGAGCATTTGTTTGGCTTTTGGTGTTTTTTTTCCACTTTCTTCCGTTTCTTCCATTTTCTTCCGGTTTTTCCCAGTTTCTTCCACTGTCCTGGAAGAAACTAGTTTCTTCCGGAATTAACCCAACCCTGCTTGCATGTAATATAGCTACCTAAAAATGTCTTCTCCATAGGAACAGCACAGACGCCGCTAGAGAAAACTTTCAATTACTCAGAACTACATCTAATGGACTTATACCACTTTCATCCTAACCAGCTCAATGGTGAAACAGATCTTTTAAAATAAACAAGCAGAAGAAAAAAAAATAAAAAAGTACTTTCACTTCTGCAATCACTATTAACTACAGATTACAATTATTATTTCTTTTACCAAAATACTACTACACAAAACCAATTTTGATTGGGTCAATAGGACACAGATTCGGCATGAGGAGAAAACCTCTTATGTAACGGTCCAGTTTGTGCTACGGAATGAATGTCAAAGCTCGCTCCTACGAGTGGTCAGGTAACAAAAAACAAAGAGATGAAACAGGACTTTGAGTTAAATTAAATACAACTATGCACGTAAACTGCAAGGTCCAAGGACAAATAATAAAAAAATTATTAGTGAACTGAACCACCACGTACTGTTTTGCGTCGCTGTGACGTTATAAGGACTGGATTTTCAGATTATATAAAATCGAGAGTAATTTTCAACACCTTTTCCATTCGATTCCATAATCAATATACTGGATATATTTATCTACATACCACAGACAAACAGCTATGTTGGATGAGGTCTATGAATTTACACTATCAGTCGTTTTACTCCGTTAATTATAACGAAGTTCATTAGCTTATAGTGAGTGGGAAGTCATGTCATGGTAACATTAATTTAATGGAGATTTACACTATCTCTACTGTAAAGAAGCAATAAAAATAAAACTCTCATAGAATGTTGCATCTAATGATGCCAGAAAATTGATTAAAAACCTAGCATGTTTATTATATGGAGCATGCAAGTGTTTGATTTGCCACGAAGTGCCAATGCCGAAGTGGAATGCCAAGAAGTCTATTAATATTAATCCTACTATATTTAAACTCAAAATACTAGGAAAATTTTGAAATTTTCTAAAATTCTTTTCTTGAAATTTGACTACCCCCCCCCCCCAGATTTTTAAATAATTTTTGTACACCTGCCAGTTCGAATTTTGGATATACATTTATACATAATGTTATACAGAAGTTGAATTCTGATGAACTTAATAAAAAAAGTTGTGAATCATATAATTCCAAGTACAAAAAGGGCGGTCTGTGGGTCATCCCCAAGAAATTTTTTGGAAATTTGACCCTAAAAAACATGGTTTAACTTGTTTCGGTACACTATGTCCGAATTTCGGAGGAGGGGGGCTCAGGGCCTCCTCGTCCCCAATACGCCCCTGGTCCTTGACGTCGTGTCACTAGTATATATCGCACGTGGTAAAATTGATTGCTCGATTTTCACAGTGGCGGATCCAGGGGGGGCGGCACTCTGGACAGTGCCCCCCCTTGGACCCAAAAAATCACTCATAAATACGAAAAAAAGTCCCAAAAAGTACTCAAAGTGAGTTAAAACCCTACTTTTACAGGTCAAATTTCAAAACATTTTCAGAGGGAGGACCTTTATATACCCCCAGCGGTACCCAAAGGGACTTGAGTGATACCTTTTAGAAAATCCCCAACATTTTGACATTTTTCTCAAAATGTAAGAGTGATGGTCAGGAAAAGTGCCCCCCCCCTTGGAGCCGTGCTGGATCCGCGCCTGGATTTTCAACAGTTCATGATTATTTCCAACAAAAAAAAGGAAGACGAAAAATTATTAAAATGCAAGTTGTTCGAAGGTGACCTTCCAGACAGCACAAGAGTCGTCGGCTTCGGCTGATGAATATAATATTTTTATAGCAGCAGAGAAGCCGCCGTAAATCATCAGAGCATCAGCCATGTTTCAGAGCCCTCTCTCAGCTGGAGGAGCGTAAATTACGAAAAAGGATGTTTGCTTAGGCGAGAGAATGCCCTTCTGTACATTAGCCCTGCCGACAGACGCAGCTAAAAGATGTGAGGAGAAGAGAGATTGCATCTCGCGAGCTTTGGAACTAGGGGAAAGTCCTGTTCCATCAAGCCTTTTGGACAGTGGAGGATTCAGGATTTGGTTTTTGGGGAGGGGGCTAACATTTTTTTTTAAAAATCGAATTGAATTATCTTGATAAATATAATATTACATAAGTTTAGAATAATTGAGTCGAATAATTGAATTGGAGGTATGTGGGTCCTCCCTCAGAAATTTTGACTCTTATTCGGTATACACCTAATCCGAATTTCGGACAAACATATTTAGGAGTTCAATATATTTTTGGTAGGATTTGTGTGTAGATTTTGATGAAATTGGTATAAAAAGATGGTACAAATAAGTGAGTTCTAAGTACCAAAAAGGCGGTCTGTGGGTCCTCCCCCAGAATATTTGATTCTAAAAAACAGGGCTTTAACTCGTTTTGGTACACACTCAATCCGAATTTCACGGGGGGGGTCGAGCCCCCTTGCCCCCTTATATACGCCCCTGAGTTCTGACCTCATCTCTTTCTCACAAGCAGTTCTCAGAAAATTAGAAGGGATTGATATGTTTGGTAAAGAAAATACAGGTTGATCCGTACCTGAATGCAGATTGTGTGTTACCTCTACAGGAAGAAAAAAAAGGGTCAAGAAGCAACAATTTCTTTCGCATTTTAAGAATGCGATAGTTGCTAATCTCTGATAAACACGTATGAATAGGGAAAAATAACAAAAATATAGTCAAAATGTCGTATTACCTAGCGTACCGTTTTTCATTTATTTTTAATGGGGGGGGGGCTCGAGCCCCTTAAATCCCTCTTGGATCCGCAAGTGGCCCGTGACGTCTGATTTTAGAGAAGGCAGATCAACGGTTCTACAAAACAATCCAAAATAGGATACTGGAGGATTTAAAACGCATGGGCAAAAATGCTAGGGGGTGTATCTAACCCTAAATGCCCTCAATCAGGATCACCCTGGAAAAGAGGGAGGTCCCCGTAGCAATCCTGAGGCGATAGAGCCACATTATTACTTAGCTAGAGTCACAAATAGTTTTTTTTACAGTGTGCGACACTAATGCTTTTAAAATGAGTTGTTCAAAAAACCACAACACCAGACATACAAAAACAATGTTTTATGGGGTACTTAAGAATCCAATACACGTGATCAAGCTGCAAAAGCGTATAATGCCAGAGAGCAAATACGAACAAATAGTAGGAAAACAACAAATGGAGAATCTTTTAGACTTTTCTACCATAAAGATATTAATCAGTTTACAAAATAATGGGGTATATAATTCCCTTCGCATTACAGATCGCATACATAGAGGCTTTATTTCAATACACAGAACACATTAAATTTGAATACTAGTTATGAAACATCGAATATATCAGCACCTCGTTGATGATATTGTGGAATTATATTGGTGAAAAGAAAATTTTCACGATTGCCTCACGGTTTATTAGTGAGATGGTTTTAAAATCCCTTTGTTTGAAAATGCGAATTATTGTGAAAGCAATGTCAGGAATTTCCCGTATTTCTCAATTGTGAAATTCCGTTTATGACGTCATCATCAGTCTCAAGGAAAACGGGAAAAGAGATTGTTCAGGTGAAAGCGGAAAGATACAAACTAACTAAGCGATTCAAAAGTTTGTGCATCTCTAGCAAATACTACAAACTCTGGTAATTAGAAATAGCCCATTATACTAATACATACAACAGCGGTAAGCGAATTCAAATTGAAGATATATATGTTACGGGCAATGTGCCGGGAATTAGCAATAATGCCCGAGTATTTCAGGCAAAGTATAAGAACTCATTGATAAATGCCATTGGATTTATCACATTGCCCGCCTCCCACTTCGGGCATTAATAATAATGCCCGGTTTATCACTTTGCCCGTAACATATATACAAGATTGAGATACTTTGTTTTTGAATAAAGAAAGATTAGAGGGGCCGAGTGTTAAAATATAGTACACAAAATTCTACGTTAAGTTGAAATCTTCCACTTATGCATGGAATTAAAAAGACACAGAAAGACTGTCTTTTTTCGATAGGCGGTTAGTGTGTATCTCAAAACAAGCGAGGCCATTCACTCCCTAGGGTTGGGGAAGTATAGAGAGACCCAAAATAAATTTCCTAAATAGTGTTACAAATTTCGAAATTTCAGTAGGTATAATAAAAAAATAATTCCAAGCAATCAAAAACTATAAACGCAACAGAAATATTTCAAGTGCCCTTTTAGCAAGATTAACTTCATTAAAATTGTTATTCGTATCTACAACTTTCCGAGATAAGATGGTAACACCATCGACATCTTGGACAACTCTTTCCAAAGGGGACTCAGTATAAGACGACAGCGTCTCAAAACAATGAACACATCCATCAAGCCTCGACCTCTTGTGTCATGTTTTAAACAGTTTTAGATCCACAACTCAAACATGGGCAAGAATCTGTGCACATTGTTTCGCAAATGCAACAAGGGAGGGACTATCCATACAATGCATCATATTTTAAAAAGGGTAAGATGTGTAATTGTGGTTTTTTTAATTCAAATTATAACTACTGTACCAAAATTTTTAAGGTCCAATAAGTTAATTAAGGGCGAGCGCGCACGGGCGACTTTTGTCACGGTGACAAAGACAAAAACAACGTTGCTAAGGCTGTTGTTAGGGGCGGGAAATAGAAGCATCCAATAGAAGCATTCGCACATGACATCACTGGAGGATAAAAACAACGTTGCTAAGGCCGTTGTCAGGTAAAGTCATGTGATTGAAAATGCTCTATTGTTTTCTAGTGATATTTTTGATACTAGTAATCCTGGTCGCCGTGACTTTAGTCACTCGTGCGCGCCCAGCCTCTAACAACGGCCTTAGCAACGTTGTTTTTATCCTCCAGTGATGTCATGTGCGAATGCTGCTATTGGATACTTCTATGTCCCGCCCCCTAACAACAGCCTTAGCAACGTTGTTTTTGTCTTTGTCACCGTGACAAAAGTCGCCCGTGCGCGCTCCCCCTAATAGGTAAAATATCAACAATGACAAATTTTAAAACATAACCCCAAGAGTGTATGGTTTATAATATACCTATAGTTCATGGGTTCTCTACATAATCCAAATCCTGGTACCCTTGGAAGAATTTCCTCATAAACCTCGAGTCAATTAATAATTGTATTTAAGCTTACATTAATTCAATAGTAAGAACAGGATTACAATGAAAGTAATATTATGCTTCTTGCTTGAAAACGTGCTAGATATAGAAATAGATCATAGGCGCACCGCATTTTCTAAAGAATCCTAGTACTTTAGTAGCCCCGTGAGATTGTGAGTAGAAAACTAAGGTGTAGTACATATTGTGTACACAGTTTAACATTTGCCACCATAACGTTTAAAAGGAAAATCTTTTCATGCCTTACTCAAGTCACGAAGTAGTACTAACTTTATCTAACTCCCCGGCGGCATTGCAGTCCATGGCCTCGCTAACAGTAACTATACGACTCCAAAGTCGTCTGTCTCTATTATTGCCTTCGTTTACCAATTCTTGATCTTAATGGCCTTTAGATCCTTCTCCACTTCATCGGTCCACCTCTTTCTGGGTTTCTTCCTTTTTCTTTGTCCTTGGCACATCCCCTTGAAAATTTTCTTCGTGCCTCCGCTGTCGTCCCTTCTCTCCATGTGTCCCAGCCATTGAATTATACTTGCTTTTATATAATTTTATGATTTTTCTTTAAACAGTTTTGCAATTTCGTGATTGTAACGTCTCCTCTAAACATCACCCTCTCTAATGGATCCAAAATATTTCTCACCCAGGTTATCAATATATCTTCTCCTGCTTTTGATTTAAGGCCAAGGTCTCTGCAGGCGCGGATCCAGCACGGCTCCAAGGGGGGGGGGGGCACTTTTTCAGACCATCACCTTTATCTTTTGAGAAAAAAATGTCAAAATTTTGGGAATTTTCTAAAAAGTATCACTCAAGATACCCTTTTGGTACCGCTGGGGGGTATGAGGGTCTTTCCCCAGAACAAATTATGGAAATTTGACCTGTAAAAGTAGGGTTTTAACTCATTTTGAGTACTTTTTGAGACTTTTTATCGTACTATGAGTAATTTTTTGGGTCCAAGGGCACTTTCAAATCCATCACATCATCCAGAGTGCCACCCCCTGAATCAGTCACTGGGTCTCTGACCCATAAATAACATTCGGTATATGATACTAACTTTGCATCCAATGTTAATCTTCAGGCCGCCAGAAGGGGGCAATTCAATATTAACGGATTCGAGAAGTCCTCTGAAACGAATTTTCAAAATTAAACTTACGAACCGCAACTTGTAAACGTTCCCTCATCCGACCGACACACCTCATTAGACTCAACCCTTATTCCTTCGGAAGACCCGCGGTTAAGCAATGCAGAGTCGGAATTCATTACCACCACCGGCTTTTGCAATTTTGCGACTTGCTAATGACCCCCAAGCGAGCATCCCATCAGGAACAAGGAGTGGTGGTGCGATAATTGCGGCCCGCAAGTGCGTCAGAAGGGCACCGGGGGGAGGCTGTTGACGCAACGCGTCTCCGAGGACGGATTCCGCCAGTCTTCGGGTTTATCCCCATAGAAATGTGTACAGAATGCTGATGGAGACGTCTTTAAGCAAATCGGAGCCACATTCCTTGAATGTAAGGGTCAAAAATTCATCGAACTGCAAATGTGGTAATACAGTGAAGCATTACCTATAACCAGTGGCGAATCCAGAGGGTGGCACTCTGGAAAGTGCCCCACCCCCCTTTGACCCAAAACATCACTCATAAGTACAAAAAAAAGTTCCAAAAAGTACTCAAAATGAGTTAAAACCCTACTTTTACAGGTCAAGTTTCAAAATTTTTTTCTGGAGGAGGACCCCTATACCCCCCAGCGGTACCAAAAGGGGATATTGAGTGATACTTTTTAGAAAATCCCCAAATTTTTTACATTTTTCTCAAAAGGTAAAGGTGATGGTTTGAAAAAGTGCCCCCCCCCCCCTTGGAGCCATGCTGGATCAGCGCCTGCCTATAACGGGACTGTAGGGACCAAAAAATATTTCATATATGGAACATGTTAACGTTATAGACAAGTAATACTCATTTTCAAGAATGATAGATAAAGATAATCATTAGACCTAAGGACCACTTAAGTCAATAGCTGTGTAAATGTAGTACTATAATATGAAACCAGATATATCGTCGACTTACAAGTTGCAAGCGAAAGGCGCTAAGTCACTTTTGGTGAGTCTTTTGAAAGAGGTAGAACAGCGCCAGCGAATTAATTGGCATAGCGCAAAAGAAAGCGATTGGCTGATGCCAAATTTGGCAAAACCTCGTACAGAGGTATGGTACGAAGAATGGTATGAGCCAGAATTTACTAAGTGCTTTTCTCCTGTAAACTGAAAATATTTTTATTCTCTTACCCAGCCATGTAGTGGTTGACCGGCGACCATTGGGTTACTAGCCGCAAGCTATACCACTGGGCTATCGGTGCTGATGCCAGGATTGATCACTAACATAATTTTAATGTTTTAAAACACGTAATAACAAACTTCTACTACTGCGCATGCTTCAACTGTCGTAGCATAAACCACTTCGTTACTTAAAAGATCACGGACATTCATTCAATATACTAACAATCCGTTTCACGGACAATCAAGCGCTCCCGATAATATTCTCGTCGTGCGTCAAAGGGACACTTCCTCGTTTCGGGAGAAAGTCCTCGGAAGTGTGTGGTCTACCCATTGCAACTTCCTTCCTTCGCCGAGAAAGCGAGGAGGATGATGTTCCAGGACAGAGAAAAACGTCGGCAATTAAAAATGCGAGATTGAATGGCGGAAGCCCTGATAAATATCCTTTATGTGCTTCCGAGACTACTAGCTGAAGTTTGATGGAATTGCATCGAGGGGAAAATGTCGCGACTCAGTTCCGCGTCAGAAATAGATATATGTAAAGCCGAGTGGTCAGCTATGAGACATTTGGAGTTAGGAGAACTAAGGTCGACCATCCAAGGCTATTTTAGATTATCCATCAGACGGAAATGTCCAGTAGCACATGGTTAAAAGCCAATTTCCGATTCATACTTTTGCTGTTTTCAAGGAGTGAGGGTCAAATCAAGTACACCAATATGGGGAACGGATAATTATAGTACGATATGCTTTATGTATTAGTGTCCCAGGATACCATACTATGACGAGATTTTCCCGTGGTTAGCTGAGGAGTCAAAGAAATCAAGTAAACCAGAATAGGGAATGCATATTATGTACATATTTAGCAACTTCATGTCCCAGGCAGATGACATACCATACTATGGTGAGATTAAATACAGTGGTTGGCTGAAGACTAGCACATTTCTAAGACTAATTTAAACTTAGAACAAGAAGGAGGAAAAGAGCCAATGAATAAACAATCGGTCTTCAAGAAGATAACTTAGATGACTCTGAAAACAGCCTCATTCTTACAACTGGAAAATCGGTTTTTTTATTTCAAATGAGTGGGTGAAAACTGAAGAGGTAGGTACTAAAGACAAAGCGATGTAAGTATGGGGTAACGCCAGTTCTGTGGAGCTAGCGATATACACAATATCTTTATTACAAGTTCCCATAATTAACGATATATGAAACATTTTAATATTTCAGAACAAGTTAAAATCTATTTTACCTGGCATGAACTTACAAGGAATTTTATTTAAACTTGATGACGTCAGCCATTATCTTTTGTTACATTACACCTTTCTAATAAACACACACGATGGCTGTGACACCATTACAAGCAGATGGAAAAATACTCATCCCTATCATAAAAAATTCACGTTACTGTATCCTGACTAAACATAGGCTAAAATCTAATAAAAACTCAATAAAATAGATGGCAGTATAATTAATGTATAATAAATATCCTACCACATTCTAATGTCAATAAATAAGTTTTAGTCACACAGGTCAACCGTAATGTGCTCTAACCATAGAGTTAGTGCAAATGTATACTATATAAAGAAAACGATCCTAAAAACCTAACAATCTGTTAGTTTATGATGTCTTCAAGAAAGCTATCATTGCCATGATTTTTTTATGACATTATAACACATTAAACTCTGCGGATACAAGCTTTTTTCCATCAGGAGAAAAAGCATACTGTACTTTTAAAAATTATCCAAGAATTCTAGAAAACACTGTTTATGGAATAACACAGAAGGCCAGTAGCAAGGTCAGGAACAATATATAATAGAGAGGTAGATAGAATACCTAATGTAACAGAAGGCGTGAAGAGCCTAAGTAAGTAAAAAGAAAATATGTGGAAATATTCGTTTCCTGAAAAAAATGTCTGTCACGAATCATCAGTGAATAACAAAATGTTGGTGTTCCTGTTCAGTAGTAAACGATTGGAATGGATTTACTTGGCTCGATTACAAAAAAATAACAAATTATTCGCAGTCATACTTTGTTTAAAGATTACAATTAATTTATAATTGTTTATAGTTTAGGTGTTTTTTTCAACTAATCAAAAACATTTTTGGAACTCTTTAGAACACTGATTTATGTAAAAACTATAAAATATGAATCCAGTGTGAAATAATATTCAGAGAGCAAGCACATTTGCCAACCTTTTTCCTGCACAAATATTATATTCATTATGTGAAAACCTAATTAACTATTTAACGGAGTTGCATACAAAAACATGTAGAAGTGAGAGCTACCAAGAAGAAAATCTCCTTACCTTAACAAACTTAAAGGTAAAAATGAGAATAATAGCAGAAATCATGAAATATTGGAAAATATTGAATACGGTGTAACAGTGTACCTGAATAAAATTAAATCAAATTATGCATAGAGTATGAATTAGTTCTTCATAAAAAGCATCACAAAACTCATAGTTATTATTGGAAGTTCAGAAAAAGAAAAGGCCCTTGTATATCCTGAAATATGTAACTTTTGGAGGGGGTTATATTTTGTTCAAAATCAGATTTTGCTTTAGATATTTTACCTCATTTTATTAAGCAAAATATTACACCACATACATTTGGTAGATGCACGTTTTCGTCTAGTTTTCTCCAAGCCCATGGATTTTGATATGGAGGCTTTTTTAAAGAAACATCTAAAATTACTTTTAGAACATTTTCGCAAAAAATGGTAATGAAAAATTGGAATGAACGTCATAAATACTTGGATTTGTTTAATACAACAGATATAAAGATTTTGAAGAAATATTTTATATTGAGTTTGTGTAGTTCCTATAAATTAAGTTTTTCTAGCTAAAAATGCAGACGTATCTGATCAAATAGGTATTTTTGCATTTTTTATCCATTTTAGCTTTTTTTTATGAAGGGACTTTTTTTCCAAGCGAAAAACCTGCTAAAGCCGCTTCGGGCCTAGAAGCAAACAGCAAATGCCGCAGGCCTTCAACACCAAAAATTACCGCAAAAAATCCGCCCACACTCCTGCGTTAATTTCGACCATCTAAAAAACAACAGGTTGTGTTCTAAAAACCTCTAGTCAACAAAACCCACTCTCTGTAAACTATTGTATTCGGAGCCGCAGGACTCTCTCGGCGATAATACGTTTATAAATAGCACAAGGTTATCTCTTTTTCTTTCATTCTTTTTTGTTTCCTTTCGCTCGTTCCGGCAGGTTGCATAATCATTGCCATGCCGAACCATTTCCCCCGGCGGCCGCTGGGCTCTCTATTCGGCCAGTGGGGATGGATGGATACACGTGCGTGTGGAGTAGGGAACTGGGTTGCTAAAATGGATGTTTTCCCCTCGTCGCTAATAAATCGGATGGGGAATTTAAGAACAGTAGTCCTCGCCAAATTTTGAAAACGTATTAAGATAAGTTGATAAGTTTTCGACCACTGGACTCATAGAAGGCAGGAAGGAGTATCTATAGGGATTGCAGCCCCTCTGGAGCAGTGTTATTTCGGCAAGGGAGAATTTGAGAGAACAGCGAGATGTCACAAACTTGGAAAATTTTCCTAAGAAATGTTGTACTGAAAATTACCCCGGATCACTAGAAAACGAGTTGAAAGTTTCAAAACCTTATTTTTAAGGGTAAAATAATTCCATAAAAAAAACACCCGGCAGACCCCCCCCCCTTACTAATGCTTACTTGCTTTTGACAATGAGTAGGGTTATTTTACTTATTGCTCTATTTTTACTTTTTTCATTATGGTATGCTGATTAAGCGTGTAAATCCAACATCACGTTTGTAGAAAATATGAAAAGAAATATATTTACCTAGACATAAATTCAAAATCTTGTCACAACCCACAGTTTGGGAGACTCTGTCCGGAAGCTTAAAACAAAGACGTTAAAAAAAAAACAAAGAAAAATATAGAATAATTTCAGCCCCTATATCATGATCCTCGATTCGCAACTGACCACTACAATAAACTTGGAAATTTTACAGATACCAATAAAGTAATTTATTTCACGTCAATTTTCATTTAGAACAAGCATAAAAATTATCAACATTGTTAAAGAGTCCAAATACAACCCTCCATACTTGGCGCATACTCAAAGCTCGTATCTACACGATTTTACGAATTAGTCCAACGATTTATCCAAAACTAGTTAGGGGAAAGTACCCCAAAACGGGATAGCTTATCTATTCTTCGCTTTATTTCTTATTGTGTACATGGTACATTCCAAAGTTAGACGTCATTTAAAAGTATACACCTTTTCAACTACTTAGCATACCTTTGTTACATTTGTTCAATAATATTTATGTGAAAAATACTGGTTTCACTAAGTCTTACACGATCCCGTTTTACCCTACCAAGGGTGGGTAAAAAGGGATAGGGATTTGCATGTTATTAGGTTTTTGCTGATTTTACTTTTAAAACAAAAATAGGCTAAGTTTTTATAGGAAGAAACTTTTTAATTGTAAATTTGAAACCTTACATAACACAGAAATCGCATAAAAATGTGTCGTCTTCTTCTTCTGCTTTGGAACAGGCTTCGTGGGCCCATCCCTGGCAGCTCGAGCATTGTATCCATCAGCCTTCTCCAGATTTCGATTCAAGATACAGAGTGTTGCAGAAAATACATGCTTCATCTTTTTCAGCTTCATCTTCTGAAGACGACGACGTCCAACCTTGGCTAACTGATGATTCTTTTTAAGGTTTTCTTATGTTAGGTCCATTTGCTTCGTTTTTTACAATTGATGATTGTGGGTTTTTTTCAGGTTCAGAGTAACATTTTTTAACTTTATCTGCCTGTTTTGCATCTCCACTTGGTTTTCTTTTACTCCTCGTTTGTTTTGTCTTCGGAACATTCAAGAGACTTGTTTTGGCAGGCCTTTTTTCCAGCTTTTGAGATCTCTCGTTCTTTTTTTACACGCTCTTCTTCTTCCAACTCTAGTTTATATGGACTTCCTGTTATAATTGCTGTTTTCCCTCTTCTCCTATCGTGTTTATTTTGAGGTCCTGGTCCAAACACTCGTGGTGGAGGTAGAATTTCTTTGGGTGATATAAAAAATGGCAGTGAAGGACGATTGTATAGCCCAAGTCCTTTGTTTCCTGTTGATGTGGACGGTTGGATAAGTCCTGCGTTTGTGCTAATGTTATCGGTGCCCCCATCACTAGGTGATTCATTCGATACTGTTGCTAGTGGTTGTGATGACTGCAAACTCTCAGATGCTATGACTGAACTTGAAGATCCTTCGGATCTGGCCTCGTTTTGTTGCAGATTTAATGGTTGTTGGGACGTCATGTTCTGAGCATCTTCTTAAAATAACTTAAACACATTGCCAAAACATTAATGGAAATGGTCGGGTAAAACGGGACACATCAAAATTGTATCCCGTTTTGGGCACCCCAAAAGTGTCCCGTTTTGCCCGACCGTGGTACTTTTGAAAACATAAATGGCTGACCCCTAAACCGTTACTCACAAGCAATATTTAAATACATGAAATTGTTGTTAAAAGAGCTGTGAACAAAACACAGTACTTAAGCGGAATTGTTCCGAAGGACGGAGAAACACAAGGACAGTTGTTCTGCAGTCGAAAAAGGTACAAAGTTAGTAAAAATCTATCTTGAAAACTTTGAAAAAATATTTATTTGCGAAACACGTGGCTAGAATTGAGAGATCAACTGAGTATGCTGTCATGGCAGTCGCGAACCAGTTTAGCCTGTCTCCCGCGAGATACAACCACCAGTCAAGCTCCGAGGCTCAGTATCCCGTTTTGCCCGCCTATCCCGTTTTGGGGAACTTTCCCCTATGCCTAATAAGCACGCTGACCAAGAAAAAAATGTCAATTTATTTCTTGGTGCTGAAAATCCTACGAACATGATGAGAATATACCCATCTTTAGAAGACGTAAAATAATCTTGAAATTAAAAAAAAAATTGGCAGCACAAACCGACCCAGACCGGTAGGTCTCAATAATAATAAATCGAAAATTCATTTTTCAACCACTCTTTGACACGAGCGAAAAAAAAAGTGTAAAACTGTGGCAGCGCCGATAAAAAAAAAAAAAGGTATTTTGATGTTCTTAAGGGGTAATTTAAAAAGATTATTCACCCAAGTGTCGGCACTCATTTGAATACGATGACAACCGCACCGAAACACCTCGGTCTAACAAATGAAGCAACAGGACGCTTTTCATTATTTTTTTTTCAAAAAATGGCATTATTAATTTCTATTACGTAAAATAGCTCCGGAGTTTTTAATTGTCTATTCCTGCCGCGTTTCTCTCACCGCCGATCGCTCCGCCGACGTAGTTGAAGTACAAGGTCTTGCAGGAAGAAATTTCGGGTTATTGCTTTTCTACTTAAAACTGGTTTGCCCGGGATGAGACGCCGGTGTATCTTCCACTTATAGTGCACACGGATACATTGTTTATTCTAAAAGTTATCCATCCGATGAGACCGGTTAAAATCTCGATATCTACTATGAACTATCTAAAGTAGTTTGTAATAACTATCTCAACACTAGACTTTCTAAACTAAACAGCAAAAGGAAGAAGATCCTGTACGCTTTGCGGATGGAGCTTGCATATTCCAAGTGGCATTAGAAACAACAACAACGGAAGGAAGAAGATATTAAAATGTCAAACATCAGATTTACAATATTGGGGATATTCCATGTGACATAATACTTGGCTAAACCATGAGGTTTAATCAAGAATAAGCTGGTCTTCTCATAAAACGCGGACTTAGCTCTTCTATTACAAGCACATAATGGCAAAACGCGAATGAAACAAACAAATAATGTACATTTTCGTTTAGATACAGAAGCCAAAATATGAAGTGTATGGCAATCCAGCTTATGTAAAGCGGGGAAGAAATGCAATACCAAACAAATACCAATTACTGTGAGACGTCTTTAACAACCACGCATCAAGATGTCGTAAAAATGTTTCTTATTTGTCAATATAATCTGTTTCTAGTATCATTGGAAACCTTTCATAACATTAAACAATGGATAAATAAGGATGCATGCTTAGCTACTGCATCAAAAAGTAATTTTATTTAGGAAATGCTCACTCCGAAAATAAGGATACTCCTCAACACAAATTTCGGGCAATTTGCTCCCTAGAAATTTCTGCGCCATACTTCCTTGTAATACCATATATTTAGTATTTACTCGTCTTACATTCTAAATTTACAACTCGCTCCAAAACAACTATCGTTGAAAACTACTGAACCTAACCAAGTTAACAACTAAAGCATTTAAGGAAATTAGAAAACTTGATTTATAAACAAATCCCACCTACACCATACGTCATCCGGGGAACTTGTTTATTTTTATTAAATCACGTTCTTAACCTCACTTAATCACTGTAAAAAAATCCTTGAACGCTCCAAGGAAAAACTGGGCAGCTGGGTTGCCCACTTTTTCCAAGTAATGTTCCTGGAAAATAACAGGAACATTGCCGTAAAATACTGGTATTTGTACTTGATTTTACCGTAACGTTCCTGTTATCTTCCAGGAACATTACTTGGAAAAAATGGGCAACCCAGCTGCCCAGTTTTTCCTTGGAACGTTCCAGGATTTTTTTACAGTGATGTTCTCAATAGATAACTTTCTGTATGGGCCCCTGAAATCTCTCTATAGTAAATTTAGCAGGCTTTCGTTCCTCTCTTATCTTCAGTAGACCATTGTGGAATAAGAGAATGTCTTTAAGCAGCAACTGATTGTTCCCCTCACCGATAAAGGGTTCAAATATACCAATAGTCTTACTTATTCTCGTAAACATATTTGGTAATATGCGTCTCAGAAGTGATAACTAGTTGTTTACTCTCACTATCATCACTTGACCTTTTATCGGCAGATTTTCCCGCTTTGCATATTCCCATCACACCGAGTGGCAACAGCCGTAACAATGGCATCACATAATAATAAGAGATGAGTCTTATTTACAGACAGGAAACGTAAACATCTCAACCCAACACTCGGTCATTCCAAAAAAACAAAAGAACAGGAGCAACAACGCCCAGATAAGTCGCCCATTCTTCCCAGAAAAGGGCTTTTAAAAGGTCAATTTTGAGGTATAATATGCCACACGACCCTCGAAAAAGCACTTTGGGGTTGCGTAAGTGGATGGACGACGACGTAACAGTGCAAACCTCACACACGCGCTCCAGTCCAGAGTAATATAAAACTCTCTCCATAGTCCATCGCTGGAGATAACAGTGATTCATTGTTTTAGGAGAGAGAAGTGAGCAGTAAAAGATTTTACGGCACATTGTTCTCTGAGAGAAATGGGAGAGGGTTGAAATCTGTTACTAGGAGGGTTTTTCGAGGTGCTTTTTGATTGAGGCATTAAAATGAGGGTAATAGCTCGCAAATGGGTTCACACGATACATTGTTTGGATAAGTTAAGTAGTGACTAAAAGATAAGTATTGATTACCGATGTTGTTTTTGAAAGATATATTTGGACTGACTGACAGACAATAAGAGTTTCAGCATAAGCTGTTTACACTAATAACTTACACTGTTAACTGTCATTAAAGCTAGTTTTTAAAACACTATGACAGTCACTCCAGCGAGTATTCGTACACCCAACAAATTTGCACTGGTATACCTATTACGGCTAAATTCCTAGGGGAAAATCCAAACAAAAATTATCCTAACATGGTATGTTATTCTTCATTGTAATCTACCAAAAGAAGAGAGCAAAAAATATCAGAATATTTATAAAAAAATATTATTTAAAAGAATGAAGCGAAAAGCATATTTTGAAAAGCATATTTCTGAAAAGCATATTTTGTTCCTATAAAATCCTAATTTAAAAGCACGTGCATGCAATTTTTTTCTTGAGGCTCATAATACCAATAACCTCACAAAATCAACTTTATCAATAACTTTCAAATCACTTCACTTTTTAAATATTTTTTTCCTAAATGTTTTTATATTTTTTTTTATATATTAATTGCATATAGTATTAATTACATATATATTTTATATTATTAATTGCATAATAATTAATTTGCATTAATGCAATTTTTTTTTCTTTACTTTCTGGAGTGACTGTACGTTTATTATATGAAGTGTTTTAAAATCCTAACTCAGGGAAGTAAGTACACATAAAAATGATAAATTATTGTATTGAAAGTTAAATGTTTAGAGATCACTTTCACATTGTTTAAATTTTACAAAAAAGATCTTATAATTAAGTTTAACAGGAAGTTAAAAGAGAAAAATTCGAAATATTTTAAATAGTACAATTGTTAGTCTCCAGGAACAAAAATGTCTAAAATTATCTTAATCTAGCACTTTCACGAAGATAAAGTGCTAAATTCCATTCTTTTTATAATAGTTTCCTTCACAATTCATTCCTTTAATCCAACGATCAAATTTTAAATAACAGGCAAATTTACAAGATGATAACTTGCACAATTTTTGAAAAATAATATAGCACATAAATAACTTTGAAAAGGAGGACCACCGGTACATATTTAACGGAGTTACTTCATAATATTCTATCTTCCTTAACTATGGGACATGAAATGTATTTCACTCGAAACTCTTAAAAATGAATTCCAAAATCGGCTAGTTTAATAAGATGTACACTCAGTCAAAAAAAAATCCGAACATTCGCAACAAGATGGCGATCGCTTCATTCTAGTAATTGTCGTCAGAAGCAATGGAACCCGGATAATTAGCCCGTGTTTCCTAAAAACGAATCGTATCGGATGCTGCGTAAAATGGACTACCATGTTTTGACTACCAAATTAAATCTAATATTTATAGAATGGATGGAACACATTTTAATTATTAAAGCCTGATCACATTCGTCATGGTATTTCTTAACTATTCAAAAGAATATATTCTAGTGACAGGGAGCTGAATGTCGCAACAAGATGGTAGAAAAAAAGTTCGAGATAGCACCGGTGAACCGATATCGGCTCTACAGGGGTTTTTATTAGTATTATCCTCCTAGTTTTTTTAAAGTTCACTCATTACACAAAATTTCATTATGGTAAGCTGAAAAAGAGTTTGTGCCTAGGTTCTTTTGAATTTTTTTTTCAGACTTTTTTCTTTAAATTATGTGTAAACCAAAGGAACCCAATTTTTTTCTCTAAGGAATAATAATCAATTTCAAGGTTACTATAAAAAGGTTTTTTGAGATAACAAGGTGTCATTAAAAAATACAATAACAGAAAATTTATTTTACCAACTTAAATATCAACAATTTTTTGGAAGAAATTAGATTTATTTAAAAAAAAATCCATAATGTAAAGAGATTTTAACTATAAGGAATAACTTGAGTTCTTTGAACATTCCTAAATTATTTCTACAATATAGGTTTTAAAAAATATACATAAATTAGCAATTTGGGATAGAATCAGAACAGTTACATACATAAGATAAATATATACACTGTAAAGATCCAGGGATTAAAACAGAATAATGGGTACTTGTCTAGAAAATATTTATGACTTTAGTTTCAAACAACTTGTAGCCTACTCAAAACGTAGTTACAGGACAATTTTCGAAAAAACAGGCTTAGTTGGGTTTAAGCCATTGAATTTGATAAAAATCGAGAAACTCTTTCACTACGAGTGAAAATATTTTACATACTTCCAGAGAAAGATGAAATTCTTGCTACTAATTAGTTAAAGGATATGTTTAAACGGGAGATGTTGTACAAACCAAATCAAATCAGAAATAAAATTTCATTAGATGAAAAATTCAATAACAAATTTATTTACAATTAATCAAATCAAGAAAAATATCTATATCACCTGGGAATGGATATATTTACAAAAACTAAAGCGTGATGACATGAAAAGAAGCAGCATTAAATTGACATTCAGCAAATGTATTCAAAAACTTTTATTTAATGCAGAATAATTTTTTATCGAAGCCAATCTCTTAGAAAGCCAACAACATACTACACTTAAATGAATCCACGACAACAAAATGGAGGTTCAATCAGGCCGCTCTTTCACCGTAATCTCGGTGAAACCATATTTTCTTCGGTGAACTGGTTTTTTAAGGCGTGAACTTTTGTGAGATCCAGCTGTCGGCACTAACAAAATAAAAGTATACCCTAAATAGAAGGAACCATAAAAGGAAGTAAGATTTCAATTTCGTATAGGGAATTTATAAATGGTCTTCGTATTCATTGTAAATATGATTTAAAATGGTAATCTGTATTATTCTATTGGAATTGGAAACGTATTATTTCTATACCGTAATCGGTTCCCTCCAAAAAGCGACTTTTGTTCCGAAAAAAAAGATTGCACCTGATCCTCCTCCCCAAAACTTGGAGGACCCACCGGGTAAATTTCTTTTGCATTTCCAAAAAATTGAAAAGAATAAAAAATTATATGTAATTTGGTTTTTGATATGTTTGTCAATCGCCTTAATAATTAAGACATTGTCATTTGTTCTGAGGCGATAGAGCCTAACTGCAGTTCATTTAGACTGTCTGTGGACATGTGCTATATTAAAATATCAGACATACCTCCCAAAAATAATTTTAACAAATACAACCCAAAGAAGCATATTACGAAAACGTTTCGACAGTAATTTCTAACTTAAATTTTTTGATTGTTTTTATGGATATTTTAAATCATATTTACAATGAATACGAAGACCATTTATAAATTCCCTATACGAAATTGAAATCTTACTTCCTTTTATGGTTCCTTCTATTTAGGGTATACTTTTATTTTGTTAGTGCCGACAGCTGGATCTCACAAAAGTTCACGCCTTAAAAAACCAGTTCACCGAAGAAAATATGGTTTCACCGAGATTACGGTGAAAGAGCGGCCTGATTGAACCTCCATTTTGTTGTCGTGGATTCATTTAAGTGTAGTATGTTGTTGGCTTTCTAAGAGATTGGCTTCGATAAAAAATTATTCTGCATTAAATAAAAGTTTTTGAATACATTTGCTGAATGTCAATTTAATGCTGCTTCTTTTCATGTCATCACGCTTTAGTTTTTGTAAATATATCCATTCCCAGGTGATATAGATATTTTTCTTGATTTGATTAATTGTAAATAAATTTGTTATTGAATTTTTCATCTAATGAAATTTTATTTCTGATTTGATTTGGTTTGTACAACATCTCCCGTTTAAACATATCCTTTAACTAATTAGTAGCAAGAATTTCATCTTTCTCTGGAAGTATGTAAAATATTTTCACTCGTAGTGAAAGAGTTTCTCGATTTTTATCAAATTCAATGGCTTAAACCCAACTAAGCCTGTTTTTTCGAAAATTGTCCTGTAACTACGTTTTGAGTAGGCTACAAGTTGTTTGAAACTAAAGTCATAAATATTTTCTAGACAAGTACCCATTATTCTGTTTTAATCCCTGGATCTTTACAGTGTATATATTTATCTTATGTATGTAACTGTTCTGATTCTATCCCAAATTGCTAATTTATGTATATTTTTTAAAACCTATATTGTAGAAATAATTTAGGAATGTTCAAAGAACTCAAGTTATTCCTTATAGTTAAAATCTCTTTACATTATGGATTTTTTTTAAATAAATCTAATTTCTTCCAAAAAATTGTTGATATTTAAGTTGGTAAAATAAATTTTCTGTTATTGTATTTTTTAATGACACCTTGTTATCTCAAAAAACCTTTTTATAGTAACCTTGAAATTGATTATTATTCCTTAGAGAAAAAAATTGGGTTCCTTTGGTTTACACATAATTTAAAGAAAAAAGTCTGAAAAAAAAATTCAAAAGAACCTAGGCACAAACTCTTTTTCAGCTTACCATAATGAAATTTTGTGTAATGAGTGAACTTTAAAAAAACTAGGAGGATAATACTAATAAAAACCCCTGTAGAGCCGATATCGGTTCACCGGTGCTATCTCGAACTTTTTTTCTACCATCTTGTTGCGACATTCAGCTCCCTGTCACTAGAATATATTCTTTTGAATAGTTAAGAAATACCATGACGAATGTGATCAGGCTTTAATAATTAAAATGTGTTCCATCCATTCTATAAATATTAGATTTAATTTGGTAGTCAAAACATGGTAGTCCATTTTACGCAGCATCCGATACGATTCGTTTTTAGGAAACACGGGCTAATTATCCGGGTTCCATTGCTTCTGACGACAATTACTAGAATGAAGCGATCGCCATCTTGTTGCGAATGTTCGGATTTTTTTTTGACTGAGTGTACTAGTTAGGTAGTTTATATAGGGTGTTTTCAGGTGACGTCACGACCAGTTATTGTAGAGTAATGCGTTTGTTGCTAAGGCGGTTGCTAGGTGACGAGGTATTCGTAGTTATGGCGGTTGTTAGGTGTGGAGTCACGTGATTGTAAATGCTCCAATAGAAGAATTTCACGACCAGTTATTTTCTGAACTGTTAACCTTCTGTAGGACAAAGCGTGTGTTGCTAAGGCCGTTGTTAGGTCCGAGTCATGTGATTGAAAATGCTCTATTTACTATCAAGAGATATTTGATGTAACGCTCTAGTGGCTAAAAAAAGGTGCTGATGATGTACCATAGGTAACTGTACAAAACATAAATTCCTTAATATAGGATTCATTAGGACTTCAATTTTCATTCGATTAGGATTAGGATTCACAATTTTTTGATATTTTTGATCTTTCTCATCAATTAATACTTATCCATACATTTTTTTTCAATATCTGTAGAAACAGCTAGTATTTTAAAAACACGATAATATAGTAGTTAGTACACATTTATCCTTTCAAGACAAGACTTCAATGGATCGATATTCAATGCGTGTTCATCAGAAGAAAAATAAAGATGGCAATAAAAATGTGGTTGAACAGAGATACCGATTAACTGAAATCGGGGGAAAAAAACAAAAAAAAACGTTCCCATAACTGCCTAAGCAAACATAGAGTTTAAGCATCCCAATGCACCTGAAGTCACCTACCTGCCTCAGATAGATGCCAGTCCCATCAGCAATAATTCTATATAAGGCAACCATCAATAGGCTTTATCTACTTTGAGCCAGCTGTTTCAACGAATTCTCAGAACCAGTAAATATTTTTAACTCATGCTTTCTATATATAGAAGTGAATAATATTTATTCAAACCGAAAGCGTGACCGGTAAAATGGCAAACACAAAAGCCTCGGTCTCGTTTCACTTTCCATTATTTCCGTTTCATCATCAAATATATCTGGATAGCCTAAAACCGCAATGAGCTTTGAAATCAGTTAATGATATCTTGTTAACAATAACATTTAGTAAAATAAAGGTATGGCGAGCAGCGGTTCCTATCAACCAAGTGGTGCGCGGATTCGAGGGGGCTACTTGGGCTAATATAACAGGAAAAAAGGAGAAAAAATATATATTTGTGTTACTATGGTTTTCTATCCTCTACTCTTCTAGTTTAGTTCTAGAGTCTATTTTTAAAAAAAATTCTGGTCATTTACTTAAAATGTACTTTTTTTTATACTTTTACATCTTTTCTGTTTCCCTATATTTTCCCCGCTTTTTTACGCCAATGGATACTTTCATCAGGTTGTGCCTCCTCTTGCTCTCTCTGTTTATGCCCACTCTTTTTTTTTTCTTTTCTCTATAGCGCAACCCAGAATGATTCCATAGTGTACTATCAGGGGTCGTTCTAGGTTTTATTTTTCGGGGCCCATTTTTGTGAAAAAGAAATTGATTTTGTGAAAAACTAAAGTCAAATTACATTGTAATTTTTCAAATTATCGTAAAAAAACATATTTTTGATTAGAAACAAAGAAGATTTTGTGAATGTTTTCTTGCAAATATAAATAATCATTTTGAATTTTGTGAAAGGGTCGTTTTTATGAATTTGAATTTTGTGAAGGGGTCGTTTTTAGGAGGTGGAATTTTGTGTCCCAATTTTCGGCTGGATCGACTCCTGACTATTATAATATTCTCCAAGCTTGACTTCAACTATCCATAGTAAGCGGACGTTACCGATAAAATTAATCCAGAGTGCCAAATGTATTCTAGTCAAAACCACATCTTTTGGTAGAAAAGTTAACCGAGTGTTAAAATGAACTCTTTGGTAGACGACACACTGAAATTATTTTGAATTACTGGCAGTATATACACCTAAATATAAAATATGAATTATTAAGCAGATCCTTCAAGGCAGACAATCTCTCACGGTTCAAACGTTGTTGAACACTATTTTAAACCTCTCTCAGCTGTCAAATTGACGAAAGAATCAAAAGAATTTTCCACAAAATAATCAGGAAAACAGTCGATGTGTTCACTTTCTGACACTTATTAATAAAAATTCGATAGAAATAAAAGCGGTACGAACGATAATTCAAAAGAAAATTTCACTTTTCTGATAAACAAAATCGAGCTATTTCTAATAAGGTCTCATAGATATAAAACATTTGCGTAAGAGCGCAAAAAATATGCAGCTTAACACTTATTTACTCATTGGACTATTTTTAGCATTTTGTTATCTCTCTCTTTTAAAAAATAGTTCAATCTAATGTCCTTATCTCCTTCACCAGCGGATACAATGAAACATTAAGGTCATTTAACTGCGCATTAGTTAATGGCACAGCTACATTAAGATCTAATCATGGTACTAAATAATTAAAGGATGAAATCAGCACATAGTACTAAGCAGTGCTTTGTCCAGGGAAATCTTACTACCGTTTTTAGGTGCCTTCACAAATTCATCATTTGATAAAAAGGTGCCTATAACTTTCACAAATTCAGTTTTAGGAAAAAAGGTACCTTTACAAAATAATTTTTGAAAGAAAGTTCTTTAGTAAGCTATATTCTCTCAATAGTTAAATTTTTAGCCATTCTAGACTAAATTTATTTGTTATAAATGTAAAAATTATGTACTTGTTTTTATGTTGATTTTGCACATAAATTTTCACAAATATAGAGAAAAAATTTCGCAAACTTTCTTAATTTTCATAAATTAGTCCTAAATTTTCATAAAATAAGACCTCCTAAAAAATACCTAGACAGACCCCTGACTAAGTTATCATTAGGAATTATTAAGTTTGAACTGTAATTAATATCCACATAATTTTTTCTCAGGACAAAAATAAAGAACATGAAATGAGTTAAGTTCTAAACAGACAAAATAATGCTTAACAATTTTCGTGGACTACATAAAATATTGTATAATTTGATTTGTGATGCTACAGAATAAAAAAAAATTCTGTTCAACAAGAAATTTTAGGAAAACTAATATTATCAAGTTTTAGGTATACATTAGAACTCCAATTATCCGAATTGATTCGAATGTTGTCTTTTCATTTAATTAATTAAAAGCCCTCTTTCTTTAATAAAAATAGTTTTTTTCTCCCATTTTCAACATACATGCAGTAATGAACGAATTTTTGATCATATGTAAGGAGTTAGTCCCAATTGATTTGGATAATTGGAGTTCTAGAATTTCTACACTTCTTGTTGATGTTGTGGTATAGGCAGGGTAACTTGACGACTTTATAAACATAATATTCATTAAACTTTAGTTTAAGGAACAATAATGCATCTTGATAATCTTTATTTTGAAGATTTTTTTTAAAGAGAAAAAATTTTAATTCTTAAATATTTTAGGTATTGTTTGTACTAAATTAAACATTTTAATCAAAGTTTAAGCTAGAGAAAAAATTCCTTTAGTAAAAAAAAAAAGAATCTGGAAGTTAAAGCAAAATGCTGGAATTCGAATTTGCACCTGAAGTTATTGACACCTTAATTATTTAAACCAGCTTGGAAGAATATTACTAAATACATGCATACAAAATTACTATAATTGTTAATTAATTATAATTAATTTTTAACTACCCAAAAGTCAAAATTTCATTTATCAATATAAAAAAATGGAAGAACACGCTCAATGAAAACGCTTCTCAGTCACACCTACCAAATTTGAAATGAAAAGAAGGACTTCTCCGCTTTTTTATTTTATTAATACCTTCTCCTGTCCCCATTTAATTAGGACTGCCCATAAGGAGGGACAAACTCTACAAATGTCAAGGTGGGCAAAGCTTATAGAGGCCCAGAACCACAAGGTTTATCAATGATACACCTTAAAATGAAGTCTTTGAGTTTGAGTCTGAAGTTTGATTTTTAGCTTTTCAAATGGCCAGTCAAGGAAGGTGGCCAAGATAAGCTGTCAACATTCCTCTTTCTAGAAATATAAATATAATTTCATTTATTTTCCCTCAGTATATTGTAATTTTTCCAGAACAGTTTCAGAAAAAGCCCATAAATATTAGGCGTGTACAGAAATATTAGTTTGAAAACTGAAAATAATTACAAAAAATGTCTATAAAATAAAAAAGATTTACTTAGTGTACTAAGTAGCTTTCGTTTTTCAGTTGATATTATGTCAGAATGTAACCATAACATCAGAGAAAGCAACAATAATTGCTTCTATTGGACAAAATAGCTCAATGAATCTAAAGGTTTCAGCAACAGAGGAAAAACTTAAACATTTACTAGGGGGTCCATGTGAAAATTTGTCAAGGGTCTCAGGATAGTTAATGATGGTCTTGCATTTCATTAAACATCATAAGATGTTTGAATAAAAAATGAAACTAATTTCTTTTAATGTTGAAACAGAACAGATCATTAAGGAATATGAAAGCTTCTCCTAAATATAGATAACTTCGTAAGTTAGCTTTTCATTTAAATTTTGAAGCACATTTTATAATTTCTTAATGATATGTTTAATCCAAGTGTAGGACAACTATTTAACTACATTTGAGAATGTTTACAGCAGTGGGATTTATTTTTGGGTTTCAGTTTATTTCGAGAGGGGCCCAAATATCCTCTTAAAATTTCGCCATTAAGAACCCTAAGTAGATTTTTACACTGGGGGAGAGGACCCAAAAATACTTCAAAGCCTCCCCCCCCATGCATATTTAATAGCTTCAATGTAGCTTTTAAATACATTTTTAAGCGTGATTTCCATTTTGATGAAGTGACATTTGATACCCTAAAATCATGGTTTTAACTATAATTTTGTCTGGGTCTAAGGAGGGCCTCACCCCCCTTATATGCCCCTGGTTTACAGTTAAAGAATCCTAAACATTTTTAGAAATATTTCAAATGTTAATTTTAAATAACATTTTGCGCCATATTACCCATCAAAACTACACATGTTTCAAAATTCAGAGCTATATTTATGCGAGAAAAATTAAAATAGAAATCTATAGGTTATGCTTAAGCTTAGCAAAAACACTGATTAAACTGATAAAATGCTACAAAAACCAGAAAAAAAAATAAGAAATTTCAAGAAGTTTTATACAGCCTAGCAGAAGAACTAGAGAAAATTATTATAATGCAAAAGGCTATGGGAAAAGAACTGCCTGAGACAAAAGGCAAGGTGTGATTGCACACAGAGAATTAATCCCTTTATAATTATTCATGGAGTAAATGTTAAACTTCAAATGCATCAAAATAAGGTTTGCATTTGCCTATTTGAAAGTTTTGAACCTAGAACTTATTATTTCAGTGAGACTGTAAGACAATGTGATACTCAAAATCATCACTCTAATGTTCAATCAATTCAACAGTGGCTTTAAAGGTCAACTGAACTAAATATAATTAAACCAAGCTTGAATTAAAATCACCTCTTGGATTAACAACATTTAGCTATCTACATTCTCAACCCAACTTACTAACATGCCCATTAATCTTCAGTAGAAATAGAACCTTCAAACAGAGATAATAGTAAATCATAGAAAAAGTGAAGAGAATTGAGAGTTGAAGAAATTAAACATATTAACTGAAACGACAACTCAACCATTGCATTGACAACAATTTGATGCAATGAAATGTGAGATTTTAAATAAGAGTTTAAGCTCAAGTTGTTTACCTTTTAGAAGATCTTCTTAAATATAAATTCAGATTACAGTGCCCGGCATAATGCACTTAATAAGAAACGCTAAATATTACATTTACCTATTTACATAGCATTTAGTTCGAAATTATATTATTCTTTTCAACACACAACTTTGAACATAGAGGTTTAAGTATAGTTATATTCTTAAACATGATAATGATTGTTCATTAAAATGTTTACAAAGATAATGATATAAACAGTACTTACTTTTCAGACTTAGGATATTCAGGAAACTTTGTTTGAATCAGTTCTTGTATAGTTCTTAGTGAAAGCGGTTCTGCAGAAATACCTTGAGCTCTATGTTTCCGGCGACCGAACTGATTCTTTAAGTTCAAGTTGGGACTAAACACTGATTGATATTTATCTAGTAGGCAGCGAAGTCTCTGAATTTCCTCATCTTTCTCGTCCAAAATTTCTTTTAAGCGCTGAATCATTTTTTGTTGTTTAAATATGATGTCGTGGACATCATCTTCAGTATCCATTTGAATTGGCGACATTGGCATTTTGTTTTTAATTGGCAAAATCAAACGCCAATTTCGTTGTATATTTTTTTCCAAGGATCAAGAACCTGAAACAAATCCTGTCAACACAAGAGTGTGGCACATTTTGAAGAGTATATCAGGTACAATTTACACGATGCATAGCACAACACAATATTGTTTACAAATAAAGACGATCTCTTCTCTCCGAATGTCACCAGCTGATCGTCAAGGAGCCAAAATTTTGTTCCGCTCAACCAGGGAGGATCATCACGTGTGTGAAAGAACTGATCTCTAGAAAAGTTTCACTCCACCTACTAACACAACTTGTTAAACTGATTCTGTTTATAGCAGCAGTCAGGCAGTACAGGTATTTAATCAACATGCACAACTTTCAAGTGGGATAAAAATAGATTCGGATTCCCACTTCCGTTTGAGAGCAGAAGACAAACTTTGGGTTGAGTTGTAAAGTCTGAATAACGGAAGTGAGAAAACATTCTCTGATGTCCCTAAAAAGAAACGATTTTTTAAACTATTTCCATTAGAATTTCTTTCCGTAATATTATTAAGTAAATTAATAATACTTATTTAAACTTTCTCTCTTTTTAATTAAACAGTTTCAATTATTTTAGTTTTGTCTGAACTAACTGTAATCGTTTTAATCGAACTGAACCTAAACTGAAGTGAACGCAAAATCTGGCGGGCATTAGCTTGTTTTGTTTATTGTTTGTTTTGAATTTGAAGTGCTTTATATTTGAGGACTGAAAGAGCTTCTAGAATCTTTGGTTTGTTTGAATATTTGCCAATGAATCAAAAAAGAAAGGCGGATGATGATCATCCTATCTGCCCATATGGCTCTTCTTGTTACAGAAAAAATCCTCAGCATCGTAAAAAATTTCATTCCAAGCCATCTATTCTTAAAGCAAGTACCTATTGGTTCAAAATTTTGATAATATTTTGATCTATTTGTGACTCTTAGAATTTGTAACTTTGATATATATTCCCGAATCCCCCTCTCTCTACACCATTGTTACTTTTAACTGAGTTTCAGGAGACAACAAATAATCACAATACTATACCTATTTTGTAATAAACTGATTGTTCAATTTTGAAAGCTGTCCAGGACAGATATGATGTCGGTCCTCCATTGTGAAAAGGGCAAAAGTTGTCAAAAACTTGAGATAGGTCGACAGGTTTTTCTTTTTTTTTTAAAAATCTGTAGCGATGCAGATTAAATATTTATTTTATTCACTTTTCTCTTCTAGGACAAGACATTAAACTCTACTGAGGAAAAACCGATTGCCACAGAAGAGCATGATGCCTGCGTTCCTTCAAATGGTTCTTCAAAAACATTGGTTAGTTAGTTAGCAAATATTTTATGACTTCTGTCATGATTATGACATATACGCACAGCCTTATTTATACATGTGCCATACCACACAGGGAAACAAGATTTTCAAAGGTGGCAAAATTAATGAAAATTAAAGAAATCTATATATATTGTACATTTTCAATTAATTATTTGTTTCACAACCTTTATTCAAGAGTTTTCTCTTGCATAATCATGTTTGAGGAGACTACATTCTTTTGCTTTTACATCATTCTTTCATCATTTCACATTCATTCATCATTGCATCATCATCGTTCTTTGCTACTACATCATTGCTTTTGCATTATCAACTTTTTCTGAATTCACACATAATCTGTTTTCTTAGTAATGTGCTTAGAATTGAGATAGTTTCTCAAACAAACTGGGAATTAACAAAAAAAGTTATAGCCTGGATTCTTTCTCTTTTTTCATAAAACAATTAAAATCCTTTTGGACTAAAATTTGTACAATTAAAACATTTGACTTTTGAAAAGAACTAAGGTAAAAAGTTGCTTTTCCTGATTAGAATCATGAGTAAAAGTATGGTGTTCTTAAATTTTCTCGGAAAAGTCACCATGTACCTGTTAATAATTTAATGCCTTGTCAATGCAATGTCTGGTAATAATTTAATTAGGAAGAATGGCAAAAAAATCATTGATTTCAAGTTAAAGAAGTTGAAGTTCGAATCATCCTTGATTTTTTTAACATTGATTTATAATAGAATGTCAAGGGAAGGGACCAAGAGAAAACTTCAAAAAAAAAAAAAAGGACTTTTGAGTTATCCAAGTTGCACTGTAGTGTAGTGTAGTATATTCTTTTGTTCAATTGTTATAAATGTTGAATATTGATTTTATTTTATTTTTTGCTTAATAGCCTCTCCCAGCTAAGATGTCTAATGTTCAAGTAAAATCAGTGAAATCAAAGGCTTCAGAGACTGTGGAAGATGTTTTGAATAGCATGCCTCCTGATTTTTTAGACTTCTGGAACTTCTGTTCATCTGTTAAAAAATCTAAGCCAGCAGGTACTACCTTCCAATGAAGTTTTATTCATTGTTTTAACCCAAATCTTTTATTTTTAAAAGTGATTTATCAAGGCATTGGTATATTAATTCTAATATCTCTAGTGTAGATCCGGAGTTTTTCCATTTTTCTTGCTGTTTTGTTTATGGCTATAGCTTTAAGCCTAACAATTAAATCCATTTGTTTATAAACATAGAAAGAAAGTTTTGTCTTTTTTAGTCTGGTTAAACAAATATAATATATATTTATCGAATAATAATAATATAATGTTGATTGTTTTTAAACTAAACTTTCTCGTTAAATGTCCTTAAAATATTGTTCCAAAGTTTGCTGGGTTCTTATTTCCAAAAGTAACCAACTCGCGTAAAAGAAAGAAAAAGATTATTCAATCAGCAAATGTAGACTATTTACAATAACAAAAGAGTGACAATATTTACTAAGTAAGCCAGGATGTTACATTAAAAAAAATGATACACACAACTTGCTTACTTTTAAAACACCATCAACACAATAATCCTTCTTTCCCATCTAAACAATCATGACTTTCAGTTCTCATTGAGTCCGAGAAAGCTACATACAATACCAGTCTTGTTAATCGCCACATGTAGTCAGTCTTATAATATATTTCCCAGCAATATTTAAAGAAATATCTGATAGAAGTACAATCATCCCAGCAATTGTATCTAGGCACATTTTCTAAAAGACCCAAATAAAAATGTAAAAATTTTAGGCTCATTTTCACATAGGGGAAACAACATTGAACCAATCATGCAAAAAGAGAACCACAGTTTGAATTTCATTAAGGAACATATAAAAAAGTTTAGGGTGGGTTGATGTCCCTTCCTCAATCTGCCCTAACTATAATTGAACTTAATTAATTAAAAATAGTAGCAATGCAGTAAAGGGAGCTAGGAAAAGGGGCCTGAGGTGAAGTGAAAAAAGAACATTTTGACTATTTGCATCTAAAGATAATTCCCCTAACTATAATTGGACTTGTTATTGGGTTAATTAGAAACATTAGCAATACAGAAAGGGGGCTTGGGAGGGGCCTGAGGTGAATTAAAAATAATTTTGACTATTTGAATCTAAAGGTGCCCTTCCCTTTTGGAACCATGTTGGATCTGCGGCTGAGGTATACTTCCTTTTAGTTTAGATGAAAGCTCCATTACTCCACAATTACAAATAGAGGCATTTATGTTTGCTTCCTAATGTGAGATTCACAAACTTTTGAGCATTATGACCCACTCATTATATACAGAATCTAACGTCACCAATGTCATCTACAGTTAAGGCATTTAGTTTTGCAGACTATTGTCTTGCAAAGTACATTTTACATTTACACCTCAAGTCATCCATTAAAAAGTGTTTTATGTAAATAACATATTGAATTTATTTTTTTAGTTAATTTTCCTTACACTGAAGATGTAAAATTTTTTAAAGTTTAGAAATTAAAATTTTCCTGTTACTTCATAAGTTAACTGAAATGTACTTGTAATATTTCTTCTGTACTTTTTCTCTTGTAAAATCTTAAATTTTACTACCTTAGAGTATGAATCCTAAAAAGCTAAAATGTGTTAAGATTTTATCATTCAAATACTTTATTGTATTTTTTTCCTATATTTCAGAGGCTTTTGCTGATATAGGTCTGCATTTGGTTGGTGTTTATGACCTATTATCAAAGAAAATGCCTAAAGATAAAACAGTTGTTATGCATACCCATTGGAGATATTATTATGACCCTCCAGAGTTTCAAACTGTAATTAAAACAGACGATAAGGACTTGTATCACATCGGATACTTTAGGTATAAAACTTTATTAGCTATTTTTATTTCTGTATGTGTTTTCGATTGTATTTTTTGGGGGTACAGTTAAGTTAACTTTAACTGCAGTTGTTAAAATTGTTCCTCTGAACAGTTTGCATGTGACCCTTGATGATAATTTTAATGTTAATTCAAAGAAACTATATAATTTTGAGGTTGTAGTGCTGCTAATCCCTCTCTAACATACAGTATTTTCTCCAAATCTGAGAATGAGGTTATCAGATAATTCTTGTGGTTTGTTGATTAGAGTCATACAGTTTTAAAATCTTAAGAACTAAGTTAAGAAGTCTTATAAGTTTCTTATCAGGCTTTCTAGTTGAAAGGAAATGTTGGCATCCTTTAAAAAAGATTCTATAGAAGGTAAAAGTTATTAGAGTACGGTTGCTTTTCCTAATTAATTTCCAAAGTTGGATTTGAATTGAAAGTTACTAGTTTTCTACCAAATTTTCATAAATTCAGTTTATGTTGAAACTAAATTTTACATAGAAGCAAGCAATTAAAGAATAGGAGCAGCAGACAGAGGTATGCCTTGTTAGTAGAAATAATTAAAGCAAGCATTTTTGGAGTAAGAGTGAGCTGTCACTTACTGGGAGCTGTGAAAGACACGTGACAAGGTGCCAGCCAATGGCACTGTATGATGGGTGCTACTATTCTGGGGTACTCCCAGAAATCTGTTTTTGTTTTTTTTAACTACATAAATCACAGAATTCAAGGTTGCATAAGAGTTTTCAAAAATCTTGAGCTCAACAAGATAATGCAAAATCAGGTCCAATTAAAAAATTAGATGAAAGGTCGGATGTTTTATTTCTTTTCTGAAAAGAAGTGAGGTGTGAATCTCTGGCACCATTCTGAAAGGAACTCAAAACTTTGTCTCTTTCTGTTGGTAACTTTTTTTATTCAAGCTTGCTGGTTTTCATTGAACAATCTCCTTCCAATTTTATTCTTTTTTTGTGGCAATCACAGACACCATACTGAAACCATATAAGAGCGTGTGTGTATCGATGAGGCCCAGAATTATTCAATATCTACCAGGATGAAGTGTGAATGGTTCTTTCTGACACACAGTTTTTAACACACAGTTTCCGACACACAGTTTTTAGCAGAAAAAAGTGATTTAAAGGAGTTAATAACATCTTTTATGAAGAATCTGGTCCTACCATTGGTTTTTCTTGTAAACATAGTAGCTATGTCCATTCTGAAAGAAATTTTTCATTGCTGTAGCTACAATCATGTTTACATATGGCTATAGTTAAAACATTCCTTCAAAAAAATATTTGTTTTAACGGAATGTTTTAACTAACAGTAGTATGTGTAAAAACTGAAAATGTTCCAGATTTTGGAATCCAGGATTTTGATTTTAAATCAGTGGCACCCCTGCTTTATTGATATAATTGATTTCTTTCTAATGTGTGTCTTGGAAAAAATGTATTCTAACAATGTTATTTGTTTATTTTATGCTGTTATTTCATCATACTAATTTTTTGCATTTTTACTGTGTTTCTAGGGATGACCCAGCAGAATTTCCTACTATTCTAGCTGCTAACAGTGCTGAAACTGGACCAAAGCTCACTGTGAAAGGGGATAACATTTTTGCAGCAGTTGAGTAAGCAGTTAATTTTATCTTCTCTTCTTTGATTTGTTTTACCTTGTGTTGCTTAACTAGCTTAAAAAAACTATCATCTGTTTGAATCCAAAAAGAAATAAAATATGTGTTTAGACAAAGTAACCTAATCAAAATATAAAAAGTAAAGAATTGAGGTTAATATATATGAGGAACAAAGGGCTAATTTTAGTATTATTGCTTACCTAGGGTTTTTATGCTTAAAACATTGCTAATTTCATTAACTGCTGTTATGTAGTTTAGAACAAATTTGTCTTTTCTCTTTCTTTTTTATAACTTATAATTAAACCTTTCTACTTAATTCTGAACTATTTACACTTAAAAATGACCACTTATTTAATTCTATTTCACTTAATATTTTCATTTAATAATTCATTGGTGAAAATAAACTGATGTGGAGTACACCATATAGGTCTTCCCATAAGCCAAAGATAGGAAATCTTTAAAAAAATTTCCAAAACCTGCTTGATTCAGAGGCCTTAATCTAATGATTTAGAGGCCTTAAATCATTAGGGCCTCTAATGATTCTCTCTGATTCTGCCACAAACCTCATGGAAATGGTATGAAAAACATGCAACATTCAACTTTCAGACCTAAGGAAAACCCAATCTTTTACTTTTTGACCTTTCATTTTAGTTACTTTATGTACCTGTGTATTTTACTTTAACAAGACTCTGAGTGGCTTCTCGGGATGAAGTACTTAGCTCCTGTAAAACTCCCCCCCCCCCAATCCAAACTCATTATTACTTTCAAATTCTTGAGATGTGTGTATAAGCTGACCTACTTTAGCATTTAAAATACGTAAGCTTTTTAAATTTTTTGGAGTATGCATTGAACTATAGGGTACTCATCTTTTCCAGTTACTTTCAAGTTTCAACTGTTTTATTTCATTGTTTTTAAAGTAACTTAATGAAAAAAATATTAGTTTTAAAAATATTCTTATTTTAAATGATAACTTTTGCTTATATTCTATATATTTTACTTCAATAATTTATTTCCCTGAACACTCAACTAAACTGGTTTAAAGTTATTGTTCTACTTTCATTTTGTAAAAAATAGGCACTATAATACCTGTACTTAATTTCTGAAACATAACACTTTAAAAATTTAAAGTAAATTTGCATCTTTGTTCTAAATTATGTAATTAGCAAAAAGATTTGTTCCATGAATTTTCAATATTTGTTTTTGTACCATTGTGATTTTTCATTAAGTAAGATTTATAAAAACGAAAATAAAACTTAACTATTCTCAAAATGTGTGTGTCCGTACAGAGTTTTATATTTTTGATCTGAAATTTGTTTTTAAATCACAGTGCTGAAGTAACCAAAAGGCTAAAGGATTTGGATGATGAAATGTCTGAAAAAGTGTCAAAGATTCAAGCGAAACTGAAGCAATATGCTAAGAAGAAAAGTTATAGCCTTCAGATCAACTCTGCCAAAGTTAAAGCTAGACAAAAGTCAGTTGTTTCTGCTACCTTCCATGGCCTTGGAATTGTTGTTCCAGTTAAAAATGATGTTGGCTACAGACCTTTGCCAGATTCTGATAGTAAGTAAAAACTTAAGTTATGTACAGATATTTTTAAGATTTTAGTAATGTCCCTAATCCTTATTTACTTACTGATCATTTTAATATATTTAAGTACAAATCATTTTATAAAATTACCAATTAAAAACTTTCTTTACTTCAATCTGTAACAAACTAACAAACTGATTAAAAGCATGTGTGAAGAAAAAACAAAAGAGCTCTTTTTACAAGAACTGTTTCAAGAATTTTGTTTGCAAGAATTGTTTAAAAAAATACAAGTTAAACTAAACAACGATAAAAAGAGATTATGACAAACAACAAAATTTACTTAGTTAAACCAATTCAACATGATTAACTTAAAAGGTATGACTTAAACAGCATTTATCAATTGATTAATGTTGAAATTAAAACTTATATTGCTCTCAACAAGTAATTAATGATGAAGGAACACAATACCACAGAATCTTCTTATACCCAAAGTCCGCTGACTCTGATAAAATTCACTGTCATAAGAGGATCATTGTAGATATCCTCCCTAGAAAATGTAAGCATGATACACAAGGCACTTGGAGCAAGGCCATTTAATTATGCCTAGCTAAAAATAGTTGGCAAAGAGCTAAGTCAGTCTTTGACCTATTGGTGCTCTGGACTAACAGAAGCTACACAATACCTCCTCTTTATGGTTTTATTTCAACAGAATAAATCAAATAGCAAAACTCAACAGAAAAAAGAAGATGAAACTATGTAAGAAATGTAAGAACATTTAAAGAAATCTTAACCCAGAAGCAAAATGAATCCAAAATTACAGTAAAAATATTTAGCACTTTAAGTCAAATTGTGTGTTTGAGCAACCATTGGAGGAAAGTAGTGTAAATGTTACAGGCAATGTGATAAATCCAGGCATTATTAATAGTGCCCTCATATTCAGGGCAAAGTGATAAATCTCATTGAATTTATCACATTGCCTGCCTCACTTCAGACATTATTATAGTCTGTGTAAATAGAATCGGCGGTTGACCTTGACTTTTTTCTCAATGTATTTCTTCTGCGTTGCTATGGTAAAGAATGACGTCAACACGCCTATTTTATTTACACAAACTATAGTAAAGCTTTTCCTGTAACATAAACACAACAATGTAAAGAGTAGATACAGCTCCCATAAAGGTCTAACTTTCTAAAGTCATTATTTCATTTGTAATTAACATTAATGTCACTGTAGTTGAAAAAAATAATAATCTTACCTTTTCATTGTGTAGTCCTGAAACCAAGTGTATCTGGAAATGGTGTCTTACTTGTAAAAAAGTTGTAGGTTTTTCATGAATGTGTGTAATTTCCCCTTTCCACCTTTGTACAGAATTCCTAATGTGTACTTTTGATTTTTTTTTATATTTGGAACTGGTTTTCTCTGAACCAGGTTCCTAGGTTCAGGCATTTTTTTCCAGGTGAGGACATGCCTTCAATTTTAGCACTGAGTAATCAGTAACAATGTAGAACATTTTTTTTTTTTTTTTTGTCTATCAATATTGTAGCCAAGAAGGTGTGCTTTAAATGAACTAAGAACCATCTCAATTTTATGGGATTAAAAAAATTATGAATCATAATAAGTATTTGTGAATAAAAAGAGTTCAACACATTCTTTTATTTTATCAAACATAACTTATAAACACATTGTTCACAATGAGCTATCAAGTATTGCCATTCAAGTCTTTTAAACTTTTAAACATTATCAGAACAGATTGTCTTTAAAGGGAATCTTAACATCAGTCTATATTTCCAAATTATATTTTGCATAAACAACTCTTTCAAACCATCTTATATTGACTTATAAATTTTACTCAATTCCATACAATTAATCTTGAGCGAATAATATTTCTTCTATTCATCCTTCATGAATATGATGGATGAATATATCATCCTTCATGAATAACTTATGAACACATTGTTTACAATGAGCTATCAATGAGCCATTCAATTCTTTTAAACTTTTAAATATTATCAGAGCAGATTGTCTTTAAAGGGAATCTTAATATCTGTCTATATTTCCAAATTATATTTTGTATAAACAACTCTTTCAAACCATCTTATATTGACTTATAAATTTTACTCAATTCCATACATTTTATCTATTTATCTAGATATATTATATTACAGATCTAGATATCTAGATATATACATTTTATCTAGAGCAAATAATATTTCTTCTATTCATCCTTTGTGAATAACTTGTTTCTCAAATGGTTCCAATCAAACCTTTTTTCTTCCTTTTCAGAGAAAATTAAATCGATTTTACAGAGCATTGTTGATTCAAAATCTGAAGAACAAAGGCTGTCGAGAGAAGAGTTCCTGGATGAGATCATCACCAATGTACACTTTGGTAATGACGAAGGGGATTTCGGGATGGGCTTGGAACTTGGCATTGACCTCTTCTGCTTTGGAAGTTCTCAGTTCCACCCTCAATGTTTGAACCTGATGACAATCGCATATCGTCTTCTGAAGCGTCAGAAATATATTGAAGTTATAACTGCTCATCTTGCCAATCGAAGGAATGGTGAAAACCTAAGTGATCTGTGAGTTTTCTTCAGATTTTCCTAGGTTTATAATATGTTCAAGAGCTGATTGTTTTTATGTAAATATTCATAGTTTTTAAATTCCAACTCATCAAAATTGTCTATCTAAATATGCTTGCATGTTCTTGTATCATTTATATGTGGTTTTGTGAACAAGTTTTATCTTAAAACATTATAGTGAATATGAATAGCTAAATTAAAGAGAGGGTGTTATATTTTTAAAATAGGAATTCTACTTTTATACGGTTTGGATGCATTTTGGCTTACACTTTTAGAGGACCTATAAAAAGACTCATTTTCTCCTATATAATTTCAGAACTCCTATATAATAGAAGAACTTACCTATATAATTACATTAAACTAAATGTTATGTTTAATATGAATTGAAACATACATAATGATTGTTTTCTAATAATTTTTTAAGTATAAATATTGATTTTTGAATTCAATCCCTATATTTTATTCCTATATAACCTACAAAATGTTATGTTAAACAGCATGCATAAATAGAAACATGAATGCATATTTTCTAACAAATTTTTTTAAACATAACTATTGATTTTTAAATTTAAGTTAGTATTTTAATTAACATTTTCAACACATAGTATATAGTGCTTTTCCTGCAAGTTTCCATACTCATTAGGTTGAATTCTAACACTCTTTAAATTGTATCTCAATCAAAACTATAATGTACCATAAAAAAGACCATATTTTTCTGTCTTTATAAAAATATTTTTTAGAAGGACCACTAGACTCTCTTTTTAAGCTTAAGAATTTTAAACTCAATGCAATATTCATGTAACTCTGGAAGAAATCTGCCCATACCTTTTATTGTTTAAAGGTTGCATGGAGTAATATTATGATTTAGACATGCTATTTTATAACATTACATCCTGATTTCAAGTACAATAGTACCTATATTGAAAATGTAAGAAAAAGTGTTTAAGAAACCCTGTGTGAGATTAATACAGTGCTAAGTGAGTGCAGAGCATGAAGTTTCTGTGTTTATATCATATTTTGCTTGTGTGTATTACATTTCATTATTACACATCTTTTAATTCCTATGAATTTTATCAATATATCATTTAAACAACTTAACAATGTGAGTTGAATGTAAATGTATTTTAATTGTAATTTCTATGTTTTAACTGATTTTCTGTTTTGGACACCTAAAATGCTAGTAAAATGTGTATAAATAAAGAAAATTTGTTGACTTTTTTGCTCTTTTTTTATGAATGACAAAAAATTACCCCAGTAGGTGTTTTTTTTTAAAGCTGGGTAATTTATAATTAAAAGTTTAATTTTAGTACATCCTAGTATTGCTGAATGATGGTCATGGATAGGGCATGTTCTAAGAATGCAGGCAAGGGACCCAACAAGATTAGCCCTCACGTGGTGCCCTGATGGAAAAAGGAAGAGAGGGCGGCCCAAACTAACCTGGCGCCAAATGGCTATAAATGAGAGGAATACCTATGGTTGGATGAGCTGGGGGAGTGCCAGAGAGGCGGCACTAAACCGGAAGGAATGGAGTGCCACAATTGCGGCCTCATGCGCTACTGGGCGTTAGGAGATTGAAGAAGAAGAAGTATTGCTGAATATACCAATATTCCTAGATTTACTACTTGCTGTAAAAAACAGTATAAAGGAAAATGGAATTGTATAAAACATGCAAAAATTCCACTAAAATTTGCCGCTTAGTCTTTGAAGCTAATTTTTTAATTCAATATTTGTATCATTATTAGCATTCTATAAGAAACTAAAGCACTATCTGAGTAAATGTGAAAAGGAAATCATTACCCCTACTGCACCTTGTTATCTCACTAGTGGTAGTAAGAAACAAGCCAGCTATCTTAATAACTACTGTAGAATTCCAATTATTATCTGAACCTGACCTAACTTGAATAACTGAAAACCTTGGTTAAAGAAAAATTGTAAGTTATATCAATCTTGCAGCTTTAAATGTATATTTCAACTTGAGTTCTAATAATTTAAAAAGTAAATTGTTTTTTGTTATGTTACTCTGGCATTTTTTGTTGTAATGTTTTGCTATTTTTTTTTTAATTCTAGAACAAATTTGTTAGCTTGGTTTATGCTGAAACTAGATTATTGGGACTCTGATAATCGAGATTTTACTGTAATTAAAAAAAAATTAAACTATATCCTATCTATTTTCTTATATCTTTAAAGATCCTTCTATGTATTATAAATAGGTTATCAATCTATGCTACAAAGATAACACTTGATGATATCTTGGACCTAGCTGAAACTCTAGAGGTCCAGGTCATTTTTACCTATTGAGACTCTGACTTTCCTTAAGATATACAAAACCAGTAAAGAGGTTAAGGTAAAACTAGTTTTACCGTAACAAAAGTAAAACTAGTTGTACTTTATATTAATTAGTTAGTAAATAAATAAGGTTTTAAGTTATACTCATTAAAAGGTGAGAGAAACTTTTTTCAATCACTTTTACTTACTCTGAGGATTTTCTCCAGTTTTTAAGAAAAGTAGTAACGAGAAACTTAACTGAACTCAACTTTATATTCAAAATAGCAATGAATGTAATAAAATAATTACAAAATAAAATCTAACTATTTTTGGATTAAAACAGGCTCGAACACTGTTTATTGCAGAAACAAGTCAAGGACAAAAGTTTTAATAAAGGATACAAAAGTTAAAAAATGTTCTGGTCAATTATAAATATCTAAAAGAGATCTTAAGAAAAAAATTAACAAACATCTTAAAAAAATGCTGCGAGTTGCTTGTATAAGTTTTTCCTCAAAACTAGGTATTGAGGGTTTGACTGGTTTCTGGTTCTTTGGTGTGGTTTTGATGAAGATCTTACACGGAGCATCTTGAAAATTTTATATTGAAAATGCCAATTTTATGGTGCGTAAGGTCTTTTTCAGTGGCGACTTGTCTATAGGTGCTGCGGAGCTGCAGCACCCACAGTCAAAATTTTCTAAAACTTCCTATTTTTATTAACTTTAATACTTTATAAAAAAAATTGCCCTTTTTTTCTTTTAATCCTTTTCAATTTATACTCCTCAAAAAACCTGCAACAACCCTTTATTTACTCTGAACAAACGCTCCCATAATAGTTTTTAATAACCTTATAAATGACATTTTATGTGTTGAGCTGGCAAGATTACATTTCTTAAATGTGTAGAAGGGATATTCAGAGTCTTTACAATGTCCGTGTCATTTATTTCTAAAAGTTGAACGTATATTGGTTTTATTGGATAGAGTAAACTGACTTCCATCCTGAAAGGAAACTCCTATTGAAAGTACCAGTTTAAGTACCCTTTCAAGTATATAAGTACAGACACTTAAATCATATTTCATAAACTAAATACGGTTCAGGAGCCTTTCATGCTCGGAGTCCATGGGAATGGAATGGGCAACTTACGACTATTGCGTAGAAAAAAATCATTATTTGACTAATTTCTTTTCAAACCATAAAGTTTTCAGACAGTAAAGTATTTTAATCAGCTGTGCGATTTTTATTCTTTATTTATTACAAATTGATGTCAGAGAACCGTTTTTCCATCAGACTCATTCTAGTAGTGTTATAGAAATTAACTCATCGTGTATGATATGGTATAATGTGTTAAGGTTAGCGCAGTATTTTAATTTTAAATGAATAATTAAGTAAAAGTGTGATGTAGTGTTACGTATAGGCTTACCATACGTCCGGGGGTTTTATAGCGGTCCGGGGACTCAAAAATGTCCGGGGTTTCATGCATTTAAGATTTGCGAGACTTTTTTTTTACGAAAAAGCCTGACCAAGCTGTTTGAAATTGCGTTGATTTGCTGTTTCTTACATCTTTATTAATTCAGAGAACTTACTTTCAGCAGGGGTTCTACTGACTTCAACTCAAAATCCCGGAAAACTAATATTAGACTCTAGATGTTACTGTTTCCTCTCTAGTTCGTATGCTTTAACTAATTCTGGGAAAGAAAATCTATACAGTGTGTTTCAACCAGTCCACTCTAGCTATCTCTGCACAGGAAGATTATTTGCGTGGAGTACATAAAAAATGTACCTCTGTGACAATTTTAATTCTTCGAAAAATGTGACGTCATATCCGATAAAAAACTTTATTATTATTTCATTCCACGGTGCTGGTATGCATGTGTAATGGATATTTTTGACGTCTTTGTGTGCAAGTCATCTTGTTTACGTTTTTCATAATTTTTTAGCCTAAACGGGATGTGACGTCATAACTTATTAACACTTGTATAAACTTGTATAAACACCTTGTATTATTATGTTTTAACCAAATGTTTATCCTTTGAAAATCATGACTGTAAATTATTCTGTACCTATTTTACTAAATAACTTCATTTTAATAAAAAAAAAATCAAAATTCTTTAAAATGACCGACTCATTCACTTTAATTTCAATGTTTTCCATTTGGAAGTTGCAGTTATGCATGTAAAACAGATAGCGAGGTTAACCAACAAATATACTTACATAAGAAAGGCTTTTTAATTGAAAATAATAGTTTCAAAGTAACTTTTATGAAAAACATATGGATGATTCAAAGGCAGAAAACAACTCTGAAGGTTGTTCTACTCATGGTGATTTGGCAGCAGTAGGCAAAAATTTATCAACTGCATAGGAACTACGGCAATATAGAGTGGAGCGCTATTACAGAAAGCTTGACAAAGGAAGCATTTACTTTTAAATGCGTATTTTGCAAGAGATTTGATTTTCTCGGTGTAAATACCTAATAAAAAAACAACGGAAAAATTTTGGCTCACATTTTGGTAAGAATAATTTATTTATTTACACAAATTAAATTAAACAGTTATTATACATAAAACATATAATAGCTATGCTTTAGTATTTTTTATAAATGGTTTCCCTTGAACCTGTGGTCACAGGATTGAACGGAATTTATGGAACGGTAGAATTTATAGTTTAAATAATTTTAAATAAAATTGGCAGTATACTAACAATATAAAAAAAGTATCTTCTGTATTATAAATTATATATCAATCCGTGTAAATATCAATTCAAAATATAATTTAATTCATTTGTGGAGTGAAAATAAAACATAATTTTTAACTTTTAGAACAATAAAAGAGGGATAAATCGGCTTATTGAGAGGACTCAACCGGGACTTGACCTCACCGAATTGGTTCAATTCTCATGTGGGGAGTAGTGCATGACTTGAACATCAACTTATGTACTATATATTATGGCGAACTTTTCAGAAATTTCTAAGAAAATCATGATTGAATGTAAAAAATGTATACCATTGAATCTTTTTAATTCAATATGGTACCAAGTAACTCGTTAAGTGTTTTATCATTCATGTTTTTGTTCAAACTTAACAATACCTGTTAACCCATTGAAAAAAATAAGGAACGAAACCAACATGACACTCAGTGTTTAAAAATTAATTTCGGTTATCAGACTAAAAAAGCATAAGTTTCAGACAAATTGTGTGAAATTTTAGTATGAAATGGCATCAGGGGCGCAGCGATGGGGGGGGACCAAGGGGACCAAACCCCCCCCAGGGACCGAGAGGTCACCTGATGTTATAAGGAATTTCCAGTATTCGTAAAAAAATTCAAAAAATGTTCGAATCTCTTTCCGAAATTTTTTTTTTCATTTTTTAACGAATTGATTTTTTTATTATTTTTTAATTAATTTAAACTTTTTCAAGTTAAAAATATGTTTGTGTCTGATGTTATTCTACTCTCCAGTGCGCATTCTAGGGATGGAGAGATAAGCACACCTAGGGGAGGGCGTGACGAAGAGGAGCAATTTCCTGTCCAGAACTGGAGAGCTCTCCACTGGAGTATGACCTCCTGTGGTGTGTGTGTGTGTGTGCACGAGCACCTGTTTTTGTTATTTGTTTAGTGGAACTAGAGGGTCCGAATCGGAACAACTAGATTTCCTCTAACATTCTTTTATTCTTTTTCTCAAGCGTATTTGGATATTGCAATAAATTTTTCAAGAGTTATTAACCAATTTATGTATCAAGGGCCAGACAGGGCCCGATTTACAAGTTAGGGGGCCCAGGGCAAAAGACCTATTTGTGACCCTCGGCATTTCTTAAAATAAAACTTAATTCATTGGACTCAAAATAACAAAATCAATCATCTTTAATCCCAGTTTTAAAAAATGTGTAAATTAAAATATATTTATTATTTTACACACTCACATTTTCAAAACTTTTTAGTGAGGCCCTGGGCCCTAAATGCCCTCCCAGAAATCAGGCTCTGGGCCCACAGCCTTACAAAGAACGTAGAAGAAACGAGAATGAAGTATATATAAGTGATTAAGCTCTAAATATTAATTGTTATTCAGAGATAAAGAAAGAAGTTGAGTAAGAAGAATTAGGATTTGAAATCTTAAAACTTAATGAACAGTAATTTATCTTATCGAAATTGCTTACTGTAAACTTTTTTAATAACAAGAGCAATATATAGCAAGCCTTTCTTGTGACAACTACTGGAGTTAAATTCATCAATTGTTTAATGTTTCTTTTCAGAGAAATGATCTTTCAAATTCTTTGTTTAAACCTCCTTTCGTTGTAAGGTTTTAATGCCCATAATCATCTTGTTATACAATATACAAATAATATTTAAAATAATAATATAAAAAAATTATACTAATAGTGTTATAAAAGTAGAACAAATGTACACAGGCCCAAAATAGCCCAAATAACCCAAAATAGCATCCTCATTTTTTTTTCAATATCATTTTGTCTATTAAAAAGTAAGCATTTTTAATCGAAATTTTGTCTCTGTATATGTAGTTTATGTTATTTCCGTATCTCACTCCTCATAATTGAATTTCACTCCTCCTAAAAAAGTCAAGGAGTACTTTTACTCCTCCAAAAAAAAGTCCTAGGAATAACACTGCCAGTTTTCACATCAAAGAAGCCTCTTAAGTAAGAGTTCCAAGATTCACACTTGCTAGTACTTCTCTTTGCGCGACAGCCCCGGGTGGGCCCTGGGCTTCTCCAAAAAATGCTCTTATAGTCATAGATAAACTAAATTGTAACAGTAGAACTGAGTTAGGTTCTAATACATTCTTACTATTTACTTAAATTTTGTACTATAATAATTAGGAGGTACTAATAAATTTATTAATTAATAGAAGTTCAGCAACAAAGAAATTTTTCGCGTTCATCTTAATAAATTCTACAAAAAGCTTCCATCGTTTTTGAAAAACTAAGAAACCCAAATTATTTTTGACTGGTCCCCCCCCAGAAGGAATTTCTGGCTGCGCCACTGAATGGCATATCTGTAAGTTTTCAAAATACTTTTATCAGTTTTTGAATGATATTTAATTTGGAAAATACTTTAAAGTACATTTTTAAAACGTGAAAAGAAAATTGTTTCATCATGAAATATGGCGTCAGTTGGTCGTTCTGATTGGATTCGAGTCTCGCTGCATGCCGATTTTTTTTTATTTTAACTTTCCACGCAATATGAAACACAAATATGGAATAAAGTACAGCATATTAATTATATTTAACTATCCTTTAAAACATTTTTAAAATAATTTTTCTTCTGTAGAAAAATTGAATTTTCTGCAAAACGTACAATATTTATAAGATATAAATTTTTATATTACATATAGTCTGGTCTGTTAACCGAAAAAAAGGACACATTGGACAAAGTTACCAAATTTTCAAAATTTGTTCTTTAGAACATAATAAAAGATTTTAAGTGAGGATTCATATGAAATAGCCGCCATCTTGGATTTTATGGGCGCCATCTTTGATTGAAGAATTTTCTGTATCTCAAGATTCATTGGACATATAATCATAAACAAAGTATCAAAATATATGTTTATGGGGTCAACAAAACCGAATATGACATTTTCGAATCATCAAAAGAACAATTAACCATTAAAAAATACACTTTCTATTTTCTGCTACTCGTACATTTAACCATAACAGCTCAGTTCACTTATTTAAAACATTACCAAAATTCCCAAACTTATAAAATATGTTATTGTTACCATAAGAAACAATTTTGGAAGAAGAACCACCGGATTGAAACGGCCATTTTGATTTTTTTGGCCGCCATATTGGATTAAGAGAACCTGCTGTATCTCAAGATCCACTGCACATATTATCAAAACCAATGTGTGAAAATGTATGTGTTTTGGATCAAGAAAATCGAAAATGACATTTTCGAACTATTTAGAGAACAATTTAATTGAAAAATTACACCTTCCATTTCTCCTTGAAATTAAACAGCTCAGTTAATCAATTTATAAGCCAGATAAAAATCCCAAAAATTAGTAATATGTTTGTAACACTATAGGAAATAATTTCAGAAGAATGGTCACCAGATGAAAACGGCCATTTTGAATTTATGACCGCCATATTGAATCATAAATACTTGCTATATCTCGAGATCCACTGCACATACAGTCATAAAAAAAGTGTCCAAATATATGTTTCTTGAGTCAAAAAAACCGAATATGTCATTTTCGAACTTCTAAAAAAACAATTTAATTAAAAACATTACACCCTCAATGTCCCATTAAACTTGACCAGCTAATTTTTATCACTACCAAGACAGAAAAAATCCCAATATCTCCAAACTCACACAATATGTTCTTTATAAAGTTAAGAACAAATATAGAAGGATAGACACTTGAAAAAACGGCCATTTTTAATTCTAGAGCTTCCATTTTGGATTGAAAAGACTTAGTGTAAATCAAGATCCACTACGCATACAACTATAAACAAAATGTCGAAATGTATGTTTCTTGAGTCAAGAAAACCGAATATGACATTTTCGAACTCTAAAAATAATAATTAATTGAAAATAAAATTGCGTGATTTTACGTCACAATTACGTATCACAGGTCATTAAAACAACTCCACAACAACTCCCAAGCCAGATAAAAACACCAAACTTGCACAATATGTTTTTTGTAAGGTTAAGAACATGTTAGAAGGGTCTCCATTTAAAAAAAACGGCCATTTCGAATTTTACAGCAGCCATATTCGATTTACAGATCTTTGTGTAACTCGAGTTCCACTGCGCATACAACCAAAAACAAAGTGTCTAAATATATGTATTTTGGGTCAAGAAAACCGAATATGACATTTTCGAGCTCACAAAATAACAAGTTAATTAACAAATCCGCCTTCTAAGTTACTATAAACTTGAAATAATCTGCTGCGAGATAAAACCATTACAACAATGATGCATCAGTTGCAGCGTTCATCCATTATTAGGTTGTTATTGTTTAATTTGATCAACAAGTTTATAGTAACTTAGAAGGCGGATTTATTAATTAAATTGCTATTTTGTGAGCTCAAAAATGTCATATTCGGTTTTCTTGACCCAAAATACATTTATTTCGACACTTTGTTTTTGGTTGTATGCGCAGTGGAATTCGAGTTACACAAAGATCTGTAAATCGAATATGGCTGCTGTAAAATTCGAAATGGCCGTTTTTTTTAAATGGAGACCCTTCTAACATGTTCTTAACCTTACAAAAAACATATTGTGCAAGTTTGGTGTTTTTATCTGGCTTGGGAGTTGTTGTGGAGTTGTTTTAATGACCTGTGATACGTAATTGTGACGTAAAATCACGCAATTTTATTTTCAATTAATTATTATTTTTAGAGTTCGAAAATGTCATATTCGGTTTTCTTGACTCAAGAAACATACATTTCGACATTTTGTTTATAGTTGTATGCGTAGTGGATCTTGATTTACACTAAGTCTTTTCAATCCAAAATGGAAGCTCTAGAATTAAAAATGGCCGTTTTTTCAAGTGTCTATCCTTCTATATTTGTTCTTAACTTTATAAAGAACATATTGTGTGAGTTTGGAGATATTGGGATTTTTTCTGTCTTGGTAGTGATAAAAATTAGCTGGTCAAGTTTAATGGGACATTGAGGGTGTAATGTTTTTAATTAAATTGTTTTTTTAGAAGTTCGAAAATGACATATTCGGTTTTTTTGACTCAAGAAACATATATTTGGACACTTTTTTTATGACTGTATGTGCAGTGGATCTCGAGATATAGCAAGTATTTATGATTCAATATGGCGGTCATAAATTCAAAATGGCCGTTTTCATCTGGTGACCATTCTTCTGAAATTATTTCCTATAGTGTTACAAACATATTACTAATTTTTGGGATTTTTATCTGGCTTATAAATTGATTAACTGAGCTGTTTAATTTCAAGGAGAAATGGAAGGTGTAATTTTTCAATTAAATTGTTCTCTAAATAGTTCGAAAATGTCATTTTCGATTTTCTTGATCCAAAACACATACATTTTCACACATTGGTTTTGATAATATGTGCAGTGGATCTTGAGATACAGCAGGTTCTCTTAATCCAATATGGCGGCCAAAAAAATCAAAATGGCCGTTTCAATCCGGTGGTTCTTCTTCCAAAATTGTTTCTTATGGTAACAATAACATATTTTATAAGTTTGGGAATTTTGGTAATGTTTTAAATAAGTGAACTGAGCTGTTATGGTTAAATGTACGAGTAGCAGAAAATAGAAAGTGTATTTTTTAATGGTTAATTGTTCTTTTGATGATTCGAAAATGTCATATTCGGTTTTGTTGACCCCATAAACATATATTTTGATACTTTGTTTATGATTATATGTCCAATGAATCTTGAGATACAGAAAATTCTTCAATCAAAGATGGCGCCCATAAAATCCAAGATGGCGGCTAATTCATATGAATCCTCACTTAAAATCTTTTATTATGTTCTAAAGAACAAATTTTGAAAATTTGGTAACTTTGTCCAATGTGTCCTTTTTTTCGGTTAACAGACCAGACTAATACTATTTTATAAAATAAAAATAATATTTTATGAAAAAGTTTTTGGAGTTTATAATATGTGCTTAGGTGTAAAGATAATGAACATAGTTACTTTCCTTGTGTGTAAAAAATCAAATTTTCCCTACAGAAGTAAAAAATATTTTAATAATAATAAATAATTTTAATTGATAATTAAATATTATTTATGTGTAAAGTTAAAAAATTCAAAGATAAAAATATATAAAACAAAGTAAAAACATAGCTCAAGGATTTAATCTATTTAAATTAAGTCTGCAATTAAATCCTCTGTTATTATTTCTGAACAAACCAAAAACATATTTAATTCCTCTATTTGCAAACATTGCCATATTTATCCTAATACAGATCATATGAGTTCATGCACAGCACATGAATATGGACATGAATTCATGTGCTGTTACTTTAAATACACAGTTTTTACAACATTCAACATAACAACATTTTTCAAACATTCCCTGCATAAAAAAAATTTTTAAAAAAACTTTTAAATAAAAAGAAAATTTTATTTTGGCTCAGTTTACATCACAAAAAATAAGAAAAGAAAGAAAAATTAACTTTCATTTCAAATTAAATTAAAAAATACAATGAATGGACATCGATTTCGCAAATTCAAGGTGCTATATCTGCCGATAGAGGGTAGTTATTTTTCCCCTCTTTGCACTCATGTGTAGAGCGGAGTCTGGAGATATTTTTGAGCACAAAAAAATCAATTTGTCATTTTTTGGATTTATTCCCTTTTTAAAACAGACGATCCAGTTTTTCTATCGTGGTTTTCTCCGAAATTTCTGAAAAGTGCGCCGTAATATTTACACAAGTTGATGTCCGCACTACTCCCACACGAAAAATGAACCAAATTGGTGAGGTCAAGTTAATTTATATTGCTAGGTTTTAAAACAAAAAGTCCCAATCTTCTCCTTGTTTAGTGTATTATTCGGTACTTATCCCGTTGACTAATACGTAAAGAACCGTGTATTCTACACATCCAACCCACTATCATTTTTGTCCAAGCACGGCTTACTAGATACTACAGGCTAACCGAGTTTTAAATAGAGCATTTTCAATCACATGACTCGGACCTAACAACGGCCTTAGCAACAGAAATGTTACAGTTTTTTGCCCTACAGAGGTTAACAGTTACAGAAAATGACTGACCGTGGAATTCTTCTATTGAAGCATTTGCAATCACGTGACCCCAAACTTAAAATCCGCCTTAGCAACAGATAAACAACGGCCTTAGCAACAGTTAAAAGCCCTACAGAAGGTACACAGTTAAAAGAAAATAACCGGTTGTGACGTCACCTGAAAACACTCTATAATGAAAACCATTTGACAACTTTTAAGGAAAAATAAAGGCGTGTTTTTATGACGTAAACTTCTGATTGTTGGCCATTAGTTGCTGAGTTGAATTTTTGAGCCATTAAGCCCCGCCTTGGATTTGCTTTGCAAGTTTGTCAGCTATTGCCATCTGGATTTTTAATGATAATGCGGCTAGCCTTAGACTGTATAGTATTTAGTAAGCCGTGGTCCAAGAATTTTGAATCACTCTTATACTTTCGACGTTTTCAGTATCGGTAATCAGAGCCTGATTTCTGACTTGCCCACGGCTCCCATTTCAAGGGCCCCCCAAAGAAAAGTGTGTAAGAAAATGTGAAATAAGTGTAAAATAAGCGTATTAAGCTTATAAAGCTTTTGGACATACAATTTTTACGCAGTGTCTTGGTTTAAAGGTGATTGATTTTGTTATTTTAAGTCAAATAAATTAAAGTTTTATTTTAAGACATGCCGGGTGCCCCCAAATGGGTCTTTTGCCCTGGGCCCCCAAACTTGTAAGTCGGGCCCTGTTGGTAATTGATTTGCCATCTGAGCTGATTTGCTAAGGGTAAGTTCTCTTATACTTAAATATCTGAGGTAATTCACTTTTCAATTGAAAAAATATTAACATTAGAAAGTACTGAAGGGTAGTAGAGGCACATATGAAGACTGGACTTCAAAAACGAGCTAAGTGCCAAAACTAAAAAAAAAAAAAAATGAGTTAGACCCGAAAAGCCAATCTAAGTGCCATCACCAACAACCTATAAATCCAGTTAAGTGCCACGACCATGATTAGTAGTTCAAAAAAAAGCCCGAGAGATGACTTATTATGTGTATTTCTATGGAGAATAAAATTTAAAATGATGAATTACGGGATTTACTTTTTGGTACTTAGCTCGTTTTTGAAGTCCAGTCTTCATATTTGTTTTGAAATTTATCACATATCAAAATATTGTCACCATTAAAAGATAGATTTTCTTTTGACAGGTTCTGGCATTTGTTACACAGCCCTTTACTGTTATAACAACCTTCTATTGCTCATGAAACACATCTGGCTTCAGCCAGAAAAGAAGGAAAACATCAACTATGAATGCCGACTCTAAACCAAGAATGAGCAAGTTAAAGATTTTAAAGAACTTAGGAGTGATTTCTTCATCATTGGCACTTCTTTGCATCGGTTACGACGGACTGAGTGCTCTTCAGAGCACAATGAATGACTCAGTTGGCGCTACAGGGCAAGGGATGGTCTACCTCATGTTCTGCATCTCGACATTATTTTTCTCGAAATACCTCATTCAGAAAATCGGTTGCAAGTACTCCATCATCATATCGCAGATTTGTTACGTCCCTTATATCGCTTCGAACTTCTATCCAACTTGGATAACGATTGTCCCGACAGCCATGCTCACGGGACTCGCTTCGGCAACCATGTGGGGAGGACAGTGCACGTATTTCAACAAAGCGTCCGTTTTGTACTGCTCTCTACAGTATGAGAAAGACTCATCAACTTCGAACTGCGAACCGAGATCTTCTTACCGTTCTTCAGAAAAGATCGCTCCATCATACTCTACTAGTGAACAAGCTTCGACCAAACCCTCCACCAATGGAATTTCATGTCCTGGCAGCACAGACGTCATATTTAAAAACGACTCTAGTTTAGAAAAATGTGAGCTTGATGCTATCAACCATTCTTCAGAAAAGATCGCTCCACACTCTACTAGTAGTGAACAAGTTTCGACCAAACCCTCCACCAATGGGATTTCAAGTCCTGGCACAGCCGTCATATTTAAAAACGACCCTCATTTCGACAAATGTACTCTCCATGTCACCAACCGTGATCATCATCGTTACAATACCGAACTCCACGAATTAGTGAACGCCCGGTTTTTCGGGTGGAATGCTTTCTTTTGCAAAACGGCCGAAGTCTTCAGCAATTTGATGACCTTTTACATTCTGAAAACATCGTCAGGAAGCGAGGAAGTACTGATGGATGACTTATCTTGTTCTTGCGGGGCCAGTTTCTGCAACTGCCGGGCTGGGAACTTGGGAGGAGCAGTGTCGGACGAAAGGAGGTATTTGCTGTCCGGAATATGCGTCGGGCTGCTACTGTTGGGCATCGTTTTGTTGGTGACGTTCCTCGACCGCATTGAGGAAGAGCGCATAGTAGGACCCGTGAAGTTTTCTTCTGGCATGCTCGCTGCGACTTTTAAGCAACTGTTGAAGAAGGAACAAATTTGTTTGACGCCTCTGTCTCTTCTCACTGGACTTTTGGAAGGATTTTATATTGGAGATGTAACGAGAGTAAGTATGCATGTTTAAATGGCTAGTAGTGTGCGATTACATAAAAAAAGTTGATGACTTTAAAAGGTAATAAAATTGTTCTTAATGGCCCTATAAGTTCCCATTACTAAATCGTGAAAGGACCCAGCATTACACAATATGAACCGGAGACAACAGTCACCAGTAAACTGGTCACAATAATTTACACAACTATACAACATGTAAATAAATTACATTCCACTGTTTAAAATACATTTGTATCTAAATCTTAGCTGCAAAGCTAGTTTATACAATACTAGCTGACTTACCCGGCCTTGCACGGGTTGAGTTAATTCATAAATATTTTAAAAAGTTTTTCAAGTTATGTCTTTTCTTTTTCTGGATTAGCAGTCACTTATCATCCCGTCGTCCCCGTCGTCTTTTTCATCCCAATTCCTAACTGTGAAAATACACCCTAACTCATCCCGTCCAGCATTTAAATTTGGCTGTTACCTTCGCTGTAAAGAACAATCAAATTGAAATCATCAGGTTTATCAAGTTATATGTCTTATCTTTTTCTGGATTAGCAGTCAGCAGTCACTTATCATCCCGTCACCCCCGTCGTCTTTTTCATCCCGGTTCCTTACTGTGAAAATATACCCTAACTCACCCCGTCCCGTTTTTAATTACGGCTGTAAAAGAACAATCACTTTTATAAATCTTTTATATACCTTTTTATAAATCACTTTAAAAAACTTAGGAAGTAAAAATCACAACCCTCTTTGAGCCCCTTGGGAATAATTTCCTACAGGATGTTACAAACCGTATTTTATGAAATTTCTATCGTTTTCTAAAAATGATATTAATTTAATCAAAAAATAATCCCGATGTGTAATTCAGTCAACAACTCCCACCGCTAAAGCAAAATATTTAACTATACCTAATTTAATCTATATTCAAAAATTATTAAGAATCCATTTTTTATTTGTATAGAGCATTTTCAAGCACATGAGTTGGACCTAACAACGGCCTTAGCAACAGAAATGTTACAGTTTTTTGCCCTACAGAGGTTAACAGTTACAGAAAATGACTGGCCGTGGAATTCTTCTATTGGAGCATTTGCAATCACGTGACCCCATACTTAAAAACCGCCTTAGCAACAGATAAACAACGGCCTTAGCAACAGTTAAAAGCCCTACAGAAGGTACACAGTTAAAAGAAAATAACCGGCTGTGACGTCACCTGAAAACACTCTATGATTCTACATCTCCAAAAATAAAAACATTTTTATCAAAATAATAAAATGCTTGATAAATCTCATTTTCTTTTTATCATGATAGCCCAACTTCTTAGTAAAAATGGTTTTCTAGTACTTAACAATAAAAAATTAGTGAATGTATAAGTCTAGTAAACCATGCCCCATGAAACAATGAAATAATTTCAGCTCTGTTTCCATGGAAACCATTTATTTTAGCCTTTAATTAAATATATTTATTTTAGAAAAAAATTAAAATTACAAATAAAGGAAAATGTTGTTTCAAAATTAATTATTTGAATTTATATGTTTCCTGAAATTGTTATAATTTTGAAAAAGAAATTTACACTGTGTTTTTCGTCTTAATTTGTTATAAATTATGAAATTTTTGAAATTATATTTTATCACATGAGGCCAGACGAAACCTCAAGAGAGAAATAAACCTACTGCAATTTACGCATTTCAACAATGCATAATGCTATTTCAATGGGAAAAACGGAGTAGAAAAAGCGCCGAAAAACAGGGAAGGAGTCGTTGGATTTTAAAATCGTTTCTTAGTGCGCGTCGCATAGCTGAGAGGAACTTCTCTGTCAAATTTCAAGCCTCTGGGTCTAGTAGTTTCGGAGATTCCGTGTTGAGTGTTTGTCACTTACCAGTGAGTCAGTCAGTCAGTCAGTGGTATTTGGCTTTTATAGATATAGATACCTACTAAAATTTATTATTAACTATTTATACTCGACAGCATAGTTTACTGACCTTATGACGTCACAAACAAACAAAGTAGTTCCTAGCACGGTGTCTGAATTTTGAGTGAAATAAAGAACGCCAATTTAAAAGTATGATTATTTTCTTAAACCCATGTATGTATAGCGTGCTTTTATCACGATTTGCGTACCGAAACTCCTTCTATAGAAACCCTACAAACTTTCTGTTTACGCAGTTTCTGCTTCCACGTAGTGAGTCAGGAAGCGTTGCTGTCGAGTGTAGTAGCGACAAAATTAAAATGCATGATTTAAAATAACCTGTTCTCGACAATCATACCAATTTTCATAACATTTAGCTGAGAAAAATGAACTTTCACCTTTAAATTCAGATATACTGAAGGATTTCAAAACACAGAGGGGTAAGGTCTATACGAGTTAGGAAAACCTTTTTATCCTTTTTAGCGTAGTTAGGAAAACCACTTCTTTATAAACACAGCCCTCGTTTTCTTTTTCAGGCCTACGTTGGATGTGCACTGGGAACCTATCACGTTGGTCTGGTCACTATTTGTTTTGGACTATTCGGGGCAGTCTCCTCCACACTGTCTGGGTGTCTTATCAAATACGTAGGAAGAGTTCCTGTCATATCCTTCGGAATTCTGACCTTAGTGGGGACCTGTGCCTTACTTCTGTTGTGGACCCCAAATGCTTCCCAACCGTCCGTGTTTTTCCTGATATCGTCCCTGTTTGGAGTGTCAGGTGGAACACTGTGGTCACACTCCCGGTAAGGCATACTTCGTCCACGGCTTACTAGATACTATACAGGCTATAGCCGAGTACGGAAATCATTAAAAATCCAGATGGCAATACTGGATTACTGGATATACTGGCAAAGCATATCCACAGTGCTGAAGGCGGTGGGTGATATAGGTAGGACTTGTGGCGATCCAAGCGGGAAAAGTTGTCAAATGGTTTTCATTGTTCAAAACTCGGCTAGCCTTTATATAGTATCTAGTAAGCCGTGCTTCGTCATATTCACATAGCCATCAGCGTCGGTGTTAAATACTTGGTCAAAGAATGATTTCATCAATCAGAGTTCCTTTAGCTGCTGGTTAACATCGACACTGATGGCTGTGAATATGACTGTTCATCAAACTTATTCTTGAAAAATAACGTTTTTGATTGGAGATCCTCCAGTGAGTGTCTAGCTAGATCCGGGGTCTTCAAAATTGATGTCAAAAGGGACAATTTGACAACCGAGCATGTGGACCGAGGAGTAGATAAAATGTTTGGAAAAGGTGATACCACATCCGATAAAAACCCTATTTTTTCATTCCATGACACGTGCATGCATATACGTAGTGTATATTTTTAAGATCCTTAGTCTGCAAACATATCCAAATATTAGTAACCATGTTTCCGTTTTCCATTAATATTTTTTAGCGTAAACCGGATATGGCGTCAATTTTTTTTGTCGCATTTTTATAGAAAGCTATGGGCCTATGGGTCGTAGAGATATACTAGTTATTGGATGACTGGGGGTGTAGTTCTTTGGCCATTTTATGTGTATACTCCGTGCAATGAATCTTAGAATTAGACTACTACTACTTATTCCATTTGATGTCAGATGGTCTGGCTGAGCAGCTCTTCTACTTCTTTGAAGATGCCGAAAAATGAGTAGATTCTTTGAAAACCTCAAAAGACCAGTTGTTTTTAACGAGAAATTCAAATGCTGCCAAAAAAGATGGAGAAAGTAATGCCTATCCGATAAGCAGAACTTTTAAAGATTTGGTTTATTTAGGATTTTCAAAATATAAAGCATTACTTTCCAAGAAAAAGAACAGAGCCTTATTTAACCTCATAAGATAACAATCTTTTTTTTTTTTTTAAATAAATCATTATTTTTATCTCTATAATATCACAACGACTTCACCACCTCGTAAAATATTGATTTATTTTGTGAGTAACTTCTTTTTAAACCAACAACATCATAAAAAACCCATTGATTTCTCTCTTTCAGCTTTTTGTGGAGTGTTATTTAAAGAAGACGAAGAAGCAGCTTTCGCTGGATTTTATGCTTGGGACAGCCTTGGAAGATCTCTTCCTTTCCTTCTCAGCAACTACCTGTGCACATACGTAAAATTATATTTTTTGATTTCCATGTCTTTCTTGGGTTTATTTGGATACTTACTTGTGGAGAGAACTTTTGTTTTAAGGAAGAAGGAATCTAAATAAATGAATAAATAAAATGTGATTAAATTAAGTCATTTTTATTCCATTGCAGAGGAAAATAAAACTGATGTGTTCGTCCGATCACAATTGGGTTAGTTGTGTATTTTGTAATTATTAGACCTTTGTAAAGGTCTATGGGAATTTTACAATTACTGAAACATTATTACTTTCAAATTTTCAGGTGTCTAGGCCAATTTTTGACCCCCGCGCACCTCAAAAGTAGTTTTTCCATGTTAATGTATAGGAAAAGTATTGAAAATATCTTAATATTTCATTGTTTTTAATTTAATAAGCTTGAACGCTATCAATTTCTGATCTTTGGAACTCCAAACCAATCATTGCCTCCTGATTAAAAGTTAATCTGAAAAAAAAATATTCGGGTTAAAAATCTCACTAAATCAACGGCGTTGGACCAGGCACCGTCAAGAGTGCTCCCCCTTGGATCCCAAAAAAAGTACTCAAAATGAGTTATTAAAACCCTACTTTTACAGATCAAATTTCAAAATATTTTTCTGGGAGAGGACACTCATATCGCCAGCGGTACCAGAAGGGGATCTTGAGTGATACTTTTTAGAATTTCCCAAAACATTTTGACATTTTTCTCAAAATGTATAGGTGATCGTCTGGAAAAGTGCCCCCCCCCCCGATAAAGATGACGATAAAGATGGTTATCTCACATCACTTAGATATATTCTCACTTAGATAACCATCTTTATCGTTTTTTCATAGTTTTTGGCTGAGTTTGGCTGTAGTGGGGCTTGGACCTTATGCGATCGGTAGGGTTGGTCATTTCTCTTCGTGTTTTTGGCGACTCACATTCTTTTATGCATAGGAACTCCCAGTTTTAACAAGTAGTTAATACGCACATGTTGCTTCTGATACCAACTTTAAATCCCCACTCCAAAAAAAAAATGATTACAACAACCCGCGTTTAATAAACACAATCCGAGGGAAGGGGGGTCCACGTCACCATCCGATTAGGCCTAATGCACGGCCTGCCCGGGCAATCACTTACCCGGGCCCATTACCCTTGATTGCGGCGGAGGATGCGGATATAATCACGCGGCGCCTCTAATCCATTTGGGGGGGGGGCTGACTCGGGACCCGTGTTAACACGTGTGATGTCCGCCGCCGGAAGGGGCGCAGGTTCCCACGGAGTCGCTGCTGGGAACAAGTGCGGCCCAATGGCGGGGAAAATGATGCTAATGACGATGTCGGCCCGCTCTGGGACATTCCGCTTGTGCCCGGCACGCGTCTATGCTAGTCACTTTTGCGGGAGGTGCTGGGTGGAGGAAGGCTTGTTTTTATATGAATGGAACACGTGTATTTGGGTGTGTTTTCATTAGAAGCAGTGTTAGATTTTATTTTTTATTATCCCTAGTGTATATACACAAGTCCATGGACACAACAAAAATGCAACAAAATTAAACTTATTGTATAGAAATCAAAAATATTCATGAAGTCCAGAATTTGCAACGGGGTAGCAGAGAAAAGTTCCTTTCTTGACACTCCCATGCATGCAAGTAGATGCTCGGGCGAAGCTTGTGGTATGTTGCAGATGGTGCACGTTGGGAATACCTTTTCACCATCAAAAAATTTAATTCCCCTCGTGTGCCCAGTCCGAAGACGTGACAGGGCCGAAAACTCACGGCGACTCAGGCCAGAGTCCATGAGAAATCCAGGCTTATCGGGTACATACCAGTGGTGAGTCGCAAATTGGAAACATTGTTAGTAGGGGAGCCCAGAGTGTTTTTGGGTAGTAACTAGAGCGCGTGAGATAATCATAAGGGGGATACCTTGCATGCTTTTGAGTAACTCCACCAAATATAAGCTCTCTATGTAGGGGGGTTTGTCTAGAACAGCCCGTCAGATTTGTAAAAAAAAATTAGCTAAATGGACATACTCGAGCGCGTCAGATAATGATGAGGTAGGTTAGTTACCAAAAAAGTGTACATTTTCTAAAATCTGCCGATTTGAGCGGTGGGTAAGGGAGCGGGAGGGTTACAAAGTTGCAAAGTAAAGCCAAAACCGGTAAGACGCTATCGCTCTTTTTGAGAAAAATGTACGAAACAAAATGTTTATAGACTAGTAGCCAGGAAACTAGGCTCAACTAGTTGTAAACTGTCTTGGTAGCCAATCTGACGCGCTCGAGTATGTCCATGTATCTAGTTTTCTTTGAAATTTTGACGGGCTGTTCTAAACAAACCCACCAACATGGAGAGCTTATATTTGGTGGAGTTACTCAAAAGCATGCAAGGTATCTCCCCTATGATTATCTGACGCGCTCGAGTAAATCCACATTTAGCATCATGGGCTCCCCTACTGTTGTTTAAGTGTCTTCTTTTGACCAGATTTAAAGAGATCAAAGTCGATTGTTGAAGAGGGTATAGCTGCTGAATTTTAGATTTGAAGAGTTACAGCCGGAATGGTTGGGGTAAATTGAATCATCAGTTTGAAAATGGGAATACGTCCAAAAACCATGTTTTGAGGAAATCGAAAAAAAAACCTGTATAAGTAATGGAATTTTTATCCTGTAACCATCAAAGTTTTACTGAAAATTCAGGACTCTATTTGGAAAACAGAGCAATCATTGAAAAAAATTAGGTACATTTAAAAATATTTTACAGTTGAAAAAAATTGATGGAACTTCAAAATTATGTGGCTTGAATATTAAAATAACTGAATTTACACAAAGGATATTTTTAAAAAGCAAACCTTCAAATCTCTATTAAATAACAAAGAGAGAAAAGAGAAACAACACTGCTTGAGTAAAGTTTGTTTTTTTACATTAAGCCTACCACCGAGAGAAAACCAATTTTACAGGTGCATTTTCCTTTGCGCGTAATGGTAAGAAGCCAACTTACGAGTCTAGAAAGAAAATAAAAGGTTTCAATTTAAATGTAAAAATACAATGAATGGATATCGATTTCGCAACTTCAAGGGGCTGTATTTGCTTATAGGGGGAAGGTATTTTCCCCTTATTTCCAAGTATGCGTAGAGCGAAACTTGGGGATTTTTTTTTGAGAATAAAATGTCAATTTGTCATTTTTTGGACTTATATTCCCTTTAACCCTGTCTCCCTATTCATCACTTTTGATAGAAGTGGTGGAGTTTGGATTTGCTTGCTTCTAGAACTAAATCATGAGTGAAGAATCTGTGATTATATTCATTAGTTCATTTAATTATTTATTCAGAAAGTGCAACGGAAGAAACTGAACTGAAAAGGACTTTTAATTCATGATTCTAAATTCACTTAACAATGTTATGATTTATTCGTTTTTATAAAAATCACAAAACTTATTCTAATTCTTTATTGAACTATCATTTATACCTAATTTTATTTTATATTCATAAGTCAAGTCTAATTCTTTTTTATAAATTTTATTCTGATTATTAAACTTTGAATTATTATTGAAGTCTAAACACATTCAAGTCTTTTTAATTTCTCTGTATTTCATATTGTGATGTCATCTATGCGGTTGAATTGTAAGCTTTCAGATGTACTAATTTCAAGGTACTGGCAATATTGGCAAGGTACTGGCAAGTAAGACTATATTTTTGAACTAGCCAGGCTATTTATAACTTTTTGTGTAACCATTTAATTTATAATATATATTTTTTTATAGAAATAGCCTTGTGTGTTCATTCGTGTCATTCATTTTTATTTAATGGGTGGGTATTTGGTCTGTCAATAGGGGACACCATAAATTTAAAGCCATAAGTGCAAGAGCAAATCCTAGGCTATGGGACAGGATCAGCAGCCCCTTCAAGGTTTTGACTATTTTCCAGATTTTAATACCATTTAATATTTTATTTAAGTTAATGGAGTTGAATTTTCTCCGTTTCTAGTTTCTTCGACAAAATTTTATAGGATTATTTATCATGAAAAATGATAAAAGAACAAGGAATGTATAGTTAAGTAACGGAGAAAATTCAACTCCATTAACTTAAATAAAATATTAAATGTAGTTCAAACGTTTTCGAACCTCAATATAATTTCAATTTGAAATCTTAGTTTAGTAATTTTATATTTTTTTTTATATTTTAATCCAAAATAAAAAGTTTCATGGAACATAGTAATACTCACCGGTAAAAGTTGTTTTTTTTTTACTTTTTTAAATATTGATTAGTTACCAAATGTATTACTCAAGATGTCAGCAAAGCTTCACGGTTGTTTCAAATTGATTATTGAGATCCTATTGACGGTGCAACACGCAATCCGAAGTATCACACCACAACGCAACCTAATCGACTTTCACCTATAAAAATCCTTTCTTAAAAAAAAAAAGCAAAACCAACGCAATCTCTTCACCGTTCGACGACTACTCATCGCGTCTGGCCGATCCCAGACGATTTTACTCCATCCCCCCATCAACTATTAATCCCTGGAACTCCTGTTGAAATTGGGCGCGTCCAGAAATAGGCACATAAAACGGGCAGCGAAATTTATCACGGCCGGTTCCCACGTAGCAAAGAGTTCTCGGGGGTCTCCAGAGACGCTTAGCCCCGGTCACGCGGGTCCCCGGGGAGGCCTCCCTGGCATGGGAAACGTGGGCTTCTCGTGGAATGCTCCACAACTTGTCGAGGGGAAAAAATGGAGCGGTGGGTGGGTGGAAAAGTGGAGTATGATCTGTGGGTGGGTGGATGGTGGAAGAGATGGGCCGCGTGTTCAGGTGATTCAGGCGGTGGTTGTATGTAATGGAGAGCATGAGCGGTGGATTGTGTGTGAAGTTGAGTGGTTGCGTCGGATGGGAGTTAATAATTTGGTGAAAAATATACAGATGCGTGCAAATATTTAGATCAGCGCGGATCCAGCACGGCTCCAAGGCAGTGGCGGATCCATGGGGGGGGCACTCTGGACAGGATCCCAAAAAATCACTCGTACACTGTAAAAAAATTCCCTTAAAATTTACGGTTTTAAACTGGCAGCTGGGTTGGTTGTGGAAAACCGTTAAAATTACGGAGTAAATCCGTAAAAACAACGGTGTTTTACCTTGCAAAACCAAAATCATGGGTTAAAATGGTATAAAGCCGTTGTTTTTACGGATTTACTTCGTAATTTTTACGGTTTTCCACAACCAACCCAGCTGCCAGTTTAAACCCATAAATTTTACGGGAATTTTTACAGTGTAAGTACGAAAAAAAGTCCCAAAAAACACTCAAAATAAGTTAAAACTCTACTACTATACTACTAAAAAACTTTGTTCTGGGGGAGGACCCCATACCCCTCAGCGGTACCAAAAGGTCAACTTGAGTGATACTTCTTAGAAAATCTCCAACATTTTGACTTTTTCTCAAAATGTAAAGGTGATGGTCTGGAAAAGTGTCCCCCCCTCTTGGAGCAGTGCTGGATCCTGTTCCACCCCCTACCATTCTCGTCCGCATCTCTCAAATGTCTTCCACCAAAATTTCATTCAATTCCGATGAACGGTTTGGTTGCTAAAGGTCCTTGAATCGGTAAGTTTATTTTATGGACACCTTGTATGTGTAGTATATTATTCGGTTTTTTTCTTACTTGTCCATTACGTTACCTTTGAATTAGTCTGGTAGAAGTTGTTGTCATTACAGTTTCACAACATGAGTCTACAAACTATAAAAAAAACTTATTTTTGTTAGTCAGGTGTGTAATGTACACTCAGTTCCACCTGTATAATACCCTTTTATTTTCCTTTATAATAATTTTTAAAAAATAAAGGAATAATTTATATTATAAAGGAATAATCTATATTTTATTATAAAGGAATAAATTTTATAATAGAGAATTTTCAATCACATGACTCGGACCTAACAACGGCCTTAGCAACAGAAGATGTTACAGTTTTTTGCCCTACAGAGGTTAACAGTTACAGAAAATGACTAGCCGTGGAATTCTTCTATTGGAGCATTGGCAATCACGTGATCCCATACCTAAAAACCGCCTTAGCAACAGATAAACAGCGGCCTTAGCAACAGTTAAAAGCCCTACAGAAAGTACACAGCTAAAAGTAGTGTTCGGCACTAGTTAACTAGAACTAGTTGCAACTAGTAGTTAACTACCGATCAACTAGTAGTTAACTAGTAGTTTAACTACTTTTGGTTTAAACTAGTTTAACTAGTAGTTAAACTACTTTTTTTAATAACTACTAGTTGAAACTACTTTCAAATTTTCAACTAATTTAAAAAAAATTTTTGTTTAAAATTTCAAAAATATTTAAAATTTTTATCAAAATATACAAAAATTACACTGCTATTTATAACTACAATGTCATGGTAGAGTACTCAAATACCATAACCAGAAATAAAGCGGCGTTTTGAGCGAAGCATAAAGTTTTTTGTGATATAGATAAGAAAGATGTATTAGAATTTGGGCAAAAAATAGGTTATGAAATTAAATAGACTAGTTAACTAGTAGTTAACTACTTTGGGAAATAGTTAACTACTAGTTGCAACTAGTCTCAGGAAAAAATAGTTAACTACTAGTTGCAACTAGATTTTCCCAGACTAGTTAGTAGTTGGTAGTTAACTACTTTTTGACCACTAGTTGCCGAACACTAGCTAAAAGAAAATAACCGGTTGTGACGTCACCTGAAAACACTATATATTTTTTCATTGTTTCTCAACTCCAAGACAGCAGGTGATTTCACAGGATTTTACTCAATATTTCGTTTTTTTACCAGCCATTTTATTGAAGTATATCTGAGTTACTGCAGCATGAATTTCTTTACGATTTGGTTTATTAAACTATATATTTAGTGAAAAATTAAGAATGTGTCAAAAGAAACTCATACATACTTGGAACCCAGAAGAGAGAAATTTTAAAAAGTCAGCACATAATGTATTTTTTTTCTATATGACCAGAAATTTCTATGTTTCAGAGCTTTTAGTGATAACTTTTATTTCAAAAGTGAAGTAAGCGAAAAGATAAATCTTTTCAAAGAAAAGTGCAATACTTTTATTTGTACAGTCGACTCCGCTTAATGTGATCACATTTGTTCAAGATCAGAATGATAACAATGTACAAAATTATAGGAGGGGATCATATAGCACTACTGCATTAATGTCTCATTTTGCATGTTTTTGTAATAAAATTTGGCCCTCTAACAAGAAAATGGATTTTTTTAGGGATTTTACCAAATTTTGATAATATTAAACGATGTGCTGATCACATAAAGCGATAAAATTTGGGTTAACTTAAATAAGAGTAATCGGGACCAGTCAATTTTGATTATATTATCCGATTGATAACATTAACCGTGATCACATTAAGCGGAGTTGACTGTATCTCAAAAGAGTCTATATGGTGATTAAGGTTATCCTATACGAGAATAAAATGCCAGGATGTTTTTTACTTGGTTTTATGGTTATAGGCTCATTTATTTTTATGTATAGAGCATTTTCAATCACATGACTCGGACCTAACAACGGCCTAAGCAACAGAAGGTTACAGTTTTTTGCCCTACAAACAGTTATAGAAACCCTACAAACAGTTATAGTTATGGTTAACAGTTATAGAAAATAACTGGTTGGGGAATAGCATTTGCAATCACGTGACCCCATACCTAATAACCGCCTTAGCAACAGATACCTCGTCACCTAGCAACCGCCTTAGCCACAGTTAAACGCCCTGCAAAAGGTTAACAGTTAAAAGAAAATAACTGGACGTGACGTCACATGAAAACACTATAAATTACTAAACATTGCTTACTAGTATTAAACTGTTAATGTTAAAGTTAAAGGAATCCTAAAGTAAAGAAATCATTTTGTTTAACAAGGAGAAAGACCTCATACCAGTTTTTCTTCCAAGAATTCAAGTAGCCACCAAACTTTAAAAAGTTCCCGTCTCCAGTATTTTTTTCCATCCCTGGAGTTTATTTCTTTCTCCCAAAACGATTGATTTGCGATAATTGAAATGCTCCGGCAATTTTGAGGGATCTCTATACCGACTTTCTTTTTCCTTTCAGTAGTTTCTTTCTTTTTTTGCGAGGGCGGTTACGGTTTTAAAGTTTCCGAAAGTGAATCGAGTTGTAAAAGAGGAAATACTACACAAAAATATATTTTCCCTGTGCTCCAATCTTCAGGTTGCCTTTTGATCCAGCAGTCAGATTTTTGTTCTTGTGGAATGTAACTTTCTTTGAACTTGACGAATCCCCTTAGGACTTTAGGTGAAGTAAAAGACGTGATATAAAAAAAAAAAAATAACCAAAAATATCTTTGTCTCGTCTCGATCTGTGGGACTAATTTAATATAGAGAAGTAGTCTGTTCATAAATTTCTCCGGAAACTTCCGGTGTATATTATTTCAGAGCAGATTTCATTGGATTTATTTCCATGCATAGCCAAGTATTAGTTTCAACGTTTATGGATAACTGAGCAGAAAGTCTGGGGCGTTATTTATTTCCAGCTACAAACTACACAAGAGAGCATTTGGGAATGTCTCTTTGGAGTTTTTTCATGAAAGAATCAATAATTAAAACAAATTTTATCATAGTTTAAATACTGTTTTAAAAATTTAAAACTCTTGAAAAGTTTTAAGTTCTACATTCGATGAAACACAAAATATTTTCTTCCCTGCACATTTACCCTCATTTAATAAAAAAAAAAAAAAAAAAAAAAATATGGCTGTAAGAAGTTCATGGGCTTAACTCTTATACAAGAACTAAGTCCAGGAATCAATGCTAATTATTAGCATTGATTTTGAAGTGAGGTTTATGATGGAAGAGATTAATAAAATGAAGTCAAATTAAAACTTCATGAAACATTAAAATAGTAATTAATTAAATAAAAAAATTAGACGTGATATTGTTTGCATATTTTCACCAATAAAAGTAAAAAGAATGTTAAGTCATGTTTACCCTAATTGTAAATTGTTAAATTTTATGCATTTACTATCAAAATACATCCAGAAACCCTTTTAATAGATTTTTTATAACAGAAATTTTCGGAAATAGACAGTAAACTATGCAAGAAAAGTAAATTTAAACTATATTTTCCACGAGCATTTTTAATTCCTTGTTGTTTTTTTAAAGTTATTTACAAAACCCAACTGTAACAAGTTTGCTATCCCTAAAATTTCGAATTTATTTCTTACTTCAAAAAAAAGCTTAAAAATTTTCACCCTAAATAATACATACCTACGCGTATATTTAAACTTTACTTAAACATAATAAAACGAATATACCTAAAAAGAAAATTAAAATCCCCCAACCTGACAGTTTAGTGCCTTCCTTTCAAGCTTGTTTGATGAATAATTTAAACACGGAAACCTTCCTTATTAAAAATTCGAGAAATTTCATCCACTTTCCCTCGAAAAAAAAGTCCCTTCCTTTTTATTTAACGTACAAAGTTCAACGAAAAGTGTCCCCTCTTTCCTCCAAGGTATTTCCTTCACCAAAAAAAAAAAAAAAAAAAGAGAAAAAAGTAGTTTTTTACTTAAAACTTCATTTCTCTCTCATTGGAAAAACTCCTCGACCATTACGTATATCTAAACTTTTTCCATTAAATTTTACACCCATCAAAATAATGAGAGGCTTTTTACAAAGCGCGCTAAACAAATTAAAGCCGCTTCCCTCTCTTAGCGCGCGGAGAGAACCCCTCATAAAAATTCTCTCTTCCTCCTCCTCCCCAAAAACCTTCATCCTCCCCACGCGCGCATATTCGAAAAACGCAACGAATAAAAGATGGGAACTCTTTAAAAAGATGAAGGGGAAAACCGAACACGCTCAGGGAGGGAGGAATTCGAATTTTTTTTACTCGAATCCTTTTTTGCATCCATTCCCCAGTCTTTGGCACTCCACTTCGCTGATAATTTTTTTTTCTTCCGCGGTCCCCCTCCCTGGCAACAAGTACGCCTTAAAAAAAGGCAAGGAGGGAGTAGGAAGAGGGAAAAAAATAAAATAAATCATAATAATAATAATAAATATATGTGAAAAAGAAAAACCGCCCGCGGGCATTTTCTTTTGCTTTTTCATTAATCTCCAGACTGCATTATAACTCAACAATCGCCCGGTATGTATCCGTCAGTCTTTTTTTTTCCGTCCTCCCCTTTAGGGGAGGAAAGAGGGGGATCGAAGGAACGTCTCCTCCTGCGCTGTGTCTCCTCCTTTTCCAACCTGCTCGAAGCAATCAATGATGCGCCCTCCACCATCCCCCTATACCGGGATAGATCCGGGAAGCCCGAGAGCGGATGGATACAGAAAGAGAAGCAAGAGCAAGCCTCGGGGATATAATGCCCACAAATTGCGGCTCCCTTGTTTTAAGATTCAAATTCATTCATTCATTTCGTGTTTGCTCGGCGTTGCTCGTCGTAATCTGTTCGGGTTTTTTCGGGATGCGTGTTTTGCATTCATCGCGCCAACAACAACAATGGGGCATCATTTTGTGAATGCGTTGTTGTTGTTGTTCGGCCGGAGCGAGCTCGTTTTGATTTGAATAAGCGAAGGCGGTTGCTCTTTTCTCTTTCTTTTTCTTTATTTTCTGGGGTTTTTTTTACTTGAGAAATTAATGATCGCGAGTTGGCGGAGGAAGTTAGTGCGGGGCTTATTTAAAGACTGGTTTGAGAGAGTTGAGAAGGAAAAATAGCTGTTTGATATTGTATTTAGAACAGGAAAGGAGTGGTAAACAACATTTGGGGGTTTCATAAAACTTTTTTTTAAATATACAGTTGACTCCACTTAATGTGATGACTTTTCTCCAAGCATAGAATGATAACAATATCCGATTGATAATACTAAGCGATTTGATGCTAGAAAGTTTCAAACAGAGTACTCGAGTGTTTGCTTTAAAATCACAACTATGTAATCCTAATTGAAGTAATATTTAAAATGATTACCAGTAATTTTGCAACTTTTACATTCTTAAAGAAAATATGAGAGTGGAACATTTAACAATAATAAATTAATGCCTCATTTTGTATGAATAATCATACAAAATAACTCCTTTCAAACAGGAAAAATGAGGTTTTAGGGGATTTCACCAGATTTTGATAACATTAAGTCGGTATATGTATCACATAAAACAATGCATTTTGCGTTAAGTTAAATAGGAGTGATCCGGACCTGTCAGTTTTGATAACATTATCGGATTGATAACATTAAACTTGAATCGTGATCAGAATAAGCGGAGTCCCCCGACTGTATACTCGGAGTCATACTTGGTTTAAAAAATATTATGAGATACTAAAAACAAATATTCAATTTGTAACCTGATTCCCTGTACGAAAAGACCTAATTTAATACATGATTTAGGATGAAATCTGGGGGCTAAGTCTCCTACCCCCAAATCTCCTATTTAAATAAAAAAATTATAAACTTTCTGAACAACCTTGTGAGACCCCGTACATCCTAACAACTTGAATAGAAAGTAAATATCACTTCTTTGTTAATCAATGTAAAAAGAGGAGAGAGCATTTTCAATCTACTCGGACTTAGCAACGGCCTTTGCAACGTTGTTTTTGTCCTCCAGTGACTTCATGGGCGAATGCTTCTATTGTATGCTTCTATTTCCCGTACCTAACAACAGCCTTAGCAACGTTGTTTTTGTCCTCCACGTCGTCAAGTGTGACGTCATGTACGAATGCTCTACATTACAGTACGTATTAGTAGTCACGTATATTTATTTCAGTTTTATAGATCCAAATAAATTTAGGGGGACGGGATGGCCTGTTCGGTTTGCTCCTCTGCCTTTCACGCCAGCAGTCTGCGCACTGCCCCGTCGTGAGTTCGATTCTCACCTCGCCCCTGGGTGTATTTTCCTTCTTTGTGCCAGTAAAAATTCTGTTGTGTCTGTCTTACTTGACGAAGGTGTATAAGCGGATCCTTGAGATCAAGCACACATACCGGAAAATATATGTAACCAAAAAACCAACCAACCAATAAATTTAATTACGTTTTATCGGATTGTTGGTTGCGGTTTTTTTGAAAAAAATCGTCCCGAAAAAATAAAAATGCTCCGAATTTCAGATGGAAACTACACTATTTTAGTTTCATGCTTCTAAAAATGTTAAAAATAACCCTAATAAATATGATTAAACTTTACATCTTAACCGTTTTTAACAGGATACCTTAATGATAATCCCGTCTGCAGAAGAATCTGTGACTAGATTAATTTAATTCATTAAAATTAATTTTATTCAGAACTCGATACTTTTAGAACTGAACTGAAGTGACTCTTCTTTGAATTAATCAAGATTCTAAAAACATTATTATCATTCTATTTTGATTTAATTCTTTTATTTTGGTTCAACATTAAAATTATTCCTATTATAAATTCCTATCAAACTAAAAGTTATAGATTATTATTTTATTCTTCAAGTATATCATATAGTTTTTATTGATTTCTTCTGAGCTATTCATAATACTACATTCTGATGTCATTCATCCAATTTGACAGGCATCAAACAATTGAAAGTAAGGCTTGTTGTTTGTGACAAAGAGTGAACTATACTAGACTGCAACGTTTCCTGACCCTATGACGTCACTACACGAAAGGAAAAAACTGCGTAAACAGAAAGCCTGTTGGGTTGCTACGAGGAATTTTGGTAAGCAAATCGAGATAAAAAGACGCAATATATATGTTACGGGCAAAGTGATTAATCGGGCATTATTAATAATGCCCGAAGTGGAGGCGGGCAAAGTGATAAATATTTCATTCATGAATGCCATTGAATTTATCACATTGCCCGTAACATAATACATAGGTTTATCAAACTAATCATATTTCTAAATTGACGTTCTTCATTTCACTCAAAATTCAGACACCTCGTAGGGAACTACTTTGTTTGTTAGTGAAGTCTTAGGGTCAGGAAATGTTGCTGTAGAGCCTATAGACTGCAACGTTTCTTAACTCTGACATCACTACGCGGAAGGAAAAACTGCATAAACAGAAAGTCTGTTGGGTTGCTACGAGGAGTATCGGAACGCAAATCTTGAAAAAAAAAGTTGTTAAAAGTTGAAAAAAAAGTCAGTACAGACCGACCGCTACAAGAAAAACTGACAGAAAAACAAAACATTGAAAAGAAGTTCAAATCTACTCGACGTCTACTACGTTTCTTGAATCCAGTACGTCACAAATGCTGAAGGAGAAATCAGTAAACACAAAGCCAGTTGGTTTGCTAGGGAGTAGAGTGGCTAGGAGTAGTTTCGATAAGTAAATCGTGATTGAAACGCACTATATACACATGGGTTTATCAAACTAATCATATTTTTGAATTGACGTTCTTAATTTCACTCAAAATTCAGACACCGACCTGGGAACTACTTTGTTTGTTTTGTTTCACCAGGGTCAAGTAACGTTGCAGTCTAGTATAGCCATACATGCTTTGATGTAAATAGTTTATTTTGCTAATAATATATGTATTTTTAAAATGAACCAGTCTACTCATTCCTTTCCTTCAAACATTTTCACCCACCTAAAACCCAACTCAAAACATGTCACCAAAGAGAAGAAAAAAAAATAAAGTTTTCACAGTAATTTCCAAACACCCAACAAATAACAAAGCATCCTCCTCCAAATCACTACACTCAATCTAACTGCCGCGAATAAAGTCTCCAGACAACAATGCCCGCATCATCCTTACTCAATTGCAAAAGGATGGGAGGAAGGGAGGGAAGGGGCTCTCTCTTAGAAAGAAATCTGCTCTCTTCATGTTGAGCTCTTCCAAATCAGATTTGCTCCTTCGGTTCCCGTCGAAACACTCAAAGGAGTGCTGAGAAGCTTTTACCAACCCCCAATGCATTAACGGCGAAGAGCGCAGATTTAGAAAAGGGTTAAACATTCATTCGTCCTTTTTTTGATTTCGGCAGCAGTCAAAGTGGCGATATCGGTTATCTTTTATAGTCATTACTCTAAATATATCAATTGTTTTGAGCAGTTAGGAAGGACCGCAGTGTGGAATTTTTAGCTTTGTAGGTAGCATTTCTCTGTGTAATTTCCTCATTTAACATGTTGACATCAGATTCCTAAGGCTCTTCATAGTCTTCAATCAAGGTTGTATTTTTATAGTGAAATAGCTAATAAACGTTGGCTGATTACTCATTGAAATGTTTGTTATATCCCGTTGCTGTTACAGAAATAAAATAAAAGACCGAGGGGTTCGCCTCCCCTAAATTTGGGCTAGATGTATCAATACGAGTTATAAACCTGTTTTATAAGGTTAAATTTCCAGTCTCCAGCCCCCTTTTTGTACTTGGAACTCTATTATTCACAATTTTTTTACTTATTTTTATCAATATTTAAATCCTACCTAAAAATATATTAAAAAGCTGCTTTGAACCCACTAGCTATGCATGGGAGGGGGCTTAATAACAATTTTGAGTCATCATCCCTAGGTGCAAAACATCAAGCTTTGGGCCTGATAATGACTGTATTTCTTGGAGGATATTTGGGCCCCTCTCAAAATAAATTACTATACATGTCACTGCCTGCATCCAAATTTTGTAGCTCACCATAGGGGAGAGTGGGACACCTTGGGAGACACAACTTTTCAGACGAAATTTTATAGTTATGAACTCGTGCTTTTAGGTACTTAAATAACCCTAAAATCTACTCTACAACGTGTTTTGAAATCTTTGGTGCATCTGGATAACTATTTACATCAGTTTCATTGTTTTGAGTGGTGCAGTTACACTCATTTGTAGTTTCATAAGCAGTTTTTTAATAAAAGAAGTGTATTTAAATTATTATAATTATGTATAGATTAAATACGGGTATCCATTTTAATATTTTTGAAAAGAAAAAGAAAATTTCTAAACCTACAAGAGAGTAATGAGGTTATACATCCAAAGGGCCAAGAAGTACACCTTGGGACAAGTCAAAAGATACCCCAAACCTCTCTGGAGTAAAAAAATGCTTTTATTAAAAAATTAGGTGATTTATTACAACCGGGTGCCACTCTTCTTGGCATCTTAGGTAGGAAGGGTGTCGGCGTGTCATAGCCATTGAGGGCCTACCGAGGCTTGACAGCTGCCGGGGCAGGAGCAGCTTACGCTGCTGGTACCCCGTAACCGACTCGTTCTACTACTCTTCTTGGCGACTTTTTTTGGAACTATACTCTTCGCATCATAATCGACAACACAGTATATCTGCCGGGTTACTAGTAGAAAATGAATTATCACTAGAGTTGGCAACGTCAAAGGAACAAGTGGCACCCGATTGTACCATCAAACCGAAAATTAAATAACTTAAGAATGTATAGAATTATCTACACACAAAAAAAATCCCTTCACCATCATCTCAAAAAACGCTTTCGTCTTGTAACCAAAACGCTCTCATCGCTAAATAGCCTCTCTATTAATTCTTCCGCTCCAATATTTGCCTTATTAGTTTGGTGCACCGTCCCCGCCGCTGTGACTTTGCATCATCATGCCGAAACTTCAACGCACCGCTCTTGCTTATTTTTAACACGTGCCACGGCCTCATGGATAATGCATCATCCCCCTTATCGAATTATACCGGCGAACTCCGCCGCTCGCCTGCGGGCGACTGCGACCGGGGCCACCCCACACTAAACTATCCAGATTCCCTTCCCTAAAAATCCTGGGTTCCTCCGTACAAAGAATAATAACGGATTGAACAGCTCGGGCCTGTCGAATTTATCCCCCGAAGTCAGCGTTCCGATTAATTAGGCCTTATTGTTTTTAGGCCCAACATGGAGGTGTATTTTATGAGTAATTAATTAGTTGGTGGTGGAACTGTTTCGGAACGAATAGTTTTTTTTCTTTCTGGGAATAGATTCGGATGTTTGGGTGTTTGTTTGCGTGGGCTTATATAGGTGGGGGTGATAACAAATCTTTTAAGGGGAAAAAGTGATGCTATTAAGTGAAGGGATTAATTAATTAATTAATTAATGTAATTACTCTTTTGTAGAAAAAAATGAGTGGAGAATGGGTCTATGGGATATATTTCTATTAGGTTGTGATGAGAATCGTAGAAATATGGAAGCCGTTAATATGTTAACTGATTAACAAAACGTACAGATACTAATATTATTATTATTATTATTATTATTAATATTATAATTATAATTATAATTATTATTATTATTATTATTATTATTATTATTATTATTATTATTATTATTATTATTATTATTATTATTATTATTATTATTATTATTATTATTATTATTATTATTATTATTATTATTATTATTATTATTATTATTATTATTATTATTATTATTATTATTATTATTATTATTATTATTATTATTATTATTATTATTATTATTATTATTATTATTATTATTATTATTATTATTATTATTATTATTATTATTATTATTATTATTATTATTATTATTATTATTATTATTATTATTATTATTATTATTATTATTATTATTATTATTATTATTCTTTTGAGCGTATAGTAGACTAGAATTTACCAAAATTTCTCGATAGATTGTTAGTGGAGCAATTCTCGTTTTTCTCAGTGTAATTGACTTTTAGAGTAGTAATTTACTATCTTATAACAAATAAACGATTCTATACATCTTTATGGAAACATCCAGGCTGATAAAAGAGGATCCCGGTAACTATCTTGTTATTCAGTTTCTTCTAATAACTATGAAAACATTCAGGTATACACACACAGTTATAATTATACTCTGATGATTCATAACCTATATATTTGATTCCTTAGTAATTAGAAATGGTTTTTCCCATCTTTAAAAACTATAAGTAATAAGCGTAATGTTTCCATTTATATCTTACTAGCTGATATGCCCGGCCTTGCACGGGTGTAGGTATCAATTTATTTTTTAAAAGTTTTCTCAAGTTACATGTCTTAATTTTTCTGTAACCACAATAACCAATCATCCCAATGTCCCCGGTAGTTTTTCATATCCCGGTGTTCCCGGTAGTTTTTCATATCCCGGTGTTCCCGGTAATTTTTCATATCCCGGTATTCCCGGTAATTTTTAAAATCCCGGCGTTCCCGGTGTCTTTTTTCATGTTGGTGTTCCCGGCGCCTTTTTCATCCCGGTTCCAACTGTTTATATTTACCCAAACCCATCCAGCTCCTACGTTGAACATTTATAATTTCCCCTAGTAAAATATTTAATTTTAAGGTTTTCATCTCATAACAATAGTGAGTCAAGCATATCTACTCTAGTAGAAAAATAAGCATTAACAATAGTGAGTCAAGCATATCTACTCTAGTAGAAACATAAGCATTTTTAGCCATAAAAATGTTAATTACGGGTTAATATTCGATTTTCGAACTTGGAAAACTTTGTATTTATAATCCACGTCTCTAGATACGTCTATATACCGAGTTTTGTCCACGCCTGCGGCGTAGTTTGAGAGGAGATGTAATTTTCATGTTTTAATCTCATTTGTTACAATAGTGAGTCAAGCGGATCTACTCTGGTAGAGAAATGGAGAAATAAGCGTTTTTGACCATAAAATCGTTAATTACTCGTAAATATTCGATTTTCGAACTTGGAAAAGTTCGTGTTGATAATCCTCGCCTCAGAATACGTCTATATACCGAGTTTTGTGTACGCCTGCGGCGTATTGTGGGAGGAGATGTAACACATACCCACATACACACATAGCCACAAAAGGTTTTAGTAATATACTAGCTGATATGCCCGGCCTTGCACGGGTGTAGTGTATCAATTTATTTTTTTTAAAGTTTTCTCAAGTTACATGTCTAATTTTTCTGTAACCTCAATTACCAATCATCCCGGTGTTCCTGGTAGTTTTTCATATCCCGGTGTTCCCGGTAATTTTTCATATTCCGATGTTCCCGGTAATTTTTCATGTTCCGGTATTCCGGGTAATTTTTAATACCCCGGCGTTCCCGGTGTCTTTTTTCATGTTGGTGTTCCCGGCGCCTTTTTCTTCCCGGTTCCAACTGTTTATATTTACCCAAACCCATCCAGTTTCTATGTTGCACATTTATAGTTTCTCCTAGTAAAATATTTAATTTTAAGGTTTTCATTTTATTAACAATAGTGAGTCAAGCAGATCTACTCTAGTAGAAAAATAAGCATTAACAATAGTGAGTCAAGCAGATCTACTCTAGTAGAGAAATTAGCATTTTTAGTCATAAAAATGTTAATTACAGGTTAATATTCGATTTTCGAACTTGGAAAACTTTGTATTTATAATCCAAGTCTCTAGATACGTATATATACCGAGTTTTGTCCACGCCTGCGACGTAGTTTGAGAGGAGATGTAATTTTGAGGTTTTAATCTCATTTATCACAATAGTGAGTCAAGCGGATCTACTCTGGTAGAGAAATGGGGAAATAAGCGTTTTTGACCATAAAATCGTTAATTACTCGTAAATATTCGATTTTCGAACTTGGAAAAGTTTGTGTTGATAATCCTCGCCTCAGAATACGTCTATATATCGAGTTTTGTGTACGCCTGCGGCGTATTTTGGGAGGAGATGTAATACATACCCACTTACCCACAAACGGTTTTAGTTATATATAGATAGATAGATTTGGAGTCTACTGACTTTCCGAATTATCTAAAGAGAAAGTGGATTATTGTAAAACTTACAGAGACGACAGCAGCAATCTTACAGTTATCAAGAAAACGTTATAAAAGCTTTAAAGTAAAGGCTTATTTAAAACAGAGTTTACTTTTCAGGAACACATAACATCGTTTTATGAGTTTTATTATATATCTAGGGTGGTCCTAAGCATAATGGTAATTTTTTTTCGGAATTTCTTAAGTCGCACCCCCTAACTTTTTTCCTTATGGGGTAGTAATTAACTGGTAAAAATTTTATCCGAATCGGTAAATATTAACACGTAAAAAAGGGATAAAAAACCGGAAAAAACAGCAAAATTCTCAAAGCTTTGAATAATCACAAAATTTATTTAAAAAATATATTTCAATACTTTTTTTGACAGAGAATGCTTCGAACATGAAGAATAATGACCTCTTTAGTCTTTGAATATTTTTAAAAGGTATTGTTTTTGCTCCTCATTATGCGTTAAAATGTTGTTATATTCTTCAATGAGCTTGATTCCCCTCTCTGCAGCAAGCATCATTACTAACGACTTTATAAACCCTTCCTGAATCCTGAATCTTCACACAAACTCCACGTTAAAGGATCCCTAAAAATAAATTCTGAAAATAACTTAAACCTTTGAAAAAAAAGTTTGAGGCTCGTTTTGATACAAAATGGGCTAGATTCTTCTTTGAGAGCCCCTGAGATTCTAGGGGGCTTGAAAGAACCTAAAGTTGGCCATTCTAAAAATGACACTTTCCCTCACTCTTTTAAATTCCACTTAAAGATTCTTCAATAACACACGAAGTAGATATTTAAAAACAGATAATTTTCAAATAAAAAAGAATGAGTACAGCGACACATCAAAATCTCCCATCATTTAAAAAAATAAAAAAAAACCTTCCTCCCCTTCCACCCGACCAGTCTCCCACTCCAAACAAAAATGGACTCTCCTTAAAAACCGAACTTGCTCTCTCTCCGGAACCACTTTAATATCTCCTCTCTCGAGGGGTGCGAGGCGAAGGAGCAGCGCAATCCTCCAATTAAGGTGAGAAAAATCGGTCCATAGGTGAAGCATAAATGGTGTTTATAGGAGAATTGGATTAACTGACGATGACGCCTCTGGACCATTAGAGGCTTTTAATGAATATAAATAGCTAATTGGGCGTAGCCGGTATGGCCAATAGTCCCGCGGCTTATTGGGTCCTTTTACACCTTTATTATGCGGTGTCCTCCGTACGAATGGGGACCGTGAATAATGAATGGGTCCCCGGGAAGTGAAGGTGTGCGTCTAGGGAGGAGTTTCTTGGGGTTAAATATGTATGCTGATTGTCGTTTTGCAGGTGGCTTTTAATGATTTTCGTTAAGATTAGATATTGATGTGGTTGTTAGAGGGTTTATTGGGATGGTTTTGCGAGAGGGTAATTTTTGGTGGGATTAATGGGGGGTTGTGATGTTGGTCTTGAAGGGATGGGGTGGCTTTGTTATTATTATTATTTGTAAAATTGGTTGAAGGGGTTTCCATGTGCGTGTTATTTGATGGTAGAAAATTAGAATTTGCTCTTAATGAGAAATAGAAGGAAAGAGAAAAGGTAGGTAAAGGAAAAGATGAAAGATAAGAAAGAGAAACGCTTGATTGAGAGAAAGAGAGCGTGATGTGAAGGAAAGAAAAATGACGATGGAAGAAAGAGAAAGATGGGGGTGTGAGAAGACAGAAAGAAAGAAGAAAATTAAGCGAGTATAAAGAAAGAAAAAGTCAAAAGAATTTGAATGAGAAAAGAAATAAAAATATGAAGGAAGAGAATCCCTAATAAAAAAGAGATGTGATAAACGAAAAAAAGAAAAGATAATTAAGAGAAATATAACACGATAACAAAAGAAACTTTGTCTATCTTCTCTCTTTCTTTTTTTTCTCTCTTTTCTTAAGAAAAACTAGTAAATTGATATCAAGTCAACTCAATAGAGCATTTTCAATCACATAACTCGAACCTAACAACGGCCTTAGCAACAGAAGATGTTACAGTTTTTTGCCCCACAGAGGTTAACAGTTACAGAAAATGACTAGCCGTGGAATTCTTCTATTGGAGCATTTGCAATCACGTGATCCCATACCTAAAAACCTCCTTAGCAACAGATAAACAACGGCCTTAGCAACAGTTAAAAGCCCTACAGAAGGTACGCAGTTAAAAGAAAATAACCGGTTGTGGAGTTTAAACTCAATCAAAACACAACGATCGAGGTACACTTTTACTGAAGATGAAGGATTTTCGGTTATAGTAGACGCGTTATCATAAACCCATATGAAATCTATATCCGAGAACTTTCTATTTATTAATACATTTTCCGGGATTGTATTTTATTCGAGAACTTTATTCGAAAAACTGGTTGAAGTTGTTCTTATGCATGTTATTTTTCATTTACTTACATAGCAACTGAGAAGTAAATGATACCGCACGTATGTTTCCTGACTTATAGATTTCGTTATGATAGAATACCATTGAATTTTTCTTGCTAAGATAACTATTGTTCCTTGTCAGCAAAATTCCTGAGTTAAGTGAGGGAGACAAAAAGTTTTTAACTATTGAAAAAGAGGAAAATTTTTTATTGAAGAACACAATTTTTATGTTCCTTAAATAGAGTAAAGGATCCATTCCCAACTTATTTTTTTTAATGAAATATTAATTTAATTTCATTCATTTGGGAAAGCTGTATGAACAATTTTGCATTTATGCAAAAATTTTAATTATTTTATGATTTTGTTACACATTAATCGTCCGTCTTATCATTTAATTTCAATATAATTTTGCGGATGGGGAATTTTTTAACTGTTATCAAAAAATAGTATCCCGGTTTGCTAATCCAAAAAAAAACCCCAAATAATTAAACTATTTAATGCGTATTCAACTACATAATCCCTACAGCTAACTTCAAGTTTCCCCTATTAGAATCTAATACTACTAACAACTTCTCTAGTGATCCCCCATCATTAATACATAGGCAATAAATACTCGATAGGAAAAGCGTTTGTTTTTACATCGGGGATACTCCAGCGGGCATTACGTATTTAAGTCGGAAACAATAAACCTCTTTGGCGAATGAATAAATTATAGCGCGAGTCATTCCGAATTGGCACAAGCCCGGGAATTAAAAAAAAAAGCTTCCAAAGGGAAAAGCGAGAGCTTTCTGCCTTCGCGAATTCTCCCCCGCGCATGCAAATTGCAGTACACTTTAATCGCACTGTAATTCCAACGTGATTTAAGTCCCAGAGACAGTACTTTTACTTTTGCCCCGCTCCGCTCTCCAGGAAATAAGAGCAAAGGGAAAGTAATAAATATTTCACCCCGCTCTCCCTCGGCAAAAAGGCGTCGCCGTGGCAACGGAGGGCGGGGCCTAAAATGCGCCCTTCCATCAAACGCCGGGGGCCAATTCATTGGGCGACACGGAAACATACGTGACGCCATTTGACGCTGATTGGCCGTTGTGCTTCCGGAAGCGGTTCTGGTTACCTTGGCGACAAATGGACCGGTTGAATTGGAGAGGACCTGGGGGAAAAGAAGCTTGACACTGCTCTCTGTTGTTTTTCTGCTCTTGCTTTGCCGTTGTTGTTATTGTTGCCTGCGCGAAGGGAAAATCATTTAGATGCTCAATTTCCGCGCGCGACATTTCTATATATATTTTTCTTCCAACCCACCCTTTCACACTCCTTGGGGGGGAGGAGAGGATGTTCGAAAGAATATCGCCTGTTGCGGCTATGTTTACCTTCTTGAAAGGTCAAAAATCTAAGAACGCTTTTCTGGCGATCTCTCTCCTAAATCTCATATATCTACCATTAGATGTTTTGAGAGGGTAGTAACAAGGAAACATAATCAAACTTCCCGCACTGAAACACTATAACCTTAAAGTTAAATCATAGTAATAACGATAATGTTGAAATAGTACGTTTAATTGTGTTAAGGCTAATAATAAACCCATAATTAAATTTGCAGGATATTTAAATACATCATCTCGAGTCTCTAAACCCCTTCCTGATTTCCGTTAGAAGTGTTTCTGATGACTATTTTATACTTGAGATTTTATTATCTCGGAGTTCATATAGGCTTACAGGTTAATACGCATGAATCTAATTTCTTTGGTTACTACAACTTTGTCTTAGCCCGCCTAAGTGGCCTTATAATTTATTTCTGTTATAACGAATAAATTTTAGGTGGTTAAATAAAATATCTATTTTACATGTATTTTTATCTATGTGCTCCAGTATGGAATTAGACATTTACTACCTTTCCATAGAAGAAAATCTTCAAATACAGAAATGTGTAAAATTCAAACATTTTGATAAATTTTTTTAAAAAAAAAGACAATTTCCAGACGAAAAAAAAAATCTCAATTTTCTTTAAGTTGGAAATAATTTCATTTTTATGTTCTCATAAAAAAATAAATCCAGTAACGCAAATAATATTTATGTGTAAAGTTTTAAAAAATCTAAATTTTAAAGATAAAAGTAACCTGAACAAGAAAATAAGTTTTACACAGTAATTCATAAAGTAAAAAATAAAAAATTTTGTTAAAGAAATGTGTAAAAGGCAATAATTTTGATAAATTTTTTTTCGAAAAAGGAAATTTTCAGACAAAAAATTATCAATTTCCTTTAAGTTAGTATTAATTTTATCTTTATATAAGAAAATCTAATAAATCAAGCAATATTTAAATATGAAACTTAAAAAAATAAATCACACAATTTTAAAAAGAAAAGTAACCTAAACAAGAAAATAAATTTTACATTATAATGTAGAGTAAAATACTACAACTATGTATTTATTTTGTCTGTTTTTGTAAAGCATTTGTGTTCGGTTTAATCAGTTCCCTTAAAATATTAATATTTTATCCATTTATAATATTTGATGGAGTTATTTTTGTGATACATATACATCAGTCATATTAAGAACATTTACAACATACGATAAAAAGTACCATTACAATTTAAACCAAATTTGAAACAAAAAGTTTGTAGTTTATACAGATTATTAGCACATTCATAATAAATACACTGAACTATCTTTTTTACATTCTGTTTAAGTATTCTTACTTAAGAGTAGGAAAAGAGTAATTGATTTATGTTATTTATAAATAAAATGTAGAATTCCTAAGAGATTTTTTTTATGATATCATTCCTTAAATGCTGAAAAATTGATATTGAAATCTAAAACAAATTCTCAGATCTTAAAAATTAGTGCTTAAAAGTATTTTTAGCAAATGTAACATGTTAAGATATCTAAAACAAAATTATTTACAAAGCATCAACTCTAAAATTTATCATCCAATAAACTTCAACTGCAAAATTAATACCCTTATTAAAACGTTAGTATTAAAATATAAATAGTGTTTAACACTGAAAAATCCAAAATAAGTTTAATTAAACTAGTTTTAAAAGTTAGACTTGGTGTAAAACGCATCGATAGATTTTCTAAGCGCGCAATCCTGAATGTTTGTTTTCCCTTCGAAAGACTCCTAGCGCAGCGAAAGTAGTTCTACAGGGACGAGGTATTTCTCATGTTTTGAAATGTTCAGATCGGCGTAAAACGGAATTTAAATTAGTTATTTAAGTTTGGATGAAAAATAATCGTTCAGTAAGACTACACTATTTAAATAAATTTATACTTAACTGATAATAGTGTTTCTTCGTAGATCTTTAAGTAGTTTATTTAGTTTGTTTACATTACAAGCAACGTTTGAACAGGGGAAATTCCTAGTTTAAATGATGATTTCACTAAAATAATGTATTAAATGAACTGCATGTTAACTAATATACTAATATTTATAAAATATACTAAAAATACTAAGCTGGAAGATTAATTATGTTAGCTAAACTTTTCCGTCTAGAACTCTAGAAAGTATTTGGGATCCCTTTATTTACAATATGCTGTTATTTCATCTGTAAATGGGTTGTTCAAAAGTTTTTACGCTGAATTTTGCTAGAGCATTTTTTATTGCAATGAAATTAACTTAAAATAAACATGCTAAAATAATGAAATGAACAAAAAAATGTTAACTTCTAATTTAAAAAGTACCAAATCTTTCTTTTATTCCAATATTATCCGTTTAACTTTTTAATAATCAAGTTCATTCATCTAAAAAAAAAAACATCATAAACACGCAAGAAGACGAAATCTAACGATAATTAAGTGCAAGCCAGTTCTCCAAAACAGCTCATTCCAAGTCATTCGATTTGAAGACCATCACCAGCCCATTCCGCATATCAAGTTAATCATAACTTCCATCCCCACCACCAAAACATTTTACAAACATCCTTCCCTCTCCATCACATCACTTAATCGACACGAGTGTTGCAGGTGCGTCCGAACATTACTTATGCAACAGCGCGCTCAAGTGGGTCCGGTGTCACCGAGCTGACCTAATGACCCCCGTCCCGTCATGCTCCATTAGAAGAGGGGGGGGAACCCCCCATCCCCCCAGCATTATTGTTTCCTCCGCCGGTGACGGTAAATTTTAATTCGATTAAGAGTCGCGAGAGCTATTGGCGGGTGGTCACGTGAGGCGGAGCGTCCTCCCCTCCTCCCTTCCTCCCCCCTCCCCTCCCCACGCGGGGGAACGGAGCACGAGGAGCGGCGGCATCCATTCTCTGCCCGCTCTTTTCTGCTGCCTGATCCGACTCCACTCTCTTCTTCCACCGAAAACCGTCGAGAGAGTATCACCATGGACTACCCGTACCTGAACCAGCCGACTTTCGACCCGATGGGCACCATGGAGCTGCCCAGCTGCCAGCTCCCCTGCTCCTACGCCGACCTCGGCTCGTGCAGCCAGATGACCTCGGCCTACAGGTACAGCACGGCGGCGGTCCCGCGGTCGTTCGGGGGCCCCGGGGCGGCCGTGGGGCCCCCTCCGTGCGGCATGGTGCGGCCCCGGCACGAGCAGGGCCCGGCTTCCGTCTTCAGCTCGGCCGGAATGGCTCTGCAGAGTGAGTATACTCCTCTCTCCTAATACTCCTCCTCTCAAAAAAGCCGCTCCGCCGCTCTCCTCCGCCGTAACTCGGTTAGGAGGGGGAGGGAGGGACGGCCGCCAGGAAATTAAATAATTTGATAGCGCCAGGTCGATGCTGAATAATCCAGAGGATGACTATTTAGATCCATCCGGGCCGGCTAACCTGATTTCGGGGAGCCAGCCGGATTCATATTTCTTCGGCGGCCCCAATATACGTCATTTTTCTTGCTCTCGCCTTAACCCGGTTAGGAGAAGAAAGGCCAGACCGCCCCAAATTTGATCATAGGCCATTGCCGCACATAAATCTTCGGCGAGAAAAACCCTCCCTTTTCTTACCTTTTGGTCAGGAGGTGCCCTGTGCAGTTCGGCACCGATGCTGGTGGGACGTGGTCCACTCTCATATCCCCCTCATCACATTTTCATACAAAAAAAAGCTCATTCATACTTTAACTTTTATCCTTGAGTAGGCTAACCCCAAACAACAACATGTTCAGCAGTATTGCTATTTTACCTAGTTATTCTTCAATCCTTGGATTATTCAGTGGTCATCCTGATTGGCGGTCAACTCGCTTAAGGTATTGGGTAAAAATTAGGTACTATTATAATATTATTTTGAATCTTTATAATATGTACTTAAAACAAGAAAATGGTTTTGCTATCTTCCAGGTGCCTGCTATTATATTATTATTATAGCTGCATTAGTAAATACATTACTATTAGTAATTTATAGTTATTACTGTTGGAACTATTAAGTTCTTAAATGTCATGGTTGTGTTTGATCGGTTTTATAATGTTCGTTTATTCCTTTGCTCATTTAATTATAGATGTTTTGGTAAAAATATATCCTATTTTTTATACCCTTAAGCCCTTGTTTTGAAATCCACCAAGAAATTGTTTACTTGAAAATTAAATGCTTATTTTCTAAAATACTGAGAAAAACTTTACAATTGCACTTTTTTCTCATAGAAGCAGGGTTGAATCAAAATATATACCTCCAGATTAGTTTAATTTTATACAAATTGACTTATTTTATGTCTAATTATCGGGTTTAAATGAGAACTTTCAAGAATTCCTAAATTTATATAATATATTTAAGCTTTCTACGTTTATTTTTATTTAAAAGTTTTAGTCGAATATTTTTCTTTTAAATTTTCTCCGCGTATTAACACATTTTTCTAGTTACAATGGAATAACATACTTTTAATAAACAAAATAAATGTATAATAACATAAAATATAATTTTGAAAACATTCAAAACAACGGATTCCTTTAAAAAAAAGTGTCACAAATCAAAGAATACTAAATATTTGGTCGTGTGAGCATATGTGCCAGATATTTTGGGATATTTAAAAACTATACTAATTTATAACTTCTAAACCTAAATACTGCAAAGGATGTACTAAATATAATGGGTAGAATTTTTTGAAAGTTGAAATTAATTAGAATTTGAGGTGTTCCAATAATTTCCAATAATTGGGTGCAAAAAGAACAAATACTATGAGTATTTAGCACTTGTGTATAGCTTTGAAACGTAAAAAATCCTACACCATGAAGTAAATTTGAATCGAACTCAAGAATTAGATGCATATTTTGTTGAGATTACTTAACATTCTTGTTAGTGTGCAGTTTTTGAATCAGTTTTTAGTTTGATTTTATAGTTTAGAATTTACTCATTACAATCCTTGAAGTAAACATCACAAAACCTCTAATTTATATTTCTCATTTAATTTATATGATTATCTACTCTTTTCATTGATTTAACGTCTTTATATGTATGTTTTTGAATCAACATTGTTAAAAAAAATGTGTAGTTTTATCTGATAATGGGTAACTGGGCAGTTTATCATTTCAAAATTGCTTTTATATTGTTTTTTGCTTTTATATTGGTATTAAGTAAACATGATCTGAACTTAGCCTGAATATACAGGATTGAAATAAAAAATAGGGAAATAAGATGTTTTTATTTATTTTTATTATTGAAATAATCGTACATTTGTTAAATTAGAAAAAAGTTTGTAAATTTTCTAAAATATATAGAATTTATTTCATACAAGTATCATTGCAGGGTAATAATAGTTTTATGTACTACTATATGGTAGTGCAAACAAATTCAAAACTTTCCAATGAACTATTTTTTAATAAAACCACTTTTTTCAAGCATAAAAAAGAATCTTATATTTAAATGTGTTATGTAATTGATATAAAATCAAATTCGGTACATTCCCATCTTTTGAATCTTAATACATATTTTTCCTGGTTACTATATATTAAATATTTAAATTTAAATTGTTCTTAATTTTTGTATGCAATAAATTTAATGAATGGCAAACCAGTGAAATAATTATTTTTTAATTAAAAAACAACCTGCATACATTTTTTTTCAAATTCTGTGGAATTAAATTAATAAGAAATATGTTTGATACTTTTCCCCATAAATCATATAATTAAAAAATATATATACATTTTTTTTTCAAATTCTGTGGAATTAAATTAATAAGAAATATTTTTGATACTTTTCCCCATAAATCATATAATTTAAATAAAAAAAAGTTTTCATAGCAATTTAGCTATTTTTTTTTTAATTTTTGAATAAACTCATTTAGCATTAGTTTATGCACTGGTTAATTAACAATTTAAACTAACTCATTGAAATTTTGATGCATCTATGGATTCGAGTGAATTTTCTTTCTTGAATAGTAAGCTTTTAAAATTGGGTTAGTGCTTTTTCAAGGTCATATTCAGTAAAATAGGGATTACATTATAACGCATAAAAGCTAAAATATTTTTAATAATTCATTAAGA